>CM053784.1:439465022-440724189 GCA_028749045.1 Cupressus sempervirens
AATTTTTGGTTTACCACTAAAGATTAGATCATTATTATTCATTTTCTTACAAAACATGTACTTTGCCTCTGACATTATTAATCCATTTTTGGCAAGGAAAAAAATAGCCATCATTTATTTATATGTCAGCAAGAAAAAGCATTAATTCACCATATTTAAAATGATTTTTGCTAGGGCAAGAAAAAAATTGCCAACATATAATATTTTATTTCCCTATATGCAACCAAAAAATTGCCCTCAACATTAAAAAATTTCTGCCCACAAAATGTTGGATTCACCAGCATTTCATGCATTTTTCTCAGGAGGGGTTTCTTAAAGTTATCACTGAATGAGATTGGGAGTCTGGGAGGACCTAGTAAGAGAACTAGGTAGAGCATGAGGAAAAAGGTCACTAAGGCTCTTGAGGCTCTTGCTTTACCTTTAGCTAAAATTATCCCATGTACTATAGAAGTGGGTTAAGAGGTGGTGAATATCATCAAAGAGTTGTTGTAGGTGTTGGTCATGGGTGTTGGTGTGCTGTTTGTTGGTCTATGTGGTTTTACTAGTTTTGCTTTTTATTTTCTAGCTTGTTTAAAACTCTAGGTTCCAAGTCCTTGTAAAATCTGGTCACTTTTTTTTTTTGGTTTAAACTTTTAGTTTCAGGTTCCTATAATACTTGGTTTCTTTGTTTAAAACTCTAGGTTTCAGGTCCTTGTAAAACTTAGTGGTGCTTAATGTTTATTTATAGTTTTTTGTAAAGGGTTTTGAGCCCCTTCAAGACTTGTTTTTACCTTAATCTAAAACAAACATATCCAATTTTGTAATATGATTCTCTTAACATGATTATCATCTTCAAAAGTAGATTCCAAAGCTTTCCAAATTTCATGAGATAATTCTAAAGATATTACCTAACTGTATTTATTTTCAGGAAGAGCTAACAGTAATGCTTCTTTAGAAAGCATGTTACACATAAATAGATCTCTTTTAGCTTCACTCCATTCTTCAAGTTTTCTTTCTTCTGTACTCTTCTTTCCATTATTTAACATTAGCCAATATCTAGGACCCATACATAGAAGATGTGTCCTCATCTTCTCTTTCTAGTTGTCCTTGTTAACTCCATCAAACTTAGGACTTTCTTTTCTAAAATGACTCATCGTTAATCTCCTTAAGCTATTAATATTTTCCTTCAAGGATCTAGTGCTTTGATAGCAATAGTTTTTGATAAGGTAAACAGGTTTTAAGGGGTCCTGAAACCCATAAGTTTAACAACAAGAAAGGCTGAAAATAAGCGAAAAAAATGCCCAGCCAAAACATAAGCCTTACGGCTGAAAATAAGCCCAAAGGCCCAGCCCGAAACAACTGCCCACTAAAAAGGCCAGAGAACCAACCAGAAAAACAGAGACCAGACAAAAAGCCAAAGCCAGGAGAAACAAAAACCAAAGGACAGAGACCCAACCTAGCAGACTACTTCTCCATCTCGAGCATGGTCTGGGCAGCTTCGGCGCACTCTTGTTGCTCTTCTGCCTTATGATCCTGGGCGTTCGTCAAATCCTGCTCCATAGTGCTGTCCTTGGCTTTATCCACATCCAGCCTATATTTGTCTCTGTTCTGTTTATCATCTTCCTCCATCTGGTTCCTGTCTTTGAGATTTTCCAAGAGAGAGAGGATGTTGTCGTTGATCGAAGCGAGGAGGGAGATCATTTGACTTGCCAGGTTGTGATTGTAGTTCTCAATATTTTTTACTCTCCTCTCCATCAGAGTCTCCCAACTATTTCGGTCGCCTTGGCTTTCTGCACCTGCCTTGCTCTTGATTTTTTCCATTTGGGAAACCCTATCTCTGACATCCTCAAGCTCATGGAAAAGTCATTTAATTGATCTAAAGTTGTCGATCATGCTATTGTGGGCATTGTTCAATAGATTCATGCCCGTTTCTCTTGCATTATCAGAAATAGCCATCATAGCCGAGTTAATTAGCTCATTGAGTCTAGGCTTCTCGAGGTCGTCCACCAGGAGTTGGGGGTTCATCGCCTCTCTGTAGATTCCCATAGTGGCCGTTCTCACATTGAATTTGAGCCGTCCTTCCCAAGATTTTATCTTGGTCGATAAGCAACTTTGCCTCCACCAGAAAATCTTTTCTGGCATGCCAGGTCAGATTATTGGTGGCATTAACCCCTTTATTAGCAAACCAATCAGCGACTGGGTTTGCCTCTCTGTAAACATGAGTGACGTGGACCTTATCGAACTTTGTAAGAGTGGCGCAAGTCTCAGCAATTATGTTCGCAATTGTCCACGAGGGAGGGGAAATACCATTAATGGTATTAATAATGTTTTTGGAGTCCCCCTCAAGCCAGAGTTTAGTAATCCCAGCTTCAAAAGCCAACTTGACCACCTTACTCGCAGCTCTTGCTTCAGCCAGATGAATAGTCTAGATTCCCAGCGGGGAAGCAAAGGCAGCTATTCCCTCCCCATAGCTATTTCTTATGATTTCACCGCAACCTAAAGGGTCTGGGTTACCCTTAGAAGCCCCATCAAAGTTGTCTTTTGACCAACCATCTGGGGGGAGAAGCCAGCTAGCATCCTGCCTTTTGAGGTTCCTGTCTTTTTCTTTAGCTATCTTTCTGTCCCCTTCTTCTTCTTCTTCCTCCTTCAGCACTTGGAGATTTTCCTTTATATTCTTCGAGACCTTCCTGCCAAGGATTATAGCTGGCTCCTCTCTGTCTCTAAATATTCTATTATTCCTTTCCTTCCAAATTCCCCAGCAAAAATGGGGTAAAATCCAGTCCGAGTGATCCTGCCGACCAACAATCTTACAAAGACCTTTCCACTGATGGAAAAAATCCATGAGATTATCCGGTTTGCACCAGAGGGTTTCATTATCATGTGTGATGACATTCCACACCTCCCTAGCATAGTCACATAAGATGAAAATGTGATTTCCGGTCTTAGCCTAATTCTTACACAAGGGACATCTACTGGGCATAACATGTCCTCGCTTCATGAGATTTTCATGAGTAAGGATTTTGTTCTGAAGAGCCAGCCAGTAAAAAATGTTGATCTTTGGAGTGAGACCCAGAATCCAAGCCTCCGCCCAAGGGGCCTTCTCTTTTAAGCTCCAAAGGGAATTATAGCTTGAGGCAACAGAGTATCTTCCATTGGGATTATCCCTCCAGACCAGCTCATCCCCCAAATTGATAGGAATCATGGAATTGAGCATAAGCATTATAGGAGTCAAGTCCTCAGAGATGAGGGATAGGTCACTCCATTCCTGGCCATTCCAATAATCACAAACTTTGGACCCAATTTGATCAGTACAAGCTTGCATCCATCTCTCAAAAATAGGGTTATTGATAAGTGGATCTTGGGAAAGCCATCTATCCGACCAGAACTGGATGTCCTTCCCATTTCCCAATTTCCATGATATCCTAGCCTTAGCCAGGTCCAAGGCTTTCATGATCCCATTCCAAATGTTCGATCCTTTTGGGATATCTTCATTAAAAAGGGTGAAAAGAAGAGTGGGTCTTCTAAGGTACTTGTTTACCAGGGTGTCCCTCCATTCACCGGTGCTACTGAAGATCCGCCATATTTGTTTAGCTAGGAGAGCCTTATTGAGGTGGGTGATCTTTCTAATGCCCAGACCTCTGTACCTCTTAGGGAGGAAAACCTTCTCCCAAGCAACAAGAGGGTATCTTTTCTTCCCTTCATTACCATTCCAAAGGAAGTCTCTCTGGATTTTCTCCATTCTTTCAGCTATTTTTCCCGGAATTCCAAAGAGGCTCAAGGCGTAGATTGGCAGATTTTGAAGAGAAGATTTGACTAAGAGGCATTTCCCCGCTTGACTAAGAGAGACCCCTTTCCAACCAGCCATCTTCCTGTTGAATCTGTCCAAAATACCATTCCAAAAAGACTCCGGGGGTGAGGATCCCAAAGGGAGACCAAGATAGGTAGAGGGGAAAGAGCCTACCCCACAACCCAGAATCCTGGTGATTTTTCTTTGTCTAACCTCAGAGGTGTTGATGAAAAAGAGCGAGCTTTTGTTCCAATTAATTAGCTGACCCGTCCCACTGGAGTAAGTATCAAGAATCTTCTTCAGGGCTCTGGCCTCTTTGACAGAAGCTTCCCCCCCCAAGATAGTATCGTCAACAAATTGCTGATGAGTGAAGGGAATGCAATTAGAGGAGGGAAGGATCCCTTTGATACAAGCCTCATGCTTTCTACAGTCTATAATCCTTCCTAAGCATTCAGCTAAAATGATGAACAAAATGGGCGAAAGGGGGTCTCCTTGTCTGAGGCCTCTGGAAGGTTTGAAAAAATTAGAAGGGACTCCATTAACCAGAACAGCCAAGGAGGAGGTGGACACCAATTGAGAGATAATTTTGCAAACTTTACTGTCAAAGCCAAAAGTCGAGAGGACCTTCCCAAGGAGAGACCAGTCCACCCTGTCATAAGCTTTAGAAAGATCCAGTTTGAGAAACATACCTTCCCGTTTGGATGCCTCAAGAGAGTGGATGACTTCGTGCACCATCTGGACAGAATCCAAAATTTGTCTCCCTGGAACAAAACCCGATTGATGCTGCGAGATTATCATGGGCAAGATCTTGAGCATTCTTAAAGTGAGAACTTTAGAGATGATCTTGTAGAGTGAGTTGCACAAACTAATAGGTCTAAAGTTGTCCAACGAGTCCGCCCCAGGGGATTTAGGAATGAGAACCACAAAAGTCGAGTTTAGCTCCTTGAGAATAGATTTGGCTCCAAAGAATTCCTGGACAGCCTAAACAACCTCTCCCATGATCACCGGCTAGAACCTTTGGAAGAAAAAAGTGGGAAAACCGTTCGAGCCTGGAGCCTTGTCAGCAGGCAAAGAAAAGAGAGCCTCTCTAACTTCCGAAGCATTAGGAATAGCACAGAGCTGTTTATTATGGATAGGTTGAATGAGCTGAGGGATACAGTGTAACAAATCCTCCTGGTCCAAATTGGAAAGCATTGGGTCCTCAGAGAGAAGGCTAGAGAAAAAGGAAACAGCTTCTTTCGAGATGGCAGATTCTTCAGTTAACAGCTCCTGCCCCTTTCTGATACCATAGATCCTGTTACTAGCATGGTGCTTGAGGGTGGTTAGGTGAAAAAACTTAGTGTTCCAATCTCCTTCCTTTAGCCAGGTGATCCTCGATCTTTGCCTCCAAAAATTTTCTTCCTTATTAATAATGTTATGAATTTCAGACAGGGTCTTGAGCTCCGAAACCCTGTTGGTCTCAGTGTAACCTTCCTTCTGAATGCAATCTTGGATAATAGTTAGATTATCAAATAACTCTTTCTTTTCATGGAAGATATGACCAAAATCAGACTTGTTCCAAATTTTAATCATCCTCTTCACATTGCTAAGTTTTCTGGTGACTCTGAACATGGCTGAGCCCTCCACCTCTATCCCCCACCATTTCTTGATATTATCCAGGAGGTCATGGTGAGAGGTCCACATTTTCTCAAACATGAAAGGATGGTATCTCCTGTGTACTAGAGGGGAAACTAAAAGAGAAATGGAAGAGTGGTCCGAACCAATTTTGGGAAGCAGAGATAGTTTGCAGCTGAAGGATTGAAGCCAGTCCGAAGATATAAGAGCTCTATCCAGCCTAACCTGAATGCAATCATGGCCTTTTCTCTTGTTTGACCAGGTAAAGGATCCGCCCTTAAGCTCTACATCCATAAGGGCCAGATTATTTATGAAGTTAGAAAGATCTTGTTTACTTTCCCAATCCGGGGGCATACCTCCCTTTTTCTCATTATCTTCTAGCGGTGTGTTAAAGTGTCCCATGATTATACCTTTCTTAATGTCACAATCTTGCACCATATTACCAACTTTGGTCCAGAAGTTTTTTCTATCTCTCTTATTATTGGGGACGTAAATATTCACTAAAAACCAGGAATCATTGGTGTGCAAATGTTGAACTCTGCAGAAAAGAATGTTATCTTCATCATACTCAGCTACTATATTGAAATACTTATCATTGAAAAGTAACAGCAATCCTCCAGACGCTCCTTCAGAGTTAGAGGCTATGTACTTCATGCTATTGTTGAACTTAATATTTTCCATCCTTTCCTTCTTCATTTTAGTTTCCTGGATTAGAAACACATCAGGCCTTTGGTCCCTTATCATATTTCTAATAACTTCTTGCTTGTGGATTCCATTGAGTCCACGAATATTCCAAGATAAGATCTTCATGATTTAAATACTGAACATGCTTCCTGGATGGTGCGCTGCGTACCATCTTTAATGTTTCTTCTAGCTTCCTCTTTCTTGATTTCATTCTTGTTTTTCCTTCCCACTAGGTTAGATTCGTGGCCGAGATCAGCCTTGGCCATGCTTCTAGTAGAAGGGGGAGATACCGGAGAAGGGTCCCTGCTATTCTTCTTCTTTCTACTCCTGACTTCTGTCCAGGGATTCTCTTCTCCCTCTAGTCCTTTGTCCAGCCAAGCATCAATTCTCGCCAAATCTTCCATTGTCGATGCAGACAGCCTCTCTATGATTCTGTTTACTATCTAAGGGGGGGGACAACACACCGGGTTAGGGTCCTGGGACATGGGTTCCCCCTCCTTTAGTTCTTCCATGGAGTTTGGGACAAAGGATAGTTTCAAGTCATCCTCCTGAGAATCCAGAGGGGGAAGAGTCATATTTTCACCTGTCTCCTCAGGTTTCTTCTCAGATTCCTTCGCATTGGGGAGAGGTGTTGAATCGTCTTTCGCTCCTTTCTCTTCTCCCCTTCCTACGTTTCTAGTCGCCCGAGGAGGCCCTGATTCCTCTTGGGGCGCATTAGGAGCAGTATTTGTTTTTCCTTTTGCCTCTCCATTTTGCCTTGACTTGCGATGCTTTTTTCCTCCATTCTTTTTTGGGATCTAGAGAATCTTTTATCCCCCCTTGTGGATGAGCCTTTCCCACCGTACTCTTCCCTTTGAAAAGTGGGCGTGATCCAGCCTTGTGGCCAGCCTTCTTACAATGGAAACAAGCAAAAGGCACACTTTCATAGTCAATCTTTTGAGATCTGTTTCCCAGACAAGATTGTAGTTCTAAAACTTGAGGCATGTCCTGGCCTTCGATGACTCCTACATAGATTCTTGCGTAGTTCAATCTTTTCTTAGCTGCTGTGACAGGGTCAATGGAGAGGAGCTCTCCAAAGGTCCTGGCTATGCCATCAAAGACATCCTCATGCCAATATTCCAAAGGAAGTTCCAGAACTCTTAACCAAACTGGAACCTGAGATTGGAAATCATTGTTCAAATCCAAGTTGGATGTCCATTTTTGCAATATTAGGTTGGATCTGCCCAAAGACCAGTTCCCAGCACATAGTATACGAGAAAAATCTTCCGAGCAAGAGAACTTGAAAGACATGAAGCCTTTGGCCATAGCAGTCACTTCTACATGCCCTTTAAGGTCCCATTTTCTCCTGGTAAATGTCCTCACTACATCAATATTAGGTCTTGGCCCTACAAATTTTTCTACCAGAGTGTTCGCCATGCTTAGGATATTGTGTTCAATAATTTTCCTAGGGATTTCCAGAGCAAAAATACCTTTCTCCTTATCAGATTTGTCAATGACTTTTGGGAAAGATGATTTACCTGATGGTTTTATCCCGAATAGATTCGACCAGCGTCCCCATGCCCCAGACGGCCCACTGCCCACATGGGAAGGAGGGGGAATCTTCTCACCTGGATGGGGCATCATAACCCGTGGGTCCCCATCCTTTGAGGCATCCTCATCTTTCCCCTCTGTTTCCTGCCCTGCACTTGTTGCATGCCTTGCTGCATGCCCTCCTGCAGATGTGCTCTCCTGTCTCTCGCCTTTCTCTAGATTCGAAACAACATGATTCGAATTGTAGTTCCCGCCCGCTCCATCCCTCTCTCTCACCGTGCCCATCCCTCGAATCCAATTGCAATGACCGCTTTGATAGCAATAGTTGGAAAAGTAAAGCCCACCAAGATAAATAGGGGATAATTTTTTTATCAAACTTATTAAACCTTAAGCATGTAAATAATATAATCAGCAACCATAAGAAGATATGCATACACAATAACATCAAATATGTTAACTAGGGAAATCCTTAATCAGAGGGAAAACCCTAGTGGGGATGGCACCCACAAAATGGTGTACTAATATACATTCAATACATATCAGTCCCTTTTAGGAGACTTTGAATCCTTATTAGGAGATTCCAACCCTGTTAGGAGTTATGCAAACCCTATTAGGAGTTTTGCAAACCCTGTTAGGAGTTATAGAAGGTAGATGGAGCCACTATCCAAACAACTTCAGAGGAAAGGTCACCAAACTTACTATCTAGTTGGTCTTGGTATTATTCCTTGTAGAATAATAGAATGTAGAATAACTTGAACTCCTTCCCTATCCACTTGACCAGACAAAATCTCTTTAGATCTCAATACCAGATCTTCAAATCACACTGATTCCTTTGATCACTTACACACATTAACCAGCTTCGCATATCACTTGCACAACTTCCACACATCATCACAAGGAAAATAACCTTTTTTTATACCATATCCTTAAAATAATTCTTTGAGTCAGTTTTGAGGCTTTCCCAACTAATTATAATAGGACCTCATTGAGATAATATAATTCATTACATCTTTTTGCAATTACAAAACACTTTCAGCTCACAATAAATACAACTTCTTACATGTACAACCTCGGACCTCAATCACTCACTAAGATCATCATCAAGTTGTCTACTTTCACTATCTAAATTTTATTATCACAATTATATCCCTATTTAGAGATACAATGCAAACATTAGAAACTACTTCTTAGGCACTCTATCTGCAAACTGTCCTCTATAATTCTTGAATAACTCTTGCATGTCTTTGACTCTTTGTATGTGCACTTGTCCACAATGTCTAGACACAATATAGGACATATCCTCAGCTACACTTGACCTTATCATCAATACACAGTCCATACAACCTTGTTCTTTGTTTGCTACTCTACCAGTCTTTAGAGAAATAATACTATGTTGGCATCAATGAAAAACACCATCATGAATGCAATATGTCAATCTCCTCAACTAATCTAGAAATCCTCAGGATACTCCCCAAAAGGAATATCATTAGCATTCATGCTAACAAGACACTCCCATGAATACAACATATGATAATACTAATAATCTCCCATACGCTTTGGCAATGTTAGGATATTTCCCCATAGGAATATCTTCAAAATTCATGCTAATAAACTATCCTTTGGAATTGATGGAAACATAGATGAAAAGCATCAAAGTTCCAAGAATACCAAATATACCACTCTATTACAACTACTGTATTGTTGTAGTCATCTTCTTTTCAAATCCTCTTCATCAATCAAATCAATCTTTCATAGAAACATCTCTCCCTGTTGATATACTTGCATTAATATTCATCAATCTTTAAGAATTATTCTCTCCCAATAAAATAAAAAAACTTCTTACCCATAACTAGAAGATGTTTTTCATGTACTTGTCTCCCCCATTAACATTAATAATAAAGGTATCATTATGTCAATCTGTTGTGGAAAAATTATCTTCATCAAGATCAAGTGTCCAAAGACACTGTAAAATACCAGCTACCAAGAGTCCTTCATGACTCAGCTCAAATACAGATAAGTCCCCATAGATGAAGCATCATTGTCCAGACCAAATAAACAATAATGTTGTATAATACTAGACTGATACAATCTTTGCATCATCTATTCTGAAGTAGGTGGGGGAATAACCCCAAACATACCTTTTAAATACTCAAATGTATCTTTCGATAAAGGCTTTGTAAATATATCTTCTATCTACTCCTTTGCACTAACATATTCCAATCTAATCTCTTTCCCTACAACTTTCTCTCTCAAAACATGATACTTAATTGATATGTGCTTTGTCTTATAATGTAACAAAGGATTCTTAGACATACTCATTATACTTTTATTATTATAATGTATGACAACAGGCTCTATAAACTCAACTCCAATATCCTTCAACATGTGTGTCATCCACATAATCTGATTGCAATTTTTTTTGTTACTACATACTCTACTTCTATTGTGCTTTGTAAAGTGCAATCTTGTTTCTTTCTTAAACAAGAAACCAATCTTCATCCTAAGCAAAATGCTCCACCACTTGTACTCTTACTAGCATCCATACTCCCTACCCAATCTACATCAGTATATACACATAGAATGAAGTCACTTGATCTTTCATAGCACAACCCAAAATTAGGCGTACACTTCAAATATATGAAATTCCTCTTTACTATAGCATAATGTGCTTCTTTCCAAAATGTCTTTAAGAAATTATTCTCAAACATCATAGCCCCTATTGCATCTATCACTAATTTATTTCTCCTCTTTGGTAAGCATAAGTGCTAATAATATTCCTATGGGGGAGTATTGTAGATATGCTACTGACTGAATTTTCCATTGATGTCAACATAGCATTTTTTGTGGTATCTGACAAAAGAACAATGAAAAGATCAAGTTGGTACATATAGCTAGTTGAGTATTATAACTATCTAAGGTTATGAGAGATACTTTTGAGTATCTGGTATATGTAGTTAACATTAGAAGAAGAAAGGATAAGTCTAGAAGAAGTTATGAGAGTTTTGGTGATGTCTATTCTGAGATAGAGTTTACAGATGCATATTCTGATAAACTTGTTATATTTCTTAGTAGAATTGTTATTTTGAGAATCAAGGTTGAGGACATGAAGAAAACATGTTGGCGATGGTGTGGCTAAGCTCTTTAATCATAATATTGCATGTACAAAAAGTTATTCAAGTTTCAAGGTAGAAGATTAATGTTATCGCTAAGTGTAACATGTTCTTAATGTGGTTCTATAATGTGGTCCTATAATAATTAATTGAGGAGGACTAATAGTTGATTTAGGGAATTTTTTTGAGGACTTGGTATAAAGGACGGATATTTTCCTTTATCATGGTATGGAATAATATGTTTATGATGATTGATGATAAGCAGCAGAGAGTGCAGAATGTGAAGTTGAGCAGAGCAATGTGGAAGTGAAGGAAACTTCATTTTCAAGGTTTTGTTGAGTGATCCAAGATTTGGAATTTAGATCCAAGGTTTTTGACCTGGTCTACAAGGTTTTATAGTGATTGGTTTGGTTGACATAACAAAGGAAGGAGAAAGATAATAGTAAATTACTTGTTTGAGCAGTGAGCTCTTCTTGTAGTCAAAATTGCATGTTTGGGCAGTGGGCTCATCTTGTATACATTATACTACAACTCTTAATAAGGTTGGAATCTCCTAACAAGGATTCAAATTCTTCTAATAGGGATGATTAAATTTAACAACTTTGGGGGATCCATGGCAAATATGTTCAAAAGAGATAGTCTGAAGTTCGATGGAATGAATTATGATAGTTGGAAGGAAAATACGAAGACACATCTATTGTGTATAGGTCTAAGATATTGGATCTTGTCAAATTAAGAGAAGACAATCATTGCTAAAGATGATTTGGAAACTTGTACCAAGGTAGAAAGAGATCTTTTCATGTGCGACATGAGAGCTAGAGAAGCACTAGTGACTACACTTCCTGAAATTGAGTACAATCAAGTAAAATCACTTGGTACTTCACATTTGATTTGGAAAGCTTTGGAAAATAGTTTTGAAGGTGATACACATTCTAAGAAGTTGAGGCTACAAAGTTGGATTTGTGCATTTCAAGATGCTAAAATGATGGAAGATGAATCTGTAAGATCATTTATAGGCAGGATATCAAAAATTACTATAGGCATTAAAGCTCAAGGAGGAACCAAAGAAGATGATGAGGTTATATGGAAGATATTGAAAACTCTAACACCACCATTTAAGTCACCATTTCAAATGATATAGTTATTGATATCTTGTACTAAAGATTTCATAAAATAGACATTGCTTGGAAGACTTGAAGCAGTTGAGAATAAACTTAGACAATCCAAAGAATTGACTAGAATAGAGATAGCATTCAATGCCTTGAATATTTGACCTTTTCTATCAAGGAGCACAAGTACTAGAGGAGATTTTTCTAGCAGTAGTAGATCTAAGGATAGAAAGATTGAAGGAGTAGCCCTTCTAGTAAAAAGAGAAAAAGGAGGTAAGAGAATTTTTAAATGTTGGACTTGTGATGAATATGGTCATTATGCATCTAAGTGTCCTAAAAGAGAGAAAAAGTATAAGGAAAATTATAAACTTAGAAAAAATAGAGAGTATATATATGCAAATGAAAATAATGATTCTAATGAACAAACATTAAGTGTTAGTGATGAATAAATTAGATTTGTGGCAATTATAGAAGAAATTCTAGAAAAAGTAGCTTTGATACCACAGGTTGAGAAGAAATCTAATTGGGTAATTGATAGTGGTTTTTCACATCATATGACTGGTGACATGAACAAGTTTTTTGCCTTCAAAAGTCAAGATGGAGGAATTGTCAAAGTTAGAAACAATGCAGCATGTCAAGTTATAGGTATTGGATCTATAACTCTTGATGGTAAGACTAACACTAGTGATGTATACTTTGTTGATGGTTTAAAGCACAATATTTTGAGTATTGGACAACTAGTAGATAAATGTTATCAGTTACAATTCATAGAAAAGATGTGCATAATTAAAGACAAAGATGGAAAGATAATTGGAATAGGAACCAGATCTAGAGGTAATGTATTTCAGTTGAATTCTACTAAAATGACATGTTTGGTTGCAAAGGTAGATGAAAATTGGTTATGGCATAAGAGATTTTGTCATATAAATTTTGACAGTATTGTAAGGACTAGTAGAGTGTTTGCAGCTAGAGATTTGCCGAAGATTGTAAAGCCTACTAACACAATTTGCAAGGAGTGTGTTTTAGCAAAGCATAATAGAACTTCTTTTCCCAGCAAAAAAAGTACCACTACATCAAAGTTTGATATTGTACACATAGATCTCATTGGTCCTACAAAGACTAAAGGATTTTATAGTGAAAGGTATTTTATGATTCTAGTTGATGATTTTTCTAGAATGATGTGGGTTGCATTTTTTTAAGAGAAATTTGAGGTATTTGATAAGTTTAAGATATTCAAGAACAGGGTTGAGAATGAATCTGGTATGAAGATTAATTGTTTAAGATCATATAGAGGGGGAGAATTTACTTTGAATGAGTTTAACATGTTTTGTGAAGAAAATGGAAGTAAAAGACAGCTATCAGCTCCGAGAACCCCTAAATAGAATGGCATTACAGAGAGAAGAGAAAAATCAGTTACAGAAGGTGTAAGAGCTATGTTAGTAGAGAATGATGTATCCAAGACATTTTGGAGAGAAGTTGTGAATATAGTAGTCTACATTATGAACAGAGTACAAGTCAAGAAAGACACAAATAAGACCCCTTATGAACTATGGTTTGGTCACTCACCTACAATTAAGTATTTTAGAATCTTTGGGAGTAAGTGCTATATCAAAAGAGATGAAGATATTGGTAAGTTTGATGCTAGAAGTGATGAAGGTATGTTTTTTGGTTATTCATTGAAAATAAAGGCTTATAGATGTTATATTCAAAGAACTAAGACTATTATGGAAAGTGCAAATGTGAGAATTGATGAAAAGTTTATAGTACAAGAGATAATAGTTGATTACAATTCAAATGATGATGTTGTTACTAAGCTAAGGAATGATGAGGTATTTCTTGATATAAACAATAATTTGCAGAATGAAGGAGAGTCAAGGCAGCAACAAAGCTTGAAACCTTCAATAGAGCCAATAGTTGGGATAGCAACTCCTACTTTAAGAAAGAATATGATAAACAATCACCCATCTTTAAAGATCATTGGGAGTAAAGACATAGAAGTGATTACAAAAAGTAGAGTCAATGAATAACTATGCTTGATATCTCAAGTTGAGCCTAAGAATGCAAATGAAGCATGTAAAGATGATTACTGGAAATAAGCTAAGAAAGAGGAATTGGATTAGATAGTAAAGAATGAAACATGGGAATTGGTCCCTAGACCAGCAAACAAGAATGTGATAGGAACCAAATGGGTATTCAAGAACAAGATGAATGAACAAGGAGAAGTTGTAAGGAACAAAGCAAGATTGGTATGTAAAGGCTACTCACAACAAGAAGGAGTAGACTATGATGAAACCTATGCTCCAGTGGCTAGAATAGAAGTAGTTAGATTATTCTTAGCATATGCAACATAGAAGAAATTCAAAGTATATCAAATGGATGTCAAGTCAACATTTTTGAATGGAGAACTTGAAGATGAAGTGTACATTGAGTAGCCTAAAGGATGTCCTTTGACATATGACAAGGACATAGTGTACAGACTAAGGAAAGCATTGTATGGATTGAAGCAAGCACCAAGAACCTAGTCTGTGAGGTTGGACAAGCATTTGACAAAGCTTGGATATAGTAAAGGTATGGCAGATAGTAATCTATATTGGAAAGAAATTGATGATGGTTTGATGATTTTGGTAATATTGGTTGATGATATCATATTTGAAGGAAATGATAAAGAAAGTGAAAATTTTGCTGAAGAGATGAAGAAATAATTTGAGATGAGTATGATAGGAGAGATGAAATATTTCTTAAGATTGTAGATTGTACAAAATAAAGAAGGAATCTTTATTTCTCAGACTAAGTACTTGAAGGATTTACTGAAAATATTTGGTTTGGAAGCATGTGAACCCATTGGAACACGTATGGTAACTAGACACAAGTTATCTACAAAGGACAAGACACCTACTATTGAGAAGAAAAAGTATAGATCTATGATTGGAGGATTGCAATAGCTGACTCACACAAGGCCAGGTATAGCAAATGCAGTTGGAATTGTTGCAAGATTCCAAGATAATCCTAGAGAAGCACATTATGTAGTAGTAAAAGGGATATTTAGATATCTAAAAGGAACTTCAAAATTTAGACTATGGTATGACAAATCTAATGATTTTACTTTAAGTTCTTATATTGATGCAGATTGGACAGGCAGTATAGATGACAAAAAAAGCACCAATGGTGGAGCTTTCTTTCTTGGAGGTAAATTGAATTCTTGTTTAAGCAAGAAGAAGGATTGTACATCACAAATTACAATGAAAGTAGAGTATGTTGCAGTAGCAGATTATTATAATCAAGTCAATAGGATGAAGTAGATTTTGAAGGATATAAGGATAGAAATCAATGAACCTATTGTCATACATTGTGCCAACATAAGCACAGTAAACGCGTCTAAGACTCTAGTGTTGCATTCTAAGACTAAGCACATTTCTATCAAGTATCACATGTTGAGAGAGAAAGTTGTAGATAAGGAAATCAAATTAGAGTATGTGAGCACTAAAGAGAAGATTGAAGATATATTCACTAAACCTCTTCCCAAAGAGACTTTTGAGTATTTGTGAGGTATTCTTGGGGTTATGCCCCTTCCTACATCAGAGTAGAAGATGCAAGAATACATCAATCCATGGTAATAGAGCACCATTATTTGTTTGGACTGAATGTTGATGCTTCTTGTATGGGGGAGTATCTGTAATGGATAAAGTCATCTGGGACTCTTGTTGGATATTAGTGTGAACAATGTCTTTTGACACTCAACATAGTAAGAATTAGTTGTTACAAAGTTTGATGCAGAGATGTTGGTTTCTGAAACCTTTGACATTGATGTCAATGGGGGAGAGTATTGCATGAAAAAAATCATAGAACATCATGGGGAGAAGTACTGTAGAAAGCACATTGAATTATATCAATGGGGGAGAATGATTGATGAAGAAGATTTGAAAAGAAGGCTAACATTCTTTTGTTGGTATTCTTGAAACTAGATATTTTTTCATCTATCTTTCCATCAATGCCAAAGGGGGACATTATTGGAAGATTTGGGAGATTGTTAGAAGATTGGTTGCAAGCATGAATGCTGATGATATTCCTATGGGGGAGTATTGTAGATATGCTACTATGATGATATCTTACATTCGTGACTGAGTTTGTCATTGATGTTAACATAACAATTTTCTATGGTATCTGACAGAAGAACATCGAAAAGATCAAGTTGGTATAGAGGCTAGTTGAGTATTAAAACTATCTTAGATTATGGGAGATACTTCTAAGTATTTGGTATATGAAGTTAATATTGAAAGAATAAAGGAAAGTCGAGAAGAAGTTATGAGTGTTTTGGTGATGTATGTTCTGAGATAGAGTTTACAGAGGCATGTTCTAGTAAACTTGTTATATCTCTTAGCAAAATTGTTATTATGAGAATCGAGGTTGAGGACATGAAGAAGACATGATGGTGATGGCATGGCTAAGATTTCTCATCATAATATTGCATGTATGGAAAGTTATTCAAGTTGAAAGGTGAAAGATTAATGTTATCACTAAGTGTAATGTGTTCTCAATGTGGTCCTATAATAATTAATTGAGGAGGACTAATAGCTGACTCAGGGAATTGTTTTGAGGAATTGGTATAAAGGAAGGACATTTTCCTTTATCATGGTATGGAATAATATGTTTATTATGATTGATGATAAATAGTAGAGAGTGTGGAATGCGAAGTTGAGCAGAGCAGTGTGGAAGTGAAGGAAACTTCATTTTCGAGATTTTGTTGAGTGATCTAAGGTTTGGTATTTGGATATGAGGTTTGTGACCTATTCTACAAGGTCTGATAGTGATTGGTTTGGTTGATAGAACAAAGGAAGGAGAAAGATAATGGTAAATTACTTGTTTGAGCAGTGAGCTCTTCTTGTAGTTGAAATTGCATGTTTGGGCAGTGGGCTCATCTTGCATACATTATACTAAAATTTCTAACAAGGTTGGAATCTCTTAACAAGGATTCAAAGTCTCCTAAAAAGGACTCATTGTACTAAATGTTGTAATAGACTCCTAATAGGTCCATCCTCTAACAAGGAATATTTATATTAGTACATCATCTTGTGGGCATCACTCCCACCGGGGTTTTCCCTCTAATCAAGGGTTTCCCTAGTCAACATATTTGGTGTATTTGTCTATTTACATTTTATTATAGTTGTTGTTTATTTTTGTTGAATGGTTAAGTTTTCTTAAAGAAGATATATGTTTTAGTTGTTGGATAACTGATTCACCAACCCCCCTGGAAATTATCTTGGTGGACTATTGTTTCTAACACTTAGGAGTTGAAAGCTACCTTTTAATACCATTTTCTTCACAAAAATCATTAAACTTACTTAAAGTAAATTCTCCACCTCTATCTTATCTTAAACACTTGATATTTAATCTAGATACATTTTCAACTCTATTCTTAAACACCTTAAACTTATCAAATGCTTTAGATCTCTCTCTAAGAAATGCTACCCACATCATCCTAGTAAAATCATCAACACAAATCATAAGGTACCTTTCACTATAGAATTCTCTTATTTTTCTAGGACCACTCAAATCTGTGTGCACTATCTCAAAATTTGTTGATGTTGTAAACTTCTTGCCTAGAAAAGATCTTGTCTTTGCCTTTTTGATAACACATTCCTTGCATACTATGTTAATAGGCTTCTCTATTTTAGGTAAATCTCTAATAGCAAGTGCACTACTCATTTTTACAATATTATCAAGTTTATATGACAAAACCTTTTGTGACATAACCAATTGTTATCAACTTTAGCAACCAAGCATGTCATCTATGTAGGATTCATTTGAAAAACATTACCTCTTGACCTTGTGCCAATTTTAATCATCTTACCATTTGTATCCTTGATAATACATGTCTTCTCTATGAACTGCAACTAATATCCCTTGTCAACCAACTTTCCAACACTTAGAAGATTATGTTTTAGTCCATCAAGAAAAATAAACATCGTAAATATTAGTTTTACTATCAAGAGTAATAGATCATATCCATCTTATATGACAGGTTGCATTGTTTCCAACTTTGGCCCTTCCTCCATCACAATTATTTAACTCAACAAATTTATTCATATCACTAGTCATGTGATGTGAACAACCATTATCTATGATCTAATCAGATTTCTTCTTTTCAACTTGTGACACTAATTCTTTTTCTTCCCTAACCTCTTCATGTTGGAATTCTTTAGAATAACTAAGAGGGGGGGTGAATTAGTTATCCAAGGTCCAGATGTATAAATAAAACTTTTCACATCTTAGTGAACCCATAAAACATTTATCATCATGCATGTATCCATAAGATTGTGCGATCACTTAAAACTTGTAGGTTACTATCAAATCAATTTGTAGAAATGTAAACATTAAACATTACATATTCAGCAACACACTTGACACAATGATTTACATGGAAACCCAATTTGAGAAAAACCACCAGTAGCATGCTACTCTTTTTCACTCTTATGAAGTGATGCCCTATGAAAGGCAAACTCTGTTAAAGGATACAATACACATTGTTAAATGTAACACTATTAAATAATTTCAATCACCCTATTACGAGTGAGCTTTGTTAGAGGACTTTAGACCATTCACTTCAAATTTCACTTGGTTAAAGGATTTACAAATGACTAATAGGTCAACCTTAATCCAAAGGATTTACCCTAGACTGATACAATTATTAGAGAGTAACAGTAAGGCTTGATTTGATGACAACTTACAACTCCATTTGTAGATTATAGATCTCTATTTTAGTCCTCCATTCTATTTGGCTTTCACACATTTCAACTCTAATAGCTTGTATACCCTTCAAGCATCCATACCCTTAAGCCTTCTTGCTTAACTTCCAATGCAGATCTTTTGTCATTCAATTTACATTGTCCAATTTAGGGTTAGGATAGATTAGATAGGATTCAATGAATCTACCCCTCATTCCATATCACTTCTAGAAACTTCTCCTTCAATCCTCTTTGAATTCTCCTTGAAATGGTTTACCATGAATTATTCGCCACCATCTCATCAATCTTATCTTCCACCTAGTTCACACAATCCAAGAAAACAAACTTGTCAACTTAGATCCATCAAATTCATGATCTTTATAATAATGTTTGCTCTTCGCATTAACTTTCTTCTGATCCTTGGCACATACTATATTTCTTGGCATCCTCTGTAAAATCACTCGGCATGAAATAAAGTTTACTAGTGCTTTGCATCAACTAAACTTTACTCGATATCAATTGTTTTACTTGGCATACACTAAAATAGACTTTTACTTGGCTCCAACTAATTTTTTGCTCGGCTTGCACTAACTTTACTCAGTACCAACTATCCATTCAATCAACCTTGGTAGACAAACTTTGTTTAACTTTTTCTTCTAGACTTGCTTAATGTAACCAACCTTTGCAACCTTAAGTAGATTATCAATGCAATATGCTATCACTGTCTTAGTTGATTCTTGTATTCCTTTTTATATCATAACTCAACCTTTCCTTTAGGTGCTATTGTTACATCTTTTGATCAAATCCTCTTCATTAATCAAATAGGTGATAGTACTTAAATCATATAAATGTAATACTCCAAAATTGGCTTATTGCCACGATCACCAATTCTGGTCTATTTCTGATCGATTCTAAAGTCCTATGTCACTAGGCAATTCTTATTCTACTACTCGCTACTTGACTTAATTTTCAAATGCAGAAAACCTAAATCTGCATTAATCAGACTCTTTATTTAATTCTTATAGTATTGACTCACATTAGTCACATTAAACCTATTGATTAAGATTTAATTTAATTATTAAGTATTTATACTTTAATTAAATTAAATTATCTCCTAAGGCTAATGCACTATGGAATTAAATTTATTTAATTTAATAAATACACCTATTTTTAATTAATTAAATAATTCTATTTAATTAATTAGAGACACTTTTCTTATTTAATTAAATAACTTCATTTAATTAATTAGGAATGACTTCCCATTTAATTAAATAACTTTGGTTAATTAATTAGAAGTAGCTTCTCCATTTAATTAAATAATTTTGTTTAATTAATTAGCATTTAGAAGATTATCTCTAGAACGGAGCTTAACCTTCAAGGATCCAGATAGAACACCTAGATACCTAAAATTGATAAAAGATAACAAGGCCCAATCATGAGTTTTAGAATCATCCCCAGAACGAGGCTTGATCCTAAGGAGTTAGGGTTTAGACTGTCTCAATATCTGTCCATCGAACTCTGAGACGGGTTGTTATAAGGTTGATCAATTTGATGAAAAGATAAGATAAATGGAAAAGATGCCAAATAAGAGGGAGCAAGATGCCCCGAGTGATGAGATGCCCCAAGTGATAAGGACATAAGATGGGAACCAGATGCCCCAAGCAATGAGATTTAGATTGAGTTATATTTAGTTCAATGATGTATTCATCCTGCCCCCTCGGGAGAAAAATCGAAAGATGAAACACCAGAAATATAATGTAGGCAGCATAAAGATATATTGGATAAATTCAAGATTGAGTAGAATATGGAAGAGATCAGGATGATCAAAAGATGATTTAGAGTAAATTTAGCATGCTTCTGAGGTCTAGAAGACCAAGTTTGACCATTAGTTGACTTAGAATTAAGAAAAGTTGACTTGAGTTGAAGATTTTCAAAAATGAATTTTGCAAATATGAAGAATGTAGATTTGAAGAATTCCAAGAATTACAAAGTATCATAAAGATTTGAGTTACACAAGCGTTTGATCGCGTCAGTCTCCAAAATTTTAAAATGCATTTTTGAGGCATTTAAGTGTGTCAGATTTTGAATTTGATCCTGAAAATGGATCCAGAATGGTCCAATTAGCCAAGGGGTGATTTTTTTGCAAATCTGAGCACTTTCAAAAATTAGGTCCACCGCTATATAAGCACCAAGGTGTCATTTTCAAACTCATTTGTGCTTTTGTATTCTAGTGATTTTGAGCTTTGATAGAGATATGGCAGTGAACGTGAGATACCATCATTTTGAGCACTCCAGATGACATAGTCGGCTAGGAGACTATGGACCACCGGTGAGTCATCAATTTCTCATCTTTGTACTTTCACTTTCATGCTTTACGAGGTCATTTATTGC
Organism: Cupressus sempervirens; assembly: GCA_028749045.1. Taxonomy (NCBI): domain Eukaryota; kingdom Viridiplantae; phylum Streptophyta; class Pinopsida; order Cupressales; family Cupressaceae; genus Cupressus; species Cupressus sempervirens. Next base: position 439,485,949 of record CM053784.1, read on the forward strand.
ATGTTTTAGCATATTTTTAGGGGGTCCAATCTTTCTTCGCGTGAGACCTATCTGCTTTCACATGAAGATCTTCTTTCTTCGCGGGAAGAAATAGGGTGTGTTGTTTCTTCACATGCGACGAGAGGATCTTCGCACGGGAGGCATTTATCTCTCGCATGAAGAATGAGATTCTTCGTGTGAAGGGGATTCATTCTTCGCATGTGAAGATCTTTTGTCGTGTGATGACGTGATTCTTTGTGCGAGACATGGAGAACTTCGCGCGAAATTTCATGAATTTTGCATGAAACCCCATGACAATTATGCTTAAAATTTTCAATTTTGCAGTCAAAAATTGCATTTTAATTTTTTTGGATGTATCATTTCGACTTGATACTGATTGTTTGCTTGTTATTTTTATTGTGCATGCAAGAGGTCTTCGGTGATGTTGTGTTGAGATCGCACTACCCACCATATGGGGAGTTATTGCAGAGTCTCGATGATGCTGATCAAGCACACATTGCTCGATTGGGTTTGTCTTCATTGTGTTGGATTCCAACCGTAATGGTGAATCATGCCTTGCTAACAGCTTTGGTGGAGCATTTCCATTCGGAGACGAACATTTTTTATTTACTGATGGGTGAGATGATAATCACCCTAGAGGATATATGGAGGATACTGAGGATCCCCTTTCACGGTGCCCAGGTCATCTATGATACAGTTCTTAGAGCAGATATAGAAGCATTGTCTATTGTGTTTGGGAGAGAGCTACTGAGGGGTAGGGCCATCAGCCAAGATGAGCTGATGCACACCTATGGACCGACGCACAGGCTGGCATCTATGTTGGCTATATTTTTGAGTTGTTTCTTATGTCCTGACAGAGGACAGCATGGGTTGGAGTGCGGATGGGGAGCCATGCTTCGTAAGATGTTGGAGGAACCTGAGATCTTTGGGTGGAGTGAATGCATGTTGGCCAATCATTTCCATGAGATGCATGAGGTCATCTTTCATGAGAAGAAGATGATGGTAGCTAGAGTATATGTGTTACAGATTTGGGCCTGGGAGCATCTTCTCATATGTAGGCCAATTTTTGAGGATGCCAGAGAGCCCATGGAGCCCTATATATGTAGATATCAAGGGCACATTACCCAAGTCCACCTGGGTAAGACTGAGTAGTGGAGGATATATCTTGATGACCTGGTGTCCATTGTATGGCAACATTGGTGAGAGACAGAGGATTGGGATGATGCCCCTGGAGAGTTACCATGGATGTTTAGTTCTCGACCTCTGGCGGGCCAGACTACATCAGTCATAGAGAGGTTTGTGATCTCACAAGTGTGGTAGTAGTATGGCTGACCATAGGACATTTCTGTTGAGTACTGTGCCTATACTAGGTTGTAGAAGGATGTTGAGCGAGGATGGCCAGCACAGATGGATCCAGGGCGATCCATGATAGATATTCGTAGCCTAGCTGCAATTCAATGGGACTACCTGCAAGAGGTAATAGATGTAGGGATGACACCTACATATCAGGCATTTTTGATCAGCCATCCGTTCCCATGGTTTACAAATCCACTGGGGATGGTAGGGCAAGCATAGAGGCAGGTGCCCCAGTAGCAGCAGGCACAGCCATAGCTGCCAATTCAGCCACAGCAGCAATCGCAGGTCCAACATTGGCTACAATTGATGTAGATTCCCCCACGTCAGATGGGATCAGACCCAGGTACCAGGGGTAGTGGGACAGGACAGAGGACAAAGGAGCAGGCTCCTCAGCACGAGGCTCCACAGAAGCAAGTGCCACCACAGCAGGAGGTGCCACCACAACGGCAGGCACCAGAGATGTTGGATGAGGATATGCTAGATCAGCCTACAGGTGGGGTGCAGGACATGATATGATGGTACCGAGAGTGAATTTGTGTGGCCTCCTGACAGTTGGGAGAGTTACAGATTTTAGTGGCAGTTTGGGATGCGCAGCTGGTGGAGAGACAGCAAGAGATAGATAGATGGAGAGAGCACACAGAGACTGCCGAGTAGAGATTGGAGCTGATGTAGGATGACATCCACTTTTAGTCAGCTTAGTCTGCCTACTATTATGCTACATATACAAGTGCAGTATCGGATGAGACACTGTAGGTCCAGTGCTTTTCTCAGTATGCGCGAGACTCTAGAGGCACATGACCTCTTGCCAAACTAGAGATGCCATTGCCGCCTCTACCACCTACTACTCCTACTCCTCCTAGAGGTGAGGGTACAAGAGAGAGTTAGACGTTCTGTGCCTAACTCTGATTTTGATCTCTGGCTATGTATCGACTAGTGTGCCAGCACCACATGTATCATTTTTTATCGATTGTGCTCGAGTAGTGCCTATTTTTTTTTATTGATCCTTTCTTTTGATATATATAAGAGATCTTGAGTCAATTATTCTTATGTACATGTCATTGTCTATTTTTCTTTACTTTGATGTACATGAGATACCAATATGATGATGATGAGATACATGTTGTACTTTGATATAAATGCATATGTATTCTGATGTGATGTGTTGTGATTATGAGCATGTAGAGTAGATGTTATGAGTATATGGATGCAATGCACATGGAAATGGACTGACATCTCATGTAGTGTTGTTTGTTTTTGCTTGAAAGTGACAGGGATTTCATTGAGGAGCATGAATCAATGAACCAAATGCTTGTGCAGTCATGAAGAAACCTGACATGTTTGAAAATGCCATCCTTCATCACACAAGAGAGAAAGAGAATCACAACTGAATTGTGTGCATATGCAAGTGAAGTATGTAATGCAAGACTATGTTAAGCAACCCTAGGTCTGATTACCAAGCCTCGATATTTAATCATCACCGGATATAGAACAAAGCTCATAGGTCATACAATTCCCACTGACATTGCAATCATGGAAATATGAATATAACATACGTTATTGGTTTGTCGGGATTAAATGTAAGCATTTGAGGCACAAGAAGCTAGAATGACCAAAACATTTGTCCCTTTTAATGTAGCAAGTTAACATAAGCATCAAAGCATAAATGCTAGGATGACCTGAATGTTGCTTGCATACAAACACGCCAGACACATGGGAGATCCATCTTATGCTAAGTATTCAGTATTTATTCTATCCGCAATGACCCTTGCATTTGTAACCTGAGACAAAAGTGTGCTAGATATACTCGCAGTGACCCGTATGTTCACTTAGCAGGACAAGTATCAGTATTTATTGTAGCATGAAGAGTTCACTCCAACAAAAAAGGAGAAAAACCAACATTATTGATGTATTCATATAAAAGGAGTCGAGGTACACATGACCATCCAATATGAGATGGAGGCTCTTATAGTGGACACCCCTTTTATAGGAAGATGTCAACTTGTTGGAACTAAACCACAAACAAAAAGAAAAGAAAAGATCATGCCCCCAGTCATTACTTCTCTAGTTGAAGATGACATCATCAAGTTTCTTGAGGAGATATGATAAAGAAAAACAAAGCAAACAAAGAAAATGCTCAACATATCCAAACAAGTATGTCATTTTTGAGTTCAATGTTTTGGGATTAATGTCAGGTGTCAATGTCCAGAACATGTTTCAAAGAAATCTTTTCAGTAGGATGACAACAGTAGGCAGATGCAGTCAAAATGATTGGTGACCAAGGTCAAAGAGGAAACTTCATGATGAAGAACCTAAAGAGGACTAAGTGACAGTAGACAAACACAGCCAGGATGACTGGTGACTGACGCAAGAGAAATCTTCCATAAAAGAATCTAGAGACTCGACCCAAGCAACAGTAGGCAGACACAGCTGAAACAAATGGTGACTATTGCAAAAGAGATTCTATGAGGAGAATCTCGAAGAGAGTGACACTAGCAATAGTAGGTAGAGGCAATGAGGACAACTGGTGACTATTGTAAAGGAGATTCTATGAGGAGAATTTCGAAAAGAGTGACACTAGCAATAGTAGGCAGACGCAGCTAGAATATTTGGTGATTGTTGCAAAGGAGATTTTATGAGGAGAATCTCAAAAAGAGTGACACTGGCGACAATAGGTAGACGCAGTGAGGATCACTGGTGATTGTCACAAAGGAGATTCTATGAGGAGAATCTCGAAAAGAGTGACACTAAGGGGAATGCCCTCAAGCTGTGACAACACTCAATCCATGGATACATGAGTAGAAAGCAAGAAAAGCAAGAAAGTGAAAGCATGAAAGCAACTATACAGAATAGCCAGAAGTTGCGCTACAGGATGGAGCATTGGGAACAAGGGGCGCCTGTTTACCAGGTTTTCACCTTCTTCGCAAGAATTTCTATTTTTTTGCTACCATGATGCCTATTTCCAGGTTTTCATCAATGGCGCTTTTCTTGTTTTTCAAAAAAAAATTGTATTTTTCTCTTTTTGATTTTTTTGTATTTTTGAGATTTTTCACTTTTTTTGGTGTTGCCAAGGCGCCTATTGCTAGGTTTTCACCAGGGTAACAATTTTTTTTAGGACTTTTTTTTATTTTTAGATTTTTTTTAGGACATATAGATATGTACAAAGAGCTTACTGATTTCAGATCAACCGTAAAATTGCTTCAGGTGGAGAGTGTTGATAGGTTCTTTAAGCACTTCTCCTTTGGTTGTGGAAAGTTGATAAACACCAGATCCATATACTGCAGTGATGATGTACAGATCGAGCCAGTTTAGTTTAAACTTTCCTTTTTGTACTTCTTGTTGTTGATTCTTGGGGTTCTCTCTCAAGACGAGATCACCCAGTTGGAAGTCACGTGGCTTGACCTTCCAATTGTAACTTCTGGCCATTCTTTGTTGATATGCTCACAGATGATCACATGCCACTTTTTGTCGTTCATCCACTAACACAAGCTCTTGAAGCCAAGCTATCCTATAGTCATCATCAGTGATAAGGCCTTTCAAAGAGATTCTCAAGGTAGGAATCTCGACCTCTATTGGAAGCACATCATCCGCCCCATATACCAAAGCAAAGGGAGTCGTGCCCATTGGTGTCCTGACGCTTGTCCTATACACCCACAAAGTTGGTGTGATCTAGAGATGCCAGTCTCTCCCTAACTTACTAACTGTGTGATGAAGAATTTTGAGGATTGCCTTATTGGATGCCTTAGCTTGGCCATTACCCTGGGGGTAATAAATGGAAGACCAATGTTGTATGATTTTGAATTTTTTGCACAGTTCCTTGAGGTCTTTATTCTTGAATTGTCCTCCATTGTCAGTAATGATTGAGGATGGTACACCATATCTTTAAATGATGTGGTTTGTGATGAAAAGTGCTACATTTTTTCCATTAACAACTGTGAGAGGTACTTCCTCTACCCACTTCGTGAAATAATCTGTAGCTGTGATAATGAACTTATGTCCATTAGAGGAGGTTGGGTGGATTTGTCCCACCAAGTCGAAGGCCCATTGTTGAAATGGCCATGTTGTAGTAGATGGAATTAGCTCTCTAGCTAGAGCGTGGATGAGATTCCCATTTAACTAACACTTCTTGTAGGACCTAGCATACTTGATAACTTCTTGCTCCATTTTGGGCCAGTAGTAACCAACACGAAGAAGTTTACGAGCTAGTGTCAGACCATTGGAATGAGATCCGCAAATGCCCTCATGAACATCAATTAGTGCGTGTTTGGACTCTTTAGGTTCTAAACACCTAAGGAACGTTCCTTCAAGACCTCTCCTATACAGATCATCAGCAATAATGACATAATGTGAAGCATTATGAATTAGGTAACGTTTCTCATTTTGGGTTAGAGCTTTTGGAATGGTTTGATTGCGAAGGTAGGAATAGATATGATGGTAGCAAGATGATTCTTGTCCTATAATGGAACATATCATCTCAGAATCAGGGGTGTCATAGGCTGGGTAGTGTAACGTTTCCACCAATAACTCATTTCGGAGATCATTTTCAGGCATTTGTAGTAGAGAGGCCAGGGTGCCCATGGCATCAACCACTTTATTATCTACTCGAGGAACTTGCTAGAAAGTGATGTGTGCAAAATACTTCTTTAAGTCATCAACCATGTGTTTGTAAGGAATTAGTTTCTCATCCTTTTTTTGGTATACATTATTAACTTGGTTGACAACAAGATGAGAGTCATCAAAGATATCTAACTGATCCACTCTTCATTTAGCTACAATTTTTATGCCATTGATCAGAGCCTCGTATTCAGCAATGTTGTTTGTACAAGGAAACAGAATCTTGTACGCTTTGGGCAATGAGTATCTCTATGGTATAATGAAGAGTAATCCAGCACCTGATCCTTGTTATGTGAAGGATCCATTGAAGAACATAACCCATGTGTGGTATGTGAGTGTCAGAATTGACTCATTTGGGAAATGAATGTTCATTGGCAGAAGATTCTGTATGGGTGCATCGGCCAGTTGATCTGAAATTGACTGTCCCTTGATAGCCTTGCATTCAATGTATTAGATGTCAAACTCACTAAGTATCATAACCCATTTAGCCAATCTTCCTGTGAGAGTTGCCTTACTGAACAAGTACTTTAATGGATCTATTTTAATGACAAGCCGTGTAGTGTGAGCAAGCATGTAGTGTCTCAACTTCTGGGAAGTAAAAATAACTGCCAAGCAAGCTTTCTCAATAATGTTGTAGTTCTTCTCATAAGAGACCAATGTTTGACTCAAGTAGTAAATAGCTCTTTCTTTGTTGTCCTTATCTTCTTGAGCCAACAGAATGCCCAGAGATGTTCCAGTGGCTGAAATGTATAAAAGCAAAGGCTTCCCATGAATAGGAGGCATTAGGATGGGTGGATTGACAAGATATTGTTTGATCTATGTTAAGGTTTTCTCACAATCCTGACTCCAATTGAATTTCACACCCTTATGTAAGGTCTTTGTGAAGGGTTGTGATCTATCCGCCAATTGTGAAATAAACCTATGAATAGATTGAAGCCTTCCCTATAGTCCTCTCATCTGACTGATGTTTTGAGGTGGTGGCATGTCTATTATTGCTTGTACTTTCTCTGGATCTAATTCAATTCCTTTTGCAAAAATAATGTATCCCAACAACTTCCCTGATGTGACACCAGATGTGCATTTCTTAGGATTGAGTCGAAGATTGAACTTTTCCATACGATCTAAGATGGGACCCAAATCTTGTAGACGAGTATTGCATTTAGCACTTTTGACCAAGTTATCATCAACGTAGTCCTCCATGGTTCTATGCATCATGTCATGGAAAATTATAGTAACAACTTGCTGATACGTAGCACTAGCGTTCTTCAAACCAAATGGTATCACATTCCAACAAAAGGTTCTCCATGCACATGTGAAAGCCATTTTCTCCTGGTCTTCTGGTGCAATTTTTATCTGATTGTATCTAGAAAAACCATCCATAAGTGAGTACATCTCATAGCTAGTTGTCATATCCACGATCATATCAATATTAGCGAGCGGAAAGTTTTCGTTAGGACATGCCAAGTTAAGATCACGAAAGTCTGTACAAACCCTAATAGATTTATCATGCTTGGAAACTGGAACAATATTGGATATCCATTCAACATAATCAATTGCATGGATGAAACTAGCCTTCAGGAGTTTCTCCAATTCTGCTTTGACGAGCAATGTAATGTGAGGGTGCATTTTTTGAAGCTTTTGTTTAACTAGTTTGATGCCTAGTGCTATGGACAAATGATGCATGATAAGATTAGGATCCAATCCTGGCATGTCAGAGTATGTTCAGGCAAAATTTATTTTCTTTTCCTTGAAAAAGGCAATGAATTGTTCCTTCTCTTCAAGTGACAATGATTGTGCCAGATGTATCATATGAGGATGTTCTTCTATGCCCAGGTTAATTAGCTACGTTGGCTTTATCAACACTGATGATCTCTCGTGAAAGTGACTGGGAAGGACATCAAATATCTCGTCCGCAAGTGTCTCAGAGAGGTTTTCACCCTTGGATAAGTCTTTTGTTTTTACTTTTTTAGGTTCCAACACTACCACAATGTGGTTTTCACCATCAGACCTTTTGCATTTTTTCCTTTTAATTGTGTGAATGAGATATTTGATGTTAGCCTCAGTTAGTTAATGCGCTTCTCATTGGTTGAAGATGTTACAGGTTCGATAGCGTTTAGGTAATAGGTGAGAGCATAGTTATTCTGGAACCTGGGAACTTCGCTAGATGTATTGGGGTTCCAATCTATAAGCTCAGGATGTGTGAGTGAGAGAGTAGTGGCTAGTTCAATTGCGTTCATAGTATAGTCATTAAGTGCTTGGACCAGCAATTCAAGACCTACGATGACCTCATCCATAGGTGTGTTCAAATGCCTTGGAGTATGAACGTCAATAATTGATGATTCTAGGGCACTAGTTGGATCCAACCCATGTGACCTAACCCTAGACGTTTCACCCACTTCAATTTTTTTTCATAGACATGCACTTGGTCAATGTCTTTATCAATTGTTGCTTCTGAAAGAGAGTCAAAATCATATTCCTTAGAATCAGTGCTACATGGCGAGAGATTATAGAACTCCCCAATAATGATAGGGACATAGTCACCTTCATCCTTTGGGTTCTTACACAAATATTCAACATGACATGACTGACTAGATTCTCCCTTTTCAGAATGATATTTGAATTGCTCAGTATTGTCCTCAAAAGAATTACTAGTATCATCCACAGTGCTAACACATGGCACAAAGTCATCTAGCTCAACAAATAATTTAGCGAAATCATAAGGGATAGGATGAGGATAGGAATCCTCATCATCAAATTCTTCCTCTTGAGTATCTGACTTAGTTTGTGACTCATTTTTAGATGAACTCTAAGGTGTTGGTATGAATTTATTTTGTCCTAGATGAAAGGGAACCTTCTTAAATCCTAGGCCAGTTGTACCACAGTTGCTTTGAGCTCTTGCTTTGATAGAATCAATCAGGCCATTGTTATTGCACCCAATAGGGCCAGTTTCCTTGTAACCAAATCGCTTCATAAGCCTAAGACCAGGTCCATATTTCTTAGGAGTGATTTCTCTAGTTTGTTCTGTTGGGTCCACTAGAGCCTCCTCTTTGTAAAGCCATGTAGAAATGGCTCTATTTTCACTTGCATCTTCTAAGGGAACTGTAGCCTTGACAAAAGCGCCATTATATTATGTCTGAGGTGTTAGCACGAACAGCTTCTTTGCTTCTGAGGGTCTCCCATAATGTCAAGGAGACTCTGGGAGAGATGTTAATGACAGCACTGGTTCAATATGGTACTCTCCCATACCAGTTTCTTTCAGTTTGAATGAGTGCTCAATTTGTTTCAGCTTATTATCGTGATAATCAGTAGACTCATGGTTAGTAGGGACAAAAGTTTTAGTAGCTTTGAAAATATTGTAGGTGTAGCTAGTAGTGGCAGGAATAGTAACTTCAGAGCCATGAAATGGGAACTTAATGAATTGGTGGTATGTGGATGGCACAACGCACATCTCATGTATCCATGGTTGTCCTAATAGAATGGTGTAGGCCAAGGGAATGTCAAGCACCTGACAGGTGACATCCCTTTTGACAGGACCGACGCGAATTGGTAAAACCACAAGACCTAGAGACTTTCATTCCACTTCGTCATATGCTTTGATAGTGATCTTTTGTCAAGGATCAACAGAGTCCTCAAAATAATTCAATTGTCTAAGAAGAGTAGTAGAGACAATATTTAGGCTAGCACCGTTATCAATGAGTACATGATGAACACGTGTCTAATGGGCCATAACATCGATGTGTACAGGTTGATTGTGTGGGTGACTCGGCGAGTTGTCATCTTCCTTAGAAAAGGTCATAAGATATGGTGAGGTCAGGTGACCTACCATGGATTGAAATTGCTCAAGATCAAGATCTTGAGGAACATTTTCCTCAGCGAGGGCTTTATCTAGAATCTGCCTATGAGCAGGCGAGATTTTAAGTAGCTCAAAGATAGAAATCTGAGGATTAGTTAGTTTCAACTGATAGAGAACACTATAATTGGTTGCGGTCAAGTTCATTGTGGGTTTTGTACCTTTGCCAGATGGACCAGCAAGGGCTTTGTCTTTGTGTTGTTCAAGATCTAAAGTAGGAGGCGCAAGGCCTTTGAGCACCAACTTGGCGCGAGAGCGAGTAACAGTGTTAGCATAGTGTTGTGAAGGCATATTATCCATTTCATTGGAAGTAGGGCCCCACAAGACAAATGGTGTCTTGGGTTTGTCATTATCTTGCTTGCCCTTAATGGTAATAACGTCGCAATATTCAGAATCCACAGGTTCAACCATGTGAATGACATTGTCATCATTGGAATATTTATAGTTGACCTTATTGTAGGGTTGTGGTTTCGAAGTATCTCCTTTTTCATAAGCTGGGAAAGGTTCTTTGAACGCCTTGTAATCTAAGTTTTTTTTATGTCCATCTACCACAACATCAACAGCATCAATCATGTCCTAGACTTTATGGCACAAGTTTATACAATTGCTAGTTTTGTGTCCCTCATTTTGGTGATACTCACAGAATGAGGTCTCATTTGACCATGGTGGACAAGGTTGTGGATCATAGGGACGAGGGTTATCCATTGCTGAAATAAGCTTATGTTGTAGCAATGTTTTGTAAACCACATCCAAAAGTTGTACTCTCATTTGGGGCATGTTTTCCATGAGTTTCTTGATTTTTTCTTGGACGTCTTATTGTCAGGAGGAGGTTTCTCAGCATTTTTGGCCACTTTGAGGCCATCTATGAGATTAAATGCAGCTTTAGAAAGTTTCGGTGTGACATTGTCAACAACTCCATCATGTACAATTTCTCCATTCTTATTGACACGTTTGGTTTTATCCCTGTTGGAAGTGGAACCTTGTTTTATGTCTCTCTAAAGAGTAAGTTCACCTTTTTTGACCATAAATTCTTTGATACGGATAGCCTATGTAATCATGTCTTCAAAGGTACATGGACCTTGTAGTTGGACTCTATACTCGAGATCAAGTAAGAGATTATCAGTGAAAATGTCAAGCTTCTCTGTTTCTGGGATTTTACGAGAATACTTAGTGTATAGTTGTCTCCACCTTTGGAGGAAAGTGTGGAAAGGTTCACCAACCTTCTGTTTAAGGTTGCATAGATCTCGAATATTGACAGGGTGTTGTATGTTATGAGAATATTGCTAAACAAATAGATTGGCAATTTCATCAAACGTCTTGATACCAGGAGGTAAATGTGAGAACCACTCGAAAGTCTGACTACCTAAGCTTCTAGGGAATAAACGCATGAGGTAGGTTTGATTATGTATAAACTTCATAGACAAAGCACCAAATTCTCGCAAGTGATCTTGTGGATCAGTAATGCCAAAGTATTTGTCATATTTGGATAGTTCTATGCCTCGTGGGAAAGGCATCATGTTTTTGTTTTTGTCAAATGGAAATGGACAAAGAGCATCCAATGTGTATGTCTTTGTGGGTTTCTCTTTCTCATGCATCATTTGAGCCAATTGGTCTTGCATAATTTTCAATTGTTTTTGGAGTTTAGAGGTCTCAGTTTCTTCTTTAGGTGTGACAATGGTTTCCACATTGAAATGAGAAGGTAACTTTGTTCCCTCTTGGGCAAGTTTGAGAAAGTATTTTTCTTTCTCTTCGTTGAGTAGGATTCCCATGACCTTTTGGAAGTTTTTGTCTCTTCAACATTTTGCTATGTGTTTAGGGAGTATTTCCACCTCTTCCTATTCCTCATCGGTGTCATAGTCTTTCTCTTTCTCTTTGTCATTTTTAGGTGTTTCTTAATGTCTACTATAACTGCCATGTTTAGGTTCACGATTAGTCATTATATTAACGTGTTCAATTTCAATGTGTTGTGTTTCAAAAGATCCTCTGTAAAATGGATTAGACATCATGTTTGGTAATGCAGGAGCTCTACTTGTCTCAGTATCCTCTTGGTTCAAAGGATTCCTAATTTGTTGCAAATTTATAAAAAAAATGTTCGTTGAACTTGAGATGACCTAGCAAGTGAGGGGGATCGTGAAGATGCCTCACTAGCTGAAGTAGATACAAATTGTGTAATAAAAGGTAAGTGACCTTTGCCATGATTACGACCCCTAGCATGACCACGTCTAAGGTTATAAGGATAAAACACATTGCCGCTTCTGGTTGCGACAGTCATAGACAAAGACAAGAAGCTAGAACCTGGACAAGGACTACACTAAGACCGAGTCTCAAAAAGGACAAGATAATAGTAAGAATGTTGTTCACTAAGGCACAAATGGTCTGATTTAAAGGCTAGAATAGCTAGAGATTATGACCAATGCGACACAAAGTATGACAAGCATTAAGACGAGGAAAAAAAAATAACTGATGAGACGAGACTAGTCAAAGTGCAAGATACAAGCCCTTAGCAAAGAAAAGTGTCATTGTTTCGAGACTATTCATAGACAAAGAGTGACAAACAGATGTAGAAAAGGGCAACATGAAGGCTACAGACAACCAAAATAGACCAAAAGTGGAAATGTTGCACGAAGACTCATGACAGTAGTTTAATTTTGCGTGATAAAAAAATGGTTTCACATGAGACTGAAAAAGTTTTCGCGCAAGGAAAACCAGTTTTAGAATAGCGATTGAATTTGACAAGATTTCTGGACTTTTCAGACAGAGTAGAAAAATTTATCAGACAAATCTAATTGGACAGGCAGTAAGGTTGACCGAGTAAGATGTTTGGACAAATTTTTCAAGTTTTCAATCCAAACAAAGTGTTTAACAAGACAATGAGAAGCAAGCAGTAGTTGAAAATAGTCTTGCCAAGGACAAAGCAACTTGACAGGATAAGGGAGTCTTGACCTTTATTTGTTGTAACTAATTTGGACTTTGTTGATGACTTGATAAAAAACACACTTTATCCCTAGAAAGAAAAAATGGTAGAGAAGGAAAAACTTTTGTCCCACATCTTATGCGCATGCATGTACCTCACACAACCATGTCATCCCCTAGAGGGCGCCCATCTTTTTGCTATATTTAAAGGACTCAATACTATACACTAAACAAGTGCCCTTGTAGTAGGAGACGAGTACCACCTTCAAATGTCCAGTAGCATGCCTATGGTGAGTTCTACATGAGAGATTCTTCCCCCTCCTTGCACAAAGATTATGCCTCCTTTCGAAGGTGAACCGGGTGGCTTCTTACTAAGAGGTTTTTACTTGGCTTCCATTCAAATTAATCCCTGGTAGCTCTGCAAGCAGAGTTGAGGCCAGCAGCCCACACCAGCATCTGAAAGTGCACACTACTTGCTTAACAATCCAGGGGTCGACGCTGACCAGTGCACAAACAGAGCTTCCCCTTGATATGTGATATCAAGAATTAAGGGAAAGAAATTAATCTGGCTTTGGAGTCTATCGCTCTACAAAGCATCTTCATTATAGTGAGTTGGAATCTTTGGCAAAAGGAGTGTGCTCACTTGGGTCATTCCCAGAGGTTAGATCACTCCAGCAGGCCCTCTAAAGGATTGACACGGACTGGTGGTTTAGATCTAAGGGTCCAAGTTTCTAATTTCCCTCAAGGGGAAAGAGCATAATACTCTACCTTATTTCCTTACCCAAACATGCAAGACAAGTTAATTACCGACTTGGTTTAATCAATCCAAACTCATTATTCCTTAAAGATTTTGATTCCCTTAAAGGAAATCATTGTCTTATCATAGAAGAGAAAAAGCTTTGGAGAACCGCCAAGCTACTTGCCTTCTTCAAAATGTCATCTTTCGAAAGTATCTAGGTTTCTGATTCACTCTTGGTCATGACCTCCTAGAAGTGAAGAGAATATTCCCCTATTCTTCCGTCTTGCACCCTGGGAAGTTCACAAGCCCCTAATTAGACTAGTTTTGAAAGCAGAAAAAGAAGACACACATTATTTTGTGGGTTTGAAATATGGTCTTTGACAAGCGTATCTTCGACAAGCGTCCTACAAGCGAATAGTCAGTCTATTTTTGAGTGGGTTTTAAAAGGATTCTTTGGCTATCATCCTGCAAATAATGGTTAAGCTGCAAGAAATCCAGAGAAATAGATCAAGACAAGCACATTAGTGAAATCAAACAATTTGAAGATTGAAAAATAATGCTTAAAACTGAAACTGTTGTCACAAGATTTCATGTGAAATCTCTGTCAGAGCCGCGCGAAATTGTTTTAGGCTCGCGCGAAATTTCTTTACGGCTTGCGAGAAGAAACAAGTGTCACGCGAAGTTTCATGTGCTTAGGAACTTTTTCGTACGACACTCAAAGAATATTCACGCGAAGATTTTGGATTCTCATGCAAGAAAATGAATAGTTTCGCGCAAAGATTCCTGAATCTGTATGGAACAGTATGGACAAAGAACATGAAAATGATTTTAAAATGCAGAAAGAGGCCAGAAAAATTGATTTTCTCAGCCCCACGATGGGTGCCAAAAATGTATATGTGAATATGTGGCCTATGCTAACACACACACTTTAACATGGTCCTTATTTGTGGATTCATCTCAGAATGAACATTGGATTGTTCATCCAAAAATCAGCTGGCAAGGTGACCTGTTGCCTTCTATCTAAAGGGATTTTTCTTGTTAGATATCCTCAGATTTGAGGTGTTAAGCAACCAAACCCTCTACGAACGAAGGATTTAAGAAATAAAATTAATCTATATGATTGTGCAGATTAATCTAGAATGGAGTATGCACGTTTAATCTAAGAACAATTGAAACAAAACTAGATTACCCTATGCATATTAAGCTAAATGAATTTAAACTAAGAATGCAAGATGTATGAAAAAATGTGAGCAAATATGAGCAAATGTGAGTATGAATTTCAACAGCAATTTGATGCAAATTCTAATTCATCCTCTCCTAAAAATGAAGAGATAAGGGTCTCTTAAATAGACTTTCCTGGAATCCATCGATAGTTGAGATTAATTTCAATCAATGATCAGGATTGAAGATGAAGTTCATTCATAAAGGAAGATTCCCAAATTAAAGGGAGTTAACTAACTCAAATCTGAGTGTAAGAGTGTAAGAGGGATAAAGAGTGTTTGTTATCGAGTCATCAACGAAGTCCAAACCAGTTACAACAAACAAAGGTCAAGACTTCCTTATCCTATTGAGTTGCGTTGTCCTCGATAGGATTGTTTTCAACTACTGCTTGCTTCCCACTGTCTTGTTTAAACACTTTGTCTAGATTGGAAACTTAAAAACTTTGTCCAAACATCTTACTCGGTCAACCTTGCTGCCTGTCCAATCAGATTTGTCTAATAAATCTGTCTACTCTGTCTAAAAAGTCCATAAATCTTGTCAAATTCAGTTGCTATTGTAAAATTGGTCTGCCTTCTCACGCGAAAACTTTTTCAATCTCACGCAAAATCATATTGTCCTCGCGTGAAATCATTGTGTTCTTGTGCTAAATAAAACTACTATCATGAGTCTTCGCGGGACCCTCTGAACTTCCTCGCATGAAATTAAACCACTGCCACTGACCTTTGCGTGATCCAGGAAACTTCTTTGTGCGGCTCTAAAATCTTCTTCGCACGGCCTGTAAAGGTTTCTCGCACGAGATCTTGTGTCAACATTTCCACTTTTGGTCTGATTTAGATATCTACGACCTACAGGTTGCCCTTTTCTACATCCATTTGTCACTCTCTATCTGTGAATAGTCCCAAAACAACGACACTTTACTTTGCTAAGGGCTTGTATTTTGCACTTTGACTAGTCTCGTCTCATAAGTTTTTTTTTTATCCTCATCTTAATGCTTCTCATACTTCGTGTCGCATTGGTCATAATCTCTGGTTGTTCTAGCCTTTAAATTAGACCATTTGTGCCTTAGTGAACAACATTCTTACTATTATCTTGTCCTTTTTGAGACTCAATCTTAGTGTAGTCCTTGTCCAGGTTCTAGCTTCTTGTCTTTGTCTATGACTGTCACAACCAGAAGTGGCAATGTGTTTTATCCTTATAACCTTAGACGTGGTCGTGCTAGGGGTTGTAATCGTAGCAGAGGTTGCTTACCTTTTGTTACATAATCTGTATCTACTTCGGCTAGTGAGGCATCTTCACAATCCCCCTCACTTGCCAGGTCATTTCGAGTTCAGCGAACATTTTCTATAAATTTGCAACAAATTAGGAATCCTTTGTACCAAGAGGATACTAAGATAGGTAGAGGTCCTGCATTACCAAACATGATGTCTGATTCTTTTTACAGAGGATCTTTTGAAACACAACACACTGAAACTGAACACATTCCTATAATGACTAATTGTGAACCTGAACATGGTAGTTATAGTCAACATCAAGAAACACTTAGGAATGACAAAGAGAAAGAGAAAGACTATGACACCAATGAGGAATAGGAAGAGGTGGAAATACTCCCTGAACATATAGCAAAATGTTGAAGAGACAAAAAATTCCAAAAGGTCATGGGAATCCTACTCAACGAAAAGAAAGAAAAATACTTTCTCAAACTTGCCCAAGAGGGAGCAAAGTTACCTTCTCATTTCAATGTGGAAACCATTGTCACACCTGAAGAAGAAACTGAAACCTCTAAACTCCAAAAACAATTGAAAATTATGCAAGACCAATTGGCTCAGATGATGCATGAGAAAGAGAAACCCAAAAAGACATACACATTGGATGCTCTTTGTCCATTTCCATTTGACAAAAACATAAACATGCCACCTTTCCCACAAGGCGTAGAACTACCCAAATACGACAAATACTTTGGTACTACTGATACCCAAGATCACTTGTGGGAATTTGGTGCTTTGTCTATGGAGTTTATACACGATCAAACCTACCTCATGCGTTTATTCCCTAGAAGCCTAGGTGGTTAGACTTTGGAGTGGTTATCACATTTACCTACTGGTATCTAATTAATTAAACAAAATTATTTAATTAAATGGAAAATAGGCATATTTATTAAATTAAATAAATTTAATTCCATAGTGCATTAGCCTTAGGAGATAGTTTAATTTAATGAAAGTATAAATACTTAATAATTAAATTAAATCTTAATCAATAGGTTTAATGTGACTAATGTGAGTCAATACTATAGGAATTAAAAAAAGAGTCTGATTAATGCAGATTTAGGTTTTCTACATTTGACAATTAAGTCAAGTAGCGAGTAGCAAAATAAGAATTGCTTAGTGACATAGGACGTTAGAATCGATCAGAAATCGACTAGAATTGGTGATCGTTGAAATAAGACAATTTTGGGGTATTACAATAAGTAGTTGTCTTACCAACAAAAAACAGGTTTGACATTAGTGACAAAATAATGATTAAAACACATTTATCATACTTGTAACAATCTATTTTCAACAATCTCCTTCTTAACATTTCCTTTTCAGGACTTTCTTCTTTAATTGCAATGAATCCTAGTTCATCACTATCATTATCACTTTCACTCAAGAATATTTTCACACTAGCTTCATGATCTTCATCATATGCATTAAAACATTCTCTAGATCTCCTAGGCTTGAAATTCCTCTTATAATTCTATTCTTTCTTAGGAAATTTAGAAGCATAATGACCAAATTCATTACAAGTGCAACATTTAAATATCTCCTTACCTTCAAGTTGTCTTTTCACAAGTAAGGAAATACCTTATTCAATCTTTCTACCTTATTTAGTTCTCCCTCTATCATTGCTAGCATAATCTTCACTAGTGTTTGCACTCCTTGTCAATGTAGGTCTAACACTCAATACACTGAATATTATCTCAATTCTAGGAAACTATCCACTCTATCTTAGACTTATATTTGTTGTTTCCAATCTTCTAAGAAGAGTTTCTCTTGTGAATTTCATTGTGTAAGGTATGACCTATTCAATCATCAACACTATCTGCTTATATGTAGGTGCTAGGGTTTTCAAGATCTTCTATACACTTCATCTCCATACTTCTTCCCATCACATCCTTTGATTCCTAAAATAATTTTTGATATCTTACCAAAATAGCATCTTACATATTCATCTTTTATCATTTTTCTTCTTGAAACAAACATATCCAATTCTATAATCTAACTTTCTTAGCATGCTTATCACCTTCATAAGTAGATTATAAAGCTTTCCAAAATTCATTTGATAATCTAAAAGATTTTACCTAACTCTATTCATTCTTAGGAAGGGTTGACAAAAGTGCTTCCTTGGCAAGCATAGTACACATGAATAATTCTCTCTATCTTTCAATACAATCTTCAAGCTTTTCTTCATCTATCACTTCTTTCTTTCCCTTAGTAATCAACTAATATCCTATAACCATGCATATTGGTTCCATCAAACTTTGGAGTATCCTTTATGAAATAACTTGTCATAGATGTCCTTCAGTTGTTAAGCTCTCCCTTCAAGGACCTAATGCTCTGATACCAATTATTAGAAAGTAAATTCGACCAAGATAACTCAAAGGGGGGAGGGGTGAATCAGTTATGCAATCAAAATAACTTTTTTTATCCTTATTAAATTTGAAGCATGTAATGAGCAAGTGTAATAACTACAAGAAGATAGCCATACACAATAACACAATATTAGTTAAGTATGGAAGCCCTTGATTAGAGGGAAAACCGCGATGGATATGGTACCCACAAAATGATGTACTAATATATAAATTCCTTGCAAGAGGATAGAATTTGTTAGGGTCCAATGAAATACATTTAGTATATATCAGTCCTTGTTAGGAGACCTTGAATCTCTATGAGGAGAAGACAACCCTGTTAGGAGTTGTGGAAGGTAAAATGACCCATTGTCCAAACATCTTCAAGGAAAAGACCACCAAACTTACAATCTAACTAGCCTCTATATTATTCTTTTTAGAACAATACCAAAAGATCAATTGGCCCACTAACACTCTACCAAATATAATTAGTGTGCTAATTCACCATGCCTCTACTGCACAAAACACTTCTCAGATCTCAATACTAGATCCACAAACTCACATTACACTAATCCCTTAGATCACTTACTCACACGTAATCAAAGATCATCACATACACAATCACAAGGTAAATAGATTTCCTTTATACCAAGTCCTCAAAATAATTTATTGAATCAATCTAAGGCTTTCCAAAATTATAATTACAATAGGACCTCATTAAGATAAAATAATACAAGTTACATTACATCTTTCTATTATTACATAACAATGTTGGCTCACAGTCTTTACAAATCTTCACATGTGCACTCTCAGATTTCATGCACTCAACTATATCATCAACATGATGGCTTCTTCCTCTATCTAATTGTGCTCAACCAGATTCTATCCCTGTTAGAAGATATAATCTAATTACCATAAACCACTTCTCAAGAATTTTGTTAGTATACTATCTTCTATTAATTTTGAATAATTATCACAAGCCTTGGACTTTCTACATGCAACCTTATCCATGGTATTAGGACAATCTATAGAACATGTCCTCAATTGTGCTTGTCCTTCAATTCAATCCTTGAACCATATGACCTAAAAAAATGTCTACTACTATGTTAGTCTTTAGTATGTTGACATTAATGATAAAAACTATCGTGAATGCAACATATGAAAATACTAACAATCTCCAATATACTCCAATAATGCTAGGATACTCCCCCTTAGGAATATCTTCAGCATTCATGCTAACAATCCCATGCATCTTTTATTGCATCAGTTATTCTCAGTAAGGCACACAGTCCATAAGATGCTACTTCTAATATTAGAAGATCTGAGAAAGAAAATTTTGCATATGATTAGACTAGTATCTAAATTTTTCTTCATGATGTCAATCTTCACTATGAGACATTTTCTTAGTAATAAAAATATTTTTAGGAATTTTTCTTTTTCAATATTAAGAGTTCTCATTTCATCATTTATCTTACTGGTCTTCTGCTCAACATCTAGGATATTTGCCTTAGGGTCTCTGAGCTCATCAACAACTTTCTCCAACTAATCAATTTTGTCTTTAATGATTTTGGAAATTTCTTTTGAGATTTATTGTGAAAGAGAACTCTTGGCATATAGATCCTTTCCTTCTCATTGTGTACCCTTAATTCTTTGATTTGTATGTCTAATGTAGTAAGATCATTTTTTATATTACCACATACTGTGTTAAACAAGTTTGCATCTTGTTCAATCTTTGCTTTTAAATTTGTTGCCTCTTCCAGTGTAGCAAATTGACTGTCAAAAGCCTCTATGACCTTCTCACTTCTCTTGTCAATATTTGGCTCATTTATCTATACTCATGAAAGCAAACTGACTTGTAATTTCTTGATAGAAATCTGTAAAAGCTTTTGTGCATTCTTGTTAACTTTCATGATGCTTCATAGATCTTTCTTATTGAGAATGTTGTTAATTGAATATATCTATGAATGTATATGCTTTCTCCATACATATTTGTTAGATTGTGTGGAAAACTTGTGAAAAGTACTTCAAAAGGCAATTTTAAATTACCTGTAGGTGTATATTTTTCTGCCCTAGGAGGGGTCTAAAATATTTCTATCTACTTTTCTTTATTGGTTCAATCCTCATACTAAGGTCTCTGTCCATATATAGTTTGTGATGGTTGTATATCCATCTGATCTTACTTCTAATGTTTGTCTTCTTTTTTTTCTTCTTCCATCTTAGCTTGTTTTAGTGAAATGGTACCTGATGTGGCCTCTTTTACTATATTTTTCCAATGTGGTTGAAAACTAAATTCCACACTCATAGATGTAGGAGCCAAGGACATTACTTAAGGTAATTCCTTATTGTGCACAATGGTAGGATCTTGATTCTTCTTCATATCATATTTTTCCTCTTCTCAACTAGAGTAATCAATGATGTTTCCACTGACCAAATTATGAATATCAAAGTCCCATTGATTTTTAAATGAATTATTTGATGTTTTAAAAAATAGGTCCTTATTTGTCTCAATTGTGATTATAGCTCCCCCTATCACCATACTTTCATTTTTCTAAATGACATTGCCTTTTATTTCCATGGTTTTATCCTGTGTTGATCTAGTACAAGTAATTCATTCATCACTTGATATATTGCCTTCTCTATTTCTTGTCTAACCTCTTCATACAGTCCTCCCATGATTCTGATTGCTCTCAATTTGTCTCTCAACAAGAGATTAAACTTTTTTTTGATTGCCTCCATTTTCTCATTATTATCTAACATGCAATATTTTTGAATACATACTTCTCTTAATTTCTTTTCTTCCTCTACTATGCTTAGTCTAGATTTTTTCAATCTCTCATACATTTCCTCAAGTAGTTGTCTATGCAGTTTGATGAGGGGTATCTTCAATTTGATCATGTATTTTATCACTGGTATATCAAATTTTCTTTTCTAATTTACATCATAATTATCATAGAACTGGTTCAATTTTGCCAAATTTATATGGGTAGTAATTATTTCATTCATCCTTCCTATCCCTAGCTTCCATTTCCTTCTGTGAGCTTTTGTTGGCTTTTCTTGTGATCTTTCTTGTGATTTATCTTGTGGAGATGATACTTGACCTCTCATCATCTTTGTGGGTGTCTTTTTCTCTTCATTTGATTGGATCTTCTTATTGACATAGGTCATTATTACTCTAGGTTTCTTATTAGGTCCAAACCCACTAGTCATCTCTTTAATCCTCTTTGACCTTTTAGTAGTTACCTCCTCTTTTTCTTACTTGACTATAACTTTAGGTGATGCAAGTACTCCATGTGAAGTCCTTGAAGACTTCCAAGTAGAAAGTGTATATTTTTCAATGATTATAACTTCCTCTTCCTCTTCTACTATAGGTTGTGCTTATGCTATAAGTGGTGTAGTACTAATAGGTGAAGGTGTTGATGGGGAGGGTGTTGATGGTGTAAGCATTTTCTTAACTAGACTCTCAAATTTCTTCTTTCTACTTTAGATATCTGCAACTATTGTGATTCTACTAGTCTCTCTTCAATTTTCCCCATCTTTCATTTCTATAATTCATATCAGATTCTAATAGTTTTCTTTCATATTCATCTATCATGTTTTCTATTACTTCATAACCCAAAGGATCTACAAATATCACTCTACGATTAATTGCTTACATGCAATTTTTATTTTTCTCCATAATGAAGTGTATTTCTTCCTTGTATTTTTCTACCACTGTCTTAGGTATCCTCACTCTTTCCTTCATCTTGGATTGAGAGGTTTTCATCAAGCTGGTTATATGATTGGCTATGTAATCCTCATATATTTTATGTAGTAATGGCTCATTAGTTTTGTTGTGCACTTATTAAATTTTGATTCAGATTGAGGCATGCTAGGAAATATTTTCAAAAAATAAGAGAATAGGTAATTAATTAGTGACTCAAATCTGAATGTAGCATATTTTTCCTTCTTAATCCATTTGATATCATCAACTAGTTAGTGTCTTAGAATCTCAAAAAAGTTTACCTCTTTCCTTTGTATAGATATCTTATATGTTGCATTGATAAATCTAGTTGACACTTCATCTATAGTTTTTGTGTTTTCATGTATAGTCTTCTTTACATTCTTCTTATGGTTGGGAAGTATTCCATTTTTTCTCAAACCAATAACTTCATGTATTAGTTCACTTGAAATTTCAATGGGTTCACTACCAATCCATAATTTATTATCATGAACTCTACTTAGAATAATCATTTTCCACTCTTTGTTTTCAAACTCATGATAAAATATAAGTTGCACAACATTGAGTTGTCCTAGGTGCTCAAAACTGATGGGAGACCCCTCGAACATGGCTAATCATGGAAAAAGTTTTCAATGTTGTAATAATGGAGAAATTTTGAAGTTCGAGGAAACATGGGGTAGACATGGTTTAGAATTTGAAATATTATGTTTTAATGGTAAAATGTGGCATCAAAATGTATTATTAACGCATTTCCTCTATAATAGGAAAGTGATCTCCATGAGGAGACAATGAGGCATTAAAAGTGGAAATACGGTTTTAATAACCATCATTGAATAACCACCGGCAACTCTTTAAAAAGAAAGAGTGGGAATTGAATGGATAGTTGGAGTTAAGAGACGGTAATTACGAAAGAACCATCATTTTTGGTGTGCAAGGGTAAATAGAAAAGTTTGGCTCTCTGGCCTTTAGCCAGAGAGCCATGCATGAATGTAATCAAGCAATCATTCAAAGTTAGAAGTTTTTGATGTATTTCAGTTAGTGTTATCTGTATTCAATTTTGTAGTTATCCTTTTTGTCTTTGTGGGTGCATTGTAAATTCGTAACTTTTCACAAAACCATCACACTGTTCGTATACAAGTTTTTGAATCTTGGATCGGTTATGAGGAAGTTGATGTTATTGAGCATTACTCAAATAAAAGAATCTTATCTTGTAAGCTGTTAGTTGGCAGATTTGATACCTAAGATTTGTAATGGTATGATTGGGTGGTGACTATAATCACAATTTGTGAAGAAGTCGTGAGGCATGTGAAGAAACAGTGTTTTCTTGCTATTTACTGTATTTGTTTGCAAAGGAACTTGAGCTATCAACACAAAGATGGTGAGCTCGATAGTGACTCGGACCATAAAGGTGGCAAAGCTCATAACCGCATAGTGTAGCCACAAGGTGGTGAAGGGAAAATTGAAATATTTAAGTGTTTGGTGCTCTGGCCATGCATGTATCCATTTATGTGTGGGTTGGTTGTGCCGATGGAGGAAATTTTGAAGAGTGTTTGATAGTCATGTAATTGGAACCTGATTTTTGTTAGTTATGAATGCATTATGTTTGAAAGGTGGCAGCATGCTTATTTCTTTGGAAGTTTTTGGTCTCAGCACACAATAATATCGGGTATGACTTCATTATTGCAGCCAATAGTAGTGCGCCTGCAGTAAGCCACTCATTATCACCATTTGATAATGATAAAAGAAATGGTGGCAGCTTCTTTAAACTAGTAAGTGAAGGAGAGCAATCAGTTTCTAAAAAAAAGGGTGTGGTGGAGGAATAAGAAGGTGGAGCGTATTATGGGGAGTTGATATAAACATATAGCAGTGAGTGTTGTTACATCAGATCGGTATCAGAGCCAGTGAATGGTCTGGTGATATTGCAGTGGGAAGAAGCATAAACGGTTGCATTAATCCATCAAGCTGCAGGAAGAACAAAGAGAGTTCTTGGGAAGATATCAGGTGAAGATCTTCGTGTTGTCTCCCTCAAGATGAAACTGGGTAGAAGGTGCAAGAAGCAACCACTGAGCGAGAGTGGGCAGCATCTTCCAAAATCTTTGATGGGTATGATGACCGTATAGTAGCAGCACGAAGAATGGTGGACAGCAACAACAATGCAAAGACGTCATCAGAGTGACGTAGCGAAAGCTAAGGAGCCAAAGACCACGAAGAAGAAGCAAGCGCATTTCCTTGGGACAAGGAAATTTGTCAATCCAGGAGTTTGATGGGAGACCCCTCGAACATGGCTAATCATGGAAAAAGTTTTCAATGTTGTAATAACGGAGAAATTTTGAAGTTCGAGGAAGCATGGGGTAGACATGGTTTAGAATTTGAAATATTATGTTTTAATGGTAAAATGTGGCATCAAAATGTATTATTAACGCATTTCCTCTATAATAGGAAAGCGATCTCCATGAGGAGACAATGAGGCATTAAAAGTGGAAATACGGTTTTAATAACCATCATTGTATAACCACCGGCAACTCTTTAAAATGAAAGAGTGGGAATTGAATGGATAGTTGGAGTTAAGAGAGGGTAATTACGAAAGAACCATCATTTTTGGTGTGCAAGGGTAAATAGAAAAGTTTGGCTCTCTGGCCTTTAGCCAGAGAGCTATGCATGAATGTAATCAAGCAATCATTCAAAGTTAGAAGTTTTTGATGTATTTCAGTTAGTGTTATCTGTATTCAATTTCGTAGTTATCGTTTCTGTCTTTGTGGGTGCATTGTAAATTCATAACTTTTCCCAAAACCATCACACTGTTCGTATACAAGTTTTTGAATCTTGGATCGGTTATGAGGAAGTTGATGTTATTGAGCATTACTCAAATAAAAGAATCTTATCTTGTAAGCTGTTAGTTGGCAGATTTGATACCTAAGATTTGTAATGGTATGATTGGGTGGTGACTATAATGACAGTTTGTGAAGAAGTCGTGAGGCATGTGAAGAAATAGTGTTTTCTTTCTATTTACTGTATTTGTTTGCAAAGGAACCCGAGCTATCAACACAAAGATGGTGAGCTCGATAGTGACTCAGACCATAAAGGTGGCAAAGCTCATAACCGCATAGTTTAGCCACAAGGTGGTGAAGGGAAAACCGAAATATTTAAGTGTTTGGTGCTCTGGCCATGCATGTATCCATTTATGTGTGGGTTGGTTGTGCCGATGGAGGAAATGTTGAAGAGTGTTTGATAGTCATGTAATTAGAACCTGATTTTTGTTAGTTATGAATGCATTATGTTTGAAAGGTGGTAGCATGCGTATTTCTTTGGAAGTTTTTGGTCTCAGCACACAATAATATCGGGTATGACTTCATTGTTGCAGCCAATAGTAGTGTGCCTACAGTAAGCCGCTCATTATCACCATTTGATAATGATAAAAGAAACGGTGGCAGCTTCTTTAAACTAGTAAGTGAAGGAGAGCAGTCAGTTTCTAAAAAAAAGGGTGTGGTGGAGGAATAAGAAGGTGGAGCGTATTATGGGGAGTTGATATAAACATATAGCAGTGAGTGTTGTTACATCAAAAACCTTCCTTGAATGACATATCATGTTTATATTTTTTGTCAAACTCATTGATAATGCTAGAGTCTCCTATTGTTTCAAACTTGCAATTTATGTATGCCCTATAATCTTCCATTACTACTACATCATCTAGAATTTGAGAAAATGCCCTGATTAGGTCATCTTCCAAAGTTACTATAGGGTTTCTCTTGAATTTACACCTTGCTTTTTCAATAATATCATGCAATAGTGAAGGGTCCATTCTCAACTTCAAACTTACTACAAAAAATTTCCTTGAAGATAGATTAAATAACTTGTCATCATAGAATTAGGGCTTGACAAAAAATTTCTTGAATTCACTTCCAAAATGCTTCAAATCACCTTCAAGTTCCTCTCACAATTTTATATCAACTCTAAATGATCAAATGGTGTGGGATTTGATTGATCTTAACATTTAAATCCTTACAAAAACTTACTCGCATTAATTTCCCATGTATGCAAAACTTAAAAAGTTAATATTGTATCCAATAAGTCAAATTTATTTATCAAGCTTACATATGATCTTAGTTCTTTATGCGCTCTTAAACATAGCTTCTAGAAACTATTTACAAGCTTCTCCCAAGTGCATAAAACTTTATATTACCATTTTAGGGGTTTGATGAATTTCTAGTATATTATCCCTTATTTCCCTCTTAAAGATGATTGCTTAAGTTGATAAGGGGTTTTTAGCTGCTACAACAGATTTCAACTTTTTCTTAATGTGTCATTTGTCTACTCTACCCATATTTGAGTGCTTGTAGGTTTTCTTTCTCTTAAAAATGTTTTATCAAGACATTCGACTCACTTTCCTTTCACAATCTCATTCCTTCTTACATCATTGTTCACATTCCTTCTAAAATTCATATTATATGATCTCATATTAGGTCTTATCATGTTGTTCTACAAAACCTTTTTGTATGTCCCAAATTTTCATAAATCTAACATGCTATAATAGGCCCAAATTGATTAGTTTGTAATCTACAATTCCTACCAATATGTCCAAAATTGTTGCACTTGTAACACATAATTCCATTTCTTATGATATTTGTTTCTCCCAATGGTCTACTAGCTACAAGGTTAATACTTCCATACATTCTATTAGCATCATCATTATATCTAGGTTTGCTATACTCCTTTGGTTTATTTCCATTAGGAAAGAAATTATAACAATAACTAGAAAAGGGTTTAGTATAATTACCTGTACAGTCCTTCTTCTTGTGTCCAAGTCAATTTCATGCAAAGAATCTTTTGTTAAATCATTTCTTCACTTCTTCAGATTGTTCAAGTTGGTTAAGCATTTCTTTGTTTAGATCTTCTTGTTGATAAGGCTATTAGTTCACTACATCTTGTTCTTTAGCAACTTCAAGTTATTTAGATGATTCTCCTTCAACATATCCAATTCTTGTTTTGTCTCCAATAGGTTTTTTTGCCATAATATTCTCATCAATTTTTTAGTTCTTGAGTATAACTTCTCAAGAGTTTCTTTATTTGTGTAAGTTCTCCTTTCACAATAGTGTTGTACTTATCAAGTTTTGTATGTACTATAGTTTTGTAGTCTCAATTTCAGATGTCACCTTGGTAAGTTTGGATTTTAGATCTGCATTCTCGGATCTTAAATCTAACTAACTTTTATTTTCATCTTTCACCATGCTCATCTTCAAGTTTATGATAGTTCAGGCTTCATAATTTCATTCTCTTTCTTAAGCTTAGAAACTGATTCAAAGTCCTTGATCTAATTATGTGATTCTTTCTTCTTGAATTTAGATGATTTAATCTTCTCTTTTAATTTCTAAATTAAGTCTTGTGCACCTCTGAGTTTGATCTTTATTTTGTTTCTTTCTTATGTAACTACATCAGGTTCCTCAAGAGCTTCCTCAAGATTATGTTGTAATGATATATATCCGTAGAGATCTTACTCAAGCTATTTGGCCTCTTTTGAGAAACTAAGCTATGATACAATTGTTTTTAATATGGAATACTCAAATGGGGGTGGGGGGGGTGTGGTGAACCAATGTTTCACAAATTTTTTCCCAAATATGGATATCATTAAAAAAAAATTGAACTTGAATATATGATCAATCTAAAAATTAAACATAACCATAACACAATGACACTCATAAGACCATTATTCATTAACTAGGGAAACCCTGACAAAGGGAAAATCTTGGCAGGGATGGTACCCACAAAATGATCCACTAATCAAAAGTATCTTGTGAAAGATATTGACCCTTTTAGGAGTCTATTACATTTGTATAGCATATATGTCCTTATTAGAGGATTAGGCCTTCCTAGAAGTCTCAAACCTATTAGGAGTTGGTATTATAATACGAAAGTATGCTAGAAGATAGATACAAAAATCTTTTGCATAGTATTGGTATCTTCAATATCTGATTTGTCCTTGTAGCTTTGTCTTCAAAAATGATCATACATCAGTACTACTCTATAAGAGAATCAAATTCACATCAATATTGATCATAGATAGTGTGTATTTAAACATTATAACTTTACATTATAGTGTCACACTTCGGTAAACAAAAAGATCTTCCTTTATACAAAAATGTTTCATCCTATCAATTTTTCTACTTGATACTTTTCTAAATCTATTGAATTATATTTTTCCACATGTGGGTTAACATCTAGGATGTCATTCCAACATTATTAAGTCTTTGTTTTGGTAAACCAAAACAATCCCTTAACCAAAATACCTTTGCTCATCCTTTACCTATGTTTTTTCTATTCAGTCATGTACCTAGTAAACTAGTTATAACTCTATCTGTACACATCCAAAACTTAAGCATTGTTACCCATGTGTTCTTCATTGTTCATACTATCTTTACCTAGGAGCACATGTTCTCAAGTGCTTAATGTAATCCTTAGAAGTACAAATACTTCCAAACATCATAATCCTAAGCATGGGGGATCCTCCTCCTCTAAATGGACCTCTATTGCTACCAAGTCTACTTACAATCTTGTGGATCAACTTCAATGAACTCCCACACAAATCTCTATCTCTGAGCTACTAGAGTTGTCACTTTTGCATAAAGAGATCCTAGAAAAAGCACTAGGTACAATTATTTTCCCCACTAACATTGACACGGATAAATTCCAAGTTATGTTTAACCATATTTCCACTCTATACTACCTATCATTTTTTGAAGGAGATGACAAATTATGTAGGCATCTGCATAACCTTGCACTACACATTAAGGTCCAACTCTACCGTTCCCAATCTAGATGCATGTTGATAGATGATGGTGTTGGGTTGAACATTTTTATTTTCATATAATTCAATAATTGGGTCTATCTCAATTTACTATTGACTCTAGGTGTAAGATTACAATAAAGACTTATGATGAGGTTGAAAGATCTTGTAAAGGCTTAGTGGTGCTACCCATCTGCATTGATCCATCTAAGAAATATGTTGTCTTCTAGTTCCTTGATATACGTCTTGCATACAACATTTTGCTAGGAAGACCTTTGATACACAATATGCAAGTTGCCCCCTCTATGTTCCATTAGTGTATTAAGTTCCCTTTCAATGGTACAAAAATATCTATCTGTAGGGACAATTCTATGCCTATCAATACACTTACTCTAGTTGAATCTTTGGTACCAAATAATAGAGCTTCCAATGAGGCCAAAACCACACTTGCTAACTATGAAAGAAAAGTCAAAATGTTGAGCATTGGAATGGGAGAATATACACTTGACTTTATTGTTGCATTTTTTATTTCCTCTTGCTCCTACGGGAAACCATATTAAAATATGAGACCTTTATCTTCTTCCATGACAATCTTTGGAATTTTTTTTAATTCCTTATTCCCATTAGAAGATGAGAAATCAGATCAAGCTATTAGGGATTGGATCTATAGAGAAGAAAAAACATCTAATGAGGTCGCACTTACTACTCCTCATTCTCATAAACACTATGCAAAGGGCTATGAGTTTCTTAAAAAGATGGGATATCTTGGTCATGGTCCCTTGATTGATAATAAGCATGCTCTTTTTGAAACTATGAGTCACACTAATGGATGTAAGAGTAAGGATACTTCTGGCCTAGGTTATGCTATTGATGATGGTCTACCTATCTATGATCAAGAACTGGCTACAACAAGTGATTCAGAAGAGGAAACACAACCATCAATACTACTACTTAAGAAGATGAGGATGTTTTAGCCTTTGCTCTATTATTTGGTGAGAAAATGAACGACCTAATGATCATAGTGTTGAAGAATCTACCTCCAAATAGTCTAATGAGTCAGATTTGGAACACCCTAATAGATAGAAAATTAGGAGAAATATTGCTTGCCTCATAAAACATGATCATAATACTAATTATGATGAGTATTAATGGGATTCTCTATTGGTTTTGTCTAATGAATTGAGGGTATATGATATGCATTTTTGTACTAACTAGACTGACATAGTTGACGAGTTACCTATAGGGTTTGACGATTTGAACTCACAACTTACCTTAGTGGACCATGTTGACCTCAGCAAGGATCAACCCAATTTGAGTGTCTTTGAAGATGTCCTTATAGATTATGACTTTCTTGTCACTAGAGATGACTCCCTCTTCATTAATAATGTGGAATCATCCACTTTACTACCACTCATGTACCTCAATCTCATTAACCAGTCCTTAAAAAATTAGCCTCCTGGATTACCTTCCTTTCAAAATGACTACAAAATTTTTTCTTACGTCAATGTCATTGAACCTATAGTCTCTTCCACTAGTGAACCATCTAGTAGCATGCCAGAATCAGATACCAAGTAACTTAGTCATAAAATAAAAAGAAAACTAAAAAAGAATAGATGCTCTAATGGGAAAAACCACTCTATTGCAACGTCTGAGATGAAAATAGTTAAAATTAAATATGTATCCAAGGATGAAAACCTCTTTGAGGCACCCACAAGTGAGGTACTTGATAATCTTCCCAGTTACATCTCGGAGAGATTACTAGTGTTGATTGAGCCTACACTACCTATTAACCTTGGAATAGAAGAGGCTTCTAAAATTATACATCTATCTTAGTCCTTGTCAATTGAAGAGAACAAATAGTTTACTCAATTATTCTGAGAGAAAGAGTTCAACTATGCTTGGACTTATGCAGATATGCATAGCCTTAAAACTAAACCTATTATACATCATCTGTCTGTAGCTCTTAGTGTCAAGCCCATGAAACAATAACTTAGAAAGATGCACCCACGTGTCACTCACTTGCTGAAATATGAAATAGGGAAGATCCTTAGTGATAAATTCATAAGAGCTATAGATTGTGCTGAATGAATTTCCAACATTGTACCTTTTTCCAAGCATGATAAATCTATTTAAGTCTGCACAAATGTTTGAGACCTAAACAAATATTTCCCAAAGGATGATTTCTTGCTTCCTAACATTGACATAATAGTGGACATGATAGTGAGCTATGAGATGTACTCTTTAATGGACTAGTTCTTAGGTTATAACCAAATCAAGATAACTCCATAAGAATAAGAGGAAACTACTTTCACATGTGTATGGGATACAGCCTGTTGGAATGTCACATCATTTGGGCTAAAGAATGCTAACATATCAAAGAGCTATTACCACTATCTTCCATGATATAATGGATAAGCACATGAAAGACTATGTAGATGATACTTTGGCTAAATCTAAGAAAATAAATACACATCTAGATGGCTTGAGTTTGATTTTGGAATGTATGGCATAATTTCAACTTAGGTTAAATCCTAAGAAATGTATCTTTGGTGTTACTTTGGGAAAACTATTGGGTTATATCATATCTACTAAGGGAATACAGTTAGACCCAAAAAAGGTCCAAGCAATCATAGAAATGCAGCCTCCCTGCAACATTAGTCAACTAAGGAGTCTTCAATGATGCATTCAGTCTATAAGGAGGTTTGTATCTCAACTAGGTGACAGATTACAACATTTCAACAAGAAATTTCATAAGGGATCCACATGTATATAGAACAAAGAATGTGAAAGCAACCTCAATCAAATCAAAGAATACTTGGCTAAACCTCCTATTCTCATGCCTACTATCCCAAGCAAACCTTTGATTTTGTACATATCAACTACAACTACTTCCTTGGGAATTACTGGCATAACAAGATGAAAATGAAAAGGAATGAGATATCTAATACATCAAAAGAACATTAGTTTCTTATGAGTAACTATAACAACATTGAGAAAGCTTTCCTTGTTGTGGTGTTCACATCTCAAAAGATTCGACACAATATGCTTGCACATGCTACACATTTGATTTCCAAGATTGACTCTCTCAATGTTGGAAATATAAGAGTAACTAAGAGGGGAGAGGTGAATAAGTTACTACAAAAATAAATCCCATATCCCTTAGATGTTAGTACCAAAAATAAAATTGATAACTGATTATTGTAGTAGCTCGACAAACACACATAGAATGTTGTAATTCAGTAATAAATGGATTAGCTCGATAAATAATTAACACATAACTCATTAGATGTTATCTGTGATTACCATTACTTTAACTTTTTTGCAAACACATAAAAGAAAATAGCATGAACACATTTGACACCAGGATTTAATGTGGAAACCCAATTTGGAAAAAACCACCAATAGCAACTAGTTACTAATTTTCACTCTTCTAAAGTGAGCCCTGTTAGGAGCCAACCCTGTTAAAAGTTACAAAACACACTGTTAGGTGTGACACTATTAAAATATTTAATCACCCTATTAGGAGTGGCTTGGTTAGAGTTCTTGAGAACAATTCAAATGAATTGCCACCTTGTTAGAGGATTGGCAAATAGTTGTTAAGCCAACTCTAGGAGGTTTAGATCACTGCTACAATGGTCAGAGAGTAACAATGAGATGACCTCATTTGACTACAACTAATTTACTGATTTTAGATCTTTCTTCTAGCTTGTACTTGATCCTTCTTGATCAAATATAGCTTTGTTGCTCCACAAGGATATTTTGTGTATCCTTCAAATTTTCTTCCTCTGCTCATCAATAGATCTTCAATCACATCATCACAATTCGCACCTTCACTTGCACTTTTTCACACACACTTTGAAATCACAATTTGACCTTATACTTATATCTTCTACTTTTTCAAGTTGACTCAAATATAGCTTAAACTAATCAATATTCATCACCTTAGTTGGCTGGAATCAATAGTAAAATCAATTAAGCTTAATACAACAAAATAAGAAAATCCTTCATTAGTTGACCATGCTCGTTAAAACTAACTTTGAAATGATTTCCTTTATTAACCAACAGAAGCTCGGTTAACACTCCAAACTTACAAAATTCCTTTGGCAACTGAGTGAGCTTGGTTAGCACTAGTTCCATCCAACTATCAATCATTACCCAAGTGAGCTCGGTTAACACTCGCTTTCTAAAAAAATTCCTTCGACGCCTAAGTGAACTCAGTAGACACTGCCTTCTAAACTAGGCAAACACAAGAACGCTTGGTAGACACTGAGAACTATCTTCACTAACCAAGTGAGCTTGACATATACTAACTGTAAATGATATGACATTTGTGTAACATCAAAGACAACACACAATTAACCAATTGTATCCAACAATCTCCCTATTTTGCATTGATGGCAACACAACATGTCATAGCACAATGAAATTTTGGATTTTAGATTTGAGAACTCCCTCTGTCAGTATGAGCTCTTCCTTTCATTGGATTTTATCTTCAATGGCTGTTACCAAGTTCATTTAGAACATCCTCCCTCTTTCAGCATATTTCTTCTTTGGAAGACTTCTCCCTCTCTGGTTTCTAACTTTATTTTGGTTTCAAAAATTTCTCAGAGATATGACAATAAACTTCTCCATCTTTGACAACACATGCCAAAGATAATAATTTCATAAATACCAATGTACCTTAAGTATTGATTCCTTTGCAATATGCCCTTGTCAATTCTGGCACTAACTTATTTATCTTTAATAGGTTCTGGTTATGCATTCACTAAATTTCATTTAGTGAATTTCAGCTAGGGGAATGGCCCCTAGCTTACCTCTTAGATATAGAAATGCATCCCTAGGTAATGGCTTGGTGAATATGTCTACAATTTTTTCCTTTCTATTCACATATTCCAATCTAACTTCTTTATCTTGCACAAACTCTCTTAAGAAGTGATATTTTATACCAATATGCTTTGTTTTGGAATGCATTACTGGATTCTTTGATATGTTGATTGCGCTGGTGTTATCACAGTATATGACAATTGGATCTTTGATCTCTACCTTCATTCCTTCCAACAATTGATTGTTGTTTCTACATATTTTTGCCTTTGTTGTGGATTTAGATGTACAATTTTACTTCTTGCTTGTCCAAGATACTAGTATTTTACCAAGAAAGAATGCTCCACCACTAGTATTTTTTTTGTCATCAAGACTTCTTACCTAATCAGCATCAGTAAATACTTTCAAGTAACTTATATTAGGTTTGTAGCCATATCATAGCTTATAAGGTGTCTTGTTTGAATCTTTCTTCAATGGAACTCTGTTCAAGGTATGAACTGTAGTGCTAATAGATTCCTTCTAGTATTTGAGAGCAACATTCTTTTTAGTCATCAGGGTTCTTGCACAATCCATGATAAATCTATTTCTTCTTTCTACTATACCATTCTATTGTGGTGCACCAGGGGTAGATACTTGTCTTTTGATTCCTCTTTCAATGTAGAAATTATTGAAATTATGGGAGATGAATTCACTACCTCTATCTAATCTCAAGCATTTCAAATTTTTTCCA
Organism: Cupressus sempervirens; assembly: GCA_028749045.1. Classification (NCBI taxonomy): domain Eukaryota; kingdom Viridiplantae; phylum Streptophyta; class Pinopsida; order Cupressales; family Cupressaceae; genus Cupressus; species Cupressus sempervirens. Next base: position 439,520,290 of record CM053784.1, read on the forward strand.
GTTTCTTTTTCTACTCTTGCCAAATACCATTTGAATTTTTGAAAGGCTTCTAATTTTTCTTTTAGGTACATTACTATCATCATTCTCGAGTAATCATCAACAAAGAGAATGAAAAACTTTTCTCTACTATGACTTTCTATTCCAATAGGTCCACATAAATTTGTATGAATAATTTCCAAGACTTATTCTAACTGATAATCTTTTCTTTTGAAGCTTGTCTTTCCCATCTTACCAATTTAGTAATTCTTGCATAGGCTCATGTCAGGCTTCTTCAAACTAGGAATACCTCTTACTCTTTTATGTTTTCTTATCTAAACCAAATTATCAAAATTTACATGGCATAGCCTTTTGTGTCATAACCATCTTTCCTCTACTTGAACAATAAGACATGAACAATCACTAGATCAAGATAAAATAGATTACCTTTTGTTTGCTTGCTAGAACCAAAGAAGTTTTCTTTCCCATCCAGTAGTTTGGCCTATCCATCAAAGAATTCTACCTTAAATCCAATGTTATTCATTTGTGCCACACTCAATAGATTATGCTTTAGTCCTTCAACCCAATAAGCATTATCACACACGAGTTCTTTAGTCAACAAGATACATCCTTTTCCTTTTATGTTATAAGGGTCATTGTTTCCAAACCTTACACTACCTCTATCATAATATTTCATATGCTTAAATTTTGTTTTGTCACCAATCATATGATGTGAGCAGCCACTGTCAATAATCCATATATCATTTTTTCTAGCATGAGAGATAAGTGTCATCTTATCTCCTTCATCATCAGATTCATCTTTCATAGCTATATATAACATTTCATCTTCACTGTTATCAGAATCTTTAGCCATAAAACAAGATTTCTTACCTTTGTCCTTGAAGCTCTTATAATTTTTGGAGTCCTTCTTTCCTTTAAGCTTATTTCTTTTCTTCTCATCCTTAATTTCCTTTTTTGGACACCTAGAAGCAATGTGACCAATTTCTTCACAAGAAAAGTAGATCAGAGGAACTTAACCTTTGTACTTTCCTCTTCCTTTGGAATACTTCCTTGCAAGCAAGGCTTCAATAACATCAAGATCATTATCTGAACTTTCTTTTGATGATCCATCTTCTCCACTTCTTGATTGACTTAATTTTGACTTTTTACCCTTTTCCTTGAGTGAGAGTTTAGCTTTACATGAAAATTCAATATTATTTGAAGCAGGAACATAGTTATCATAATTGTCTAACTCAAAAGCTATTAATCTTCCAACTAGAGCATCCAACCCTATTTTATTATTTGGATCACATCTTTCTTGAATAGGAGATACTCTAATAGCATAAATAAGAAGAAGAGTTATGAGTACTTTACTTACAACAGTTTCCTCCTTGATGTCTCCTCCAGATGCTTTGATTGCACTTACACTGGCCTTGATCCTTTCCACATATTTTTCAATGTTTTCATCTTCTCTCATCTTCATTTGATCAAATTATCCTCTAAGGCTTTCTACTTTGGCTCTTCTTAGATTTTTATATCCTCCATAGATATCTTTTAGTTTGTTCCACATTGCAAAAGTAGTTTTGCAATCTTTTACTTCATCAAATTCAACATAACTGAGAGTAGATGCAATATCAATCATCATGATATTATGAATCTTCTTTTCAACAATGTCTTCAGTTGAAAATGTTCTAGTGGGAGTCTTATATTCAGCATCAAGATACTTACAACCTAAATCAATGATGTTAGCTAGATGTAATCTCATAAGTCCTTGCCATGCTACAATATTGTCTCTGTTCATCTTGGGAATCTCTCTTTTGTAAGACATTCTGATCTTTAGCTTAGCTCCTTGAAAACTTCTCTGTAAGCACCAAAAACTCTAATACCAATTGTTGGAAATATAAGAGGAGTAACAAAGAGGGGAGGGGTGAATTAGTTATTACAAAAATAAATCCCAGATCCCTTAGATGTCAATACCAAAAAGAAAACTGATAACTATTTACTATAGTAGCTCGACAAACACACACAGAATGTTGTAACTCAATAATAACTAGATTAGCTCGGTAAATGATTAACACATAAATCATTAGATGTTATCTATGATTACCATTAATTTATCTTAGTTGTAAACACATAAAAAAAATAGCATGAACACATTTGACACCAGGATTTAATATGGAAACCCAATTTGAGAAAAACACCAATAGCAACTAGTTATTGATTTTCACTCTTCTGAAGTGAACCTTGTTAGGAGCCAACCCTATTAAAGGTTACAAAACACACAATTAGGTGTGACCCTATTAAAGGATTTAATCATCCTATTAGGAGTGGCCTAGTTAGAGGTCTTGAGAACAATTCAATGGAATTGCCACCTTATTAGAAGATTTTAAAATAGTTGTTATGTTGGAAATTTGTTTAGCGATCCCCTCAGGATTCATGACAAGGGCTTAACCACCTCTTGTGTACTATAAGTTGAGTGGTTGTATTGGGTATTGACAGATCAATCTTTTGGTGCAATGACAACCCCACTCTAATAAGTGGTATCAAAGCTTGGTCACAAGTTTGAATCCTCAAATCCTTAGGTAACGTTGAGGGGAGATTGTTGGAAAATTTTTCAGCACTCCCCTTGGGACTTGTGAAAGGGCTTAACTGCCTCCCATGTACTATAAGTTCAATGGGCGTATCAGGCATTGACAAATTGATCTTTTTCTATGATGGCAACCCCACTCTAACATGTTAAGCCAACTCTATTAGGAGATTTAGATCACTGCTACAATGGTTAGAGAGTAACAATGAGATGACCTGATTTGACTGTAATTAATTTTTTGATTTCAAATCTCTATTCTAGCTTGTACTTGATCCTTCCTGATTGAATATGGCTTTGGTGCTCCACAAGGATTTATGCTTATCCTTCAAATTTTCTTTCTCTACTCATCAATAGATCTTCAATCACATCATCACAATTCGCACCTTCCCTTGCACTTTTTCACACACACTTTTAAATCACAACTTGACCTTATACTTATATCTTCTACTTTGTCAAGTCAGCTCAAATACAACTTACAATAATCAATATTCATCTCCTTAGTCAACTAGAATCAATAGATAAATCAATTAAGCTTAATACAAAAAAAATAAGAAAATCCTTTAGTAGTCGACCCTACTTGGTAGAAACTAACTCTAAAATTATTTCCTTTGTTAACCAATAGAAGCTTGGTTAACACTGCAAACTTACAAAAGTCCTTTGGCAACTTAGTGAGCTTAGTAAGCACTACTTCCATCCAACTTTCCTTCATTACCCAAGTGAGCTTGGTTAACGCTCACTTTCTGCAACTTTTCCTTCGACGCTCGAGTGAACTCGGCAGACATTGCCTTTTAAACTAGGCAAACACAGGAACACTTGGTAGACACTAAGAACTATCTTTACTGCCTGAGTGAGCTCAGCATATACTGACTACAAATGATATGATATTTGTGTAACATCAGAGACAACACACAATTAATCAATTGTATCCAACACTCAAATACCTCTTAAGTAAGTCTTCTCTTACTGGTTGACTTGCTAAATGGATGATGATTCTCTCACAAATTGACATTTAGTATGTTTATCATAAAGATATCAAAGAACAAGCTATTTATGATCAATTGGTTGATTTTCCACTTCAAGACAATGCTCCTATGCAGATCAACTTTCTAGATTAATATATCATGTATGTCATTAAGAGAACTTGGAAAATGTTCTTCAATGGATCTCACACTTAGAATGATACTGGTGTTGGTATCTTGTTTGTTACCCCTCATGGATACACTATTCCTAAATATAACAAGTTGTTGCTTCCTTGCACCAATAACATAGATGAATATGAGGCTCTTACAAATGGGATTAATTTGTTCATTGAATGGAGGATTACATAGTTACACATCTTTAGAGATTCCAACTTGTTATCAATCTGATAAATATGACTACCAAACTAAAGATGACAAATTAATCCCTTAAAAGAAAATGATTGATGCTTTGAGGAACTACTTTACTTCTTTTTACATTTCAACAAATTCCTCAAGGTGATAATAACATTGTTGATGTTATGACTTCTCTAGAATCTATCAACAAATACAAGAGCATGAGTCTTGATTTGAATTCTGGGTGGAATAGCTACATCACCTTGCCTATGGTTCCCCTGATGACCAAGTCATTTGCACAATTATTGGTCATGAATCTTCTCAATGTGCTAGTTTTACTCCTACTTGTGTGACCAAATCATACCTGGCAACTTAAACTACAATAATAAAAGACATCTCATTTGTAATGCATCCCACTACACTCTCATCTCCAGTGACTTGTTTAGAAAGGGTCTAGATAGAACACTACTTAGATGCTTAGAGAAGGATGACTCTGAATGAGTGTTAGCTAAAGTTCATGATGGAATTTATGGGTCTCACTCTAATGGCCTTGTGCTAGCTCAAAATCTTCTTAGGGCTGGTTATTATTTTCCTAGTATATAAAATGATGTCGTGTAATATAATAAGTCCTAAATGAAATTTCAGCTCTATGGTAACTGGATTCATGATCCTAGACATGAGTTAATACCTTATATTACACACTAGCTTTTTTAGCAGTGGGCTTTTGACTTAGTTGTAAATATTCATCCTAGCTCTTCTAGTAGACACAGATTCATTATCATAGCTACTAAATACTTTAAAAAGTGGGTTGAAGTTTTATGTCTTTCTATTCCTATTGGAGAGCGTGTGTGTCTCTTCACACTGAATCTTTTTTTCTTTTCTATGGTGCTCCTTCATCTATAGTCACTGATAATGGGGGACAATTTAAGAACAAGGATCTCATACAATTATGCAAGAAATTTAAGATCAATCGACATCGGTCCTCAATAATATCCTCAAGGGAATGGCCAAGTTGAATCCTCTAACAAAACACTTTTGACAATCTTGCATAGAGTCGTTCACAAATCAAGAAGGGATTGGCACTTGGAGATTAATCCTACACTATGAGCTTATCGAACAAGCAGACACACATCTACTACATTTACACTTTTTTCTCTCATATATAGATTTGAAGTCGTTTTACCATTAAAGGTTGAAATTCCCTCCTTATGAGTCTCTTTGAAAGGATTGATCACTAATGAAGACTATAGAGTTATGAGAATCCAAGAGCTAGAAATCCTAAATGAACATCACAAGGCCACTTTTGATCACATGAGAACATATCATAAAAATATGTCTACTAGTTTTTACAAGAAGGTTTATCCTAAGGATTTTTAGGTTGGTAACTTAGTACTTAGAGAGAATCCAAAGAATCAATACAATAGAGCTTAGAAAGGAAAATTGAACCTAATTAGCTAGTCCCTTATATTATCACTAGTACTTTTGGATTCAATGCTTATCAACTTTCTACACCTAAGGGACATCAGATCCCCTAGCCTATCAACATAGTACATCTCAAGAAGTTCTATGCCTAATGCTTTCTTGGAGCTTTGTACATACTTTATGATCTTAAAAAACCCTAAAAATTAGAAAATGTCTTAAAAAATTATCAACTTAGTGAAAACCTAGCAATAGGTGCTTTGATGTATCACCAAAATACAAATATCTAAAAATTAAAAAAAAAGATTAAAAAATCCTATAAAAAAATGCCAAGTGGTGAAAACCTAGAAATAGGAACTTCTTGATACTCTTACACTTATGTTTATTAGCACGTGTCACTTTGCGCTTGGAACTAATCAATATTATATGTCTTTTTCCTTTCCTAGTTTGGAATTGATCATTGTCCAAGTCTAGGGAACACGAATTGTATAACGTATTGGGTCTCTTAGTTGCATTGATGTTTCTTTGGTAGCTCCCTCAACTGTGTTTTTCAACACTTCCTTAACCATGTTTTTCATATCATTGTTTCTTTGGTAGCTATCTATATTTATTTATTTGTTGAGTATTCCCTCGTTAGTCTCTCAAGGAATTCATTAAACTAGAGGACTAGGGACATGGGGCATGTTTTCCTTTGATTTCTATCAACAGGCATACTTTGTAGATCTTAAGTGTCTTAAGCATTTTTAATTTTACCCACTTGACACTTAGGACCCTCGAAGATACATCCTTTTTTGTTGATTGTGTTTTATCTCACTAGAATTTTCTTATGGCCATCTCAACATTTTGTGTCTTGATGGAAGCATAATCTTGCTACACTAAACTTGGGGAATCTAATTGTACCTTCATCTTAACCTTTATGTCTTTGATGCATATGTTGGATTCCCACACTCCTATCTAACATAGATCATGTATTCATATCCTTGTAGTTTATACTAATGATGATTGTATGATATTCCAATGTCCCTAATAAGGATCGATGATAAAAACTAGGACCTACACATATAACCCTTGCAAATTGTACCTTGCATATTGTACCTTGCATACTAGCTTGCATTCTAGGGTTCATTCTAGCTTAGTTTGCATTTATATATCAAGAGAGTCTTCTTTATCTTTCATGGATGTTTCAGTCAACTACATTCACCCTCTTTTTTCTCCTTGACCATGTCTTCATTTTTTCTTAATGTGATCATCTCATCACTTTTCCTATTATCGCAAGGGTTTAATCTCATCATCATATCTAATCTATCCAAGTGCTAAATTTTTAAATCATGAGTGCATATCATAACATAGAGCTAGACATGCATGAGAGATGTCAACACATTTAAGAGAATATGATATATCAACATGATATGAGCATATTGATCATCAATCACATGTATACATAAACACAAGTTTTGAAAATTAAATATATATCCATCCATCATGAGCATGGTAAGGGACAAGTACACAATGATGTTAAAACTCAAATCTAATATCTCATATATGGTAGAATATCAAGTGTAAATACAACATGAGTACAACATTTGGATATCAATTTCTCTTGTACATCCAAATATAGAGCCCTAGATACAATCTACATCTCCCTCCCTCTTGTGTAGGTAGAGGAGGTGGAGGAGCTTGGGTCTTGTCCAATGGCTATGATCCACCCTCTTATTTTCTTGCTCTCTCTGAATAGTGAGGCACCTATTTCTCTTGACGCATTACCACTATTCAAGAACCAAAGTAGTAGGCTTCTCTAGCCTCATGTATCTTTGCATTATGTTATAAACCCTCTCCCTAGCCCAAGCCTTAGCTTGAGTATCTATCAACTACTAATCGCTCACTACAATGATCATCCTTGCCTCTAGTGCCCTAATCCTCTACTCTCTCTCATCATCTCCTCCCACTAACATAGGCTTCTCCTACCTCTTCCCTCTATCCACTCGATCACTCTTGATGAATCTCTCTCCCTCCTTTGGCTCCTCCTCCTCCACTCTCATACTTACTCTACTCAAAGATCAGGTGCAAAGTTGGATACTAGAAGGAGTCTTGCTCCTAGATTCACTAGGCCTACCACAAATCTTACCTACTTTTCCTTCATCCTTGATTTCCACCTCCACTACATTTGGGACAATAAACCTTAGGAAAGGGTGTGCCCTTATCTGTCTCATTAGTTAGCTAACATCCCTATATTTGTCACTGTTGGAAAGATGTCCCATGTTATCTCTTGTAGTTGTCGGGTCTCATATAGACATAGTGTATAGCTCAACATCGATTACCATCATTATCCCTTCTCATCTCAATACCTAATGTATGTGGTCATCTTAATACTAGCTTAGTGCCTCCTACCAAACTATCGCCATACTTTGCTAATAGAAAACTTCTAGATACCACCTGAGGATGCTTGCCTAACAATGCCTTACTATAAAACATATAGGAAAACTCATTCCTCACCTCATCCTAATCCTCGCACCCTACATATGGTCTCTAATCAAATTATTCCAAATCATCCAACAACTTTAAGTAGTAAGGTGTATCTCCACTATGTGGTTGTTCCACAAACCCTAAATATCTATTTATGAAAGGTTTTCCCCTCTATCTTGATTGCACTCTGGGTCATACCAAAGTGATGTGATCCCATGAACACACCAATATGAGTATGGATTTGCACACCCAACTCTTTACCCTCCTATAGACTATATTGTGTAGCTCACAAAAGATGTTTGTCACTAGGGTAGGTCCCTAAGCCATCTGTCTTGGTCTACCAATCAAATCCATAACTAGTCTTCCCCATTCATATAGAAACCCCCTCTGACTCCTATCAGTAATAAGACCCCACCCTATTAGAGAACACATAATGCATGCCACTAGATGTGGATCCCCATAGTGTTCTATCATCTTCTCCCATAAGACATATCTATTTAGTATCATGCCCTCTAGGAACAATGCTTGTAATGCGGCTTTACCGTCCTTTGGGGATAGATCAAAGCATATTTATGACACAAAGTTTTCATGTTGAAGTTGATATCAACAAGATTAAGTACAATTCCAATTGGGATTAATCAATGATACTTATTGGCTCTTCAATATATGAAATATGTAGGATCTTGTAGACATCCTCAAGGGTGATAGTCACCTTGCTCATCAGTAGATGAAAGGTGTTATGCTCTCTATGCCATCTCTTAGCTAACACTGTCAATAGACCATGGTTTACTTAGATATGGGAAAACCATAGTAACTCACCAAATCCCATGTCTCTTAGCATAGATCTCTATGCAACATCTACCTGAGGAACAAGTTGTAATCAAATTACCTCGGGTGCCCTAATGGATAAGTGTAGAAATGTCTCCTACATCACAACATAGGAAAGTGTATCAATATGTGTCAATAAAAATCATATTCAAACTAAGGATATCAACAATCAACTATAGAAGAAATCAACTATGTCCTAATGATGCTAAGTGAATCAATTTCTAAGTTCAACTTCATTATTAGTTGATCAAGTGGCATGCGATACTTTACTCTACACTAGTATGATGCTTTACTCTGGTATGATACTTTTCCCTATGTTGTAAAACTAATGAGTATGCGTTAAATAATGAAATCCATAGCTACCAGATGATACTTTATAAAATCTAGAACTATTGTACAAGACTTTGCAAAATTGAGGTATGATACTCTAGAAGTGTTGTACGAGTTTTTACTTGAAATGTTAAAAACATGGAAAAAAATTGCTCAAAGTCACTTAAAGACTAGCTTGGATGATCATTACTTACCAGGGCAGCATATCTTTGGGGTCAGTTACTAATCGATAGAGCTCAAATTGATGTCTCTTGAACATAACTCTCATCTCTGCCATGGTGCTCTCTCTCTTTGATCTAGACTCTAAACTAAAATGCGGAAAATGATTTGAAAATGACCCCTTGGATCCCTTATATACTCTTTTAACCTATTTTTGATTAAATTTTCAATCACTTTGGATTTATGCAAAAATCACACCCTTGCCTAATTTCAACGTCTTAGATCCATTTTCAGGATTAAAATCAAAATCTAGATTTATCTTGATGGTCAAAATTGTGTTTTAAAAGTCTTCCTTATTTTTTATAGACAATTGACTTTCTAAGGCTTAATCCTTTGATCTTTATGAGGCATATATATAACCCATAAAACATACCAAAAAAAAAATCATCAATTACACTACAACTAATTTATTCAATTCACTTACTAACTAAATCAATTTCATGCATTAGCTAATTTAATCTACTACTAAACTTATTTACTACTAACTAATCATTTTATACTTACTAACAAAATAAATGTATTTAAAAGCTAAATTAATTATACTTACTAAAATGTAAATCTATTTACAAGCTAAACTAGTCTAGTTAAATGTTTTTACTACTGATTAAAATTAGCTTACTAAGTACATGAAATTACTAATTATATTACCCTATCCTACAACTAATCCTATCTATCTATTCCTAGCCTACTCCCCTATCCCCCTATCCCTAGTCCTTCCACCTACTTTCCTTTACTTCCCTAGCCCCTAAAGTACCAAGTCAGCTAACAGGGAATGGTGGGTGGTTACCAAGATGGGTGCAAGTTTCTCCTTAAATGAAATACAATGCTCAAACATTTTGGAGCACTCACCAACACTAGTGACACCAAGATGGAAGGGGGAAGGGTGTTTTGGGGGCCCACCCAGCCAAAGGGTCCCCTCAACCTAAATTTTGCATTGACTTTTATTTTTCAAATTTTGACTAGCTAGCATGGGAAACGAGAGGAGTGAGGTGGTTGGGGGGTGGAATGAGTGGATCCCACATGGGGTCTCATACCCACCCCCCCCCCCCCCCCCCCCGAATTATTTTTGAAAAGAGTCCCTCTTATTGTTTTAAATGTTTATATTTTATGTATTTTTTGGGATAATTATATTAAATGACTGTGTATACAATTCGTATGGGTGGAATTGATTATTCCTTCCATACAAATTCCAGAGACCTTTACTTTTCTCTTTACTTTTTTTTTCTTTCTAAAGGATTTTTTTTCACATCAATTTTCTCTAATGCCATTATATACTAACTTAATGGATGGATTATGATGCATGTTTAGAACCTTTTGTTTGTTTTACACATTACTATCCAGTAGGATTATGTTGGTCTTAGATTGGTTTTGACAATTGAGTGTCAACACACTTAACCAATTCTTAAGTTGATGTCGAGTATAATACAGAAGTTGACCTATAATATGTACCGAGTTAGAGATTCAATAGGTTCCAAGTGAACTTTAGGTGCCGAGTGAAGTTCAAGTGCCAAGTCATAAGTGATGCCAAGTCACTATAGATTCCGAGCAGAGTATAGATGTTGAGTAAAACATAGTTACTATAGGAGCCGAGTGAAATAGAATTCCTATATGTGTCGAGCATCAGAAACTAGTAAGTGTCGAGTAACATAGAATCAACATATGAGTTTGTAACTTCACAAACTCAGATGTAAACCATTTTTGGAGCTGACATAGGATGAATCTCAAAGGATCTCGAAGATAAGATCGAATCTTTTGCATTTCCTATGAAATCTACATGCAACCAATAAGAAAAATGGAGAAGGCATGCAACCAATAGGAAAAGTGAATGAATTGAGTGGGAAATGAAGAGTGCATATGGATCATAGATTCATACCTAACCCTAAGTCTTTGAAGCCTTTAAAAGGAGGACAAAACCCCATTATTTGTGCACATGTGAGAAATGTATGGATGAATTATAGCGAAATGTAGAGGGGTGTTTTAAAGACTTAGAAAGGAAGAGAAAATTTGTAGAATTCAGTTGATCAAAATAGAGCAATCAGAGTTTTGAGAAGAGACATATTAGATCAAGCAAGGATCAGAATAGGTAGAGTAGAACAAGGATCTAGAATCAGCAATTGAAGATTGCAAATCATCAGGTCAAGGCATTCTACCATACTTTCTAACCATTGTATTGTGAGAATGGAAATCCTATGTTGATAGGTTGGCCTAACAGCTATATAGGTTTAATAGCCACATTGTGGATCCTTAATAGGATTGTAAATCCTTTAATAGGGTAACATTCCAAGTGAATGTTTGTAAATCCTTTAACTAGGTCACTTTTAACAGGGTGTAAAGTCTTTAATAGGATAGGTCTTTCACAGGGTAGACCATTGGAAGTGGTCAAACTTTGTAACATTAAACAGTTACATATTGTTGCAGTGATACTTTGTGAGTGTCGTTCCCACCCCAATTTTACCTTCTCATTTTGGAGGGTTTCTGGGTTACCAAATTCTTGTGGTATCTATTTTCACGCATGTCTTTGCTTTCATGTTTATTAGATGGATTATATATATGTGAATGATTTTAGTTGAAAGGTTTTAAAGAGGTTAAGTTAGTTACTTCTGATTCACACCCCTCCCCCCCCACCCCTCCCACCTCCTCCTCTCACAAGTATATCTTCCTACTTGTAAATTCCAACAATTGGTATTAGAGCCAAGTTCTCACAAGGAGGAGCCTTAAAGCTTGGAGAAAAGATCTAGAAATGGAAGTCTACAAACTTGGAAAGATCATAAAGAATCAGGCAATAGATATACAACTTGCTCTACATACTTTTGAAGAAGCAAGGGAGGAACTGAGAAAATCCTTAAAGAGAAGAAGAGACATTGCCATAGTTGAGAATGATACACAATACAAGGATATTGACACCTCAAAACTATTTATAAATGGAGATTCCAAAGAGTTTGATGCAGCAATAGAAGACCTAATGGAGAAGAATAGAGCTCAAGCAGAAGAAATTAGAACACTCGAGCTTGAACAAGAATCACAAGCCATGATGCTTTGTGAGGTGACTGAATAGAAGAAAAGAGCCATTGAAGATAAGGCCATGCTAGAAGAAGATAAGAGAATCTTGCCAATAGACCAGAAGAAAAATCAATTGAGCTTGCAAAAATTTCAAACATGTAGCTAGACACCCTAAGCTAGATGATGAATGCACATCATGAACTAAATGTCAAGGATATTGAGATCTCTACACTAAAGATGCAAAATGAACAACTGCAAAATGATCTGAAAAGAGAGAAGGAAATTGCAGAGAGCTTCAACAAACCCAATGAGGCCATCAAATACTTTGAGTGGCTACTAAAATCACCAAGGGTTAGCAGTGATACTTTAGGACTAGGATACATGAGCACTGAACAAGGAGAGTCATCCAACACTGCAGAAGAAGGGAGTAACAAAGGTAAGAACACTAAACCTACTTATCATTTTTGTAGTAAAAAGGGACATACCTCTAATGTATGTAGGAGCAAGAATATCCATTAGCATGACAAACCTAAGAATGTAGGTTACTATCATAAGTGAAAAAAGAAAGGACATCAAGCACATAATTGTAGGACTAATGCTATCAGAACATCAGATTTGAAGGTCATTGCTACAATTGAAAAAAGTATGGACATAGAGCTTTGAGTGCAAATCAAAGCCTATATGGGCACCAAACTAGCTAGGAAGAGGAAATAACCATGGACATCACTACAATTGGGACTACAACACTAGGTATAGCTATCATTACTGTCAGGAATATGGACACATTCCTAAAAATTGCATAAGAACACATTTCAAAGGAAACTACAGCATATGGTTAAATCAAGCCACGTATTTTAGTTGCTTGAAGAATGGTCATATCAACAGGAATTGCCCAACGAGGTCAAAGTCACCCAACTCACAGAACAGCAAAGGAAAGGAGAAGGTAGATGTTGAGCACATCAAAGGAGAAATGAATAAGACGTGGAAGAAGAAAAATGGGTGTAGCACATCAAATGAATGGATCACTTCACCTAACAAGTCAAGTGATCACACTTCATCAAACTAAGTACAAGAAGGCATGAGGGACTAATTTACAAAGTTTCATCATACATCAGTTCCTAAATAAGAAAGTACTAGAAGGAAGAGACCAACATGATTAAAGATGAAAACTTAAAATTCCAAGATTTCACAAGTATTTTCAAGTTGCCCTTAGATGCCGAGTAAAATCCCAATGCATGCTGAGTTGATTGTCAAAACATTAGAAGCTGAATGATCAGTTGCAACCAAGTTGGTAGTGGAAGTTGAGTAACAAAGATTTAGTTGAAGCCGAGTAGAGTATACTTCTATGGAAGCTAAGTGATGACAAGCCAATGGAAGCTGAGTGATGTAGAAATACTTTAGAGGTTGAGTGGACAGTTGTAAACGCACTAAGCATTAAATGCAATGAAAATAGGGTATATTATCATGTTTTCAATCATTTTTCTTCATCAAGAATGAAGAGCAAAGATGAGAAAGAGTGCAGAGTGACTTCACAGCAAAGAATCCAGTGTTTAAGTAGATTTCAACAACATTTTGGAATGATTTCATCGAGTTTGAGGTATTTACATTTGTGTTGAGTTACGCAGTTTCATATTTTCTTTTTTCACAAACCCTAGATCGCACAAATGGCTTCTAGTTCAAGGAAAACTTAGGAGAAGGAACCATTTGAAGTCCAGCTAGTGTCTAATGAATTAAAACAACTTGATTTATGCCCAATCCCTAAAGTAGCATATAAAAATGACCCAACTGAAGCCCTATCTATCATACCCCCTAAGGTTGTTATGGTTCAAGACATTAGGAGATGTTACAATTGCAAGATTGGAGCCATAGGTGACATGGAGATGAGGGAAGCTTATGAAAAATTATGTGATAATGGAATTCAAAAGGAAGACTACCAAATTTTTGAAAAGAAGGGTTTGACGTGTGTCCTAGAATTTCCCATAGTTTTCAAAATAGAATGGATTAGGATAGTACTTAGTAGAATACATGATGGAAGCTTATGGTTGGAAGATGGTCCAATGAAAATTACCAAAATAATTGTACATTGAGTGATAGGGTACCCAACCCTAGATCAGCCAAAAACCCTTAGAAGTGATGCCAAGAACACAATTGAAAAGAATACTGGTGCCAAGTGGAACAAGAGAGGAATGACAATTGATACAATTCAAGACCCTCTTGTTGACTTTGTTGTTAATGTCATTGCACATAAGTTCTACCAATCCAACAAACTTAATAGTGTGACTTGCATTGCAGTGGATGTGGGTTACAAATTGGTGAAAAAGGATCATACTTATGATCTTGTAGAATTGCAACTGCAACAAATTAATGAGAATTTAGCAGCAATAAGAAGGACAAAGGGAGCACAATGCAAGTTTGGTGCTATTTTGATTTGCATATTTTTCTATGTGCAGAATGAGTTTCCTTCTTTTGGAAAAGTTGTGTGGAAAGCAAATAGGTCAATCATAGCTCAAGTTAATGAATATATTGAATAGATGGGAGCTAATTTTGAAATCCTAATGACTAGCTATTTTGAAGACTTCAAGAAAATAATGAAGCAAAGGCTAAGAATACCAGTTTCCTTAGTAGAAAAGCATGTAAATAATGTATGCTTTCTTGTAGATATTGACTACACTTATATACAAGTTGTTGCACCAAGAGTAAGATGGTTAAGACCTCTTGGATATGAAATAAATATAGATGAGGCATCAACAGCTATAATTGCACTACTAGCTAAGGGAGTGGATAAGAGTGCACCACATTTTGGAACCTATGATGTGATCAGGTCAAAGGTGGTTATGGAGTTAAAGACTACCTCCACACTAAAGAAGAAAGACAAACTTGTGAAGAAACTTAAAGTCAAATTTGGTGAAGGAACGATAAAAGAAGAAGAAGAAGATGATGAAGAAGAACAAGGTCAGGAAACACTTGCATTAACCAAAGGAATTGGGGTGGACATAGAAGAAGGGGAAGGTGTGGAGCAGGAAGCACCAAAGGCTGAACCAAAGAAAAGAAAAGTGCAAAAATAGCTAGTTGCACAACCAAAGGAGAAGAAGAAAGCAACAAAACCAAGCCCAGCCAAGCCAACTACAAGGGCAGATACTAGGGCTACAACCCAAGTGGCAAAAGAACAAGGGAAGAAAAAAGAAATAGAGCAAGGAGGGCCTACAGAGCAAAAGAAGAGAAGAAAATATGTTGCACCCCCATAATCAGATGAAGAAAGGACAGAGTCTAATAATGAGCAATTCATATTGATAAGATGTTCTACAAAGTCTAAATTGGAAAATGTTTGCAATAACATTAGAGACAATGTAGATTTAACTAGTTTAAAGACCATTGATTTTAATAATTTGACAAGGGAACAACAAAACATAGTGGAAAATTCCATCTATGATGGCTAAGTTCAAGACCACCCCACTTGAACTAGACAATTCAATGCCTAAGAAGCTAAACTCATTAGTTGAGAAAAAATGGCATTACTACCTTAATATGGAAAAGGATATAAGGGAGTCAACATTGACTCATGTGATGCTAGATCTTACAAAATGTCAAATAACTAAGACTAGTAAGAAACATGGGAGCAAATTTTCACCCAAATACAAAGCCTTTAGTATACTACAAAATCAAATTGAAAATGGTGTGCAGAAATCCACTCTTATGTGGAAGGTTATATATGGACTCCAAACAATCAAAGAAGGGTAGGAAGATCCCTTTAAGGGAAGAAATGATGAGGAAGAAGAAGAAAATGAAAAAGATGAGGAAGGAGAGAAAGAAAAAGAAGAGGAAATAGTGGAGAAGTCACAAGGTGAAGAGGCAACAACTGAAGAGCAACAGCCAGAACAGAGTCCAAGACACCCAAATGCCACCACCAAGTCCTCCACATATAGCATCTACAAAAATTGTCATTGTCAAGAATGTTTCTGACACCTCAGGTCAGAACATCAATCCATTGACTGTAGAGGATCTCAAAAAGATCCTTCACCAAACCACATTGCAATCACAACTGTGCACATATCTTGTTTTGGTGAGTGTGAAAGAGTTGCAAAAGGCTATAGCTGAGATCACTAGCGAGAAGGTAACCACACAAGAACCACCTTCACAACCTCCCATAGTTACAGCATATCAACCAAAAGAGCAAGAAGCATAGGATACAACTGCTAAGGTGATCACACAGTCATAGCAACAACAACTACCAAGGAGCTAGCAAAGGAGAAGATAGGACAAGATGTTCCTACTACACAAAGCCACGGTGCACCTCCTCATATCATTGTAATTGATCAAGGTAGAAGTGGAGAAGAAAAGAAGGAAGAGGAGAAAACCCCTAAGGAAAGAGAGCAGGAGGCAATATAGACATTGGTGAACTTGCCTACCCTAGGGACTCCTACCAAGCAGTCGAGCACCGATGTAGTACCACTATAGATTTCAGCACTAGGCTCAAGCTCCACCAAGCTAGCAAGGGTACTTCACTATGGAGACCCTACACTTGATGAAGAAATAGTCATACCAAGTTGTGACTCCAAGACAATGAACCTAGCTTAGATTAATGAAGTGCAAGAGGCACTGGAGAGAAGGAAGAAGTAGGAGATACTCAGAAATGAGTATAGATAGAAGCAAGCATTAGTGGAAATCAAAGATATATTTCTTGATGAATTCAGCTTGCTGGTACTTGATGAAACCAAGCCCATCATGGAACAATTGTCCAACATAGTGGACCAAGTACAAAATGAAGACCTTGATACAAATGTTAAGTTATTAGAGTGGTCTAAAAAGAAATTTCAAATGAAAGTCAATGAAAAGATATCTAATGAGATAGCACTTTCACAAGTGGAATTGGCTAAGAAAATTGAAAAAGTGAAAACAGTACTTGAGAACATTTTCTCATTGTACTCTAAATTGTATGACTCCTCATTCTTCACACAAGAAACTAGCCAAAGGATACTGAGCTTGGAATGAAATCTTAAGATATCTAGCACCTAGCTACCCAAAGATCCAACTCAAAGTGAGAAGCATTTTGCAACAATGCTTCACACCCAGAAGGAGTTAGCTATATTGACAGCAGAAGAGGCAAATATTAAGGCCAAATTAATATAGATTCAATCCTCTATTACTCCACATCTAGAAGTCCTACATAAAAAATTGGGCCTATGCAAAAAATGTTTTAAGGAAAGACCCCAATCTTTCTACTTTAGAAGGCCTAGTACATCTTGCAACAGAGATAGCCATCCAACTCAAATCAATGGAAATATCATTGGCAAATTGGGATGCTTCTTTGAAGATGATAATGGAGGTAAACAAAACATTTTTGGCTAAATATTCCATTCATTCTTAGGACCCTTTGACATAAGTGTCAAAAAGGGAGAGATATAACATTTTGGGGGAGATATACCCATAGGATATAATAAGAATGGATGTGTAAATAAAAGATACATACCAAAAGGGGGAGATATAATTTTTTGAACTTTTGAGAAAGCCAAAAGGATGCAAAACTACAAGAAGATGTGAAAAGGGGAGCAGATACAAAGTACGAACAAAGCAGAAATAGGGTACACAAAAATAGAGGCAAAAGAATGACAAGACAAAGAGTATCAGACACATCAGCATGAGACAAATTTAACACAAGAGTCTTTGGTTACAGAATTGGCACATCAGCTCAGGGGGAGTTACACAACTTTTGAGGTATATAAAATTTTTTGAACAAGTTTTTGAAGTCTTGTACATATGCTGAATAGAATATGTATTATACTCATAGAGATGAGATCCATAATGTTTAGTTAAGTGTTTTTACCACTTATGTCAAAGGGGGAGATTGTTGGTCTCAAATAGGTTTTGACAATTGAGTGTCAACACACTTAACCAATTCTTAAGTTGATGCCAAGTATAATACAGAAGCTGAGCTATAGTGTGTGCCAAGTTAGATATTCAATAGGTGCTGAGTGAACTTCAGGTGCCAAGTGATAAGTGATGTTGAGTCACTATAGATGCCGAGTAGAGTATAGATGCCGAGTGAAACAAAATTCATATATGTGTCGAGCATCAGCAACTAGTAAGTGTTGAGTAACACAGAATTAGCATATGAGTTTGTATCTTCACAAACTCAGATGTAAACCATTTTTGGAGCCAACATAGGATGAATCTCAAATGATCTTGAAGATAAGATCAAATCTTTTGCATTTCCTATGAAATCTACATGCAACCAATAAGAAAAATGGAGAAAGTATGCAACCAATAGAAAAAGTGAATGAATTGAGTGAGAAATGAAGAGTGAATATGGATCGTAGATTCATACCTAACCCTAAGTCTTTGAAGCCCTTAAAAGGAGTATCAAACCTCATTATGTGTGCACATGTGAGAAATGTATGGGTAAATTCTAGCAAAATGCAAAGGGGTGTTTTAAAGACTTAGAAAGGAAGAGAAGAATTGCAAAATTCAGTTGATCAGAATAGAGCAATTAGAGTTTTGAGAAGAGACATATCAAATCAAGTGAGGATCAGAACAGACAGAGCAGAACAAGGATATGGAATCAACAATTGAAGACTGCAAGTCATCAGGTCAAGACATTCTACTATACTTTCTAACCATTATATTGTGAGAATGGAAATCCTATGTTGATAGGTTGGCCTAATAGCTATATAGGTTTAATAGCCACACTGTAGATCCTTAACAGGATTGTAAATCCTTTAATAGGGTAACATTCCAAGTGAATGTTTGTAAATCCTTTAACCAGGTCACTTTTAATAGGGTGTAAAGTCTTTAATAGGACAAACCTTTCACAGGGCAGACCATTGGAAGTGGTCAAACTTTGTAACCTTAAATAGTTACATATTGTTGCAATGATACTTTGTGGGTGTCATCACCACCCCAATTTTACCTTCTCATTTTGGAGGGTTTCTAGGTTACAAAATTCTTGTGTTATTTGTTTTCATGCATGTCTTTACTTTCATTTTATTAGATGGATTAGATACATGCGAATGATTTTTGTTGAAAGGTTTTAAAGAGGTTAA
Source organism: Cupressus sempervirens (assembly GCA_028749045.1). NCBI lineage: Eukaryota > Viridiplantae > Streptophyta > Pinopsida > Cupressales > Cupressaceae > Cupressus > Cupressus sempervirens. The sequence continues at coordinate 439,539,462 of CM053784.1, forward strand.
AGTTAGTTACTTCTAATTCACCCCCCCCCCCCCCCCACCCCAACCCTCTCAGAAGTATATCTTCCTACTTGTAAATTCCAACAGATAATATTATAATAATGAAATCTACAATGTGATATTATTTCCTTCAAGTATATGAAATTTATTAGATTTATTAGCTTAATCAAATCAGATTGACATGAAATGAATAAAAATTTAACAAGGCTTATTGATATGATCTCCCATTAGATTCTTTTATAATAATCAAACTTTCACTATATCATTGTAAACAACATGTGAGATCATTTTAATCTTAATACATTATAATTGCACCCAATCAAATACACCAAGATTCATTTCATGAACTATAGATTACAATGGAATTGAAATTCTTGAGTCTTCAATACATGATCATTCAACTTTCATAATGAAACATTTATCCTTTCTTGCATTACTGCTACAACAAATAAGAGATTCACATAAGGATTTCAAGCCAATGATTTCAACAAAGTGTGCTTTTTTCAACTTCCTCAATACATTCAATACAAAGATATGATAATGGAGAGGAATGGAAATGAATTTTCATCTCTCTATAAAAAATAAAAATCAAAGGAACAATAGTAAGAAGAAGGGGAAACTCTCCAACACAACACCTTATCACAATGCAAAAAGAATCCATCCTTTCACAAATCTGCAATAGGAGATCCAAAAATTCCCAAGCTTTCCAACTTGAATCCACAAACATTCAAATACAATTGACCATAACCATGGAGTGCTCACTTCCCAACCTAGGTCTCTATGAGACCACCCACTGAGCTTGGAGAACCAAGTCCAAATGCTTCACATACACAATCCATTCACAAATGCAAGAACTTCACAAGAACACCCTTAACCAAGGCTTCATAATGGAATTAACCTAAGAGCCAATGAACAAGGGTGAAGGTGGGCCAACCAAAGAGGAGTTGAGAATGTCAATACATACAATTTCATGCCTTCACAAGGCTCATAGTAATCACATTCTCTCCCCTTATCACCCCCCAAATAATATCAAACATCATTGGCAAGAAAGGCCCATACTCCATGCTTATTTTCACTCTTATCCATGAGAAGAGACACTACACACCAATGGAGGAACCAAATAACCCCTTCATCTAAGGCTACTTTTGCTCTCCCAAGGGTGAGTAATGCATTTACATCCAATAACAAAACCATCAAATAAAATTGCAAGAAAAATATATTTGAAAACACCATTCCTATCCCTTCACAAAAACAATAACAACAATAACATGAAATACATACATCACATGCATCAAGTTCATCAAAAATCTAATCTACAACAAAAAGAAAATGAAGAGAATTCTTGGCAAGATCCACCAACTTTGCAAAAAAGTGATGGAAATGGATAGTTGAGAAGTTTTGCTTCAATCTTCAAAACCCTAATGTCTCTAAGACTAGAGAGTTGGTGAACACCCACTAAGTTGTACAAGGCCCTCTAAAAATACCTCCAAATGCCTACCCACCCACTAGTAATAATTTTTGAGTTGACTCCTAGTCCTTGGCCATCAATCTTCTCTTCTCTCATAAATGCAAGCTTGGTCAAGTGTGTGGGAGAAGCTAATGTCATGAGACTTCTTCATTTTTGCAACTTTTGTAAAATTTGTTATTTGGAGGGTCACTAAAGTTGTGTAGACCTTCTACTAAAAATAGGTCCCTAATTCATAGTACTATCATATGGGCACTTAATTTCCACTAAAATGACCTCCTAGGACCACTTTTTAGCCCTCAAAAGGATAACATAAATTTGAATTTGAATTTCTATTTGGTTGGACTTCACATAATGACTATTAATAAATATGATTAGCTTAGGCACTCAATTAAGTTTGGTTTTAGGCTAAGTGTCTCTTGCCAAACCCTAATTTGACATGTCATTTACACATGAATATTATAAGTTTCAAGTGACACCATAAAGATGCATTACACATTACAAGTGACATGCCACTAATTTGAAAATGAATTAATTTAATACATACATTTACAAAATAAAATACATAACAATAAGGTTTTAATCTCTCCAATAGATTCAACCTTGGTTTTACTATTTGCACATAGGTTTAGCTCTTGGTTCTCCAATTTAGTACCTGTTAGAATTCTTTAGAATAACTGAGAGGGGGGGTGAATAAGTTATTCAAGGTCCAAAATGCCCTATTAATACCTTTTTAATAAATCCATACCATTTTCATCTATTCAAACTTAAATCATTCATATAAGCAAATTACTGTAAATCATCATGCAAAGATAAAACATCCAAGATCAACACATGACACAATGATTTACGTGGAAACCCAATTTGGGAAAAACCACCAGTAACATGCTACTTGATTCTCACTCTTCTGAAGTGATGCCCTATTAAGAGCCTGCCCTGTTAAAGGCTTACAACACACTGTTAAATGTGACCTTGTTAGAGGATTTCACCAAACTGTTAGGAATGGGCCTGGTTAAAGGTCTTTAGAACATTCACTTAGAATGTCACCCTGTTAAAGGATTTATCTAATGGCTGTTAAACCAACATAAGTCCATAGGATTTATCTTACTGTTACAATTTCTAGAAAGTAACTATAATGGTCTTTTGATCTGACATAACTTACAACATACTTTGCAGATTTCAGATCACTCTTTCTGTTCAATCCTTATGCTTGGCTTTAATCACTTCAGCTCTGACTGCTTGTCTCCCTCTCAAGCTTCATCTCCTTGAGTCTTCCTACTCATTCTACCAATGCAATCATCCTTGTGGTCATCTATCCAAACAAAGTTCCTGTGTTAACTTCTCCTTAGCTCATTCTTTAGCATTTCATGCTTTTATGCTTGACCACGGCTCTCTCTCTCTCACTATCCCCTTTATTCCACACTTTTCCACTCTTTTCCATTAGCTTATGTCTTCTTATATACAAGTCTGATTTTCCTTTGCCGCTCAATTCTCCCTCTCCAATTTTAGGGTTTCAAAATGGATTAGGTAGGATACAATGTATCGACCCCATATCTTGTTTTCTTCTTGAAACTTTTCCAGTTGTATCTTAAAAATTTTCTACATGGTGTTTTGTGCCACCAACTCATCATTCTTATCTTCCTTTTAATTCATAGATTTCTAGATAACAACTTTGTCGGCTTAGATCTGACGAATCTTTGATTTTCTAAATAATGCAGCAACTCAGCATTATTGAGTTACTAGTGCTCGGCACCTTTGTGTTACTCAACATCATTGAGCTACTGGTGCTCGGCACCTCTGTGTTACTCGACATCATTGAGTTACTGGTGCTCGGTACTTGAACTTGCTCGGCACTTACTAGCTTGCTTGGCACTTACTAGTGAACTTAGTTTGAGCTTTACAAAAGACTTAGCTAAAACCTTAGATCTTTGATATGTTTCAATGTGCTCATTCTTTGTATCTTTTAGTATGTCATCCAATACACTGTTTCATTAATGGCTTGACTGATCCTTGTACTTCATTACAACATCATAACTTCAACCTTTCTCTAGGTGTTCTAGTTACATCTTATTGATTGCCTCCACCTTGACAATCAACTAATTGATGGTATTTGGAACACTAAAGAAATTGTCATCCCTACAAGTAGCAAGTTTGACATCAATGACAAAACAATGATTGAGGACATTCTTTACCAGTTCCATATACTATTCCAACAATTTTTCTTATGATCATTTCAATCATTTCCAACAGTACCATCATTAATTCCCTACACACTCAATTCAAATATCAATAGCTCAAGAAAATAACATATATTTCAATTTAACTTGTGTAATAAAATTCAAATTGAAACATTTCTAATTTCATTTCAATAATCTTTTTCCCTTTCTAAACAATGATCAAATATAATGAGCTTCAATAATTGAAACACAATGGCATAATTATTAGTTCAATTTGTATTACTAAAATGAACCATCAAAGTGCATGCATATATATGTATATATATATATATATATATATATATATATATATAGAGAGAGAGAGAGAGAGAGAGAGAGATAATTTCATCAAAGCATCATAAGTAAAACAAAATAAGGTAATCATCACATGACATCAATAATATGGATCAATGTTGAATCGATCAAATAATGTCTTAAAATCTCAAATCAAAATGCATCAAAAGTGAATGTATCAACTGAGCTATGATGGGTCAGGGTGAGCTATGATGGGTCAGGGTGAGGCCTCACAATTAACTTATTTTGCACTTGCATACTCACTTGAAGATCCTTGAATACTAGCATCCTACTTATCTTACTCTATTGAATCTTCCATCTTGTAGTGCACCTTGCAAGGGCAACTTATCTTGTTTCATTTGAGAGAAAAAATCAACACATTTTTTATGTTTCCCTTGAACATTACTAGTAGAAAGCTATAAGTTGCTTCTTGAGAATCTCTCTTTTCATGTGTTCTCTCAATTGTAATGATTTATAGAAATGTGCCCACCTTTTTAGAATACAAACCTAACCTAACAAAATTAGTATAGATAAGTCATGTTCTTCTCTATCCTTATGAATTTCCACTATGATAATTTTCTATTTATTAAAGGATAATGTAAGTTTATGAAGTTTTAACTACACTTTGTATATTAGTGGTAATCAAGTGAATTGGCCTCAATGTATTATATTCAGAACTCCCCTATGTGAAGGTATGTTTATTTTAGCTATACATTAGAGTTGGAATATTTTCCTATTAAATTTTCAAAGTGTTTTCAGTAATTTTGATATTTTACTACCTTTTCATGTACATTGACACCTCTACACTCTATCCCAAGTGCTTAGAAATCAACATCTCCACTCTATATCTATTTTTTTCAATACTAGGTATGATTATTGTTGTTATTTAGAACATGTTTTTATATTTTAGTTCTTGTGAGTTTTGGTTCATGGGGTCACACATTAGTCCCTCAACTCATTTGAGTTTGAAACTTAGTTTCTCAATCTTGGCTAGAACAAGATATTTAATACTTTGTTCTCTAGTTGTTCCTTATTATTTGGACATTATGGTTAAAGGTTAAATAAACTTTTGTAATTAATCACCATAAGAATATTTCTATTGGATTTAAAATGAATCTTTAGGGTATGTAGGTTCATAGGATTAGCCTAGTTCTCTCTATTGGTAGTTGTGAGTCATTGAAAACATTGGTTAGAGTTGTAGCTCATTACATGTTATTTGATCCCTTATGGAGGTTTTTGGGTGAGACTTTGTTCATATTATATTTTGGATATATTAGAGCCATTGGAGGTATTTCAATAATTCCACTTATGCATGTTTATGAAGCGGTCATTGTCTTTTTATTCATGCTTCATGCAATGTTATATTAAATTATGTGTTTATTAAGTGGAGAAAAATTAAATACCATCGCATGTTTTACCCTATTTTGAAGGGTTCCTTGTTGGAGTAGTACAAAATTCAACATTTTCATTCTAGGTAATTTGATGCCTTATAAACATAGTAGTACCATGGTGTATGTCTATTTTCCCTTCTTATTCTAACAAGGTTTTGTTAAGAAGTAATGTCTACACCTCACAACTAGGGGGTGAATCAATTATGCATAATTATAAGTAATTCAAAACTTATTAAACATATCACCATCAATCGAAAAAACAATGCACAATAACAAGAATATTATTTTAATTATGATGGTGTCAGTATTTTTTTAATTATGAGGTGAACTCTTCCAAAGTGTGGTGGGTTATGATTTTTAGAAAGTCGAGCATTTCGCACAGATTCTAGGCTTTTTTTGTCATTTCTCTTTTCATTTGTGGTGTGGCCTTTTATTACAGAGTGATTTGGGTATTTCAGAGAAAGAAAACCAACGAATTGGGTGAAGTAAATATGGGAGGAAAAAGGAAAAGGGTGGAGCTGGCAAGCTGCTTGGAGTGGAGGAACAAGACAAAGGTCTGGGATATTTTAAGGCATGGAAATTTCATAGGGTACATGGAAAGGCTTAGAGGTAACAATCCTACTATTATGCACCAATTTATCAAATTGTGGAAGGATGGCTCTGTTATGGTTGGTAACTAGCAGATGGGTGTTACCGAAGAAGTAATTATGGAGGTCATGGGGCTAGATATGGATGGGATTAATTTTCATAGGGAGAGGAAGCTCTTAGATGGGGCCATCAATGATTTTGTGGAGACATAGTAGGAGAAAAGTCACCTCATAAAAATAGGTAATTCATATTTCAATCCGACCTCTATTTCTCAACCACGGCGATTTGTGCTTTTTGTGGTAATGGAATATCTAACTTTAGATGGGAGATTCATTAAGTTGTATGGCTACCATTTCATGTTGGAAAATCACTTTAGGCATGATGTTAGGATCAATTTCCCATTTTATTTAATGCAATCTCTTAGTATTTCCACTCAGGCCATTTAGAAAGACCCAAATGGTGAACATGTTTTCCATGAGGGTCTTATGGTCCTGATAATGAATGTGTTAAAATCCAAGAAGATTGTGAAACCCAGGGGAAGTTTGAAAGGGGTTGACTAGGATATGGAAGGGAATCTCCTGGATAAGGGTTATAATTCAGATCCACAAGATGAAGCTAAAGGGGGTATGGGGAGTTTGAAAAAGGGCTTTGGTTGTAGTTCTAAAAAGAAGAAAAAGATAGTTGTTGAAGGTGATTCTGACCGAGAAAGTGATTTCATGGAGGAATTAGTGAGAGATCACTATAATAAGAGGAGTGGAGGTAAAGGAAAGGGTATTAAGGGCTTTCAAGATGGCTGGGCCTCTCCCCCTTCTGATGATGAGCCTCTGGCTCACCAATTAGAAAGGAAAAGAAAATCTTTAATGTGGTAGGAGCAGAGGTTATAGACTACGAAGAATGGGTATTCAGATAATGAGGATGTTGGGGAACAGGGGCATCTCCCAGATTTGGATGATAACACTGATGGTTGGATCGGGTTGTCTAAGGGTCTTTTTGGTAACCCTGGTATAATCTTGAAGGAGATTGGCTTCCTTAAGCAAAAAATGTAGTTGCTAGACAAGGAAATGGAGCAAAGCAACAAAACTACTAGAGGTGAGCATACATTGGACCAACACATAGATAGACTTTCAGAGGTTATTGGGAATGCAGAAGAAGCTAAAAACCTCATGCATAAGATACCACTGCTCAAGGCCAAACAAAGGGTGATGGATAAAGAGATTAGTGGTATTCAGGGGAAGGTCTCTAAAATGGATGCTAAGCTGGGCAATTTGGAAAAGTTGTTTGAACAGATGGCTGATAATGTGGATAACCTCTCGAAGTGGATTGAGAATGATAAAGGGCAGGACTCCCCTCTGGTGGCAAAGATTCAGGGACCAAAAAAATCTACCTGAGCTCATTCTAAGAAGAATGAGGATGTGAGTAAAAAGGATGAGGTGAAGGTAGCTGTTGATAATATGCATATTCTGGCGAATTAGGCTATTGACTTGATAAAGACTTCTTAGCTAGTTGGTTGTTGTTCTTTTACTGTTCTTTTTCTGTCTTTTCTAGCTTTGTCTTGTTTGACCTCATGACTATTCTTTCTAGAGGTATGTCTCATGTTGTCTTGTGTTGCTTTTCTCTAATGTTTACTTTTCTCATTTTCTCTAGACTTTTGTTATTTTGTAAAGGTTTCGGGTCCTTTAAAACCTATTTTTACTTAATCAAAACAAGAAGTCATACACCATAAAAAAAAATTGAGTTTTTTTCTTGAGTAAAGCCCTTGATTAGAGAGAAAAACCCCTATGAGGATGATAGTCACTTAATATTGTTCTAATATACAAGTTCCCTATAAAAGGATGTGACCCTATTAGGAGTCAATTACAATGCATTTTAGTACATTTTTCCATGTTAAAGGACAAATCCCTATTAGGATACCTCAAACCCTTGTTAGAAGGTCCCAACCCTATTAGGAGTTGATAAGAACAAAAGGATCACTACCTGGGAGCACTTTCTCAAAGGGTGAAAGGTTAAGCCACCTTTACTTGTAGATAAAAAATCCAATAAATGTGAAATGACTAATCTACAATTTACTTTCCAAGATCATTCCTTTGAAGTCCACTAGTGATGATAGAGTCCACTCATACCTCTTCTCAAAGCATATGCCAATATCTCATCTCTTCTATGGTATTTAAGCATTAAGGCTCACAACTATACATCTCATAAATAAATTTCATACCCTTATAAATGAGGGAAATAATTTTTTTTGATGTACCTATTACAAATAATCAATTAGGCCAGTTTTTTAGGGCTCCCCTAATGCATAATTAAATGTATTGGACAATGGTAAGGCATACACTCATTCTTAAGCAATTATAAAATTATTACCTAAAGTATTCCACATGATACAATACATTATTAACACTTTCCAACTATAATCAATATTTTATAATGATCAAGTCAATTATTAGTAAAATATAATATGTGTGACACATTAGAGACTATTCAAGAATTATCCAAATGATCAAAAAGTCCAAATACATGAACCAAATATTTGTATATCATCCTCTATGCTTACCAACAATAGTTCCTTCTCACCATAAAGGTACAAACAAAGAATTTCAACTACCTCAAAAATAAATCCCTACTCACTAATATACCACCAATATTTACTATATCATCTATAACTCAACCAAATTATCACATAAATTAATACAACAAAGGCATAATGTCTACACTCAAACTCCAATAGAAAAGTATGCTTGCATATTTAGAACTGTTTGTACCAAACTGAACAATAAAAACCTTAGAACATATGTTGAGATCAATGATAAAAACTACCATTAATACAAAATGTCTTCTACTTAAACAATCTTTTGAAGCTCCAACAATGTTTTGGGTCCTTCAAAACCTATTTTTACTTAATCAAAGCATTCTTTCCAAGCTCCGACAATCTCCTCTACTTCTTACAGTTCCCCACTTTGGTATCAATGATAGCATATGGTGAAAAACCATCAATCCAAAAATACAACTTTCTAAATATCCTCAACATATGTAGTCTTTCATCTTCCAATACACATACCTTCCCTAATGAAACTTTTTAAATTATTCTCTCCCCCTTTAACATCAATGGAAAAGGTTGCCAGAATAATGTAAAGTATCAATGATATGTCCCCCTTAGGAAGGTATCTCCCTAAATAGATTTCTTTCTTTAAGGAAGATATACAATTCCTTTATCAAAATAGTTTCTTTGGATCAAGTCAATTTGCAACCAAAAATCAAGTCAAGTGCCAACAAACACTGTTATCAAAATCTAATCAAATAAGAGCTCTAAGATAGCTCTTCTCAATGCAACTATTCCTACTAAGGATCAATACCAAGCATCACATCTAGATGTATGAATATACTCTAATTAAAATATATTGATGCATTTCTACATCAATTACTCTTATAAGGAGGGTTCATCACTCAAAATATACCTTTGAGATATTCGAAGGTATCCTTAGGCATAGGATTAGTAAAGATATATTCAACTTGTTCCTTTGTGCTCATCTATTCCAATCTTACTTCCTTCTCTACAAGTTTCTCTCTAAAAAATATATTTGATAGATATATGTTTAGCCTTTGTATTAACATAAGATTCTTTCACATATTTATAGTACTTCAACATTTGTTTCATCCAAATCATCTAATTACAATGGTTTATTACAAAAACACATTTTAATTCTCTAATAGATTAAGATACACAATCTTATTTCTTACTTACTCATTTAACCAATATCCCACCAAGGAATAATTCTCCTCCACTTATACTTTTATGACATTTTGTCTACCCAACCTTCATTAGTATAAGCATATAGGGTAAAATCATTAGATCTATCATACCATAGACCATATTCCAATGTTCCTTTCTAGTATTTGAAAATCCTCTTTACTACTACCAAAAGAGATTATTTGGGTTTTGCTTGATATCTTGACACAATACTAACCATATTTTTTGTGTTAGATATAGTGTGAGTTAAATATTTCAATCCTCCAATCATAGATCTATACCTTGTCTGAAAAGTGCAAGGGGGAATCATCAGTAGTAGTCAATTTGCATTTTCTTACCATAGGTGTTCCGACTAGTTAAAAAATTTCCATATCAAATTTTACTAACAACTCCTTCAGATATTTAGTTTGTGGTATAAATATACCATCTTAGTCTAATTTATTTTCAATTCAAGAAATTATTTTATTGTCCTATCACAAACTCAAATTCACCTTTCATTTCCTTAGAAATATTTATTGATTACTTCATCATTTCCTCTAAATACAATGTCATCAAAAAATACTTCAATAATAAAAAATTCATTATAATTGATTCTAAAGTATAAGCTAATGTCTTCACTATATTTCTTAAAACTGAAAATTAACAAATGTTTATCAAATCTTTCTTACCAAGCTATTGGAGCTTGCTTCAATCCATAAATTGTTTTATTAAGTTTACATACCATGTCTTCTTGTTATATCAAAGGAAGTCCATTAGGTTTCTCAATGTAAAATTCTTCTAATTCTTTAGTCAAGAAGGTAGATTTAACATCCATGTGATACACTTTGAATTTCTCATTAGTTGTATATGCTAAAAATAATATTATTGTTTCTAATCTAGCCACGGGAGAAAAAGTTGCTACAAACTCAATGCCTTCATGTTGTGAATAATCTTTAGCAAAATCTTCAAATGGAAGCACCCATAATTTAAGAAATTGTATATCCCTTCCATTAGTGACCTTATGGACCATGGATGGACATGTGCTCAATCAACTCTTTCTCCCATTCACTTTCTTCTTTCTAGTTCCGTCAGTACAATTTATGAGACCCTCAAGGTTATCTTTCATTTAGATAAAGGTAAAATTGGAAGGAATAACTCAAATTTATGGAAATAGGTCAACCTAAGTTGATTTGTTCCTCAGGGATTTTGGGTCTCCAAGCCAATTATGTCTCAAGGGGTTAATTTTCAAAATTGGGTGATCTTGTTGGCGTGATTTATATTTGACCCTATAAACTAGTATAAAAGGAAACATATGAACCTCATTTTTACATCACAATGCATCATTACATGTGCAAGAACACTCAATCTAGAATATTTCCTAAGGCATTTAAAGTATTCAAGATTCATTTATGAGCATTTCCTCTTTTAGATCTAACATTTCATTAACCATCAAGGGAGGAGATATACATTGTGGAATTAATTATCTTCTTAGTTTATTCACAGTTACATCCACAGCTCCATGATGTGGTTTTCATAGATCCATTTCATTTGTGAAGATTTCCCACATCCTTCATTATATTTTATAAATTATAACACACAAGCATTGAAAAATCTTTAATTGATAGGGTTTTCTTCAAGCAAGGTGAATCTTTATATTTGTCTTGCTTCCTTTGATTTTTACATTTCAATTTCAAGGTTGATTCCTCAATATAGGGCTTGACCAAGGGATAAAAGGACAAATTTGTATCACACTTTTATAAAGGAAAAGATCGACAACACACAAATTGTTCAACTTTAATAACATAAAAATGATATTTGTAAAAAACATTTGAAGATGATGTAACCTTATGAAATGCATAAAATTGAATGAATTTTATGCCTATAATTTTATTTTTAATTGAGCAAGAATTTATGCATTTTTTTAATTGCTAAAAATATGGGTTGTAGTTCTCATCAAACAAGTATACACAAATAGTCATTTTTTGCTCTGATTTCAAAACATGTTAGATGACATTTATAACTAGTACATATAAAAACGAATATTGATTTGTGATGTATATTTTCTTTGTTATGAGTACTCAAAGTTAAACTTATCAAAAATCAACATTTTTTTCTCCCGTCAAAATTTCTCTATTAAAATCTACACATTTTTTTTAAAAATATATATATTCTTGAAGAGGACTCTCTCCTCTAGTGATAAATGTAAATTTTAATTTTTTATATGATTAACTAATTTTTTCCTTTTTTGAAGTAGCATCTTCTCAAATGTTAAAATACATGCTTGCAATATTTTGAAATTATAATATATTATAACTAATCAAAATACTATAAAATTTATATGATGATGATCTTGACTTCTAGATCTATAAAAGGGTATTTTTAATTTTTGAAGAAAGTTGAGTTTTGATGGATAAATGAGATTCAGCCAAAACATGCTCATATGTCCTCTATTGTGACACATATCTATACTTTTACTCCAAGGCAAGCCCTCACCAAAATAAAATAAAAAACTTTGTTTTCTTATGTGTAGGACAATGATAGTTGAATGGTGATTGTAGATCTGAAAACTACTCACTAAAACCTTTTCAAAGAAGTTGGGTTGAATTTCCTACTGTGTCATGGGAACATGTCCATCTTCTCATAAGGTTTATAGACTCTATGACCAATTCAACCTATTCTTGGAGGTATGAGAAAAAAAACTTTCTAAGTTTTATGTTTTGATCTCGAATTCATAGTTAGAAGTTTAGTCACTAGTTCATATCCTTAATTTTTGAAGCAAAAAGTTATGTTCTATTGCGCATTTTGATGTATGTCCTTTATCATTTATTTCATCTTTTAGCATAGAAGTATTTTTATATCTTAATTGGGTTTATTGCATGTGCTATTTAGCACCTAGATTTATCTTACGCTTCTCATCGAATTGATTGGTTCAAATTCATATTTATATTGCACATATTTAAATAAATCTACATTACATGAAAGAGGACTTTCTTGTGTACCTCCTTGACATACCTTAGGTTTATCATTGATAACCCTTCATGTATTTGGGTTTTTCTAATCCAATTTGGGTTATATTAAGAGTTGTGTTTGGAAGCCCCTCTTTATCTTGGATTTGAATGTAACTTGTAAGTTGAAGCCTTATATTTACATATTTATCAAGCGCTTCAATTTTCCCACTATATGTTTTGGTTAACCTAAATCATGCCCTTTTCTTGGTGTTATATTGATTCTTTGCATTATATTTTTACTTTCTCTTGGTGAACCTAACATCTTACACCTCTTTATTTCAATTTGGAGTTAGATTTTGCTACCTTGTTTTGGTAATCTCTTCTTTGTGGAGTTAGATTGCCTCTTTGTGTATCTACTCATCTTTGCATTTATATCTTCTTAAATAAATTTCTCTTTCATGATATTTACATCATTATGTTTGACCTTTCATGCATTATTTTTGGATGGTTCATTGGATCTTGAATACATCTCAATGAAAAAAATGATTAGTTGGATCTACTCTATATGAACTTATATTTTTCTCATGTTACAAAAGTTATTTAAAGAAATATCCAAACACCATTCTATTATCTTTGACATAAAATACAACCCCCATGCCAACTTAGCTTTACTATGTGATCTTTCTCTTTGTGAAGATGAGTTTCCCTTCTCTTAGTTTAGGTCTTAACTATGGGGATGCATTAGTTGAGGGTGCTGCTATATCTTCTTTTAATCCTCCCACCTTTACGGACTTTAGTTTAACTCATGACTATTCCTCTTCTATGATGTGATTTATTGATAGAGATGTTCCTTCCATTAATAATAACTCCATTTGGGATGAACCTCTAGATAATTATGTTGACTATTCTCTTCCTCATGAAAAGGACAACATGATAGTCAATACTTTTTATTTTCAACATAACAATGTTTATGTTTCTTTTTCTCCTAACATTTACCCTCCTCTTAGGGATATTTTAGTGCAAGAGGAAGAGATTATAATTTATTTTATGGAGATGACCTTAGCTTAGTTTGATGATCCTAATTGAGATGAAGCATTAATGAAAATCTACAATCCTTATTCTAAGGATTCCTTGGGAAAAGATGATAATCAAAATGTCATTGATGCTCTCCCTTCTAGTGATAAGTCTGTGGAGAAGAAAGATATAAATCAAGTTAATGTTGCTCAAACCATTTTCACTCTCAAAGGTTACCCCCCATAAAATAAACCTCTTATCACCCTTAAAGGATTTTCTTCCACAACTCTTAAAGGAGAACCTATAATTGTTTGAATTATCATGTGGCATCTCACACCTATAATACAAGGAATAATCCTCAACATAATACTTCTCTCCCACCTTCTCAACCCATTCTTCCTACTCCACCCCATCTTTTTCAAAATATTGGGATGGAATATGATTTGGTATCACAATTACATGATAACTTCTTCCTTTGGTAACTTCTTCAAACATCTCTTACATATAATGAAGCCTTGCAAAAAAATTTAACCATTCTTCCAACTTCACCTCCTAATAAAGATAACATCAATGCCTTTTTGTAGTTAATAAATGCTACCCCAGTCCCACCTTAGATTTTATTTACTCATGATGATTTTCCTTCTAATGAGATTCAAGATCACTATGGCACTCTTATGGTAGTTGTTTGTATCCATGATAACCTCATTCGTAGAACCTTAATTGATAATGGGTTTGGGCTCAATATTTGGAGTATGGACATACTCAAAGCATTATAACCAACTTTCAAACAACAAGCTTGATAATTTTCCTATTTGTGGCTTTGATAATGTTTTTGAGAAAACTTTACTCATCATGACTTTACCTATCAAAGTATATCTAATTATTTTGAAAACTCTCATCCATCTCATGCTAGTTGGACCTCTTAATTACAACCTTCTTTTGGGTAGACATTTCTTGCATGTTATGAATGTTATTCCTTCAACTCTTCATCCAAAAATAAATTTTATCTACAATAATATGATGAGTTCTCTTCATGTGGATACTAAGCAAAATAATTGTTTAAATGTCGAGGAGAAATAAGATCAAGAATATAATTATGGTTCTCCTTCTATAAGTGTCCTTTCCAAAGATGATTGGGTTCCTTAGATTTCACACCACCTTTTATTAGAGAGTATAGAGTTTTTGATCTTTCATTTATGAAATCTAAAACCCCTATTCCTAAAAACTTTTTTTCCACTTCTACTCACTATGAATCTGTCAAACCTAGAAATATGGATTCTTGTTATGGTCTTGGTTATCATCAATTCATTGAGAATGGATTTGGTAAACAACAACAAGGAAATAAAATACCCTTAAGAAATTTGGGGAATGAGAATTATAAGCCACAAGTTGTCCACAACATTAACAATCATAATTTACGATGTGTTCAACAAGGTGTTGAATTCCATTCTTTGTTCATATCCTCTTCTCCATCACCTAACATATTTCTCCTATTAATCAAGAAATAGTTTTGCCTAAACTTCTTTATGCTAAGGTGATTACTAGACCCAAATGCCAAAATAAACATAGTCAACAACTTATGAATCTTCCATTTTGCATGTATTACCACTATCATGATCACTCTATTAATGATTGTCAAGCTTTACATTACAAGATTAAACAACTCATTAATAATGAGGTTATTTACATATCTCCTTATGATGATCTCTATTTCAATCCCAATTTCTTTATAAAACATCTAAGTCCCTATAATGTTTCTCCATGTCATGTAACATTTTTAGCCTACCTCTTGGGAGCTCATTATCATACATGGTTTTCTTTGCGAGTGGCATAATAGATCCTCTTTTCCCATTTTCCTACACTTGGGGGAAAGGGAACCCTATCCATCTTTCTCATTCTCCCATGGATCCACTATTGCTTTATTTGTGCTTTACTTGTTTATCACATGACATCCAATCTTACATCATTTTCAATTGGGTTTCCATGGTAGATAAATCACTTACCATCTTGGAGCCTCACAATATTGTTTTATCCTTAGCAAGGATATACTTTTTAAACATTTCATGGTATCTCATTGCATTCTTCCCTTCCATGGTCTCGTAGGATTTGTGGCCTCTCTGGATTGGACTTAGTGTTGCTTGTAGACACCATCTTGGTGTTGAAATTGATTTATCCTTCTTCATCAAATCCTTTAGATGTTAAAATTAGCAATCAAATTTCCATATTAAAGGGAGGAAAAATTGGAATTGGAGTATACAAACTTATGTGATTCTAAAAAAACAAGAACATATTATGGTGAGTATATTTTATCCTTTTTATTGGCAATTACTAAAGAATGATGTGTCTTGGTTTTCTAAGAGCAATTACTAATTCTGACCATATTATCAATGTTTACATGAAAAAACCATCTATCTCATAACTAATTGTCATTGATCTTTGCAACAAAACAAATTAGCTCTAAATAATCTAATTAAAAATTATTACCTCTGGTCTTAGCACTATTTGCAATCCCATCTTTGGATTGATCTCCAATTGAACATCTTCCATTCTGAACCATGAATCACAACTCTTGTCTACAAGTTCTCCAACACTAATTAATAAATTATTTTTTAAACCATCAACAAATAGAATATTTTATTTTTTATTTTTACCATCGAGAGTTATATAACCTATTTCTTTAATCAAATAAGGAATATTGTTGCCAAATTTGATAACAACATCATCATAATTTTTCATTTCAATAAACTTCTCTTTGTCACATGTCATGTGATGTGAGCATACACTTTCTATAATCCATTCTAATTTGTTCTCTATATGTGAAACTAGAGTTTTCTCTTCCTTAATAAGACTTTCATCTTTAATTACAATAAATCCCATTTCATCTTCATTATAACTATCCTTTAAGTTAATATCCTTAACTTTAATTTCATTATCACTAGCATAGTAAAATTCCTTAGGGAATTTTGACTTGTAAGGTCTTGGATTAACCTTAGATTTTTTGGTAGGGAATCTAGAAGCAAAGTGACCAACCTTCTCACATGAATAACATATTATAGGTAATTTTCCTTTAAATTTGTGTCATCTCTTCATGATCAAAGCTTTAAGCTCATCCAAATTTCTTTCTTCCTTCCTCTATTTCTAACCAAATTCTCCAAGGTTTCCACTACTAGTGCTTGCACTCTTTGTTAACATTCTTTTATCTTTATCAATAGTAACTTTAAATGAAAATTCAACTTTAGGTAAATCATATTTCAATTTAGAAGTTTGAAAGGATTGCAACTTACCAATTAATGTTTCCCAGTTGAATCCCTTGATGAGATGAAGTACTTCCTTAACAATATTGATTTTTTTCTCATAGGATGGTGTCGACGATTTGAGATTTTTTCGCAAAATTTCATTCTTCAGTCATAGTTCCTCTTGTATTCCTTATCCTTATGAAAATCTCTATAATTATTTGAATATAGGCTCTAATTATTTCATCTTCCTACATTCTTGCATTCTCCAACCTTACTTTCCAATTTTGTAGCTTCATTTTCTTTTTGTTTTCATCTCCTTTATATATCTTCTCCAATTTTGTCTAGATCTCATGTGCCAAACCCAACTCTTTTACCTATGTAAATTATGCTTTTGCTAATGTATTTATCAAGGATTCTCTAGTAATCATGTTACAATTAAACTCCTTCTTCTCATCATCTGTACATGAAGATAACCCACTCTCTAATTTTATAATAGTATGATTATTTGTAATAAACCAAAAATCAATTCCCATATAGATCAAGTGAGTTCTAAACTTGTTCTTCCTATAGTCATACGTATTATCCATCAAATTTAGAACTTTCTTTCCTATGTGTTGTCTTGGATCTCTTCAAGTTGTTAAGCTTCCTTCTCAAAGAGGACCTGATGCCCTGACACCAATTATTAAGAAGTAAAGTCCACACCTCACAACTAAGTGTGTGCGTGGGGGGGGGAATGAATTAGTTATGTATAAAAGTAATTAGTTCCAAACTTACAAAAATAATCACCAAGAATCAAAATAGCAATGCACAATAACAATAAACCATACACCATAACACAATGATTTTTGTTCTAAAAGAAAACCCTTGATTAAAGGAGAAAACCATGATGGGGATGATACCCACTAGATATTGTACTAGTATATAATTTCCTGTAAGAGGACATGACCTTTTAAGGAGTCAATTACAATGCATTTAGTACAATTGTCCCTATTGAAGGACATATTCTTGTTAGGAGAGCTTGGACCATTATTAGAAGGTTCCAACATTATTAGGAGTTGATGGAAACAAAAGAATCACTTCCTGAGCACACTTTCTTGAAGGATGAAAGGTTAAACCACCTTTATTTTAGGATAACAAATCCAGTAAATGTGAACTAACCATCTACAACTTACTTGCCCAAACAATACCTTTGAAATCTACTAGGAATGATAGATTCCACTCATACCTCCTCTCAAAGCATCTGATAATGTCTCATCTCTACTTTGGTATTGAAACATCAAGTCTTACATCTATACATCCCATACATAGATTCCATCCATACATTCCATACCCTTACAAATGAGGAAAATAACTTTCCTTTATACCCATTACAAATAATCAATTAGATTACCATGTTAGGGCTTCCCCACTACAAAATTAAATACATAGGACCATGCTAAGGCATATATGCCCTCTTAAGAAATTATAAAGTCATTAAATGAATTTTACACATGCTATAATACATAATTAACAATTACCAATAATAATCAACACGTTACAATGATCTAGTTATCTATCAGTAAAATATATTGTATGCTACATATTAGCAACAATTTCAGAATTAATCAAATAAACCAAAAATTCAAACATACATGCATCAAATATTATTCTACCATCCTCTATTCTCACCAACAATAATTCCTCCTTGCCATCAAGCAACACTCAAAATATTATAAGTACCTTTGTCATAAATCTCAGCTCACTAGTGTGCTACTAATCTTCACTAAATCATCTATAACTCAACAAGAATACCACATAAAGTACTACAACCATAGGCATAATGTCTACACCCAAGTTGGAAGACAAAAGTATGCTCACATATCTAGAACTATCAATCACTATCCATACTTAATTGAATAATAACATGTAATATACAAAATCTAACTCTATCTATATCCTCAAAACATATATTGACATCAATGAAAAACCTATCATTAACACACCATGTTTTCTACCTGAACAATCTCTCCAAGTGCTAATGATCTCCTTTACTTCCAACACGTGATGTGGTAGCTAGTCTGAACAAGGAAAAACATTGTGTTTGAGTGTTAACTCCATGGAAAGGTTTCCTTTTCACCCACGTGCATAATTTCCTTCTCTATACATCTAAAACTATGGTTGTGAGCCTAACATAGTCATATATCCAATCTCCCATTTCATCCTTTTCCATCATACAATATACCCACCATGTAATCCTCTATACTATTTATATTCTATTTCATCTTATTTTATTCCTACTAATCCTCTTTCTTTTCTATGTTGAGAGCACACTATTGTTCTCTTAATCTTTGTTCTCAGGGGTCATCTTTCTACCCCACTGTCAACTTTTCTCTTTATCCCATGATTGGAGTATTATTATACCAGCCCTCATTAATCCCTAACTAGTATATTCAATCTTTTTAAAACAATGTTACTCCTCTTAGTCACAAAAATCTTAGATAGGAAAAAAATGTAGACAACTAATTTTCCTTTCCCTAACTACACCTAAATATTTCCCTATCCTTATCCATTAATTAAATAAATATTTATTATTTTAAAGTGATCCACATTTTAGCCCAATCATATCCTAACTCATAATCAAATAAAATTTTCCATATATTTATTTTAGCCTTTACTTGATCTCATTTATTAAATAGATTATTATAAGATTTAGTTAATTTCTCATTTACCTTTATCTCTTTGTTGTAATCCCATCTCTTTAACTTTCTCACATGGATCATAAGCTCAAACCAACATAATGTCAAAAGTGCCCCCTTCACATGTCTAACTAATCCTTGTCCATATTCATTGAACATCATCAACACCTCAAAATTTAAACTTACTTTATATCTTATCCATCATGTCACACTTGTCACATGACTACAACTTTAAGCCACAATCTCAATAGTCAACCAATCTTAGCCATCCACCATCAATGTATCAGTGCCATTTTCCTCCTAAGAACTCTATAGCTAGAGGCCTCCATATTTCAATAATCCCTTAAAAAGAATTTCATAAACCTATTATCAAGGTTATTTTGGTTTTACTATCAAACTATCATTGCTTTACCAAGGTTATGTTGGTTTTTCTTTTGAATTAATCCACATTACAATCTAGAAAAATCAAATACAAGTAGAGTGCATTATATTTCAAGCTTATCTAGGAGGATAGAGATTGTTTAATGTTTACATTTGATTTATTTCAATTGTTGTATTGTTTTCTTCATTCACTTTTCAATGCCTTTAGAATCTTTTCAAATTTAGAATGAATTAAACCATTTATTCAAGAGTCTATAGACAAGAACCTCCATGATTACCTATCCTTTAAAAATTGAACACCCACTTAGAATTTTTTAAGATAATTAGGGCAATTAAATGCACAATAGCATAATTATGAATGATTATATCATTGAGTTAAACTCTAGAAATGACAACTACAATAACAATTGAATAATCATAGAATGATTGTAATCTTCATGTTTCCTTTCACATTTTGAGATAAAAAACACGATGAATTGTTAGGATAATTTTTTGTAGAGACATTTTATTTGTCTAAAGGATTATGTGTTTATCATCTAGATCAACTAGTTATTCCATTATGCATTAGATCTACAAGTGAATCATCAACTTGAAAATTTATCTTCTTTGCATACAATTTCTTGTCCCAAAACAAGAACCAAAAAACCATTTGAATAAAGGATGATATTCAATATACACATTTAATGAGTTAGCCCACTTCTAAATATTTGGCTTTCATTTTAACTCTCTCTTTTAATTTTGACAGGAAAATACAACTAGCCCCAACTTACATACTTTTTTGATTTATCCCTAACACTCTATTACATATTATTTTCTAAGAGTGGCATACACCTTATGCACATTCACCTTGATCCCACCTACTACTTCCTGTTATTGCCCATATACATTAAAACCCTCACAAAAAAATTCCTTAAAAACCTACTATCTTGCAAACTAATGCATCCATCCATTTCAGTGAGAGATCGATTTCAAAGTTTCATAGCAACTACTAGAGTCATAAGCATTTTATAGTAGATTGTAATAATTGTTTCTTCACTATTTGTTTAATCCTTTATATTTATTCTTTTTATTAATACTTAATCTTATAAGATTTAATATTTAATTGTACTTGCAATGCCATGTAAGTTTGTAATATAATATTAGTTTGGTTTATGGACATTCTACAATTTAAAGCATAAGATCTTAAGTCACAATTATATACATAAAACAAAATGCAATTAATAAAATACTAAAATACTAAAATTAAAAATATTAATTTAAGAAATACAATAATTCTATAAGAAAAATACCAATCTTCAAAATATATAATAAATAAAATAAACTTAAAACTTAAAAATACATTAATAATAAAATAATTCTCTATATAAAATTATTAAATATTTCTTTTCTAATCACAAATAAATACTCTTGTAATCACCAATAGTAATAATAAAAGCATTCTTCAATAGAAAATAAATTAGCGGTTGCACACTTGTATAAACTGACTCAAAACATTTCAAAGACCATTATTGTTTAATCTAAATTTCATTTGAAAAAGACAACAAAAGAAATACAGAAAATAAACCCCCAATGTTGTGTCAATATTTAGAAAAAAAACACAAAATAATCGCTTCCTAAGATTTAACAACTATGAGAAATGAAAGAATGTTCAAAGATCACTATTGTTGAGCTCTGCATCGACATTATTATTGAGCCACAAGTGAGCTTCACAAAAAAATAGGGACAAGAATAGGTGAAAAAATAAGATAACTAGCAATTTTTGATTTTAGAACTCTTTGCTAATTTCAAATGAAAAAAGAAAGGGAAAATGTTGAAGTATCTTTTGTAGCTGAAAAAGAAGACCTAACATGGAGGCTAGCAAGTATTTGTTAAGAGGCCTAACAACTGTCTAGCAAGAAAAGTCAATGTTTTACTTGTGCACGTATGAGTCGATAGAAGTTTTATGTTTTGTTCAATATATAGGTCACGAGATTTTCTTGCAAATTATATTTGTTCAAATTTGAGTAAAATTTGTGATTGGTTTATTGTATAATATTAATAGCAAATAATTGATGTAGGAATAAAGTTTCTTTTGAAGTTTTAAAAAAAATGGTGAGCAGAACAAAAAGCAGGAAAAGTAAGAAATGCGAAAATGTCTCATTCAAAAATTGTTAATCAATATAAACACAAAAATGTATACCCTAAAAAATTAGGGTTTTCAAAATTATGCTCAATGCCTCTACTAGTCAATAGATCAAATAATCACACATTCAGAAGCATATAGACGCAGGAACCTTTAGGCGACAATCTTCAAGCAAGGTCAACTTATGCAATAAAGATCTAAAACCATTTCACTACATTAGCTAATCTACAGGATCTAGAGGCAAGTGATGTTTAGGATCTTAACCCTAAACTGGGAGTCAATAGTCGTGGTAGCCACTTCCATCCTCATTAGTTCCTAGGCAAAGATCTTCTCCTGATTCATTCAACATTTAGCCTAGACAAGTAGATTTACTTCTTTAATTTAACAAAATATGCAAGGCATAACCTTAACCCCATTTATACTCAGCAGATAGGGTTCGTCATTAAACCATCTTTTGACCATTTAAGCCATAGTCAAGAATCTAAAGCTCCAAACACCCTGAAATCCTACATTCCTCCTCATCATAGGTCGTCACCCTCTTCTCCCTACCTTAACCCAAATTCTACACCCCCTCAGCTCCTCTACATTACACCAACAGAACAAGAAGATAAAGTCCTAATTATTAGCAAACAAGACAATGAAGAGTGTTGGCAGGAATGCCACGAGGTTGGTCGGTTCACTTTTTGGAATGGCCCTAAAGCAGAGCTACATAATCTAATTGACTAATTGGAGGATTACTGTGACTATCAGGTAAGTATTTCTCATTATACTGATAGACTGGTTTTCATACATTGTAGTGAAGAGGACGTGAAAAAAGACTTTCTATTTGATTCTAATTGTTTTTAAAATGGTCATGAGGTTAGATTTTTTGAATGGATACCAAACTGTAATGAAGATAATTTAAATTTCTTAATTCCAACATGGTTCTCCATAAACCCTATCCCTCTAAAGTTGAATCAAATAGGTATTACTAAAGGATAGGATGCTCAATGTGAAACTTCATTGGATTAGACACCTCCTTTGAGAGATGTAACAACATAAAACTCCTAATCAAATGTAGTGCAAACAATATGAATCTCAAACCAATCAAAATCATCACCAAAAAATCAACATATAAATTAAACTTTCAGAGATATGAGGGAAAAATTAAAAAGATAATTAGGCTTGATGATGAATGGAAGTTCTCCTTCAGAACACTACAAACTACATCAGATCTCAATGTGTCCCTCCCTATGATCAGAATAAGACACCAAAGAATGATACAAAAGGAATGTCTAGATGAGCAAGATGGCTTAATAAGCATAAAATATAACTCAGGCAATGCAAGGGTAGAAAAGTCAAATATGGCTAATGTAGAAAAGGTTAACAACACTTCATTCCAAATCATTGAAAATCGGTAGGAAAGAATTATAACACCACAAGAGAATAATAATGGAAGTCTTCAACCTGAAATTCTCAAAAGTTTAGACAAAAGCAAAGATAAGTTACATTCATTAGATGTGGTGGAACAAGAAAATCACATTCTCAATTTGAAAAAGTCCCCCAAATCAGACAAAAGGGACAAAATATAGAGCATAATTATTTACAGTAAAAACCATAAAAGGGAAGAAAAGAAAGTCAAGGATAGGAAAGGTGATATGAAGTTAGATAATGAACATAAGAATTTTTTAGAAACCAATTTTGTGGATAAAAAGAGCTCTACTACTCCTCACAGAAATATTGATGATATGGAACACTCAGTCTTATTTGGAGAAATCTCAATAAATGAAAAGAATAAACATACTAAAAAAATGTGAAGGTACAAAGGCAATAGGTTGAAGAACCCCCTTCAATGATCTTAGCTTCAGAAAAGAAGACTCCAAAGTTGCTAACCAAATTTTGGTAGACTCCCACCCCAAGTAGAGATTCTGCTAAAGATAAGATCAAAATTAGCACATCAAGTGGAAACAGGTCTAAAGACATCTCGGTCCAAGACTTCTAGAATTTTCTAAATAAGGAATTGGAGGAGAATGAAGACATGGAAGCAAAAGCTTTAAAAGAGGAGGAAAAGGAAAATATAGAAAGACTCTCAAAGGAATTAATTTAGGTATTTGACTTCGAAAATGAAGACAAATGTAGTATCTCTCAAAAAGAAGAACTTTTGCACCAAGTACTATAGTTGGGAGGAGAAAATTATACTTTCGAAG
Organism: Cupressus sempervirens; assembly: GCA_028749045.1. NCBI lineage: Eukaryota > Viridiplantae > Streptophyta > Pinopsida > Cupressales > Cupressaceae > Cupressus > Cupressus sempervirens. The sequence continues at coordinate 439,563,699 of CM053784.1, forward strand.
ACCTCAGAAGGGACCTATTATCTTTTGAAGAAGAAAACAAGCCAAACAAAGACACTATTGACAAGGTAGCCAGAAAGTCTTATGAGGTTGAGGATAGAGCTACCATGGAACATCAATGCATAACAAAACAATTACTACAAGAATTGGGTAATGAAGAAAATGAGATCAAGGAGAACAATTGGTCTAAGACAGTTAAAAGTGCACAAGAGAATTTGGAATAGTTGGGCATAATTAAGAATTAGGAAGGGGTTAGATCTCATAATTTTGGCAAGATGAAATCTAGAAGAGGAAGGAAATCGCTCAAGGAAGTCAGAGAACCAGATGGTCAGGCTTGAGATTAGCAAAAAATCAGTCAACTCTTTAACATAGGGAAGGGAAAGATCCTTCCCAAGGAACCATGAAGATCACGATGTGGAATGCTATGGAATTAAATGCCCCTAGCAAAAAAAATTTAATTAAACAAAATATAAAATTATTTGAATCCAAAATTATTTTATTATAGGAAACTAAACTAAATAAGACAGAAGGAATTAAATCAGGTAAGAAGTTAGGTAATTGGAGTATTACCTATGCAAGAACCTTTAGGTGCATTTGGGGGCTTAGGTGTCATATGGAACCATAGGAAAGTAACCTTAGATATATTAAGATCAAACAATAATTGGATTAGTGGTATAGTCAAAAGTTTGAAATCTAACCTCAAGCTTATTCTAATTAATATTTATTGTCCAACCAACAATATAGAGAAAAAAATAGTCTAGGAAGAAATCAGCCAATTCATGAAAGATCATTAGAATAGTTTAATATTACTAGGAGGAGATTACAATACTATTCTAAACTTGAATGAAAAAACTGGGGGATCTCAACAGATTCCTCAAACTACAAAAGATTTTTAAAAATGGTGTGAATCTCACAATTTGATTGATATCCCACTTAACAATGGGAATTTTACATGGAACAATAGACAAAAGGATTTTGCATATATAGCTGAAAAATTAAATAGGTTTTTTTTTTTTATCAAAGGAGATCTAGACGTAAACAATCTAAATATTCAATCTTTGATTCTACTGATTGCGGATTTTGACCATTTCCCAGTTAGAATTGAACTTTCAGAGCCATATAAACCTGTTAGAAATTTATTTAAATGCGAAAAAATTTGGTTTTTAGACCCTAGTTTTCTAGGTAATATCAAAGAATGGTGGTCACAAGGTAATTTTGAGGGGTCTAGAATGTTTATCTTTATGTACAAAATGAAGATACTCAAAGAAAAGATTCTCAGATGGAATAGAGAGCATTTCAACAATAGTTTTAAAGAAAAATTGGATATCAAAGATAGACTAAAGAAATTAAATCTAGATATTCTTAAGAATGGTATGAATAATGACAGTTATCTTTTAGAAAAAGAATTGCTCACTAGACAAGAGGATATATTATCCAAAGAAGAAATTTATTGCAGACAAAAGTCACTAGAAAGGTGGCTAGAGGAGGGAGATCAGAACACTAATTTTTTTCATAAGTCTACCCTCTATAATAAAGCTAAAAGTAAAATTTTGAGTATCAAAAATCATTTGGGTATCTTAACTAATAAATCAAGCGAAATTGCAAAGATTTTTGTGGATCATTTTCAAAATACATTAAACAATTTAGAAGGGACAAACAGAGTAGCACAAGCTAATTTGCTTAAAGTAATTCCCAAATTGGTCACAGTGGATGACAATAAAGCATTAAATAAACTGATATTGCTAGAAGAAGTCAAAATAGTGGTTTTCAACATGAATCCAGATAAATCACCAGGTCCAGATGGTTTTCAAGCATTTTTCTATTAGAAATGTTGGGACATTATTGGTATAGATCTCTGGGAAGCAATATAAGTGTCTAGGAAGGGTGGATCTTTGCTATCAGAAATTAACTATTCCTTTCTCACTCTGATTCCCAAAAAGCTAGGGCCTAAGAGTCCGAGAGACTTTAGGCCCATTACGCTATGTAATACCATTTATAAAATATTCTCAAGATATTAGCAAATAGACTTAAATTTATCCTCTCGAAGATTATCTCTGAGGAACAAATAGGGTTCATTCCGGGCATATCTATTTTGGACAAAATTCTTATCATTCAAGAAACTATTCACTCGGCCCAAAAGAATAAAGAGGCATGTATGTCATGAAGCTTGATATCCAAAAAGCCTATGATATGGTGGACTGTTGGTTCCTCTGCAAAACACTAGAAGCTTTTGGTTTCTCCCACCAATGGATTAACCTTATTTTCAAATGCATCTCCTCTCCCAAAATGTCGATCCTTATTAATGGGTCCCTCAAAGGTTTTTTTGAGATCTTGAGGGGTATCAGGCAAGAAGATCCGTTATCCGTGTTCCTGTATATAATCATGGCTAAAGCCTTTGGGAGATCTCTTACTGAGGGTTACAACAAAAAGAAAATTAAAGGTATCACCATCACCAGTAATATCCCTAATATAACTCATCAACAATATGCAGATGACACGATTTTGCCAGGTGAAAGCACAAAGAAAGAAGCTATTATGTTAAAATCCATCATAGAGCAATACATGAGTGCTTCTGGCCAAAAAGTGAATGTATCAAAATCAGAGATATATTTTATCAATACCGATTCTAAGGTGGAAAATCAGATCTGTTAGATTATGGGATATAACAAAGGTTCATTCCCATGCAAGTATCTTGGCATTGAGCTAGAGAAAGGTGTGAAGTCTAGCAAGGTTTAGCACAATATATTGAAGAAATTGGAAGTGAGGATTGGATGCTGGAAAGATAAATGGCCCACAAAAGCAGGTAAGAGTATTAAGATTAGCTCAATTTTAATGGCCATCCCTACATACCCTCTCTCTTTCCTCCCTCTCCCCAAGCATCTCCATCATGAGTTAGAGTCAAAACTTAGAAATCTCCTTTGGAATGATTGTGAGGAATCCAAAAAATAGGCCCTCATAGAATGGGATAGTATTTGCAAACCCAAGGAGTGTGGAGGATTAGGAATTAATAATCTTCAATGAAAAAATGAAGCATTAGGGGTTAAATTAATATGGTGCTTATATACGAAAAGCGATCATAAATGGGCCAAGATTATGTACAATACGTATCTGAATGCAGAAGACCCTATTTTTATTTTTAGAATGAAAGACCTCTAAAGGATCAAAAAGTTGGAATTTCATGGTTAAGTGCCGCCACCTTGTTGGCAAATATCTAACATGGGATGTTGGCAAGGGGGATGATGCCCTTTTTTGGGAAGACTCTTATGATGGGCACCCACCGATAGACAACAATCTTATCCCAGGAAACCTTAAAGAAAAACTAATTAGTTGGTGGTGTAGAAAAGTGAGCGATTATAAAACAAAGATTACTTTAGAAGAACACTCTAGATGGATCTAAAAACCTTTAAAAGACCTAGAGTTGGATTCAACAGAGATCAAGGCATATGAAAAGATCTTACAAGAAAGGAAAATTAAGCAAATAGAGAGGAATGACAAGCTTATCTGGGCAACATCAAATGATGGCAAGTATAGTGTGAAAAATGGATACAAAGCATTGATAAACTCCAAGAGGTGGGAGGAAGTGAAAATCCCACTTAAACTTTGTTGGTATTCGACTTGTTTGTCGAAGGTGGGTTTTTTCTTATGCCTAGCATTTCAAAATAGGATTCTGATGGTAGATAGACTTTGTAAACTAGGTATTGCAAGGCCTTCGAGGTGCATTCTTTGTAAGCATGACAGTGACTATGTTGACCATCCACTATATAGTTGCCCATATTCTCAAGTCTATTGTGAATGGCTTAGTCAAAAGTTAGGGTGGTACTCTCCGCTACCTAAATCATTAAATGATTTTCTCAAAGGGTGGCCCACCAACTTATGCAAGGGCATCTACAATAAACTATGGAACATTCATCCTTCCATCCTCGTGTGGGAAGTCTGGAAGGAAAGGAATAGAAGAATTTTTAGTGATATAGAGCTGAAATCAAAAGAGCTAGTCCAAAAAATAGAAGCTAGCATAGTCGAAACAACTAACTCCCATCTTAGGAAAACCAAAATAGAAGAAGGCCCCTTTTCTATCTGAGACAACCAAATGAAAAATGTATGGTCTAATTTGATAAATCCTCCTCTCATTTATTTTAAGAAAATTAAGGAGGCAAGGGAAAGGTGCAAATGGATCCCCCCTCTGAAGGGATGGGCAAAGCTTAACTTTGATGGTGCAACTAGAGGTAATCCAGGGACAACAGGTTGTATCATCAATTATGACACATGTTAGTGGATTACTAAAAAAGCAATGTCTATTAGCCCTACTTCCAATAAAATAGCATAGCTTAGAGCATTAGAAGAAGGGCTAAAGCTATATCATCATTTAGGATTATCCAAAATCTTCATCAAAGGTGAATCTCAAATCATTTTGAACGCAATAAGGAATAGAGCCACTCCAAATTGGGTCCTTAATTCCAAGTTAGAAGAAGTTATTTATCTATTAGATAGGTTTGAAGGCATCATGATTTGCCATATATACCGAGAAGGTAACCAGAAGGCAAACTTTTTGGCTAACAAAGGTGCTGATGGTATCAACATATTGGAATTCAGAGACGGGCAATGAACTTTAAGTTTTCTATTGTTAGCTTCAAGTTTTTGCATCATGATAGATACATCTAAAATTTTGATACGAATTTAATTTAGTATAGCTAGATTAGGAAATCCATATATAAGAATGGGTTATATGGGGTATTAGTAAGTTATAATATATCTTGCCTTATAGACAACTTGTGGGTCACATAATAATTAGGTGATTAAGATTTGATATTTTAAAGACATCATGGCATGCATATGAATCCTTGGGACACCTTCTTTAGGTCATCATCCAGATAGAAATAGATTATTACTAGGAATGTAATAGACATTTAGGATTATGTCATTCTTTATAATGATAAATATAATGTCCCACAATTATAGTTTGTCTACATAATTATACTTAGGTGACGTCAAGCTTCCCCGATTATGCAGGATAGTCAAGAAGGTTCTAGAGACTTTGCCTTGGATTTATTTACATTGATAAAGTGCCCAATCTCTGTCACTCAATTTTCTACTTTCAGAAATGGACACCAATATCTATGGTTTTCATACTGATGAGGCCTGCAATATGGCCTTTCGAGGCAATATCAAACCTGAAAGATGGAACAGTATCCTCAGGCCAATTGATGGAATGACCCACATTGTAGTTAGTAGGGCCATTGATGAAGGTGTCTTTAAAAATGAGTACACATGGAGGATGAATAGTGACATCATAGGCACATTCATTGGATGTATGGCTAGAGCTAGGATCAACAAATGGGCCATGATAAGACTCTATTTGAATATTTTTTACTCCACTTAGTGTAAAGGTGTAATAGAAATTATCATGAGTCTGAATGAAGATTTGAGAGTGCCCCTTTCTGAGCTGTACATGAATCACCCTCCAAGGAGCCTTGTAGTGGCAAATATACCCAGGAGACTTGCCCTAGTAATTAGGGATATGACAACTTTCAATATGGTCTAGCCCAAGATGGAATCATGCTTTCATTTCCTCTTGTGTTGGAGAAAGATCACGACAGACGTTGGACATGATTGGCTCAGTAATTACCTTGGCCTTTTTAAGGCTTATATTCACCTAAGAGTAGGTTTTGGCAATTTGGATGGGCTAGATTTATGTACCCCTGTTATTGAGAAGTCTAATAGAGAAAGGTCCTCTTTCAAATTTCCTCCCTACTTTTAGACAGAAAACCTAAATGATGTTGTGGAAGTTATCATGGTGTTTTGGAAAAAGTAAGGTGTTGAGAGGAGTTGTTGGTTCAAGTGTTTTGTTTGCTCTATTCAAGTAAGAAAATTGGGTCATGATGTATAGTCTCTTTTAAGAATTAGGTATCTTTGTTAAAGGATCATTTTGTTTTCATAAAGCTATTAGTCTTAGTGTAGGTTTCTTATAACTCTAGTCTTGTTTATCTTCTGTTAGCTCATTAGGGTTTTGGCTTGAATGTAAAATGCAGTAGGTCGATAGCAGAAGGTGGTCAAGTTAGGGGTAGTTTAGAAGCCCTCAATTGATAATATGTTTGTGGATACTTCTATCTCTCTGTATTTAGTATGAACACAAATTATATGAATAATATGTTTAATTTTATATATCTTAGGGGATACTATTTTTGTATGTTTATCAAGATTTGCAATTCGTTACTTGAGCAACGTATCTTGACATATTCATTTAGAATTGTTCTAGAAATTTAGAATTTGCAACCTAGTTTATGATGAGTAGTTTAATGAAATTCACACTAAATCTAATTATCTTTATGAAAAAAAGATTCACATTAAGAAGGGTACTATACTTTCAAATCCCTATTGGGAAGGGTATGATGGATTTAGGTTAAACTTCCTTTTTAGCTCAATTGTCAAATGATTGATTGGAGAAGATTAGTCTCAGAGGTATCTATTGGTATTAAGTAGAAATTAATCCAGTTTGTCATTTTTAAGCACAGGTGATCTTTTTTTATTTTAGCTTAAGGTATTGGTTGTGTTATCATGGCAGTTTAAGACTAGTCATTTGGCTTTCTAGAGGAAATGAAGGTTCAACATTGGTTTGAGAATATTATAGGAATTATAATGAGTTTCCTGTATTAATATAGCTTAGTACAATAGAGAAGAGTTAAGTGAAAGATTAATGTCAAATACAGTGTAAAAGGTATTTGTTTGGTAGGTATTGAAAGTTAACAATTATGGAAACCTTAAGGATTTTGTTTAATAAAGAAATGGATAATAATTATCTTGATGAAATGGTATCTCAAGCATTGTAGGAGATAGTACTTATAAATCAAAGGAAAGGGAATAGTTATTTTATCCAAGGTATCCTTTATATTTAGAAAGATAATTGTAGTACTATCACTAACCAATCTGATTGTTAAGTTAGAAAGGCAGGGACGACAGTATCACTCAGTTATGGAAGGATGTTAAAGAGTAGTGGCTGAAATGGTTCAACTACAATTGGTCTCAGCTACATTTCAAAATCTCTAACTATTGTATTTATTTGGATTACAATCTTCTCTTTTAATAATAACACTTGAGGTAATTTGACTAGGGCATGCCCTTTTTACGATGTAATAATATAGAACTAAGGTCTTGGGCAAGATTGGAGGTTTTCTTCTCCATTATTTCCTACCAGTGCCCGTTTGAATGGAGGTACTTAGATGTAATTTATTAATTTTATTAATTAATATAATCAAGGCTTTGGCCATTTACCAGCCATATATATATAGCAAATAAATAATAAATAAAATACAAAATAACATTTCATCTTGTGAAGGGAAGATAATATAAGATTTGAGAACAATTTACCATATAAATATGAAAAAAGAGTATTCTAACCCTATGCATTTATTACAATGTTGCAAACACAAAATAATATTCATCTCCAAATTATTACTAAATTGAAAGGTAAGAATTCAATCCCAAATCATTACACAAAATAATATACAATCCCAAATTATTATAATGTTGCAAACCATATGTTTTATTACAACTTGAGATTTTCCAAATTATAAGTAAGTTTGAAGGTAGGAATTGAAATAATTATAACTAAATTGAAAGGTAAGAATTCAATCCCAAATTATCATAAAAAAGAAACATACATTCCCAAAATATTACAATGTTGCAAACCCTATGTTTTATTACAACTCGAGATTTTCCAAATTGCAACTAAATTTGAAGTTAGGAATGGAAATAAGTAATATCTGACACATTAGAACAAGATACGTGTTAGTGTCTATGTTTATTTGTATACAAAGCACTTCCCTTTTTCCAATTCCATGAGATTAACAACTTTGTAGAAAGATGTCACTGATCTTTCGGTAGATATTGTGTCAAAAGATATAACCAACACATAAAAAAAAAGCTAGCTATTGCATAGTTTTGGGATTCTTAAAAGTATATTTAAGCTAGATCATAAAAATAGAAATAAAATGTTCATGTGTGTGTGAGAGATATATAAAGACCTTATAGGAGACACATATTGATGAGACAAATGATATGATTCACTCAATACCCAAGTAAATGCATATGAAGATTTAACACTTCAAAAAATAAAACATAGCAAATAAGGTGCACACAAGTCGCTAGATTCTGTAGACTTAAATGAGAATTTTCATATCCACCATGCCAATCTAGTTTTGAGAAGTCAAAAATTGCCTACTTTGAAATTTCTACTCTATATTATGCTCATTCTAATGTCCATTCCTATGAAATGTTTTAGAATGCATTTAGTCAATTTCACAACATCCAAAACTATTGTAAAGATACCATACGAACATAAGCCTTCTTAGTACTTATTTTGAGTAATCTTCTAAACCTTCTAAAAGTTTGTGCCAACCTAACACAAAAATCACATAAATCCACAATGATAAAATATAACAAATAAAAAATAAGAAATTTGTAATGAAAGAAACAAAATGCTCGAAATGCTCACTCGATTTGACTAGATGACATAATGTAGAGCTAATTTCTCATCGAGCATGAAAAAAATTAAGAAATTATATACACAAACTCAAAACATTTTAAAGATTGTTGTTTTTTAATCTAAATTTTATCCAAAAAATGACAACAACAAAAAAAATGTGAAAATAAAATGTTGTCGATATTTAGAAAAAAATAGAAAAAATTACTCCATACAATTTACCAAAAATGAGAAATGAAAGAAAGTTCAAAGAACATTGTTTTTTTAGCTCTACATCAACATTATTATTAACCCACAATTGAGCTTCACAAAGAAATGAGAATAAGGATGAGGAAAAAAGATAATGTGACTTGCTTCTTCTTGCTTTAGAGCTCTTTGGTAATTTTAAACAAAAAAATTAAAAATTAAAAAGAGAAGAAAAGAAAATCTAATGAAGAGTTGACAATGAAAATTTCTACAAATTCTTAATTGAATCAAACTTAGATTATACCTTATTATACTTTTTGTAGATAAACTTCAAAGTTATATCTTGAATGAATTTAGAAATATAAATCTAGAAATGTCTTTTACTTCTGCAAGTTGTATTCGGGCAGTATTGAATAAGGAGCAAACTTTATTGTTTCTTGTGTGTCCTTAGACTTCAATCATACCCTTATTAACTATACCCTTATTAAATATAGAGTTCAAGGGGCATGTCCCTTCCAAAGTCTACTTTTACTCATCCCTTAAAGTCGGCAACTTTCCATGCAATAACAAGTTTAATCCTAAACTAACAAAGGTGATTAGTTTGATCTAAACTAGTATTCAAAGATAAGCACCAATATCCTTAAGAGGACAATACAATGACTTCAGATCAATATATATCATGCAAGATCATATCAGACTAATCTATTATCAGATCAACATGATTACAAGTTACTAAATTAACACTCCTCTTAACTTGATAATTATATTGAGAGATATAATATCTAGCAACGTCAATAAAGATGAACAAGCAATAATTGATACTCTATATCTATCTGAATCTTCTTAGCATGTGGTATCATTGAACACATGATACAATGTCATATTAATAAATATGTGATATGACAAATCATTGCTACTAGTGATAACAATATTTCAAAAAATATAATATACAGGATAAATTCAGAGAATAATTAAATTCTTCATTTATCCAAGTTGTGACTCATAGGTACTGGTATTCCTATATCACAACATGATCCTAAGTTAAGATCTACCAGAACACAAGATAAACTCTAAATAATAATAAAATTCTTCCTTAATCCAAATTGTGACTTATAGACATAGCAATGACTACATCACAATGTAATCTTGAACTCGTCTAGATCTTACAGTAGAACTCTATTGTTTAGCACATTATTTAAGAGATCGTCATCTCTCATAATGTTATTCATACACGTGGTCATTATCTCAGAGATCATTACCTCTAAAATAATAAATACAAATGGTGGAGCCCATAACATCCAATACCCTGACAATAAAATTATTTTATCAATAATTTACAAAATACAAATGAATTACAATTCAACCATACCAAGTCTTTTCTTGAAGTGATCTATCTTCACTTGAGAGAGAGGTTTGGTGAGAATATCTGTTGTCTAATCTATAGTGCAGTTGTATTCTAATTTTACAGTATTCCTATATACCATATCTCTCACATAATGGTAAGGGGTTTCAATATGCTTGGATCTGTCATGGAAAATTGGATTCACTGAAAGCTTGATGGAACTTTGATTATCACAATGAATAATTGTAGGATTCAAGGCTTGACCAAATAATCTCACAAGTAACTTTCTAAGCCAAATTGCTTCTTGAGAGCCCATTGTTTCTAGAGTGTATTTAGCTTCTGTGGAACTTTGTGCTATAGAAGATTGTTTTCTACATATCCAAGATATCATTGTTGATCCTAAACTGAAATAACATCCTGAAGTACTTTTTCCATCTTTAACACTTTCACCCCAATCCGAGTCAGTGAATCCATGTAGATCCAAGTCAGCTTTCTCATATTTGAGCCCAAGGTTAAGAGTGCCTTATAAGTATCCCATAATGGGTTTGACTGCAACTAGGTGAATTTCCTTTGGCTCACACATAAACTAACTTAAGGCATTAATAACATAGCGTATGTCGGGTCTTGTATTTACCAAGTACATGAGGGACCCAATCATTTTTCTATAGAGAGTAGAATCTATAGAAGGTGATTCTGTGGCTGCTTCTTTAAGTTTATGTAGATTAGTCTCCTTTGGAGAAGACATAGACTTGCAATTCCACATTCTAAATCTCTTCAAGATGTCTAATGTATACTTCTCTTGATTAAGTATAATGCTGTTAGAATTTTGCCATACTTCCAATCTTAGGAAGTAATGAAGGAGTCCCAAGTCTTTCATCTTGAATTCTCTAATTAGATCCTTCTTCCATTGATCTATGAGACAATCATCACCTGTTATTAGTAAATCATCAACATACAATATCAAAATTACCATATCATCTTTATTCCTTTTATAATATAGATTTGGATCAGCTTCATTCTTGGAGAATCCTAAGCTGATGAGATACTTATCAATTCTTTCATACCAAGCCATTAGAGCTTGTTTAAGCTCATAGAGAGCTTTCTTGAGCCTGCAGACAAAAACATTAGGATCATGAATTTTAAACCCTTCAAGTTGCCCCAAATATACCTCTTTTGTAATCTTTCCATTCAGGAGTGTTGTTTTTACATCCATCTGATGTACTTTCCATCCCTTTGATGCTGTGATAGCTAGAACTACTCTTATAGAGGTGTATCTGGCAATAGAAGCAAATGTTTCTTCATAATCGAATCCCTTCTTTTTGAGAGAATCCCCTGTCTACAAATTTGGCTTTATATTTTTCAATGCTACCATCAACAACATGTTTGATTTTAAATATCCACTTGGAAGAAACATCAAAATTTTTCTTCAAGTCTTGGAACAATTTCCCAAACATCTCTCTTCATAATAGACTGGCATTCTTTTGTCATAGCATCTTTCCAAGCTGTATGTTTAATAACATCTGAAACATTGGTTGGTTCTAATTTAAACAAATCATTCATGTTTGTTATATAACTAGAAAATCTTTTGGGTCTTTTGCCTTCTCTGATTGTTTCAAATGGTGCAACAAAGTCTTGTGCTTCCTCTGCTGTCTTAATGGCCCAAAGTGGTCTTTTCTTAGAATTTTGAGTTTCTTCAAGATTAAGATTTTGAATTTCATCTTCAATTTCTTCAATGTTCTCCCTCTGAGACTTAGTTTTAGTATTTATTTCAAAACTAGGTAAAGAAGAGTGTTCTTCAGAACTTAGGGTTTTTTTGAATGCTAAATCTTCTTCAAAAATTGCATCCCTACTAAGTTCAATATTTTTTTGTCTAGGTATGAAAATCCTATATGCTTTAGATGTTGGACTAACTTTCAATGTTCCCCTTTGAGATTCGTGACATGGCTTAATTGCCTCTTGTGTTCTATAAGTCTAGTGGTTTTGTTAGATATTCATAGGTTGATCTTTTGGTGCAACAACAAGTCTAGCTTGTAACAAGTGGTATCAGGGCTTGGTCACAGGTTCAAATCTCCTTAGATAATGCTGACAGGGGATTGTCAGGAGTTTTATCTCTAAGGTAGGAGTGAGGGCTTCTGTTTTGAATATAGACAACAGTATAAGAGGCTTCTGCCTAAATATAATATTATAGATTTTGATCAAATAGCATAGCTCTAGCAACTTCCATAATTGTTCTATTCTTCCTTTCTACTATCTAGTTTTGTTGTGGGTTATAAGGAATGATATACTCCCTCTTAATTCTCATTTCTTTACAAAACCTTTTAAACAAATCTGAGGTGAATTCCCCTCCATTACCAGTTCTAAGAGTTTTAATTTTGTGTCTTGATGAGTTTTTAGTTAAGGTTTTAAATTCTTTAAATCTCTTTAGGATTTCTTCTGATTCTTTGCATTTTAAGAAGTAAATTCAAGTTTTCCTAGAGAAGTCATCTATGAACAAAATATAGTACTAGAATCCTCCAAGAGATGGAACAAACATAGGTCCACATAAATCTAAGTGGATTAATTCTAAAACATTGTTAGTTTTTCTAGTGCTATCATGAAATGGACTTTTGATGTTCTTACCCAGAGCACATCCTTTGCATATGCTTGAGTGATCTTTATTCTATTTAGGTAAATTAGTAACCATCTTCTCCATGGTTGATAAAGTTTTGAAATTTAGATGTCCTAACCTTCTATGTCATATTTCATTTATGTCCACAACTTCATGAATTAAGGTTTGAATAGGTCAACTAGGTTCTAAATTTAATTCATACAAATACCCTTTTTTTTGATCAATCAATCTTGCTTTCTTAATTAAGGAGTTTTTAGTCCAAGTTATGACTTTACCATCTATGAATGCAACATTATGTCCATCATCTTCGAGTGTTGTAACTGAGATTAGATTCCTTTTTATTCTTGGTACATAGAGTACACCTTTGAGAAGAAGAGAACTACATAACTTTAGTTTCAAGGTGCAATTTCCAATTCCTTTGACAAAATATGCAGAATTATCACCGATGGTGACTTTCCCATTAACCTTTTTTGACATAGAGTGCTTCTTTGTATCTTGTAATATGTCGAGACAACCCACTATCAATCACCCATGCTTTACTTGAGACTTCATTTGATAGTGCTGAATACAATACATGATTCTTAGGATCATAGTTATCTTCTTCCCTAGTGATGTTTGTACAATTCACCTATTGTTTAGAATTCTTAGGGCAATTAGATCTGTAGTGTCCAAACTTTTTACATCTGAAGCATTTTATTTTGGATAGATCTTTCTTAGCTTTGTCATTCTTTTGATTATCCCTTTTCTTCTTGAAATGCTTCTTCTTGCCTTTATAAGAATTTGTATTAAGAACATGAAGTTTTTCATCTTCCATTTTCAATTTTCTCATTTCTTTAGTTTTCTGGATTGTTTTCGTAGACAATCTCCTTTAAGTCTATTGAAGTCAAGAAGATTATCTCTGGCATTTACTCCTTGTGCAAATGTTTTTCATGAATCTGGTAATCCATTTATAGCCATCAGTGTTAGTTTCATGTCATTAATGATGGTTCCTATACTTGCAAGTTCATCTCTTAGGTTGGCAACCCTTAGGAAGTAAGAATTCATCGATTCTCTCTTCTTTATTTGTATGTGATTTAGTTATCTTTTTAGTGTGAGAACTCTAGTTGCATTGTTAACCTCATATGAATTATTAGTGCATTCATCATAGCAAATGTTGTTTGATGTTTTGCTAGCATAGGTACTATATCATTTTTCATTCCATCTAATATGATATGAATGGCTTTCCAATTTCCTTTACTCCAGATAGACTTATGAGGTTCAACAAGAGGTTGTTTGGATGTTGAATCAAAAAAATGTTTTACATCATTTTCTTCAAGAATCATTATGATTTTGAATTTTCAAGCATCAAAGTGTTCTTTCCTATCAAACCTATCCTTGGGTCTAATTGTGTATGCCATTGAAGATAGGAGAATGATGCTTGATATATATATCAAGTTTGATTATTTAATTTGCAGAGCCTAGGTTCGACTACCAGAGCTCTAATACCATGATTTTTTTTGCAAATTCTTAACTGAATCAAACTTAGATTATACCATCATTACTTGCTATAGATAAACTTCAAAGTTTTATCTTGAATGAATTTAGAAATATAAATCTGGAAATGTCTTTACTTCTGCAAGTTGTATTCGGGCAGTATTGACTAAGGAACAAACTTTATTGTTTCTTGTGTGTCCTTAGACTTCAATCATACCCTTATTAAATATAGAGATCAAGGGGCATGTTCTTACAAAGGACATGTCCCTTCCAAAGTTTTCTTTGACTCGTCCCTTATAGTCGGCGACTTTCTATGCAATAACAAGTTTAATCCTAAACTAACAAAGGTGATAGTTAGATCTAGACTAGTATTCAAAGATAGGCGCAAGATCAGATTAGACTGATTTGTTATCATACAGCATGATTGCAAGTTACATAATTAACAGACAACAAGAAAAGTCATTTGGAAGAGTAAAACTCCTACACAAAGCCTATCACCTTAATAATAATAAACTAATAATAATTAATACAAATAATGATTAATAAAAATTAATAAAATAAATAAATAAATAGAATTATATCATGTAAGAGGTAAATTGTGAGTCTCAAAGAATAATAATAATTAATCACAACACATAATAATAATTAATTTTAGCTTAGCCTCTTATCCATAATAATAATAATTTATATATAAAAGACATAAAAAATATAAAATTGTATAAGGTATATTTAAAAACTATAGCATCTTATGTTGTTCTTACAACAAATATAGAGGCAAGAAATGGAGAGCTTATAGGCGGATTGGTGGTGAGGCAGTGGCAGTGGCCTCTTATCCGCTGTCATCAACCATGGCATTGCTATTTTCTGCTGCCTGTCCTGCGTTGGGCAGCCCAAGGGAATTGAAAATATACTCCAACTCCATATCCTCATTTTTAGCGCCAATTCCATTGCACCGTTTTGCAGGTAGGCTTCACAAGAGCAAAGTGTCAATAGGCATTCAAGTCTTATCCTCAGCCCAGCTGCCAAAGACCTTTGATTTTTCAGCTGAGGAAAGAATATACAACTGGTTAGTAGTGGTCACTGATATGCACCTCATGCTAAACTTTTTTACTTCTCTAGACGACATGTTAAGCAGGGGTTCTTATTTTTCCGCTGTCACACGATAATTAGTTGGTCCTTACGAGTTTGGTTATTAATTCAGGTGGGAGTCTCAAGGTTTCTTTAAACCTAACTTTAACAAAGATGGACCGCCTTTCGTGATTTCCATGCCACCTCCTAATGTCACAGGAGCTTTGCACATGGGCCATGCTATGTTTGTTACTCTTGAGGTGAGAACTGATGCACGCAGTAACTAGCTTTGCATTGCTTTAGTGGTTCATTATCAATGCTAGCTGTTTACTTGGATAATTTCCTTGATTTGGCTTCTTCGATTCTTTTCTTTTATTTTCATTCCAAATGAGTGGTTCTAAAGTAGATTTGGTCAAAAAAGCATTTTATCTTCTCATATAATGAGACTTTCCAGTATTGTGGAACAATATAGTTTTGGCACGATATTGTTATTATGATTTCCAACCTTCTATGTAATATCGACTGTTTGCCATTTTGGAAGTAAGCTTGTTAGGCTACTATGGAAAGAGGCTTTCTAAACATTTCTTTTGAGAAATTTCAAAACTATTTTAAAATGAGTGGTTTCTTTGTTAATTTTAAATGTAATTTAAGTTTATAAAATTACGGAAGCTGATGGCTTCATGAATATTACTGTTTTATATATACAATGTAATAGAATATATAAATATAAAATGATATAAATATTGATATAAAGTATGGTAAAATATTTTGTTTGGAAGATTTCAACTTCGGTGCTGAGATACTCTCTACTTAAGTTTAAAGAGCCTCAATTAAGTCGCTGCAAACTCTGATGCCGAAGTTTTCTCTAGTTGAACTTTCAAAATACATGAGAAACACCTCCAAAATGAACCTATTTTTAGTAAGCTCTGTGGAATAGTAGCGAGAAAAGTTTAGAGAGAGAGAGAATTTAGTATTGAAATGTACAGATTATATTTTAAAGTATCTGTGCTGTTGCTGCCATTTTCTGGTCTGTGAACTACAAACACAGAATAATAAAATTTAAACGTAGATAATTTTCCTTCTAAAACTTTTTCTGGATTAATTGGCTGGAGACTAAAGACTTCAGATTGACTAGTGGCAACAAAAAAAATGCTTAACTGGTGGTGGAAATTTCGAGCCCACTCCAAATGCACCTCAAAATCTTCAAACTAAAAAATAGGAGCTGCCATTTATCACAAAAAGGATTCTAAGAAATCTTGTAACATTTTGTTTTTCCCCCATAGAACCTTGCTTGATAAAAATAGTCTTCCATAGGAACCCACCTAAGTTTGCTAGCAATAATAACTTGAAGAGAAGAAGATTAATTCAAAATGACAAACAGTGGATATTACAGTAGAAGATTGGAAATCATAACAATTATATATTCCTCAAACAGTATAATCCAAATTTTGTGGTTCTAATCCAAATTTCAATGCACAAGGATATTATGACCAGATATTGGCGGATGAAGGGCAGGCCAACACTGTGGATTCCAGGAACTGACCATGCTGGTATTGCGACACAGGTAAGAAAGCTTGATGCAAAGAAGAAATCTTCAACATTCATTAAATTCAATTGAGGACAGATTAGTGAAATTACTGAACAAGTTTTGCTTTTATATTTTGCTATTTCTCAAATCGACGTGCATGAATGGTACCGTAGTTATTTATTTCCAGTATTAAGAAATGTTCTTTTTTTTATATATAATTGTTTTATATCAATATTGACTAATGCCTCTGCAAACTATCTACAGTATCTATGTGTCTAGAGCTTAATTAAAGCCCTGTTAATTATTTTTAGTATTACTCTTTTTTTGAAAATACAATTTTTTATATCAGTATTGGCTAGAGCCCTGCTAAGCTGCTAACCATCTACTAGCTATACCGAGTATAAAAGGATGAGCCTAAACTTAATTCCCACAGTGTCATATATTTCATGGGAAAACAGAAAGAATATGAAAGACTTCACCATATCATCCAACAGAAGAAAACTGAAAGCTATGAATTTTCAACTAACAAAAGAAGCCAGCATTTGTTCCCATGCAGGGATGCTAAAACTCAAAGCAAAAACGTATCTATTCTGCTGTGCATAACTACTATAACAAGACATATATGCTAGATTTCATTTGACAGTAAGCATGAAGACAAGTCTATGGCAATTAATTAGTTGGATTTATGAGGAGTACCTGGTTCTTTCTTCTGATTGTCCTTGTATGTTGGTCATCATTTATGCAATGCTCTGCCAGGGAACCCTAAAAACTAAGGGGAAAACATGCACCTTTTTTTCTGAAACAATAACATTAATGCCTACGTAACATGATACAACATGGCTAATAACATAAGCATAATTACAACAATTGCTTTATGATTGTGCACAACTGGAAGTCTTGACGCACTTCCAAGGGTTCCAAGACACCCAACTATGCCATTGGAATGAAATTCTGACATTCCTCGAGTTGACTCACAAGCTCAAACTAGACCTAATGAGCCACCTACTAAGCTGTGCTGGTCCAAGACACACGACAAGGACGAAGGAGATGAGGTCAATCTTTTGAACCCATCTATCCACATGATTCATTTTAAGCACCAATTTAAAGGTTCCTACTATGATTAGTCATACAAATTCATTTAACCATTAGCTTTGGTGCAAGATCCAAATAGGAAAAAAACATTAAACAAGTACATGCGATCTAGCTCCTCAAACCAAGCTCCTAAGCCTATTAAGGTAGAGGCACCTAAGGACAAGTGCGTGAATCGATTCATAAGTTTAATTGTCAAAGTTTAATGATACACGTGTCAATGAACAGGTGAAGAACTAAAGTGCAAAGGCATTGATCTATGACTTGTGGCCCAAACACTTAGAATTTTAGACTGAACCTATTTTGACTTTAACATATGGCTAAAAGACATCTAGTCCCATATTAGGATGTACAGTGATATGATCCTTAAGGCCAATTTTCTCAAGTATGACAACATCTGCATAGTTTGAGTGAAGGGGTGGGATTAAAATCTCTAAACATGTTCTTTGGATACTCGGAAGGAATCCCAAATGGATTTGTTTGACTCATCGAGGATTAAGGCTGAATTCTGAGGTTGGACTTAAACTAATCATATATTTACTCCAGAAGGTGGTAACCTCAGTGTACTTTCATTAGGAGTGTAGTCTCTAGGAGCCTAGGGCAACAAACTGTGCCCAAGTTCAAGTCTCTGGTCAGAGCAATATGTTGGCTATCGTGTTTGAAGGATGGATATCCATTGCATTGATAGATGGATGCCTGACCTCTGTGGTTGAATGCCTATCTCGTATGGATACCTCAATACAATAGCATAATTACAATGTCCATTACAATATCCATCCAAATACATGTCATGATTAAAAAGTATAAAATTGCAACTAAAAGAGAGGGATAGAGAAGTGCAGTGGAGCTGAACAGAGGCCTCTAAAGAAATCCACCACCTATACACTAGTCACTAACAGTGCCTTGTGAGACCACCCGACCATGTGGTCCAACCCATTGTGCTTGTGGAGATAGTGACATGACCCAAGCAATAATGCAACACACGACAGAAGTAGGTTTTAATGCCATAGCAATGCATCCTTAACTAAACAAACAGTTTCATAATATCATGCAATCCCTATGTGCATCTATGCAGATGAAAGACGCCAAGTCATAAGGCCATAAGGGTGACTACTCATGAACATATATCACTATCTCATATGAACAAGAACATTCACGCAAAGACCAACAACATGCATGCAACATACTATACACAAAATTTAGTTGGGTGTCCACCCAGAGGTATACAAGTCAACCACAATTCTATAAGTCCTATTGCTACATAAAGGGCTTGCCAAAGGAAATCTATGGCTCCCTAAGATTGATTGCTACATGCGTGGGTGTATTCTGAGACATGACCTATCACCACATTGATAGACATACAAGGGAAGATACTTTTTAGTAAGACATGTCGCTACATATGTTGGCACACAATGGAAACTACTGTCTAGTAAGAAAGATTGCTACATGTGCAGTTCTGGTTCCATGGACTTGACCAATGACTACATGTACTGACCTTCAAGGGAAGTACAGTTTCATAAGACCAATTGTGACATGTGTGGGTGTTTTCCACGAACTTCACCAATGGCTACATTTGCAGGTTTTTAAGGGAAACTACAACTCAATAAGACCAATTGCTGTATGTATGAGCTTTTCTTGAAACAAGACCTATTGCTACATGACGGGCTTACAATACCTCAAACTATCCAACAATGCATTCTCATAAACACTTACTCAACTTCTATATTCACCACATTTCATTAACACAAAAGTCACTTATCATAAACCAAGGCAAACTTGCACAAGTACGCTCAATTGACCTTAAAGCCAAGAACACAGATCCCAACATGGATCCCTATATGATTCCAAGCACATTTCACATCACATGATCATATAATAGCTCATATAAATCATAAGGATTCAATCTCAAAATTACAAATGCCCAATCAAGCACAAACACATTCAATCAATCTCTATACTGAGAGTTTGGATCTCAATGGGTCTCAGATGAAAATTCAACAAATAAAAGTATTATTTCACTTTTGATAAACATAAAACAAACATCAAATTTCAATTTTCCTAAAACATCATTGAAGGCTAAAAATCAGCCCGGGGGCTATCACCATTAATGCTTCTCTAAAAACACCAAAAAATCAAATGTAAAACCACACAACCATTGGTTTCCAAGGGATCAACATTACAACATTCCAATACTATTTCTGCCTTGTCTACAAATGAATAAATGGGTAGCACAATGACATATGAAACACCCATTTCACATACACAATATGGATATGCCCAAATGGGCCTCAAATTGAATTGAACATGTAGGGAAAAACAATAAAACCATCCCACATACCATTTATAACAATCTAGTTTCATGCAAATTGAAATGCAAGAAAATTATGAGGCTTCATACCTCAAAATGAAGCAAACAATTAAACAAAGGAGGAAATGACCACATCCTGTGAAAGCCCATGAGTTTGCTAGCAATTGGTAGAAATTCAAGAATGAGTCCAATGAGAGACTACCCACAAAACTCTTTTCCCAAAATCTCCTTCCACTAATGCAAATCAATTTTCTCAAAGAGGGGTTTGGAGACCACATTGGAAATTTGAAAATCACCTAGCAAGGAAATCACTCACTCATAGAATATACAGTCATTTTCCCCCAACATCAAAATGGCTAAAACTTAAAAAAAATTAAAAACCAATAAATCAAATTCCAGTTTAATTTCCCCAAAACTTGCAACACATAACCTATTCAACTCTAATTAATTTAACTATATATACAACATATTTGCGAGTAAATATGAAATTAACATATAATACACTTATAATCTAGGGGATGAGTCACTTTTAGAAATTGAGGAACGTACTAGGGATCTTTCCAAGGATTCTATTATTTGTCACTTTAAAGGTTTTTGGCCCACCCTCTCGGAGCTCCATGCATGGATTTCGAAGTATTGGGATCCATATATTACGACTACTGTTGAGATCTTCCCTTTGGTCAAAGGTTTCTTCATTGTTACTTTTGTCAATTCTAATTATAGGAAAGCTATTCTTTGTGATTAGGTTTTTTCTTGGGAGAATCGCTTTCCTTTAATGGTTAAACCATGGCATCCAGATTTTAACCCTCAAACCGAGTCTTTCAAAATCCCAACTTGGGTAAGGCTTCCTAATCTTCCTTTTCATTTTTGGGTGAATTCTGTTTTAATGGAAATTGGCAAGGCTTTAGGGGATTTCCATATGGTTGACTCCCAATCTTTTGAGCATTTCCATTCTACTTATCCTAGGATTCTAGTGGATATTGATGTTTCAAAGGGTCTCCCAGCTGAGATTATTTTAAGTTATTCAAAGGGTTCTTGGACTCAGTCGCTTGGTTATGAGGGCCTCCGTTTTAGGTGTAAAAAATGTTTCAATACTGGACATATGGATGCTAAGTGTGAGATTGGAAAATCTAGAAATAAACGACCTTCCTCTTGGTGGAAGGGTGTATTGGAGCAACATTATTTAGTAGTCAAAACATTTGCTCTGGTGGCTGAGGTTTCTGACATCTGTAGAGCTGGGGGCTCCATCCTCTATATTGGAAGTTATTCCTTCTAGCTCTTCTGAGATGGTGAATGCTTCTAATTCCAAGATGGATGCCCAAGTTTCTTATGGGGTTGGTCCTTTGTCTGTTGGTAGTTTTAGATCTTTTCAAAAGGAGGTTGAGACTATTTCTGGTCAAGGTGTTAAATCTGGTGTTCTTGGTGCAGACTTTGGTCGAGATAAATCTAGTGGTTTTGGTGTTGAGACCGCTAATTCTGGACAAGGTAAGTTGCCTTGTGCTATGATTGTTGGATTTGGTCATTGTATATTTGCTGGATTTGGTAATATTTCTTCTTCTGGTTCTACTTTTGCTACTACTGGAATTGGTAATCAGATTGCTGATATTAGTTCCAATCTGATGAAAGAAGTGATGACAGATGGTCCTTGTCAAAAGGATGAGTTTCCCTCTATTGCTGCTATTGGAATTGCTAATCAGACTGTTGGTATTAGTTCCAGTCTGATGGAAGAAGTGATGACAGATGGTCCTTGTCAAAATTTGGACGAGTTTCCCTCTATTTTGGATTCTCAAAATTGGCAGTCTAAGGTTGTGATGGTTGAGGCGGGGTGGACACCTGTGACTAGGAAAGGATCTAAAAAGGCCCTTCCTCAATTTGATATGAATTCACGCTCCCACAAAAAGGGAGTGAAAAGAAATTCTTAGTCCCCTTGCTGGTTGGCTGGTTAAGAGTTCCTGTTGGTTTCTTTTTTGGTTTTTTTGTTGGTGCTGCTAGACATATAATGTTTTTTTGCTGCAGTATGCTTCTGGTTTTTAGATCTTACTTGGGGTATCTAGTCCCTTTATAACCTTTGTTTGGATCCCTTTGGGATGTTTGGGCTTTCTTTGAATATCTTTTGAGTCTATGATGTAAAGGGGTTTTGGGTCCCCTCAAAACCTGTTTTTACCTTTATCTAAAACATATAATACACTTAAATCAACATTTTAATTTAAATCGCTCAACCGCGACAATTGCAGTACCTTGACAACTGCAGTACCTTGACTATGAACAAGCACATTACCAGACTTCCACAATTTATGCATGGTAACTTGGATTTTACCTACAGGGTAACTTGAGGTGTAATAATCATAGTTACGGGACTCAGACTTTCCTTTGACTCGGAAAATCAAAATTCGACTCGGACTCAAACTTGACAATCAGACTCGGCAAGGACTTGGAAAATTGAAAAACCCATGAAATTCAAAGATTTTAAGGATTTTAAGATTATTTCATGCATCTTTCAGTCAATTAACATCAGATACACTAATTCAGATGAATAGAAGCTACTTAATACACATACACAATTTTGCATAGATCACATAAGTATAAAAGTGAATTTTTGAAGGAAAAAAAAAGTAGCATGTATTTTAAAGCTAAAATCACTTAAGGTGGGGAATTTTAACCCAAAAACACATGCTTTCATCCCCTAAAAGTGTGTTTTAATGATTTTATAACTACAAGGCATATGAGTGGTGATTTTTGGCCCAAAAGCACATGCTTTAAGCAATTCAAAAGTGCATCTTTACTTAAAAATACATGAGTTTGAGGAAGGTGGCGATTTTTGGTCCAAGAGCTCATGTGTTTTCAACCAGGAAGTGTGTCTTTACTTAAAAATATAAGTCGTTTTGGTTAAATACCCCAAAGTGGAGATTTTAACCCAAAAACATATGTTTTCAAAAACATATGTTTTCGGCTTTGAAAAGTTCATTTATTTGGGTGTTTTTCTTTAAAAACGGGATTTTGCAGCAAAGAATCACTCGTATCTTGGTCAATACATGATGAATTTTGAAGATATTTGGGTCATTTTTGTATGAAATCGTCTAAGGATCACATCTAGCCTACTTAAAAGTGGATTTTATTGAGGTTTTTGCTCATTTCACAACCTATCTAGGGCACGTTTTTGCCCAAAAATGCCTTAGATCTGAGCATTTGTCTTCACCAAATTAGCAACTATTTGGCTAAATGTAATTTCTAAAGCATTTCCTATCACTCTTAGCTTGCATACAACTCTTTTAAGTTACATTCTATGCTTGGACTTTCCAATATGCTTTGCATTTTGCACATTGCTCGGTCAAAACACTTGCTAAAATGGTGCAATTTTAATCTCTAACTTCCTAAACTTGTCAAGCAATAGACTTTGACTCAAGAATGCATTCATTTGACAAGGATCGAGTCAAGATTTGAAGTCTATATATGTTTCTTTGCTGGAATATTTTCTAAATGGGAAAATATCTTGGATTTGCTTCAAATTTTGCTCAAAGATTTGAAGAGACTTCTCTTGGTTTTGGTGGAAAGAGGTAAAATTTCTTGTGAAATTCGTAGGGCAAAGTTATATATATGTGTTCTTCCATTTTTGTTTCCAAATCTCTTCATTTCTTTTTCAGATTTGCATTTTTTTGTATATTATGTGCTCCTATCTTTCATCTAAATTCTCCAAGTTGCATATGCAAGTACCTCATGTTAAGAATGTTAGCTTTAGTGAAATTGAATCTATAATTTTTATGATTATTTTTCAAATAAATTTTATATAACTGATTACAGTAATTATATACATATAAATATAATATTACATATATATATATATATCATTATTACTATTATTATTATATATATACATATATATAATATTATATATACATATATTGAAATCAGTTTAAATAATGTATATATACTACCGATGACTCACGTCTTTATAATCTGCCAATATCAATATGACGCATGTTGACAGTATTCTATATACTGTCGATAGCAAATTATAAGTTTATTAAAACGGCAGATTATACATCGTGGCCACCTATCTTATTAACCAATATTATTAAATATATTAAACCGTCGATGACCTGCCCCAGAATCGTGGGGGTGTATACAGTTTGATATGTGATTCTTCATCACGTCTTTTCTATGCACCATTTCATATATATATATATTATGATAATGATCTGCAGTGGGAGGTAGATCAATCGCAGCGGTAATCATACCTTCTCACTTGCAGATTGTAATACATAAAATCTAGGACATATCCAGTTCAAGAAATTAAATCCTCAATAGCAATCCAGTAATCCATATCAGTATCTTAACATCTTCATTTCAAGAATAATAAAATTGAGATTTACACCAATCAAGATCACAACATAACATAAAACTTTACATGGTATCAGAGCCAAATTGGTAGAGAAATTTCAAATTTTAAAGAGGAAATAATGGCAAATAATGTCAGGGTGGAAGACAGACTTGAAGGTGCATCAAATTTCTTTTCTTGGAAAACTTGTATCATTCCAATTCTGGAAGAACTGGAACTTGAAGAATACATTGAAAAAGATATTCCAATACCTCAAGATGAAACCGAAAAACTCACCTGGAAAAGACAAAATAACAAGGCAAGGAAAATCATTGTTGATTCAGTTAAATATCACATCCTTCCTTCCATATCAAATATCAAAAGTGCATATGAAGTATTCAAGACCATAAAAAATACATTTGAGATTAATAACTCAAGTAGACTAATCACCTTAAAATCCCAATTATTGAATACTCAAATGGAAAAAGGAGATTCTATTCACTCTTACATTGAGAAAATAAGTGAAACAAAGAAACAATTATCTTCCGTCGGAAACAAAATTGATGATCAAGAACTTTCATTAATAGCTCTGAGAGGACTTCCAATGGCTTGGGATACTTTCATACAAGTTGTAAGCAGACCCTCTATTCCTACTTTTGATCAATTGAAAAATGAATGCATAGCAGAAGAATCAAGGCTAATCTCCAGCGGGATCACTTCAAATCAAGAGGGAGAAAATCAGGTTCTTTACACTGTCTCAAACAAAAGAAAGAAGAAATTCAATAATAATAATATAAAAAAGTTTAAGAGAGATCATTCTCATGTTAAGTGTTTTAAGTGTGAGAAAATAGGACACATTCAGAAACTGTCCAGAAAGAGAAAAAATTCTAGCCTCCTTTGCTGAAACAAAGGAAGATGAAAATCAACTCTACTATTCTGCACTTTCAAGTGAAGTAAATTCAAATAAAGAAGCTTGGATTGTAGACAGTGGTGCATCCTGTCACATATTCAGATTCAGAGATATGTTTGATACATTTGGAACTCATATCACTGAAGGAGTTACTATTGGAGACAATTCTACCTATCCTGTAAAAGGAATTGGGACATGTTCTATAAAATTAAAGGATGGAACTACACTTAATCTTAAAGATGTCTTATTTGTACCAAGCATAAAAAGGAACCTAATTTCTATCTCAAGTCTAATAGATGATGGATATCATGTCACCTTCAACAAAGACAAAGTACTATATTGGCATAATAACTCAAATATGAAAAATGCCATTATCATAGGGTCCAGATATGAAACATTATATAGATTAAGCAATATTCAAACTCAAGCTCTTAGTCTTGAAACATCCAATGTTAATGAATTATGGCATAGACGACTTGGGCACATTGGGTTTAGTCCACTTCCTAATTTAGATAAGATAACTTTTGGTTCTTCTAAACTAGACTCATCTCATAGAGGAACTTGCAAAGGGTGTGCTTTAGGGAAAATCATAAAAAAACCTTTACCCTCTAGTGAACATAACTCAAAATCAGTTCTCGAACTAGTTCATTTAGACCTTTGTGGACCCATGCCCACGCCTTCGCTAGGAGGTTTTATTTATTACATATCCTTCATTGATGATTTTTCTAGGAAAATCTGGATCTATTTCTTGAAAGTCAAAGAATCAAATGAAGTTCTATCAAAATTCAAAACCTTCAGAGCATTAGTAGAGAATCAGACAAGCAAAAAGATTAAAACATTAAAGATCAGACAATGGAGGAGAATATACATCTGACATCTTCAAAAGTTTTTGTAACTCTGTTGGGATTAAGAGGGAGTATATAGTACCTTATAATCTTCAACAAAATGGAGTCACAGAAAGGAAAAATAGAAGCATTATTGAAGCTGCAAAAGCTATGTTATATGATCAGAATATGCATGCCTCATTTTGGGCAGAAGCTTCTAAGACTTGTATATATTCAAAATAGATGTCCACATTCCTTTCTAAAGAATACCACACCTGAAGAAGTCTTCGTAGGGATCAAACTAGATCTAAGTCATCTTAGAATATTCGGATGTCCAGTATACATTCACATACCCAAAGAAAAGAGGACTAAGCTTGAACCGTCTGGGAAGAGAGGTATATTTATAGGATATTGTGAAAATTCCAAGGGTTATAGAATCTACATTCCTGGACAAAGATCAGTTGAAATAAGTAGAGATGTAATTTTTGAAGAGGATTCTGCTTTAAAACTTTCAATTGGCATAGAAGATGAACCCATCTCAGATGATGAGGAAATTAGACAAACTGAAAATCAGAGGGAGCATACACCTGAAGAGAGAGAACCAGATATAACTAATGGGAAGAAAAGATCATTATGGGCAAGGAAGATGCTTGAAGAAAACAATGTGGAACCAGATGAGATCTCAAAAGAAAACAAGAGAACTCGAAATCAATCATGTTATACTGCTCTTATAACTGAGATAAACAAAATCAAACCATCTACAGCTGAAGAAGCCCTAAAGTCACAAGAGTGGAAAGATGCCATGGTAGAAGAATACAATTCCATAATTCAGAATGATGTTTGGGATATTGTTCCTAGGCCTAAAGAGAAAACAATTATATCTTCAAAATGGTTATACAAAATCAAATACGCTGTTGATGGAAGTATTGAAAAATACAAGGCTAGATTTGTTGCCCGAGGATTCTCTTAGAAAGCTGGCATAGACTATGAAGAAACCTTTGCACCAGTAGCTCGTTACACTTCTGTAAGAACAATTATTGCAATTGTAGCATCAAAAGGATGGAAGATTCATCAAATGGATGTAAAAACTGCTATCCAAATGGGGTCATTAATGAAGAAGTCTACATAGAACAACCTGAAGGGTTCATCATAAAAGATAAAAATTTATATGTATGTAAACTCAAAAAGGCACTCTATGGTCTCAAACAGGCTCCTCAAGCTTGGTATGAAATGATAGATAACTACCTTTCCAAACTCGGATACTCAAAAAATGAAGCTGATTCTAACATATACTTCAAAGTCACATGTGATGGAATGGTAATACTTGTTCTATATGTTGACGACTTGTTAATAACAGGTGATGATAAATTAATTGAAAAATGTAAGCAAGATTTGATACCTGAATTTGAAATGAAAGATTTAGGGCTACTACACTACTTCTTGGGATTAGAAGTTAATCAGAAAGAAGACTACATTTTCTTACATCAAGAAAAGTACACTCAAGATATTCTGACCAGATTTGGAATGATGGATAGTAAGCCTTTATCCACCCCGATGGAAACTAACTTCCACAAACTAAATGAAGAAGCATCAAAATCTGAGAACATTGATCCTACTCTGTTCAGACAAATAATTGGATCTCTTATGTATCTTGTAAATTCCAGACCTGACATATGCTATGCTACAAATGTTCTTAGTCACTTCATGTGTAAACCCAAGAAGATCCATCTTATGGCTGCAAAACATATATTAAGATATTTACGAGGATCTGTTGGTTTTGGACTAAAATATGAAAAGGTTGAGATAAATTTGGAAGTATATACTGATTCAAATTGGGCAGGATGTTCCACTAACTGCAAGAGCAGTACAGGTTGTTGCTTCAGCCTTGGGTCAGCGATGGTATTTTGGTTTAGTAGAAAACAACTAGTTGTTGCCTTAAGTTCTACTAAAGCCGAGTATGTAGCCGCTTCAATGGGAGCACGTGAAGCAGTTTGGTTAAGAAAACTACTATTTGGCCTATTTGGAAAACCTCTAAAACCAACTGTGATTCATTGTGATAATCAAAGTTGTATCAAGCTATTAGAAAATCTAGTTTTCCACAATCGATCAAAGCATATTGAGACTCCCTATCACTACATAAGAGACATGGTCGGCAGAGATATCATTATATTAAATTATATCAGTAAAAATGAACAGAATGCTGATATTTTCACCAAACCTCTTGCGAAGTTGAAAATTGTGTACTTCTGAGAAAAACTTGGTATGATATTATTGTAAATGAATTTGTTATTCATGAATACAAATTTTTTTTTCTAATTTTTTGCTTGCAAGCTTGTATTGTGAAAAGTGAGGATTTTTCTTGAGAAAGGTGACGACTTTTCAAGTGTTCTGATCCTACGATAAAGTGACGACTTTATTTTAGTTGATCTATTTTCAAACAATGGTTGAAATTATTGTTATCTTTTAGGCCGGATTTTGCCGGACACATTGATAACCTTCATGGGTCTTTTGGGTGATAGCCGGACACCATGAAAACCCATTGTTTTGAAAGCTTGGGTTATCCTTGTTCTTTGGGCCGGATTTTGCCCGACACATTGATAACCTTCATGGGTCTTTTGGGCGATAGCCGGACACCATGAAAATCCATTATGTTTTTTCTTTCTCTCCCTTAGTTAAAAACATAATGGTGATTATATTTTATTGTGTAAATTAAACTTAATTCAATTTCCCTTGCTAAAGAGCGAGTGTTAAGAATGTTAGCTTTCGTGAAATTGAATCTATAATTTTTATGATTATTTTTCAAATAAATTTTATATAACTGATTACAGTAATTATATACATATATATATATATATATACATATATATATATATATACATATATATATATATATATATCATAGTAACAAGAATCGCGCTGAAATCGTGTGAATCGCCGATTCAGGGATCAGATTCATGGATAATATATATTATATTATATATATATATATATATATATATATATATATATATCATAGTAACAAGAATCGTGCTGAAATCGCGTGAATCACCGATTCAGCGATCAGATTCATGGATGGCGATTTTTTTGGTGTTGGGAATTGCCATCGCCAATTTCATTGGGTGAATCACCCGAATCGCATGTATTGACAATTCACCAAAAGAATCGGCTAAATCGCCTTAAAAAATTGCCAAGAAATCAGCCGCGGCATGAAAAGAATGGACTTGTAAATTTAAAAAAAATAATTTTTTTTTTTAACTTTCTTTTTGACCTATTCTCTTTGTTATAACCCTAAAGGGCCTTCTATTTGTTAAGCATGAGTAGAAGAGAGGAAAGTGAGAGAGAAGAAGAGAAAAGAAAAGCCATAGGTTTCTAACCAGCAAGAAGGAAGAGCACCAAAGAGATCAGTAGTCCATTTGGGGAGGCCATCAATTGCATTGGGAGCATTAAGGAGCCAATATCAACACTCCTCAATTCATTTGCAAGAGATAAGTGCCCCATTTTTTTTTTGCATGTTAGTGTATTATGCATTTTTTGTTAAATTTTTATAGTTTTCAAGATTTTTAGTTTAGATCTTGGATGTTCTTTATTTTTACTAAGTTGCAAACTAGGGTTTGTTGTTTTGTAGCTTTTATTAGCTTCAAACTTTGATATTTTACATAAATTTTTTTATTGCAGCAGTCTTTGCTTTCATTTTTCGCAAATTCGCAATGGGTAAAAAAGATGAATGTTGGAAATATAACGAAGAGTTTCCTGGAAGAACCAAATATCAAACAAAATGTATCTTTTGTAAAGAAAAAATAACTTTTGGAGGTATTTATAGATTGAAATACCACATTGCTGCTATACCTGGACACGATGTTACAATTTGCACTCACCAAACTCTTGAGGCAAAACGCACTTGCTTAATGTCATTAGAAAAAATTGAAAAAGACAAAGCGAATAGGAAAATGCAACTTGAAGGGTTAAGGGGTATTGGCTCCCATGTTCCTACATCTGTAGCCGCATCCACATCTGCATCTGCATCAGCTTCCGCATCCGTAGGTTGTGTTGGAGAGGGTTCTTCTAGGCCTCCTTTTGATCCTAGTTCTTCTGCTTGTGCTAGTGCTAGTGCTAGTCGGTCACATACTGAGACAGAGTCCCACACCAACCTATTGCAGCCTAGAGTGCGAAAAAACAAAATGGATAGTTACTTTGTGCTCCTCACTGCTCCTAGTTCCCAACCCACGCTTGAGGGCATGGGTTTGAACAAGGAGATTCATGATGCTGCTAGAAAGGAGATATGCAAATTTTGGTACTTTTGCAACATTCCATTTATTGCAGCCAGGTAATTGATTCTTTTTTCTTTGTTTTCTTTAAAGTTAAATTAAAAGTAAAAGTAAAACTTTAATTATATCTACTTGTTTTATAATTTGAGTCTTTGACATTTAAATTTTTATTTGTGACAAGGCTCCCTATTGGCAGTTAATGATAGATGCAGTTGCTATTTGTGGTCCGGGGTTTAAAGCTCCAACTGAGGCTGAGTTGAGCGGATAGCTCTTGGATGAGATGGTAGAGGACATGAGGGCTGAGCTCGAAGAGAACCAAAAGGAGTGGATTGCAAAGGGTTGCACCATCATGACTGATGGTTGGACAGATAGGAGGAATAGAACACTCCTCAATTTTCTTGTATCCTGTGGAGGTGACTGATCATTCTACTTTCCTACATACATAATTGTAAATTTTGATTTGTTGAATGCTAATTTGTTGATGATCCATTTAATATTATAATTCGTTGTTTTGTTACTTGTAGAATATACCATGTTCATCAAATCCATTGATGCCGCACATGTAAAAAATGCCACATACTTATGTGAGGCTATTGAGGAAGTCATAGCAGAGGTGGGGGAACAAAATGTGATCCAGGTGGTGACGGATAATGCAGCAAGTTATGTTGCTGCAAGTAAACTTTTAACTTTTCAAGTTTTGAAAATAAATTTATTTGAATTTTGAAATTTGAATTTCTAATTGACTTAAAATTGCTGTAGGTAAACTTTTGATGGAGAGGCACCCCACCATATTTTGGTCCCCTTGTGCGGCACACTGCATTGACCTCATGTTGGCGAAAATTGGCAAACTTGAGTTTGTCAAGTCATGTGTGGAAAGGGCAAAAAAATATGCAAATTCATTTATAATCATTCATTTGTCCTTAGCACAATGAGGAAGTACACAGAAGGCAAGGAGTTAGCTCGCCCAGGTATCACAAGGTTTGCCTTGAATTTCATCACCCAGCAGTCCTTGTTGACATCAAGGGATGAATTGAGGAGCATGTTTGTTGGGCGGGAGTGGATTTCCTCTTGCTATGCTACGACCACTGCAGGGATAGATGTGGCGGATTGCATATTTGATGAGGATGGTTTTTGGAAACCCGCTATGAGGATGGTTGCTATGAACTGCTGATGGGGAGAAGCCCTCTATGGGCTACATTTATGAGGGCATGGATAGGGTCAAGGAGGTCATCAAAGCCCAATATGTAGGAGTGCAGGAGAGGTATGGCCCTATTTGGGACATCATCGATGGGAGATGGCAGAATCAGCTCCATCGACCCATCCATGCAGCAGCTTACTATCTAAATCGGGCATTTCGTTTCCGTCCTGAGTTCAAGGCGGATGCGGAGGTTCTCACTGGCTTATACACAGTGATTCAGAGGTTGAGCAGCGATGAAGATAGCGCTGCTGCGATTGTTGAGCTAGACTAGTTCAACAATAAAGAAGGGCCACTTTTCTTTGGCAGGATGGCCATAATTGCTCAGACAACACTACAACCAGGTAAAAATTAAATAATATATTCAATGTTCACGAATCTAGATTTTAAACTTAAAGTGGATTATGTAATTTTAGAGTTAACTTGTAATTTGTAAATGAGACTAATTGTTTCTATTTATCCTTATTTCAGATAGATGGTGGCAAATGTTTGGGGCCACAACCCCAAAAATTCAAAAAATTGCCATCCGTATTCTAAGTCAGCCAAGTAGCACTTCTGGATGTGAGCGCAGTTGGTCCATGTTCGAGCACATCCATTCGAAGAGGAAAAACAAGTTGACAGTGCAAAAGTTGAATGATCTTGTCTTTGTTCATTACTACCTCCGTCTTAGGATCAGACAGATTTTGGGCACTGACTCCTCTCCGATCATTCTGGAGGAGATTGATCCAGAATCAGAGTGGCTCACAAAGGTTGTGGATCCAGTCCTCACTGAGGAAGACTGTGCGTTGGTTGACTAGGTGGATATAGAGGCTGAGACAACTATAGCACGTTCTTCAAGCATTGGTAGACGCACACGTGCACGTACAGGCACAGGCCCTAGCGACGTTCGTGAGCCCATCTTACATGTGGGAGATATGGCTCAGTAGTCCTCTAGGACCTACATTAGATGCCTTGCTACTAGACAGACTGGATACTCAGAGGCTGAGGCTGAGGTTGCAGCCGAGCTTGAGGATGATGATGACTATGAGTCTGAGGCTTGAGCTGGAGCCTTGTTTTTATATTTTGTTTACAGATATTGATACTGAATCATTGATAGACATGTTTCAAACTTTCATGGATTTTCATCTTAGATTCTTACATACATTTATGATTTGATGTCTTATGGATCATCTTACATACATTCTATGATTTAAATCATTATGATCATTTGATTTTTATTTACTTCAGCTAGCCTACAACTTACATTTTAGATAACATAGTTACGTACGTGATGGATTTTATGTTCCAAACTTCCATGTTTATGTATGTTAAGTTTTAACTTCTATTTGATGATGTTATAGTGTGTTTAAGTTATATTCAATAAAGGGTGCATTAAATAAGTTTTAAATTGTTAAAATCTTTAAATTTAAAGGGTTTTTTCAAATTTGCCGATTCATTACCGATTCACGATTCGATTCGGCCTTGCCGATTCCGATCCGATTCCGATTCACGTTACTTTGATATATATATATATATCATTATTACTATTATTATATATATACATATATATATATATATATGTATATATGTATATAAATAATATTATATATACATATATTGAAATCAGTTTATATTCATATATATACTACTGATGACTCATGTCTTTATAATCTGCCAATATCAATATGACGCACGTTGACAGTATTCTATATACTGTTGATAGAAAATTATAAGTTTATTAAAACGGCAGATTATACATCGTGGCCACCTATCTTATTAACCAATATTATTAAATATGTTAAACCGTCGGTGACCTATCCTAGAATTGTGGGGGTGTATACAGTTTGATACGTGATTCTTCATCACGTCTTTTCTATGCACCATTTCATATATATATATTATGATAATGATCTATAGTGAGAGGTAGGTCAATCACAGCGGTAATCATACCTTCTCACTTGCAGATTGTAATACATAAAATCTAGGACATATCCAATTCAAGAAATTAAATCCTCAATAGCAATCCAGTAATCCATATCAGTATCTTAACATCTTCATTTCAAGAATAATAAAATTGAGATTTACACCAATCAAGATCACAACATAACATAAAACTCTACACTTCACCTTACTTGTACGTGCAATTGGAGTTAAAAACCTTGTTCTTGAAAGAGACCATCAAAGAAAGTGAACTCATTTATCATGTGTTTTTGCATCCAAAAACTCCATTTTCATGTGTGCATGCACTCCGTTCATACCTTGCATACTGCTGCCACATGAATTAAATACTCGTGATGGTGCCTGCTTGCATGTGCATGCACATTTACTTATGATGAAAAAAGAAAATCTCATTATAAGTACACATCTTTCCATCCATTTACATGCATTTCCCATGTGTAAAGCTCGCTGTCCATATGTTCTTTTGACCTCCTAATCCGTTTCTGGGTTTTTTCCACCATATAAGTACATATTTTGAGCTTAAATGCATATATCCACTCGCTGTTCCAAAATTCCAGCTAACACCATATACAATGCTACTAGAAAATCCCACTTTTAAAGTTTTGTCCTTGATTTAACAAGCTGGTTTTATGCATGCAAAGAATAAAAAGGGACATAAGACAAAGTATGATCACATAATGGAGCCTACAAGTGTCAGCCAACTGGATGGTCCCAGCGGTGTTTTTGTAGCCGACGGAATGATTGCCGTCGATGTTTTGTATTTTGTAGCCAACGAGTAAATAGTTTGTAACGGACATAATGTTTGTGGCCGACGGACTCCTCCGGGAAGGTTCGGCGGATAGTATTTATATCTCGTCTGGGATCATTGTAAAGCATCAATCATCTACTATTACGAATCTTATGAAGCATATTGTATGTCTGGCATATGCGAATATAATAATATAATTCTGCTGTTCTGTTCTATTGTTTGTATGCGTTGATTTCTTTACCTGTACGACAAACATTTGGCGCCGTTGCCTTATGAATTTGGAAGGTGGGAGGAATGAAGATTAATGCCAAATCAGCTTAACAAAGATCGGAATAAGGTCAAGGAAAAAGATGGAACTCGTACTGCACAAGAGAATTTAATTCTGGCACAGCAAGCCGAACGCCGACAAAGATTTCAAAAGATTGCCGATGGAAACTGGAGCGCGGAACAATTGTTGGAGGAGACTCGGCAGCGGGTGGAATTGGTGGAAGAAGCACGGGAGGAGTTCTTGAATTTGTGTTCACCGAGGGAGGAAAACTTAGACGGAAGAGCATCAACTCGCACGGCTCACAGTGCCGAGGGAGCACGAGCGTGGAGTGACCTCTTCGTCTGAGATAGACTTCCGCGGGAAACAACTTCAGAGGATCTTTATTCTTCACCAAGGTTCGCAGCTGTTGACACCTTCGGTGCGGGAGTGCAGACCGCTGGTGTGGGAGTTCAGACAGCCGGTGTGGGAGTGCAGACCGCCGGTGTGGGAGTTCAGACTGTCGGTGTGGGAGTGCCGATCGTCGGTGTGGGAGTGCCTACCGCCGGTGTAGGAGTGCAGACCTCCGGTGTGGGAGTGCAGACCTCCAGTGTTATGGCGGGACCCAAAGAAAAGCTGCCGAAGTTTGAGGGCGATGGTACAGCCGACCCCATCCGACATTGTAAGACATGTGAGACAATCTGGCGGGCAAATGGAATCACAGATGCCAACGAATGGGTCAGGCAATTTTCGGCAACCCTATGGGGTGTGGCGATTGATTGGTTTTCAGATACGGATCCACAAAAGCTGGATACCTGGGATAACATTAAAATGGAGTTCCTGGCGGAATTTAAACTCTTGCGGGATGATAATGAAATCGTAGTAGAGATTTTCAATACCAAACAGGGGAAGCACGCAACTGTCCGCGTCTATGCCAGGAGATTAAAAGACTTAATAAACAAAATGGAAAGCAAGCCGGCTGACGGATTGCAGAAAAGATGGTTTGCGGACGGCCTACACTCGAAGTTGCGGAGGAAAATGAAAATTGTGCCACCGTCGTCATATGTGGACGTGTATAATAGAGCACTGGACCTTGAAAGCGAGTAGAAGACAAAGAAGAAGAAAACTAGCTCCTCTGATTCTAATGACGACGAGTCTGCCGAAGATGATAGCAACGACGACGAAGGTAGCAGCAAGAAGGTTCATGCCCTAAAGAAGGATATGGTTCGCATGATGAAAGAGTTTAAAAATATGCAGAAGGAGCCAAAAGGCAGTGAACTGTGGTACATGGAATGTAAGACCGATAGTCATACTAAAGGATTGTGCCCGAAGAACCAATTCTGTGACATTTGTTAGATCATGGGCCATTCGACAAAGGAGTGCCCCTTTAACATGAAGATAAGAGGATCTCCGCAGGTGTTTCTCACACAGGAGGCTTCTCCGTCAGGTAGTAGCGGAAACACGAATACCGCCGGTGCTACATCCGGAGGATACATGAATAATAGCAAAGGGCAAAATAACAACAATACAAATAATAACAATAATAATGGGAGCTGAAGTCAAACTCAGTATGATGTAAATGGACGGCCGATCGTTCAATGTCGAGCATGTAATTTGTGGGGTCATTTTGCGCGGGATTGTACAGTGGCAAACACACCGAAATTATTATGCAGATGGTGCGGACCCGGCCATCACGAAGATTCCAAGTGTCCAAAGGCTAGAGTAAACTTGATCACTATTGGCACGGATGTAGAGGAGGTTCTGGCAATTACATGGAGGCAAGCGGAGGAAAATAGAAAAGTGGGGGAAGCGCAGGCGGAAATTGCAAAGGCATTGTCGGCAGGGACATCTCAGTTGAAGGACATCACCGGCACCTTGGCAAGGAACTTCGCAGAACAAAATATTGTACGACAGATCTTACAAATGGAGATACCGGTCAAGATAAGTGACCTCCTTCTCACAATGCCCCAGTTACGGACGGCCATTCTGAATCATACACCCTTTTCGAAAGCAACGAAGGACACAGGAAGGGACAGTATGGAAGTGATGACAACAAACCCAATGCTGCTGGCACTCACATCCGAACGGCATCCGACGGTCGTCGAGATGGGGATTTTGGGAAATGTTTTGACAGAGACAATTGTCGACGGAGGGTCTGGCGTGAATGTGTTGTCGGAGGATACTTGGAAGAAGTTGGGAAAGCCGACACTGTGGCCACCTGCATTTCAATTGCTCACGGCAGACCAACATGGAATCAAACCGTTGGGAATCTTGAAGGTGCAACCGGTAACAATTGGTACGCAACCATTTTTATTGGATTTTGTGGTCATTCCATTAAAAAGAAAAGGATATGATGCTATTTTGGGACGGGATTGGTTGGTCCAAGCAAAAGTAAAACATGATTGGAAACGAAATACCCTATCAATGGAGCGCGGAGGCAAAAGATTCACAATTGACCTGCATACACAAATGGTCGGTGAGGAGGCAGCATCGTCAGATTCAGAAAGTGATGGCGAAAGTGACGACGAAGGAAAGAGGAGAATGGAACCAGACGAAAGAGTATTGAGACTTGACGGAGGATCGAATGACGACGACCTGGACTCGGTGAATGGCCTGTTCCACTGGCAGATAGAAGACTACGAACTGTTTTCGAGTTGCAATATGTTAACGGTCGACGAACATGACAAAACAAAGGAAAATGAATGTTCGGAGGAATGCAAGGAAGCGAAAGAAGGAAAAGCTGCCATGGCTGAAGCTGAGGGGAAGAACATACAGTCTGAACATAGAAAAACAAAAGATCCCACTGTTCGGTACATGGTGAATGGACCGTGCGGAAAGAAAAGGTTACACCGTAGCAAAAAATTAGTGGAAGGGTACCGACAACAAGGAAATAATCCAGTTGCACAACGAACGCAGGCTCAGTGGGCGACGGAGGTGGCACATAACAGATGTAAGGCGTACCACAGTCGGAATGAAATCAAAGTGGAAAAGTTTAAGGCCAGATGGGTTGGACCATATTAGATTTGGAAGGTCAGCGACAATGGAGCGATCAGATTATCAACTTTGGACGGGCAGAAGGTACCTCCGGTAGTCAACGGTTCCAAATTCAAAATATATGGTGCCAGGAAGACTCTGTCGTTGTCACAGAATGGCTAGCTGACTCCGTCGTCATTGAAGAATGGCGACGCCTGGAGGCAAATTTGAGGTGCTGTCTTTCTAGTTTATTTTATTTTTGTCAAAAAAAAAAAAAAAAAAGAAAGAAAAAAAAAACAAAAAAAAAAAAAAGAAAGAAAAAAAAAACAAAAAAAAAAAAAAGAAAGAAAAAAATAAAATAAAAAATATATATATATATTTTGAAAAAAAAAAAAAAAAAAAAAAGTGAAAAAAAAAACCTGTCCGGAGGTCGACGGGAGGTGTCCCGTGGGCACCTGTCCGGAGGTCCGCAGGAGGTGTTCCATGGGCACCTGTCCGGAGGTCGACGGGAGGTGTTCCGTGGGCACCTGTCCGGAGGTCGACGGGAGGTGTTCCGCGGGCACTTGTCTGGAGGTCGACGGGAGGTGTCCCGCGAGCACCTGTCCGGAGGTCTGGTGGAGGTGTTCCGCGGGCACTTGTCCGGAGGTCGACGGGAGGTGTTCCGACACCTGTTAGAAGGTCGACGGGAGGTGTCCCGCGAACACCTGTCCGGAGGTCTGGGGGAGGTATCTTGCGGGCACTTGTTCGGAGAAAAAGAAAGATTAAGCCAGAGGTATTGTCGGTGTTCCGCACAAAACATGGCCGAGGAAAAATAAAGCGATGTAAGGAGGAACTTGTAGAGAGTCGAAACAGCAACAGACAAACAGAAGTAGGAGGGGTTGCTTAAAAAAATTTAAAAAAAAAATTAAATAAAAAAACGACGACAGAATCAAATTGTTCAAAATGAGTTACAGATGATGCCAAAGGGAAGGGGAAGCATCAGTGGCTGCCAGAAAGAATGTAGAATCGGCAGAAAATGGCAGATATCAGTCATGGGAGTTTGACCAGTTGATGAAGACCTGGAGCTGCTGCAGGCATAAAGTGTTGTGTACCAGAGGCACTTGGAGTAGGTGTTTGCCGGGAGGCTGTTTTGGTGGATGCGTAGAGAGCTCGGGAGGAGCTAATCATCCAGTTGGAGGCAGTGCAGCGACACTTAGCTCAGTGGACTCAGTGGTGGAAGCAGAGAAAGCAGCACGGGTGGCTATCAAGGTCAGCTTGAGGAGACAGTATTGTGTTAGCAGAGGCTACAGATGTAACGGGATGAATGTGGAAGTGATGTGACAGAAGCAGATTTTTTGTTGTAGTCACTCTGTTAATGTATTTTGTTTGTTAATTTGTTTCAAATATTTGTAATTGTTGTCCAGAGACGACTTTTCTTTTTGGGGGGATGGTGTCAGCCAACTGGATGGTCCCGACGGTGTTTTTGTAGCCGACGGAATGATTGCCGTTGGTGTTTTGTATTTTGTAGCAAACGGGTAAATAGTTTGTAGCGGACATAATGTTTGTGGCCGACGGACTCCTCCGGGAAGGTTCGGCGGATAGTATTTATATCTCGTCTGGGATCATTGTAAAGCATCAATCAGCTACTATTGCGAATATTATGAAGCCTAATGTATGTTTTGGCATATGTGAATATAATTCTGCTATTCTGTTCCATTGTCTGTATGCGTTGATTTCTTTACCTGTACGGTAAATACAAGGAGGTGAAAAAATGATGACAAGCATAGAATGCTTCAAGGCAAAAATGGTCGATGAACACTCAACATAACACTCAAGGATGCAAGTTCATGTTCCAAATCAAGATACTTCCACCAAACTTGAGCACAACAATCGTAAAACATAGGGCATCTTGTAGCAACATGAAGACCAATAACTCATGCTAAATAGAAGTCATGTCTTGTCAGGCAATTAGAATATTTTCATCATGTACTCGTATTTTGTAATTAACATATTATATGTAATGGCAAAACAAGATGTAATTGCATGTGATAGTATCACGTGCAAAGTTGTAACATGTAATCAAGTTGCAACTGCATTAGGCATGCCACTTTGAATAAGTCAAATTTCATAAGGAGTTTGTTTTTGAATAAGTCAAGGTGGTTGAGGGTTTCCCCTTTGTTCTCCACCTTTCTCTCTCTTATTTTTCTTCATAAAGGAGGGAGCTCATTGTAAATAATCATCTTTTGGCAAGGCGAGAAAATTCTTCCAGTTTGTATGTGCATTCTAAGACTTTGTGTTTGGATGTAAATCAAATTGCTTTCAAAAGGGGCAACTTGCTTTCAAACTTTGTGTTGATTCAAGGTGTTATGTGATGACATTTTTAGAATATTGATTGTGAATTTTAATGCTTTTTTCAAGAGGGATTTGAGTTCAATTGTGCAAACTTTGAGTTGCCTATTGTATTCAGAGCTAATTTGAACTTTTGAAGACTTTGTGCTATAGGAAGACAAATTGTGATAGATAGTAGTGGCTGCAAGTACTAGGGATTAAAGACTCCTTGCTTTAGTTTCTTGTATATTATTTCAATTTGGACAGTTGGCAAGAGACTTTGTGCCTTTTTAGCTATTTGCTTCATTCTTCAAAAAGGATTTGATCGTATGAGACTTTGGGTTCTTATTATCAATCAAACAAATTAAGTTATAACAGTCGTCTTAAGATTTGTTCTTATGTCAACTACTAAGCCACCGGTATTACCATAGCAATTGATTCCTTTTGTTAATTTGCAAAGTAGTAGTTATTACCATGAAGTCATTCTTGAAAAAAGAGGGATTGATTCAGAGAACCACCTATTTGTTAACTTAAGTCAGGTTTCTATTGTAGCCACCTACCTCCCCTATTGCCAAGAGGAGAGATTTATCTCACTACACTGTTGCCTAAAGTTTCCATTTTGTAAGTTGTAGTCTTAGTGACTTAACAATTTTTTAAGCCAACAATGGGCCCAACTTAAAGTTTGCAGTGTTAATCTTCACTTGCACACAATGTTGAAAATAGTGACAATGCTCAATAGATCAAACACAATTATGCATTTTGGCCATTCTATTTAATTTTAGCAAATGTTGTCTAGCATTGTTTTTTGTTTTAGTCTTTTAGCATCAATAAATATTTGAAGTGTACTTTTCTGGCTACTTTTTATTTTGTATGATTATTTTCTAATTTGGTGTTTGCCTTGGAGATTAAATCATCTTTCTGTTTGGAAGAAATCTTGTACATTATTCATCACTTATGAAACCATTAGTAAATTTGGCTATTAATTGTGCTGCAGCTAGTTGTAGAGAAACTGTTGGCATCTGAAGGCACACGGAGGGAAGACTTGAGCAGAGAAGATTTTGTAGCCAGGGTTTGGGAATGGAAGAGAAAGTATGGATTCCTTCAACCTAAGAATGATATTTTTTTTGCTAAGTCTTTATGGTGTTTTATTGTTCAAGCCATGGTTAACATCTGAATTTGACAACCATACTTATTCTCACAACCAAACCAAACTATTCCACTAATGTTTTTTAACAATCGGGATTGAGCAAAGTTGTTATTGCATTTATTTTTTCCAAACCATGCTCTGTGAAATACTAAGGTTTAACAAATCACTCCTATTTTTGGCTTAGAGCTCAAGCATTTTTGATACTTGTTTTACTACATATATGAATATTTAAAAAGGAAAATGAATAGTCTCGAAAAACATCACTTTGTCTTTCTCACAATCATACACATACACACACATTTAGGTCATAGATATTGATGCATATGGGAAAAGAATCCAGCTCTTTAGAATTTGTTGATTGCATCTCTAAATGATTTGCAAAATTGAAGTGGAGAGTTTGCATCTTGATAGCCTCCACGCATTTTTCTAGGTATGGAGGTACCATTACAAACCAGCTGAGGAGACTGGGTGCATCATGTGACTGGAGTAGAGAGCATTTTACTCTTGATGATCAGTTGAGTAGTAAGTCGTCATACCTATGAATCTCTGCTTTCATCTTGGAAAGATTTATGTATTTTCCAAGGTTAGTTGTCAAAATGAAAGCTAAAGGTTTATGTGAGTTTCAAAGCAGTTCCTACTACCAATTTTCTGGCTGTATTCCATAATTGCCAAGTTCAAGATAAGGATATGTTCTATATGTTATAATAGATTGCT
This sequence comes from Cupressus sempervirens, assembly GCA_028749045.1. Lineage (NCBI taxonomy): Eukaryota > Viridiplantae > Streptophyta > Pinopsida > Cupressales > Cupressaceae > Cupressus > Cupressus sempervirens. Next base: position 439,605,354 of record CM053784.1, read on the forward strand.
TGCTGCACAGTAATAAAAAGTAGCCCCCCAATATTCTATTTTAGTAGGCATAGTTCCTTTGGCAAATTGATCATCTAATCTGTGGTATTTTTTCACGCTTACTTTTAAAGTGTCAAAGCATACTTGATTTTGATACCATTTCTTTCTTGGAGTGTATAAATTTTATATATTTTGATTGCAGAAGCTGTTGTGGAGGCTTTCATCCAGTTACATGAGAAGGGCTTGGTATATAGAGGTACCCAGATTTTCTCTTTTTATCCTTAAATACATGTATTCTTTTATCTTGGTAGTTTTTGGTAGTTCTTTCAAATGGTCATTGTGTGGTCTATCAGTATTGAAGAGTTCAAGAGATGACTTGTTAATTTGGTTTTGATATTGCTGTGCTTTTCTCCTAGGATTTTTTAATCTATTCTTTGGAGTTATTTCCTTTTTCCTTTTTCATCGATGTTTGTTCAAGGAAAAGAAAAAGTACTAAATATTGTTTAAGGTCGATGGTATCTTAGGGACTGTGTTCTACGACAATAAGATGATGCCATTAAATAACAAAATTCTTCCAAGTGTATAAATGTGAACATGATCATGCAATCAGATCTCTTGAGGACAGGCCTAGATGAATGAAGCGTGTCTGTTGAGATGCTAGACTCACCACTTTAAGATAATTCCTTGAATTATTTCACTGGGTTCTTCTATGATTCAATTGAGTGGAAGCACTTGGCACTTGACAAAGCATGGATTGTTGAGGAATTTGCATTAATCATCCACATGCACTGGGGGCTTGGACAATCTGATTGTACTTAGAGCAGAAGTTTCATACATTTTGTAATTACTTGAATACTACAGTTTTGCACACAAATAGGGCTGTAGAGGAGGAAATGGAACTAGGACAAAACATAATAATTTATAAACCATAGAGAAATATAGACAGAATTAATGTAGCATCTTCCTTCACTAAACTAGAAACACATTTTTGCAAGATTTGACAAATCTTGAACTATTATTTTCTTTAAAGAACAATACTAATGTTGTATCCATACAAAATTTGTCATAGTGCCAAATTTCAGCTAAAAAATTATTGTTTTCCAAAATGCTAGCCATGTTCCAAAGCTTGTGCTGTTTTCTTTGTCTCGTGTCTATGTGTCATCTTTGTTGTTCTTGTTTTTTTCATTAAAATCATGGAAGGAAGTCTTAGAACATAACGAGTTGACCTGACTGTTTCTTTGAACAGATGCATCTATTTAGGAAACCGCTCCATCCCAGTTAACGATCTCATTGGAGGCTGTTAAACCATGTTACAAATCCCAAGGGGATGTGCTGGACACTTGTCAACAATCTTCTCCTCGGTGTTACCCAAGGGGATTTGACCTTGTGACCCCGCTTTAATACCACTTCTGGGGAGTTAAGCTGGGCATTTCTCCCAAAAGATGCATCTATTTAGGAAACCGCTACCAACCCTATTAAGGACCTTACATGAGGCTTTGAAACCTGTCATGAATACTGCTCAAGGGGATATGCTGGACAGTTACCAACATAGAATTCACACTCAATTCCTTTGATGTCCCAAAACTGATGTTATTGAATTTATATTAATATTTTCAGGAATAAATGAAACCTCACACATTTTGATCTCCTAGATCACGATGTGGGAAAAGTGATAGCATTTTGGTGGTTGTGACACTAGCTTGCTGGCAACAAGCCACACAATTCTATATTGTATGCAGTGCGTAAATACAACAATGTCTTGGTGTCATGACCATCCAGAGTTGCACACAAAAGCGATATTGCAGAGAACCACACATATGATTACAATTTAATTGATAAAATAATAAAATACTCTTGTAGTTCAATTCCAAGAATTGTGACAAACAGTTGTCCAGCAAAATGAAATTAGATATTTCGTCAACTTGTTGGAGTGCAAACTGGAAACACATAAAATTAATACCCAGACCGATCTGGAATGTATGATGCAAAATCTATGAATGCAAATTGCTGTTTGCTACTAGCTGTAATGTACTTTGTAATGTTTTTCTTATGCAAACCTGAATGATTACCAACTTTGTAATTTTTTGCTTATGCAAATTGTTGCAGTGCAAACTGGAAACACATAAAATTAATACCCAGACTGAGCTGGAATGTATGATGCAAAACCTATGAATGCAAACTGCTGTTTGCTACTAGCTGTAATGTACTTTGTAATTTTTTGCTTATGCAAACCTGAATGATTCCCAACTAACATATTCTCTAGAACAATCTGAACAAGTGCTAAAAAAATACCATTGTGCTGAATCATAACAGCCAATACCAAATAGATGCTATTTTGAAATTAGAGCTTATTGAACACCATCTATGCTTTCACCATGTATTACCAGTAATGACAATAGTGAATAGATTCATAAATGTGAAAAAATAGTGATTTATTACCATTTTTGTACAGCTGTAAGTTATTGAAATTGACTGCTGGTAATGTATTCTATTGACTTATAGGCCTTAAATATTTCTGTGATCTCTTCCAAACTGATAAAGTCGTTGTTGAAGACTTTTTAGGATCATAAGTTATCAAGGGTTTCATGGAGTTTCTCTTCCAAACTGTTAAAAGTCTTTGTTGAAGGCTTTTAGAAATGTAAATTATCTATAGTTTCATGGAGTCTTAGGGGGATGTGTAATGGTAAATCAATGCTATACTAAATAGAGGACATGAAAGCTCCTTGTATAGATTACAAAGACAATGTTTCTGAAAGAAACAATTGTGAATGAAAGACAAAAAATAGAAACTACCTAATAAACTAAAGATTAACTATGATGACCATTAAAGAAACATTACAATATTCTGATACACTCCCTTAATGGTCATTGTCTAACTACCTTGTGGAAGATTATACATGTCTTGTGATCATAAATTCTTCAGTACATTCTGCTGCTGCTGAGCCCTCCCCAGATCTGCAGAATTTTAATGACCAAGAGTTGTCAAAATCTGTCTAAAAACCAAGACAATGTTTCTAAAAGAAACAATTGTGAATGAAAGACAAAAAAAGAAACTAAATAAACTAGCACTTGCACCAAAAGGAGGTGCAATGGTGTCACCGATAGTAAAATATATAAAGAATCCGATTTATGTATTGTATGTAATTGGAGTTTTTTCAATAAAAATCATATGAAATAAGAGGAACAACGATTTGATCTCATTTGTTCTTGTCAATGATCTTTGAAAGTCTTCTCATTTGTTAATTTTTACTATATCTTCATTTTTGCTTTCTTTTAATAAGTTGTGCTTGTTGTTGGTAAAATTATAAAATAGCCGATGGGTAGATTAGCATGTTGTCGGTAAAGTTATAAAATAGCTGATGGGTAGATTAGTATTCGAATGGGCGTGACGGTTGAGTCACCCCTTTAGAAGGGTATATGTACACCGTCCGGAATAGACTTTGGATTATGGTGGTAATCAAGATTGGAAGCACTATGTAATCTCTTCGACATATATGCGAATAATATAAAGAGTACTACTATGTTACATGTTCTTGTCTATTGTTTGTATGCATTAAACTATTTACCCCATACGGTAAACATTTGGCACCGTTGCCAGGGATCGAACCAAGAGGGCATCAACAAGTGCTCCTGACACAGGAGACTTCCACGTCAGGAGGGAGCAGAAACACCAGCAATGACGGTGCCACTTCGGGTGGGTACAGAAATAATAGAAGAGGGCAAAACAACAATACCAACAATAATAATGGAGGCCGCAGCCGAATTCAGTAAGATGCAAATGTCCGCTCGATGGTTCAATGCCGAGCATGCAATTTGTGGGGCCACTTTGCACGAAACTGTACATCAGAAAATGCACCAAAGTTGTTATGTAGATGGTGTGGTCCTCGAGATCATGAAGATGCCAAGTTCCCAAAATCAGGAGTGAATTTGATCAGCATTGACGTGGACGAAGAAGTCTTGGCAATCACTTGTAAACAAGCACAACTATACCCTGACTTGACAGAAGAAAAGAAGAGATTGGAAGAAGTGCGGGCGAAAATTGAGAAAGCAATGCAGGCAGAGAAATCACAATTGAAGGACACTACTGGTACCTCAACAAGGAACTGCGTAGAACAAAACATCATAAGGCAGATATTACAAACTGAAATACCAGTCAAGTTAAATGATCTGATCCTCACAATGCCTCAACTATGGAGAGCACTCACGAACATAGCCTCGATTGCTAAACTACCAAGAGAACATGGAAGGGAAAAGGAAAGCAAAGCAAGTGCAGCGGACCCAATGCTGCTAGGCCTAACATCCGGATGGCATCTGACGATCATAAAGATGGGTATATTAGGAACGGTCCTTTCAGACACAATTGTGGACGGAGGTTCAGGGGTAAATGTCCTACCAGAAGATACTTGGAAGAAGTTGGGACAACCGATGTTGTGGCTACCTACATTCCAATTACTAATGGTGGACCAACACAGCATTAAACCTCTCGGGGTCCTCATGGCACAACCAGTGACTATTGAAACATAGCCATTCTTACTCGACTTCGTCGTCATCCCGCTGAAGAGGAGAGGATATGACGCCATTTTGGGCCGGGGATGGCTTGTACAAGCAAGGGTTAAGCATGACTGGAAGAAGAATACACTATCAATGGAAAGCAAGGGACAACGATTCATTATTGATTTACACACACAAATGATGGGCGAAGAAGCCATATCATTTGATTCCGAAGAAGAGGATGAAGGAAAGCAGCGATTGGAACCAAATGAGGAAGGAGTCCTATGGTTGGAAGGTGGATCAACGGACGATGATTTGGATTCAGTGAACAGCCTTTTCCACTAGCAAATGAAGGATTACTAGCTCTTTTCGAGTTGTAATATGTTAAGGGTCGATGAAGGTGAGAAAGAAGAGGGAAATGAATGTCCGAAGGAATACAGAGAAGCGGAAGAAGGGAAGACGGTTATGACAAAAGTTGAAGGGAAGAACATATAGTACGAACCCAAAAAAAGGAAAGATTCCACCATACGGTACACAATAAACGGACCATGCAAAAAGAAAATGTTATGTCGAACCACAGATATAGTAGAAAGGTGCTAGTAGCAAGGAAAACACATCATACGGTTTGCACAGGAAACAAAGAGGAAGGGTTTAATAAAAGCTTCAGTAGTACGGAGTGAAGGTTCTAAAATCAAGAATACAGTTATTGATGGCAAGAAGTAGCAGCCGACGAAATTCATGGTACCAAGTTTCGGGAACAAATGGGGCAAAATGGAAAATCTAAGGGAAAGATCTTGTAACTTAAATAAACTTGAGCAACGATTGCAGGCATAATGGGCCACACAGGTGACACAGAACAAACGCAAAGCGTGGCATGATAAACATCTAAAACTAAACAAGTTCCAACCAGGATAGTTGGTGTTGAAGTATAGTGGACGGAACGAAATCAAACCGGGAAAGTTTAAAGTCAAATGGGTCGGATCATACCAAATCTTGGAAGTGGGCAATAACGGAGCAATAAAGCTATGGACATTGGATGGGAAAGAAATTTCAGAAGCGGTGAATGGTTCTAAGTTAAAAATATATCATGCGAGAACTATTCCCCTGACGAATAATAAGGAGCAATAGTAAAAAAAAGAAAAAAAGAGGAAAAAAAAGAAAAAAAGAGAAATATGTTATAAAAGCACTGTACGGTCACCGTATGGCATCTCATCGCACACTAAGGCACTGTACGACAATTTGTGAATACTGTACGATACTTAACAGACCCTACGGTATAGCAAGGTAGAGACTGAACACCGTACGGTGTAGGAGAGAAGAGGAGTGCATGAAAATTTGATATTCGTACTGCACAATAGCAGACCGTACGAGCATAATAAACCACCGTACGGTGCAAGGAAAGAAGATTATAACGTGGATACCATACGGACAACAGAACATCATGCGGGCTTTGACTGTACGGTAGTCATAGTCATCTGGCATTCATATCGTACGACAATTGAAGGCAACGATAACAAGACCGTGCGGATTCCTAGGGCTTTCCTATGCACATCGTATGGAAACTAGGGAATAGGAAAAACACCGTACAAGGATATTGCGGAACCGTACAGATATCACAAAAAGCCATACGGACTTGAGAAGGAGACAATGCGCTTAGTAACGCCAAGGGTTAGACCATATGGCCGCACTATAGAGGAAGGATGGGATAAGTAGCAAAAATAAAATCCTACAAAGGAGAAAGATGTAGCCATATAGCAGAAAGATATAGAGGAAGGAGCAAAAGAAAATAAAAAAAAATGATGACAAATAAAAAATGTTCAGAACGAATAATGTATGATGCCCAAGGGAAGGGAAAGACATAAACAGGTAATAAAACATAAGTAGTTGCTAGAAAGAGTGGGATCAGAAGAAAATCACAAAAAAGGTGTGTTCCATGGAGTTTTGTGTGGGTTTGAGAGTGCTAATTTGGTCTTGGCAGTGGGGACCCTGCCCTATATCGCAACAGGGAGTGCGCTTGGGGCTCTTCCCTGGGACCCCGCGGGGGCGCTACCCCTCGATCTTGCTAGGAGTGATGCCCCTTGACCCCGCTGGGGGACCTCCAGTCGCTTCAGTTATCAGTCATGGGAAGTATGACCAGTTGATGAGACTTGGATCTGCTGCAGGCATGGAGTGTCTGTGTACCAAAGTTGGAGAGAACAACAGAGCAAGCCTTTCAAGAGGGGTGATACGCTTCGAGGCACTTGGAGTAGGTGTTGGACATGAGGCTATCTTGGTGGATGCATAGAGAGCTTAGGAGGAGCTGATCATCTAGTTGAAGGCAGTACCGCGACACTTGGCTCAATGTACCCAAGAGTTGGAAGTAGAGAAAGCGGCACGGGTGGCTATCGAGGTCAGCTAAGGAAACAGTATTGTGTTAGCAAAGGTTGCAGATGCAACGTATTTTGGAGACTAGTTTGGTGTAGGTACAGAACGACTGTGAAAGTGGTGTGATGGAAACATATCTATCTTGTTATAGTTAGTCAGTTAATGTATCCCATTTTGTTAATTTGTCTTGGATATTTTGTCCGGAGATGACTGTGCTCGTGTAATGCTATTGTGATTCAGTGACATTTAGGTGACGTATTTAGGACTCACTTTTAAGTGACACGTGCCATTTTAATTTTGTAAATTTTGTACAGTTTTAATAGAGTTCTTTGTTTGGGTTACACCCATCTATTATCTCACAATTGTTTGTGGTGACATTATTGGAGAGATTTCCTAGATTCTCTTTATATGATCCATGCATGTAGCTAGCTGCTCTTGTGCTGATATTTTGACGTATTTCAATTAGCAGTATAGTAAAGCTCAAATTCTAAAGGTCTTTGTTCACCCCATCCCTACTCAACTTATATATTTATTTCAAAATGGAATAAATATATTTATGCTATGTGTTCTATTATCTTTTATTTATATCCCTATACATAAAGTAAGTAAACACGTCAAATTCAATATGGAAAGTGTGAATAGATAGCATGGAGCAAGAACATCAAATCCTAAAATGAAGACAACCCAATGAAATAAAAAGACAAAAATGAAATTTAGATCTATAAATTCAAATATAATGTAATGTCCCTTCTTTGGAGACATTAAAATTATTAAGAAGAAACGAATTTACAATATTAAATTTGACTATGTAAGTTGGAGATTTATTATTAAAGGTCAAATTAATATTCCATGTGGTCACAAGAGGACGAGGAGGAATAAGATGATTTATCAGAGAGAAGTTGAAGTGTCACAAGGAATAGGATGAAGGTTAGAGGGGAGTCAAAGAGTCTCAGTTTGTGTATTAAAAGGAGAAAGAGACTCATGGCTGGGGAGGCTTGATTTTTATTATTCAGTTCAGTTTTTGCTCTTGTGAGAGTTTTCAGAAAGCTTTAACTTTCAGCCAGTGTGAGGACGTAGCCCCTTGTGCAGGCAGGCAGTGGATGCAAACCCATTGTCCGTGGAGATATCATTTCAGGTGTCTCGTTGTGCTTACAAGTTCTCTTGTTTTCCAATCTGACTGTAAAATTTGTGTATTAGATTGGATTGTGGTTAGCTGGTTATTGTATTGCTGTTGTATAATATAATAACATTTTAGTTGCTGGTTGTTAATTTGCTAATGTATAAGGCAATAATGTTGTTTAAGGAATTATAAGAGTTTGCTGGTTTCATCTCATCAGTTTGTAATTCATGGTTATATGTTCGAAATCTTCAATGTTATCTTGTGGAGAACCGTTGGTTTTATTGTTGTCTCGTATTACATGAATCCGAATATTATATTCCTAAAGAGGCTGGATAAGTGCCGGTTGGAATTTCTACTATTTAGAATTGTGCTGGAAATCATCTACAAGTTTTATTGCTGATGATATCAGGAAAAGAAAAAAATCAGTAAATATCCGGATCTGGATATTATAGTGGTATTACAGCTGGTTTTCCTGCTAGCCTGTGAAGTTATAACAGAGACAAATTTATGAAAGGTCAAATTTGCATACCAGAGTTTAGTAGAGGTAGATCTTTAGAAAAGCTTATCAAAACAAATCCTTGTGTTGCCTCGGAGGTTCTTAAACAAATATAGAATCTTACCAAGTTTAAGTATTAATATATTCCCTGTCTGAGATTTTACATTGAATATTGCTCTCTGAACTTTAAGAGCCTTGATTTATTGGGGAAAGCTTGGCGGACCATATCAAATTTTGTTTTGTAAAATTCCATTTGAGTTTTGGCTTTCTTTTTAATATAGTTAAATGGGCTTCATGCTTGGATTCGACATTTTCCAAGAGTAAACTTTATCATCAGTGACTTTTCTTCATTCCCTGGATGGAGAAAGTGTTTACTGTTTGGGGAAGTCTATAAATGAATAATTTGTGGGAAAGTACCTACAACTCTCGAGATTCATAGGAAGTGAAACACGTACAGGGCCACTTACAACAAGATCAAACACTAGCAGTTCAATCGACCACACATCATGGTTGGGTAGTGGTTATAGGAATATTGGTCCAGGTTAAGCCATACCCTTCAATGTTCTGCAAAAATTGATATCTCACGAAAGGTTAATAGATAACAAAAAGGATATTCTGTCTAGCAAATGGAGATGGTTCCAAGATAAGAAATTTGGTCTGCTTTATATAAACGTAAAATACATCGAAACAAGCATTCTTCTTCCTTTATCGTGGAGGACTCGTTGGATGCCATTACATTTGTAAACAAATCTGGAAGTTTCTATGCCATAGCAAGCAAAAGGACACCAAACTGGAATTGAAGGAATGATCAGTGGTTTCGGGAGTTTCTATAGAACAATATTGCGACAATGGCACTAGTAACCGTGGTTAACAACATTTAAATTGACTAAAGGAAGTTGAACTCTTGTAGTTAGGAGAAATCAAAACTCTTCTGGTTGCCGTAAAGGAAAATACACTATCGTGAGTGAGCTAAAACTGTTACGGTGGTAACTCCAGAATTGCGGGACTGATAGGAGCATCATTGTCCGCAACAAAAGAAGTTGTAACAACAGAAGTCAAGTAAGCGCAATAGAACACCACCTGTACTGGGAGTATTAGTAGAAGCAGATGGGTGCCAAGACACATGAAGTATACCCAAGTTCTTTGAAACGGTAAAATTTATTGTGTCGGTGAATTCTCAACAGGTTTTAAAAAGGGATCCACGATTCATTTGTTATGTGCAACATAAGGGTCCTTAGGAGTGATAAAGTAACGACACCTATACAGTAACTACATGCTTGGAGAGTTATATTTTAAGAAGCAGCTCTTGGGCGTGGAAAACGTTTGTGAAAGGCTCTTCATATTTCCTAGTCGAGAGTGATGGGTTCAAAAGCATTATGCAGAATGGTGTTACATTAACTCGTTCGGTGGACTACCATTACAACAGTCGATTATACACTGCTTCCCTCTGTTTAATAGCATCATCTGGTAAAATAAAAACGACAATTTGTTTTCCAGAAGACAAATAATTCTCATCGGGCCCGGGATACTTTACCTACGACTGAGTTGTCTTGTAGTAGACGAAATCCCATCAACGAAGGTTTTTACAGACTCGAGCTTGGTTAGAGGTGGTAGTCTGCAGGAGAAGTTTCGTCCGAGCACTAAGCTGATCAATACGATTGATTTTCTATAGCCATTGCTATGGGTGAAGGCTAATTTTGTGTGAAGACTTAATAAGGAATTCCATGTTGGCCTCCACTGCGAGTGCTAAGAAGCTGAAGATATTACAGTTTGGAAGCTATTGTGTGAAGAAGGCACCACAAATATATAGATACAATGATTTTTGACAAAAACAAAAAAAACTACCGAAGTTGGAATTTTGTCGGATATAGAAGGTGACAACATCAAGGGCCATAAACTTACAATTTTTCCCTTGTTCAAGAAATACACGAGCTTTATAAGGTGTTTGTTGGTGTGGAGTAGCTATTAATCATTTAGCTAAGGACCATAACAGGGAAGAAAAAGAAAGCTTAGGGTGCCGTCCCTGGCAGCAACTGCTCTAGTGAAAGATTACAAGCAAAGATCACTTGAAATGGCTCCTTTGATTATGTCTGTTCTTGAGCAGATGGAAGCCATTTCATTATAATTGTGAAAATTTTGCACTTGCTATATTTATGACATTGAGTTCTAATCTTTTACCTTGTAGAAGGATACAACATTGCACTTTAGGCAAAAAGCATGGCATTGATAATTTTTCAAGAATATTTTTTGATTCTTGTATGGCCATCTGCAAAAAACAATTGGAGAGAAGCATAGAACAGGTGAAATCCCACCTTAGAAAAGAGGAAGGCAGAGAAGATTCGAGTGAGCAGTTGACTAGAGAATTGGATGCTCATGCTGCATACCTCTCTAAATTTGAGGATAAAATATCCATGCAGTCGATTGAAAAATTAGTTTGTGCATCCTCTACAAGAGATGAAGAAATTGCAGTGCATTTGACTAAAGAGTTGAATTCTATAGATCCTAAGAACTCAACGAGTGAACATGATGCAACTTACTTTGACCGTTCTGACAGCAACAGTGAAAGGGAAGATAGTTTGTCCATTTTGTAGATAGGAAAATCTGCAACTGACTCACAGAAAACAAATATTGATGCTTTAGAGCGCAATAATTTAAAAAGAAAAATGCGTAAGAATTTTCATCAAGTGAAGCCTCTATCAAATAAGAAAAGGCTTGTACTAAGGAGACAAGCTCTATAGATGGAAAAGAGAGCCTGATTTCATGTTGGAAATAATTTGGTGCCTGGACTACTAGTAGTAGAGAATTCACAGCCATCAAAATCAGTGAGGCAGAATTTGCTTACAATTGAAATGAAATTAGATGAAATAGATGCGGACTTGCCTTTGGCTGATAAAATTGTTACGTACAAGGATTTGAAGATAGAAATGAAGGATAATGAGAATCGTGAGTCTGGGAGCATAAATGTTGGTGATCAATTTGAAATAAGAGCCCAAATACTTGACATTTATAGAAAGTATAAAAAATTTCCCACCTGAGTTCAGAAAAACTTATCATTCAATGATTACTTGGATTTTCATTTAGAGCACCAAAATAGGATTGACACGACAAAAAAAGGAAGTATTTTGAATTAGCACAGTATCTCTTTGCAAATGACTAGTGCAAAACTATGTGTGATGAATGTCTAGCAAATCAAGGTCATCAAATTGAGGTTTCTGAAATAGAAGAGCAGACGACTACTAGTAATTTGCAGCCTTCTCAAGATCACGTAGCAGTTGTTACTCGAGGTGCAGGTTTCTTCATTGGTAACTTGGAGGTGAGCTTGGTCAAGCAGAATAATGAAGTAGACTGCACACAAGGTAATAATAGTTCAGGACCTTGGTATCATAAACAATATATTCATGATACTCAGAACATGAATCTAGAGGAACAACCTAAGATGACACTGCAAGACAATGAATAGTTTCAGCAGGGAGATAATGAAATACATGCTGTGCAGAATCAACTGAAGGTTAGTGAAGACATGGTTGTGGCATCCTTGGTGTAGTTTGATGGTACCCGCGAATTGGTTGAGGAGCTCTATAGGAAGGTCCCAAGGGAAGGGGAAGGTGACTGGCATGTGGTCGAGTTACAGAGAGTCAAAACAGCCTTAGAGACTATGAAATCAGATTACTTATATTTGCTGTCTGACAGGGATTATATTCTTAAGGCTGCTGAGATTTATGCGGCATAGTCAAATAGGGGAAAAGATGAGATTGAGGATCTCAACATGACGCTTAAGTATGTTCAGGAGGCACTAAATGAAACTCAATTTTCTCTATAGAAGGCAGAAAATCAAATCAAGCTCATGGAACACTCTCAGGAACAGGAGAATAGAATGAGGCAGGAGTTCTTCTAGGAGGTCATTGACAAACTTGAGAGCATTCAGCAGATGTATGACTTGGAAAATTGCTCCAAACAGTTAAGTAGCAAAACTTCAGAACATTTTCAACTTGTTGACAACCCTTTGTTTGAAGTTATTGCTGATTGGACGTCTGACAATCCTGTTTTTGTGTTAAATGAGGGATCATCTCTTGTTTGCTATGAAGAGGAAGAGTTTGATTTCAGACTTTGGGATCCTGGCTTAGATTCTAGCAGTGAATCCAGTTCTCAGCATGGGAATGATGAATCAGCTTTTGTTGCTCATCAATTGATTAGCCCCAACATATTTTCCAATTTCACCCCATTCAGGAGTTGGGTGAATTTTCTTCATCAGCCTCTAAATAGTTCTCAGTGGAGTCTTTATGTGAGGTTTGTGGGTAGTTTCTCAGCATCCTTCTTATTCATAGCTCCTATGCACTGGGGAATTGTCCAAGTTTATGCCAATAGTATGAATTCTAATGTCCATGGGATGATGGTTTCAGCTTTTGAGCAGCTCATTTCTTATATCATCCATCTAAGTCAGGTCTTTACATTCTACTGGATTATACATGGACCCTGGATATAGCTCTATATCATCATAGCAGTGAGGCAGCTTAATAGAGTTTGGCTATGGTTGGACGAGGATTTTATTGTGGTCCTATTCAATTTGAGGTTGATTATGGTGATGATTAGTGTTGATCATTTTACAAGCACAACGTTTCTTCGAAGAGTAATATGGGATCCAGGAATTCGATTGACGGGTGTTTTGTAGAGTGGTACCGTGCTTCACAATTTGGCCGGGTTTGTTGTCAGTTTGGGCTATTGGATTAACTACGGATTTATATGGGATCGTTGTACATATTGCTTGAGGGCAAGCAATCTCAAGGAGGTGAGATTCATAATGTCCCTTCTTTCGGGATAGTCAAATTATTAAGAAGGAATGAATTTACAATATTAAAATTGACTATGTAAGCTAGAGATTTATTATTAAAGGTCAAATTAATATTCCATGTGGTCACAAGAGGACGAGGAGGAATAAGACGATCTATCAGAGAGAAGTTGAAGAGTCACAAGGAATACGACGAAGGTCAGAGGGGAGTCGAAGAGTGTTAGTTTGTGTTTTAAAAGGGGAAAGAGACTCATGACTAGGGAGGCTTGATTTTTATTATTTAGTTCAGTTTTCTCTCTTGTGAGAGTTTTCAGAAAGCTTCAGCTTCAGCCAATGTGAGGACATAGCCCCTCATGCAAGTAGATAGTGGACGCAAACCCATTGTCCGTGGAGATATCATTTCAGGTGTCTTGATTGTGCTTGTAGGTTCTTCTCTTGTTTTCCAATCTAGCTGTAAAATCTGTGTATAAAATTGGATTGTGGTTAGCTAGTTATTGTATTGTTGTTGTATAATACAATAACATTTTAGTTGCTGGTTGTTAATTTGCTGCTGTATAAGGCAATAACGTTGTTTAAGGAATTATAAGAGTTTGCTGGTTTCCTCTCATCAGTTTGTAATTCATGGCTATATGTGCGACATCTTGAAAGTTATTTTGGAAATAACAAATTGTTATCTTGTGGAGAACTGTTGGTTTTATTGTTGTCTCGTATTGCATGAATCCGAATATTATATTCCTAGAGGCTGGATAAGTGTCGGTTGGAATTTCTACTATTTACGATTGTGCTGGAAATCATCTGCAAGTTTTATTGCTGATGATATCAGGAAAAGAAAAAAATTAGTAAATATCTGGTTTGGGATATTACATATAAGGTCATAAAATATAGATACATGTCATAATCCCTCCTAAAGAGTCTCCTATAATTATAATTGGATAAAATATAATAATAGTTCACATGCTATTATGCATTGTTCACAAAAGAAATAATATTGATACACTATATGAATAAATACTAATTATTTACATTATTGATAATAATAATAATAAATATAAACATTATTAATTATATACATTAATAAATAAATGAATTATGCAATATATGCCTAGCTGATAGCATTTGTATTACATATATTTTACTAATAAATAAATATTTTAATAATAAAAGATTATAATATATTTAATCTATGTACTATTAATAACTAATAATAATAAATTAATCGATATAATATTAAGGATACAAGAATTAATATAAATACAATATGATATTATATTTTTAATATGTTGTAATAACACATAATATTGTATAACATATTTAATACTTATGATAATATCTTATAAGCAATATATATCTTATATACGATTCTATTATCTACCAACTAACTAAAAATAAGAAAGAGATTGATAATAACTAGTCAACTTCACTGCATAAGTACCGATCAATAAGTAATTGGCTATATGTAACATTGACAAACCAAATGGTGATTATCATTTACAAAGGATGCAGTTAATGATAAAGAGTTATGCGATTATTGAAGGAGTGTTTTAAGTCTTGAATGGATGCACCTCATTCCAATTGCATGACTCTTCACAGAGGTATAAGATGTTATACAGATTGTCTTCTCAAAGGATGAAAGATAACAACATACATCGCAGATTGATATATATACTTACCGCAATTATATATATACAAGCATAATTGAATCAATCCAAGAGCAGATCAAGATACATACATATATATATATATATATGGAAGCATATTTAATAAAAAGCATAGCAGATCGACATATATACAGATTGCAATTATTAGAAGACGCTGGCATATATAGTCAATGTTGATCGATATATATATATATATATATTCATATTAAGATCGTGACTCTAAGGTAGTTCAATACTTATCTAAAAGAAGATAATTATATATTAAAGAACCAGTACATAGTTGCAAATCAATCTGGTGAAAGGCCTTAAAATTTGGTTATATGGTATATAATAATCAAGCACTTCCATAAACATAAGCAGTATTATTATTGGGTTTTTTCACCTTCAAGTTGGAGGGTTTTCCCAAGCTATATATATCTAAAGAAATGGTTCATTACAATTGGTATCAGAGCCAGATCTTGCCATCCTGAAATATAGTAAATGAAAAAAGGAGCAAAAATGAGCGAACAATTATCTAATGAAATTAGAAATGTTATGGAACAGACAAACCAAACTTTAGCAGAGCAAATAGAAAGATCAAACCAAGCACTCCTTCAAGCATTGCAAAACATGGGAAATTCCATAAACAATCTAAGAAACAATAATGCTAGTGGAAGAGACATAAGTTCAAACCACTCAGAAAATTATGGGGCTTCATCATCTTAGGTGCCCAAACCCCCTTTCTTACCTCGGGAGGACCCCTCGATGGAAGGAGAGGGACAAACAACCAATAATGCTATTGAGAATGCAAGAGCATATGCTAGCCTTGAACCAGAAATCAGAGAGCTAGTAACATTTAGAGAATTCTGTGAAACCAACAGGAAAGAAACTCCTAGGAGGGAAAGAAGACCGCAAAATCAAGATCTTAAAAGCAAAGTAAATAAAGTAACACTTCCAAATTTTGATGGATTGGGAAAGACCACTGCATGTGCTTGGCTACAAAAAGTGAACACTTATCTTACCCTTAGCCCGATGACAAAAGAGGACGCACTTCAATTTGCGATCCTTCACTTAGAAGGCGCGGCACATGATTGGTGGCATCATGGCCTTGTTACTCAAGGACACCAAAATATTACTTATGAAGAATTCTCTCAAAAACTCATTTAAAGGTTTGATAGAAAGCACCCTCAAGAAGACTTTAGAAAGCTGACTCAAATCAAGCAACAAGGATCAGTCGAAGGTTATATAGCCGAATTCTAAAAACTCTCAGTCAGAGTTATAGGAGTAGATAATGACAGACTCACTTACTTGTTCGTGGAAGGATTAAAAGATTCACTAAGAGGGTTGGTCAGTGCTCTTAAACCAACATCTCTTGACGATGCCATTGAAATAGCTTTGAGATTAGAAATTTCATCATCAAGCTATAGACCTTCAAGCAACCATAGCAAACCATTCCACGATATGAGTGAAAAGCACAAGCAAGAACTCCCAAAAAGGAAATGTTTTCACTGTGGTGAGGACTTTGAAAAGGGTCACCTATGCCAAGATGAGAAAGCTTGAAAACAATGAGAAGACTTAAGAAGGAAGAAATTATGCTTCAAATGCAAGGAATCATGGGAACCAGGACATAAATGCGGGAAGAAAAGTCAAGTTCATAGAATAGAGGAAATACTCGACCTAGAATTAGAAGGAACAACACTGAAGAGGATGAGATATGATCAAGGGAACATCAATAACATTCAGTCAATGAACAGAGAAGGAAGCTAATGGAGCTTCGAGGAAGTTCAACCATAGTTAAAAATATGAAATTGTAAGTTTTCTTAATTAATGTAATCATAAAGGTGTAAAATTAATTATTTGAGAAATGATTTAGGGATTTCAAGTAGCTTTCCTATGGAGTCTACAATCAAGGAAGGTTTATAAGACACCTTATTGTAGTACTAGTTGAGGGAAAGGCCACATTTAACTTTACCATGGAGTCTGCAATTAAGGAAGGTTTGTTAAGACACCTTATTGTAGTATTAGTTAAGGGAAAGACTATAAGGGCATCTATCCTTCCTATGGAGTCTACAATCGGGGAAGAGCTGCTATGATACCCTATTGCAGTACTAGTTAAGGGAAAGATAGTAAGGGAACCCTACGACTTTCCTATGGAGTCTGCAATCAGGGGAGAACACCCTATTGTAGTACTAGTTAAGGGGAAGATAGTAAGGGCACCCTATCAACTTTCCTATGGAGTCTGAAATCAAGGGAGAGCGGTTAGGACACCCTATTGTAGTGCTAGTTAAGGGAAAGATAGTAATGGCTCCTTTTCACAAGAACCTATCTAGCCAAACAAGCAATCCACTAAGTAGACCACCTTGTGTGGATGCCTAACACCTGCCACCGGGGCCAAGGGGGCCAAAGTTCCGCTCTTGGGCTTAGTATGGAACTAGCTTGGATTAACTTATTATTATTCAAGTTTCTTTGAAGTTTATATATTTATATACATGTATTGATGCTTATTTTGTGGTTGCATGGTTCATAAGCCTAATGAAGAAGTATAGTCATTGCGCATTGTTAATTTTAGGATCTAATCAAGGTTATGTATGATGTGTTTACATCATGTCTACTTTGTGTCTTCATGCATCAATGTGTATGCCTCGTGTTTCCTTTGTGTCTTCATACATTCATATGTATACTTTGCATTCAAATGCATACTACATGTGTGGCTTTTTATAGAATGAAGTAATATTACAAGTAAAAATTTGAATGAAATCTAGTAGTCAATTTCGTTATATAAGGTGAAACAAATATGAAAATGTTTATTGCTTGAGGACAAGCAAATTCAAGAGAGGTGGACTGTCATGACCCCTCCTAAAGAGAATCCTATAATTATAATTGGATAAAATATAATAATAGTTCACATGCTATTATAGATTGTTCACAAAAGAAATAATATTGATACACTATATGAATAAATACTAATTATTTACATTATTCATAATAATAATAATAAATATAAACATTATTAATAATATACATTAATGAATAAATGAATTATGCAATATATGCCTAGCCGATAGCATTTGTATTACATATATTTTACTAATAAATAAATATTATAAGAATAAAAGATTATAATATATTTAATTTATGTACTATTAATAACTAATAATAATAAATTGATTAATAAATTAATCGATATAATATCAAGGATACAAGAATTAATATAAATACAATATGATATTATATTTTTAATATGTTATAATAACACATAATATTGTATAACATATTTAATACTTATGATAATATCTTATAAGCAATATATATCTTATATACGATTCTATTATCTACCAACTAACTAAAAATAAGAAAGAGATTGATAATAACTAGTCAACTTCACTGCATAAGTACCGATCACTAAGTAATTGGCTATATGTAACATTGACAAACCAAATGATGATTATCATTTACAAAGGATGCAGTTAATGATAAACAGTTATGCGATTATTGAAGGAGTGTATTAAGTCCTGAATGGATGCACCTCATTCCAATCGCATGACTCTTCACAGAGGTATAAGATGTTATACAGATTGTCTTCTCAAAGGATGGAAGATAACAACATACATCGCAGATTGATATATATATACTTACCTCAATTATATATATACAAGCATAATTGAATCAATCCAAGGGCAGATCAAGATACATATATATATATGAAGCATATTTAATAAAAAGCATAGCAGATCGACATATATACAGATCGCAATTATTAGAAGACGCTGGCATATACAGTCATATATTAAAGAACCAGTACATAGTTGCAAATCAATCTCGTGAAAGGCCTTAAAATTTGGTTATATGGTATATAATAATCAAGCACTTCCATAAACATAAGCAGTATTGTTATTGGGTTTTTTCACCTTCAAGTTGGAGGGTTTTCCCAAGCTATATATATCTGAAGAAAGGGTTCATTACAATACATTATGATCCTGATGTAATATATATAAGCTTGTGTAGTTTTATTGTTAATAATCATGTATAAAATTCATTAATCTTCAATATTTTGAGCTACACATTATTATATTATTTGTCAAAATAGGTGAATACGTTAGAGTTCTTTGCCAACTTCTATCTACAATTTTATTTTGGATAATGTGCTTAATCTAAGTACAAGGCTGTGAGACTATAAAATACGAGGATGAGATCATGCCTTAAATAAATTTGGCAGTTCTGCAATCCCAACTCTTATTCTTTTATTTGAAGATATTCAAACTAAAATATATAATAAAAGCATCCTGCATAAAAAGTCTTGAAATCCTTGCCAAACATATCTCTAGATTCTAAATCCAGTACAAATAGTGACTTATGATCAATTTAACCGCAAATATATTGCTGTCACTTCTGGCACAATGCGGAGCTCATTGGTAAAAGTGTGATGCCACACTTCTCCATGTCATCCCAATTAGAAACGATGTTGTGTTCCACAGTGTACTTGAGGCTCAGAAGTCTCCTCTTTGCCTGCACCTCATTGCCCACATAGCAATCCTTCTGCCCCATCCCCATCATTACTCCTCTGTGACGTGCCCACCCTATTATGATCGGAAACACCACCATCAGAGCATCATCCCTTGCCATTCGAGCCTACAAATACCCACATAAAACAACTCAAAAAGACTTCACATTTGTTTGAATCAGTACTAAATTTCTGAA
This sequence comes from Cupressus sempervirens, assembly GCA_028749045.1. Lineage (NCBI taxonomy): Eukaryota > Viridiplantae > Streptophyta > Pinopsida > Cupressales > Cupressaceae > Cupressus > Cupressus sempervirens. The sequence continues at coordinate 439,624,925 of CM053784.1, forward strand.
TTCTACTGTGTCGTAGTTTTTATGCAGCTGAAAAAGGTTTCACATTTATTTGGATCGATACCCAGAAACCATGGCAGACATGGAAAACTGGGGAAATTGTTCCTATCAGTAGATGTAGAGGCTCAAACCTCGGGTCAAAATCCCCTGCCACTAGCTAATGCGGTCTATTTCACAAACCAGTTCTTTCAATGTCGGGTTGTGAGAGAATACCGATCAATTCCATAACCGCCAATCTAGACTGGGTGAATCTCATGACATAGGATTTTACCAGCCTAAATCAGATTAACAAAACAGGGGAGCATGTTGCTCTCCATGATCCCAACTCGAAATTCAACACCAGTTATGGTGTTGAATCTTGGTTGAATGTGGGTGATTTGGGGCATACAATTGTTGTGGGGATGCCCATTTATTGATATTCATGGACTTTGAAGGGTGTAGATAATGTCGAACTTGGAGCCCAGGCCAGCGGTCTAGGAAATCCCGATGTATTGACATTTTCCCTAGGGATTTTATCTGAAACAATGATGCCACAGAGGTTTATGACAATACTACTGTGTCGGTTTATTGCTATTCTGGGCTTGTGTGGATTGGATATGATAACACACATAACGAATATTCTAGGAAGATCTTATGACAAAGATGTTGGTGCTGCAAAAACCATTCTAGCTACCAGTTGGCACGAATAATTACTGGCTGCTCATTTTTCCTACCATACCATCGTGGTAGAATCATAACGGCACAATCTCTTACTTCCAACTGAGGGGCACCCTTTTTTCTTGCTTTTCCATCAACTTTCTGCCCGGAATTTATTATCCATGAGAGACATTATCTTCCGGCTAAGGTCTCCTATATAATACTAACTAAATATTAACTAAAATGACCATAAAAGAAACTTTACAATATTCTAACAGGATGGGCCTATGTTTTGGTGAGGGGATGTGGTGGCTCAAATACCTATAACACTTGAAAAGTAGTCGTGAAAAAGATGTATAATACTTAAATGAATAATTACAAATGAAAGTTTGACATGCTAAGTAAATTTAAATTACTTAGTAGTAAACACATTGCTTTGAACACAATTACAAGACTCAGACTTGGCTTAGACTTGACAAGCTGATTTTGGACCAGAAGCAGACTAAAAAATTTAAAAGTGTGAAAAATTTAGGGATTAAGGTTTTAAAACATTTTTCATTCACCACTTAATAAATGAACCCCCAAAGACACAATAACTACATGAAGTAGAAGCTACTTTGATGACATACACAAGTATACATCAATTACATTGGGTATGCCCTTAGCGCTTCCAATAGCTGTACCAGGAATGTTTGAGTATAGGCTGACTTGAGGTTATGCTTGGGTACACCCACGGTGTCTACCCAAGCATACCTAGATGTACCCAAGGTATCTAAAGGTGTTGAGTGCCAATAAGTAACGAACAGAGACATTTTTATAACTTTTTTTTCATCCAAAAATCTATAAGTCCCCTAATAGCTAAGTAATTGGCTATATCGAACAGCAAGCGTGTGTGAAGATAAGATCAGATAGATTGATCAACTAAGGCAAGCATAAAAGAAGATTACTTCAAAGTAAACATTGATTCAGCATATTGATGAAGTCCTTGAATGCATCAACTAATGATTGATATAAACACTGATGATCCATAGGATTAGATGTCAATTATGAAGATCGAATATGCTTACCAAATATCAGCTAATGAATGGGTAAATATTAGGCAAAGATATCAGCTTATATCAAGGTATTAAGGATCGGATATAATCATAATGATATCAGCCAAGGCATAAGAAATATCAATTGTATAACATTAAATAACATCGTTGATAGCTAGACCAGTATTCAAACTAATACAAACACAGTTAAGTAACAGATGTTTACTATTGGTTGCAATATTGATTGAGGGGAGAATGATTACCTTTATGACGTGACAGGATACTGATTAATCATCAGTGATGGCTAGTATGAGAATTAATCACTGCTCATTAAGATAATGAAGTATGTGATTAAACATCAGATGTTTATTATGCAAAATCTGATTGGTGTTGTGCATGCAACAATTAGAAATGGTTATGGTGCGATTAAGCATGAGGAAGAAAGGTATTTAGAAAGAGACATGAATCATGTCCTTTGAACGTGACTAATCATTGCAAATACTCGATACAAGAATGCACTCTTAATCATTCACTCAGCATCATCAGATTTGAGAACTTATTCACTTTTAATCCTTTATTGGTTCTGCTCATTTGAGCAATTGCCTATTTGGCTTATTCGGTTGCAAGCACGTAAGATTAAGTCAGAGACGGTGCCATTGATTGCAAGGGAGGAAAGTGGATATCTGACTGAACATCAACACCATTGGTGTAAGTTATTATATCAGCATCAGACACAGAAACTATATTGCTATAGTCGATATTACCTATCATATATTGCATGTTTTAAGTATTTACATCAGAGACAGAAAATATATATTGCTATAACCAATATCATATTGTATCTCACTGAATATTTACATGACCATACTTGACATAGTAGAGATCTTAAGAGATCATTACACATTGCAATTACATCAGTTCACTTAAGCATACATTCAGTTATATATATTAGAGATAGCAACGTAGTCGGTGAATAATTGTAAATGAGCCGACGGGTGGGTTAGTATGAATTATTTGCTATGAAGCTGACTTGTGCCAGCAGGAGTTGAGGCACCTACAATAGAGAGCGTACTAGATGGAGGAGAGGAGATGACCATGGAGGTACCCGATCTCCTAGCACCGGAAATAGCCAAGAGATAGAGTACGCCAAGTGTACACTTGGATGTTGTAGGACTTGATGTAGTGGTGATGGTGGATGCAACACTTTTGGCATCACCTGAGTGGGATAGGGAGAGTCGAGTTTGGGAGGTTAGTACCTTTTTGAGCACGCGGTTACACTGTGCTCCGGCTCCCCAGATGGCCTATTTGTAGACTCCTACGCGAGATGATATTTCTGAGGTAGACACTCAGCCATAGGTAGCAGAGCCAGTTCTAGACATTTGACCGTCGCACAATACTGTTGAGCTTATGGCGGACACCGTGGAGATGGCTATGGGTGTGCAGGAACATCCATTAGCACGGGAGACAAGAATGAAGGAGGCATTTCTTGCCGACTTCGTAGCTCTAGCGTCCCGAGCTCGCTAGGTGTTGGATTCGACGAAGACTCAGGCATTGGATGGAGTTGTGAAGGAGCTGGAGGGAGTCATCTTGTTTATGCGACTAGGATGCCCAGTTGCCTTCACGGTCTGTTTTGAGGAGCAGGGATGGCTGGATGTAGAGATTGATGAGATGCGTCAAGATTGGGCCACCACAACAGATTTTGGTGTGGACAGCTAGGTTGAGGTTCTGCTCTAGGAGAGTGAAGTTGCACAGGGAGGTGTACTACACTCTTCGAAGGAGTCAGGCGGATCAGGTAGCAGCTAAGAGAGCTCGGGAGGAGTTAGTTGTTAGGTTGGCTTCAGAGAGGGCACCCTGGCAATCCGAGAGGGAAGCCCTGTTAGTCAGACAAAGTCAATTGGCAGCAGAGAAGGAGCAGTTGGCAACAGAGGAGTAGGCGGCAGTGGAAAAGGAGAAAGAGATGGGCGAAGTTGGAGCGATGTGCAGTTAGCGCTAGAGCTTAAAATGGAAGTAGAGGCCGAGTTGAAGGTTTAGAAGGAGTAGGTCTACAAACTTCGGGCTGAGCTGAGCGATCTAAGAACACGGACCCGTCCCCCTGCCTAGTATCTTGATTTCTAGTTTGATGCCATTAGTTGTACAGTTTTGTTGTATTGTCGTCCGGAGACGACTGTTCTTTTTGGGGGGGATGATGTAGTCGGTAAATAATTGTAAATGAGCTGACGGGTGGGTCAGTATGAATTATTTGCTATGAAGCTGACTTGTAGCCAACGGGTTCCTTCGGGAACTTTCCGAAAGGCCCTTTGGTGAGTATATATACCCCCCTCGGGAGCGTTGTATTGATCATCGAAGCATAATGTAATATCTTTGGCATGTGTGAATAAAAGAAGAAGTTCTGCTGTTCTCATCTATTGTCTGTATCTGTTTATTCATTTACCCAGTACGGTAAACAAGCAAGTGACATTGATAGTTGTCTTCTTTTATGTATTTGTATTCATATTCTCAATTTAGCAAGTTTATTGCAAAATCAGATATTGTAATCCTATGGAATTGATTTAATTGTTGCATAGTTCCTAGTTATCCTAAAAGGGACATTACATATTCATACCCAATCCCATACTCATGTCGACAACTTAGGTTAAAATGCAAAAATAGGTCTTGGATGATGATTTAGCAATGAAATTTGCTTGTGTTTCAATAATTTGTGAATTTTCAAGCGAGGAATTTATAATTACAGTTTTCTTGAAGCCTTCAAGATTGCACATTATTTTGTCAAACTCATTAACAAATATAACTTTTTATGTAAGAGGATAAATGATTATGTTCTAATTTGTCCATAGCTAGGATACTTATAGATAGGGTTGTTTTATGAATTTTCTGAACTCTGTGCACTATCAGAGCATGATTGATATATTTTTGCATTATGAAAATGTGATATCCCCGTCAAAATAAGAACCATCTAATACAAATACAGAGAAATAATAAATCCATAAAATAATAATATAAATAATGATATAGTTATGGTTTATTAGAATCGTATGATAATATTGCATAATATGTTACCATAAAAATATGAGAATTTAATATTATTATATTAAACGATAAATATAATATTTAGCTTAATTATATATAAAGTAAATATATTATGCAATAATATTATTAATATTAATAATAAGAAATATAATTATTTAATGTCCTAGCAGGGGACATTACAGAAAATGACATTTTTTGCTCACAATGACTTCACTTGTATTCGGCAGTACAATGATAGTAGCATGTTAGCTTTTCCTATTGACAGTCCTTGTATACTAAACAAGTTGTCCAATGTATGAAACATGGTAATTTTTGATTGTGGTTTTTGACAGGGAAGCTGCAGAGTTTTGCAATAGGGGATATGCATTAATCATGATTCGTAATTTACCTATTACTTCCTTAGGCTTATAGTTTAAAGGGGATTCCAGGGCACACGCTCGGCATGTTCCCTACTGTGACAAAGGTCAAGGTCGATGGGCAAATCCCCTACCACCAAACCCAAATGAAGTCCTTCAAAACCACACAAATTTTATGGTGTTTGTAAATTACAAGTTATCCTCATGCACACACATTTGTCTTATTCATGTCTTTTATTATTAATGCAATAATTTTGTTTCCTATGTAACTCCCTACATATCCTAATTCATCGCATTTGGCGTTGACATGAAAAAGCAATTTGACACCTTATTAATTGCTTATATCTGAGTTCAATTCCGCTTATATTTGATTTTAATCCATTTTCTGCTGTGCATACAACTAAGTCCAATTGTCCATCAAACAAACAGAAGATTTAATTTTTCTATCATGCTTTGTCAGAGTCTTGCAATGTATTGTTCAAGGGAAAGACTAATTTCCTGTACTTGGTAACTGTACTGACAGGAACTTACATGGTCAACTGGTCTCCGCATCTGCAGACTGCTGTTTCTGATCTGGTAAGGCAGTAAGTGAATTATATGTACGTTAAGTGTTGTGTGAAAAATTGTGTGGTGTCTTCAATTTTATTCATGATTTTCTTGCTTGAAATTTTATCTATTCTTTGTTTTATGCATTATTGAGTTGCTTAACTGAACATATGACACATCTGGTGCTTATATTGCTACTTAAGTTCAAATCAATGACATACCCATACCTGAAGACTGAACAACGAAATGGCATTTTCTGTTAGCATCTTTGAGGTGGGAGAACTGTGCTTAAAAGATGGATTTCGGCAAAATCAATTATCCATGCTCGCTTTTAGGAGCATTTTCTGGCTTCACAAAAATTACGTTTGAAATTCTGAAGAGATTAATGGTACAGCATGTTCCATGGTTTTACAGGATGATAGAAGACAGGAGGCCTTTCTTTTTGGAGATGACAATTAAAAAGTACATCTAAAAATTATAATAGAGTTTAAGTAATTCATAATTAAGACATTTATTGTATTCATTGTAAAACCATATTACATGAGAATAGAGCTGAATTGTGAATTCACATGAAAATCGACATACAAATTAGCAAAAGTTCTTTGGTTTCATTGTCAATGTGCATATATTACAAGTAAAAGAAAGGTCTAAAGGCTAGGATGTGCTACTAGGCATCGTAAGAAGCTCAAGATTTAAATCTCCCATAACAAAATTTCTTACGGAGACCACAATTTCCATCTACAAGTCCCAACATTGTGACTTTTGATGGCTTCTTGTTACTCACAAAACCCAATCTATGGAGTCCTTTACATCACATAAAAAGTATTAAATGACAAAATCAAATTTATTGAAGATTTAAGTGAAACAAGTACCTTTTCAACATGTACTTTGGTCTAGCCTTTACTGGAACTGTCTGACATTGTTATGATTGTACATATTGTTGATGCAAGTTTTATATCACTTACATAACATATTAGGATTTGAATATTCGATATGGGATATCAAACATGCAACTCCTCTCTTGAAAAGTTGATGCTCATGAGACATGAGTCTAACTCCAATGTTCCTTACACTGTTGGATACTCGCTCAATTTTATCGATGTGATTTGTTGGTAATCACATAGGCGGCCTTACACTATTCATTCAAGGATGACTTGGACTTTGGTGGAATGAAGGTGATGGTGATTCGGTTTGTGAAATGTGCGGAGGCAAATAATGTTGATGGTGGTTGTGATGGAGGATGTGTCTGCCAGTGATGATGTTGATGGGAAAGCGATGGTTGTGGAAGGTGAATGGATGTGCTCTGATACTTAACTTACTCTTCTAACTTTCTTCTCTAAACTTTGACTACCTAGCTACTCACTATTCTACTCCTACTCCTATGAATGGAAGGTTAGCAAATGGACGGGGATCAAACCTAATGAGAGCTGACCAGAGGCCTCACTTCCACAGGTGCAATGATTCGAAGGAATAATAAACTAGTTTACCATGCAAGGCTTCCCAACCAGTCGCTAGGATGCTAGTGGTCTAGTATTGTTCCCTATCAAACATTTACCAATGCTACCATACATCTATTCATCTACTTTAAACTCACTTAAACAACTTGAAATGAAATTTGCTTCAACAACTTGAAAGGAAATCTAACTAAGTGGAAGTAGAAAACATGCAATAATACCCAATGTTCTTAATCAACATGCAAATCGCAACAATGAAAAAGAGAGCAATTTTGGTATTATCTTCGCAACAATTTCTCCAACACTTTACAAATGAGAGCAAATAGCCTTATATAGGGGCCAGAAATAAAATGGACGGTGGAGATCAAAACAAGATCAACAATCCAGATTGGATCCTCAAAACCCTAATTAGGGTTGCCACCCCATCGACCAATGAGAAGCTGCCACCTCATCAATGGACCAATCAAAAAAGTGCAAAAAGTGGCAACCAAAGAGAAGGCACCAAAATGGTGGCCAATCAGAAATAGACACTTGTCCTTTTCTAGAAGAAAGAGAAATTGCCACTTGGGCTTACATCAAATGATCTTCTAATATAAATCTTCCCTTTTCTTTCATTTTCTTAGCTAAGGCAATGAACTTAGCTAGCCTTTCGTTAACTTCTTCAATAGGAGGACAAGGTGTGTGCTTCGCCTTGAGTTCCACTGACTTCACCATGCTACTTGTTGCTTGTAGCATCTTTTCATGATCCTTCTCATATTCCTTCGCAAATCCAATAAAAGCACTGAGAGAGGAAAAGGTGCCCAAATGCTTTTTCTTGATGGCAACCTTTTCTAGCTCATCCAATCTCCATCCAAGTCTTATCTCATCGATATCCTCTTCTCTGATGTCTTCAAAATCAAGGGCTGCTCCATTGTCACTCATCATAGTCGTAATGGAAGTGTCGATGCCTGGGCTGTGATGTGCAACTGCCTTTTGTATATCCTTTTATTATACCGCCATTGGTATCGGTTATTCGCCTCATTTTCAAGAAGAAGGGTGTTTTGGGCATCATATCCTCTTTGTCTTTCTTAGTGTTTGTCTGCTTGGGATTCTTACTTGCACTAACATCCTCCATGCTCGTCGCCCTATTAAGGGATGGTAGAGTGGTGGACCAAAAGGCAAGTAGAAGCAATCTTTAGGCTAGAACAAAAGAGAGAAATCCGCTTAAGGACCCCTTTCAACTCTAAATGATTGGAAATTACCTTTACCAATAGCCAAGGGGGATTGTCCTTCCTTTAGTCTGTCCTTCATCCGTATCATGTCCACTGCATCGATATTGATGTCAGTTATTCTCTTCATTTTCAAGAAGGGTGTTTTGGGCATCATATCCTCTTTGTCTTAGTGTTTGTCCGCTTGGGATTCTTACTTGCACTAACATCCTCTATACTCGTCACCCTATTACGGGATGGTAGAGTGGTGGACCAAAAGGCAAGTAGAACCAAGGGAAGCAATCCTAAGACTAGAACGAAAGAAGGATGTCAGCTTAAGGACCCCTTGCAACTCTAAATGATGAAAATTCACCTTAACCAATAATCGTATAGCGACTTTTCGGAATTAGGACTAGACCTCAAGAACTTCAAATCCACTTGCAAATCAGAAATTTATCATGTAATTCACCTCCAAATAAAATTACCCAACCTAGGGCAAAAATTGCAGCTTTTTTCAAAAATCAGAATTTTATCTTCCACAAATTTCGGCCTTCACAAAATTCGCCTTCCACAAAATTTGCCAAGCAAGAAGAGTGCAGATCTGCTCTTGCAAAATTGCCAACACCTTGACAAGGAGAAGTGAGAAGTGAGGAGGAAATGTGAGAGAGGCCTCCTCTTATACCCAACTTTCTTACTCCCTCCAAGCTAGCTGACTTGGACCGTAGGAGAAAGAAAAACAAATAATTAATGCAAAATTATGGCCCACAATTAAATACTTAGCTAAAATTAATTTTTCCATGATGAAAATTAACTTTTTAAATTGCCAATTAGTTCTAAATTGCAAAAGGAAATTAAATGGTGCCTTGGAGATGTTAAATATTTCCATTTAATGAGGATTTAGTAATTAATACGTCATTAAAATTGGATTTTGGCTAACCAAAAGCCATTTTTCAATATTAATTTACCAATTTCATTAAAAGAAAAAAGTTTTCAAGGCAATTTTAATCTATTAAAGCCAATTTTTTGCAATTTTTACCCAAATTGATTTTGCTATGCCAATAATTTTTTTTTGACAAAAATAAAATAAATTTTCTTCTAGAGCCAAAAATTAATTTTTGCAATTTAGCCTCATTTCAACAAAATTAAAATTTTCACCAAAGAAAAATTTTAGATTTTCCAAAACTTGAGTCTAACAAAATTTTTCTTTTGAAAGATTATTCAAATTTACACATTTATATCAGGATTTTTAAAAGAAAACGTCTAAGTACAAATTTACAATTTTATCCTGCCAAATATTACTCTTTAAAATTTTGTCCAGCCTAAGGATGAAATTGGTGGCTCTGAAAAATCAAGCAAAGCTAGGTGAAAATAGGCTAAGCCTCCCCACATTTATCCTGAAGGTGCCAGGGCTTGAAATTCTCGAAAAATTAAAATTGTTGGACAATCCAAAAAATTTGCCGAGGTGATAGAAAAAAAGGGGGTTTCCCCAAAATTTTGGGGAGATGGTGTGAAAACCTCACAACACATATGGCAATCATAAGCTTCACAAGAAAACAATATTTCCTAGACCTGATTGAATAGGGTGGGAGCTACCTAAAGTAGATAAATTATATCTTTAAAGATTTTGTCTCTAGGGTGATAAGCATGGTTACCTGGAGAGCCGTCTCCCCCCTAAAAGACACGTCTTGGAGACTTTTCGCGTCTCTAGAGACCTCAAAAAATGTTGGAGACTTCTCCGGAAATCTCCTAGTCTCCTAATCCAAAAAATGAAGTCTCCTGATAAAAAATAAGTGTAAAATATAATATTAAATTATTTTATGTATTTAGCCCTCATTTTAATGTTTTTTAATGCAAAAATTAAGACCAATGACAATTTAAATGATTTTGAGAGCATGATAGCTAAAGGCCTTGAGATGGATGATCACAACCTTGTGGAGTAGATGATAGTACCATCAACATACTAGTACTAGATAGATTTCTGGTTTGTTTACAATACTAAGTTTGTTCATTTTTGTTTTCATATTGGCAATTTAGCATCAAACTATACTTTTTTTAATTTAAAATATGAATATGTAACGATAATATGAGCGATTATCAATCTAATATGATAATGATCATATGCAATAATTGAAAAACAAGTATCACTATGAGATATAGTAATGTGATTATGTGAGTTTTGAAATATTTGACTCTATATTAATGTTACATTACTATTATTATTTACTTAAGTCTTTTGGTTTTACAGTATTACTATTTAGTATTTAGTATTAGACTCTTTAAACTATTAAAAAAAATGCCATCTCCAAGTAACCTCATCTCCTATTATTGAAAAATTGCTGCACCAGTACTAGTACTAGTATTGGAGACCTCCAAGTCTCCCTGTCTCTTGGTGACCTTGGTGATAAGATAAGATAAATTTATTAATGTCCAACAAGAGACCACCAAAAGGGTTTAAGGGACTAAAAGCATACAACCAAAGAAGCAGCGGAACACAGAAACACCAAACAGTGTCTAGAAAAGAGCATGTGAGAAGCAGAAGAAACAAACAAAGGAATCAGCCTTGAGGCAAGGACTAGGGATCCTTCCTTGGCCGAAAGAAATCCAACACCGATTTACTCACATTGGTATTAGAAAAATCAGACACGTAATCAGTCAATATGCATGAAATTGGGTATATATGGAAAATTTGGCATGATGCAGTAATATAGTTATGGAATGGACATTTCCATTGTAAATAGGGCCCAATATCACCTGGTTCAAATTCAACTCCTTTTCTCGTTTGTTTAAAAATGTCCAAGCCATCAATCATGGGATGTGTGGTTGTCCAACGGATGGTCGAGAGACATCATGCATGTCACTAGATGTCTTGGGAAAGGCTAAGCATTTCCTGCCACACACTTGAAAATGTGATATTCCAAAAAATTTTCAATCTGTAGTAAGGATTAGGGATCTAGGCATCACCACATCTTCGAAATCTGACAGGGATGTGGATGCTTGGAAAAACTTTGAGGATGCAACCCCATGTAACATTGGTTTTGCAAAATTACATTTGTGAACTGTCAAATGCATTTTTATGTTCATGCATTTTTATGGTAGTGATAAAACTTTAGACTAGGAAGTGCTTCAGAAATTGGGTTAAACTAGTCATTATTGAATGTAAAGAAATGCGATTTTGCATAGGAATCACTTGTCTATCTTGCGCATGTTGTGATGATGGAGAGATATGGATAGACTTGGTCAATAATAAGGCCAGAGGGAGTTGGCCAAAATCACTATCATCACAAAACTGGAAGCTTTATATAATGTCCTATCTTTGTCATATTTCAGGAATAAAATATTATTTAATTCCAAAGGCTAAAATCAAAGGGAAATTAAAACTAATTAATTATCATTTCGCCTAATGTTTATTCAAAATTAAATAATTAAATGAAAGTAATGTTAGACAAACAGATCATTAAAGGTAATTAGAGTAACTCTGCGGGAACTAATTTATTAATATTCAAGTGGCTGTAGAATGATTGGTCATTAGGGAATGATTAATTATTTTCTACATTATAGTTTCTTAGGAAATTCTCGGATTTTCAGGCTCAAGATGGAAATCTAGGAACATCATTTTGGTAGTGAACTATATGCCCTAGATGATCTTGGAGGAGTCCCTCATGCTTCTTAGTTGGGATTAGTGATTGGATTGCAGAAATTGATGGAATCTTCATGGGACATCAATTTCAAATTTACAAAGCTATTAATTTAGTTTCCAAAAAAAATTACAAGAAGAATAAATAATACTGGGATGGGTGGTACTAGGATGGGTGACCTCCTAGGAAGTCTTGATGCTTCACCTTTTTGAGCATCACCTAGATCCAATGAGTGCTAAGTGTTCCATTTATTCTCATGAGAGATGGATTCATGTGTGAATCACTACTCATGAAACATGGGTCAATGAGTTTGACTCAAAAACTACATAGTTAAATCTTGATAGCAATACCACAATTTGACTTGTTGTGGAAATTTCTCCTACTTATCACTTTATGAGCTTAAGGGGATTTCTAATGAATGGTTCATAAGGCACAACACTTGGTGAAGGTTTTGCAAATGGGGTTTCAAGTAGAGTGGGTTTAACCGTGGAGGAGACTTTGTAGTTAAGCGCGCTCAAGATGGAGTAGTACTAGGATGAGTGACCTGCCAAGAAGTCCCGGTGCTTCACCCTTGTGAGCATCACCTAGATCCAATGAGTGTTAAGTGTTCCATTTATTCTCATGGGAGATGGATTTGTATGTGAATCACTACTCATGAAACATGGGTCAATGAGTTTGCCTCAAAAACTACACTATTAAATCCTAATAGCAATATCACAATAATAAATAATCATCTCGAGAATATAGTCATTTGCTTGAAAATAACTATTTATTTCTGAGAAATAATCTTGGAAAAGGAAGTCATTGTTTAGGCAATTGAAATCTGAGAACCTAGTCTACATTGTTGACTCATATTCTAATATATTAATAAATCCAGCCGTGGACCAAAGGGAACTTTGCAGCATAAGTTAATGGTTTATATGGTCAAATGACAAGGACATGAGAAGTATTCTATCATCCACTCTTAATATATTCCATTCAGAAGGATGGGCTAAGGGAACTATATAACTGAGGAGACTGAGAATAATTACTATCAGGCAATAACTTTGTTTATATGTGTGCTCTTATCCTCCTAGATCAAATAAATATTGAAAGACTAACTATATTGCATGGAGCAAATGTTTGTTAGAGCTGATAACATGAAAAGGTTTATTTGGTATGTTGGTTGCCTAAATAAATATTAGAGTTGACTTTATACATATATGTCCTCAGAATTTATTAAATCAGTTTGGGCAAAACTATTTCCTTCTTGAGGTTCAATATGTTGCTCTTGGCATTTTAATATGTTGGAGGGCAACTATTAGGGGGAGCCTAATTGCTAAACCATAATATTTATATGCACTACATGAAGAATCACTTTGGCAAGGCATGATAGATTACACCCTTGGCATGGATACATATCATTGGAGTTGATTTTTTACAAGAGGAAATTCTGCCACTGGAGGACACCAACTTGCTTGCACATTCTCATTTTGGCAATATCTCCCTCTATCCATGGCATGAATTAGTTATGTGCGCCGCAAACACTGGAGGAGGTATATTCACTAAAGGATGATTAACCACTTATATACTCTGAACTCAAGATGGGAATCATGTATTCTCCCTGAATAAATACTCAAGAAAAACAACACTTTACATACAGCTAACATTTCTTTGATTTGTGATTATGATAGATTAATAATAGCATTGGAAGTTGCTAATATTAATCAAGCTCTTGCACAAAATCAATAACTTCAAGTAACAAATGCAATTCCCACCTGCAAATGCGAAGCTTGGATAGATTCAAAAGTAATGAGCTTTGTTAATTGAAATTGGCCGAGTCATCTCTGTATTGCACCAAAACAAAAAATAGAGATATGATGAGGTGCTCTCCTCTTCCTTTGTCAGAGGACACACAAGACTCCTTTCAATATCAAATGCTTTCTTTTTTTAATAAATATATTACCTTCCTCCAATGTTGAGGAAGCCATTAAACATGAAGTTTGGAAGGATGTCATAGCAGAAGAATACCAATCTATACTTAAGATCAATGCCTGGGACATTGTACCCAGATCCAAAGATAAATCAATAGTCTCATCTAAATGGCTCTTCAAAATCAAACATGCTGTAGATGACAATATTGAAAAATATAGAGCAAGATTTGTTGCCCGAGGATTTTCTCAAAAGGAAGAAATCGATTATGAAAAAACTTTTGCTGCTATTGCTCGATATACCTCAGTCGAAGCTGTGATTACCATTGCTACATCAAAAGGTTGGAAAATTCATCAAATGGATGTGAAGATTGTCTTCTATAATGGTTTAATGGAAGAAGTCGTCTACCTAGAACAACTGGAAGGGTTTGAGATTCACAATAATAAGTCTCATGTTTGCAAATTAAAGAAGGCCTTATATGGGCTTACACAAGCCCCTCGAGCTTGGTACGAAAGGATAGACAAATATGTTTCAGAACTCGGCTTCTCCAAGAATGATGCAGATCCTAACCTTTATTTTGTGGCAATTAATGGTGATATGTTAGTACTCATTCTTTATGTTGATGACTTACTCATTACAGATAAAGACCACCTTATCATGCAATGTAAACAAGATCTAACATCTGAATTTGACTTGAAGGACCTTGGCCTTTTGCATTATTTCCTTAGGTTAGAAGTATGGCAGCATACTGATGGCATGTTTTTGAACCAAGGAAAATACACAATTGACTTTTTAAAGAGATTTGGAATGGACTGTAAACCAATGTCTACACCTTTGGAGACAAATTTACAGAAGCTAAAAGAAGTAGCAACAAACTTAGAATTGACAGACTCTACTCTCTATAGGCAGATGGTTGGATCCTTAATGTACTTAGTTAATACTATACCAGATATTTGTTATGCAACAAATGCTCTTAGTCGGTTCATTTGTGATCCAAGACAATTACACCTAGTAGCAGTAAAACACATTCTGAGATATCTGCGCGACACATTAGGATTAAGATATGATAACAAGGACATAATTCTGCATGGATATACTAATTCTATTGGGTAGGAAGCATAGTTGATAACAAAGCACTTTAGGGTCTTGTTTCAGCTTAGGATCAGCTATGCTTGGTTTAGTAGGAAGCAATCTTTTGTTGCACGAAATTCAACACAAGCAAAGTACATTGCTGCATTCATGAGAGCTCGAGAAGCTATATGGCTGAGAAAACGTCTAGTTGGATTATTTGGGAAATCCTTGCCTCCCACTAACATTCACTAAGATAATCAATGTTGTATTAGACTCTCTATGAATCTAGTTTTCCATGAAAGATCAAAACATATTGAGATACTAAGCCATTATGTTAGAGACATGTTAGAGAGAAATGCCATTCAATTGAGATATATTAGCAAAAAGGAGCAAACAACTGACATTCTCACCAAGTCACTCTCCAAGACAAAGGTAGAATACTTGGCAGGTAAACTTGGTATGATAAAATTGTAATTTTTGTAATTGAGATTGAGTCTCAACAATATTGTACTAATATATTTTAAAGATGTTCTATGAGTAAACTCTATTTATTGTCACGTGTAAAATTCATGACTTAATGGTCTTCTATTAGCATCATTGAAAGGTGATGACCTTCCAATGATGAACACTTGTATTCCTAATTGTTATTGTGAGGGGACGACTTTACAATAATCAAACCTTATTATCATGATGGATATCATGTAACTTGATATCGATGGATATGTCATGATATTTAATCTCTTAAGTAATACTAACTAAATGGTGGGTATACTGAAAAATTGATATTTATCGATGACAACACAAGTTATTATACTGAGATATTTCATGGTGGATATTTATGTATTCATGATATTCCATGAGTAGATATCTTTATGGTAGGTATCATGATGCCTATGCACATACTGTAATAGATATTATGAGTATGGTGAATATCACGAGACATGATAGTCGTGGACATGCCATTACTCCCGATATTATCACAAGCTAATATCATTTATGGTGGATATCCTGAGACATGCCTTACTTTCTTATATCATATTAAGATGATATCTACAAACTCTTATATTGAGTTAGTGTATTTTCATCCTAAAAGAGAGTATCCTCCCTAGCTAAGAGGGAGTGTTAATGATTGGTAGCACCGGCCGGATCAATCAAATTGATGTATTCGTACTTGATCAAAATACATTATCTACCTTCTGCATTTTACTCAAAGTTATTGTGAGTATTGCTGATATGATAAACAAGTAATAATTATTTATATAAAATCTTTGTAATTATATACATACATACATACATACATATATATATATATATATATATATATATTTAATATGCTTATATTAAATATACATACATATATATATGGATTCTGTTATTAAATAATTATTAATCACATCAATCATCATATAAATGAAATTGATAATATATCAATCCACATTGAGTAAGACAATCTCTGTCTTGATTTAATGAAAACGAGTATATTTCCATGATCAGTATTGACCACCTTAGTCGATATTATTATTAATAAAACTCCAGTCATGACGATATATAGTTAGTATTGCAGTAAACTGCAATCTGCAAATACCGATTATGTTATGAAGGGTCACCTTGTGTAAGGTGAGACATGCCTCATGGAGAGGCATGTCCCTTTGTCCACATTGGAGATGTCTCTTCACAAGACATGTCTCATGACCAATGTATATATATCATATAACGTGATTCTTGGAAAGCACTGAAATCAATCAGTGTGAATACAAGTTACAGAGGCAGCAGTACTTACACAGTAATAATATCATACAAATTACAAAGGCAGCAATACTTACTCAAACTTGTTTTGATCCTTTATTCTAATTCTGCAAACACAATATTGGTAACAATATTCGGGGTATTTTATAAAAAACAATATTAGAAATATTATATTCAAGATAATATTTTGAAATAAATTAAAATTCCTCATTGCCTAAATCTGATATATATTTAACAAAATGCAAGATCTTTTTGTAATGTCCTCTTTTTGGGACATTGGGAATTCTGAAATTAAGCCATAAAATATTAAATTTGACTTATGAGAGTTTAAAGCAAATTAATGAATGGGTCAATTTGATATTATAAGGGCAGTTAAAAAGTGACAAAGAAGAAAAGGACGAGAGGACCGGAGAAGGAAACTGAAGTCACTGTTTTGAGCATAAAAGAAGGATGAGTTTATTTTCAGCATGCTTGGATTTGAGTTTGATTTTCTGGTTTGTCTTTCAAGAACTTTGGGAAGTTGCTAGCTTTCTCTTATTGAAGCTTGAGGAAAGCAAACCCTCTGGTTCTTCTTGGTGGATTGGACGTAGCCCTGAATTATCATATGCAGTGGGTTCACATCAAAATTCACATCTGAGATTATAGGTGCATTTATAGTTTCTCTCCAAACTTATTGTGTAGCTATATTTAATATTGGAATTTGTATCTGGTTATTGTATTGCTGATGTATAATGCAATAACGAATTTTGGAGTATTTGTTGGTTATTTACTGGTTAATGTTGTGTGTTGTTTATTAGTATTTGCTAGATAGTATTGTAAAAATTCTTGCTATGATTTTGAAAATCATTTGAGGGAAAATTGGAAAGGGATATCTAGGTAGGATACTATAGTGGTATCAAAGCTGGTTTTCTTGCTAGCCTGTGAAATTCTTCCGAAGTAATTTTGCAAATTGTTCTACTAGAGTTTTCAAATATACAATCGTAAGAGTATTTGAGAGTTTGTTAGAGTCTTGGTGAAATAAGATTAAATTTTTTTGGAGCCCAATTATCGAATTGATAGGAGAATATGACCATCGGTAAGTAAAGCTCAAGTTTAATATATGGTGTGAAGTTCTTTTCAACGGCTGAAACATTAATGGTGGAAATTTATTAGCCTTGTTTAGTTTGAAGACTATTCTTGAATCCAAAAAACTTTATCAGGAGCAAATTTCCATTATGTGAGCCCCTACGTAGTAATGTAAAGAGTGAGTCTAGGTGAATTACATAGACAAGTTGATCTTTCTTTGAGTCACGAAGAATATTGTGGGCGTTATTAATAGGTTAAAGAAGGATATAATTGGAAGGGGTAGCGACTTTGATTTGATCTTGAGATTAATTATTATCCAGTGCAAAGTATAATCTGGGCGCACATATATTCTTGAGGTTGAAGATTTTATTGGACGAGAATAAATATGAAGAAAAATACTTACTAGTGAACCTGATGTTATCTAGGATTGGTTATTAAAAGAAATTTGTTTCTGCGGGCCCACAATTACTCTATAGGAGTGATGTACATTGCTGTATCAAATTTATGTTGACAAATATTTCTATCGGGCACTTGAATAACTATTGTTTGGGACTATAATGATGTTTGTTCAAGAGATTAAAATATTCCTTGAGCGATTCAAAATATTTAAAGCATTCTGGTAAATAGTGCGGGAACTCTCTTAGGCATACCATCAACCAAAGAGTTGTCAACTGCATTAGACTACTGCCCTAAGTTGTTGAGGATTTTTGTTCATGTCTTCGTTGCCAAGCTAGTGACTGGAAGTAGAATTCACCTTGTAGCATTTGGAGTTTATTTGCACGGAAGAGGTTGTTTACGCTCAAGAATAGGGAGTTACAGGTGCAAAGTGTTTCCATTTGGTGTGTGTATTATCTTGACACGATGATAGGTCATTGTAATGTTCCATTTATTACTGACATGCTTTTACAAGGAATGACTACCAATTGTTTACTGGAAACGACAATGGAATAATGGTATGTTGGTGTTTGACCACAGTGAACCCGATGGATGTTAATTGGTGATCATGGCATGTCGCAAGAGGCTTCAATAGTGGTCGTACAGTATCAGAGATAGGGTCGTATGGTGTTTTGGGAAGTATGGGAGGGACAGCCAGGAGGCCGTACGGTAGTGGAAGGAGGGAGGCCGTACGGTCAAAGGGGCAGCTGTATGGTGAAGGGGAGGGTGATGTATGATGGTGATGGGTAGATAGGAGTATGTGTCGTACGGAAACAGTGGTGGACAGTTTGTACGGTGTAGAGATTAAATAGGTAGGCATGGAAGCAACAATGATGCAAGTATTTAGAAGTTAAGTGGGTCGCACAGTGTGTGATGTGTGTTGGAGGACCGTTCAAAATGCAAGGATGATTGGCAGATGCTTCACCTCGGCTTGAGCAACTATTTGATATACCAAAACTATGGTATGAGTGCGTATGGATGGTACAATGCCATGAGGGATGGAAGGTATTACTGTTTGCTTCTCCAATGATTCGGGTCATGCTCAAAGTTATCAGTACAAGTGATTGCATTCACTAGAGACACTAAACAATGCCAATACAAATATCGAAAACCAAATCACAGATTGATGCAGATATAAGTATTTGCTAACAAAGATAGTGCGTGAAATTCCCAGTTCCGAGCAAAGTAATACAATGGAATAGGGTGAGGGTTGAATCCCATCGAAATCGGAAAGCCAAGTAGGGAAGATCTTTCACTTCCGAAATGGTGAACAACAGAGAATCCCAACGGGAATTTGCAATATAAAGAAATAATCCAAATCGCATACCTAACAACTACCTACATGCCGTGCTTAAATACTTGTTGGGAAAATCTTTCGAGAGATAGCCGACGGTCAAACTACCTACGGAAACAACTAAAAATGGGTCCGAGATATATAAAATCAATCGGCCCAATAACAAGGTTTAATTAATTACATTCATTTTATGATGGGGATATTACAGGTCATCGTCTACCAACAAGAAGGAATTATTGTAAACTGCGAGAACATTTCAAACTTGGGGCAGTAGTTTTGATATAACTTTCCTATTTTTTCTGTGAGAGAGACAACACCAAGCAAACCTTGAAGCACTAATTCGAGAACTTGACAACTTGCATCTGTGGGGAGTTTTGTTTCAAAGGAGTGGTGAAAGAAACTTCATGGGGCTTCCTATAACTAAACACTTAGTTGGAAATCGACACTCTACTGAGTACCAAATTGGGCTCTCCTTTAGTTACATATTTGATTAAGATGGATTAATATTTTCCAGTCACTTATAACACCTTTGGGGAAAGCAAGAGGAAAATAATCCTTTCTGGCTCGAGCATGTTGACACTTGAAGGGAAATGATGGAATTGGACCACTTAACACTTACAACGTTCCCATTGGTCATCACATTCAAAGGACAATTGTTGTTGGTGTAAAAGAATCGTCTTGTTGTTAGCATTCTGTTTATACAAAGAAGGGAAGATTAAACACACTCTGCAAGAACTTTAATTTTGAAGAATTGAGGTTGCACAAAAACTTTGGTGTTGGTTCGAAGTGCAATATATAGTATTGATTTCATAAATGTTAATAATCGTGGATGGAGTCCTAAAATCATTTGTCGTGTACGATAGAGTGTCTTTCTAGACATTTACACACAATACATTTGATGCCAAGTTGTAAGGAGTAGGAAAACACATAATAAGAGTGGATAGTTGTGTAGTGTCAGAAAGGTTTGCAGTGACTCCTGATACAATTAACAGTAGTTTGGAAATCCACATGTCATTGCCGTCACAATTAGCACTCGATTACTAATCCTGAGTGTTACTGAAGATAATTTCTTGAGTGCATGAAGGGATTTATGAATTAGTTTGGGTATATATTGTCAAGAGTATTGTTCGACGGTTACAATATGGAATATAAGCTTACTCCTCACGTCAAAAGTGACCATTCAAAGATGAAAGGTATATAGAGCATTGACAACACCATTGATTGAAAGGAAGATTTAAATAAAATCACATCATACAACAACCGCACACCATTGACAACGGTCTGTGTGATGCAAAATGATACATTAATTTGGGATATATCAAGAGCAATCTAAGAGATTTCGGAAAGTCGCTACAAAACAATTAGGGAGAGTTCTGGTGATGAAATGAAAAAAAAAAACACAAAGTGACTTACATTAAAGAATTAGACCTAGATAAAAGTTGGGACTCAATTTCATCTCTCTAAGCATATAAACATTACACATGCTGAGATACAATACAGTTACGAGACAATTTGCAAGATTATTTGAGGAAAAAGAATCGAACATAGTTAAAGACTACTCATTGAAAGGGCAAGTAAACAATAGTCAGGTGGTTTGATCTGAGAAGTTTTACACACAAACTAGAAAGGAACTTTCCAAGTTTGAGTCTCCCCAAGTTGGTGTGGATTTGGAATCCGGAAATAGTTTGGAGATTTTTTGCAAGAAAGGATCAACCTTGCGAGTGCTTCTGGAATAACTTTAGTTTCACAATTTATTGGTTGGGTGTTGGTCTATAGTACTTGAGCACTACTAGGGCGGGTGCTTTAGGACAGGTTATGCTGAGAGCTTGGCTAATACCTTGTTTGACAACTGGAGCTACTGTAGGTTTTTAGAAGATTGTGAGCAATGGAAAAGAAGAGGTTATTGAGTGCAACCAATGAAATAAAATTCCTTAGTTGGGTAGTTTAATTGCTGATATTAATTTGTATGCCAAGTTTTGTTGAAGGTGAAAAAAACTAGGCACTATTATGATTTGAATAGCTTTCAGCATTTGCAAATGATATGGTCGTAACTGGGTTGTCTGAAATAGATGTTAGACCAACGAAGGAGAGTCTATTGTGAATGATAACTCTTGCTTAGAGCTATCCAGATTTGTGTTTTAAAAGGCTATTCTATTGGGTCTTGGCCGTCTTATTGCTTTACATCAGATTTTCACCCACATGTTATTTAACCTCATTAATGTTGAATTGCAATAACAAACTTGTTTGAACATCTAGTCAACATATATGCAAACTATTTGGCAAATTTCCTATGAGATTCAGAAGTAGTCAAAAGAGCAAACTTTAATGACATCAAATAACAGTTTGGCCCCAATACTCTGTGAAACTAGTAGCAAGTTGGAGTTGGAATCACAAATGAGGGAAAATGTTCTCGCCACATTGACCCAATCAAAAGGATGTTTGATTATGATCGAGAAATCACCTCCAGATTTATTGTAGGATGCTCGTGTACCTTAATTAATGGAATTGAAACATCTCAAGTGGCTGAAACATAAAGATGACAAGGTAAAACTATTGGTTACTTCTTGTTTGATGGAGGTTATAAGAATTCTAGCACCTCAAGAACCCTACGAAGAAGACATAATGAAAGAGGTACTAAAATTAATTGTTGATAGTTTTCAAAATCTTAGGGACATTTTAAGTCGTCATTTCTTAAGAAGGGTGGCCTTACTGAAAGCCTTCATAGAAATTAGATTGTGCAATCTCATGCTTGATATGGGATTGTATGACTTAATACATACCATGTTTCAAAATCTGTTAGGCACAATTAGGAAAGAACACCATATAGATGTTATTGCAGCCATGGAAAGCATTATGGTCATGATAATTAATGAGTGTGAAGCCCATTTTTAGCCACTTCTACAAATGTTGTTAACAATTTCAAATAGAGAACTAAGGGCTTCAAAATCTGCTTGTAAGTTGGTCAGCAAGGTGCTCAAACAATGTGAACCAAAATTAGAGAAGTATAAACTACAATGGGCTAAAGAAGAGTTAAAGGCAAGGGAATTACAGGATGTAAAATCTTAGAAAATGAGCAAATAGCAGATTCGTTTTATATGCAAGCATATCTGGTCACTTGATCACACTCGTGAGGAAAACAAGAAAGAAGAGTCAGCTCAAGAAGTGCAAATCAGCGTTGAGGAAGTTAAGGACTCGTTAGTCCAGCTTCAACATGAAGAAGATAATGAGAAGGGTTCCTCTATTATTAATCGAAAGGATTGTTCTAGCATTTTATTTGGTGATTTGGAAGTGGTTATTGACAAACACTTTCATGAGGATGTCTATCCACATGATATGTTTAAAAATAAAAAAAGGTACCTTTCCATGAGGATGTACTATTTAAAAACAATGGCACAATAGTTGATGAGACGATACAAACAAAGATAGAAGGAAACTCTAAAATTGGTACATCTGAAATTGAATCTAGTATTCAAAATCTAGAACAAATTGATGTTACTATAGGGGTTGGTTTGAGGGACCAATCAGAAATTTCATTTCAGAATGATGATTTTGGAGCATATAATTTTGGAGGATAAGCTGAAAGTATCGAATGATTTGGTCATTGCAGCCTTAGTGCATTTTGACCAAATCCATAAAAACATTGAAGAAGCTATGTGGGAGGTTAATAATATTGAAAAGGAAAAGGGATTAACAAATGGAATCAATAGTGCATACCTTCACACTCTTAAGAGGGCATTAGAAAGAATGAAATCAGTCTACTTGAAGTTGCTCAAAGATAGAGATATAGCTATCAAACACATTGGAGATAAAGAGGAGATAGATGAGTTATGTCTCTAACTAAGTATGACACATTACTCCTTATGTCAGGTTGAAAATCAGAATTCTATTACAGCCATTCACAAGGAAGATGAACAAAAAAATAGAACTATGGAGATGGCACAAATTGTCAAAGGAATCAATACCACTTGTGGGAATGAAAACTAGAACAATGTCTCCACCATTCCCCATCTTAATGAGACACATTTTGCTAATGAAGACCATAAGGATCGGCAAGAAGTCAAATACCTAAGTTATTATTTTTACAATAATAGTAACATAATCTCACCATATCATGAGGTAGAAGATGAATCATGTCACTTTGCTTCAAAAACTGTGTGTGGACGTGATCATTTCATTGATGGAGATGTTAATCTTAGTGATGGTACTTAGGGTGAAGTAGATAATTCAGAGTTGACCTTAGTGTGCCCTGAGGGTTTTTACAACTTACCTAGAGATTTATCACCAAGTTTTTATGATATGACAGTTGCCTATTATTGATTGGTGATTTTATCTTTCTACATACTCCAGTTATTAGTGGCTGCCTTGCTTTGATTATTAGTACATTTTCAGATTTGGCTTGGCCTACAGGGGTTAGTAAGTTGCTTGCAAATGAGTGGGAACTACCCATGTTGCGATATATTCCATATGAGATGTTTATCTTTCCAGTTCAACAACATATCGGTGACATCATTGTCATTCATATAATTAATTAAATATAATTAATATTAGATTATACATGTATTAATATAATTAAAATAATTAAAATAAACTTATACATGCAACAACATATGTAATTCCCACTTGCATTGATTAAATAAGTTTAAAATATGTAAATACATATAAAAAACTCACTTAACACATTAAAACATGTTATTGCATATAAAAAGTCCATTTAAATTAATCTTGGGACTTATAATTTATTGGAAGTGGGTTTTCACATAATCATTTGCATGTCGATATATGCAATATGTAATAAAAACCCGACTTAAGTGTCTTATGCAATTAAATTTAATACATAACTATAGTTTTCAATAAAGTAAGATGAAAAATAGTTTTCAAATATGCTATTTTAGTAAAACATAAAAAACTATGGTTAAACCAACTCATTCTAAACCAACTCAGAATGAGTTGAAATTTTAAAATGGACCACAAAATCCACTTTAGATATCAAATATAATTTTATATCGTGCAATTGCCAATAAAAAGCCCACTTTTATGAGGTTTTTTAATAAAGATATGTAGTTGTCCTAAAAAACCCCACTTTTTCCTTTATAACTTGAGCTAGACAACTCCGATTTTGACCTAAGTTAGCTCGAAATGAGTGGAACTCTGAGAGTTATTATCCTAAGGGAAAAAAAGACCAAAGAATATTTACAACACAAAGAAAAGACGCGAAGTATGCAAAAAATCAAGCGTTTGCAGTCAGAGAAGGAAAACTGTTACTAACAAACAATCGGGGACTCAATTCGATGGAAACCTTCAACAAAACACATAGATAGAGCAACACAAAACACAATTCAAGGACAACAAAGTGTCTGTATGATACTTACCGATGTGTTAAAACAAAGAGGATGCACCAAGGAATCCATGAGAAAATTGCGTAGGGTTGCCTCAATTTTATGATGTCAAAATTGAGGACAAAAAATTAGTAATTTGAGTTCAATCATGTGTTTGAGTCTATTGAAAAAGTAAACAAAAAGGTGTTTTATGACCAAAATTTATCCGGGTTCCTATGCTGGAATCCAAAGTTGCCCAAAAGTCATCTAAATTGTGCCAGGGTTCCTTTGAGAGAATTCCCAATGAAATTCAATCTCTGTGGCAGACTATTGACATAATTTGACAAGGACCAGACTTTTGAGAGAATTGAAGCAGGAATTCCTAGGTCAAGGAGAGAATTTGGTAACTTAGCTATTTTTGGCAGCTGGTCGTAGCTTAAGTCTCTTCTTGGCTTCAACATGTAGTATCTTCACTTTTAGAGTTTGAATAGTTTTGGCTATTTTTATCATATTACTATTTATATTAAATGCTATTTTGGCAAACAAGTCTTAGCCCCAGCCTTTTCTTTGCTTCATAGTGCGAAGTTTTCAGTTTTAGGACTTGATGTATTTTCTAGGGCTGGAAAATATTACTCTATTATTTCACTTAAATACGTTATAAAGTTGCTATGACTGAAGGGAAATGAAGTGTTCAAAATGACCCTTGAGGCCATGCCTATGGAAGTGACAACTTTAAGTTGGTTTTTAAAGTGAAATTGAGAAGCACAAGGCGGACATGCGAATTGGGGATGAAAATAAAAAATTGAAAGTAATACTTTTATGTGCAAAAGGTGGATGCCCACTTGGAGTGAGAAAATTAAGTATTTTAAAGGGGGGACAAATGTTACTTTAATATCTTTGTATTGCGTGTTTCAGAGATGAAAATGCAATTCATCTCAAGCCTTTGGAGAGCGAAAATCCTCTTTTGGAAATCAGTTTTGATGGTGGGAGATCTATCCTAGGTGTTGTTGGAGATATCTTATAGGTATTGCAAAGTGCTTCAGATGTGAGATGTCTTGGTGGTTTCTATTAGTGACTGGATTGTAAAGAATGTGGCAAAGAGTTTTGGAGGAATGAGAGCTGACGCCTCATTCCAAGGTAATATATGTTCATTTTGATGAACTGGTTAATTGCTGACGAATCCCTTTCCTAGGGAAAAGTGCCATGGTAGCCTTGGTACGCAGGAGCTGATTGTGGAATTTTCTGGGCTTTATGGTCTGCTTATCTTCTTAAAATATTTTCGTAGCAGACTTGTGTGATTAATTTTCTAAGTAGATTGGACTTTGGTGCTTAGGAAGCTTGCTGGGTATGACTGAATGCCATTACAGACGTGAAAGTTTGAAACTTGTCATTTCTTACCATTGTGACTCGTGAGTGAGAATAGTAGTGATAGGTGCTTCTCAAATAATTAGTAACCCTTGGGTGCTACTGTATGCATGTTTTCTGTTGATCATTAGGGTAATTCTTGTTATTCTGGACGTGTTACATTTAATTGCAGACCTGCATGTGCTTAGATTTTTATAACATACCTGTAACTGCTTGCTCCATGTCACTAGTTAGTGGTTGGTAAAGTTGGGTGCTTGTTTGGTCTTTTGCTTTAGCTAGGAGGTGTTTCTATGTTTGATAGACTTATGAGATTGAAGGGTGAAGATGCTCCATATCATGCAAATTGTGACAGAAAACCTGTGATCTTCTTTCTTTATCCTTGTTGAGGTATTTGTGTTGAAATTAATTTTTTAATTCATTTCATGGAATGAAGTTTCAAAGTTAATTATTTGTACTTAAAGAAAGCTTATAACAAAAGTGATTGACACATTGAAAATCGTAGCTGAGCTTTATGACAGTGAAATGTCTTATTTGTATGTTCACATTGTTAATTCCTTTCCAAAGATTAGCATTCCAAAACATATTGCGAATTTGAAAATGACTTCAAGTCTGAACAAATAATAATACTATCAGTAAACTAAGGTTTCACAAGCAGCAAGTTTAATGTTCTCTTCTAGCGAATGCATGCCAACTGTTTAACGAAATCACTGAGAAATGAAGTGGGAAAAAAGTAGTAGCAAACAGGCATGCTTATTATGAATTGTCTCTTCTCATGAAATCCAAATAAATAAGCATGGAATTATCTGATTGATTTGTGCTACTTATGTAGTAGTTTCATGTGTTATTTGTATTTGTTTTTACTTAATAGTTAATTACAGTCGCTTACCGAATTTAGTTTTTCTTCTAATGTATGCTTATATCACAAGTATATAATGGTTCAAACCATTTTTTATGTTTAATCTGTGCTCAGGAAGTTGAGTATTCAGATGAGCCAGGCACTCTCTTCTATTTCAAGTATCCAGTTGCTGGTGGTTCCATGTATGAAATTCAATCTCTTATTTTCTTATGTTGAGCACTTATTATGGAATTAAATTGCCTATAAATATGTGGAAGTTTCCAGTTGCTGGTAGTAACATATATGAATCGACCTCTTATTTTCTTATTGAACACTTATTGTGAAATTAAATTGCCTATAAATATATGGATTGCATTCTTGAAGTAAAAAAATTAGAACAATTTTGTTATTATTTTAATTTTTCTCTTAAAGGACAATGTAGAATGGGCTGTTTGAACATAGAACTTCCATTAAATCAGAGGGGAAGCTCCTTTGTAAAATATAAATTAAACTAAAACTCTAAAACTCTAGACCATAGTTGAAAAACTCGGACTTGGAAATAACTTGACAGGCCCAAAATTTAAAAAAATTGAGACCGGGAAAAAATTCAACAATAACTCAGCAATTATATCAAACATTATCTATACATAAAGTTTTAATTTTTTTTCAATAACACATTATTAAATCTGTTGCACATATTAGTAAATTCGTTTAATTGACTTTAGAATGCCCTGGCTCTCTTGAATCCATTCCATGGTTTTCAGACGTTGATATCAACAATTACCAAATTTACAAAATATGTGACACTATACTATGAACGTAGTCATGCTGATGGATATATGCTATTTGGTATGGCTACTATATTGGTATCTGGACATATGGTATCTGGTAAGGAATACATTTAAATGATTGGCGAGTGGTATGACTGCTATCCAAATGTGTTTGAGCTGTTCAAAATATAGGTTGGGCTTGTTGATTGGGAGTAGTGTGTTTGTGGAGAATCCTTTCCTTTTAGCGTTCCAATTGACTGTGAGAATAGCTAAATTTATTTGTTAGTATAGTGGATGTACAATTTATAGAGAGTGAATATGTGGGTGCTTTGGCACTTTACGTTGATAAGGTGTTACTTATTAATGAAGTGAATGTGAAACTTTTGACCTGGAAAATCCATCTATAATACTAGAGTATGTTTTGTGCAAATGATATCATACTTATAATCTATCAAGATGCATAACAAAAGTTAGACCTGGTTCAATTCATTATTACTATTAGCTTTGTTATTCATCAAGTTGAATGCGTCTGTGAGACTAATATCACTTTTCTTGTCCTTAGTGATGAGTTCTTGCCAGTAGCAACGACACGTCCAGAGACATTATTTGGTGACACAGCAGTTGCAGTGCACCCTCAGGTGAGTTGATTTTTGATGATCATTTTTCCTTCCATATCATCCTTAGTATCTCATTTGTTGTCAATAAACAGTATATCACCTTTTGGACATTTGCATAAGTTGAATGTGCTTTTTTCTGTTGACATGAATGAGAATTGCACTTTTATAAATCTTTCTAAGAATATTTTTATGCTTAAAGCTGTGTGAGATTAGTTGAGTTTTATGTGTCTGTAATACATTTTGTGTGCTATTTACATTTCTTCTTGTTGCTAGTGTTTGATTACTTCTGCTTCTATGTGATGCTGATATTTTTTTTAAAAATATGCAGGATGATCGATATAAAAAATATATTGGAAAAATGGCAGTCGTTCCAATGAGTGGTGGGCGGGAGATTCCAATCATTGCAGATAATGTATTTCCTTTTAGTTCGATTCTTTGTGGAGTGTTATTCTCTTTTCAATGATTTTAACATTTTGTCATTGTTTGTTTAGATAATTATGCTAATATTCTCCACATTTATATCGAACTCCATTTTCTATAGAATCCCATTACTATAAAGTTATAAACTTTACTAACTTTGTGGATTTCTTGCAATGGGAGCTTCTATTGTTGGTTGTGCTTATATGGTTTAATGATACCTATTTGAGATAACTTAGCTGAGAGTATATGGGAATCGAAAGCTAATAATGTGGAAGGATTGTGTTGACTCAATTAGACAATTAGATTTTAAAATCATAACGAGTTAGCTTGGAGTTGTGATAAAAGCTTAAGGAATACTGTCAGTTCAGAAATGTAAATATGGGTTGAATTAGAATGTGAAAATTAGTGTTGGTATTTGTAGGTTTAACTTGCAAGTCCATGGCGATGGGGTTTTGATGAAAACTCGTTGAGTTTTTTGGTGAGTGCTTACCAAAACTTGGCGAGTCATGGTTTAAAATCATGATGTAGGAAAAAACATTGACATGAATAAAATGTGGATTAAGAAATGCCATTCACACAGTTATTTGGCTATAAAACCTTGCATTCCTCCCTCCTTTAACACATGGCAGAAAACAGCATATTGGCTGGAAAAAAACATGATGAACTTAGTTGAATTGCCAACAATTACCCAAAATAATTTGTCGCAAAAAAATTAACCAATTGGTTCATCAATGTTGGATAATCAAAATTGACTTCACATAGCTAAGTAGGGAATCACAGTTGAGTGCAAGGACCATACCCTCTACCCCTCCAATTTTTTTCTAATTTGGAGAAGAGAAAATTGTAAAAAGTTGTAATATTCAACTTTTCTAGATGTGAAATTCATGTTGATGTTTTTTAAAGACAATCATCATAAATTATAATAGTTATATGTTAGCAGCTAGCTATTGTTTCCTCAATCTAGCTTTGCATGACGGTGCAATTTTTCATCCATATGTAATCAAGATCAATATTCAATAGAAAACACTTCCTCATGGTTTTATAGACCCATTTGATACATTTGGTAATTGAAGTTCGCAAAAAATTGTCTTCTTTTATGAAGTTTTATTATTTTTTGATTTGTGGGGCTTTTGCCAAATTGGAAGTTTTGGGCTTTTCAAGTACTCTACATGTCCGAGTCTGAGAACTATGGATAGGATGCATGAATTTTAGAAAGAAATTTTTGGTTTGGAGAGGAAACAGATTAATTTTTGAAGAAGCTTGAAGCTTCCAAATACCCAATCCACCCTATCTTTGGGGTCATTTACTCTTATCTACTATCACAGTCATTTATTGGCCAATAACAGTACCATATAGCAAGCAAGGGTCTGAGTCATTGTTTTTTTCAGATTACAATTTTGTTCTCAGCATTTTCTCTGAGTTATCCCCATAGCTTTCCCATATGAGCAAATAAAGGTTAGCAATCCACTATTTCAGTTTAGTGTATGCTAATTACAGCGGTGGCATCTAGCATTGAGTGTTTTAAACGTAAATTCTGATTTTGATACTAGTGATTTATGTGACACTGATCTGAATGATTTTTCACGTTGAAATAATATTAGATTCATCCTTTCAAGTATATTATATTGTGCATTTATTTCTGTTACATTTTATCAAACATTTGTCCAAAGCAAAAAGAATTTGAATAAATTTTATTGGAAAAACATGAAGGGCTATGGTTTTTTTGTAATCAGAACCAATCCTTTCATATCCATGCTTAGCATCAGAAAATAGAAAAGGATAATGTGTTGATACGTTTTACAACCTTGGTTGATGATGAAAGTTCCATATACTTACGACATTTTGTTTGATTAAAAATTGTTAAGGTTTCCGGATTGCTGCAATATGTAATAGCATTGCCTTGTAATCAGGTATATGTTTTCCATGTGCAACATCCTCTTTTTATATTGAACATAGGTCATGAATAGATGTGTCCCATGAGACAAGTCCCTTCATGGGACACGTCTATTCAATAATCAAACAATTATTTTATATAAACTTAACAATTGTTATTTATATATATATATATAATATGAATATAAATATATTTCTCTCATATAATAAGTTTATATCTCACACAACATTATATCTCATATATGATTACGTGTGATTATGTGTACAATCATATAGTTATCCGACTGAAGCTACCAAACATTAACACTCCCTCTTAGCAAGGGAGGATAAACACAAGACAAATATTACACCATTGGTGATATTAGAAATTTAGGGAAAACTCAGAAGTTTTCTACCATTAATATAGCATACGATATCAAGAGTCTTGATCTCCTAGAATATTGACATCTGATATTCATCAAGTACTCAAAACAAAGTTTAGATATCACATTTGATATCAAGAGTCTTGGTCTCCCAAAATATCAACGATATTCACCAAATACTCTGAGTAATGGTCTTCAGAGTATCAACACTTGAAACTCACCATGTACTCAATAAGGTAATGGTCTACAGAATATCAACATATGATATTCACCATTTTGATATCATATTTGAGAATTGGTCTATAGAATATCAACATAAGATATTCACCAAATACTCTTAGAGTAGTGGTCTCCAGAATGAGATGCAAGATATTCACCAAGTACTATGAGCAATGACCTCCAAAATACCAAGTTGTATGATATTCACCACGTACTCTATGTAATGGCCTCTAGAATATCAAATTCACATAACATTCACCATATACTCAAAATGTTTATAAGGTATGTGCGCACTCATTCTCATAATGCTTACCATATAAACATCCATAATGAAAATTTATAATCTATTATGATCTACATAGACATCGTAAGATATCCATCATAATAGAAAAATTAAGTTATTGTAAGATCATCACCTTTCAATAACTTTTACAAATACAAGTGATAATCATTTGGAAGTCGTCACTTCCTCATGATGTACACAGGGGGTAGGCCCATTAAAATCACATAGTCACAGTCCTCTTGATTGTGACAACTCATAGATCATTAGAGAAACCATCTCCACATGGTTTACTCCCTCTTAATCAATAAGATCGGGTTCACTGAAGGTTAACAAAAAAATAACATCCTCAGTCTTCTCCCTCTCTTCCAAGTTTGCCTCATGCCAGGCTCCCTCTGAATCATTATCTCCTTCTTCCTGCAAGAACATTCTCAGAGGAAAAGATCAAGGCAAATAGCTCATATAGTAATACAATTATCATTAATAATTATTTTGAATACTAATAATATAAGAACATTAGAACTTGATTCTATACTTAATTGATATTATTCCAATATTCGATGTAGTAATCAATATTATCGTCATGATTTATTTCCATAAGCATATTATATCCCCATAGATATGTTATAATCACATATGGCTACATATAAATCTATTTCATAATAAATAATATTGCTATTGGCAACATATCAATTAATTAATAAAATCTATCAATTTATTAAATCTCATATTATTCTTTATAATATTAATATAAATTCAATAATTATTCTTACCAATATTAAACATTTAAATATCAATTCTATTTACTTAAGAAGTAATAGAAATTCCTTAAAAATATAAATTTAACAAGTGAACCTATACATTTTATATGTATATCAAATACCTTGTGGGGATTCCAAGACTTACTCAAGCGTTGTTTGAGTTGGTCTTACAGTCTCATTTGTCTCCTTTAATAAACATGATACCTTTTACGTTACTATTCATTACCACAAGCTGCTCTCTCACACAACAGGAGATTAATCTACGTATGTAAAACTCCATGGCTAAAGACAAGCCCATGGATGCTTCCACGGATAGGAGAGTTGGCCATGGAGCAATCTCCCGCGGAGATGTGCCCGCGGGCCATCTCCCGCAGAGAGTCACCCGCGGAACCATTCCTTGCGGAGAGTTGCCCGTGGGGTATCCTCTTTTTTTTTTTTTTGAAAAATATACAAGGCACCTCAAATTGGTGTCGAAGTCTCGTCATTTTCGAATGACGATGACGACAAGGGAATCCTCTGGGCGTTCGGCGATGAAAATGACAAGGACGATGACATCTTTCTAGTGTGGTATAGTTTCAATTTGGATCCGTTGATTGCCTGAGGGACCTCTTCCCCGTCCAAGGTTGACAATTTGATCGCTCCATTGTCACCGTCCTCCTAGATCTGGTATGGTCCAACCCACTGAACCTTAACCTTTCCCGGCTTGATTTCATTGCGACCATCGTACTTCAGCACTAACTGTCTCGGTTGAAACCTGTTACATTTCAGATGCTTATCATGCCAGACCTTGCGTCTGTTTTGTGTCACTTCTGTCGTCCACTGTGCCAACAATTGCTTCTCTTCCAACTTGTTCAAATTATTTAGTCGCTCCCGTAAGCTTTCAACGTCATCCAGCTTGTTTCCCAGTGCTATGCGCAGGCTCGGAATCATGAATTCCGTTGGTACTACCACTTCCTGTCCAAACATTAACTAGAATGGTGTGTGCCTTGTCGTCACCTTGTATGCCGTGCGGTAAGCCCAAAGGGCGGCGGGTAAGTTTTCCTCCCAGTCGACATCTTCAACCATGCAGGATTTGTAGATGATGGATACCAAGATTTTATTGGTAGCCTCCGCCTGTCCGTTTGCTCTTGGATAGTATGGACTCGACAGTGAATGATAAATCTTGAACTGAGTGGTGAGCAGTCGAATAACATGATTCACAAAATGTCCTCCCCTATCACTTGTTAATTGCAACGGGATTCCATACCTGGTAATGATCTGTTCATAAATAAATTTTGCAGTGCTGACGATCGAGTTATCTGGTAACGCACGTGCCTCCGCCCACTTGGTCAGGTACTCCGTTGCAACGATGATCTACCGGCACCGTTGAGTCTTGCTCACCCTTAGTGGTCCAATAAAATCTAATCCCCACCGCTCAAAAAGTTCCTACGCATGGGAGGGGTTAAGTGGCATGAAGTCTCGCTTCAGCGGCTTTTCGACGCGTTGGCAAGTGTCACATCCGGCGACCCATTCCCGTGCATCGTTGTACACCGTCGGCCACCAGAGACCTGCGAGTAATATCTTCCGCGCAGTGGTGTCGGGTTCCATGTGTCCTCCAGCGGGACCCTCATGTGCTTCTTTTAACACCTGCGGTACCTCTTCTTCTAACACACCATTGAAGAATATGATCCGGCCCCATTTTATACAATAATCCGTTAATCAATTAAAAGGTGCGGCTCCTAATTATCAACTTGTGCCTTTCACTTGGTAGCATCCCAATGGGAAATTGTCCTGTTGACGGGTACTAGCCGATACTCCTGTACCATTCCAGCAGTACCCCAATCTGAAACAGCTGCGCGTCAGGGAAGTCGTCATTCACACCCTCCGCTGGTTCCCCTGTTTTGATTCGCGATAGGTGGTCAGCACTGACATGTTTCTTTCCCGGCCAGACAGTGATCTTGAAAGTAAATTCCTGTAACAGGAGTAGCCATCTGCTGATCCTCCCTTGGATGACAGGTTTATTAATCATGTACAACAGGGCCTGGTGATCAACATAGAACACAAACGGCGTAGCGAGCAAATAATGACAGAATTTTTGCACAGCATAGACCATTCCCAACGCTTCTCTTTCAGTCATGTTGTAGTTCTGCTCGACCCTTGATAACAACCGGCTGGCAAAGTATATCGGGTGATCCAGTTAATGGTTACCTGTCTGTGCCAGGGTCGCGCTGATTGCATAGTTGGAGGCATCCACATGAACATGAAACTCTTTATTCCAATCCGGATATGCCAAGATGGGTGCTGTAGCCAGTCGTACCTTTAGCCCTTCAAATGCCTTGTCCTGCTCTTTATCCCATCTAAATGATTCTTCCTTGTAGGTTAACCTATCCAACAGGCAGGACACCTTGGCAAAATTTTTAATAAATCTCCTGTAATAACCTATATGCCCGAGAAAAGACTTTACCTCCGTCACATTAGTATATGGCTGCATTTTAAGAATGACTCACCTTGTCGGGGTCCGTCTTTAACCCTTCCTTACAGACAATGTGTCCGAGCAGTCTTCCGTGCGAAACCATGAATCTGCACTTCTTGGGATTCAATGCCAGCCGCGCTCTACGACATCTCTCCATGCACTCACCAAAAGCTGTCAGGTGTTTGTCTTCTGTGCTGAATACTGACCAATCATCCAGGAAGGCTTTGAAGTTTCCCATGGACATCCCGTCGAAGATATGTAGTATAATCCGCTGGAATGTGGCCGGCGCGTTACACAACCCAAATGGCATCCGATTGTACGCATAAACTCCATCTTCGACGACAAAGGTTGTCTTCAATTTGTCCTCCTCCGCTATAGAGATTTGATTGTATCCAGAGAACCCGTCCATAAAAGAGTAAATTTCATGTCCGGTGACCTCCAAAATGCTGTTTGTGAATGGAATCGGGAAGGGATCCTTGATCGTGACTGCATTCAGGCATCTGAAATCAATGCATATCTAGATCTGAGTAGTATCCTTCTTTAGTGAGATGACTATTGGTGACACCCATTCGCTGGTTTGCACCTTGAATATAATGCCAGCTTCCAGCATTCGGTTGATTTCCTCCGTAACCCATGCCGCATAGTTCTTGTTCATCCTGTAGGGTCGCTTCCGTACAGGTACGGCTCCTTCCATCAGTGGAATGCGGTGTACACATAATTCTGGCGGTACTCCCTTGAGGTCCTTGTATGTCCATGCAAACACATCCTTGTATTCTAGAAATATCTTGAATGCTGCAGCTTTGGGTACTGGATCCCAATTATCTTCGACTAGTATGTTCTTCGGCTCTGCTTCGTCCCCCAAATTCATTGTTTGTAGCATAGCTTCATTATACTTGATTGTCTCCCCTTCATTGAATGCATGGGCGGGTGTAACATCCAACGGTGCCTCCCCCTCCTTTACTTCAGTAAACTCCTTCGGATATTCGTTTGCTCTCGGACCTTCCTCAATCGACAGAACATTGCAGCTGTGAAATAATTCATAGTCCATTTGCCAATGGTAGAGACCGTTGACCGAATCCAAGTCGTCATCCGTTGATCCCCCATCCAATCGCAAGACTCCCTCCTGATCCTGTTCCATCCGTTGTCTGCCTTCATCCTCCTCTTCCTCAGAATCTGATGACAGGGCCTCTTACCCTACCATTTGGGTATGCAGATCAATGACAAATTGGCGGCCTTTACTTTCCAGTGATAAAGTGTTCTTCTTCCTGTCGTGTCAGGCTCTCGCTTCGATAAGCCACCTGCAGCCCAGGATGGCGTCGTATCCTTTTCTCTTCAATGGAATCACCACGAAATCCATCAGGAATGGCTGAGTGCCAATTGTTATCGGCTGTGCCATGAGAATACCCAGCGGTTTAATGCCATGTTGATCGGCTGTCAACAGCTGAAATCTAGGAGGCCACAATGTCAGCTGTCTAAGCTTCCTCCAGGTTTCTTCTAGCAATACATTTTCGCCGGACCCTCCGTCAACTATTGTGTCCGTGAGAACATGTCCGAGGATCCCCATCTCGACGACTGCGGGGTGCCGTCCGGATGTTAGCGCCAGCAACATTTGATCTACTCCGCTTACAACAATCTCCTTTTCCTTCTCTTGACTTGGTTCTCCCGATGACTTTTCCTTCCCTCAACTTGGTTCTCTCGGTGACTTGGGAACTGGTGTAATATTTGAGAGAGCAGATCGGAGTTGAGGCATGGTGAAAAGCAAATCATTTATCTTTACTGGTACCTCCGTTTGCAAAATTTGCCGTACTATGTTTTGTTCCGCGCAATTCCTCGTTGAAGTGCCGGTGGTGTCCTGAGGTGTTGTCGCTTGGGATACTTTTTCAACCTACGCCTGTGTTTCCGCAAATTTCCTCTTTTCTTCGATGGGGTCCGGGTATTGTTTTGCTTGTTTCTGCGTAATTGCCAGAACTTCTTCCTCATCTGTCCCGATAGTGATCAAGTTCACTCCGGATTTTGGACACTTGGAGTCATCGTGGTCGTCGGGTCCGCACCATCGGCACAATAGTTGAGGTGTATTCGTCGTTGGACACTCCCATGCAAAATGCCCCCACAAGTTACATGCGCGGCACTGAACAATCGGCCGTCCATTTGCATCATACTGGATTCGGCTTCTACTCGTATTGTTGTTGTCATTGTTTGCATTGTTATTGTTGTTCTGTCCACGTCTATTATTCTTGTATCCGCCGGATGTGGCACCCATACTATTGTTCCCGTTACTGCTCGACGGGGAAGCCTCCTGCGTAAGAAGCACCTGCGGAGATCCTCTTGTCTTCATGTTAAAGGGGCACTCCTTTGTCGAATGGCCCATGATTTGACAAATGTCGCAGAATTGATTCTTTGGACAGGATCCTTTAGTATGATTGCCGGTCTTGCACTCCGTGCACCAAAACTCACTTTTTTTGGCTCCTTCTACATGTCTTTAAATTCCTTCATCATGCGGATCATGTCCTTTTGTAGGGCACGAACCTTCTTGCTACTACCTTCATCGTCGCTGCTATCTTCGTGGGAAGGCTCGTCCTCATCAGAATTAGAGGAACTAGTCTTCTTCTTCTTTGCCTTGTGCTCACTTTTGAGATTCAATGCTCTGTTATAGGCTTCCGTGTATGATGACAGCAGCACAATTTTCATTTTCTTCTGTAGGTTTGGGCGTAGACCTTCCACGAACCACCTTTTCTGAAGTCCATCCACCGACTTATTTTCCATTTTGTTTATTAAATCTTTTAGTTTCCTGGCGTTAATGCGGACAGTTTCATTCTTTCCTTGCTTGGTATTGAAGATCTCTACTACAATTTCATTATTGTCACGCAACAGTTGAAATTCAGCCAGAAACTCTTTTTTAACGTTATTCCAACTATCTAGCTTCTGCGGATCTGTACTAGTAAACCAGTCAATTGCCACACCCCGTAGGGTTGCTGAAAATTGCCTCATCTGGTCGTCTTCATTAGTTATCCCATTTGCCCTCTAGATCGTTTTGCATGTTTTGCAATGTTGAATGGGATCGGCCGTACCATCGCCATCGAACTTCGGTAGTTTCTCTTTTGGTCCTGCCATCACGATTGGTTTCTGTAAACAAGCGTTGCTCGGTCCTGCAACACTGGCGCTCTTCACTCCCACACCAATGATCTGCACTCCCACACCGGCGGACTGGTCTCCCACACTAGTGGACTGCACTCCCACACCGGCGGTCTGCACTCCCACACCGACGGACTGCACTCCCACACCGGCGGACTGTTCTCCCACCCCGTCAAACTCAATAGCTACGAACCTTGGTGAAGAAGGGTGTTCTGAAGTTGTCCTTTGCGGAAGTATATCCCAGACGAAGAGTTCACTCCACGCTCTTGCTTCGTCGGCACTCCAAGCCGTGCGAGTCGATGCTCTTCCGTCTGGATTCTCTTCCCTCGGCGAACACAAATTCAAAAACTCCTCCTGTGCTTCTTCCACCAATTCCACCCGCTGCCGAGTTTCCTCCAACAATCTTTCCATGCTCCGGTTTCCATCGGCAATCTTCTGAAATCTCCGGCGGCGTTCTGCTTGTGCGAGGATTAAATTCTCTTGCGCAGTACGATTCCATCTTTTCCCTTAGCCTTATTTCAATCCTTGTTAAGTTGATTTGGCATTAATCTTCATTCCTCCCACCTTCCAGGCTCATAGGGCAATGACGCCAAATGTTTACCGCATAGGTTAATTAAGAAGTGCACACAGGTAATGAACACGAACAGTAGAACTCCTATTAATCGCATATGCCAAAACATTACATTATGCGTCATAAGATGAATGATCA
The DNA here is from genome assembly GCA_028749045.1 of Cupressus sempervirens. Classification (NCBI taxonomy): domain Eukaryota; kingdom Viridiplantae; phylum Streptophyta; class Pinopsida; order Cupressales; family Cupressaceae; genus Cupressus; species Cupressus sempervirens. The sequence continues at coordinate 439,663,449 of CM053784.1, forward strand.
AATGATGATTTACAATGATCCCAGACGGGATATAAATACTATTTGTTGAACCTTCCCGAAGGAGTCCGTCGGCCACAAACATTATATCTGCTACAAACTATTTACTTGTCGGCTACATAATACAAAAACATCGATGACAATCATCCCATCAGCTACAGAAACACCGACGACAATCCAGTCGGCTGACAACGTACTGATGTCACCTTATCGCTTTCCAGTTTGAAATTGATGCTAATGTCTATTCAACTTTATGCACCTTATTTGTTTCCATCTTGCCTGAAAAAGGGATGTTTTAAATGGATTATACTTCCCATGTGTTCCTCCACGACATCCATCTTTACTCGAACAAACTGCTTCCCTTCTTTATGTGTATTATAATGATACGCTGCCCAATACTACTTTTTTATCAGTGAGTTGAAGGGTCTTATTCTGTAGGATTCCAATAGTTTGAACTGTTGTGGAAAGTTGACACAATAACTGTTTGAGGATTCTGACTTTCCTCTCTATTCTTACTTAGGGTGAATATAATCTCATCTTATTATTTACTCTATCCATGCCATATTTGAAGGTCACAGTCCCTTCATTTCATATGGAGATCCATTTCTTGGAGCATGATATCCCGGTTAAAAAGAATCACATGGCGTTGTCCTAGAGCCATACAAACTTCAAAAAAAATGGGAACAACTTTTCCCTCAGCTCTTTTGCCTCGTCCCTTTATCCATGTGCAAATATGCATGTTTCTCTGTCCATCGAACTAGGCACGATCTGATGAAAAATTTGCCATGGTTTCTAGATGGTATTGTGCGGTTGATGCGATCTCGCTAAGGATTTAGGGACCTCACAATCAATTACTTTATCTTATATGTAAGACAAGCACTTGAGATGGAATACAATCTCCATTGAATGCAGGATGTTGATTGTCACCAAAGTAAATAATGATATATTGAGTTGATCATTCATACACCTAGCATCCATGTTGTAATGGGCTCACAATGTTGCTATTCACTATTTCTCCAACCGTGTAAATTATCTTAGCAGGCCTGGGAGTCGTCTGCTCTGATACCATGTTAAGGTTTCCGGATTGCTGCAATATGTAATAGCATTGCCTTGTAATCAGGTATATGTTTTCCATATGCAACATCCTCTTTTTATATTGAACATAGGTCATGAATAGACATGTCCCTTAATGGGACACGTCTATTCAATAATCAAACAATTATTTTATATAAACTTAACAATTGTTATATATATATATATAATATGAATATAAATATATTTCTCTCATATAATAAGTTTATATCTCACATAACATTATATCTCATATATGATTACGTGTACAATCATATAGTTATCCGACTGAAGCTACCAAATATTAACAAAAATATTGTACTAAACAAGTTTATCCATTTTTAGACTTCAACAAATATCCGAGCTTCTTTCAAAGGGGAATTTAAAATGGAAGAGATGTTAAGTATTAACACTATATTAGATATGATAACCATCATGAAGGTTGAAAGTGTTGATCAAGAAGATGCAAGGAAATTTAAGATCGAACCCTTTTGCTTTAAAAAACAATCATTCTTGATGTGCAGGTTTTAAGGATTCTAATTTAAATTATGAAAGATAAACATTTAGGTGGACTCCTAATTAATGGTAGTTGACATAACAGAACTCATCCAACTTATAGATGCAAAGTATTTTAAGATAATTAATATTGTGTTTCCTACTTCTAGCATGAGGCCTTTTCAGCACAGGAGTGTATTTTATTTAGCTAATTTGGCATCCTATGCAATCAAGGGTCTTTTTAAAGGATCCAAATTTTGTTGTCAACAATTCTATCATAGGATACCCTTGGTTTGCATACATATCAACTCACTCTATTTGTCTTTCACAACATGTCTATTCTATATTGCATTTTTCAATATTATTTCTTTAGATGCATTAATTAGTAATTACCCTTTTGGTGTGTAGCTAATGTTGTAATCTACGAAAGTTATACCTGTGTGATATAATGTTGGCATTGCCACCTCAGAACTTGATGGACTGCACCTGCCGTAAGTGCTATGAGTGCAACTTTGGTGACAAGTCTGTTTAGGTCCTCGTGCTACATATTTAATAGTGGATCCTTCTTAAGGCTGTTCACATCATTAAGTATGTTATATCAAAATATGGTATCAGCCTTAAATACTTTTCTTTTAATGTATGTATGAGAGAATCATGGAGATGTGCATAACTTGCCATTCAGAAAAAAGTATTTCCTTTTTTGGTGGCCTTAACATTAAATGGATGATATAGAATGGTCTTATGAAACTAACATGGGATCTCAAATTGTGCCAGTATGTGGATAGGGAATTTGGAACAGGGGCATTGAAGATAACTCCTGGACATGATCAGAATGATTATGAAATTGGGAAAAAACTTGGTCTCCCAGTGATTAATATTATGAACAAGGATGGAACTCTCAATGAGAATGCTGGGCCATATAGGTAATGCCTTGTAAGTGAATAAATATATGTGGATGAGTACTTGTAGTGCATTGTAAAGCAAGTGTTAAAGAAATAAATAAATTTGCAAGAACAATTTAGTGCGCTTTAATTTGGGTGGAACACATTGATATTTTATTTTTTTATGAATCCTATTTGTTTAGTAGTAAAACGCGTTGTACTCTTTGAACTATGTTTACAGGGGTCTTGATAGGTTTGTTGCTCGGAGTAGGCTTTGGTTAGATCTGGAAACTGCAGGACTTGCTCTGAGAGCAGAACCATATTCTCTACGAGTGCCAAGATCTCAACGAGGTGGTGAGGTGTGTACTAATGACAATTGTTTTCTTCTTGTAGTATTTGTTTTCAGGCAGTTAAATTGAGCTATTATATTAAATGGACATCTCATTTGTTTCCTTCTCTTAAATTGTATATTTCAGAAAATATGTTGATCAAAATGCTTTTTATTCATTGTGCTTATTTTCATTTAAGTGGCTTTTATTTTGGTGATAGTCTTTTCTTTGATATCTTAAGGTTATTGAACCCCTTGTGAGTAAGCAATGGTTTGTAATAATGGAACCTTTGGCTAAGAAAGCTCTTGAGGCTCTGGAGAATGGTGACTTGAAAATCATCCCAGAAAGGTTTGAGAAGGTATAAAGATCTGACATTTCAACTTTTATTGCTTTATCTGAAAGCATAGTAAAATAAAGTTGTGAGTAAAGCTGTTTTACATTTTGATGGCATGCATGATAGCATTATTTCCCACCCTCCCACGGGAATGCTCACTGAGTGCACTATAAGGTTAAGACGTCTAATGAGAAATTAAAAAGCATATGTTTCAGCATATGCCAAGTTGTTCCTCTTATCGGATTACATGTCGATGGCGGGTTATATGGCATGTGCTTTGTAACAGCCCAAACTATTTCGAAATGGAAGACAGAAAACTAATACTTTAAACTTAATAATGTCAAAGATTTTATGTTTCCAGTTTCTGCACTCCATTACAGATGTAAAATGAGCTTATAGAAGACTGTGTTCAAGGTTTTAGATCAACATGTATGATCACACTCAGGGACCTCTTTACTCATCTTGAAGAAGACTCATGGAGTGCGATCAGAAATGTTTATATAAAAGCTTGAATACAGTTTTCTACCAGGTGCTCATTTTACAACTTAAGAATGGATTCCTGTCCTTTTACTGATAGATTTGTTTGATGCAAATGGAAATGCTTAAACAACTTTGTCATATTTGGTGAGATGATTTATAATCTCTGCAATTAAATATGATTTGAGTAATATGCCATTTATGAATGATTTGTCATTGGCAGTAGACTTACAATCAGTGGCTTTCAAACATAAAAGACTGGTGTATTAGCCGGCAACTTTGGTGGGGCCATCGCATCCCTGTTTGGCATGTTAAAGAAAGAGGAGGGGAGTATATTGTTGCCCGTGATGAGGCAGAGGCATATAGAAAGGCTCTTGAGAAATATAGTGAAACTGTTCAATTGGAGCAAGATTCTGATGTCCTTGACACATGGTTTTCAAGGTTGTTATCTCAAACTATTTGGTCTTTTATCTATTATGAATATTTTCATTTTTGAGAAAATATTTACTTTAGGAATTTGGTTACATGCCTTGAATGTCCTTCTCTTTTCCAAAAGCTTGGTTTCATTTGGATATCTTGTATTTAAGATATTTGTGTCTCTATTTCTTGATAGATTGTTTTGAAACATATTTCTTTATCTACCATCTTTTCCCTTGCAATTAACCAAGTCTTTGTTTCACTTGTTGTCTAGTTCTTTGTAATCATCATTGTTGGCATTGATATGAGATAACCTAAGGTGCTGTGTGTAGGTTTTGTTGCTTACAAATCATGATTTAAATGCCAACAGATTTCCACAATCCATGTAACTGTCAGTATATGTTTCTATATTCGAATATGTAAATAAATTTTGAAATCAACCTTTTTGGTCATACTATGTGAACCATCATCAGGATGAGAGTGAGTTCAAGGAGCTCAAGGAGTGTACCATCATTTTTCAACTCCTTGAATTCTCTCTCATCCAGATGATGGTTCATGTAGTTCGACCCAAAATGTTGACGCTGAAAATTCCTTACACCTGGATCCAAAAACTTATATGCATAAATCATGATTAATATGTAACCTAATAAATTGCTTATCTTTGTGGGAATTTAAGGTAGACTACTTTATATTTTACTGCTTATGGGGATTGTCAATTAGTGTGACTGTTAACAGTGGTTGTTCCTTTTGGATTACCTGACCCATATCATGTTTAATGTAGATTACACTGTTTGTCATAGTTGTCATTTTGTTATCATTCTCACTCAAATGTATGGATGAATGTTGTTTAACTCTATTTCCTTTGTAAATTTCCATTTTTAACTACTATATTAATGTTTTTCTCATTTATAGTAAATTGGATCTATAATTTTTTAGTAAATTAATTCTATAATTTATAGATGATACTTTTATTTTCTTGTATCTTGAACAGTGGACTCTGGCCATTCAGCAGTCTTGGCTGGCCAAACAAGAGATCAGAAGATTTTGTGCGCTTCTATCCAACAACTGTGCTAGAAACTGGGTATTTATTGTTCTTTTTTGATTAGATAACTCAAGAAAGTTTGTTTTCTCTTTCCTTAAGCACATAGATGTGTTAAGAGAAATATACGAGTGTAAATGAAAATAAAGAAAATCAAAGGAGTCTATATTTGATTCTTTTTATTGGCTCCATTTAAAAATAAATTTTTTTTTTTTTTATTATTTCAAGTGAAACAATCTTTAGAATTTTATTCATCATTAATAGAAAACTCAAACTCAGACTATATTATGCCTTTTTAGTCTCCATAGTACAGTTGTGTAAGGTTTTGTGCATATTGAAAATTGTGCATTGTGAGAAACATGAGAAATGTGACATTTTGCAAAAAAGCTAAACAAATTGCCATTTAGTTAGACAATGAAAAAGACATTTTATATAACGGAGAACAAATTCCATATTGGGCTTAAAAGCTATCTTGCATTAAGGAGGATTTATGTACTATGCAACAACCTTCCACTAAAATGAGAGTAAGTACTCCAATTTACACAATCTAATGGATTCTGTAAAAAAATGAAGAATGGCCAAAGATTTGTAAGGATACTAAGGTATCTCATGTGAGAGAATGTATGTCATGAGGAATGACACCCCAGCGGTAGTTGTAGAGAAAAGAGAATCATCCTTAACATTATTCTTTCAACTTACTATTACAAGATGCTATGACACACCACAATAACTATAATAATATGTCATGTCCCCAAATTTTAATGTAATAATTAAATTAAATTAATGAATTAATTGGTCCCAAAATTTAAATAATATACTAAAAGGACCTTTAATTAGTTACTTTAATGGGGCCCAAGTTAATAATATTTGTATTTGTGGTTCTGATTGATTTAGTATATCTGGGATCCATTTTTATTTCAATTGTTTCCATAGGAGTTGACGTTAGCTATCTTCGTAGACCCTCGACAGTTCCTCCAAAGGGTATTGAAGCACGACATGTAGGGTATTTAAGTACGACATGTATTTAAGCTTTGGATTATTTCTTTGTACTGCGAATTCCTGTTGTAGTTCAATATTGTTCGCCATTTCGGAAGTGAAAGATCTTTCCTACTTGGCTTTTTTGGTGTCGATAGGATTCAATTCTCACCCTATTCCGTTTGTGTACTATGAAGCTTGGAGTTAGTGCATCAGCGCATAAATCTTGTTTGCTAATATCAGTGTCTTCTAGAGTTACATTCTATTTGTGGTAATCCAGTTACTCTAAATATATTCAACATTAATAATATCTTTGAGTTGAATCTGTGTGTTTGTTGTATGCAGCTACACCCCTGCTCTAGTCCGTACGACTCCTTTTCATTTCTCCTCCACACACAAACCATACCTCACTCTCTTCCTACACTGTACAACCCTCATACCTCCTTGTGACATCGTACGGCTAAGACTAATCATTACTACTGTACAACTTTCTGAGTTTGTTGTACGGACACCATTCTGTTCCACCAATATCACACCATATGACCTCTAGTCCTGGCCGTACATCATCGACATTGCTTGCACTGTACGGACTCTGGCTTGCACCGTATGACCTCTGGTTTTTACCATCTATTGGCTTTGCACTGACCGTACACCATCAACCCGACCCTTCATATACTGATCATATGACATCCTACACTAACTGTGCAGTTTCCCTATTAGACTGTACGGCCTTTCAAATTGCTCCCTCAATCGACACTTCTAGCTATTGATGGAAAAATACTAATATAGAGAAGACGTAGGGGAAAATAGGAGCATTATAGTGGTATTAGAGCTGGTGATCTTGCCAACCTGCTAGGATAATTGAGAGATTTTGGTACTTGGACCACACTATGATGCCAAACAGCAATGGAGAGTGGTGGTTGAAGGCACTACAAAAGATTGGCAAAGAGCTTAGAGAGGGTGCTGATCTTCCATTAGATATATTGGAAGTATGTTTGTGTAAGGTGAACCAATTACCTTCAAGATTTATTCAAAGGATCCTCTCGCCGATTAAGGATGCCTAAGTCAACCCAACCTTTTGAGACACCATGACAAGGATAAAAGATTGGCAGTTGTAGCATGTCCTAGAGATTTTGGTATTTGGATCACACTATGGCGCCGAACAACGATGGAGAGTGGTGGTTGAAGGCACTACAAAAGATTGGAAAAGAGCTCAGTGAGGGTGTTGATCTTCCATTAGATATATTAGAAGTATGTGTAAGGTGAACCAATTATGTTCAAGATTTATACAAAGAATCCTCTCGCCGATTAAGGATGCCTAAGTCAACCCAGGCTTTTGAGACACCATGACAAGGATAAAAGGTTAGCAGTTGCAACATGTCCCAGTGAGGTCTTGAAAATTTCGGCTCCTAAAGCACCGTATGATGATAACAACATGATAGAGATATTGCATTTGATAGTTGACACCTTTCAGAGTCTTGATGAGTTTAGTAGTGACCCTTTTGGTAGGAGATCTACAATATTGGAGAATTGTGCAAATGCCAAAGTAACCTCCTCTTAGATCTCGAATTGCAAAATTTGGTCCATGATATATTTCATCACTTCTTGGTCACCATCAAGGAAGATCATGATACTAAGATTTCAGTTGCTATGGAGAGTCTTATGATTTCTTGCATTGAAGAGATGGACGAAATATTCCAACCCATCACATCTATGTTATGGGTTGTTCGTAACATAGAACGTATCCCCTCTATAGCAGCATATACATTGGTCAGTAATGTTTTCAAGCATTGTGAAGAAAAAGTAGTATCTCATTTGCACAAGTGGGAGAAAATGGATGGCAACGATAAGGGTGATGCATTACGTGAGGAGAATGAAGGCATGATTACAGGGTTGCTCCAGGAGGATTCGCTAAATCTTTCTACTACACCAACATGGGGAGAACACCAAAAAAATGAAGATGTTGCTTACATGGATCTTGTGAAGCCATGGACGGATCAAGTGCCCATCATTGAAGTTGTGCCTGTTGCCAAGGCACTATTTGTTGTGGAAGTTCTATCAGTTGCCGAGGTTATGTCCATCATAGAAGTTGTGTCTGTTGCTGAGGCTCTATTTGTCATCGAGGCTGTGTTCATCCCTGAGGCTGTGTTTGTCATCGAGGTTGTGTTTGTTGCCGAGGTTGTGTTTGTCACCAAAGCTATGTCCATCATCATGGTCATGTCTGTCGCTGAGGTTGTATGTTCATTAGTGTGGTTGTATCCGTCACCATAGTTGTGTGTGTTGTCGTCACTATCAGTGTGTTTGTTATCGTAGTTGTGTCTATTTTCCTCACCGTAACTATGCTCATCGCTGTGTTCATCACTGTCATTGTGTTTGTTGCTGTCACTGTTGCCATATTCGTCATCGTCATTGTGTCTGTTGTCGTCAATGCTGTCGTGTTCGTTGTTGTGTCCATCATGTCTGCCACCGTCGTGTTTTTCAGCATTGTTGTGTCCACTGATGTAGAGTCTGTGTCCGTTGTTGAGTTTGTATCTGTTGCCCTAGTTGTGTCCGTTGACATCATCATGATTGTCTCCATGATCATTGTGTCCGTCATTATTGCTGCATCTGTCGCAGTAGCTACTTTTGTCGCCATTGAGACAATCACTGTCGAGGCTCTATCCATCATTGAGGCTTTAGCCGAGGTTCTGTGTGCCATCGAGGTTTTATCTGAAGCTAAAATTTTGTTTACTGTTGAGGTTCTCTCCGTCAAGGCTTTCTCTGCCAAGGTTCCCTTTGTTGGGGTACTCATGGTCGGGGTTCCCTTTGCTCAGTTACTCTCCGTCAAGGTTCTCTTTATTGAGGTACTCTTTGCTGAGGCTCTCATCATCGTGACACCCTTCATCGAAGATTCTATCGCTAAGGTACTCACGACCGAGCCCCTCTTCGTCGACATTCTCACCACCGAAACTCTCTTTGTCAAGGTTTTGTCTGTCAGGAATATAATAGTGGTCGTTGTGATTGTTTCAGCAGCCAAGTTTGTTCCAGCATCGACGTTTGTGTGCATGACCATACCCAAAGATCTTTTTGAACATAATGACATGAAAGATTTCATTAGTTTGTGTCATTGGGATCTTGTTGAAGGCTAGGAAAATGTTTATATCAAAGTGGCACAACGGATGCTTAATGACAGTGTGGTGCAAGGGAGGTTTGATGACAATTCACTCATTTTGCTTGCGTGTTTGGTTTGGGATCCTAGTGACTTAGGACATGGCAATATTTATATCAGAGTGGTGCAGTGAAAGTTTGATGACAATATGGTGCTGCAGAGGATTGATGTCATTTCACTTGTCTTGCCTACGCGTTTGATTTGGGACCTTGGAGCTGTTGGCGTTTCGTCTGAAGATGGATTCCTTAAGGGCAAGCAATCTATGGGTAGGGAGGATTTGTCATGTATCCAAATTTTAATGTAATAATTTAATTTAATTAATTAATTATCTTGTCCCAATATTTTAATAATATAATAAAAGGACCTTTAATTAGTTACTTTAATTAATTAATATTGGACCCAAGTTAATAACATTGTATTCATGGTTTTGATTAATTTAGTATACCCTAGACCCATTTTTTTTCAATTGTTTCCGTATGAGTTGCTGTCGGCTATCTTTGTAAACCCTCAGGAGTTCCTCTGAAGGGTATTTAAACATGACATGTAGGTAGTAGTTGTCATGCAATTTGGATTATTTCTTTGTATTGCAAATTCCTATTGGAGTTCAGTATTGTTTGCCATTTCAGAAGTGAAAGATCTTCCCTGCTTGGTTATTCTGGTTTCGGTCGGATTCAATCCTCACCCTATTCAGTCTATGTACTATGTGGCTTGGAGTTAGTGCATTGGCGCATAAATCTTGTTTGCTAATATCAGTGTCTTCTAGAGTTACATTCTATTTGTGGTAATCCAGTTACTGTGAATATATTCAACATTAATAATATCTCTTGAGTCGAATCTATGTGCTTACTGTATGTAGCTACACCCTTGCTCCAGTTCGTACAACTCCTTTTCATTTCTCCTCCACACACAAACCATACCTCACTCTCTCCCTACACCGTACGACCCTCATACCTCCTTGTGACATCGTACGGCTAAGTCTGATCCTTACTATCATACGACCTCTTGAGTCTGTTATACAAACACCATTCTCTTGTTTACCGCATAAATTAAATGATTAATGCATACAAACAGTGAACAACAATAGTAACAACAGTACTCCTTTATTCATATATGCCAAGAGATTGCATAACTGATGATAAGATCAGATAAGATGATTTACAATGTACCCAAACGAGGTATAAATACTTTCCGCCAAACCTTCCCGAAGGGGTCCGTCGGCTACAAAACAATCCTAATCTACCCGTCAGCTACAAAATCTTTATCGACGACAACACCTTGTCGACTATAGTTTCTATCGACGACATCATCCCCCCCAAAAGAAAAAGTCGTCTCTGGACGACAATTACAAAATACAATTACAACATATCTAGGATAGATTAAGAAAACAGAATACACTAATTGGTCTCCAAAATATTTTCCATCTGCAGCCTCTGCAAACACAATACTGTCTCCGTTAGTCAAGTTGACCTTGATAGCCACCTGTGTTGCCAACTCTAGGTACACTGAGCCAAGTGTCACTGTACTGCCTTCAACAAGATGATCAACTCCTCCCGAGCTCTCTATGCATCCACCAAGATAGCCTCACATCCAACACCTACTCCAAGTGCCTCTGGTACACAGACACTCCATGCCTGCAGCAACTCCAAGTCTTCATCCACTGGTCACACTTTCACGACTGATTAACCGCAACGACTGGGGGTCTACCAGTGGGGTTGAGGGGTAGCGCCCTCGAGGGGTCCTGGGGAGCGCCAAGACCAAATTAGCATGTAATGACCCTCTCTATAAAGGCCACAGAAACCCTCAAACTGAACTTAGGAATTTTGTCAAACACTTGGCGTGTAACAGTAACAATATTCAGAATATGGTAATTTCAGATTTGATACTTTCAGAATATAATCACAGAATTACAATATATGAACTATATTTCAATTACAATGCAATAAATTCTGAAATTATTTTATTACCAATTGTGGACTGATTATTACAATGACTGTATGACAGCAAATTTACCCAAAAATTGACATATATTTCAGAATGCAAGAACCTGGTTTGAAGAATTATGGAAGAACACCACGTTTTGCTGCAAATCGTTGATGAAGACCTCCAACCGCACCCCCAAACTGTCCTTAATTTGCTGCTGCTGCCCAAACTAGCAGGGCCGTACCAGGCCGTACCTGTACGGCTGCTGAAATAAAATAATATTAGGGTTTTGGGACCCCCAAATGCAAGGAAAATGGGCGCCTAGGGTTAGGTAGTAACCCTGTAAAACCATAAAAAATAACTCCAAGGGGTTGAGGAGATATGAGCAATTATGTGGTTCCGAACCCTGCTTTGCCAATTCTGAAAATGCACTTATTCTGTCTTCAAACTCTTGTCAAATGCTTCTCCAATGATAGGGCAAATCTGAAATCTTTATTCCAACCAAAAACAAACCCTAACAACGAATTCTCAATAAGCTCCAATGAGATGGCTGAATACCAACTCCAATTATGCAACAATTCAGGTGATATTTCACACCCTCAAAGTCGCCAATCCAAGGGAGTGATTCGTTCCCAAAGATCGAATAATTTGCAGATCCAAAGTCCACAAATGTCTTCACAATGAAGAAGTAGAAGAGTTCTCCAATCCAAGCATGTCCAAATGAGAGGCCCAGCCCTCTATTTATTCACTTTTCTAAGAAGTTGCTAGAACTTCTAGAAACATCCTTTATAATTTCTCATTATAATGCACTTTTTTATAATAAAGTAATTTTATAAAATAAAAAGTGCAACTCAAATTAAAATTATAACATGTGGGCCCCAATATCACATAATGATAAAATATAACCTCTTAACACTTCTTCAAGAGCAAGATATGACTATCTGATCCGCAGAATTGACTCTCTTTCCACACCATTTGCCTATGAGAGTCTGTAATAGGCAAATCCATGATCAATGCCATGTCGAACTAAAGAGGGGACATTACATAGCACTTTGAAACCCACACAAAACTCCATGGAACGCACTAGTTTTGTGATTTTCTTCCAATCCCACACTCTTTCTGGCAACTACTTGCATTTACCACCTGTTGATGACTTTCCCTTCCCCTCGACATCATGCGTTACTCATTCTGAACTGTTTCAATCTGTGCTCGTTTTTTTGTTTTGTTTTAAGGCTCTTTGCTTTGCTCGTCCACGGTCTCTTGTGCTAATATCAAAGCACGACAAATCCAAGAAGGCGAGCCCATAGGAAAAAGAACCGGCACAGAGGGCGTCCGTAAAAGAGTTATGCTACGGGGAACAAAGACATCCACTGGAGTGAAGATAGCTCAAGGCATCCGCGAAGCAAATAGAAATCTGCATGAGAGGAGTAGCAACCCGCGGAATAACAAACCAATCAAAGCAACTCACGGAAACTAGGAAGCCATCCTCAGATAGAAAGTAGGTGTGCGGAAAAGGAAACCTGCGTGAGAAAGGATACCACTACGGGAAAAGAGAATACCACCATGAACAGGAGTCTGCAGGAGGAAAAGAGATGCAGAAAGATGCAAAACATCCATGGGAAAAATAGACATCCGCAGGAGGAATAAGAATCTGTGGGAGGCAAGACTATGCGCGGGAGATTAGAAAGACGCAACTTCCATGGGAGGCAATAAACGTCCGTGGGGATAAGACACCCACGGGCATTCATGGGACCACCCGTGGAACACTGCCTGCGAGACAAGTGTTCGTGGGACATCTTGTTCGCGGAGAAGCAGTCCACGGGCTGAGTCCGCGGCCATACTTCGTTTTCTCTTTTTTTTTTTCACTTTTCACTTTTTCTTTTTTTTTTTAAAACAAAAAATACAATTACTTTTTTTTCATTTTTTTTTTTTTTCACTTTTTTTAAATACAACTACTTAATTTTGCCTCCCGACCTCGCCAACCTGCGACGATGAGGGAGACGGTCGGGCTTGGTCATTTTGCAACAATGACGGGCTCTTCCTTGCATAGTACATCTTCAGCTTCGACCCGTTGACTACCTGAGGCACTTTTTGCCTGTCCAAGGTCCACAATTTTATTGCTTCATTGTTGCCTACCTTTCGAATTTAGCATGGGCCGACCCATTTGACCTTAAACTTTCCTGGTTTAATTTCATTCCGATCGTTGTACTTGAGTACAACCTGCCCCGCCTGAAATCTCTTGAGTTTGAGATGCTTATCATGCCACGCCTTACGTCTGTTCTGTGTCACCTCCGTGGCCCATTGCGCTTGCGGTCATCGCTCATCTAGATTATTTCCTTGCGTCGGCACCCTTCAATTAATTTTATAGTGCAGTGTATTCTTTTCTTTCTGTGCGGTCCGTTCACCATGTACCAGACAGTGGGATCTTTCTTTTATCTAGGTTTTGACTGTATGTTCTTCCCCTCGGCTTCAGCTGTAACCGCCTTTCCTTCTTCCGCTTCTCTATATTCCTTCAGACATTTATTTTCCTCTATTTTCTCACCTTCGTCGACCTTTAACATATTACAACTCGGAAACAGTTCGTAGTCTTCTATCTGCCAGTGGAAAAGGCCATTTACCTAGTCTAGGTTGTCGTCATTCAATCCTCTTAGTCTCAATACTCCTTCATCCGGTTACATTCTCCTCTTTCCTTCATCGTCACTTTCGCCTTCACCTTTTGAATCTGACGATGCTACCTCCTCGCCTACCATTTGTGTGTGCAGGTCAATTATGAATCTTTTGCCTCTGCGCTCCATTGAGAGGGTATTTCGTTTCCAATCATGTTTTACTTTTGCTTGCACCAACCAATTCTATCCCAGAATAGCATCATATCCTTTTCTTTTCAATGGAATGACCACGAAGTCCAATAAAAATGGTTGGGTTCCAATAGTTACCAGTTGTGTCCTCAAGGTTCCCAATGGTTTGAACCCGTGTTGGTTTTCCGTGAGCAATTGGAATGTAGGTGGCCACAACGTCGGCTTTCGCAACTTCTTCCAGGTATCCTCCGGTAACACATTCACGCCGGACCCTCCGTCGACAATTGTGTCTGTCAGAACATTTCCCAAAGTCCCCATCTCGATGGCCGCCAGATGCCTTCCCGTTGTGAGTGCTAGAAACATTGGGTCTGTTGCTGTCGTTCCACTACTGTCCCTTTATGTTTTCTCCATTGCTTTCGGAAGCGGTGTAGAATTCAAAATGGCTGTCCGTAACTGGGGCATTGTGAGGTCGTCAATTAATTTGATCGGGACTTCCATTTGCATCACCTACTTTATTATGTTTTGCTCGGTGGAATTCCTTGTTGAGGTGCCGGTGGTGTCCTTCAACTGAGATGTCTCCGCCTGCAATGCCTTTTCAATTTCTGCCCACGCTTCCCCCAATTTCCTCTTTTCTTCCGTCGGGTTTGGATACACCTTTGTTTGCCTCCGTGTAATTGCCAGAACCTCCTCTTCGTCCGTCCCGACAGTGATCAAATTTACTCCGGATTTTGGGCACTTGGCATCTTCATGGTCGCTGGGTCCGCACCATCTGCATAATAATTTCGGTGTGTTTGCCATTGTACAATCTCGCGCAAAATGACCCCACAAATTACATGCTCGGCATTGAACGATCGGTTGTCTGTTTGCATCATACTGGATTCAACTTCGGCTCCCATTATTATTATTGGCATTTTTGTTGTTTTGCCCATGTCTATTATTCCTGTACCCTCTTGACGTGGCACCTACATTACTGGTGTTTCCACTACTACCTGATGAGGAAGCTTCCTGTGTAAGAAGCACCTGCTGAGGTTCTCTGGTTTTCATGTTGAAGGGGCATTCCTTTGTCGAATGTCCCATGATCTGACAGATGTCATAGAATTGGTTCTTTGGACATGACCCTTTAATATGACCGTCTGTCTTACACTCCATGCACCACAACTGACTTCCCTTTGTCTCCTTCTGCATGTTTTTAAATTCCTTCATCATGCGGATCATGTCCTTCTGTAGGGTGCAGACCTTCTTGCTATTGTTTTCATCATCATTGCTATCCTCTCTTGAGTACGTGTCGTCATCGGAGTCGGAGGAACTATTCTTCTTTTTCTTTTTCATGCTCTGCTCGCTTTCCAAGTTCATTGCTCTATTGTATGCTTCAGTGTATGACGACGACGGCACGATTTTCATTTTCTTCCACAACTTCGGGCGTAGGCCTTCCATGAACCATCTTTTCTACAGTCCGTTCGCGGGCTTAATTTCCATTTTATTTATCAAATCTTTTAATTTCCTAGCATAGACACAAACAGTTTCATTCTTCCCTTGCTTAGTATTGAATATCTCTACTACAATCTCATTGTTGTCGCGGAGTAGTTGAAATTCCGCCGTAAACTCCTTCTTAAGGTTATCCCAAGTGGTTAAGTTCTGGGGATCTGCATCGGCGAACCAATCAATTGCAACACTTCGTAGGGTTGCCAGAAATTGCCGGACCCATTCATGTGTATTTGTTATGCCATTTGCCCTTCAAATCGTTTCGCATGTTTTACAATGTCGAATCGGATCAGCTGTACCATCCCTATCAAATATCGGTAACTTTTCCTTTGGTCCTGCCATCACTACTAGATTTTGTGCACAGGTGTTGTTCGGTCCTGCAACATTGCAATTGTTCACTCCCACACCGTGGCTTTGCACTCCCACACCGGCGATTTGCAATCCCACACCGGCGGTCTATACTCCCACTCCGGCGGTCTGCTCTCCCACACTGGCGGTCTGCACTCCGGTGGTTTTCTCTCCCACACCGGGGGTCAGCTCTCCCACATCGGTGGTCCAACAACTGCGAACCTTGGTGAAGAAGGATATTCTGAAGTTGTCCCTTCCGAAAGTGTATCGCGGACAAAGAGTTCACTCCACGCTCATGCTTCTTCGGCACTCTGAGCCGTGCGAGTCAATTCTCTTCCGTCTGGATTCTCTTCCCTCGGCGAATACAAATTCAAAAACTCCTCCCTTGCTTCTTCCACCAACTCCACTCGCTGTTGAGTCTCCTCTAACAATTCCTCCGCACTTCTGTGTCCGTCGGCAATCTTTTGAAACCTCCTTCTGCGTTTGACTTGCCGTGCCAAAATTAAATTTTCTTGCGCAATACGGATTCCATCTTTTCCCTTGTCCTTATTTCGATCCTTGTTAAGCTGATTTGGCATTAATCTTCATTCCTCCCACCTTCCAGGTTCATGGGGCAATGGCGCCAAATGTTTACCGTATAAATTAAATGATTAATGCATACAGACAATGAACAGAAACAGTAACAGTAGTACTCCTTTATCCGCATATGCCAAGAGATTACATAATTGATGATAAGATCATATAAGATGATTTACATGTACCCAGACGGGGTATAAATACTTTCCATCGAACCTTCCCGAAAGGGTCCGTCGGCTACATAAGAATCCTAATCTACCCGTTGGCTACAAAATCTTTACCGACGACAACACCGTGTCGGCTACAGTTTCTACCGACGACATCTCTCTCCCCAATATCACACTGTACGACCTCTAGCCTGATTGTACATCATTCACATTGGTTGCACCGTACGGACTTTGGTTTGCACCGTATGGCCTCTAATTTTTTACCGTCCATTGACTTCGCATCGACCATACACGATCAACCCGGCCCTTCACATACTAAATGTGCGACATCCTACACTAACTGTTCAGTTTCCCCATTAGACCGTATGGCCTTTCAAATTGCTCCCTCACTTGACACTTTCAGCAATTGATAGAAAAATACTGATACAGAGAAGACGTAGGGGAAAATAGGAACATTGCATAATATGTGAGAAGTATATAGGACTAAGGACATGTGAAAGATAGGTTATAAGAAGAAAACACAAAAAAATATTGAAGACAATTTTTCT
Source organism: Cupressus sempervirens (assembly GCA_028749045.1). Classification (NCBI taxonomy): domain Eukaryota; kingdom Viridiplantae; phylum Streptophyta; class Pinopsida; order Cupressales; family Cupressaceae; genus Cupressus; species Cupressus sempervirens. Next base: position 439,680,448 of record CM053784.1, read on the forward strand.
TGGCTTCGATTTACTTTTTTGTAATCTTTATTGTGAATTTCAGCAATGTGATCCTTAGCTAGAATGTAAACCAGCTCAATTATTGTTATCTACAAATACTCTTGATCAAAATGGCTATGAACCTATATTTGTCATCTTTCATACAACATAAGTAGTTTTTAAATACGTTGGTTCCTTGCTGACAACTTTTTATCAAGAACAATGATGTATATTTTGCTTTTTACCCTAATTGTTAGGCAGTTATGTTTCCAATTATAGAGTGTTTCTCTCCTTAAATAAATTTATCTTTATCTTCTTATAAATTATGGATGCCAGAAGTACCACAAACCTGTATTTGATTGGAGTTTGTATCTACATCTCAAGGAACACCGTAAACCAACATCTCTATAATTAGAGAGGCCAAGCCTACATTATTTCAAGTAATTTTCACAATCTTTGGTCAAGGAACATGTACCAACATACTTGGCTTGCTGATCTGGTCAGGTCAGAGTCTAGAAGTGTATTTATAGCTCTGATATTGTCAACTCACTGTTCAGTTTGCCAAAAAATGATGGAACTTTTGGAAGTATAGCACAAAGTACTGTAATGTTGGATATTGTGGATGTTTCAAGCCTTGTTGTGTAGTTATTCTATGATTGGTAAGGTGCCAACAAATATGCATATACTGCTCATCTATTATATCCATGTCTTGTGCAAGGACAATAGGATTGTATTCTCATGCCACAGTAATAAAGGATGGACAAAAACGCCATATATTTATATCTATTCATATTTATACTCTTAAAGTTCAGCTTGTCCAATAGAATCATCCACAGTCCCTCTCAATCATCAGAGTAGCCAAAACCTTTTAACAAAGGGAAAACACAATCATGCAATTGAGCTAATGTCATTTGGAAATTTTCAGTTGTGATGCATGTTTTTTTATTTGATATATTGGTATCTATTCTAAAATTTTACATACTATCCTATGATCATCTTTCTTTAGTAGTTTTTGTAATGTTCCTATCTTACTTCGCTACATTTTTACTGTCAACACAACAGGTGGTTGTACGGTGGGTGGGTGGCTACTTCAGGTGCCGTACAATGCAAAGGTGTGGATCCGTGTGCTGCTTAGGATGTCCATACAATACATAGGTGTGAAGCTGTACAATTGGAAAGGGAAGGCCGTATGGTATAAAAGGGGTGGGGGGGCGTATGCTTGGGGAAGATGGCCGTACGATTTAGTTGGAAGACCATACGGTTGGGGAGGATGGCCATATGATGCAGTTGAAAGACCATACGGTTGGGGAGGATGGCCATATGGTGCAGTTGGAAGACTGTACAGTGGGGGAGGATGGTTGTACGGTGCAAGAGGCAACCATTCAGAGTGCAATCAGGGGGGATGTCAGGTGGTGTACGGAGGAATCAAGAATGATGACCAGAGCATGTACAAATGGATGCAAAGATGTTAATAGCCTTCGGTTTGCCAAGTAAGATACACAATAAGATTGAATACGCACAAGACATCAATTTGGAACCAAGACTATATTATAGTTGCAAATAATGATAGCGCTCTGTTTGCTAGATCCGAGCCAAATAGTACACAAACGAAATAGGGCAAGAGTTGAATCCCACCGAAAGTGGCAAAAGCCAAGTAGGGAAGATCTTTCACTTCGAAATGGCAAACAATACTAATCTCCAATAGGAATCTGCAGTACAAAGAAATAATCCAAATCACATACCAACTATTACCTACATGTTGTGCTTAAATACCCTTTGGAGGATCTTCCCGAGGGTTTACAAAGATAGCCAATGGCCACACCTACGAAAACAATTAAATAAAAATGGGTCCGAGATATACTAAATCAATCGGAACCACAAATACACATATTATTAACTTGGGCCCCATCTTAATTAATTAAAGTAACTAATTGAAGGTCCTTTTATTATATTATTTAAATTCTCGGACCAATTAATTAATTAATTAAATTTAATTATTACATTAAAATTTGGGGACATGACAATTTTATTGTGGAGTTTAGCTTGAGGTAATGTCCATCATGTTGGATTTGCAATTTGGTCACTTCTCTCTTTCTGAATATGCTGACTTAGTGTACAAGAAAAGTGATATAATAAAATTGACTATGGGATATTATTTACAATCTTGTTGGTTGACACTAAAAGCATTTGTGCTTTGTTTGTAAGTTCCATAGTTCAAAAAATAAGGCTTGGTATAAGTCAGACCCCAAAAATTGATTCAAATTTGGACCCGGTGAGCAATTTGGCAAATGCTTGACAAATAAATTTGTTGTATATACAAATAAACTTGAATAATACAATGGAAATGCAAATAATGAATGAGAAGATACATAATTCTCTTTTGATTATTAATTTGATATGGATCAGTATGTAATGTTCCCTTTTTAGGTCACCATGGTTGGTGGTTCAGACTACCCTATCGGTGGCCCTCGTAGGCTAAGTCAGTTGGTCAGAGGGTCTTAGTTGGCAAAGCCAAAGGCGAATTCCCAAAGTCATAGTTTATTTTGTGAATGTTAGGGTTTCTATCTTTAGCAAGGCACCTGAATAGCTTGGTGATAGTGTTGAGATTCAATATCATTGAATGGAGCAATTTTCAAACTTACTTTTTACAATAAGTCATTGTTGAGGAGTACCTATATACCCTTCCAAATGTTATAGAAATCAGATTTGCAGAAGGAATATGACAAAAAAAAGGTTATAGTGCATCATCTAAGTGCTGCAGATCTTGATAAGATTATAGAAGGGGAGAAAAGCGAAGGTAAAGGTCTTGAAAGTGAGGCTGCAAATGACCTTGTTCTTAAGCTTATGAAGGATTTGATGGAGAGGCTGGTTGATAATTCTTTGGAGATCCTCTTCCCTAGTGTATGTATAGAGATTGGATAATGGCCTCATGGGAGGATGAGTATGGAACGCAGAAGTCTGAAATTGATAACCTGTTTAATGGATGTGAGAGTTATGTGTCCCCAACTTTATTGTATTTCACAGCTTCTAAGGATTGGCAGGAGTGATATAGTGGGGGAGATGTTCTCTATTGATAGCCCACAATAAAGGGAGGTTACTTGCAAAAACCAGAATAATATGCATGATTGTGAGGAATGTTTCTTGGGAGGAATTCAGCAGACATCTGAAAGGGTTGAATTTGATTGATTGGCGGTTCCAGTGGCTGATCAAGGCATAAATAAGATGATAGATTAGATGAAAGGACAACTCGGTTTAGTATGCATAGACAAGAAGCAACATGCCAATTTGCTTTGGTTTATAAGGGTATTCTAATTTCACCTATCAGAATCTGGAATCATCCTTTGAGGGGGCGAGGGACAACAGTGGTGTTTTGGATTTAGAATCAAAAGAAGGTTTGATGGAGGAATTTGATGACTATGACGCTTTAGGCTTATCTGATATTTTTGAAACCGGGACGGTGGAGCAAACTCAATCTCTTATTAACAAACCTAAAACCGATGAAAGGAAGAGACGTGGCCCAAAATCTGCTTAGGAGAAGATAGCTTTAGCTGGTAATGCTACCAATCAGGCCAAATTGTTAAGATTGGGAAGGGACTATGCTCTTTCTCGGGCACCTTGAAGGTTCTATTGTGGAATGTCAAGGGCTGCAATGCCCTTGACAAAGTTCACTTGATCAAACATTGCTTTGATCAAGTTGAACCAGATTTAGTATTGTTACAAGAAACTAAGCTCAAACTAGATGATTTGTATGGTTTTAGGCATAGGTTTTCGTATTGGAATAATAGTTTTTTTGATGTTATTGGAGCATCAGGGGGACTAGGAGTGCTATGGAATTCTGGAATGGTTGATGCTATACTCATGGGAACAGATGCTTCATGGTTGTTGCTCAAAATCTCCTCAAAACAACTCCTTACTAATGTTAATTTGATTAATGTTTATGGCCAAATCAGTTCCGAGAAGAAGAGGGAGTTATGGCAGACTCTTTCAAGGATCATTGTAGGTTGTGTCTTGAAATTAGTCATTCTGGGCGGTGACTTCAATGCGATTTTAGACACAGTAGAAAAAAGGGGGCGAAGGGTGGGCTAGTTAAAGTCACTTTGACTTTGCAAACTTCTACACTGATAATGGATTGCTTAATATTGAGTTGAGAAATGGACAATTCACATGGACTAATAGATGTCGCAGTTTCTCTAATATTGCGAAAAAGCTAGATATATTTTTGTTGGCTGGTGATTGGGGAGCCACATATTGGGTTTATTTTAACCGAAGATTCTCCCTTTCATCGGTTCTGATCACTATCCTATTTGTCTCAAGGTGCATGAGGATTCCACTCCGGAACATGCTCCCTTCAAATTTGAAACTATGTGTCTAAGGCATGAAGGTCTTGATGTAGTAAGGATTGGTGGACTACAACCCTTGTCAAGAAAGGAAACAAATCCTTCATACTGTTTAAAAATTATAGTTCATTAAGGACTAGTTGAAAATATGGAATTACAGTTCATTAAGTACCAGTTGAAAATTTGGAACCAGGAGACTTTTCAGACTATATTCATTAAGAAGTTCAAACTGGAGAATGCATCGGCTGATCTGCATTCTAAAATCATAGGCCTTGGTGTGGGGGAAGCTGATTTGGTTCTTGAAAAAGATGTAAAAAAGCAATATTCTGAATTTTAGCTAGAGAGGAAATTTACTGCCAACAAAAGTCTCGGGATACTTGGTTGCTGGTTATCGCAACACAAAATTCTTTCATAACTCTGCCAAAGCTAAACGCTGTTGGAATAGAATCTTTGCCATTATTAATGTTACTGTTGTCTCATTGACATCTCAAAAGGACATTAGCTATGAAGGAATTAGGTATTTCCAAAATATTTTCAATCCTTTCTCTATAGTCCCAAATTTGGATAGTATTATCCTGGATATTGTCCCAAAAGTTATTATTGCAGAACATAAAGCTATGCTTTATGCACCTATGAAATTGGAGGAAGTGAAAGGTGTTGTATTTTAGTATTGGAGGGAAAAAGCTCTAGGGCCTGATGACTTCGCAACATTTTCTTTCAAAGTTTTTGGGATATTGTTGGTAAGGATATTGTAATATCCCAAACAGATATTGACTCAATTTTTCTTCCTCAAGATAGCATTCCGAACATAAACATGTGAAGTTGCATTATCAAACCAGTTATATAAACCCTAGGAAATATTCCCAATAGATAGTTACCCGGTTGTTTCCTCAAAACTGATATTCATAACTAATAGATAGGCAGATGTATTACGAAACAACAATAGAAACTTGTAGATTCTCCAAAAGATGTTAACCCGTTCTTTCCAAAATAATATTTAGGATTCAAGTATATGAAAATGTGTTACAAACCAATAGTACAAAACCAGTAAACTCTCATAAAATTCCTCAAAAACATGTTATTGCATTATACAACAGCAATACAATAACCATCATTCAAAATCCAATCTTAAACACAATTTTATAGTCAAATTGGAACACTTAGAGAAGAACCTGTAAGCGCATACGAGACACCTGAAGTGATGTCTCCACGTACAATGGGTTTGTGACTACTATCTACTAGTACAAGGGGCTATGTCCTCACACTCACTGAAAGTTGAAGCTTTCCTGAATAACTCTCGCAAGAGAGAACTGAAATCTGAATCATAAATCAAGCATGCCAAATGAAAGAGTCTCTTCTACTTTTATGCTCACAGCTATGACTCTTTGACTTCCCTCCGGGCTTTTGTCTTATCTCTCCTTCTCCTTTTTAGCTTACTTTGTCGGAGGTAAATATTGTGTAGCTGATAGGATGTATGTCGGTAGATATTGTGTAGCCGACGAGTTCCTTCGAGAAGGTTATTGTTATGTAGCCGACAGGTCCCTTCGGGAAGGTTCTTGTTATGTAGCTGACAGACCCCTTCGGAAAGGTTCTTCGGAAAGTATATATACACCCTCCGGTATCATTGTAAGAATCATCATCAACATTATGTAATGTCTTTGGCATATGCGAATAATACAAGGAGTTTTGCTGTTACATGTTTCTATTGTCTATATGCATTGATTCATTTACCCTAGTTCTTATCTATTGGCTATGTGCATTGATTCATTTACTCCATGCGGTAAACATTTGGCGCTGTTGCTCGATGGACCTGGAACAAAAGCAGAGGAATGAAGACTAATGCCGAATCAGTTCAAAAAAAAAAGAACAAGCTGAAGGAAAAAGATGAAATACGCACAACACAAGGGAATTTAATTTTCGCACAACAGGCCGAACGTAGACGAAGGTTTCAGCAGATTGCCGATGGACACCAAAGCACTGAGGAATTATTGGAAGAAACTCGATAGCGACTGGATTTGGTGGAAGAAGCAAGGGAGGAGTTTTTGAACTTGCATATGCCAAGGGAAGAGAATCCAAACGGAAGGGGATTAACTCGCATGGCTCGAAGTGCCGAGGGAGCATGGGCATGGAGTGAACTCTTCATTTGAGATACACTTCCGGAACGGACAGCTTCAGTTGATGAAAACCCTTCTTCACCAAATAGCATGACTGTTAGAAATAGCGTGGGCGTTTAGAACAGTGTGGGTGTACGAAATAGCGCGGGTGTACAGAACAGCGCGGGAGTGCAAAACAGCCCAGGTCCACAAAATCAAGTAATAATGGTTGGCCCAAAGGAAAAGTTGCCGAAGTTTGATGGTGATGGAACAACCGATCCAATCCGACACTATAAAACATCCGAAATGATTTGGAGGGCGAATGGCATAACAGATACAAACAAATGGGTCCGACAATTCCTGGCAACCCTACGGAGTGTCACAATTGATTGGTTTGCCGATACGAATTCCTAAAAATTAACCAATTGGGACAACATTAAAAAGGAGTTTATCACTGAATTTCAACTATTGCGTGACGACAATGAGATCGTAGTGGAGATATACAACACAAAGCAGGGGAAGAATGAAACAGTCCGAGTATATGCCAGGAAGTTAAAAGACTTAATAAATAAAATGGAAAATAAGTCGGCAGATGGGCTGCAAAAAAGATGGTTCATCGATGGCCTACACCCAAAGTTGCCGAAGAAAATGAAGATTGTACCGCCATTGTTGTACACTGAAGCATACAATTGGGCGATGAATTTGGAAAGTGAGCAGAAAACAAAGAAGAAGAAGAAGAGTAGCTCATCCAAGTCAGACAACGATGCATCTTCAGAAGAAGAGAGCAATGATGACGAAAATGGTACCAAGAAGGTTCGAGCTCTCCAGAAAGATATGATCCGAATGATGAAAGAATTTAAGAACATGCAGAAAGAGACGAAGGGAAACGACCTCTGGTGCACAGAATGTAAGGCGGAAGGACACACGAAAGGATCTTGTCTGAAGAATCAGTTTTGTGAGATCTGAGAGATCATGGGACATTCCACAAAGGAATGCCCTTTCAATATGAAAACAAGAGGGCCTCAACAAGTGTTCTTGACCCAGGAGGCTTTTGCGTCAGGAGGGAGCGGAAACACTAGTATGGAGGGTGCCACCTTAGGAGGGTATAGAAATAATAGACGAGGGTAGAACAACAACAACAATACGAACAATAATAATGGCAGCCGGAGTCAAATTCAGTACGATGCAAACAGCTTGCCAATGGTTCAATGTTGAGCATGTAACCTGTGGGGCCACTTTACCCGAGACTGTACAACGACAAACACACCGAAGTTGTTATGTAGATGGTGTGGTCTTGGAGATCATGAAGATGCCAAGTGGCCGAAGTCAGGAGTAAATTTGATCACCATCGGGACAGATGAAGAGGAGGTTTTGGCAATCATTCGGAAACAAGCAAAATTGTACCCCGACCGGACGGAAGAAAAGAAGAGACTAGAGGAAGCATGGGCAGAAATTCAAAAAGCAATGTAGTCGGAGAAAACACACTTGAAGGACACTATCGGTACCTCAGCAAGGAACTACGCAGAACAAAACATCGTACGATAGATATTACAAAATGAAGTACCTGTCAAAATAAACGATCTACTGCTCACAATGCTTCAACTCCGATTGGCACTCACAAACATCGCCCCAACAGTTAAATCATCGGCAAAACATGGAAGGGAGAAAGAAAGTGGCGCAAGTGTCGAGGATCCAATGCTGCTAGCCCTCTCATTCAGATAACATCCGACAGTTTTCGAAATGGTAATTTTGGGAATTGTCCTGATAGATACGATTGTGGATGGAGGGTCCAGCCTGAATGTGTTACTAGAGGATACCTGGAAGAGGTTAGGATAGCCGACATTGTGGCCACCTACATTCCAGTTGAAAACAGTAGACCAACACGGGATCAAACCGTTGGGAATCCTGATGGCATAGCTCATGACTATTGGAACATAGCCGTTCTTGTTGGACTTCGTTGTCATCTCGCTCAAGAGGAAAGGATACGATGCCATTTTGGGCCGAGGATGGCTCGTACAAGAAAGAGTTAAACATTACTGAAAGAAGAATACACTGTCACTAGAAAGCAAAGGGCAGAAATTCATAATTGATTTGCACACGCAAATGGTGGGGGAAGAAGCTCTGTCATCAGATTTCGAAGAAGAGGATGAAGCGAGACAGTGAATGGAACCAGATCAGGAAGAAGTCCTACGAAAGAAAAGAAGAGACTGGAGGAAGCATCGGCAGAAATTCAAAAAGCAACGTAGTCGAAGGAAACACACCTGAAGGACACTACTGGTACCTCAGCAAGGAACTATGCGGAACAAAACATCGTACGATAGATATTACAAAATGAAGTACTCGTCAAAATAAACGATCTACTGCTCACAATGCTTCAACTCCGATTGGTAGTCACAAACATTGCCCCAATAGTTAAATCACCGGCAAAACATGGAAGGGAGAAAGAAAGTGGCGCAAGTGTCGAGGATCCAATGCTGCTAGCCCTCTCATTTAGACAGCATCCGACAGTCGTCGAAATGAGAATTTTGGGAATTGTCCCGATAGATACGATTGTGGACGGAGGGTCTAGTGTGAATGTGTTACCAGAGGATACCTGGAAGAGGTTAGGGCAGCCGACATTGTGGCCACCTACATTCCAGTTGAAAACAGCGAACTAGCATGGGATCAAACCATTGGGAGTCCTGATGGCATAGCCAGTGACTATTGGAACATAGCCATTCTTGCTGGACTTCGTTGTCATCTTGCTCAAGAGGAAAGGATACAATGCCATTCTGGGCCGAGGATGGCTCATACAAGCCAAAGTTAAACATTAATGGAAGAAGAATACACTGTCACTAAAAAGAAAAGGGCGGAAATTCATCATTGATTTACACACGCAAATGGTGGGGGAAGAAGCTCTGTCATCAGATTCCGAAGAAGAGGATGAAGGGAGACAGCGAATGGAACCAGATTAGGAAGAAGTCTTACGACTGGAAGGAGGATCAATGGACGATGATTTGGATTCGGTGAACGACCTTTTCCACTGGCAGATGGAGGATTACGAGCTCTTTTCGCGCTGTAATATGTTAAGGGTCACCGAAGGTGAGAAAAAATAGAAAAACGAATGTCCGAAGGAATATAGAGAAGCGGAAGAAGGAAAGGCGGTTACGGCTGAAGCTGAAGGTAAGAACATACAATACGAACCCAGAAAAAAAGAAAGATTCCACCGTATGGAACACAGTGAATGGATTGCGCAGAAAGAAAAGGTTACAATGAACCACAAATTTACTAGAAGGGTGTTGGCAGCAAGGGAAACACATCTTACGGTTTGCATAGGAAACAAAGAGGAAGGGTTTAATGAAAACTTTAGCAGTACGAAGTGAAGGTTCTAAAATCAAGAATACAGTTATCGACGGCAAGGAATGGCAGCAGATGGGATCCATGGTATCGAGTTTCAAGAACAAACTGGGTGATATGGAAAACCTGAGGGAGAGATTGTGTAACTTAAATAAACTTGATGAGCGACAATTGCAGGCACAATGGGCCACTGAGGTGACATAGAATAGGCGCAAAGCATGGCATGATAAATGCCTGAAACTGAACAAGTTCCAACTAGGGTAGATGGTGTTGAAGTATGACGGATGAAACGAAATCAAATTAGGCAAGTTTAAAGTCAGATGGGTCAGGCCATACCAAATTCAGGAAGTAGGCGACAATGGAGCAATAAAGTTGTGGACATTAGACGGACAAGAAATACCAGAGGTAGTCAATAGCTCAAAGCTCAAGATGTACCATGCCAGAACGACCTCCTTGTCGTCGAAGAAGGACGAAACTTGGAGGGAGAATTGATTTTAAAGAAAAAAAAAATTGAAAAAAAATGAAGAAAAAAAAATGGAAATGAAGTTGCCATATGGTAAGTTACGGTGTCCTGAAAGACACTGTACGATGGAACCAGTAGCCGTACAATCTTAGCACCCGCAACCTTGTACGGATTTAGAAGTTCACATTCCCAGTTGGCATACGAAATTGAAGAATACAAGTTGCCGTACGGATTTGAAGGATAAAGGTTGGCGTATGAATTTAGAAAAAAATAAAGTTCTCTGGGTGTACGGATTTTGGAATTGGCTTCCCTATTTGGTATAGTATGGATTGGGAGATTAAGCTTTCTGATGCCACCGTATGGATTTTGGATTTGGTTTGCTTCAGTACGGATTTGGGGTTTAGTCTTCTATTTCACTCTGTATGGATTGAGGAGAGCTTTCATAAGGGTTAAATATTTAAGTTATCACCATACAACTATTGGTACAACATCCAATTCAAGTATGACATTTTTACCCTTGTCACCATACGGACTTTAACACAACATTGTACAACTTCCTTTTCATGTGTCCGTACGACGATTTTCTGAAAGGAATAGATGATGGGTTGTGCGACAATCTTGGGGAAGGATATTTGATGCGGCTTCTTCTAAAATCGGCGGACCTTGCACTTAGCAGCAACACAAAAAGTATATCTCTGGATGCACCGTACGGATTTCAATCTCACTGGTTGCTGTGGCGGCATACTAACTCAGGGATTCATTCAGCCTCTCCAAAATTGTGATTCCTTGTATTTTGGTTTGTGTATGATCAGTACGGTTTTTTCTCATTGCCTGTACGCCTTCTTGCACTTATATTTTTAATCGTATGGTGAATTGGGAGAGGAAGATTGGTCGAGTGAAGCTTTGCAAAAGATTTTGTTGCATGTTGTGGCAACTAGATTCGAACCCTAGGCGGCTCATACCTTCATTTTTGTTTTGTTGAGCTTGTTTCCAGAGCACAGTAGGGGATTTGAAGTGGCGAATACAGATCAGCTGAAGGAAGCAGTTAGAAGAGAAGGAGCAACAAAAAAAAAAAAAAAACGACGACAGATTGAAACAATTTAGAATGAGTAACGCATGATGCCAAAGGGAAGGGAAAGACATCAATAGGTAGAAAACGCAAGCAGTTGCCAGAAAGAGTGTGGGATTGGAAGAAAATCACAAAAATAGTGTGTTCCATGGAGTTTTGTGTGGGTTTTAGAGTGCTAATTTGGTCTTGGCGTTGCCCCAGGACCCCACGGGGGCGCTGCCCCTCAACCCCACTAGGGGCGATGCCCCCTAGACTCCCAGTCGATGCAGTTATCAGTCGTGGGAAGTGTGACTAGTTGATGAGACCTGGAGTTGCTGCAGGCATGGAGTGTTTGTGTACTAGAGGCACTTGGAGTAGGTGTTGGGCGTGAGGCTGTCTTGGTTGATGCATAGAGAGCTCGAGAGGAGCTGATCATCCAGTTGGAGGTAGTACAACGACACTTGGCTCAGGGTACCCAGGAGTTGGAAGTAGAGAAAGTAGCATGGGTGGTTATCAAGGTCAGCTTGATTAAGGAGATAGTATTGTGTTAGCAGAGGCTACAGATGCAACGTGTTTTGGAGACCAATTTGGTGTAGACATGGGATGAAGGTGAAAGTGGTGTGACAGAAACAGATCTATCTTGTTGTACTTAGTTAGTTAATGTATTCTGTTTTGTTAATGTCTCGGATATTTTGTAATTGTCGTCCGGAGACGACTTTTTCTTTTGGGGGGGATGATGTCGTAGGTAAATATTGTGTAGCCGACAGGATATATGTTGGTAGATATTGTCTAGCCGACGGGTTCCTTCGAGAAGGTTATTGTTATGTAGCTGACGGGTCCCTTCGGGAAGGTTCTTGTTATGTAGCCGACAAACCCCTTCGGGAAGGTTCTTCGAAAAGTATATATAGACCCTTCGGGATCATTGTAAGAATCATCATCGGCATCATGTAATGTCTTTGGCATATGCGAATAATACAAGGAGTTCTGCCATTACATGTTTCTATTGTCTGCATGCATTGATTCATTTACCCCAGTTCTTATCTATTGGCTGTGTGCATTGATTCATTTACCCCATGCGGTAAACATACTTTATAATATTAAATTGACCTTTTATATTTTGAGTCCACACTCTCCAAGTCAATTTTAATATTATATATAATATGTCTTTAACTTTTCTAATGTCCCAAAAAGGGGACATTATAGATATTTGCGAGGTTGTTGAAGAATCTAGGGCTGGCAGTTTTATGTTAAAAGACTTTAATAACACATTTATTGCCCTCGTTCCTAAAAAGGAGGATAGGGTTATTTTTGATGGTTATAGGCCTATTTCATTATGTTATAAAATTTATAAAATACCTGCACAAGTGATAGCTAATAGGTTGAAGAATGTTTTGCCTATTGTGATCTCAAAGGAACAAAGTGGTTTTTCTCCCAATAGGTCCATCTATGAAGGTGTTATCTTGAATCACGCAGCTATCCACACAGTGAAATCTGCTAAATAATCTAAAATGATGGTCAAGTTGGACATAAGAAGGGCATATGATGCCATAAACAAACAACTTTTCATTGGGGTATTGGCGAGGTTTGGTTTTTGCAAAGGATGGATAAATTGGATTAATAGTTGCATTTCTACCCCACGGTTTTCTGTTTTGGTGAATGGCAGCCCTTAGGGATTCTTTGACTCTACTAAAAGTTTGCATCAACGTGATCCACTTTCCCCCTTCTTGTTTATTATTATGGCCGAGGTTCTTGGTAGACTGATTTCCAAAGCCGGATCAGAGGGAAGGTGGAAATATGCATTGTGGATGGAGTGGATCCTTTGACTCATCTCCAATTTGCTGATAACACATATCTTGCAGGTGATGCTTTAATTAATGAGGCCAGATCTATCAGACTTCTTTTAGAGAAATATACCCAGTCATCAGGACAATCTATAAATTGGCATAAGTCTGAAGTTTATTTTTTCCACACATCTCAGCTGCTACAAAGGAAAATCAGTCTTGTTTTAGGCATGAGGATTGGTGCTTTACCTAGTAGATACTTGGGCATTCCATTGTTTGAAGGGGCTTCCAAGGCAAATTTATGGCAGAATTTGGTGGATAATTGCATCAAAAGGATGGAAGGCTGGAAAAGCAGACGACTCACCTTTGTAGGGAAAATTATGTTACTAAAATCAGTGGTTTCAGCCATCTTGGTTTTTTCAACGAGTTGTCTCAAGATCCCTGATTTAAAAAAAAAAATAAAAAAAAACATAGTGCAAAGAATGCGATTTTTTTTTTAGAGCAGGGGAAATGAGGAAGAGAAACAACCCTTACTTGCATGGGACAAAATTTGTAAACCAAAACATCAGGGGGTTGCGGGACTAAGTAATTGGAGTTTTATGAATGAAGCATTAGGTGCTAAACTGGTGTGTATGATGTATGCCATCCTTATCTGCTTTGGGTTAAGGTTCTCTGTGCCAAGTTTTTAGATTCCCAAATGGACAACTGGATCTTAATCATTAGAGATCCCCCCAGGGGCTCTGTTATTTGGAACTGCTTATTAGATTGCAGACCCTTGATTATCAGTCAGCTAACTTGGCAAATTGGTAATGGATGCCTTGCAAGATTTTGGTTTGATTCTTGGGGAGGTTACCCTACAATTGGGTTGGATCAAAATTTGAGAGGTTAGACCCTGTTTTTTACAGCAGTGGGGTTCTAAGGTGGCTGATTATTTGGAAATAGTTGTAAGTCCTTATGGTGAAGGGTACAGATGGAAAGGTTTAGAACATGTTAATTTGGAAGGCCAACAAAAGAGGACATTGCAAGATATCTTTGGTAGTAGAAAGATTCTGAGAACAAGTAATGATGATAAACTAATTTGGTGCACAGCTAAGGGTGGATGCTATTCTGTCAAGATTGGCTATTAGATTCTTACTGAAGAGGTATTGGATGAGGTCTGGCCCATTAAGCTATTTCGGGGAAAAATTGCCTCCCAAAGGTGGGGTCATTTTCTTGGCTTGCACCTAAAAACAGAATTCCAACTAATGATAGGTGCCAAAAATTTGGGGCACATGGTCCTTCAAGATGCAGTTTGTGTAGGGAGGATTGTGAGGATGTTGATCACCTGTTACTAAATTGCGAAGTTGACATGGCTGCTTGGGTAATGGTCCAGAAGAAATTCGGTTGGCATGGACCACTTCCTAGAACTTTGAAGGATCTTATCTTGGATTGGCCTCACAAAGTGTCCTGTTTAGTTTTTCTTGCATTTGGCAAGTTTGCCCTTCAAACATAATTTGGGAGCTCTGGAAGATATGCAGTAGGCATATTTTCCAAGGTAAGGAAGAATCTTTGGAGAGGATCCTCGTAAGAATAGATCATGCAATTGAAGAAATGGTTAATGCTACTACTTGGAATACCCCCACATGTGTCTTTCTCTCACAAGGATAGAATTTGGCAATCAACATGGCCGAGTTCGAAGTATAGATTTAGAAGACATGAGGCTAATGGTAGGAAGAAGCTAGATAGAACAAATGTAAAATGGATTAGTCCCTCTCATAGCCTGGTGAAAGCCATTTTTTATGGAGCATCGATGAAGGATGGTGGCAAGGCTGGAGCAGGTTTTATTTTAAAGGACTGTAAAGGTGATACTTTAGCCTTCTGGGCAATGAGACTAGCTAATGTCATTGGTAATCACGCTAAAGGAATGACAGCTTTGGCAGCTTTGAGACTTGGCAGAGCTCTTGGATTCATGAATAATCATTTGGAAGGGGACTCGATGATCATTACTAATGCTTTTCAAAAGGTGTCCGTTTCAGCCTAGTGCTTGCAACCGGTTGTTTCTATTGTTACGGAAGTTTGAATCGAGCAGATATACTTAACAATCATATTTAGACAACCATAGCAAAATAGAACAAACACAACACGACAAATTATAATGGTTTGACTAAAATTGGCTATGTCCACTCTTGAAGCAGAGAACTCTCTTATTAACGTTTAACCAATACATTCAATCCATGGCATGTATAAAGCCATTTATAGAAGCATATACAATTGACAAGTGAATAGATGGAGGAGGTGAAAGGTCATGACTGTTGGACTTCACATACCCAACAATCTCCTACTTGAAGTCGAACGGGTACAACCTTGAAAAATAACAACCCTGCTTTTTCGCCTTTAATATTATATTGTAGCCAGACCCTGAGAAGATTTTATTTGTGCCAAATTCTATTGGTGAACACTGTGAACTAATCGTCTCCAATTTTAATCCAACTCAATATAATTTAACATTCGAACATCTTCTTTTAGAATCAGAAACTTTCCCATAAATCCATTTTTAGACATACCACTTTGTGTGGCTTTAAAATATGCTTCTCCATTCACTAGAGGATCCTTTAACACATACACAAAATAATCAATTGCCTAACACTGAGCAGATCATTTAGAAGCCCTTCATCAACATCAAATAATACATTGCCAAAAATGACCCCATCGAAGAAACAAGCATAGAATTTTGACTGAACTTTGGCTTGTATTTCTGTGTAAACTTCTATCCAATGTGGACACTGCACAATCCAATGCCGCACCTTAGGTTCTCTTGTTGTCAACAAGGTATAATAATTTGCCTCTCCAAGCACAGGATTCTTGACTACTTCCCTTTGGATGACAGTCTTAAGCTCCATATTTGTTTCCTAGGCAACTTCCCCCAATATTAAAACAATAGTGGAACCCCCAACCAAGGTAATTTCTTCAATCTGCTCATTGAATTGTAACATAGAGTGCAAGAAACATACATGACCAAATCCCTAAGCCTTTTTTCAAGTGGCTCAGATTTTTTTTGTGCTGAGATAACCAATGCATCATTTCTCTCGGGCAAGAGAATTTTATTTAGCTTCTGATTTATAAAATCACTGCCACTTTCATGACTACACAAAAATCCCGTGTCTATTGATCTTCTCACTCAACATGGAACCAGTTATAGCCATATATCTCATGGCATCGATTCTAAAGAATCGTGCACACTTCAAGTGCAAAATGCCTTCCTCTGCAGTGAGTAGGGGAAACAAACATAGGGTTCAAATTAGGATCCACCTTAAACCTGAACGTGTTTAGCATAGAAACAATGATGGACACCATTTCTTTTCCTAGACTTATTTGCGGCCCAACCTAGAATCCTGGGTTTTTCAAAATATTCTCCATCAAAACTTGGAGTGACGTATTGCCATCAATAACGAGTTTATTATCTTCTGCAGTGTCAACAGTTGGAGCAGAGGCATCGACGTGAACATGATCATTTTTGTCGACATCTTCATCCTCTTCTTGCATCTGCTCTCTAATTATCTGCAAAGCTCGTCCAGGAACCTTCCTTAGAAGATGGGTAGTGTTTCCCTCGTCTTCACCAACAACCACCTTGTCTGTGCTTCTTCCATTTAAATCGATAGAAAAGTGCTGCTGGAAAGTCTCTCTCATGTACTTTGGATCATCATAGAGCCCTTCACTGTTCAACTCTGAATCAACCTCACAGATAATCTTCTCTCTTGGTCATCATATTCTCTATCAAGCTTTTCTTATTCATCTCTATTCTTCTCAGAGAAAACTTTTACTGAGAATTCTGAAAGCTCCTTTGGACACATCTATGCACTAAATTGAGGCTTCATCTCAGAAGCCACTTCAGATTTAGGAGTATCTAAATATGGAGACTTTTCCTCTTTAACAGAGATAGAAAAATTAGATGCTATGTCTATGACAACAGGGGAATGATTTACATTATATTCACTATCTCCATCACTCTTTATAGAATAATTTAATGGTAATTCCTTCTGCTTCTTAGCAGAAGCCTTGCAAATTGTAGCAACAGAAGCATTTTTCCTTTCGTGTACTCGAGAAAAAGAAGCCTTCTCCTTAGTTGCTACATCATAACATTTCTCAAGCACCTTCCAGGTTTCTAAAGTCTTGGTCATCGACTTTGGCTTTCCCTTTTTGGTAGTGACCTTGAACCTGCCATCCTTTGTGGCATCGACGTTTCTCACAGCCATTTCAACATGTTTTTGGAGAGTCTTTTCATTCCTCTGTTGCCTCTCTCTTGTCTCATCCTTTTTTGCTTTATCTCTAGCTTTTGTAGCTACTTCCTTTATGGAAGCTCCCATAGCAGTCTGTTTTGAAGCCTCAACAATAGACTTCTCTAATGCTGCTTGCCTTGCTGTATGCTGAGCTTTTGCTTTTCTTTAAGGTGCTATTGTAGCCCTCTCACAAATTGCTGTCACAGGCTTTCCTGCTGCTGTATTTATAGGATCAAACTTTTGCATTGGAATCAATGATTCCATAGCCACATCCTTCAATAATGGGCCGACTACAATGACTCTTAACATCCTTAGGAATATGAAAAGACTGAAAAAGCTCTTGGTTGTTGGGTGCAGAACATAGTACCATATAATTTCCCTGCTCTAAATAATATGGATCATCTATTTCCATTGGTACAATTCCACATTCAACAACAATAACTCTCTCCTTATTAGATATTATTCCTTTTAATTCTTATATATATACGCCCGCCCCTATCATTTTATGGGCACTATAATTTTATGTGGGCAAATTATTGCCTATTATTTGTACATGAACAACGCTGGGAGACAGGTGCCCATTAGAAGTATTGAAACCAATTGATTGCATGCGAATTGCAGTTTTGATTCTCAAAATCATAATTTTTTACATCTATTTCCCAATTTCTTACCTTACATTTCTTCTAATCCTTTTTAACATCTTATTGATGTGTATGCCTAAGAAATTTGTGCCACTGCTTCTCACTAATGCTGCGAATAGCTCCCACTTCATTGAGGGTCTCTACTAGATATAAAGTATCTACTTAACTTCCTCTTGCAATTAATAAGGACCTTTTCGTCACTTTCCATTTATTGGATTCCAACCCGACATAAAATCTTTGAGAGACCAATTACCCAACTGAAATAGAATTAATAATAATGACATAATCTTTTAATGAGTAAGAGCGATGATGGTTGGGAGGTTTTTGAGGTCACCATCTGAATGGAATGTCTTTTCACCGCGTGAAAATTGCAGGTGAGTTAACAAATAATCAATATCACTTTCAACGATAGGACATGATCTTTAATGATCGAGTGGCTTTTTTCCTTCTTAAATGATGGGTTTTTTCCTAAATTTCTCATGAGAGCATAGCTGCAAGAATAATGGAAGGATACTTCTCTGTAATGACCAAGTTACAACAAAACACTCTCTTGGGTTTTCTTTCAAAACGGAGAATGAAAGCGCTGCTAAAAATTAAAACAAGAAGAATGGTGGATGCAATTATTAATGTTCTAGGAAGCAAGTTCCTGAACCATTGGCGATGGAAACTTAACATAGATATAGTTTTTATGGTTTTGGCTTGGGGGCTGGAGTTGAAAGATGAAGTGTGCATTGTGAATTGGGTTATGCATCCTCTCTTTGATAAAGAAATCTTGTTGGGAATGGATTCTATATTTGAATGGGTGGTCCCTAGAAGAGGAACTGAAATATCAGACTCTTATGAGGATGAGAATGATGTGCAATAGTATGGGCTTAGCCCTGTCATCAAATGGGCCGGGAAGAATGACAAAGAGACTTATTTGAACGAGCATTAGGAGGCCTAGTTCAACTTGAATATTGAATTACAAAAAGATGAAGATGGCATGGTGGGTAATTTGCCATTAATTGTGCTTTGTCGAGGTCGAACCATGTAATGTTCTCGAACGGTTTTAGAGATGTTCCTGAAAGTTTTGAAAAATTTCCTGAACGGTTTTGGAGATGCTCCCGTGCTGCGCGGTCACAGCTTGTGCTGCGCGGCCACTTTACCAAACGGTTTTGGAGATGCTCCTGAGCTGCGCGGTCTCACCCCGTGCTGTGCGGCCTTAGTTGCCTGTGCTGCCCAGCTACTGCCCGGGTTGCACGACCACTACCTGTGGCGTTAGTTGTCCGTGTTACGTAACCACTTTCCCAAACGGTTTCGAAGATGCTCTCGATGATTTCTACTCTGATACCACTGTAATGTTCCCGAAAGTTTCGAAAAATTTCCCGAATGGTTTTGGAGATACTCCCATGCTGCGCAGTCACAGCCTATGCTGTGCGACCACTTTCCCGAACGGTTTCGGAGATGTTCTTGAGCTGCGCGGCCTCAGTTGCTCGTGCTGCGTGGCCACTACCTATGGCGTCAATTGTCCGTGCTGCGTGGCCACTTTCCTGAATGGTTTTAGAGATGCTCTCAATGATTTCTGCTCTAATACCATTGTAATGTTCCTGACCTCTGTGGGATGTGACAAACAAGTAGAAGGTTCTTGATTTCTATTGTGTGTGTAACAATGAGTACGAATACACTAGAATTGAGGTTGTACAATAATGTTGGTTATGGAGGGGAGTACGAACGATGTTGGAGGCTGTACGGTGGAAGATAAAGTGGTCGTACAGTGGACACAAGGTGGCTATACGGTGGCAACAAGGTGGCCATACGGTGGAAATAGGGTGGTCATATGGTGCAGACAAGATAGTCGTACGTTAGAAGTTATGTGGTTGTACGGTGGATACAAGGTGTGTGCGAAGCCGTACAAGGAGGCCGTATGGTTGGGCTGAAGAGGGCCGTACGGTCAATGGATACTGCACAGGAGGGGGGGAATGTCACACGGGATGTAATACAAAACTTGCAAATAATAGATGGGACAGTAAAATGCAAGGAAGAAAAGCATAGAATGCTTATGAAATACCTTATTCATTCAACACAAGAGAATTTGATAATCATGACTTCATCAATTTGCAAGATAATAGTGCTTCAATTTGCCAGATCTGAGCGAAGTGCTACAGTGATGGAATAGGGTGAGGGTTGAATCCCACTAAAACCGGAAGAGCCAAATAGGGAAGATCTTTTACTTTTGAAATGGCAAACAATAGAGAATCCCAACTGGAATTTGCAGTACAAGAAAAAATCTAAATTGCATACCCAAAAACTACCTACAAGCCGTGCTTAAATACCTGTCGAGAAACTTTTCGAGGGTGTACAAAGATAGCCAACGGTGACACAAACTACGGAAACAAAAAAAAAATGGGTCCGAAATATATTAAATCAATTGGAACCACAAATACAAATACTAACTTGGGTCCCATCTTAATTAATTAAAGTAATTAATTAAAGGTCCTTATATTATTTAAATTTTGGGACCAGTTAATTAATTAATTAAATTTAATTATTACATTAAAATTTGGGGACATGACAAACCAGAAGAGGTGAGGGTGCTGGTCATCCGATAGTTGTTGCTTGGGCATAAGAATGGTTTTAAAAGTTTTCTATGTCCACTATTATAGTTAGTGCAATCAACTCTATGTTATAATATAAAACGTATAGTGTTTGATAGAAGGTTAGAAGTGTGTAGTTTTGTTAAATTTGCTATGCAAGTGCCGTCGAAGGTGTATATGATGTTGATGTTTCAAGTTTTTGGCCGTCTTGAACCAGGGTTAAGATCGATGTGGTTGTTGTCGGTAATGGGTAGGTGTCAGGTTTTAGTGCCATCCTTAGGTGCATTGGAAGGGATTGTTATTTGTATGGAGAGAATTCTATGAATGTTGAAGAAATAACACAACCCGTTCTTACCAAGTCTTTATATTATTTGCGTGATAGTTTAAAGTCTCCATTGCAAATTGATTCATTGTCAATAGTTTGAGAATTGAAAGGATGCATGTGAAATGTCTGTGAAAATGCCCATTAACTATAGGTGCACATTTTAGATGTAGAAATCATATGTATGCATTAAAAAAGACAGAAAGGATTGCATTTGCATTTTAGTTCGTTGCCTAGATATCATAGTAATCATTTGCAAGCATTAGACTTCATTTGAAACCATTCCAAGCAAGAAAAATAATTTGAATATAAAAGACAATCAAGATAGACCTTGCATGCAAAGTGTTTGACAAAATGTCAAACATCTGAAAAGTATAGCAATTCAGTGTTTGATAGAGTTAGAACCTTTTGGGTTTCTTACATAGTAGTTGCATACATCATAGCCCTCCAAGGTTCAAAATTCAAAAATTAAAATATTGTACAACTGGAGGTCACACCTCCTTTACTTCCCTAGTACTATACAACCTTGAACTAGAAGGTGTATCTAAAATTTAAATAGTTTTCTTCTAGAATGAATGGACGAGTCATCACATATGTCATTCTGGTGCTTCTACTTCCACAATTGTGGCTTCTCTTTCCTAGTCAGGGAGATTTTTGTTGGTGAACATGAAATCAATATCTTTGGCAATTCACTTCAATTATTGAATTATGTCTATTGATCATGAGATTACTTCTCTTGCACCTTTGTATTGTGAAGGTTAATGTTATTTTGGATGCTCTTATAGAGGCTCCAACTATGGTCGCAACCACTAGCCCTATATGGGTGGCACAAAACACGTGGGTAGTCTTTGAAGATTTTGTGTTTGAGAACTATTATCTTTCCACCAAAATAAAAAGAAAAATATTAAAATTATTACGTTATAATATGTAATGTCCCTTATTATGATTAATAGAATAATGGGATAGTTACTCTTAGATTCACACTATCTTGCTTTACCAATACCCCAATTTGTGTATACCATTTCTAATATATTTCGAATAATTAGTGGTGTATTGAAATATCCCTAACAAGATATTTACTAGATTTCTCTTTTAACAATATAATTAGAACTAAAACATTGCAGATGTATTCCGATGCAATGGAATCCAGTAGAAACCCCAATAGATATTTGACTAACTTCTTGAATATCACATTCAAACTCAGATATATGCAAATGGAATACAATACTATAATAAAACTAGAAGATTATCCACAAGAATATAACCCGTTATTCCAAAATAACATTCAAGATGTCGAGCACATAACCAAGAGTTACAAACCAGTAAGATAAAACCAACAACTCTTATAACTCCTTAAAATACGTTATTGCATTATACAATAACAATACAATAACCAGCACTACGAATCCAATCCTGAAATACAGATTAATAGTCAGATTGGAAATACTAGAATAAGAACCTATATGCGCATGTGAAACACCTCAACTGATGTCTCCCAAGACAATGGGTTTGCGTCTACTACCTGCCAGCACGAGGGGCTACGTCCTCAAACTAGCTGAAAGTGGAAGCCTTTTGAAAACTCTCACAAGAGAGAAAATTGAACTGAATCATAAATCAAGCATGTCCAGCCATGAGCCTCCTTCCCCTATTAATACACAAACTAAGACTCTTCGACTCCCCTCTGGGTTTCGTCCTATTCCCTTGTAGCTCTTTAACTTCCCTATGGCATCTCATCTTACTCCTCCTTGACCTTTTGC
The DNA here is from genome assembly GCA_028749045.1 of Cupressus sempervirens. NCBI lineage: Eukaryota > Viridiplantae > Streptophyta > Pinopsida > Cupressales > Cupressaceae > Cupressus > Cupressus sempervirens. The sequence continues at coordinate 439,703,034 of CM053784.1, forward strand.
CCTCTTTATAACATTAAATTGACCTTTTAGTAATTTGAGTCTTCGTCTCCTAGTCAATTTTAACATTATATAAAATAAGTCTTGAATATTTCTAATGTCCCAAAAAGGGGACATTACAAATCTCCCCTCTTTAAAATTGCTTGTCCTCAAGCAATCAGTACCAGGATCCCATACAAGTTTGCAGGTAGCCCTGTAGCCCAAACTGAAAGCAATTCTGGCCACACTGCGAAGCAAGATGTAACTATCTCTCAACCGAATCTCTGGATTACATATAACTCTGAAAAACTCTGCACCTATAAACTGAACAACTCCGATCATCACTGCATCCTAATGGAGCTCGAAAATTAGATTCCAGATTTGAGATTTGAATGCGACATTAATGGCATAAATAAAATAGAGAATATGAAATGTCAGCATGCTGGAGGTGTTTATTTGAAAACAAAAGCTAGCCATCATTGAACTGATCATGACAAGGTATGAGTAGTTCGTACTTTTTTTCAAGAGCACTGCACCACGATGTTGCTGGCCATGTGTGATATCCAATATACCAGAAACAATGGAAATTATGCATTCCTATCTGCAAATGCACTTGCTACACCGATATAACTAATGTGGGTCATCCTATGCAGAAGCTTGATGATGAGAATAAGCACATGAAAAGCACCAGATATCTCTGCAACATCCTTTTTTGATAAGGATTGATTGATAGAGGCTGAAATATAACGTTCAGTAATACCATCGGAGGCAAACACTTGAGCAACATATATACTCTTCAAATTCGTTTTTATGAGGATGTAAAGGATTCTGATTTCCAGATTGATCACAATAGAAAATATCACACTATAGCTGTGAATATGCCAAAGTATCATACAACACTTTTCTGTACATATTTGGTTTTTAGCAATTACCTGTGGAAGATAACATGATGATCATATCCGATAAGGGAATAACAAGCATATCTAAAGTCCCAGGATTCTGTGTGATTATCTACCATTTTCACCAGTATTTGTGATTGATGCAATATATCTTCAATTAGGATAATGTAAAGAACAAAGATGAGCAGATTTATACAGGATATATACAACTTTGAAAAGAAAAGGTGAAGTTAAACATCATAGCAGAGAAGATATGATTGGAGGTTCATGTGTACCAAGACGTCTAAAGATCATAATGAAAACAAATGTATACAATATTGAGCATAGACTGAAAGATGATTGAGGTAACATTGGAACAACATTGTGTTCGAGAAATATATCATGAAATGTGCTTGTTAAAGATTGTTCAAAAGAATTTCTGTCACCACATTCTTGCGGCACTTGCTATGTTCTAATCTTTGCCTTGTTATATTTTCAAAACCTTTTATCACAGATACAACACAAAACGGTAGCAGAGATGTTTGAAGAAGGCGCAACAACTGCTTGGATAGAAGGATATGTGGATTTTCGAGATGCTCAGAGCCCGATACAGTGTGGATGGGTTTTGCTGGAGGAGAGCCTTTAAAATGTTATTTTTTTACTAATCATCGTTGAACGGTTCATTTCTAATATTTTCTTTTGTTTCATTGCAGGAATTATGGATATACGTGTTGGAAGGATTTCCCATGGATTAACGTTATGGAGATTTGAGGCTTTCATACGTTTATAGGAGCTTTGCAATAATGATTGTTGATAGAAGAGCAGGGTTCAAGTAGAAATATGTGAGAGGTATGGACGCATATGCATGAAATGAATGAAGTTATCTGGAAGCCTGGTATGGACACGTACCGGTCTAGAAGGATGAAGTTTTTGTGGAAATCGCATTCGATTCTGTATAGCATACATGGAGTAATTGAACACACATCATGAATCGATGATTAAATGCTCAAATGGTGAATGCAAAGGATGCAAGTATTTGCCGATGAAGATATATAAAACAAGAGTAATTAAACCAGCAGCTGTATTTGGTTTTATTTAAAATTATATTAAAGTCATAACATTGATTAGATTTTGTTGTGAAAGGGTGCAAGGTTTGGAATATAACCGATCCCTTTTTGTTCTCTACAAGTATATGTAATAGAAAATCAAACAGACTACCATTGATTCATTCCAAAAGATTATCTGCATTCCTGAGGCATACAAGTTATTATAATTCCTTTGCCGGAAGAGATTGAATTTGAACTAAGCTCTTGGAGATTGAAATTATTGGGCATACATTTCAATATTGCGTGATATAAAGTTGTGTTGGGTCAAGCATCTACATTTGAGTGTCTTCAACACAAATTTTTCCGTAGTATAATCAGTAAGATTTTTATGTGCTGTAGATTTAAATACTATATAGTTCATCCTTTGTGATCTTTTTGTTTTCTATTAATAATTTATTATTGGGATAAGTGGATCAAATTATTTGCTGCTATTTAAACCTAACAGATACAAGTATTGTGGAATATTATAATTTTTTCCTTATTTGTATCGATTTTGTCCCTTTAAAAGGTTAAAACATTATAGACTGGTTTCAATATGCATAAAACGAAATAATTTGACGTATCCCGATAATTGAATTGTTCATAGATTTAATATTCATAATATCATAAAGTTGTATGTGAAAACTTATAATAGTGACTCTATCACCCTTTTAAATTTCAGCACTGATCATTAACTCGCTCATATTTCTCTATCTGTTTGCTGGCAGTACTTGGATCTTTTTCTATTAAGGGTTTAATATCTATTTTTTTTAGTAATTCAATTCATTTTTAATCGTATTTCAGCATTTCCAAACTTATTAAAGTAATCATAATTCGCAGATTAATACTCAGAGTTATCAATCCAACAATTTCCTTAAAATCTTGCCGTATCAGAAATTGTCTTTGCGTTGAATTTATCTGCTATAAATGTCCTGGATTCAAGTTTGTTGTCCAATATCAAGTGTATAGATCTTGGTTTTGCATAACCAAAAGCATAGAGTATCTAGATCGAATTGATCAATCCTGTCAGGTTGGCTACAACCGATTAGACATCCTAGCATCGAGCAAGCAAGGTTCTTAGGATTCTAATCAACGGTTTTGATAACCAACAGATTGGTGACTCTACTGGGGAATTTACAAGTAAGCTTTGCATACTTACTCCATCAGACCAGTGTAGAGACTCATTTGAAACATGATTTTGTGGTAAGTTTCAAATTTTGTTGTTTCTATTCATTTGGCAAGATCGTGATTTCGTTATTAAGTTTAATTTCAGTATTTATGATTTGGTGTTTTATAATTTTCATATTTTATAACTCTTTTTTATCGGCATTTAAGCATAAAATACATAAGATTCTTCCTGAAAGTTGAAAATTTTGATTGTGTTCAAAGTTCTGATCTGAAATTTTTATTATTACATTTCACACAAGCTTTGAAAGCAACTAAATTTAAAATTTTATTGATATTTTCAGAAAAAACATTTTTCAAGTTCAAATTAGTATTGGCATTTACTTTGTTGGGAAAAGCACCTAGACATTTATTTCTTTCTTTTTTAAAGAAAGTGGCGACTCTATTGTGTATCATTAACATATTTTATTGAAGAGTTTTTGTCTGCTTTTGAGGTGTATGTGGGAAAGGTCAGTGAATCCTAGACCTAAAAGGCTCGAGCAACTAAGCTTTGAGAAAAAACCAAGAAAGAAGAAAGGTAAAAATAAAAAATAAAAAATGCTATACATAGGACACAGAAGTTTTCAAGAAAGGACCAATAAGCAAAATGAGAGAGACAATTCAAGTCACAATAATCTTAAAAAAGGAGGAAGAGAACTGCAATCCATTTTTCCATATTCCTAGGGTGGATGAAGAGCCGGATTGCGAGATAACTCATATTGAGGATGACGAAGAGCATGAACAAATAATGTAATGGGATATGATTATAAAGAAAATGGCTGAAACAACGAATGTCAGTAGTGCAATATTAGTGAAAACATTAAAAATGTAGCCAGATCATATCTTTGAAAAAATAGGGATATCAAAGGATCTTATTGTTTCCCCACTTAGAAAAACTTGCAATAAAGAGAAGTCAGATAGGTGGAGAGAAGAAAGGCCTGAGAAAATGCAAAATGAAGTGAATACGTCATCAAAGTATAATCCACCTCATAGAAAGAATCTAGAATCGCAATTCGCCACTAGCCATGTTAATCCACTATATGAGAACAAAAAGGATAAGAATCAAAATAACAAATTTAATAGGCATTTCAACAATAATCAACAGACTTGGAATGTTGGACAACACACCAAAGGAATTCCGCAAAACTATAGGAACATTAGAGAACCTTATGGTATGAATCAAAATAATAATAATCAAAATACCCAAGGTTATATAGTTCAAAATTAGGGGATTAGGAATCAAGCAATAAGGCAGCCAATGACAATCGAAAGATATAGACAACTTGATTTCGGTGGGACTAGAGGATATCCAAATTCAGTCTCTAATGATTTAAGGAATGCTATTCCAAAATTTTCAGGAAATGGGACAGAATCTATTGAGCGGCATGTGAACAAATTGAGCACAAATTGAAAAATCATTGAGGGAACATTGGAACAACACTGTGTTCGAGAGATATATCATGAAATGTGCTTGTTAAAGATTGCTGAAAATAATTTTTGTCACCACCTTCTTGCGGCACCTGCTATGTTTTAATCTTTGCCTTGTTATATCTTCAAAACCTTTTATCACAAATATGGCACAAAATGCAGTAGAGATGTTTGATGAAGGCACAACAACTGCTTGGATAGAAGGATATGTGGATTTGTGAGATGCTTAGAGCTCGATACAGTGCGAACAGGTTTTGTTGGAGGAGAGCCAAGAAAATGTATTTTTTTACTAATCATCGCCCAACGGTTCATTTTTAATATTTTCTTTTGTTTCATTGCAGGAATTATGGATATATGTGTTGGAAGGATTTCGCATGGATTAACGTTATGGAGACTCGAGGCATTCATACGTTTACAGGAGCTTTGCAATCATGGTTGTTGATGGAAGAGCAGGGTTCAAGCAAAAATATGTGAGAGGTATGGACGCATATGCATGAAACAAATGGAGTTATTTGGAAGTCGGGTATGGACATGTACCGGTCTGGAAGGATGGAGTTTTTGTGGAAATCGCATTCGATTTTGTATAGCATACATTGAGTAACCAAACATGCATCATGAATCAATGATTAAATGCTCAAATGGTGAAAGCAAAGGATGCAAGTATCTGCTGATGAAGATATATAAAGCAAGAGTAATTAAACCGGCGGTTATATTTGGTTTTATTTAAACTTATATTAAAGCCATAACATTGGTTAGATTTTGTTGTGAAAGGGTGAAAGGTTTGGGATATAATCGATCCCTTTTCATTCTTTATAAGTATATGTTATAGAAAATCAAACAGACTACCATTGATTCATTCCAAAAGATTATCTGCATTCTTGAGGCATACAAGTTATTATAATTTCTTTCCTAGAAGAGATTGAGTTTGAACTAAGCTCTTGGAGTTTGAAATTATTGGGCATACATTTCAATATTGTGTGATATAAAGTTGTGTTGTGTGGAGCATCTACATTTAAGTGTCTTCAACACGAATTTTTCTGCAGTAAAATGAGTAAGATTTTTATGTGTTGTAAAGTTAAATACTATATAGTTCGTCCTTTGCGATCTTTTTGTTTTCTATTAATAATTTATTATTGGGATAAGTGGATCAAATTATTTGCTGCTATTTAAACCCGACAAATACAAATATTGTGGAATATTATAATTTTTTCCTTATTGGTATTTATTTTGTCCCTTTAAAAGGTTAAAACACTATAGACTGATTTCAATATGCATAAAATGAAATAATTTGACGCATCCTGATAATTGAATTGTCCATAGATTTAATATTCATAATATCATAGAGTTGTATGTGAAAACTTATAATATTGACTCTATAGCCCTTTTAAATTTCAGCACTGATCATTAACTCGCTCATATTTCTCTATTTGTTTGCTGGCAATATTTTGATCTTTTTCTGTTAAAGGTTTAATATCTATTTGTTTAGTAATTGATTTTTAATTGTATTTCAGGATTTCCAAACTTATTAAAGTAATCATAATTCGAAGATTAATACTCACAGTTATCAATCCAACGATCTCCTTAAAATGTTGTCGTATCGGAAAATTATCTTTTCATTGAATTTATCTGCTATAAACGTCTTGGATTTAAGTTTGTTGTCCAGGATCAGGTGTATAGGCCTTGGTTTTGTAGAATCAAAAGCGCAAAGGATCTAGATCGAATTGATTGATCCTGTCAAGTTGGCTACAATCGATTAGACATCCCAGCATCGAGTAGGCAAGGCTCGTAGGATTCTAATCAGCGGTATTGATAACCAACACATCCAACTTTAAACTGAATAGAATTACAACAAGGTCCTCTACAGGCCATAAATATATGATCAACACTCGGATCCCAAACCCTGTTGTCATAACCAGCCAATAAGATAATATAGAAATGTATTAATGAACAATGCATAACCCAGTAGATGATGACAACCCGACCTAAATAGATGATGTAATAAGCAAGCCGCTCAAAAAATGAGTAACACCTTGGGTGCAACAAATATGAAACTGTTATCTTCAGTCTGGAGAATCTCTGAGTACATAGGTACTATGAATAAGAATGAAGCTAAAAGAGCATTCTCTATGATCAACACATAACTCTCCTTAATACAACACCAAAAACTACCCAAAGGCTGATGTATATAATCCAGCCAACTCTTGTATGGTGTGAAATCAGGAACCCTATGTGGACTGATCCAATGATGCACAACCGTAGTCAAATCACCACTTCCTTCCTGTGACCCATATTCATTGCTAGGAATATTACCAGGATTCCATATCTTGAAATTAGAATCATCTTCTTCATGATAATCAAAAGGAGAGTCCTTGTTTATCTCAAAAAGGGGATTATTGGAAATCCAATCAGCATCGACTTCAAACACAGGGTTGTCGGTAAGCTGAATGAGATCTGAAACTTTAGTACTTGGTCTTTTAGGACAACTGTCCAAGTCATAAGTTTGCTGAATGCTATCAAGCTCAACAATGACTTCTTTGAAAAACTCTTGCCTCACCTTACCCTCATGATCTTGAGAGTGATTCTTGACCCTGATCTGATTTTCTGCTTCCTGGAGAGAAAATCAAGTTTCATCCAATGCCTCCTGAGTAGACTTAAGCTCCTTATTGAGCTCTCTAATCCCATTCCTTTCCTTTTTCAGCTGATTGACATGTATTTCAGCAATCTTTAGAATGTTATCCCTATCAGAAAGCAAATGTAAATAATTTGATTTCATAGTTTCAAGAGCTGTTTTGATCACTTGCAAATCAGAAACAAGCCAATCTGCCTCCACTCCCCTTTGAACCTTTCTGTAGAGATCCTCAACCATCTTGTGAGTGCTGTCATAATGTACTAGAGATGCCACAACTCTATCTTCATTAACCTTCAACTGGTTCTTTAGGGTATGCATTTCATGATTGACATTTTGAAGTGGTTCATCATTTTGCAGTGTCATCTTGGTAGGTTCATCTAATTTTATGTCATGGGTATAAGAAATACATGGTTCATCACATATCTCAAAGCCATAGGTATTCTTTCCCTTGTTCTCTGGATTTGTATGCAAAGGCCAAAGTGTTGCCATGTTATCATTTGCATATAAGGGCTCATCATACAAGGACCTCGACTTGCTATTTCCATGTATGCAACCTATCTCATTAATCTGCCTGCCAAGGTTAACCTCCAATTCATCAACGAAGAAATTGGCACCCTGTGTAACAGCTTTTGAGTGATCACGAGAAGGCTGCAAATCAATGGTGGTTGGCTGTTCTTTTTCAAGATCCTCTATTAGATGAATTTGGCCTGCTGAAAATTTGTTGTACACACTTTTGCACTAGTCTTTTACAAAGAAATCCTTAACCAATTCCAAATACATTCTTTTTGCCATATCAGCCTTATTTTGCTGCTCTAGATGAAAATCCAAGTAATCACTGATTGATAAATCATTTTGAATTCGGGTAGGAAGTTTTTGATACTCTTTGTATATATTGAGTATTTCTATTCTTATATTTGCTGATTGGGGCACCCATGGTCTAGAATATTCAACTCTTTCTTTAGGGTTGCTATATGAAGGGTTGCCTATTTACTTGCCTTTCATCCCTTTTGTAATTACTCATAGAGACATCTTTTGAATAATTTGATACTGGTGGTTGAAAAGGAATTGATTCCTTTATCATTGACTGCTCAGGAATTTGTGATAGTTGATGCTTTTCTTTTCCTACCTTCCTACTTTATCACCATCATCCCATTGCTGCAAACTTCTGCCATCTTTGTGAGTAAATGCATCTGTGATGTTTGTGGCTGCCAATGAAATTGAAATACTTGACAAATTTTCTCTTGCCAGCGATCCATGTGCATTCTGCAACTTTGGCTCGTGTTTGGTTAATAACTTTGCCATTCTACTTGGCGCCTATATAGAACCCATCCAAACCATGATATTTTGAGGGTATAATCAAAATACCATAATTTGACTCAACATATACCCCAGAACTTTAGACTATTTAGAGACCTTCACACTGAACTGCGAGTTATGATTTTTGTAACTTTGATAAAGCTTCTGAAGTATCTTCTGGTTCTCACATAGTAATCACCTTTTAGTATTGGCTCTAGTAAAACTTTTCTTTTTGAGTTGTGTTCCATCACTTGAAACAAGCTATCCAGAATAACATAAACAATGATGAAGATTATTTCAAAATTTCGTTCCTCTTTTGTGTCTCAACACAACGGGCTAGAACATATACCTTCACCCCCGCATAAAAATAGGTTCAATAGACTTCCTTCATACACAGTTAGCTCACACGACTCAGAAAGCAAATATGCTAATGTTCTTAACAACGGCGATGACCGTAAAACAAAAACTTTCTCAGCAAGAACACCCTACACTGGTACGATTATCCTATAATATTCTTTTCTGGTACTATGTTATCATCACCCGTAACTCATGCTGCACTTATATCCCGAAAAGATGACAAGCAAAGAACTTTTTTCAAAAGAATGTGAGCCATCCATACCATAACAACCTACCCACATACCTGAGAGAAAAATCCGTCTTTCAAAAGCGACAAGCATAATTGAAAAAAAAGAGAGAATTGATGCCAACATGGCTATGAGCTCAAGCCAACACAAATGAAACTGCTGGCATACACATATGCCTAATCGATTCCAACAGATCTCCACAGTGTCAAGAATGTGATGTCGAGTCGCTGTAAGTGCATATTAATCCCCGGTCTTGTTGTAGGACAACATATGTTATTTCTGAGGATATTAAACTTCACAACCTTGTAGACAAATCACTTATTCGAATGGAATTGTCTCTTCTTATTGGGACACCTATGAAAACGTTACTTCTACCAGAGACATTACATTTCTTTCGAAGAGGACTAATCGACAAGAAAAAAGGAAGAACTATTTAGTCTTAGGCGATTAGATTTTGCAATACCTTGCAATGATATCGTGTCAGTCAAGGATATCGTGTCATGTTAGGGACGTTACTCCAGATGTCTCAATACTCCCCAATGACATGGAACAACCCCTTCGATTATTGTCTTTTCCACCACTTGACAATCTCCAACCTATTTAAAAAGTAACTTTATAGTTCTATAGTCACTTTAAGTGAAAAATTAGAAAGTAACTCAACTTAAAATTATAACATAAAGTGCACTATAGTCACTTTAAGTTATAAATTTTAAATGAAAAGTAACTTTAAAACATAACAAAAAGTGAGTAAAATGTTATATTTTCAAAAAGTGAATGTCAAAATGAACATATAACATAATTTTTTAAAATTCGTGTTGTTGCACTTAAAATGTCCAATTTTGAGGCACTAAAGTGACCATATCTCTTGACTGAAACTCCAATTGACCTCTAGGTTAGACCGAATCGAAGGGGAAAACGAAAGGCATGACATGAGCAAAACCAAAAGACTAAAAACAAACAAACGCAAACTCAAAAGCAAAAAACGGACTTTGAAGGCTTCAAAAGTCGAGCAAAGGGTCGACAAAAAGCAAAATAAAAAAGACTTGACAAAGGTCTTCAATAAAAACATTCATTGTATCAATTGGTACCGATTGGTTGATCAATACTAACGAATTAAATAATGAAATAAACTCAGAGAAATGCGAAACTAATTTGAAAAAGTTTCTTACTGTTACCTACATTTTGTGGTGACAAAATGTAGGACAACATACTAGATTTCTCTTTTAACAATATAATTAGAACTAAATCATTGCAGATGTATTTCGGCGCAATGGAATCTAGTAGAAACCCCAATAGATATTTGACTAACTTCTTGAATATCACATTCAAACTCAGATATAGGCAAATGGAATACAATACTATAATAAAACCAAAAGATTATCCACAAGAATATAACCTGTTATTTCACAATAACATTCAAGATGTCAAGCACATAACCATGAGTTACAAACTAGTAAGATAAAACCAATAACTCTTATAACTCCTTAAAATACGTTGTTGCATTATACAACAACAATACAATAACCAACACTACAAATCCAATCCTTAAATATAGATTAACAGTCAGATTGGAAATACTAGAATAAGAACCTGTAAGCACATGTGAAACACATGAACTGATGTCTCCGAAGACAATGGGTTTGCGTCCACTGCTTGCCAGTATGAGTGGCTACGTCCTTAAACTAGCTAAAAGCTGAAGCCTTCTGAAAACTCTCACAAGAGAGAAAACTGAACTAAATCATAAATCAAGCATGCTGAGCCATGAGCCTCTTTCCCCTCTTAATACACAAACTAAGACTCTTCGACTCCCCTCTGGCTTTCGTTGTATTCCCTTGTGGCTCTTTAACTTCCCTATGGCATTTCGTCTTATTCCTCCTTGACCTTTTGCCCTCTTTATAACATTAAATTGACCTTTTAGTAATTTGAGTCTTTGTCTCGTAGTCAATTTTAACATTATATAGAATAAGTCTTCAATATTTCTAATGTCCCATAAAGGGGACATTACATGTGTATCTAAATTGTTAAATGGATATGCAACTAGATATAACAATATCCTAATACTGAAATAAACTACTGTCATTCTTTGGAATAAACATCTTAAACGTGTAGTGATTGATATATATGGTCACTTATATCATTGGTTGCATTCCTTAAAGCATATAATTCTAATATGATATTAGTTCTCCCTTACTGGCGATCAGTTCTGAATTAAGAAACCTTCATTGTCCAACCTTTATTCTTATGTTTGATTCAAGTTCAAACTATATTATATAATGCTCTTCACCCCTATACAATGTGGTAAATGAATGTATATTTTTTATTTAATCAGTGCATCAAAACATGTTGCGTTCCAAATTGAAATTTAAGAGATTACATTGTTTCATGAAAATAGTTCTTAGGCTGGATGTTTTCTAGGTGCAATGAATGAAATCGCCTCTGCTGAAGTTGAAAAAAAAGACAAATTTGTTTTGACGAGTTGTTAATTATGTGCTATTTTGTCTCGAGTTGTTGTAACACAATGCCCTTGCTAGTTTTTCTATAATGCAATGGTTAGTGGTTGAAATCAAATAGCCCAGAGATCATAATCAGAATCCTTTCATTGTAATTCAATAAGTAATTTGTTTTAAAAAATCCATAGCAGCTATCTTCACATAACTTGTTGGAATAATTAGGACTGTTGCAGTAATACAAATCAGTTGTTTTCCTGCACATCAGTATATGATCAGATAATGGCCTAATTCACAGGATTGGTGGTCAGTTTTAGGTTTGCTTTCTTTGCGTGTGTTTGTTTATCATTGTTTCAGAATGCTTATTTTGTTTTATTAGAACAGTATTTGAGTTTTAAAGTTATTGTTCCAATCTAAATATCCATTACAATTCAGCAATTCATTTTATTTTATAGTGGTTTAATGCGCTGTTTGCAATTCTAGTTGGCTATTTTTCTGATCTTGTTCATTTTCGTCCATTCTATCTAAAATATTCAGCTGATTAGATTTGCCCTGTCCAATTAAAACATGTGGTCTTACATATATTTCACTAATGTATTGTCAAGATTCGAAACAACGTTTCTAGTTTAAAATGATATGTTGTGTGCTCAATATTTTCCCATTAATAAGTTTTTTGATTGATCTTTAGTATTGATCTCATATGTATTAGACTTAATGAGGATAAATTAGGATTTCATATTTTTCTATGAACAATCTAGGTTATTATTGCCAAGTCAGAATTTTTCAATGAAGTGTTCAGTTGATTATTATTGAAATAGAAGTGACCAGATTTTTTATTTTTTAATTAATGATCTGTGCAGGTATGATATTCTATTTTTCTGGGTGGCAAGAATGGTAATGATGGGTATTGAATTCACTGGTAGACCACCATTTTCATATGTGTATCTTCATGGTCTAGTACGTGATTCTCAGGTAAATACTTAGAAGCATTAATTGGAAACATGTCGGCTTATAATTTAATGCAATTAGAATAAAAACCCTCCATGAATGATCCCTCATTTGTCATTAATTGTACAGTCAATTACAAGGATATTTTTCTTGAAACACATTAAAATCTTGAATAGTACTTATTTTGACCATAATGTAATGGAGATCTTTACTGCTTTCTAGTTACAGTATCAATTACACTGATATACAAATAGAGGGATGGCGTACAACGGATTGGTTATTCAAGAATAACATAGTAAAAGATTTTTGAGGGTAGTTGTTAATTACATGATTGTAGATCATGGAGGGCCATTCACCAATCTGACCCCTTTCCCAGCTACAACAGTTCTATTTAGAGGGTCCAACAGTTGTCAGTTAGACTGCAGGCATTGGTTAACTATGTTATTAAAGGAATACAAGAATACATGTGTTTACCGTACTGGTAAAGAAAATGAACGCATACAGACAATGGAACATGAACAGCAGAATTCTTTAGATTATTTACATAGGCCAGAACATTACATTATGCTTCATAAGATGAAATAGTAGAAGATGATTTACAATGATCCCAGACGGGATATAAATACTATCCGCTGAACCTTCTCGAAGGAGTCCGTCGGCCACAAACCTTATGTCCGCTACAAACTATTTACCCGTTGGCTACAAAATACAGAAACACTGACGACAATCACCCTGTCGGCTACAAAAACACCGACGACAATCATCCCGTCGGCTACAGAAACACCAATGACATCATCCCCCCCAAAAGAAAAAGTTGTCTCCTGACGACTAACAAAATATGCGAGACAAATTAACAAACAAAATATATTAACAGAGTGACTACAACAAGAAAAATCTGCTTCCGTCGCATCACTTCCACATTCATCCCGATACATCTGTAGCCTTTGCTAACACAATACTGTCTCCTCAAGCTAACCTTGATAGCCACCCATTCTGCTTTCTCTGCTTCCAACACTGGGTCCACTGAGCTAAGTGTCGCTGTATTGCCTTCTGGATGACCCACTCCTCCCGAGCTCTCTATGCATCCACCAAGATAGCCTTTTGGCCAACACCTACTCCCAGTGCCTCTGGTACACAAACACTCCATGCTTGCAACTGCTTCAAGTCTTCTCAACTGATATCCACAACGACTGGGGGTCCGGGGGGCAACGCCCCTGGTGGGGTCTTGGGGCAGTGCCCCTCGCCGCCAAGACCAAATTAGCACTTCGCAACCCACACAAAAATGCACAGATTACGCCATTTCTGTCATTTTCTACCAATTCTACACTCTTTCTGGCAACCACTGATGCGTCCCCTTCCCATTGACATCATCTGTAAGTCATTCTGAACAATTTGAATTTGTCGTCGTTTTTTTTTTAGCAAACCCTCCTCGGCGGAAGAAAAGAACGCCACCTCAGGTATCACAACCCCCGAAACTAGCAAATCCCAGTAAAAAATTAGAAGCTTCTCAGGTCTACCTTTCCAATTACATCAGCTCACACAGGCGCAACTTCTCACACCTCAAGCTCAAAATCTGGAGTCGTCCTTCAAGCTTCCCACAACAAAAAGTCTCCACCCTTCCAAACCCTCAATCGCTATTTTGAAGTCTTTTAAAATTCTCTGCTATGAGTATGAACACGCCCATCCCAGTATGGAGATGTGAATCGATGGCATTGATTGTATTGCCCAGAACTCCACAGAAATGGTCAACTGCTCCGCGGGAATATGGACTCCGCAGGCCCAACATCGTGGGGACCCCGTAACAAATATCCCATCTCGCCAAACTACAGCTCCTCTAACACAATCAATCCCATCCGGGAGAGTCGCCATTTGTTTCCACTCATTCCCCTTCGAATCGTAACTCCAAGCTCCCCCTCTATAAAATGCATAGACGCCATTAATGGCCGAAATACAAGAACAAGATCTCGAGCATCCCCGCTTGGGCCACATGTTCTCTAGACTACTCCAGATCCCCAAATTCGGATCATAAACTTGTGCACTCTGTTTGAATATACCCTACGACTCACTTTCATACCCGCTGATCACATAAAACTTCCCATCCATGAAAGCCCCTTGACATTCATCCCGTTCCTCAATCATATCCGAAAAAATCTCCCATTTATCTTGCTCCACATCATAAACAGCCGCTCCTCTCAGAGCACTCTTATTTTCACCATGGCCGCCGGCAATGTACAGAAGCTCATCCGAAATAGAGCAAGTGAAAAATGACCGAACTGTCTGCATATCAGCCCCTTTAATCTATTTCCCCGACGAGACATGGAGCACAAACACGGATTTCACTGCCTCCCATCACTTCGGATGCCATCCACCGATCACTTTGCTCTTCACGAAAATGTAGTCGCTGAAGAGGAGAATTCCGTCAAACAATTTTTTAAAACAACCCTGCGGACAGAGGAAATCCGCGGGTTGCTTCCATGGCCAGTCTGTCCGCGGGACACAATCTGTGGAAAGCCTACTTGTGGACATCCTACCCACAGGACATAGGACAGAGGAAATCCGCGGGTTTCTTTTGCGGCCAGTTTGTTCGCGGGACACAATCCGCAGAAAGCCTGCCCGTGGGACACAGTCCGCGGGCTCTCACTCTGTTTTTTTTTTTGTTTTTAATTGTTTCTTTTATTTTATTTTTTTAATTTTTTTTATACCATTTCTATTCTACAAAATATACAGAGCACCTCAAATTAGCCTCCGGCCGTCGCCATTCTGCAACGACGAAGGAGTTAGCTGGCCTTTCTGCGACAGCGACGAAGTCGTCCTGGCACCATATATTTTCAATTTGGATTCGTTCACTGCGTGAGGTATCTCTTCCCCATGCGAAGTTGACAATTTGATCGCTCCATTATTGCCGACCTCCTGAATCTGATATGGTCCAACCCTTGGGGCCTTAAACTTTTTTGGTTAGACTTCATTCCGACCGTCGTACTTGAGTACTAACTGCCCCAGCTGAAACCTGTTGAGTTTGTCATGCCACGCCTTATGCCTATTCTGTGTCACCTCCGTCGCCCACTGTGCTTGCGGTCGTCGCGCATCTAGATTATTTTGTTTCTGTTGGCACCCTTCAACTAATTTTATGGTGCGATGCATTCTTTTCTTCTTGTACGGTCCGTTCACCATGTACCGGACGATGGAATTTTTCTTTTTTCTGGGTTTGTATTGTATGTCCTTCCCTTCTTCAGCCATAACCTCCTTTGTGTCATCTGCTTCTCTGTATTCCTTTGGACACTCATTTTCCTCCTTTTTCTCACCTTTGTCGACCCTTAGCATATTACAACTCGGAAAGAGTTCGTAGTCTTCTATTTGCCAATGGTAAAGGCCATTCACTGAGTCTAGGTCGTCATCATTTGATCCTCCTTCTAGTGTCAATACTCTTTCGTCGTTCGGTTCCATTATCTTTCCTTCATTGTCATTTCTTTCATTGTCATTGTCGCCTTCACCTTCTGAGTCTGACGATGCTGACTCCTCACCTACCATTTGTGTGTGTAGGTCAATTATGAATCTTTTGCCTCTGCGCTCCATTGACAGGGTATTTCGTTTCCAATCATGTTTTACTTTTGCTTGCACCAACCAAGTCCGTCCGAGAATAGCATCATATCCTTTTCTTTTCAATGGAATGACCACAAAATTCAATAAAAATGGTTGCGTACCAATGGTTACCAGTTGCGCCCTCAAGGTTCCTAACGGTTTGATCCTGTGCTAGTCCGCCGTGAGCAACTGGAATGTAGGTGGCCATAGTGTCGGCTTTCCCAACTTCTTCCAGGTATCCTCTGGTAAGACATTCACGCCTGACCCTCCGTCAACAATTGTGTTTGTCAAAACATTTCCCAAAATCCCCATCTCGACGACCGCCGGATGCCTTCCCGTCGTGAGTGTCGGAAGCATTGGGTCTGTTGCCGTCGTTGGACTACTGTCCCTTCTTGTGTCCTCTGTTGCTTTCGAAAATGTGTATGATTCGGAATGGCCGTCCGTAACTGGGGCATTGTGAGAAGGAGGTCACTTATCTTGACCGATATCTCTGTTTGTAAGATCTGCCATACAATGTTTTGTTCTGCTAAGTTCCTTGGCAAAGTGCCGGTGATGTCCTTCAACTGAGATGTCCTTGCCGATGATGCTTTTCCAATTTCCACCTGCGCTTCCTCCAATTTTCTTTTTTCCTCCGACGGCAGTTTTGCTTGCCTCATCGTAATTGCCAGAACCTCCTCTTCATCCGTGTCGACAGTGATCAAGTTTACTCTAGACTTTGGGCACTTGGCATCTTCATGGCCACCGGGTCCGCACCATCTGCATAATAATTTTGGTGTGTTTGCCGCTGTACAATTCCACGCAAAATGACCCCACAAATTATATGCTTGGCATTGAATGATCAGCCGTCTGTTTGCATCATACTGGGTTCAACTTTGACTCCCATTATTATTGTTATTGTTCACATTGTTGTTATTTTGCCCTCTGTTATTATTCCTGTACCCTCCGGATATGGCACCTGTGCTATTCATATTTCCGCTACTGGCCGACATGGAAGCCTCCTGTGTAAGAAGCACCTGCGGAGATCCTCTTGTCTTCATGTTAAAGGGGCACTCTTTTGTCGAATGGCCCATGATCTGACAAATGTCACAGAATTGGTTCTTTGGACAGGATCCTTTAGTATGACCGTCGGTTTTACACTCCGTGCACCACAACTCACTACCTTTTGGCTCCTTCTCCATATTTTTAAACTCCTTCATTATGCGGATCATGTCCTTCTGTAAGGCGCGGACCTTCTTGCTGCTGCCTTCATCGTCCCTACTATCTTCTCCGGTAGGTTCATCATCATCAGAATCAGATGAGCTAGTCTTCCTCTTCTTTGTCTTCTGCTCACTTTTGAGGTCCAATGCTCTGCTATAAGCTTTCGCGTATGACGACGGTGGCACAATTTTCATTTTCTTCCACAACTTCGAGCGTAGGCCTTCCATGAACCATCTTTTCTAAAGTCTGTCTGCTGGCTTACTTTCCATTTTATTTATCAAATCTTTTAATTTCCTGGCATAAACGCGGACGGTTTCGTTCTTCCCCTGCTTAGTATTGAAGATCTCTGCTACAATTTCATTATCATCCCGCAATAGTTTAAATTTTGCCAAAAACTCCTTTTTAATGTTATCCCAACTGTTTAGCTTTTGTGGATCTGTATCAGTAAACCAATCAATTGCCACGCCCCGTAGGGTGGCCGGAAATTGCCTCATCCAGTCGTCTTCACTAGTTATCCCATTTGCCTTCTAGATCGTTTCACATGTTTTGCAATGTCGAATGGGATCGGCCGTACCATCACCATTGAACTTTGACAGTTTCTCTTTCGGTCCTGCCATCACAATTGGTTTTTGTAAACAGGTGTTGCTCGGTCTTGCAACACTGGTGCTCATCACTCCCACACTGGCGGTCTGCACTCCCACACCGGCGGACTGGTCTCCCACACCGGCGGACTGGTCTCCCAAACTGGCGGATTGCACTCCCACACCGGCGGACTGGTCTCCCACACCGTTAGAGTGCACTACCACACCGGCGGACTGTTTTCCCACACCGTCAGACTCAACAGCTATGAACTTTGTTGAAGAAGGATGTTCTGAAGTTGTCCACTGTGGAAGTATATCCCAGACAAAGAGTTCACTCCACGCTCTTGCTCCACTGGCACTTCGAGCCGTGCGAGTCAATGCTCTTCCATCTGAATTCTCTTCCCTTGGCGAACACAAATTCAAAAACTCCTCCCGTGCTTCTTCCACCAATTCCACCCTCTGTCGAGTTTCCTCCAACAATTCTTCCGTGCTCCAATTTTCGTTGGCAATCTTCTAGAATCTCCTTCGGCGTTCGGTTTGTTGTGCCAGAATTAAATTTTCTTGCGCAGTACGGATTCCATCTTTTCCCTTGACCTTATTTCGACCCTTGTTAAGCTGATTTGGCATTAATCTTCATTCCTCCCACCTTCCAGGTAAAGAAAATGAACGCATACAGACAATGGAACATGAACAACAGAATTCTTTAGATTATTCGCATAGGCCAGAACATTACATTATGCTTCATAAGATGAAATAGTAGAAGATGATTTACAATGATCCTAGACGGGATATAAATACTATGCGCCGAACCTTCCCGAAGGAGTCCGTCGGCCACAAACATTATGTCGGCTACAAACTCTTTACCCGTCAGCGACATGATACAGAAACACCGACGACAATCACCCCGTCGGCTACAAAAACACCGATAACAATCATTCCGTCGGCTACAGAAACACCAACGACAACATGCTTTTAAAACTAGATATATCTAAAGCTTACAATATGGTGTCTTGGAAGTTTCTATCTTCCGCTCTTAGAAAGTATGGTTTTGAAGGGAGGATTCTTTCCATGTTGGAGGTTTGTTTCCACTCACCTATGTATTTGGAGCTTGTCGATAATTCCCTTCAAGGTTTCTTTGTTTTTCAGGTGGTCTCTGCTAGGGAGATTCCCTTTTCCCCTACCTCTTTATCTTGATGGCTGATGCTCTTGGTCATGACTTTTCCCAAAAGGTCGTTGAAGACTGGTTTTAAACCTTCTTCCTCACCTTTGGTGGTTTCTCATCAACAATTTGTGGATGACATGGTGCTTCTAGGCTTACTACTGTTTTAGTGGCTAAAGGGTACAGAAAGTTACTTCAGAATTATGCATTGGTTTCAAGTCAAGGAATCAATCTTCAAACAAGCGCCATCTATATTTTTCTATACTCCTAATATCAAAATCATATTGCAGCCATTCTTAACCATCATATAGTGTAATGTTCTAGCTCCTCTTAATAGCGAAACCATATTGCAGCCATTCTTAACCGTCATAGCATAATGTTCTAGTTAAATATGCTCTAACCATTTTTTGGCATACGGTGTGAGGATTGGTTGTATAGCCTATTGTCATGCCGAGGAGGGAATATGGTTGACCGTACGGTAAGGGGGAGGCGGAGATGGCACACTATGGGGCTGAGTCATCGTACGATGCAAGCAGTGTATGATGAACGTAGAGAGGGGAGACGGTGTATAGTGGTGGAGGTGACTAACTACCACATGGTGGTATGGGATGGCTATGTACAACATCTCGATTGATCGTACGTTGTGACTTGGAGCAAGACCATATGGTGTGACAAGAAGTTTTGGGGGTGAAAGAAATCAAGGTACGTGTGGTAGCCTAAACATGCAATAGAGGGAAGACATTGGAGGGTGCACAAGGGATGGAAACCATCAATTTGACTAAGCATTCAATGCTTATCAATAGGTCATTAAGGGAGTAATACTATATAGGAACACAAAGAGATGATGCCAGGAAACCAATGTTCTAAAATTTTCTTTAATTGTCAGAAATGAAGAATACAGGAGAGTGCTTTAGACTTGCCAGAACTAGAGCTAAACAACATAGCAAAGTAGTGTGAGGGATTGATCCCACTAAAACTGCTAAGCCAAATAGGGTAGATCTTTTACTTTCAAAATGGAAAATAAAACATAACGCAAACTGGAATTCATAATTTACAAATAAAATAAACCAAGTCGCATACCTATGACATCTAACCCAATGAACATATATATCCTGTTAGAGGAAAACACTCGAGGGAAAAACGTGCCGACACATGACACGAAAAACACCTATGCCTACAAAAAAATATAGATGGGCCCAAGATATACATAAATCAATTGGGACCCCAAATAAATGACGGGGATATTACAGTCCTCCCATCCCAAAAATTACTTGCCCTCAGGCAATTGCAAATCTGATTCTAGGAAACGTTCTGCAATTAGCTTCTTCAGTTTGGAATCATGCACCAGGTAGATCGTATTGCCACAGTAAATGATATCATCAATCACTTTGTATCAATCATCCTATATATAGCCATCTATCAGCTGACATGCAAAGGTGTTTTTGGAGTACAGGACAACAGATGGGTCCGCCAATCATTCAAGGAATGAAATGAAGTGTTAACTGTCACATTTTTACTTCCCTCCATAGTGCTGAAGTTACATTCTGGGATCATGTTTGTTTAAAAATTGCTTCGATTTTCTTTATTGTGACTTCCCTTGGTCCTCTATTTGACATCCCTCTTAGTAGCACCTTCTTGCCATCTGTCTCAAATGAAAAGTCCATCCTCTTGAAACTTTGAGTATGTTGATCAAGGGTCTCCATCCAATGGATGCCCAATATGATATGTACATCAACCAGATCAATGACAAAGAAATTATCTATCAAGGTATAGTTTCCCATGGTAATGCTGAGTTGTTGTTCATGTAAATGGTAAAGGACACAAATGTTGTCTATGTTGTTGTGTTCTTTTTAAAGGAAACTCACAAACTTGCACGTGTATAATCGTTGTTCATGTAAATGGTAAAGGGCACAAACGCTGTCTATG
Organism: Cupressus sempervirens; assembly: GCA_028749045.1. Classification (NCBI taxonomy): domain Eukaryota; kingdom Viridiplantae; phylum Streptophyta; class Pinopsida; order Cupressales; family Cupressaceae; genus Cupressus; species Cupressus sempervirens. Next base: position 439,723,911 of record CM053784.1, read on the forward strand.
TTGTTGTATACTTATTTTAATTTTCTGTTACTCCTTACTGTTCTTGGCATGCTATTTGTAAAATAGACAGCCCATAGTCTGTCTCTCTTACCAAGCTATAAGGAGAGCCTGCTCATGAAATTATTCTTACTACACATATTGAAGTCAAGATCCCACACATACATCGATGCTCCTTTGCTCATATTGCTGATGGAATTGTATAAATTACTATTCATATATTAATATCTTCAATTAGTATTCTGATTGGCTGTTCTGCTTACCCTATAACTGCAGCCTTCACTTCAATCAATATGCATATTTATCACTGCAATCAATGTATATTAGGAATAGCTTGTCCTTACCAAACTCCTTAATATCAACTACCATGTTGGGCTTGACTTGTAAGTTGTAACAAAGTAGTAATCTATGTTGTCTTTGATATTAATCAACATCTTATCAATGACAACTTCATTGAAACCTTCGACATCAATGACAATATTTGAACATTTCCACGGTGGGATTCCTCTATTTAGAGGTAGAGGAATTCTGACCAGAATTCTTAGTGCAGTGAACTTCCCTACCCATCAAGTCATTCAAACTTCATCTGTTTGATCATTTCCCAAACCCAAGGACTTAGACCTTTCATCAAGCTTTTACTTTTTAGTCTTTTATGAAGGTGGAGAGTCTTGGAATAGTGGAATTCAATTAGTGAGGAAATTTGACCCGATTTTCCATTCAGACTCATACTCCCTCCTCACTTAGTTTTAGTCATTTTTCATGCAACTTTGTAATGTCCCCATTTCTAGAAAGGATTTAATAATGAGTATTAAAAAAGAGATACAAATAATAATAATAAATAAATAAATATATATAAGTTGATGAACAAGTATTGTATCAAATTGATATAATATAATATTATATCAATTAATATAGTTGTAATACAATCGATATTAATGTTAATAATCAATATTGATCAATTCTCAAAATTTGATGAATAATAACAATATTATTATCTTAATAACAAAGATATTTAAAAAAAGATAATAATAAATATATAAAATGGTAAAACTAAAATGAATAATTAAAACACATAAAATAATAAGATAAGAATAGAATAAAATAGTTACAATGTTAAATAGATATTACATACATCTAATCATTAAATATCAATACAAAATATATTAATCAATAGGCATGACTGAAAAGACATGACCATTACTTTTCAACCACCGTGTGGGTATGTAATAGGGGAGATTATAAATCGAAAAGGTGGGAAACATAGTCCATTCAATTTATATGTAGCTCCAGAAGGAAACAGTAATAGGGGCAGACCTGTAGAATGTACATTGCGTAGGTGTGAAAGAGGGAATCATGAGTATTGGCAATAAAATATAGAAGGAAGACCCAGTCAGCATACTCACAGAAAAGAATAGTAAATAATTACATAATTCGGACATGAGAAATATGGTCGTCATAGAACCATCAAACACCAGACATAGCAGCATATAATAATTCTATGGCACATACCAAACAATCGATTGAAGACACCAATATCCAATATGGAGATCCAACTGGGCAACAGGATCAAACATGGTTTATTACAAAAGGATTCTATAATGTAGACCAGTCGCACTATATAAGGGAAAAATATAAAGAAAAAATGGGTTAGACAAGTAGGAAATTCTGATTCAGCAGCGTGAACATTCACCAAGTGATAAAAGGGAATATTCAATGGAGACCCTGTTGGGTGGATATTTTGTAATTGATAGTTTTAGGTGAAATCTAGTTGCAAAATAGGTAGACCAGCCACAACGTGTGAGACAGAGTCTCTCCACTTTAAAGGGAAGGCTCCCCCTTCTCACCATTCCTTGGATCAACTGAAGGTAAACAAGAAGTTGAGAGATTTGAAAAGGTATTACCAATATTCTTTCCTCTTGGCTTTCAAGAAATGCAGAGCAAGTAATGGGCAAGATGAAACCTTGAACTACACTTCTAGCTAGAGTTGTAAACGGTGATACCGATAAACTAACACTAAGTCAAAGGCTAGCTGAAAGCATATTAGTTTGGCTCTAAGTCCGATCTTAATCTACGCTTATAACAATAACCTTTACTATTGGGGCACAAAGATTTCCAAAAATAAAGAATTCTAACTATTTTGTGAATTAAGAAACAAATATAAGCTAAAATCAAAGCTCTTAGTCTATATATCTCCACAACCGCTCCCTATCAAAGCTTTGACACCGATTGCTTCCTAACTCTTTTAATACTCAATTATCAAGAATGCAATAACACATGAATCAAAGATAACAAGTGTAAATCACAGTCAAAGCTTCCAACTTGCACAAGTAACAATTGCACTCAATCAAAGTTAAGCTTTAATTGTTTCTTTGAATTCACTTTTCTTTCAAAATAGTACTACACAATCAAAGTTATTCTTGCACAATTTCTCCCGAGCTCTCTTGTATACAATAAAAGATGATTTTACAATGAAGGAGCACTCCTTTATACAGGCAAAGGAGTTGAGGAAACAAAGGAGGAAAAAGTGGGAGCAACTGAACTAACTTTGACTCGGTCTAACTAACAAGAGCAATTAGTGGATTACATGTCATTACACATGTAAATCGTGTTACATGTAACTACACATTTTTATGTAATACATACTTTCTAATTTACAAAAATGAAAAAGAAAACAAATAACAATCTTAAAGATTGTTCTTTAGTGCGTTGAATTTGATGATGGCATCACGCACTGTAGGAAGATCTAAAATGTCCATTGTCTTTGATATAGCTTCTATTCTCATTGTATCGGCATATGCTGATTTTACAACCTTGGAATTTGTTGTGAGAGAATCCTGCAAGTGCTTTGCTAGGGATTTTTACAAAGAAAACTTATTCATTGTATGAGAATCAAAATCTTTAGAATCTAAATCAGCATTGACCTTGATTGTATACTCTCAAGTCATCTCTTCAATTGTAACCAAGTTATCATGTTCAAGAACTTGACATCCTATTTGTTCCAAGTCACACATGATTCTAGTCTCTATTGCCTAACAATCTTATAAGATTGCTTGCAACTTTGTTACAAATTTTCATAATGTTTCTTCTTTATAGTCCATGGGTCCATGACATTTGTAGAACATTTCACAAGATGAAATGACATCACATGTGACCATGGCATCCAAATCAGATTTGGAGATCCAATCCCAATCATTTAGAATTTCTTTTAGAGTATCAACTTCTTGACTTAAAGATGTAATCAAGTCATGCAAAATTTCTTCAATCTCTGTGATACGTTCAAGAATTTTGACCGCATCTGTGATGGCTTGAACTCCTTCAGAGGCAACTTCTCCAAACCAAGTTTTTGCTGTTTCCATGATCCATTTCTCTTGAGGTGTCTTAGATGTAGTGGTTGTATGTTGCAAAGACTGCTGTTGACTAACCTCATTCAGGTGAGCTACTTCCTCCTTAAGTTGATTGATTATCTCCCACAACTCGTGATTGCTCTTTGATACATTAGCAAGTGCATCATGAGCATCTTGTAGATAGTTCAACTGAGATTGCTTACCAAGTTTGATTTTGGTGAACTTGTAATTTGAATAGTTAAGTTCTTCAACCGGTTTCTCAACTAGTGGTTCAACAACCTCTGAAAACTTAGTTTTATTAGAATCAACTATGATCCTTGAAACAATTTTATCTTTTAAAGATTTAGATTTGGTTTTCATAATAGGAAGATTATCTCAGTGTAGTACAAACTTCCTTCTCTTCATAGTAATCTTGCCTAACCAAGCAGGCAAACTAAAACCCTTATCCGCTGATTTAGGAGTAGTAACAACCATTGACATTGATCGTGATTGTATTTCTGTAGTAATTGTACATGCTTCAGTTTGTATTGCTGTTTCTAGAGGTCTTTGTCAAGAAGACTTTTTCATGAATGCTTCAAAATTGATTATTGAAGTATCATGTTGGGAAACTTGACTTTCTGTGAATGTTGGAAAATCCTCAAACATATTCCCCGAGTTCTCACATTGTTCAGCTATAAAAATAGATGCTACTGAGGAGATAGGAAGTGCCAATGTATTTACCTCTGAAATGGGGATGGTAGATGTAAAAATAGTGGAGAAAGAATCTACGTCATAATCCACGACATCAAGGAAAGGTGTTTCCTAAATGGATGAACCTTTCTGATTTATTGGTTGTGGACGAGATAGATCATAACCTCTCCCTCCTCTTCATTAGATTCTTCTTCAGACACAGTTTCTTCTTCAACTTACTCCTCATCAGATTCTTGAGCTTGCATGGGTGCTTGTGAGGGTTCTTGAGATGACTTAGTCCCCTTTCCACCTTTTAACTTGAACTTGCAAGATTGTGTTGCAACGGAAGAAGATGCACCATCTTTGTTTGAGATTTCCAACTGAGATTTCCTTCTAGGCCCCCCAAAACTTTCACAATCTAACCCAAGTTTGGGATTCACTCTCTTGAGACCTTTAATCTTCAACCATTTGTTGGTATTCACTGGGATGGATTGAAATCTATTGAAAATGGATATACCTTCTTTCTGCTGCCATTGTATAGGAAAGGGACATCACTTATCAAAACCAACACGGTGCTATTTTGGATCAAGAATATCACCAACATCGTCTTTTTGAAGATAAGATGGAATTTCAAGCATGTTAAGATCAGTGATTTGCTGTAGAGTGAGCCTGTAGTAATCCATTCTCATAATATCTAGTTTTGTGCCCAGGTCAATCCATACCTGCATGCGATGAACATGAGTGAACGCCCTCTTAATCATTGAATGCATTCCTTGATAATCAAAATCAAACCTAGCCTTAAATCTCTATAATGTGATAAGTTGAAGTTTTGTTTCCATATTCTTTGCCTTATAAACTGAATTGATCATATATTGACCAAATACCAAGGGTTTGACTGTAGTGCTACCAAAACCTGACCTATGTTGAGAATTCTGATAAGAATGTACTTCCATGAGCTGTCTGGCCAATTCCATCAATATGATCTTATCTATAGCATATCTTGGTAGCGTATATGGTTCTCCTTTGAAATAACCAACCCTCAAATAAGTGAAAGTTGGAAACTTTAATGATATTTGTTGTGTGCTAAGGTGATTTAATCATAGTAGTCCTAGATAGGAACTTGTAACCGGTCCCCTTTGGTGGAGAGACCCGCGAAAAATCCCATGGATACAAATATGTAAACTAGGTAGGAATTCATATAGAATGGTGTTGAGGTTCCTACATTAAGCAACTACTCACAAATAGCAGTGCTAAAAAGTTCTCCCATGAAGATAGGTTCTTCATTATCAAAGATTTGGAGAATGAATTTATACATCCAAGGCTTAAAGTTACTGGAATCTTTGAGGCCGCATATCCTACTAAGAAGAGTTATCAAGTCTTTACATTCTGAATTGAAGTTTGACCTGTGAATGGTTTTAAGCCATCATGAAAAATTGCTTCTTCTAATCTTTAACCAATATGCACTCACATACTTATGATAATCCACCCTCTTTTCATTCCACAACTCTTAAGGAACTCTAAAGATTTGTTCAATAACCTTTGGATCAAGGCTAATGATGACCTTTTCATCTGAATTCTTTATTATCTTGGTTTTTGGATTGAAATTTCGTGTACAAACCAAAAACAAATTCTGGTTGCAAGGCAGCCATAGGGAAAGTAGATACCAAATGTATATTACTTTTCTTGATGCACCTCATTCATGTGTTGAAGGAGATTCAACCCTTTGTAAGAAATCAGCCATGTCAACATGCCCGATCTCTATGTCAGAAACATTATCAAGAGGTGACAAAACCTGAGACGTAGTCGCATGAGCTAACTCTTTGTCGAATTGGTACTTCATCTTTCCTTTAGACTTTGTGGATAAGGGCATTTCTTGTGCTACAACATGAAAATCCCAAATGTGAACACATCATCAGAAGATATTGATTCCATATTAGCGTTGATTCTTGACCAGCAACAAAGGTTTGGAGTATGGATAGAATACTTCAAAGTTCTAGTGTGATGATCTTGAAAGGAGATGACACACATATGCAAGGTTGAAATACAACTTGGGAGAATGGAAACATGTGTAAAGGATGAGTCCTTATGTAAAGGTTTGAGGATTAAATGTTGGACACATGGGAATGCGTGTAAATGATAATTTTTTACCATAAAATAGTGACCTTAAGTCAAAAATGGGTTCTCCAGATGTCATTGCAGGGAAAGTTGATTACATGTAAATATGACATGTGACTGGGTTTGAAGGATGAAAATACGTGTAAATGCAAATGGAGGGTGAGAATCGAGATTACATGTAATCGCATGTGGAGAATGAGATGCAGTGTGCCATGAGATGGAATGTGGAATTCAATGTAATTTTTCTTGAAGTGTAATTGCATATGAAAGGAATGGATACAATGTGCCTTGGCATGTAATGACGGATATGGAATGAAATGATGCATTTGCATGAGATGATGGAAAGTGGAGTGAAGTGAAACGTGCTCAAGTTCTTGGGAAAGAACTTGCAAATTCTTCCAAAAGAAGAAAAACAAGAAAACAAGCAAACAAATAACAAAAACAAACACAAAAGAAACACGTACCTTTGGTTTTAAACTCAATCATGCCAAGAGGCAAGTTTCTTTAAAGTGCAAATTCAAATTTGGAGTTTGGAAAAAGTCCAAAAGTATGAAAACGAGAATTTTCATCATATTTAAAGGAAAAATGCACTATTCATGGCATCTCTATGGACAAGTGTGCAACATCAAGCTAAAACATGCAATAGAATACCAAGATAAGCACAAATTAATGAACAAGATGGAATATGTCCACTTACTTGAAGGTTAATGAGCCAAAAATGGAGGAGAATGAAGCTCCAACTTTGAAAAATTCTCAAAACAAATTTTGATCTCTTCAATCTTGCAATGATGAATTCGAAATAAGCAATAAATAGCTGTTTTTCATAGATATGCCCAAAAATGTGGTCAACTATCATCAATGCATGGACGTTTTTGGCAAAATGTTCAAGGAGAGCCCATTTTTAGCAAAAATGTGTTCTCAATCTGCCCTTGCATAGATCGTTTTTTGCATTGGATGGTAAAAAAGTGACCTTCTATGATTGGATCATGCACACAAAGGAAAAAATGACCTATGTTTAAACCAAAATGTGATCTCCAAACTCCAAATCTGGACGTTTTTAGGCAAAACGTGGATCCAAATGAGCATGAAATGAAACGTTTTTTGTATAAATTTGGAAGCCAAATGCATGAAAATGCATGAGGATGCAAAACCACCTCTAGAGGAAGTGATTTCAAGACATGTCATGTAGAGATCTGGCCAAAATCACCAAAAACATGGTCTCAATGAACAAGAAAATCAGGTTCTATGAGGTCATATGCATATATTAAAGGCCAATGACACTCTTGTGTAGAGATTGCATGTTTTAAAAACATGTAATGGAGCCTTCTCATGCAAATTGCACTCCAAATTGCACTCTAGGAGTGCATTTGCATATTTTAAAAACATGTAATTGGACTCCAAGTGTAAGTCACACTCTAGGGAGTGCATTACATATTTTAAAAACATGTTCAAAAATGCCCTTTAGTGCAAAATCACATTCTCTAGGGGTGTTTGCACATTTCAAAAACTTGCATATGCATAAGCTCACTCTAGGAGGTCCATTGCATATTTTAAAGTTAAAAGCATTTGCATGCCTTTAGTTCAAAATGCATTCTCTAGGAGCCTTTGCATATTTAGCATGGAAATGAGTTAAAAGACATGTTTGCACAACCTAAACGACCTATTAAGCACATGTTTAATTTTTTTTTGAAGAGATATCACTTAATTGGGACATAAATAATATTTACACTATATAGTTTAATATATAATGTGCAAATATCATTCAAAAAGTAATATGTACTAAGATGTTTTGAATTAAAACTAAAAAATTAAATCAAACTACATAGTTAATATAGTCACTTTAAGTGGAAAATTTAAAAAGCAATTCAACATAAAGATATAACATAAAGTCCACTATAGTCACTTTAGTGATAAAGTAACTTGAAAACATAAGATAAAGTGATTTTAAATTATATTTCACAAAAAGTGAATGTCAACTTTCAAATAAAACATGATATTTTAAATTGTCCAGTTGCACTTGGAGACCACCTTTTGGGCACTAAAATGATCATATCTTTTGATTGCTAATGTCGATTAAGCCCTAAGATAGATTGAATCAAAAGGAAAACCGAAAGCAATGTTTTGAGCAAAGCCAAAAAACCAAAAGCTAACAAACACAAACAAAAACGAAGAGAAGGACAATAAAGGCTTCAAAAATTAAGCATAGGCTCGAGAAACAGAAAAATTATATAGACTTGATGAAAGCCTTTAGTAAAATTATCCATTATAACAATTGAAGTTGATTGGTTGATCAATATTATCCAATTAAATAATGAACTAACTTGGAAAAATGTGAAACTAAGTTGAAAAAGTTTCGTACTATTACCTACAACAGACCCCATCTAGACTAAGTTTAAATCTGTAGTCAACGAAGTCTATTAGAAGGATATCTCTTTGTTGAGACTTTTCTCAAGAGTTCAATATAATAACCAAATCAGTGTTTTGGGGTAGGACTTATCAAGCACAAGGAGCTCCGACAACAAAAGAAAGGAAGAGAGGAAATAAGATATACCACTGTGCAACAAAATATATTTGGTCAACTGAATGCATTCAGTGCAGCAAAATATATTCAGTTGATGAAATACCTTCAGCATAGCGATCATATACACTCAACATTTCTAATATACAGACAGTGCATGAAAAGGGAGTAGTGATGACCAACCAACAAACACAAGTAGCATAATCATGTAGAGTCAATAATTCTTAGACAACACTTATAGAAAGGAATTGGAGACCATAGTCATTACATCCCAATTTTTGACCTATTTTAAAAATGTCCATATAGCCGTTGAGGTTTCACACGAAGTCAATTGATAGGTAAAATTAGTTTTGTGAAATTGTAAGATAGCTAATCATTATAATTTTCATATGATGATGACATGTTAGTTAATCGTTAAGATGCCATGATATTATTATCTTGAAATCTTTGGAAGTTGGTTATTCATCTTGGGAAGTGAAATGGTGGTTAGCCATTATAAAGGTTATGAATAATAACTTGTTATGGTAATTTTGATTTTGTTGAGGATTATGATATAATCGTAAAAACTTTCTTTTCCTTGTAGGAGCATGTCAAAAGGGGGGAAAGCATTGCGAGAAAGGAACTAGGCACAGGGGCACCACCTATCATTGGGCAAATAGGTACGAGTCTCGAACCACCATGACTAAGGGTAGAGGGCTAGGCAAGCAAGAGTGTATGTTGGACGACCATGAGCTAACCGGTTAAATTCTAATACTTAGTAATTAAAGAAATCACCAAGCATAAAATTAAAATAAAATTAAAATTGTTACCTTTGATCGTTGTAGAGCCTCCCGAGTATATTGACACCATGTTATTATGACATCCATACTTGGGTATACATGTATATGTGCATACATCAATATGCTGATATAAAATAAATATATAATTAAAATACATGCACAATACATTTGAGATGGCACAATACCATGATGCGAATATACATTTTGTATCATGTGGAAGGGGGGGACCCTTATATTTATCTCACTATTTTATTTGACTCCAAAACAAGAGCGTTGCCACCTTTTATTGGCATTGGTATTTTTAAAATTTTGAACTTAAAGTATTTTTGTAACTATAAATCAAGCTCCTTCTTGTAACTATAGCAGGAGACTATATTTCCACTCCCTGCGGCTGAGAGAGCACTCTCTCTCATGCGTTCTTTCTCTCCATTCACATGATTCTCTTAAGTTCTTGTTCTCTATTTACTTCGGAGCATATTCAAAAATTCAATACCAAGCCACTTGTGTGGAGCTGTAGATTTCATAGTGGTTGCTCCACACCAACCCTTGGTCTTATATCTTCTTCTATATTTAGGTCACGTATTTTCCCTCATGTCATTCGCAATACGAGTAATGCATTTTTTGATTGGTCACGTGTTTTCCATTATGTTATTTGCATTGTGAGTAATGCATTTTCGATTCAAGAAAGCTTCATTTTCTTTTCAAATACAGTGTTAGCATTGAGCATTGAGCATGATTAGCATTTGAGAGGCTATGACTTGCTCCCTATTTCACACTCTTATCTTAGAACAATTGTTTATATAAGCATCAATTGCTATAAATTTTGGAAAGGAATGCCCATCCAATGAAATCATATAGTACTTTTATGTTGTGTAGAATATGCCTTGAAACATCTTCTGTTCTTCGCTGCTACTTGATATGTATCAGCTGAGATCAATTTTCAAAATGGTTTCACAAACATTTCTGATTTAAAAGAATCTCATGATTATGAGTAGTCTCCTAGGATGCACCCAAGGCTGGTAGAGCTAAGTGTAAATGGGTGAAGAGGAGAAGTATTTCTTCAAGAAAGAAAAAACTCTTATTTAGTGTCTTAATTATATGAACATTTAAAGAAAGAAATTGCTTAAGTCCAAGTTAGCTCATGATTGCCCAAGTATACTCAATTGTCAAGTGAAGCGGTGGGTTGATACTCTAAATACCAAGATAGTCAGTGGTAGGACGCATTGTTCCTTGTCTATTTTCGGGTAGGGAGGGCCTTTCTCGGATGAGATTGTGTGGGGATAATTAAGGGTCCGTAGTTGGGAGGTTAAACCCTTGACAATGCTTCCCTCTCCACCAAATGCCAAGACATGCGCAAGACAGAGATATGTCATGCATTCAAACATTTGTTGTAAAAGGTATTTTACTTTTATGATATTTAAAACTTCAAGTTGAAGATATGTTAGATTGGCTGATATCGTTGAATCAGTTACTTCCTTCAATGAAATCAATTTTTCTCGTCATTGTAATTGGTAACTGGTTATATTAGTTGATCTTCCAATTCAACATGAAATATATTTGTATGCTTGAGATAGACCTACTTGATGGATGTTTTAAGTGTCCTTTTATGTGAATAATGAAAATGAATGTATCTTTTAACTATATGTTATTGCCATAATTAGCAATAGGAAAGAAAAAGGATGATAAAATGGTATTTGATGCCCTAAATGGTAATTGGCATTTCGATAGTGGTATAACTATTTTTGCCCTAAGTGATATATGTGGACTAACCTAGATTTTGTAGAGGCTGCCCTAGGTGGATTCCAGTTTCCGAATTTAGGGTATGGAAAAGTTAGATCCTCTATTTAAAATTATTGATGATGCATTTAATTGTTAGTTACAAGAATTTAGTTAAATTGGTTGTAACTGTTAATCTCTTTCGCATGAACATATAAGATAAATGTTTAAACTGCCTTCTCATGCTCATGAATATGAAAAAATAACTGCTCTCATTGATATGATAGTTGTTAACCGAGGCCCAGAAAAAGTAGATGTTACAATATTTCACTGTGGATTAATTCATTGTCTAGAAGAATTTAATACTTGATAGTTATCAATAGAAGACAATGTCCCAATAATCGAATTAATTAATGGATTACATTTGAACTGCGATCAAGGAGGAACTATATCTTTATTTTTCTATTCTAGAACTGCTTAGTAGACCTACAACAAGACCAAAGATATCGATCAAAGACTTCATTGTTGGCCATTCTTGAATCAATTCAGATCATACAAAACCATTGGAGTACCAAGAGACCTTAGCATATATATGTAAGATCAATTCAACCCATATAGATCAAATTGCCCCATTAGAGACAAAATTGTGCAATAGTATATCTAAGCTGTAACTTCTTTATAAGGAATCTAAGATATACATAATGTTCTTGAGATGATACTATTTACACAAGTTTATAAGGTGTGTTTTAGAGCAAGAGTCAAGAATTTAAAATTCCAGTCTTATACACCTAAGATAGGGACATTACAACCCTTCACCTTTGCCTTTGTTAAATTGGTAACTTCATATAAAATTATAAATTCATGTTTTCTCTAACTCTGGTGCTATTCAAATTTATTTTAGCCAGTTTTGTATTGTTGACTTTTTGTCCTTGTCACTACTGGACGCTGAGTCATTACTCCTTGCTTACATTGACTTCATCTTTTTTCTTCCATCTTCATGGAAGATCATTTATTCATTTTGTCATTGCAGCTTGTCTTCTCTCAACAACAAAGCATCTCCTGTCGGGTCAATTTTATATATGACAAAGCTATAATAGCTAGGTTGTTTCTCATTTCTGAAGCACGGTGGTATTGTTTATATTCACCCTTTCTTTATTGAGGCGATGTTTATTAAATGCTTCTCAACGCCACGTTGTTTCCAATGCACGCAAGGCAGTGTATTTACTTGAGCGTTATTCTCCGCTCTAAATGATTCCTTATTTGTGTTCTTTTTGGCGGCATATGTTTTATATGGTCATCATATATTGATCATATCATAGTTTATGTGGGGTTCAAATGCCACCATTATGATGGTCCATTTAGATACAGGTCATTCGATTTAACATACTCTTCAAAAAAATGATGTTTATGATCGGGTTTCTTAGATAGAATTGAATAAATGTTTTGTGATTTCTATCAGGCAGACTATGCATATCTTGGTACCTTTATTGTATGTTTGTTAGAGAAAATTGAAGACAGTCTGATAAGTTGAGGACTTGTTCCTAGTCCTGTTTTGATTTTTTATTTTGTTTTGTAAGAACTAAACTAGAGTATCCTATCACTGTGATCAAGAAACTCTTAGTTGAGTATTAGAAACATTGTATTGTTTTTTATTATAATAAAAGGATTGTTTTGGGTGGCCTCAGTTGTTTCCCTGGTTGAGGAGGGGTTTTCCAAGGTTAATTTTGTTGCTTAGTTTTTATATCGAAGCTCTTGATATTTTGGTTCAAATTTAACATGGTATCAAAGCTCGGTTTGAAACATCTAGCTTGAACCATAACTTTTTGTTCAGTTTCCTTGTGTATTCTTCCTTCATTTTATCCTTTTTCTAGGTTGGAAGCTAGAGGGAGCTCTCGTAAATGTCATGTTGTCTTGCATCTTGTCGCCACAAATTATAGGTAATAGTACGAAACTTTTTCAAGTTAGTTTCACTTTTCTTTGAGTTTAGTTCATTATTTAATTAGTTAGTATTGATCAATCGTGTCTAAGTGATATAATGAATCCTTTTACTGAAGGCTTTCATAAAGTCTTTATAATGTGTCTGTTCGTTGAACCTATGCTTGATTTTTGAAACCTTTAATGTCATTTTTCTCATTTTTGAGTGTATTTGTTGGCTTTTGGTCCCTTGGTTTTCCTCAAGTCATTGCTTTCAATTTTCCCTTCGATTCGATCTATCTTAAGGGTTAATCAGAGTTGGCAATTAAAAGATATGCCCATTTTAGTGCCCAAATAGTGGACCTTTTAGGTGCAACTGCACGAATTAAAATATCATGTTAGATTTTGAAGTTGACATTCACTTTTAGAAAAATATAACATAGTTTCACTTTATGTTATGTTTTTAAGTTTCTTGATCATTTTGATATTTCACTTAAAGTAACTATAGAGCTCTTTACATTATATTTTTAAGTTGAGTTTCTTTATAATTTTTCACTTAAGTAACTATATAAACTATATCTTTTAATTTAATTTTTTGAATTTTAATTCAAACATCTCAGTAAATATTACTTTTTGAATGATATTTGCACATTATATATTTATCTATATAGTGTAAATATTATTTATGACCCATTTGACCAATATTTCTTCAAAAATTAAATTGACATGTGCTTAATTCATCACTTAAGTCATGCATGACATGTCTACAAGCACATTGTCATGAAAATATGCACTTGCACCCAAAAGATGTGATTTTGAATGAAAATGGAATTTGAAGACATAAAATATGTCATTACACGTGTTTTAATTTTTAAAATATCCAATGAGAACCAAAAGGTCAAACATGCATATTTGAGTGTTTTCAAGACATGCAGTGGCCTCCAAAAGGTGCGATTTTACACTAAAGGTCATTTAAGAGCAAAATTTAAAATGTGCGATTTTGCTTATAAACTCGATTACATGTAAATTTTAAACATGCAATTACCACCCAAAAGGTGCAATTTTGTTAAGGAGTCATTTTTGATGATTTTAAAACATATAATTGCACCCAAAAGGTGTGATTTGTCTTCAAATGCATGTATATTATGTCTTCAAGAAACCCAAATTTGAAGATTGAAAAGAAATTTTCATGCACTTGCCCTCCAAGGACATGTTTTTGCTTGAGATTCCAAATTTATTCATTCCAAATTAAAGAAATCTTCTACCTAGGGTTGTTTCTGAATTTGAATGCATTCCGACGCATTTGGCATCCAAATCCATGAAGAAATCTTTGCATTTCACATTTTTGGCAAAAACGTCCATTCTTTGGTGATTTTGATCATGTTTTTAGCTAAGGAAGGGGCATTTTGGAGTTTCCATACATGATACTACTATTGGCAAACACATTTTTGCCCTTCATTTGCAACAACAATTCACTTTGGGGCAGATTTGAAACGCATTTTTGATGAAAAACATCCCAAGAGCTTGCATAAATAAAAAAATGATGGTATCTTGAGGGATTGTAGGGCACGTTTTGGGCATTCTTATTCAAAAATACCTCTTTGGATGCTCTTTTCGAATTCATCATTGCAAGGTTGAAGAGGTCCAAGTTTGTTTGAGAATTTTTCAAAGTTGGAACTTCTTGTCCTTCATTCTTGGCATATTAATCTTCAAGTAAGTAGGCATTTTCCATTTTGCTAATTTATTCATGCTTATCTTGCTGTTTTGATGCATGTTTTAGCTTGATGTTACACACTTGTTGATGTAGATGCCATGAAAAGTGCATTTTCTCTTTAAAAATGATGAAAAGTCTCATTTTCATACTTTTGGTTTTTTCCCAAATTCCAAATCCGAGTTTGCATGTTGGAATATCTTGCTTGTTGACATGTTTGTGTCTAATACCAAAGGTGCATGTTTCTTTTGTGCTTGTTTTCGTTGTTTGTTTTCTTTCTTTTCTGTTTTTCTTCATTTGGAAGAAGTTAAAAAGTTCTTTCCCAAGAACTTGAACACATTTCACTTCACTCGACCTTTCATCATCGCATGCAAGTGCATCATTACATTTCATGCCAAGGCACATTGAATCCATTCCTTTCATTGGCAATTACACTTCATGAGCAATTACATGTAATTCCACTTTTCATGTCATAACACATTTCATCTCATTCTCTACATCCAATTACATGTAAACTCACCCTCCATCCACATTTACATGCAATCTCACTTTTCGTTCCCAATCGCATATCACATATACATGTAATTCACTTTTCATACAATGACATCTTGAAAACCCATTTTTGGCTTAAAGTCGCTCTTTAAAAGTACAAAAAAAATCATTTGCACGCATTCACATGCATTTAACTTTTTTCATGTCTTAAAGCATATCCATAAATGCTCACTTTCACCTCATGTGTCCATCTTCTCAAGCCATATTTCAGCCCTTGCATATGCATGTTATCTCCCTTTAAGATCATCACACTAGATCTTTGAAGTGTCTAATCCACACTCCAAAACTTTGTTGCTGATCAAAAATCAACATTTTTATGGAAGCAATATCCTTTGATGATGTGTTCACATTTTGGAATTTTCTTGTTGCAACACAAGCACAAGAAATGCCTTCATCCACAAAATCAAAAGGAAATATGAAATATCAATATGATAAAGAATTGACTCATACAACTCCATCTCATGTCACATCTATTCATGATAGTGTGTTAGATACAGAGATCGGACGTGTGGATATGGTTGATTTCTTGCGAAGAATAGCTCTTGTTAATCATGAAATGAAACACATCAAAATGAGTAATATTCATTTGTTGTCTACATTTCCTATGGCTGCCCTAGAACTAGAATTTGTTCGAGGATGTGCAAAGCATTTTAGTCCAAAGTCTAAAATGATCAAGGATGCAGATTGTAATGTCATTATTAGTCTTGATCTTGAGGTTATTGAACAATTTTCCAAAGTACCACAAGGTGTAGAATGTGTGCATATGGAAAAAGAAGCATCTTCGAAAATATGGAATTAAAACAAGGGAAATTATCAAAAGTATGTTAATTTATATTGGATGGATTCCAAGAGAAACAATTTCTCAAGATGGCCTAAAACCATTCATAGATCCAATTTGAAGTTAGAATACAGAGACTTGATTACTCTTCCCAGCAGAATATGCGGTATCAAGGATTCTAGTGATTTTGAACTATGGATGTACAAGTTCATTTTTCAAATCATTAGTAATAAGTAACATATCTTCAGCACTGTGCTCTATGAGCAGCTACTCAATGTAGGAACATCAACATCGTTCTACATGAATTCTTATCTAGCCTATATTGCTGCTACTATGGAATCTTTTTGAGGACTTTCAACCAAAGGAGACTGTCTTCAAGTTCCAGTTTGGGAGTATTATGATTAGACTACTTTGACAAATAGTACGTATCACTAGAGGAGAGTTCAAGATGCATTCTTTGGACATTTATAGTGCTTTTTTGATAAGCAATTGTCTGTCAAACGAGTGTTTGATGAGGTTTGGGATAAGGTTAATCAATATGGTTGAATCTTTTCCAAATTTTACCTATTTGAGAGTTTGGTATTTCAAAAGAGAACCATATACCTTACTTAGGTATGCTATTGATAGGATCATTCTAATGGCATTGGCCAAACAACTTGTTGGGTGGATATTTTGCAACCGATTGTTTTGGGTAAGAATCCAGTCGCAAAATAGGATGACCAACCACAACGTGTGAGACAGAATCTCTCCTACCTTAAAGGGAAAGCTCCCCCTTCTCACCGTTCCCTGGATCAAGTCAAGGTAAGCAAGAAGCCGAGAGATTTTGTAAAAAGGGTGTTACCAATATTCCTCCTTATCTTTCAAGAAAGAATCCACTTACTCGTGGAGCAAGTAATGGGCATAGTGAATCTCTAACTACACTTTTGTCTAAAGCTGGAAACAGTGATACCAATAAACTAACACTAACTCAAAGTCTAGCTGAAAGTGTACCGGTTTGGCTATAAGTCCAGTCTTACTTCTATATGGAAAAAACTTTACAAATGGGGCACAAAGACTTCCAAAAGTAAAGATATCTTAACTTTTTTTTGAATTAAGAAAGAAATATAAGCTATAAACAAAGCTTCTAGCTATATATTTCCACAATTGCTCCTATTCAAAGCTTCGGCTCCAATTACTTTTTAACTCTTTTATATTTAATATGAACAAAAGATAATATGAATCAAAGATAACTTAGATGAATTATAGACAAAGCTTATAATTCACAGAAGTAACAATCTCACTTAGTCAAAGTTAAGTCTCAAATGCTCATTTGTATTCACTTTTCTCTCAAAATAGTGCTACACAAACGAAGTTCTGCTTGCACAATTTCTCCAAAGCTCTCTTGCATAAAGATAAAGATGATTTTTACAATGAGGAGACACTCCTTTATATAGGCATAGGAGTTGAGAAAAAGATGGAGGAAAAAGTGGGAGCAACTCAACCAACTTTGACCTAGTCTAGCTGAAAGAGAAATTATAGGGTTATGTGAAACTACACATGCAACTCGCATTACATGTAATTACATTTTTTATGTAATGCATCCTCTTAAACCTACAAACAGAAATAAAAACAAAAACAACAATCCTGAAGATTGTTTCTTACTGCCTTGAACATGATGATGGCATCACACACTGTAGGAAGATCGACAATCTCCATTGTCTTTGATATAGCTTCAATCCTCATTACATCTACATATGCTGATTGAACAACCTTGAAATTTGTTGCCAAAGAATCTAACAAGTGCTTTGTTGAGGATTTATACAAGACAAATTTGATCATTGTGTGTTAACCAAAATCTTCAGAATCCACATTAGCATTGATCCTGATTGTATATTTTGAGCTCATCCTTTCAACTACAATGAGATAACCATGTTCATCAAGAACTTGGCATCCCATTTGTTCCAAATCACAAGTAACACCTGTTTCAATTGCTTGACAATCTCCAAGGGTTGCCTGCAACTTTGTAATCAACTTCCTTAATGTTTCTTCTTTGTAGCCAATAAGTCCTTGAAACTTGAAGAACATTTCACATGACGGAAGAATGTCACATGAGACCAAGGCATCTAGTTCAAATTTTGCCATTTCATCCCAATCATTGAGGATTTTTTCAAATCATCTGCTTTTAGAGTCAAAGAAGAGATCAAGTTTCGCTCTATTTCATTCATCTCTTTGACACGCCTAAAAATCTCAAATGCCTCCATGATGGCTCGAACTCCTTCAGAGATGATTTCTCCTATCCAAGACTTGGTGGCTTCAATCAAATTCCTTTCCTTGGATGTTTGAGACATAACAACAACATTTTCAGAAGATTGTTTCCGAATGACCTCATTCAGGCAAGAAACCTCCTATTTGAGTTGATTTTTCTTCTCCCATAGCTCATGATTGCTTTTTGATACATTAGCTAATGCATCTTGAGCATCTTGCAAACAACTTAGACGTGACTGTTTACTGATTTCAACCTTAGCGATCTTGTAATCATAACGAGTAAGTTCTTCAACAGGTTTGTCCACTAAGGGCTCAACAACTTCAACAAATTTGGTTTTATTTGAATTAACCAAAATCCTTGAAACAATCTTATCTTTCAAAGATTTGGATTTGGTCTTCTTGATAGGGAGATTATCCGGAGGTACAAGCACTTTTCTTCTCTTTGTTGTTATTTTGCTCAATTATGCAGGCAAGCTGAAACTTTCATCCGCAGAAGCAGGTATAGTGGAGACCATTGGCATTGATCCAGATTGGATCTCCGTCGTGACTGAATAACATTCAGCCTGCACAGCTGAAGGCATAGGAGCATGATGAGAGGACTCTGTTATGAAAAGCTCAAAATCTGTCAAAGATGTATCAAGTTGGGAAACTTGACCATTTGTAAGAGTTGGAAAATCCTCAAACACATTTGTCAAATGCTCATATTGTTCATTTGTGAGGATGAGAGGAGCAATAGAAGAAATAGGAAGAGCCATTGTATTGACTTCCGAGACTGGAATAGGAGTGAAAACAATGGAGAATGAATCCACATCATCATCTACCTCATCTACAAAAGGTGCTTCACGTATGGACGTGCACGAGTTTGTGCAGGCCTTGGGGGAGATATGATCATGACTTCCCCTTCTTCGTCCATATCTTCTTCATCCGATTCTATCTTCAGTTCTCCCTCTGATTCTTTCTCTGATTCTTCAACTGGTTCAAAGATCTGAGATGACTTAGATCCCTTTCCGCCATTTAAATTGAATTTGAGGGAATCCTTAGCATCAAAAGAGGAAGCAACACCTTTCCTTGTATTTCCAGCTGTGACTTCCTTCCGAGAGGGCCAAAGCTTCCACAATCCAAACCCAACTTAGGATTAACTCTTTTTAGGCTTTTAATTTTCAGCCACTTGTTGGTGTTTGTTAAAATGGATTAAAATCCATCCAAGATAGATGTACCTTCTTTCTGTTGCCATTGAATAGGAAAAGGGCACCTTTTATCAAAGTAGGCTTGATGGAATTCCGGATCAAGATTGTTACCGTCATCTTCAACTTGGAAATCTGAAGGAATCTCCAGCATGTTAAGATCGATTATCTGCTACAAAGTCAATCTGTAGTAGTCCATCTTTATTATATCTAGCTCCGTTCTCATATCAATCCAAACATCCTCAATGTGATGAACATGTGTGAATGCCCTTTTAATTTGAGAATTCATTTCTCGATAATCAAAGTCGAATCTGGCTTTGAACTTCTTTAAGGTTATCAGCTGCAACTTTGCTTCCATATTATTCACTTTGTGCACAGAATTGATTGAGTAATTGCCTATGCAGAGTATGCTGATCATACTGCAGTTACATGAGTTGTCTAGCTAGCTCCATCAAGATGATTCGGTTTGCAGCATACCTAGGTAAGGTATACAGTTCGCCTTTAAAATACCCAACTCTCAAGTATGTAAAAGTTGGAAACTAAATGAAAATACAACCGTATTGATTCACCTTTTCCAATGCTGCATTAGATACCCTCTTGATGGATAATTGTTTATCGAATAAACATCAAAAATGCCCAAAGAAAGCATCTTGGAATCTTCTGTAATGAAATTTACTATTAGCCAGAGTGATTGGGTCATAGTAATCCCAAACTAGAATTTGAAGATGATCTGCTTTGGTTGAGAGACCAAAGAAAGATCCCATGGTAGTAGCAATGTAGACAAGGTAGGAGTTCATGTAAAAGGGCGCTGAAGTTCCTACGTTGAGCAACTGCTAGCAAAGTGCAGTGCTAATCAACTCTCCCCAAAATATGTGTTCTCTGTTGTCCATGATTTGGAAGATGAACTTGTACATCCATGGCTCAAAATCAGTAGAATCTTTGAGACCACAAACTCTGCTAAGTAGAATGATGAGATCTTTGTATTCTTGTTTGAAGTTAGACTAGTGAACAGTCTTTGGCCATCTTGAGAAATTGTTGCTTTTACTGTTTAACTAGTATTGGTTAACATATTTCTGATTAACTCCTTTCTTCTCATTCCAGCTTGCCAAAGATGATTCTTTGGTTAGATCTGCACATTTTGCTTTATGTGGTACCTTGAAGATTTCTCAATGACCTCTAGATCAAGGTCAATGACAACCTTGTTGTGAGTGTCCTTGATAGTCTTTGATTTTGGACTAAAGCATCTTGCACATCCAAGAACGAAATTAGGTTCCATGGCAACCATAGGAAATGTAGACACCAAGTGAATGTGACTTCTTTTGATGCGCTTCATCTTGTGGCCAACAAGAGTTTCAACTCTTCGCAGAAAATCAGCCATGTCCACATGACCGACCATTGTGTCCATTACATTATCAATAACAAATACAATTGATGATGGAGTTGCATGAGCCAACTCTTTATCGAATTGATATTTCATTTTGCCTTTTGATTTTGATGGTGAGGGCATCTCTTGCGTTTGTGCTGCAACACAAAAATCGCAAAACATAAACACATCATCAGAAGGAATCACTATACACGGTGATTCTCAATCAGCAACAAAAATTCAAAAACGGATTGGAGACTTTGTAGATCCGATGAAATGATCTCAAAAAGAAATCATAGGCATATGCAGTGAATGAAGATGAAATGTGAACGAAATGTAGAATGAAGTGTTATGAAGGTGGAAAATGGAAGATGGAATGAAATGAAAATGTGTGATGGTGGAACACATGGGAATGCATGCAAATGAAGATTTTTGATTTTCAAATGTGACTTAGGATCTTTAAGACATTTATTGCATGAAAGATGAATACATGTAAGTGCAACATGTATCAGGGGATGAAGGATGAGATGTGATGCGAAAGTGGGTGAAGGATGAGCTTTTACATGTAAGTGTGAATGGAGGATGAGATGCGAAGCATGGAAAGATGCGGAAATATGTATTTACTCATGAAGGCACAAATGCATATGAAGAGATAGAAATGGAAAATGGAAGAGGGACAACGAACTTTGTAGTCATCTTTGGTTAAAAGGTGAAGTCAAAGTACATGGAAGATGAAAATGACATCTTTTTGACTTTTCAAAAAGTGACTTTAAGTCAAAAATGGGGTTTTGAGATGCAATTACACATTTCGTGTAATTGTGTTGTGCAAATGAATGTGGAAAGTGGGATGAGTGAAAATGGAAGCAGAAAATGGGATTACATGCATCTGGGGATGGTGAATGAGATGGAAAACATGTAATCCCACTTGTCGGATGAGATGCGAAGTGTTGTGACATGGAAGATGGAAGTGAAATGTGACGATGCTTTCACATGAAGTGGAACAAAAACAAGTTCCTGGGAAAGAATTTGTAACTTCTCCAAAGTGGAGAAAACCAAAAAGTAAACACACAAAACAAAAAAGCTTCAAAATAAAAACATACCTTTGGAAAATGACTCAAACATGTCAATATGCAATGCACTTCAACACACAATTTCGGATTTGGAGTTTGGGGAAAAACCAAAAACATGAAAATGAACAATTTCTTCATTTTTAAAGGAAAAATGCACTTTCCATGGTATCAATTTCAACACGTGGCAATCATCAAGCAATAATGTGCATAAAATCAGCAAGATAAACACAAATTAAATAGCAAGGAAGAAATTGTCCACTTAAATGAAGATGAAGTGCCAAAAATGGTGGAGGGAAATGGTCCAATGTTGAAAATTTCTTCAAAAAACACTCTGAATCTTTCAAACTTTGCAAATTGAAATGACGAAGGTGGAAATCAAGGCGTTTTAGTGGGAGATACCAAAAACATGCCCTATTATTGCTCCAAAATCCAACGTTTTTGACATGCATGTGCTATGGGACATTTTTTGTGAAAAACTTTTTTCTCCAAGGCATGTAACAAAAATGTTTTGGTTGTTAAACACCAAAACATGAGTCACAATGCAATGTAAAACATCTCAAAAGCCAAATTGATTCATCCTTGGGCAAAAACGTGAGCTAAAAATGGATTTATTTGGAGTTTTTACCAAAAAAGTGTCCTTGGATGGAGTTTGAAATAACATTTTTTAGCAAGATAAATTGATTTCTATTGCTTGGAAATCCATGGCTAAGCAAAATTGACCTTAGTAGAGAAGATTTCGTGAAAAATCATTAAGTAAATCTTTCACAATCTTCAAAATCGGGTTTCAGGAGGCTCTTTGCATGTGTTCTTCCAAAATCGGGTTTCTTGAGAGCAAATACATGAGCTTTAGTGCAAATCAGACCTTTTAAGAGGCAATGCATGTTATAAAACATGCATAAGATGCAATTTGCACCTTTTGGGATGAATTGCATGTTTTAAAAAGTCCTTATGATGAAAATCACACCGTTTGGG
This sequence comes from Cupressus sempervirens, assembly GCA_028749045.1. Classification (NCBI taxonomy): domain Eukaryota; kingdom Viridiplantae; phylum Streptophyta; class Pinopsida; order Cupressales; family Cupressaceae; genus Cupressus; species Cupressus sempervirens. The sequence continues at coordinate 439,746,837 of CM053784.1, forward strand.
AGACATGACATATTTTAAAATATGCATTTGATGAAAATCACACCTTTTGAGATGAATTGCATATTTTAAGTGAAAACTCATGTTTTGGATGTAATAGCACATTTTAAGTCATAAAACTCACTTTTTTGGTACAATGAAACCAAAAAGGTCCACTTTTGATGACCTTATGCTTTTAAGTTGAACTTAATATTCAATGACATGTAAAATGTCTACTTTTGATGGATTTTACATGTAATGGCATATAAAATGTCCACTTTTGATAACTTAAAGTGATTGAATAAACGTATGTCAATTTACTTTTATTAAAATGTTATTTAAATGGGACATAAATCATATTTACATAATATATTAAAAAAATAACATATAAATATCATTTAAAAAGCAACATTTAAAAGAGCATTTGATTTAAATGTCAAAAATTAAACTGAACTATATAGTTAATATAGTCACTTTAAGTGAAAATTTAAATGATAAAGTAACTTAAAAACATAACATAAAGTGAATTTAAGTTATATTTTTCAAAAAGTGAATGTCAAATTAAAAATATAACATGATATTTTAAATTCGTGTTGTTGAATAAAAAATGTCCACTTTTGAGGTACTAAAACGACCATATCTCTTGACTGACAAGTCTGATTATGCTCTAGATTAGATCAAATTGAAGGGAAAACAAAAAGCCATGACTTGAGAAAGACCAAGGGACTAAAAACCAACCAATGCAAACTCAAAAGCAAAGAAAAAGATGATGAAGGCCTAAAAATTTAAGCATAGGCTTGACAAAAAGCAAAACGAAAAAGACTTGACGAAATCCTTTAGTGAAAAAAATTGATATACAAATTGAAGTTGATTGATTGATCAACATTAAATAGTTGAATAACAAATTCAACTTAGAGATGCGAAACTAGTTTGAAAAAGCTTCATACTGTTATCTACATTTTGTGGTGACAAAATGAAGGATAACAGCTTCTAACAACAATTTGTTATGCCATAAAAGGTCAAGTGTTAAGTTATGATGCTTTTAACAACAATTTGCTATGTCGTAAAAGGTGTGGTGACCTTAATTTCAGATCTCTTTCTTTTATGTACAAGCTAGTTGAATAACTTCCTAAACTTAGTGCAACACATGAAGGTATTTGCAAAGGTTGCGCTTTGGGCACAAACTCTAAAAGTCCTTTCAATTCTACTAAAAGTAGGGCCAAGCACATTCTACAGTTGATTCATTCTTATTTATGTAGGACTATGTCTTTCACTTTCTTAAGTGGTTTTTGGCACTATGTAAAGTTTATTGATGTAGAATGGACATTAACCCGAATAACAGAACATACAAGAACATACATTCAATGTAGACATGCAGAGCTTTGGGATTGGAAAACGAAAAAGATTCTCTTTGGATAGCTGGTCACTCCAGTTGTGTTATATAGGTGCGAGGTTTGCAGGAGCACCCTATCTAACCACAAATGTAAGAAAATGGAGAGAATACAAAAGAACCTCATCAGTACTAACCTTAAGGTCAAAAAAATAACATACAAGATCCTCTTGGCTAAAGTAGGGATATTCCTGATGGAAGCCTCCATTGTTATTCATCTATTAAGTTATTTAAACAAGGTGGAAAATATGGACACGCAACAATGACCCAAATATGTGGTTGAAAAGGGGCTACCTCGAAGGAAGGAAACGTGGATGAAGCAGATTAAAAAATGCCTAACTAAGTGGGATATTAACATGCTAGAGTGCCCCAACACCAATGAAGAGATAAAACGATTTGTGCTAGAAAATTTAATGCGGCCATGTGGACAAAACAAATAGGGAAGAAAAAGGCCCACTATGTGAAAGAGTTCAACCCTACGTGGTGCTATGAGATTAAAGATTACCTACATGTAGATATGAAATGTAAAAATAGGTTGCTAGTGACATAGTTATGAACGGGATCCCATCATTTACAATGTGAGATGTGGAGGTGGATGGTGCCCAAGGAAGATTGGGAAGAAAAAAAGTGCATCTACTGCAGTAAAGGATGTGTCGAAACAAAATGACAATTCATCTTTGAGTGTGTTGCCTACCAAGATATCTGGGAGCATGTCGAGGACAATTTGAAGGAGGGCCAATTACACTAGATTTTTGATGAAACAAGACTGCATAAAACATCAAGTTTCTTAAAAGAAATTCATAATAGGTGGGCTCACATTGAAAAGAACATGAAAAGGGTCCCATAGGTTGGCTGGTCTCGTGGAGGTCATTAAAATACCTTCATTAATTCATGTACAGGAATAAAAAAACAATTAGTGCAATTATCATATGTACAAGAGTTGGTGAAGGAAAACCATATATTTTATTTATTACCAAAACAACTAGTACATCATTCAGATTTCTATGTTCTTAAATAGAGGTTGGTTTGTTAGGAAGACTAACACACACATCCCCTTGCTATCAACTACCCATCCCCGATTAACTATCTTTAATTACAACATTGTATTATTAAGCCCTACATCTATTGCCCCAAAAATGAGAGTTGTAGTCCAGACAACTGCCTAACAAAACCAAAAAGAAAAAAGTTAACTGTACTTCGAAAGGTAGGGTGGGAGGACATCCCTGGACTGGTACCTTCATGGCGAATACGCTCTAACTCTCGCTCAAAATCCATGTGCTTAGCTCTAACTCCTTGAATAGGCACAGGGTATCTGTTCTGTCTTTTTTTGCTTATGTTAATCTGGCTCCCAAGGTCACTTTCTCAGCTTGCCATTCTTCCTCCTTTTGCCTTGCCAATTCCTTTTCTACTTTCAGCAACCTTGCTAAGTCCTTCGCCTATTGTCATACCAGGAAGGTGCCTCAAAATGCTTCCTCCATCTGTGCGAGGGACTTCATGAGAGGTAGTGTAATGTCCCGTTTTTAGCATTCATAACATGATGTTGTTGTTAGCCTATTTCCCCACGGTCCCGTAGGCTAACCAGGACATTAAAGGGACTTAGAGGCCATTTGGCCTTGATAGTTTCAGTTGCAGGTCTTTCTGAGGGGTTTCGAGGCAACTTTGGGCATACTTACTATTTTTAGTAAGTCATATTGGATATGGTCGGACATCCAGTGGCAGCGGTATGTCGATGGTAATTGTTTAAAATCGACAAGAAAACTTGTTTATCATTGATAAGATTTGTTATGCATTGATAAAGCTATTTTATAAAGTTAAATTTAAATATTTAACTTTATTAATGTATAGACTATAGTTTGTGGAAAATATTTAAATTAAAAGACTCCTTTATTTTATAACACATTGGAGACATAAGTTACATAAAGCGAGTGATGTTTTATCCCACATTGAGAAAACGAAGGATTGAGCTCTTGTGAGAACACTATAAAAGAAAGGGAAGAGCTTCTTTTTAGTATGCTTGGAAATATCAAAGAAATTGAGAAATTTCTAGAGATTATGTCTCAATAGTTTGAAGGACGAAATCCCTTCAAGTTGGAAATCTTGACACCATTGAAAGATATGGTCTTGAGATTCAACATGGTAGCAGTTCGAAAAAGCAGATACGAAAAAGCAGTCCGAAAAAGCGGAACCGAAAAAGTAGGCTGAAAACAGTCCGTAAAAGCAGTTCAAAAAGCCGATCTGAAAAAGCAGTTCGAAAAAGCAAATTGGAAAAGCAAAGCAGAAGGGGCAGCATTGAAGGAAATTTTTACAGCCATCTACAACCAGGTTCCCTTGTTAGTATTTTTTTTTAGGGTATTATAAGTTTCAGCTGTAAGTGTGCATTATACCAGCATTATCGTTTTGTAATCCATGTAAATGCCAAAAGTCTTGGCCATATTTCATGAGCATTGTATTAGAAATTTCATTGCAATTAAGAAGATAATAGTTGCTGGTGTCATTTAAGCAATTCAATATCATTATTTATCAGCTAGTTAGTTTGCATACCAACTATTTGTAAAAATGCCAGTTGGCTGTAGGTGTTCATTTCTCATGCTTAGATCATATATATGCACTGAATATTGTCAAAATTAGTAGCACACTCACGCTAGGTCATTGTGTAGTTCATTTGGAGTCTTCTAGCACAAGATTCTCATTGATGCAAATTGAAAAAAAGTCATTTAAAGCTAGCTGAAATACTATATCAGTCATACGTCCCTTGCATGTGAATTGTTTGATGAAATTCCTTGAGCTTTCATCAACATTTTTTAGAACAGATTTGAGAAGGGTCATTACAGTGGTATCAGAGCAGTTTCCTGCCAGTGTGATTGGGTTATTTCAGATTGAATTCAATTATCAGTATGGCTTTAACAGGAGACAAGGATTTGGAAGAAAGAATGCACAATGTAAAGAAGAAATTAGATTGTCCATTTCAGCAAACAGAGGACCTTCTAAGAACTTTGGAGGAGTTGGAAACTTATTTAGGCAAGTTTGATCAGTCAAGACCCGATGCTATGCAAATAGTTTTATCTCCAGCATTTGGTTCATTGGTTAAGCCCCGATTATTGAGACATCATGATGAGGTAATAAGACTTACAACTCTCTCTTGCATTAGTGAAATCATGAGGATAATAGCTGACCTTGATTCTTATGACGATCAGATTATGAGAGAGATACTTCATGCCATGGTAAAAAGATTCGAAAAGTTGGACAACATTTGGGACCCTTATTTCACAAAGAGGGCAAGATTACTTGAAGTATTTGCAAGGTGTAGATTTGAAAATATTATGCTAGCAATTGGTTGTATTAGTGACATTCGCAGGATGTTTAATACATTTTGGAATATTATGGATGAGTTTCGTCCCAGCAGAGTATTGGCATCAATGCACTCTATCATGTTCACAATCTTGTTTGAGGGGGAGGATGAAATTTCTAAACTTTTGGCAGAAGACTTATGGTATGTTTGGACAAAAGAGAGGAATTTGTCACCTATGGCATGTACGTGGTTAAAGAGCCTGATTGATAGGCCTAAGGATCGTACCTTGCCTATGACAGGTAGAAACTTGTATGAGGAGTTTAACAGACATGCGGATTCGATACAAGGAGACATTAGCACATCTTCAAGTAATGGTTTATCTGCATCATATTCACAGGCAGAAGGGGTTAAAGATGTTGTGCAGGTTGAGCCAGTTGGATCAAAAAGTGATATCACAGACACACTAGATTGCGTGATTGACACAGATAGTGATTCCAGTACAGTTGGGCTGGATGAAATTACTGCAGTTGAGGATACTGTCATGTTTGAGGATAGTACAGTTGATCAAAAAGTGAGCATTCATGACTTTGTTGAGAAAGAGTACCAAGCACAGTTAGATGCTTCGTCACATGAGGTTGAGGCTGGTAGAACTCCACATGATTTGTCTAGCCAGCTGAAAGAGAGACAGAAAGGAGTCACAAAAGGTTCTTCTTGTGTTGACTTATAGGCTATTAGGGAAGGAATGGGAATGATGAAGTCGAGTTATTTACATCTTCTATGAAATCGTGACCATCTTCTTAGCCTTGTCGGAGACTATTCAGATGCCTTGAGGAGGAAGGAGGAGGAAGTTGACAGGCTTTCTTGCGAGCTTGAGGACACTCGAGCTTCTTTGGTGAATACTCCATTGGCATTACAGGACTAGGAGAGATATGGGGATAAGCATGGCATGGAGTTGAGTTTAGTTTCATCTTGCACTCATGATACTCAGCCTTCTGCGGCACGTAAATCATATGTGGTCGTTGATAATGTTGTGAGTTCATCTTGCATTCACATCCAGGATACAGGGACAATGTCAGACAGGTATGTGGAGTTAGTTGGTATTGGTCATATTACTCAGGTGAGGAGTTTTCTTGAGTTACCAACTGATTCTAGTTTACGGATATGGACTCGAGATTGTTATATTGGTGTTTGGGATTCAGTTGACTGGAGATCTTTAACACTTTTTGGTAGCAATGATTGTTTGGGTGCTATCATGGATTTGATTAGCAGATTGCACGGTGTTGTCTTTTCTTGTGCCAACAGCTTGTCCGATGTTGGTATTAGTTTTTATACATCGGTGTTGGGCTTTGTTCATATATCCAGTCGACCATTCTTGCTGGAATGTGTTGATGATCTTTCATATTTGGCAGTGTGTACAGATGAGTCCCAGGATCATATTGGCATTGATGACATCCAGGAGGATGTAGTGGGCAGTTTTGAAGACTTAGTTTCCGTAACCGTTTTTTTTGGTACAGAGGAGTTGGACAGCAGTGCTACAGACTTTGATACTCCGTATGTTGATATGAGCTTTGGAGTTGATTCGTAGGATATGGATAGTAATACTCTAGAGACCAGTAACTTTGAGGATACTCCTTTAGACAGTGCATCAGAGGAGGTTTGTAGGAGACAGTCTAGCCAGTGCCATCATGTGTCTAGTCAGTTGAGAGTTAGTGAGCGAGACATTTTTATCGCTTGCCAGCATTTCGACGCTGCTCGTCAGTTGTTAGCAGTTTATGGATGGGGTTTTCCTACTAGGGATGAGCAGGGAGGCAGTTATCTTTCCTTGACAGAGATCCACTCTTTATGGGAGGCTATTCGGATTCTGAGACAGAATTATATGCAGTTGGTAACCGACAGAGATTATCTTATGGAGTGGGGGAGTACAGCATACGAAGCATTATTGGCTAAGGAAGCCTCATTGCTGCAACACTTGTCTTTTGTAGACTAAATGCTATTGGATTCTGAAGATCATGTTAATTCCTTGTAACTTTGACAAGACAAGTGTTCTGATTTTCAGATCAGTCTGATTTAGATGCATGAGTTCCCTTAAAGTATTGGTCAGTAAAACATATTGTCCCCTTTAGACAGATCGACATCTTCCTTGTGACTTTTATAAGCCTTCTTATTTACCAGTTTGGTTAGTTAGTTACTAACCACTAGTAACTCTTGAAATGAGCACCAATCTTGAGAAAACAATTATGTTGCTAAATAGGCCAACCTAGAGAGGGACATGTCCATTCAATGAACATACCCCTTCAATTAGGTATAAGGGAGGGCTAGATTGCAGATTAGAAGACACACCGAAATCTATAAGTCTGCTCTTCTAGCAATCTATCCAAATAGAATCATCTATAGAAATGTAAACATTTGCAAAAGATCCATGAATTTAACATGGTATTAGAGCCAACTGCAAATATTAAAGACATCTCTTAGAAGACACAACAGTCAACAAATGAAGGAAATAAATTGAGAGGAAATTTCGAACTGCTCATCGTGTGAAGATACCATGGAGGCGGATAATAGTAATAGTCCAAATTTAGATGATGAAACAGAAGAAATTATGAGAATACCTCTTCAGCTATCCTTGCTAAGGACAAAGAGCATTTGTAAATCTATGAACCAAATTGCAATGCAGAATCTTGCCTCCTAAAAGGAAAATGTTATGAATGGTCATTGAATTGTTTGCCCACGATTCTCACATTGAAGTGTCGTTGTGCAATTTGGATGATTTAGGGAATATTAGAGTTACAAGTTGAAGGCGTACAATGATTTGATATAGACCTTGTCATATTTAGAGAATATAATGAAATATTAAGTTGAGGACGTGTATTGTTGTTATTCAAAGTAAAAGCAATGGATCAGTGTGACGAATATGTTTGATATATTCTAGAAGTAGCCAGAGCAGATAAAAAGAATTAACATTATTTCCATCTTCATATGGATTATCGTTGCATTCCAATATTGACGTGAAGGGAAGTTTTTTAAATAGAGAGAGAAGGACAACCCATAAGCAGATGCATGAGCCAACAATATACTATGTGGTAGAGACATCCACGTCAAATATAGTCTTTATACAATTTTTAATAGTTGGAGACATGAAAGATGAAATGGTTTCAAGGACAAGGCAGCGTGCAATCAAATTATAACTTCCTCCTTTGGTAACCACTATCCTTGTGGCACTATGTGTGGAGTTAAGAGCATTAAGGAAAGTGACCACAGTGGGCGTACGAGGACATCGAAAAGTTCACAGATCAAGAGGATTAACACTTGAAATCTTTGCAATCTCTTCTGCAGATGAGTAGGCCACAATCTAGAAAAGCTTTACCACTGGAGGATCGAATACGACCAAAACAAATAGAGATATGCCTCTTGTTGCACTTGTTGGGGCCAGGCACCCCAAATCAAAGAATACATTAAAAAATAGCTGTTTGAGCAAGACGATGAGAGAGTCAATGAGAGATACGATGCACATTTGTATGAATATCTCAAACATTACCACTTAGTTGTCTAATTTTGCCTTCACCTTCAGCCTCTACATTCTCCAAAACTGAGTCCATGATATGTTTTCTTATGTTTATTTCGCACTCCAAGGAAAATATTTACCTTTGTGTGGGCAAATCTAAGGATGTGCAACAACAGTGGTTTTGGAGCTTCCACAAAATTGAATGGGCCGCCATGGATCTCTACAATTTGATTAAAACCGTGTGGGTTAGCCTTTCTAGACCTAACCTAGATATCGAGTGTATTGATGCCACGTGGATGAGCTCTGAATGTCACTATGGAGAAGTTGGTTCGTGCAGGGAAAGGTGACAAACAGTTCTAACGAAATAGAATTAGGGAGAAAACTAATATATGGAGAACTTTATAATGAATATTATAAAAGAAGTGACCATAAGAATCAATGAATATAATACATATTATGGGACTAAGGAATATGGGATATATTCATGAGGAATATATTTCATAGAGAATAATAAATTCATAGAAAGTTCATTCCTTCATATTTGATCATATGATCATTAACTAAGATGGCTCCTTCGGTTGAGAAGAAATACTTATGAATGAAATATGATGGGTTATATCATTAGATAACTGTTCAAGGGTACATTCTATGGATACCGAATAGGAGGTAGGTTTGTCCAAATATTGAACTAAGAAAGAGGAGAACCACTTTTGATATGTGAAACGGTGAGACTTGTGGGAATGGTTTCATTTAATCAGCACCCATAGCAAAACCAACAAAACACAACCAGATTAAGAGGATGATTGAAGATAAGTGGTAATGCGAATGATTAATTGACGTATCGGGTTGATTGATGAATTCCATTCTGTGATCAGTAGTATATGGAATTGTGTGTCAATTCCTAGTAATTGCTTACGTGTTCTTCCAGAAGGGGAGATTGCATCAAGTTAGAAAGTTTTCTTGGCACTCGTCAAGACTTAGAATCAGAGAGAGTCTGACTTTTTTTTTTAATCATAAGATATGGAGACATTTGGAGAATTTACAGCAAGTAAGCCGAATGCCACTCTACTGAAAGTAAACTCCCATTCAGAATAAGTTTGATCCACTATAAAAGGGAACCTTGGAGTAAGAACAAATGATTCTATCATCTTAGACAAACTTGATTATTTTGTTTGAGAGGGAGCTCATCATTGAAGATAACTCGATGAGATGCACATGGATAAAGATTACATCATGAGACTACAAATCATTAAGGTAAATATTTTACTCAAGGCATTTCTGATCTTCCCTCAAGTCCAACAGGGAGTGTTAATGATTGTGGACTTAGAAAAGATGCATTCTATATAACCTTATGACTATTCAGATTATTAGTATTGGTTCTCTTAGAAAGGAGGCAATAAAGTGACATCATGTTGTGACACTAAGATCATGGATATTAGCATGGTATGCCTTCCTGACAAAAGGAGAAGCTAAATGATTTGCAATGGTGAATCTTGACTCAGAGGGAGTAGACCATGCTTTATTGATCCTCGAGTAATAAAGAATTTGTAGCAGATAATCATAAGTATCATCTTATAAGAAGGTTATATGTCAGAGAGAGTACCTAGAAGATCAAGTTGACTCCCCAGGATCTAGGTTACACAAACTCAGACTGAGTGTACCATGTCAAGATGGTGTATACTCTTAAAACACAAAAGCTTTCATTAAGGTTATGATGGAAAGATATCTATTGTACTTGACCTCGTCTTTTACCTTATGTCTATAATATCTTTCATTTGTATTTTTTATAAGAAGAGTATATGCCTTGATTTTGTTTTCTGAAGAAATTTCTTGTAGGAAAGAAGTTTGGATTCAGAGGGAGTCTGACATCTCATCAAGGCAACATTGAATAAGGAGCTCGGAAGATTTGATATCCAGTAGTACTCTTGAAAAATCTAAAGTGAGCAACCATCTGATGGGCCTACCTTTATAAACATCATGGTGTGGAAGCATTTCTCAGCAAACAGTCTTGTAGCATCAATTTGCAGTAATAGAAAAGAATCTTCCAGCATGAATTTGCTGTGATAGCAAATGATCTTATGGTGTTTTAAATCAGTAGAGGACTACTGGCAAATCTTGAATAGATTCAAGATTGTGTTGTGAAAGAGACATTTCGATGTCTATGAATCACAACTTGAATAAATAGAGAATTTAATTATTCTCTAGACTTTATCCTTAGTACTAGAAATTAGAAAGCAAATATTCTTATCAAACCTCTCTGAGAGTGATCATCTCAGGAAAGATCCAGGTATGATTGAATTGTTTTGTATTCTTATAATAATTTATATTATTGTCAGGATATTGACTGTTATGGGGCTTCACCATTTGTGTTTGTTATTTAAGAGGTGACGATCTCTGAAATAATGAACACTTGTATAAAAACATTATAAGAGGTGATGATCTCTAAGATAATGTTCACACCAGTAGAGAACTACTGATAGATTTGGATGAATTTAAGATCATGTTGTGATGGAGGCATTTCTATGTCTATGAATCACAACTTGGATAAAGGAAGAATTTAATTATTCTCTGGATTTTATCCTGTGTAATGCATTCTAGTAATGGATTGCTGGTAGAATCTAGATCTTGATGAAATCAAGATCATGTTGTGACAGTGACATTTCTAAATCTCCAGACGTCACAACTTGGGTAAAGGGAGAATTTAATTATTCTCTAGTCTTTATCCTGAGTATTGCACTCTATACAATACTGTTAGCACAAGTTTAGGTAATACTTCATATCACAAGCCTTGCCAAACACCTTGTGTTACAAGTCTAGGTGATTTGATAGTTTGTATTACGAATGATGCTTAGTGATTTGATCACAAGCTACAGTGATAACTTATATTACAAGATTTGTAATATGATGTGTTTTTGGGTATCATTTGTATAATGATACATCATGCTTGAAATTCAAAAAGGTATAGAGTGTATATCTATGCTTAGTCATCTCTATTGATGTTGCTAGATATGTCTCTATCACTTATCTTGTCAAGTTAAGAGGGAGTGTTAATTCCTTGTAACTTTGACAAGACAAGTGTTCTGATTTTTAGATCAGTCTGATCTAGATGAATGAGTTCCCTTAAAGTATTGGTCAATAAAAAATATTGTCCCCTCTAGATAGATCGACATCTTCCTTGTGGCTTTTATAAGCCTTCTTATTTACTAGTGTGTTTAGTTAGTTACTAACCATTAGTAACTCTTCGAATAAGCACCAATCTTGAGGAAACAATCATGTTGTTAAATGGGCCAACCTAGGGACGGACATGTCCATTCAATGAACATACCCCTTGAGTTAGGTATAAGGGAGGGCTAGATTACAGATTAGAAGACACACCAAAATCTATAAGTTTGCTCTTCTAGCAATCTGCCCAAATAGAATCATTTATAGAAATGTAAACATTTGCAAAAGATCCATGAATTTAACAGATCAATACCATCAAGTTCACAAAAGTCTCTAAGTCTTGAGTTCACATATCTACTTTCATTGTCCATATGAAGAACCTTGATGGCTTTCCTTGATTGCTTCTCAACATGACTCTTTTTTGCCTTAGATTTGACTATGGCCTAGGGTAGGCAAATTTATAGTCAAAATTCACTGAATGGATCCTCCGGACGCAATGGTGAGGTCTGCTTTGGCTCTAGATGCTCCCAATAATTGTAGATACTCTGGATCTGAATTATGTTCCTCCGATAGATGAAGCAAAAATGGTCTCCAATGGCTATGTGAAGAGAAGCTCCCTCAGCTTTGATACCATGTAAGAATTTTCCTTAGGGAAAAATCACCCAAAATCAAAAAGCTCAAGCATTAGCACAATATGGACCAATAAAGTATGATGAGAATAACAATATGAAATTGAATTAATGTACATACACACTAGGAGTGCCTGAATATAAAGACCTCTAGAATGACTAGGAGTCAACAAAGTGATAAGTCTCACAACTAAGTACATGTCCACCAAGAGTGGATTATCTTGGTGGATTATCCTCCATTGAGCACAAAAGTTAGTGGGATGATGAGAGGATAAGTTTGCATAGGTGTGTCATGTAAAAAGATGTTGTAGAAACCATGTGCTTAATTAGAGTGCGAACAATTGTGTTGTCTACATGACAAATTAGTTCAAACTCCTATGTTGTAGACACCATGTGCTAAAATGAGTTGCTAACTCCTGTGTTGTCAACAAGACAACTCATATGAGTATGCATACTCCTAGGTGTCTAACTAATAAATAATAAAATAATGCATTAACCTAAGTAAACTTAAGTGTAATAATAATTAATTATTTACACTAAAACTTCCATTATCCTATATGGGCCGAGACATTTTACTTTGAACTTACCTAGTTTGATTTTTTTTTTACCATTATACTTAAGTACTAGCTTCCCTTGTTTAAAATTCATTTTCTTCAAATATTTATCATGCCAAAACATTTCGCCTATTTGGAAATCAGTTTTGTCATCCGTTTGTGGTTTTGATTCAGCTCATCCACTAACACATTCAACTGTTTCACAATACCATCCCATTGTTTATAATTAGTGGCCATAATTCTGATATATGCACAATAAATTTTATTTCCTACCCCACAGGATGGCAGGGAACTGTTCTAATACCATTATAAAGAGCCCTATTGACTCTCAAACAATCTGTGCTAAATAATTGATTTTTGTTTCTATTTTTGGGGTTTTGCAATTTTTGACACAACAATATGGTAGCAAAATAGAAGCTATTGCAATAATAATCTCAACTCCAAGTTCTGATATTACATAGAGAATATACTACTGAAAATTCTAGATTTTAATATCAATATAGATACTCAATATTTTCACAAAATATCAACAGCCCAATTAATAAAATGTCCCCAGTTAACTAAATCAAGAATTCTTAGAAATATTATAAGTTACAATCCATAAACTTACAGGTAAGACATGCCTTGAAACCTTTTGAAAGGAAGAATATTAGCAGCAAAAGAGTTCTTGAACAAACAAATGCAGTTGTAGGTATGGAAAATGCTGCTCCAGAACACTGCAGCAATTTACAACAGTATCACATGCCCAATCACAAATAGATTTTAGAATTAAATCGTCACCCATCTTGCTGAAGGTAACAGGGATTTATGATGCCAAAATACTGAGAAGAATGACACCCAATAGCAGATATAATATGACTGAATTGCAAATAAAAAAAGAGATATGAACTGTCAACTCTCTGCACCAAGAATTCATCCTCCAAAAACAATAAATACAGTAAGGAAGGCACTCCGAAATTCAGATTGAATAATTAATTCAATTTGCTATACCTCAACAATGAATTGAATGTAAATTCCAGACTCAGAATACAATTCCAATTTTGTATACATCAACAAATGTACTCCCAGATCAAGAGGAATCAGTCCTCAAGAAGAACTCTCAAGCTTTAGATCTCTCACAAGAAAATTATTGAAAAACAATAAATAAGTGATGATCTATTTGCTTCATGAAGCCCTCTTTAAATAATGCAACTAGGTTTCACTTAGATACCTTTCATTAAAGTTGCTTCATCAAAACATCTTTTGATTAAAAGCTTCCATTTTATACTTTTAAATAAATAACTTTGTAGCACATGGCTTGATGAAGACACTTTTCACTTAGGAGGCTTCAACTTCACAACACCAAATTCTAACATGACATAACATAAAGTGCTTTTATAAAAATGGGGCTTCATTAATGAATTAATAATATTTTGGCCACTAAAATAATAATAACTCCTAAAATACTTATCCTTTAAATATGTCGTCTTAAATAGGATTCACAATTATTATTTCCCCATGTGACCAAATGCACTTTCCTAAAATAGAAAAGGGTCCGTCTTGATCATCACCCAACTTGGCATAAATAGTTGGTGCATGAAACTAAGCCCAAATGAAATCCAATCTAAGTCAAATGAAGATTAAACTGGAACATACCTAATGTGAAGAAGATAAGACTCTCCCATAATTGAGCCTTTGCCTCTGAAGACCTTCTATCCACAATAATTAGCCTACGAGGATCACAATAATAGGCTAAACCCTCAAACATTAATGCTAGCAAAAATGGGGACATTACATTTAGGCAAGCAAGATACACGACTAAGATACCACTATAATATCCCTAACTAGATATTTGCCCCAAATCTCTCACAAAGATCTTATAAATTTTAAACAATTAATTTCATGGAATGTAGTTTAGATTTAACGAAAAAATAACTCCATAAAACAGCTAGATAAACTAAAGTCTCAAAAATGATATTGCAATTAATTTGTAGTGGAAATAAATTTTCAGAAATAATATCGCATTGAATTTCTTGAGCAAAACAACGACATAATTCAAATTTAGACATAATATTACAACAAGATTGGATATAAAAAATATGAGCGTAAAGCACTATGTGGAACACTTGCCCGATGTCTCAAAACAGCATGGATTTCCGTCCATTGTCAAAAGCTCAAAGGCTTTTGCCCTCTTACCTATTGTAAAGCTTTCAAAAATCTCCAAGATAGAAAATTGAGATTCAAAATAATAAACCAAGTATTTTGCAAATGAGTCATCTCTATTCTTTTAAGTCCAAATTGGCAACTCTTCATTTTCCCTTCTCTTTTACTTTATTTTCTTTTAAAAAAATACTTTTTCTCACTTAAGAAATTAAAGTGCTCCAATCTAATAAAGTAACATTAATAATATAGACTTATGTTTTGAAGTCACTTTATTCAAATACCATTTAATCTTTAGTGATTAAAATTAGCAATTGTACGGGCTTGGATAAGCATCTGTGATGGCTTGATGGAAAGGTCTCGATGAGACGCTCCCAATCAAACACTAAAATATTACGAATGTTGAGCCTGTTGACTTACTGAAAAATAAAATAGTAAGAGTCTGGAAACCCACTAAAACACCCTCTATTGGGTGGCAACTAGAATTGCCTAGGCCAAAGCTTGATCTAATCCAAGAGAAGACCCGATTAGCCCACAAGACCAAGGCAAAACAGGCTAACGGTGCAACAAAATTCGTTGTCCTGGAAAAGTGGACATGATATTCAATATACATTTTCTTTTGACAAGTTAATAAAAATCAATCCAATTAATTGTCACTTTCAGTATGGGGACGTTACGTTGAGCAATAAGAATGTCCTTGCCCTTAGTGCCAACTTTTTCTGTCCTCTTAGTTGCATACATCCTGATAATGAATGTGTGGATAATACTCTGCCATGTTCTTGTACTATGATATGTATCACATTGCCTTTGAATAAGCAAGCATCTAGATACTTATCATTTGTACGGTCTAGTGGTTTTCTAGAATTTATCCTCCAGAGGTACTTTTGTTTAACATGACTCTTCTTAGTCAATTGATGATTTTAATTGTAATACTTTCAAATATTGAGGATCTACTTTTATGGCATTGCATGATGGCCCTGTTTACAAGAAACATCAATAGTCGATGATCTACATAGAATGTAATCGTGTTGCTAGTAAGTAATGTTGGAATTTTCGTGCTAAGCAAACTACACCAAGAGCCTTCCCTTTTTCATTCTATAATTTCTTTCAAAATTGAATTATAGCTTGTTAGCAAATAACACTGGATGAACTAAGCCCTGAGAACTTAAAAATAAGATAAAAAATTCTAGTGGCTAAAGCTGAAGCAGCTACTTTTGACGTAATACAAATAAAAGCAAATATTGGAGTGGGGGAGTGGAGAGGTAGAATTGAATCTAGGTTCTGTACCTATGACAAAGTATCTCCAATTGTAAAATTGGAAATTCTACATAAATGTGGGGTTCCTTATCCTAATCTTGATAAGCAAAGAAAGCTGAATTTATTTAGAAGGCATACCTTTAATACCTTAAATGTGTATTCCTAGTTTTCTTAACATGTAGATAAGATGTGTGAGACTTAGTAATTATTTTTAATCAACATTGGTAAATGCTCAACATTACCCAAGTGTTATCCTTGTGATGTCCTCTGGTGCTTTCATCTGTATAACTAGCCTAATCTTGTCGATTTTTTTTAACCCATTCTTTTATATGATGCGGCTTAGAAGTTTCCTTGTGACACCATAAATCTATATATTTTTCAGATTTTGTGTCAATTGAGCTTTTGTATACCATTGCAATCACTTTGTCAAGGCCTTTAGCTGTGTTCTTGGTTAGTTTACTTTAGCCAATCACAAATGAAAGATTTCAAATTGCCTGACATCTTATAAAAAATGTGGAGGATGATACTTTGGAATGTATGTCCATTGTTTTTACTTTTTAGAAAAAACTAAAGAAGTTTGCTTATGCTAAATAACCAAGTGTAGATAGAACAGGTGATATGGACAGTTTGAAGAAGAGATGCTAAGGTATTTGATGATTTCAATATGATCAATTATGATGGTTGCTTTCTAGCAGGAATCAAATCAATCTTTTGTTTTTATATTGCTGGATGAGTGTTCACCTCACCATCTGCTTAAAGAATTAAATGCAATGGGTATGCTTACTAGTTATTTGTAATGTTACAAAAGTGTAGCTATGCATGATAATGTAAATCTGAAATCAACTATAATTTGTAATAAATGCTTGAGCTAATATATAGTCTTGTTCTGCTGATTTCAAGTCCTGTCGTACATATGTTTTCCAATTTCATGGCAGATTATGTGTAACATATTTCAGGAGAATAATTGAAATAAAACTAATAGTTCCTAATTTTTCATGCTTTGATTTACAACTGTGAAGGGGCGTAAAATGTCAAAATCTTTGGGAAATGTAGTAGATCCTATTGACACTATAAGTGAG
This sequence comes from Cupressus sempervirens, assembly GCA_028749045.1. NCBI lineage: Eukaryota > Viridiplantae > Streptophyta > Pinopsida > Cupressales > Cupressaceae > Cupressus > Cupressus sempervirens. The sequence continues at coordinate 439,763,814 of CM053784.1, forward strand.
TTTGGAACAGATGCTTTACGATTTACACTTGCAACTGGTACAACCCTAGGCCAGGTATGAATGTATTCGTAAGTGGGTAGTGTACTATATTTGACAAGTTAAATGTCTTATTTTCCTGGTCTTTCATAGATGCTGAACTGGAAATATGGTTATTTTTTTGTTCAGTATGTCTGATTAATATTACTGCCAGGATATAAATCTTTCGCTAGAAAGACTTGGAGCAAACAAGGCCTTCACGAACAAAATCTGGAATGCTGGAAAATATATCTTACAGAACCTGCCTCCCAAGTCTGATACATCTGCTTGGAATAGAATAAGGGACTGGAAGGTGCTATATCTCTCTTGTTTTTTGTGTTATTTTTGGATATCAAATTACTATTTTGTTTTAGCGTGTAGCAATTGTATTACTCTGTTGTTTAGATAGGTGAACCATGATAAAGTTTACTTATTTTTGTGCTCATACCTTGGGGTTCATTTTTTTTTCCCGTATTGTTGGGATGGTTTATTTTGCCACTCATTGTATCCTTCTTTTGGTTCTAACTTGGCAAAAACCTGGCAAGCTGATTTTTGATTCAGACTTGGACTTGGTGATATTTTTACCAAAACTCATTAAAACTAGGAAAATAAAAAGTTCATAAAAAATAGCAAATTAATGGAGAAAGTTATTATGTTGCACTACAAAAAAATTCAACTTTAAATATACACAAAAAACTAATTAAATCTTATGTGCATAGGCATACAGCAAAAAGTAAGTAAATAATCTGATATTGAAAGTTGAACATGAGACTTGAAAGCTGTATAGAAGAAAATTTGCTTCAGAGTTCTGAACATTGTTTTCTAGTTCACAACAATCACTACAAGAGGAATATAAAAACAGAAAAAATAGGGTTAAAAGAGCCACTCCTCCCAACATTAGATGGTGTAGGCTTTGATGATGTTTGTGTACACCAAGGGAACAGTTGCAGCTCTGCTATTTGTAGAGGAAACAGCATAGAAAGCATCCTCAAGTTTTTTGTCTCTAGCAGTAATACTTGCTCCTCCTCCACATTACTACATGCTCTGCTTCACGATCAACTTGATTGAAACTTGTATGTTTTTTTGTCAATATTGGGCTGTCGTCCTTGATGATCCACTTAAATGCGAGATCATACTTTCCCAACTCAACGGCGACAAATTTTTCATTTGGCTATGATTTTGTTGTTATGGTGGTGTATATCATAATGTACAAAGACAAGGGCATTCCACCCTTTCATTAACGACCTATTTCAATTGCTCAATATTTGTCCTGCTGCGCTCACAATTCAAAGCATTAGATAATTGGCTCAACAAGAGCTGACAACTTTTTGTCAAATATTTGCTACCATGCTTTTGTAACAAAATTATTAAAATGTTGAAGATTATTTATAAATAGTAAAACAATACTAATTAATAAGAAAAAACTGAAACATTGACATCAATGTTTGGAAGAATACAAATTTAATTGTAACAAATTCAGCCATCATTGGCATTGTCCTTGTTGGATTCCAGATACTTGTAGAAAAAGTGATATCACAGTGCTTGTTTGTGTAAGATGCTACCTTTGCTTGTACCCAATTCTTTTTCATCTTTCCCTTTCACTGTCGAATGGTTTAATAGTCGGGCATAATTCTTAGTGACTCTTAGCTAGTTTCTTAAACTTTCCCACTGTACCACTGTAAGTATAGTTCTGCGTTTGGTGTGATGTTTCTCTTTTGCAGGGTGGTGTGGTGGACTCTTTGCAGAGGTTTTAGATATGTTGAAGATTGCACATTGCATAGAAAATAACCATAAAGTATTGACACGAATATGTAAAGAAAATGGGAAAATAGATAAATTACAGACACAACAAAATGAAAATATATCTGACCTTTCTATGGCAGAATTAACCTCATTTAGAACTTTAAACGAGTTGGAGTAATACATAGATATAGCACAAATAGAACCAAGGAACATGCTCAGATTTATGCACAGCAACATCAGCAGTAAGAACCAAGATATCCAGTATCTAAACATTCATATGATCCTCCCATCCAAGGAAGTGGCAAACTTGGCTTCTATTCACTGATAATATGCTAAAAAAATCACAAGGAAGTGCATGTCTGAACATTCGCATTCCCACGTCCAGCAACAATCATACCCATTCTTGGTGAGAGCTCCATGACTAGCCAAAGAATCTAACTTCTGAGTGTGTGAGAGTGAGTGGTTACGCAAAGACTAACTTCTATTATTGATCCCTCCTCAAGCTTTGAATTTCCACGCTAAATTGTGATAGGAAATGGCAGCTAGCAGTTTGACAATCTTCTTATTACTATGCCATCTTCATAAGCTCACTTGACTATTATAAATTGAAACTAGCGGCACAAAGGGAAGTGGATTGGCAGCCAACATAAATAAACCAGATTCTACATAAACTCACCCTACATAGGAGGTCCTTAGGTGGATGTAAAGATAGAGCTAGTAGCCATGGTAGAGGAGGATAAAGCTTATGTAGAACCCTTGGATGTTGGCATTGTTGATAGATTGAAAAATATCATGGTTGTAACATCATAAATGACCTATATTAGATGCCTATATAGAAGTTTCCATATAGCTATGAATGCTAGAAAGAGATATAGGATATTATGGGCCATAGTTAAGCTTTCTGACTTGTAGAGAGCACTTTTCAGCAGTTCTTGCTCTGACTGGCCATCATCTCATCTGCATTCATTAGTAGAAAGAAGGAGCAACATGTCATGCATCCAAGTGTATATATTGTTTTTCCATTGTGTATGTTCACTGTTTGATTTTATATTCCTAATAATCTAGTATGTGAGAACAAACTAGGAAATCAAAAGATACAAATCAATCTGAAATCAAATCAAATCGATTGAATTCAAATTTGTAAGATGGAATGATATCAGAGTTGCACAACAGAAGCCACACACATTGAATTGGCATTGCTTGAGGACAAGCAATTTTGGGGAAGGGTGGACTGTGATGTCCCCCTTTCTGAATAAAATAAAATAGTAATAACATTAAGATACAAATAAATAAATAAATGAGATTAATACAATATAATTATAAGATAAAAAAATTACTAAAATATATATAATAAATAAACAAAATAAATAAATAAATGATGGTTCAATCTGATATTTAAATATAAAACTAAATTAGGCAAGAGCCGACAACACAATGGAAAATTGTGAGCCTCTTATCGAAGAGGTCTTGGGTTCCAATCTACTCACAAATTAATAAATAATAATAATAATTAATAACATCACATAATAATTAATCTTGGCTTCGGCCTCTTACCGATAAAAAAATTAAAAATAAATAAATATAAAAACTAAATTAAATAACAAATCTCTAAGAGGGTCGGCCCCCGTCCTGAAGGATAAAGTTACACCTTTTCACAAAAGCTGTATTTATATGAATTGAAAGGATTTCACTTGGGGAAGGAGTCAATTCAAATCCAAAACAATAATAGGCAAAAATCAGAGTAGATGAAGAGCAGAGAAGGTCAAATTTCAGATCCAGAAGATCATTAAAATCAGAACCTGAATCAAAGACCTGTCTGCCCCAGAGGTGCAGAGATCTGTCATACAAGCACAGGAGATCTTTGAATATAAGTTAGTAATATATAGTTGATACAATCAGCAGCCTGCAGCAGTAGCGCCAAACAAGCACTGAAAGACACAAAAGATATACATGGTTGATAACCCATGGTAAGAAAGGTAATGCCTAGCAACAAAACAAACCATATTGGGCATGCACAGTTGGCAATAGACAAGAAATGCTAGATAAAAGATTAAGAAGACAAAAACGGCAGGAAAGGTATCAAACTAGGGAAGAAACAATTAACATCCATTACAGCCACCAAATAAACCAAAGACATGGAGGGTTTCAATTCATTATGCAAGAATATACATAACACAGAACCTATAAGTGAGGAGATAAAATCAAACAGGGGAGTAGGCGAACTTGGGATTAAAATCAGATTTGAGAGGTAAGTATTCTATGATATATTTCCGCCATATATGCATCTGCAGATTTTAAATAAATAGCCAAGTAGTTACTATGTATAGTCCGATATAAATATACATCCATACTTGAAATATACAAGCATGTAATGATCCGACCTACGCAACTACTCTTAACAAACTTTCTGTCGATACGGTAATTAGGTGACAGAACTTGTACATGATTTTGGAGGGTAGTGTGGTAAGATTGGAGTGATGTACGGATGCCAACTGGAGGCTGTACAGTATTTGCGAGAATGTACGGTGTGCTGGAGTGGAGAGGCAGCCATACATTATGGTTGTGAAGGCCGTACGGTGTGTGTACAATGGACAATGGAGTCCATACGGTGGACAGTCCGTACAGGGAAGAGGCACAAGGGTCGTATGGAGGAGGGAGGTGTGGCAGAGTGGCTGTACGGTGGTCAAAGGGAGATGGAGGGGTGGCGTACAGAGTCAAGGCCAAGTAGGCTGTACGGTAAGCTGTACAGTGAGTAGATGGAGGGTGCAAGGGAGGTACGGGGGTTTGGTGAATGGTTTGTGGAAGAGTGAAGGCTGTACGGGCTATGAGGGGGCCGTACGGAAATGCTGGGATACCACGTGGTAGGTGTTTGAGCCACAACAATGAATGCAAACACGTTCATACAAAACATAAGTAGATCAAACACAATAATAGAAACTTGAATATGAATAATCCCTTCAACATATGCCGAAACATGGTGCTCCAATTTGCCAGATCCAAGCGAAGTGTTATAGGCAATGGAATAGGGTGAGGGTTAAATCCCACCAAAACTAGATAAACCAAATAGGGAAGGTTTTTCACTTCCGAAATGGCGAACAATAGAGAACTCCAACAGGAATTCGTAGTGCAAAGAAAAATAATCCAAATTGCATACCTAAAGACTACCTACAAGCTATGCTTAAATACCCGTTGGGAAACTTTTCGAGGGTGTACAAAGATAGCCGATGGTGACACAAACTACGGAAACAAATTAAAAATGGGTCTGCGATATGTTAAATCAATCGACCCATTAACAATAGTCTGATCAATGATTTATTTTATAATGGAAACATTATAAAACATTCACCAAACACTGTCACCCTAATTAATCTCTGTATGTTCTGCTGCAATATATGTTTGTATGATGAAGGGACCACTCATAAGTCTGTAGTGATTAAAATTATGAAATGTTTTTAGACTATTTCCTCACAAGATAGTTAAGCCTTGAGGTGGGATGGGCTATGCTACATCATACAAAGGCTAGAGTCTTGCGGTGGAATGGGCGTGGCCTACATCATACAAAGTCACTAATTGTAAGGGATTAGTTCATATAGGTATTAAACACTACTGGTGAACTTTCATGTGCATTGCAAGGGTTTGTGTATCTCTTTTATTAATTCATAAGGCTTAATATCAATTATATCATGGTATGAACATAACTAGTTTATGTATGCATACTTGTTCCTTATTTGGTGATTGCAGTACCTGAATTAGGATTTACCTCATTAAAATGCATTTTAAGTGGCAAAGCTATGTCTCTAACCACCTCACAATTCTTATTCTAATGGAAATTGTGATTCTAGGTTTAATTTTAGAGAAAATCCTATATACGGGACATTACACAACAAGAGGCAATTTTGGTCTCACTCATAATAGGCACTATTCTTGTAGTAGTGCCTCTTCCTGCTGTTTGTAATGCTCCCTTATGCAATCTTTTAGGATTGGGACAAGTTTCTTATAATTTCGATTACAAGAGATTTCTTTCTATTAAAATTTATAGTTTAAATGAATTTGGATTGTAACAATATGCTTTATGAATATCTACCTCCTTGTTATTAACATAAATGTAATAAATGATGGAAATTATCTTGAATCTGCAATCCTTATATCCAAATCCTTAGACAAAAAGGTTGATCTGCATATCTGATGAGAAATCTTATTCAAGTGATCTAGATATCTTTCAATATATAAAACCAAAGAGGATTATCTACACACACAGACACACGCACACAGACGCATGCACACAGACACGCATGCACACATGCACGCACACACACCCACGCAGGAACGCACACACACACACACACACACACACAAAAACAATACTATTTCTGATATCTTCTTATTATGCAATATTAACTATTCTAATCTGAAGTGTTTGTGTGTGTGTATATACCCACCAACTTTACTGATCTTAACTATTCCTTATATTCCAACCAGCTACGTTTAATGGTAAAGGGTATACAAGCCTCTTATTGGGTGACTTGGAAGTTGTTATTGACAAGCATTTTGATTTTCCCAAGGAAGAAAATAAATTATCCCATGATGATGAATCATTCGGAAATGATGACATAATAAAAAAAAAATCATCCATTTAGAGATGGAAGGAAACTCTTTTAATGAATCTGAAAATAATACAGCAGATAACAAAAACTCTAGCAACCAAAGGTCTGTCCAAACTTGTATACATGAGCAAGTCCATGACAGTGACACTAAAAGGGCTGATTTGAATGATCAATTAAATTTTTTATTTCTACATGTGGAATTTGGAACATGTAATTTGGAAGATAAATTAAAAGTCTCACATAATATGGTGATTGTTGCCTTCATGCATTTTGTTAATACCCATAAAAACATTGAAGAAACTTTGTGGGATGTTCAAATAGAGGAAAAGGAAATAGGGATAGTGAGTGGATTTAAGAATGCATACCTTCACACACTTAAAAGGGCAATAGTAAAGATGAAATCAAATTATTCAAATTTACTTAAAGATAGAGATATGACCATTAAATATGCAGATGATAAAGAGAAGGAGATAGATGAGCTTTGTCTTCAATTGAATATGACACATTACTCATTATACCAGGCTAAAAATCATACCTCTAAGATAGCCACTCAAAAGGAAGATGCTCTTAATTGTAAAGCCAAAGAGGTTATACAAATTGTTGAAGGGATCAATACTCTTGGTGAAAATGAAAGTGACCATAACATTTTCACCTTTCCCTATTCAAATGAGACACATTATGCTGAAGAAGGCCAAAAGGACTAGCAAAAAGTCAAATACAAGAGTTTTGATGAACAATGTATGTATGAGGCTGTTGGAAGCATGAATGCTGATGATATTCCTATGGGGGAGTATTGTAGAAACACGATTGGATCATTATCATGATGATATGTTACATTCATGACTATGTTTGTCATTGATGTCAACATAGCAGTTTCCTATGGTATCTGACAAAAGAACAGTGGTAAAGATAAAGTTGGTACGGATAGATCGTTGAGTATTTTCATTAAAGGGAGATACTACTAAGTGTCTAGTATATGTAGCTAACCTCGGGAGCAAAAGATATTGGAAGAAGTTATGAAAGTTTTGGTGAAGACTGTTCTGAGATAGAGTTTACAAAAGCATGTTTTGGTAAACTTGTTATATCTCTTAGAAAAGTTGTTATTCTGAGAAGCAAGGTTGAAGACGTGTAGAAGTTATGCTGGAGATGACATGGCTAAGCTCGCTCGTGATAATATTACACGTATGGAATGTTATTCGAGTTACAAGGTGATAGATTGGTGTTATAGCTAAGTGAATGTGTTCTTAATGAGGTGCTATAATAATTAATTGAGAAGGTGTAATAGCTGACTCAAAGGAATTGTTTTATGGATTTGGTATAAGGGAAGGACATTTTCCTTTGTTATGCATGAATGATTGCATGAAGTAGGAAGAGCGGAAAAGAGGAGAAAAGAGATGAACGTTGAGTAATTGCAAAGATAAGAAGAGCAGAGCGAAGTTGAAGAAAACTTCGTTGTCGAGGTTTTATTTTGAGATCCGAGGTTTGATATTTGGATCTGAGGTCTGTGACTTGGTCTACAAGGTCTGATAGTGATTGGTCCGGTTGACATGACAGAGGAAAGAGGATAAAGCATAGAACAGACAAAAGGAATAGTTGAGAGATCAGTTGGACAGTGAAGTTTAGTGGTCTTGCCCCAAAAGCTGTTTGGATAGTGGGTTCTTTTTCCTTTTAGAACTCCTAACAAGGTTGGAATCTTTTAACAAGGTTTTGAAGTCTCCTAATAGGGACTCTTATGTACTGAATGTGTTTATAGACTCCTAATAGGGTCCATCCTCTAACAAGGAATATATATCAATATATCTTTGTGGGTATCATTCCCACTGGGGTTTTCCTTCTGATCAAGGGTTTTCCTAGTTAACAAATCTGGTGTAATTGTCTATGTGCATCTTATTGCTTGTTGTTTACTTTGATTGAATGGTTAAGATTAATTAAAGTTGATAAATGTTTTAATTGGATAACTGATTCACCCTCCCCCTCCCTCTCAATTATCTTGGTGGACTATTATTTCTAATAGAGGCCCCAATATGCAACAATGAAAGAGTTGATATAATAGGTTCTTGGGACAGATTTCAAGGTAGTTTCAGCCAAGAGACTAAGAGGATCACAGGTCTTCAAAGGTTAGAAGATGTGCTTGAGAGGGATGAAGATATGACAAAAGGAAACCACAAGAATTCTGATTTCTATAACAATAGTAATATGGCTTTACAAAATCACGAGGTAATAATTTTTCCACATAAATATGAAGACAAACTATTGATACTATTTCTGAAATTTCATGTGATGATCATTTCTATGGTAAAGAGGTTGGTTTGATTGATGACTCTAGTAGTGTATCAAAAAGTCTAGAGTTGTCTGTAATACATAATGAAGGCAACTACAACCCAACTTCAAAATTGTCGTTGAGTTCTAGGAAGTAGGAGGGTCAAATGGTCACTTTGTGCCCCGGACTGGAGACAACGGTCATAGATAGAGCAACTCTTAAATTAATATGGGATCCTAGTATTGGTCATAGATTCATGATTGATAGAGCAACATATGGTAGCTATTTGTTTATGGGTTGGTAAATCTATCTTCATCCATACTACAATTATAAGTGGCTTACCTCCTTGGTCTACCATTGCATTTTTAGATTTGGCTTGGCCTACAAGAGTTACTGAGTCGCAAGGACATTTGCCAAGACATGACTATTTGTTAGATATTGCACATGAGATGGATTTTTTTCTCTATACATGGGAGCAAAGACACCTTCAACCTTCATGCTAGCGTATCTTGTAACAACATTTGGAGGTCTAATGAGTTGATCTTTGTGTATATTGGAGGTGTTTTTGGCATTTTTTGGGGGAACTACTATTCAGTTGGCTGATACAAGAATGGTAGAACGATGGACACCTATTTCCACTCCCATATTTCAAATGGATAAGATTAGTTTGGGATCCAGGTGTTGACAGATTCGGTTCCCTATTTTCTATGGATAACGGTGAGTGGGTTCACAACTTGAGGCTTTGTTGTTATCTTTAGAGTAATATAATAGATGGGTGAAGCAATATTTGTCAGATTGACTTGGGATCCAGGGATCTTATTTGATGGATGAGTTGCATCTAAACATTTGGCATCACAATGTGGCACATCCTAATTTTAGATATTGTAAAATGAGTTATAGATAAGATAAGATAAATTTATTAATGCCCAACAAGAGACTACAAAAGGGTTTAAGGGACTGAAAGAATACAACGAAGACAATCGACAACAACAAGAACACCAAGCAGTGACTGGAAAAAGAACAAATAGGAAAGCAAAAGACCCAACGAGGAAGACTAGAGGTCCCTCCTAGGCGGAAAAAAGTTGAGTTATAGAAAAGATAAAATAAGATAAATTTATTAATGCCCAACAAGAGACTACAAAAGCTTTTAAGGGACTGAAAGAATACAACGAAGACAATCGACAACAACATGAACACCAAGTGGTGACCGGAAAAAGAACAAACAGGAAAGCAAAAGACCCAATGAGGAAGACTAGAGGTCCATCCTAGGCAGAAAAAAGTCTAGCACCGAAGGATAAGGTCCAAGATGGGGGAAGCCTTGGATTGTCTCAAAATACCATTGGAGGTGGAGTGTCGTTGGCGAGTGAACCCATTGCACTGTCTTAGAAGCCTGGTGCGACTGGAAGTAGGAGGGTTGAATGATCACTTTGTGCCCCGGATTGGAGATAGTGGTCATAGATATAGCAACTCTTAAATTAATATGGGATCCTAGTATTGGTTGTAGATTCATGATTTCTTGAGGACAAACAATCCCTAGGAGGGAGGACTATAATACCCCCTTTTTGTGACATTAGAAATTTTAATGCCGACTTCAGAAAATATAACTTTTTTTTTTGAGCTTAATGCAAATTAATAAAATTGTCATTTTAATATGAAAATGAGGTTTCATAAAGTAACGAAAGGGGAAGAAGATGAAAAGATAGAAATGGGAAATTGAAGGGTCAAAGGTTTCTCCTTATAAGAGCAAAGCAGAGCATATTTCAGCATGCTTGAATTATATTTGATTTCTGACTTCTCATGGAAAGATTTGTTAAGCATTCAGTTTTTTGTTTAGAAACCCAATGACAGAAACCTTCAAGCTTTCTTGGTGGGTTGGACAAAAACCTAGTTCTTTCTTGAGGTAGACTCACGACGGAGTCCACATATGTGTTTCAGGTTCATTTTATTATCCGATTCTAATCTGGTTGTAGTTTCTGTATTTTTGGTTGGATATTGTTATTGCACTGTTGAATATTGAAAAGCAATACTAATATTTCAGCAATTGTTTTATCTTTGAGTTTTTTCTAGATAATTTGAAATCTATTGTATGCAAATATTATTTAAACATTTATGTGTTATACCTGAGAAATTGGGAAAATATCTGGACTGGGACATTACATTGGAGGAATTGCAGCTATTTCCTTTAAACTTGAAGGTATGTGTCTAGAATTTGATTCAATCTTTGAAAGAAGGCTCTTCGAGTCTTCGACATTAATCAAGGACAATGTCTATTGCAATGTGAAGTTAAACAATGGGCACTTATTAAAACTTGAGAAGAGATGGAGGCAGTTTGAGTATGAAGAACTGATTTTTGTATTTAGAGTGATGCAACATTAGTGTGATGGTTTGTTACCAAGACTGACATAAAACCAAGATAATTTATGAAGAGTACAGTCAAATTGCTCTTATAGTATTAAAGATCGTGGCCTTTGAGAGGGAATCTTCTAAGAAGTTTTGGCAGCATTTTTTTCTTTATCTTGGAAATTTCCAAGAGATTATTCCGACTCCACAATTGTGATTATGTTTTGAATAGATGGTGTTGCAAGCCTTGGAACTTGGGTATTTGCGTGATGGATAGACTAAATGAATATCTTCATAGCATGATATAGTTCAATGAATTCATTGGCATCCACATAATTTGAGGAATAGGGGTTGGAACATTCTACAAACTTAATTGGAATCTGGGCATCCTCATGATGAATTTAAAAATGCTTGTGGGCTAACATCTTCAAGAAGGGGCGACCGTGATGTCCCCATCCTTACCTAATAACAAGTTTACAATAAAACACATATGTGCTCAAGGGTTGTGTTGGTTACCAAAATCGTTGATTAGAAACCTACGAGCCTCGCTTGCTTGATGCTGGGATATCTAATCGATTTTGGCCAACTTGACAGGATCAATCAAATTGACTTAAATCCTCCGCACTTTTGGCTCCGCTAAACCAAGGCCTGTAGACCTGATCCTGGACAGCAAAACTTGGATCCAAGATGTTTTATAGCGAATAGACTATAATGCAAAGGCAATCTCCTTAAATGGCAAGATTCTAAGGAAAAACTTCTGGATTACAAATGTTGAATAATCTTCGTATTTTAATTACTTTAATAGAGTTGTGAATTGCTGAAAGGAAAATTTTAAAACGAATTACGAAAACAAATAAGTATCAAACTCTTAAAGGAAAGAGGCTAAATTATTACCAGCATATGGATTGAAAATTATGAGCAAATTAATAATCAGTGCCAAAGTTTAATTAGGTAATAGAGTCAAATATATACTTCTCACATACAACTTTATGATACTGGTTATATTATATTTGTAATTGATTCAGTTATTATGATGCCTCAAATTGTTATGCTTTTTCACGTATTTAGATCAGTCTATGATGTTTTAACCCTTATGTGGACAAAATAGATACAAATAAAGAAAATAGTAATATCTTACAAATATTTGTATTTATCAGATCTAAATAGTAAGGAACAATTCGATCCATCTATCGTAATAATGAATTATAAACAAATAAAGAATAAAATGATCACAAAGGACGAATCATATATATTTTATCTCTAGAACAAACAAAGATCTTACTGATTATATTGTAGGAGAGTTGGTATTGAAGACAGTCTGATTATAGATGCTCTATTCAACACAACTTTGATCCCATACAATGTCAAAGTTTATGCTCAAACATCTGAATTTCCACCCGCTTAGTTCAAACTTCAGACTCTCCCTTTGAAGAAATTTAACAATATATATATTTTTGAATATGCAGAGCTTCTTTTCAAAGCGATACGAATGGTATCTTGTTCGATTTCTCTCAACAAATATTTATAGAGCATGAAAAGGTGTCAGTTATACTTGCACCCTTTCATCCAAAAACTGATCAATATTTAAAATTTTAAAATAACTTGTATTGTAACATGCGGTTGTATCATTCCCGTGGCCTATAACTTTAGACGCAATTCCTCTCATTCTGTTAGGCATTTTTCTGCATAATTCCATTACTAAACATTAATTCGTGAGCCTTACTCCGCCATATCAACTCACAACATTCACCCGGAATTCTCCATTTCATGTCCGTTAAGACTTACGATTCTTATTGCACCTTCGTCTGGGCACTTTGCATTTGTTTTTATATTTCTCTGGATACTCTTGCACAATGATTTCAACATTCAAATGTACTCCACAATGCCCTGTGGAAGCCATTTATGCTGAAAATAACGAATTCGATTCTATGGACTGCCCATATCTGTTTTTGCCGTAAAGCTTCTTTATGCTCGACTTCTCTTTCTAACCTGCAGTTTTTTGTAGAAACAATATTGGCTCCTTCGTGGTCTTTCCTTTTGAGGTGATGTACCAGTTTTGATTGCTCCCTTCTATAGATAATGCTTGCACCATCTGAATTTTATTTGAGATGTCTGAGGTTTGGAAAATGGGTAGAGGATTTGGTTTAGAATATTCATTAGTTCCTCATATACTCTCCTTTGTCAAAAAGGCTCCCCAAAGTTGTATGAAACTTTTCATGCGTGTCATAAGTCATCTCTGCATGTACACTCAGTTTACCATAACTTTTTGGCTAAAATTCAACATGACTATGCTGCTGCTCAAAATGATTGCTTGACTCCACCCAAGTGGTGAATGAAAGATCCTCAAACAAATTTTTCAGAATTGTCAAAGATATCTCAGAAACAATTGTGTTCAGAATGAATAGCCTTCATTGATTATCAGATATTACTGAACCTGTCTATTAGTTGCATAAGGCATAGTCACCATCTTTGTGTCTGGTATCAAAGGATCCGTTGAGTACTCCTTTTTCTTATTACCATCAACATACATCTTTATTGCCTCCAGAAACTTCAATGAGAATGTTGCTAATTGTGGTGATCCGGATGATAGAGTTTATATTCCCGTTCGGAACTTGAAAACATACCAGCAAAGTTCAGCATTTCTTCCAAGTTAGTGCTGACATGAGCTAGTTTCTTATAAATAATAACCACATCTGCAGGTCTTCTGCCATGAACATCTATACAATTTAGATCACCTCTTGAGTTATTTAGCAATTTTATGTCTTCAATAACATAATGGAGGTTTTGATTTTTTCCAAAATTTGGGCTCCATCAGTGGCTCTTGTTGGGGACATGTGCTCCTTGTGGGCATAGTGAGAACCTTAGCTATCTCTGGAAGAGTAGACCTGCCAAGACATAAGGAGAAATCAGCTTATGAAATAATACATATAGAAGCCTAAACAATAAAAATACAATAAAACAAAGAAAGGAAGTAGTACTCCCCTTTTCATGCTTATTGAAAGAATGCCTTTTCAAAGATTATAAACAGTCCTAGCCATAAAGCCTCAAACTTACCATGCTTTCCTTTGTCTTGATCTTTTGCATTCCATTTCAGAACCCAATCACCCACTTTAAAAGATTGGTTTGAAGATTTCTTGTCATGAAGAAATTTAACCTGTTGCTGCTTATTAATATTTTGTTCTTGTGCTAGCCTCCTTACCTCATCTAGCTCAATTAGTGCATTTAATCTATTCTCCATGAAATTGATATCTTCTAATTGTTCCTTAGTAACGAATTTGTAAACAGACAATAAATTATTCAAAAGAAGCTTTGCTTCTTTCCCATAAACTAGGTTGAAAGGAGAAAAACTGGTTGACTTTTTTACCGTGATTCTATCTGCCCACAATGCTAGATTCAACTTCGAATCCTAGGTGCACTTGTTTTTGTCTAACATTCTTCTGATAATCTTGAGGATATTATTATTGCTAGACTTGGCTTGTCATTGCCTTGGGGATGATATGGAGACGAGTATAATACTGTTATGCCATATTTCCTACAAAATTCAGCAAACTCATTAGATCTAAAACTCATACCGTTATCTACTATAATCTTTTAAGGAACTCCGAATCTTGTTAAGATGTTTTCAGTAAGAAAATTAATTACCACTTTACTTGTAGACTGTCAAGTGGATATAGCCTCTACCCACTTGGTAAAATAATCGGTAGCCACTAGAATCCAACTATGCCCACTGCTCGATTTATCACTAATTTTTCCTACAAAATCAATTCCCCACATTTGGAAGGGCTCTTTTGCTTGTAATATTCTTAAGGGAAGGGCACCATCATATTTCAACTTACCAAAGAATTTTTGACAAGCTTCACACATTTTCACACATAAGCATAACAGTCTTTTAAAAGATGGGGCCAGCAATAACCTGCTCGCAATATCTTGTGCACTGTGGTCCTAGCTGAAAAATGACCACCACAAACTCCTTCATGCATCTCTTTGAGAATAACTGCAGAGTGGGGAACATCTAAACAAAACAGTAAAACCCCATCTTGATTTTTCCAATATAAATCTCCTTGAATTAGAATATATTTTGTAGCTTGTAATTTGATAGTTCTTTCTTTATTATCATTCAAATCATCTCTACATTTTGTATGCTATAAATAATAAACTATATCAGTATACCAAGGGCATTTTTCAATACTAACTTTAGCATGATTGTCATCAATCTGATTTACTTGTACAGCCTCCAAATTTGATTCTACCATAAGCTTAGCCAATCCCTGCCTTCTAACTAATTTTGTGATTTGAATATCTATATTAAATTCTTGGATTTGATTTATCCAACGACATCGTCTTCCGGTTGTTTTAGATTGTCTGAATATATCTTTAATGGCAGCATTTGGCACATAAGCAATGACTTCAGCTCCGACTAAATAGAATCGAAAAGATTTAACTGCTTTAACAAGAGCATAGGCCTGCTTTTCATTTATATCATAATTAAGTTCAGCAGCTTGTACTCACTTTTGCTAAAGAATGCAATCGGCTGCTCATGCTCCTTATCATTCTTTTGTAACATAACAACAGCTATAGTATGGTAAGATGCAAACGAAAATAGTTGGAAAGGCTTATTAAAGTTAGGAGATTTTAGAAATAGAGCTTCTTTTATAGCTTTCTTTATCTTAGCGAATGCTCCTACAACTTCATTATCCCAAGCGATCTTTGCTCCCTTTTTAAGCATCTTAGCAATAGGTTTTATGATCTTGGCAAAATTAGAAACAAATCTTCTCACAAAGTTGATTTGCCCAAAGAACGATTGGATTCCCTTGGTTGTTTTAAGTATTTGAATATTGTCGATGGCTGCTACCCTTTCTAGATCAATTCTTGATTAGAAACCTATGAGCCTTGCCTACTTGATGCTGGGATATCTAATCGATTTTGGCCAACTTGACAGGATCAATCAAATTGACTTAAATCCTCCGCACTTTTGGCTCCACTAAACCAAGGCTTGTAGACCTGATCTTGGACAACAAAACTTGGATCCAAGATGTTTTATAGCGAATAGACTATAATGCAAATGCAATCTCCTCAGATGGCAAGATTCTAAGGAAAAACTTCTGGATTACGAATGTTGAGTAATCTTCATATTTTAATTACTTTAGTAGAGTTGTGAATTGCTGAAAGGAAAATTTTAAAACGAATTACTAAAACAAATAAGGATCAAACTCTTAAAGGAAAGAGGCTAAATTATTACCAGCATATGGATTGAAAATTATGAGCAAATTAATGATCAGTGCCAAAGTTTAATTAGGTAATAGAGTCAAATATATACTTCTCACATACAACTTTATGATACTGGTTATATTATATTTGTAATTGATTTAGTTATTATGATGCCTCAAATTGTTATGCTTTTTCACGTATTTAGATTAGTCTATGATGTTTTAACCCTTATGTGGACAAAATAGATACAAATAAAGAAAATAGTAATATCTTACAAATATTTGTATTTATCAGATCCAAATAGTAATGAACAATTCGATCCACTTATCGTAATAATGAATTATAAACAAATAAAGAGTAAAAGGATCACAAAGGACGAATCATATATATTTTATCTCTAGAACAAACAAAGATCTTACTGATTATATTGTAGGAGAGTTGGTATTGAAGACACTCTAATTATAGATGCTCTATTCAACACAACTTTGATCCCATACAATGTCAAAGTTTATGCTCAAAAATTTGAATTTCCACCCGCTTAGTTCAAACTTTAGACTCTCCCTTTGAAGAAATTTAACAATATATATATTTGAATATGGAGAGCTTCTTTTCAAAGCAATACGAATGGTATCATGTTCGATTTCTCTCAACAAATATTTATAGAGCATGAAAAGGTGTCAGTTATACTTGCACTCTTTCATCCAAAAACTGATCAATATTTAAAATTTTAAAATAACTTGTATTGTAACAAGCGGTTGTATCATTCCCGCGGCCTATAACTTAAGACGCAATTCCTCTCATTCCATTAAGTATTTTTCTACATAATTCCATTTACTGAACATTAATCCACTAGCCTTACTCCTCCATATCAACTCACAACATTTGCTCGGAACTCTCCTTCATTTCATGTCCGTTAAGACTCATGATTCTTACTACAGCTTCGTCTAGGCACTTTGCATTTGTTTCTATATTTCTCCGGAAACTCCTGCACAATGATTTCCACATCCGAACATACTCTAGAATGCCTTGCAGAAGCCATCAATGCTGAGAATAACGAATTCGATTCTATGGACTGCCCATGTCCATTATTGCCGTAAAGCTTCTTTATGCTCGACTTCTCTTTCTAACCTGCAGTTTCTTGTAGAAACAATATTGGCTCCTTCGTGGTCTTTCCTTTTGAGGTGATGTACCAGTTTTGATTGCTCCCTTCTATAGATAATGCTTGCACCATCTGAATTTTATTTGAGAAGATGTCTGTGGTTTGGAAAACGGGTAGATGATTTGGTTTAGAATATTCATTAGTTACTCAGATACTCTCCTTTGTCAAAAAGACTCCCCAAAGTTGTATGAAACTTTTCATGTGTCTCATAAGTCATCTTTGCATGTACACTCAGTTTACCATAACTTTTTGGCTAAAATTCAACATGACTACGCTGCTGCTCAGAATGATTGCTTGACTTGACCCAAGTCATGAATGAAAGACCCTCAAACAAATTTTTCAGAATCATCAAAGATATCTCAAAAAAAATTGTGTTCAGAATGAATAGGCTTCATTGATTATCAGATATTACTGAACCCGGCTATTAGTTGCATAAGGCATAGTCACCATCTTTGTGTTTGGAATCAAAGGATCCGCTGAGTACTCCTTTTTCTTATTACCATCAACAGACATCTTTATTGCCTCCAAAAACTTCAATGAGAATGTTGCTAATTGTGGTGATCTAGATGATAGAGTTTATATTCCCGTTCGGAACTTGAAAACATACCAGCAAAGTTCAGCATTTCTTCCAAGTTGGTCTTGACATGAGCTAGTTTCTTATAAATAACAACCACATCTGCAGGTCTTCTGCCGTGAACATCTATAGAATTTAGATCACCTCTTGAGTGAATTAGCAATTTTATGTCTTCAATAGCATAATGGAGGTTTTGATTTTTTCCAAAAATTGGGCTCCATCAAGTTGGAAGACCTTGAACGCCTGAAGGTAGTTAGTGAAAAGAGATAACAATGTTTACATGACATTTTAGAAGTTCAATCAGGAACTTTTCCATATTCTCTCAATTGAGCCAATAGACATCAGGATCTTATCAAGGAAGATTGTCTTATTAATAAGAATTCACGACTGTTCTATCTAGCATCAAGCAAGTACCTTAAGTAAGATGCACTATTGTGATTGTTGAGACCAAGTCATGTGATGAAGGGTTGCAGATATCAAATATTTCTATCCAGCATGACGCAGATATATGATCTGGATATCAAGCTCACATGATGTCAAATATGGCTACCTAGTCGGTTACCAACCTTATCAATGTGTAGATAATCATTTGTACATTGATTACATTAATTAATATGATCATCATAATAAATAGTAAACCCATTATCCGACATATTCATAAGATGGTATCCTATATCCATTGTCATCAAGACAACATGAAGTATGATGAGTACTAAAGACATGTCATTGATATAGAAATACTCAAAGATCATAATATCGATGCCACATAGAAGCATATATATTGTAGCAGGTATTCATGTAGAATTCTTAAATGCTTCGATTATATATGAAGGAAATTCATATCGTATAATATCCATCATACAAAGAGAAGATAATAGAGACAGCTAGTAACATGTTCAAACAATCATCGCAATTGTCCATCAATTATTATTGCTGCAAAAGAAGCAGATCACTATTTTAATAATGAAGTGACAATCAAGCAAAAGTACTGATGCGAACACCATGTTTATTGAAGAAGAATAAGAATTGCTGGAGAACTGTTTACGATCAATGATTTACTAACCGGTGGTTAGTTATTCAGCGAACACCATTTAGGAATAAAGGTATGATTTGTAGGGAAAAAATAAATATTAATGGAAAGGTGCTATCAAGTAAAATAAGACTGATTTGTGTAAGTAATGAAGAGATGCAATTAAGGAAAGGTGTGTCTATTCCAAACAAAGGTTGCAACCATTTAATACAATAAGATGTTTATAGATGATCAATCTCATTCCAATATCATCATCGTTTTATTTCGTCTACTCGTCCACAATTGGATCATTGACTTGAGCGATCTCCTTTTGGAAAACTCAGTTGCATACATTTAAGCACATCAATCAGGAGCAGCACCATCACCATTTCATACTTCTAAATCGTAATCAGGAACAGAAATTACATCTTCATTGTTATCAGTGATAGCGTGAAGACTTGCAGCATATTTCTATCGCCATATCAGGAACAGCTAGAAGCGATTGAGAGGAAACTTACAGTACAATTTACATTGACATATCCAGAACAGCAGAGTTAACTCCATAATTGCAGATCGGAGTACAGCAGAGATTGCCATTGCATAATTTCCAGTAATATCAGAGACAACGACAATTCTCCATCTTAATTTTTCAACAAGAGATAGAATGTTCATATCTGAATGTCAACGATATTCTTTGCATTATATAATACTTCTATATTATATGGTCATTAATATTATCATAGTACACATGGTATTGATTGTATATTCTAAGGATAATCGATTTTAAAGCAGATCACAAGTTATCATTCTTATAGTAAGTGGTATCAGCTATTGCCAATATGAGATTTATAAAGGATTCTGTGTTATAAGTAGAGTATTTGATTAGAAATAAGTTTCATGCAATCGAATTTTAAGTTAATGGTCCCTTATTCCGAAGAATTTATTTAAGGGGACATTCCATCTATTCCCACCTCATCTCTTCCCAAACTTTTGATTTCAGTTGTCATGCAAATTTTCTTTTGTCTTTATTTAGTTGTCATGTTCATGTGAACAAATGGGTTCCTTGTATCAATTCAGGTTTAAAATGATGATTTCATAGTGGATTCAAATGAGAGAATGGAGAAAAGGGAACTTTGTGATATTTACTAATTTAAATATTATTGAAGATAAGTGAGAAAAATAGGGCAATCTTCTTTCAAACACTAGTTATTTTCTTTAAAAGATCTGAACCTCAGTATCATTTCATTTGTAATGATAAAGGAAAAGCGCTAGAGTAGACTTGTAATACTTGAATATTGTTAGCAATCTATTCTTTTGCCTTATAGTTTGGGCTTTGAAAGATGCTAATTCTTGTTCTATGGTTTTGCTTGGCTGCAGTTTGATCAAGAAGGTTCAGTTTTAGATTTGTGTTTGAGTGAACGATGGGTGGTAAGCATTGTATTTCTTTATTTCCTTTTTATTTTCTTTGTTTCCTTTGTAAATGTTGTGATTTTCATTCGAAGTGAATATTCCAGGTCGCAAAACTTCATGAACTTGTTGATTTGGTCACATCAAGCTATGAGAGGTTTTCCTATGGAGAAGCTGGACGCGCAATATATGAATTCTTTTGGAGTGAATTTGCTGACTGGTATGGATAATTTTTTTCAGTTTTATATGTTTATAGAATTGATGCATATGATGTATGGTTGAATTTTTTGTTACTATTTCCTAGATATGATATTAATTCTTTCTTAGGTGTATTTAAGGGTAATCTTTATTTAAATTTTAAACGTTATTTAATTTTAACACATGTTAAAATTCAGTACTAAACAATGATCAAATGAAAGTCGAGTACACATTTTTATTGCATTCAGCTCTTGTTTTAACTACTAAATCATATTTCATTCTGAATGAAAAAATAGAGAAAAATGTCTTTTGTATTATTCATCATAGTATACAACTGATATTTACAGAACTGAAATGAAATAAATGCTGAAAGTAAATCCTCACACAATTGACCATGAGAGTGGCCACTAGTCTACTAATACATGTCTCTACTCTATGAAAATGCATAACAGAAAAGAGGAAAATAGGGTGAGGGTCATAGGGCATGAGTCATTGCCTATAATGATTGGTTGTGATGCATTCTTTCACTTCCGCCCATTTTCTGCCTCGAACCACGTTCCCTCCAAGCCTCCAAATCTAGCATTCATGAAAAAAGTGTTAGATCCAGCGGCTCTAAGCAATGACGAAATGTCTCACCTCACATATAGCTATTCAAACCAGTGTTCCGGGACTCTACGAGTTTGAGGTAGAGGCGGCCTTTCCGAGGCAAGTGGCCTCTAGACTCTGACTCGGCATCCTGGCAGAGTCCACGTGGACTCACCGAGTCCAAGGACTCTACCGAGTTCCAAGCCCAGGACTCTCCAAAAATTTTTAATTTAAAAAAAAAAAAAATTAATTTTTTTAAAAAAAAAAATTGAAAAAGATAGAGATTTTTGGAAGATGTTTTTTTTTAGTGTATATTACTTTTGAAAATGATATTGTGGTATGTCACGAATTTATTAAGGATTGAATCTTATATCTTAAATCTTCAACTTTATATTATGTTATTCAGTTTTTTTCCTTCAGAAATTCGTTGTTATACTTATGTGATCTATGCAAAATTGTGTATGAGTGTTAAGTAGCTTCTATTTATCTCAATTTTTGTGTATTTGATGTTAATTGACTAAATGATGCATCAAAAAATCCTTAAATCCTTAAAAGGCTTTGAATTTTATGGGTTTTTCGATTTTCCGAGTCCTTGCTGAGTCCTGGCCGAGTCCGAGTCTGAGTCGGATCTTGACTTTCCGAGTTAGAAGCGAGTTCGAGTCCCATAACTATGATTCAAACTATTGGCATGCTATGCATCTTCATAAAATAAGAACATCTACCAGCAGAAACAAAAGCAAACAATTACATCAAATGTTTTATTACTAACATGTTTGTTTCCTGTGTAGCGTTCTATCTCTAATAGGTACATGGATATAACCGTAGGCTCCCACAAGGATTATTGAGCCCAGCGTGCCTATTAGAAATAGGACCTAAGTAGCTGGTCGAAATCATACAATAGAATAATGATAGTATGAAGCGACATATTTGTTTATGAAACCTTCTACTTTTTCTTCAGAATACAATAAAGTGAAATAATGTAGAAACATTCAAAAGCTTCAGTATGAAAGTATGAAAATTATCAACAAGAAGCTACAGGACAAGCAATATGCTACAGGAAGGATGTTGCAAGTAAATTGTTTATATTTTGCATTATATCTTTGAACTTGTATCAAGAAATTGTTCCAGCTGTGTCTACAAGGGAAAGGATAACACTTTAGTTTTAAATGACTGATGGGGACACCACCCACACAGAATGGACACAACAGAAAAGGGGAAATTATATTAACTGAGAAATTAAGCTAATACAAACAGTACAGAGAAAATAAACTTCAAAACATGCCCTAAGGGCTTACAATAGCATAAATCTGGAGATAATTTCTCCTTTCAGTACCTCCTCTCAAACTCCACTCCGAATTGCCTTTACAATGTCAGAAATCTCCTTCAATAGACCCCGGAGGGTTAAGGACTAGGAGTACATTCTAGAAAGTGCTAGTAGGCGTCCACCGACCAAATAGAAGGTTCCAGAAGTTGCGTTAGAAGTCGACGCAAATCTAGAAGAATCCAGAAACGGTAACCGAACTTCCGAGAGGCATAACTTTTGAACCGTAGCTTCGATTGACGAACCGTTTACATTTTCGGAAAGCTCTCGAAGCGCTCTATAGCTCTATGGACCAGCTTCGCTTGTCCCCCATTTTTCAGCCCTTTTCGAGGTCATTTAATGCCCCTAACCTGACTTTGAAGCATTCTTAGGAGGTCTCCACAACCCGAAAAACTGCAATAACTTTCAAACTGTGGGGCTTTTTGACCTGATTCTTTTTCTGGAATGCTCTAAATTACAATTACATTCATCTAGCCAATTTACACCTCCTAGTTCTCCAAAATGATGGCTCAATTCCATACTCCTATTTTTTCGGGATTTACACGAACACTGATAGTGGAACTATGAGAGTTGGAACCTTTATTTGACCCAAATGGGTATCCAAAAATGAAAACACATGAAACAGAAACTAAGTCTAAGTATATTTTTTTGGGTGACACAGGATTGCCCTTATACCTCTGGATGCTCCTGCATCAGACACCCAGGGTAGATTGAAAAGTGACCCTATCACTTTATGAATGGTAGAGGAAATCCCAAATGGGAAACCTCAACTGCTGAAATCCAAGTTGAGTCCTCAATCGGCCGTCCTTTCCACTTCACTAAATACTCTTGATACTGCCTATTTCTGGTACTCCTACCCACACGATGATCTAGAATGTCTTCTATCTCCTCCTTAGAAGCAGGAATTGGACATGGCTCTAACACTGGCTCGTCATCTGCACCATCATCATGATACTCTGTTAGGTCTGCAATGTTGAAAATAGGAGAAATGTGAATACCATCTGGCAGCTCCACCTCATATGCATTTCCTGAGTCATGTTTCTTCAGAATTTTGCAGGGGCCAAATTTCTTCATTTTTAGCTGCTTGTAAGTACCGACTGGAAATCTTTCTTTTCGTAAGTGCACCATGACTAAATCTCCTACTTGGAATTCCTTATGTCTTCTCCTTTGATCAACCCTAGCTTTATACTCTTGATTCATCTTGGTAATGTGTGCTTGAACCTCCTCATGTAGACGCTTGATATGTTCAGCAAATTCCTCAGCTTCAGCACTTGTCCTCTCCCCTTGTTCTATCTTCCTCAGCTCTGGTGCAGTCCTTGGGCTACTCCCATATACAATTTGGAATGGTGATTTTCCAGTACTCCTATTTACAGAGTTATTATAAGCAAACTTTGCCTGTGGTAGAATCAAATCCCATCCCTTGGGCTTATCCCCAACTAAACATCTCAGCAAATTGCCCAGACTTCTGTTTACCACTTCTGTTTGTCCGTCAGTCTACGGGTGATGCGTGGAACTGAATTTTAGGTCTGTTCTCAACTTCTTCCACAATGTCCTCCAGAAATACCCCACAAATTTAGTATCTCTGTCAGAAACTATACTCCTTGGGAGACCATGTAGTCTCACCACCTCTCTGAAGAACAAGTTTGCAATATGGACAGCATCATGAGTTTTGTGGCATGGAATGAAATGTGCCATTTTGGAGAACCTATCAACCACCACAAATACTGAGTCATTACCCCTTTGTGTCCTCGGCAATCCAAGAACAAAATCCATATTATGTCCTCCCATGGCTTTGATGGAACAGGCAATGGCTGATATAGTCCAGTATTATGGCTAAATCCCTTAGCAACTTGACAAACTTGACAACTCTGTACAAACCTTTTCACATCCTGTGACATTTGAGGCCAAAAATAATGTTCTCTCAGAATGGCAATGGTCTTATCTCGACCAAAATGTCTTGCCATCCCTCCACTGTGTTTCTCCTTAATCAGATTTTCCTTCATGGAACTCCTTGGAATGCACAATTGACTACCCTTGAACAACATGCCATCCTGAATCAAATAGTCTAACCACTTGGTTCTCTCTACAGCAACAGGGTCTTTACAAGCTTTCCATGCTTCAGCAAAATCAAGATCCTCAGGGTACAAATTCTTGAGTTCATCAAACCCAACTACTTCAACCTGCATTACTGTAAGCAACAACTGTCTCCTACTTAGTGCATCTGCAACCCTGTTAGATTTTCCACTTCTATGCTTCAACACAAATGTATAGCTCTGCAAGAACTCTACCCACTTCATGTCTCTGATTCAATTTACCTTGGCTATTTAGGTACTGTAATGCTTTATGATCAGTATACAAAACAAATTCCTTTGGCAATAAATAATGCCTCCATTTCTTTAAGGCTTGAACTATTGCATAGAACTCTTGATCATAAACAGAATACTTCTTCTTTGCATCATTCAATTTTTCACTAAAATATGCAATAGGCTTACCTTTTTGGCTTAATACAGCCCCAGTAGCGCTGCCACTAGCATCACAATCCACTTGGAACACTTTTCTAAAATCTGGAAGTGCCAACACAGGCTGTTCTGTCACCTTCTTCTTCAGCAATTCAAAACTTCTCGCAGCTGCTGCAGTTCATTTGAACTCTTTCCTATCCCCTCTTATTATATCAGTTAGGGGTGCACATATGCCACTGAAATTCTTAATAAACTTCTTGTAAAAACTAACCAGACCATGAAATGATCTTACCTCAGTAGCAGACCTTGGAGTAGGCCATTCCAAGATGGCTTTTACCTTCTCTGGATCCATTTTGAGACCTTCAGGTGATATAACAAACTCCAAATAGACTAACTCTCTTTTTGCAAAGATACACTTCTTCAGATTAATTAACAGTTTCTCTTCCCTTAGCCTGTCAAGGACACTACGAATATGCAATAAATGTTCTTCCAAAGTCTTGCTGAAAATTAAAATATCATCCAAATAAACAATAACAAATTTTTTCAAGAACTTCTTAAGTACCTCATTCATGAGCCGCATGAAGGTGCTTGGGGCATTCGTCAATCCAAAGGGCATGACTAACCACTCATAAAGACCCTCATTGGTCTTGAAGGCTGTTTTCCACTCATCTCCTTCTCGAATCCGTATCTGGTGATAACCACTCTTCAGATCTATCTTTGTGAAGTACTGAGCTCCACTCAAGCAGTCCATAAGATCATTCATCCTTGGCAAAGGAAACTGGTACTTGATGGTTATCCTATTTATAGCTCGAGAATCTGTACACATCCTCCACTCTCCATCCTTCTTTGTTGTGAGTACTGCAGGTACTGCACATGGACTTAGGCTCTCCCGAATCAAGCTCTTCCTCAACAGCTCCTGAACCTGTCTGTTTAGCTCCTCTGTTTCAGTAGGAGTCATCTTGTGAGCAGCCTTGTTAGGAAAACTAGCTCTTGGGATTAAATCTATCTGATGATTGATTTGCCTTACTGGTGGCAATCCATCTGGAACATTATCAGAGATAATATCTCCAAACTCACCTAGTAAATCTGAAACTTCAAGTGGTATTTCACTACTACCTTCTTTATCTTTCCTAGGAATC
Organism: Cupressus sempervirens; assembly: GCA_028749045.1. NCBI lineage: Eukaryota > Viridiplantae > Streptophyta > Pinopsida > Cupressales > Cupressaceae > Cupressus > Cupressus sempervirens. The sequence continues at coordinate 439,789,835 of CM053784.1, forward strand.
AAAGCATAGCACATATGTTGATGTTTCATGCCATCTAAAAACTTCCTTCCATCAACAAGACAAATCCTAGCACTGCTACATACCTTTTCGCCTTCCCTTTTCATGGGCTTCAATTTGTGGCGAACTCCATCCTTTGTTAGAGAGTATGTGTTAGCATGACCATCATGTATTGCATGCCTATCAAACTGCCATGGTCTACCCAACAATAGATGGAAAACATCCATCGGAATAACATCATAGAGAACTTCATCATGGTAACTCCCAATTTTGAATTTTACTAAACATTGTTCACTTACCAGGACCTTATGATCATCTTTTACCCAAGCAATCCGATAGGGCTGGGGATGTTTCTCCCTCTTGAGCTTCAGCTTAGAGACCATCTCTTCTGATACCAAGTTATCAGTGCTACCAACATCAATGATCACATCACAACATTTATCCTCATACTTGCACCTGGTACGGAACAAACTCCTCCGTTGTCCTGGTTCAATCTCACCACTTAGTAGGACTCTTTCATTTACCAAGGTCTCTCCTCTTTCTGCATCCTCTGAATGTGATGATTGTGCATCCTCATCCACGTGAACAACCCTAGCTTGGCCCTCAGCTCTCCTATCTGTCCTTCCTTGTCGTTGAGGACATTCAAAGGCACGATGACCTTCTTCATTGCAATGGAAACGGGTACCACGGAAGCCTCCTCTTCCTTGTCCACGTCCTCTACCTCTTCCTCTTTGATTTCCAAAGTCTTGGTCACGGGAGTGGTTGAAACCCTCATTCCTCTGGTTCCTGCTAGTTCCTTCATCTTCATTTTTCTTTTGGGTTTCATTGCGGCCTCCAAATGACCTACCGCTTCTCCTTCCTCCTTGATCGCGCCCTCTTTGTCTTCTTTCAAACCTTTTATTCAACTTCTCTTCAACTCGTAGGGCAAACTGGTATGCCTCTTGAACGCTGGTTATTCTTACCAGACTTAATTCCTCCTGGATGCTAGGTCGCAACCCACTGATATAACGAGCAACCTTCTCCTTATTTACTTCTGCATGCCCTGCTCTAATCAAGAGTCGGTAAAACTGCTCTGTATATTCTTGGACTGATCTTCTTGGTTGCTTTAACCCATGCATCTTCTTAAACAAATCAAGATCGTAGTCCACAGGAATGAACTGCTTCTTCAATTTGTCCACCATGCGATCCCACCTTGTGATCTTCTCCTTTCCTCTTCTGTTTCTTTCCAATGGGACCTCTTGCCACCAGATTTTGGCATGGCCTTTCAGTTTGGCCTTTGCAAACTTAACCCTATCTGGGTCCCTGATATCCTCATACTCAAAGTATTCTTCCAATTCATTGATCCAATCGATCAACTCATCTAGTTTCAGATTTCCTGAAAATACACCCACTTCAATTGTAGGTCTTTTCCCAAACTTAGTAATGGCGCTAAAAAGCCTTTCCTCTGCATGATTCAGAACTTCCCTGTCAAATTCCCCTTCTGGTCCAATTTCGTCTTCTTCGTTGTCATCTTCACTTTCATCACCTGCGGCCACAGTGGTTACTCTATGGAGCTCCTCCTGCAATGCTTGTACCTGCCTTTGGAGGGCTCTAACCTCCTCAGGATTAATAGCTCAGGCCCTTCCACCACGCTTTGTTCGTGGAGGCATCTTCTTAACTCAAACCCACAACCACACAGTGTTGGTGCAAACTGCCTCACAGTCGGCGCTCTGTCTACACACTCAGGAAAACCAGCTCTAATACCACTTGATGGGGACACCACTCACACAGAATGGACACAACAGAAAAGGGGAAATTATATTAACTGAGAAATTAAGCTAGTACAAACAGTACAGAGAAAATAAACTTCAAAACATGCCCTAAGGGCTTACAATAGCATAAATCTGGAGATAATTTCTCCTTTTAGTACCTCCTCTCAAACTCCACTCCGAATTGCCTTTACAATGCCAGAAATCTTCTTAAATAGACCCCGAAGGGTTAAGGACTAGGAGTACATTGTAGAAAGTGCTAGTAGGCATCCACCGACCAAATAGAAGGTTCCAGAAGCTGCGTTAGAAGTCGACGCAAATCTAGAAGAATCCAGAAACGGTAATTGAACTTCCGGGAGGCATAACTTTCAAACCGTGGGGCCTTTTGACCTGATTCTTTTTCTGGAATGCTCTAAATTACAATTACATTCATCTAGCCAATTTACACCTCCTAGTTAACCAAAATGATGGCTCAATTATATACTCCTATTTTTTCGGGATTTACACGAACACTGATAATGGAACTGTGAGAGTTGGAATCTTTATTTGACCCAAATGGGTATCCAAAAATGAAAACACATGAAACAGAAACTAAGTCTAAGTATATTTTTTTGGGTGACATAGGATTGCCCTTATACCTCTGGATGCTCCTCCATCAATGACGCAAAGAGTATGTTATTAAATGCATAAGTTCTTCTCTTCAAAATACATGACAGCAATAAGGAGAAACAGTACGAAAATTCACAGAAAAGGCATCGGATATGAACCATGGAGATATGTTACAAAGTACAAACTACTTAACGAACTGAATGGGCTACAAGGTTATATTTGAAAGCTATAACATTTGAACAAGCATCTAGATGTCGGTATTCAGATTTTCAAGTTCAACAAATGCTACAGGGATCTCTAAGAATAGAACCAGGGCTGGAATATTGTTTTCATAAACATCTTAAATGATAAGTAAATGTCATGAATCAAGATGCTGCAGGAAAAAGATAGCACTTTAATCTCTCATGTAGCAAGGAGTGACAAGTGGCTGAAAGTAAGCTCCAGATTGCAAAAAAGGATCAAGGTTTCATCGGCAAATATTCAACAAACGCAAGTGTGTGGAGAAGTTGAAAATGAATTAACACATGCTAAGCTAAGTGCATGTCAGGAAAGGTACAACAGAGTAAAGCTGCATCAATGAAGAAAAGGAAGTGTCTACTGCAAGTTTAGAATGCAATTCACAGGGTCCTTGTTCATATCAAAAGTTTCAAAAAGCTTATGCATCTATATCAGTAGAAATGGTTCAAACACATTTAAAGAGTGCAATAACAACATATTGGTCAGAATTAGTGATGAGCTCTTTAATCAAAATGTCTAGTGTAAACTGGAATCTTTTAATATGACCATGTTGCTGGTCTAAGCAGAGCACGTTGAAGAAGCTAAGAGGTTAGTCAAATTCTGGAAAAAATCATGATAACAAACATAGTTGAATTCATTGAACATAAAGCATGGATGCTGTTGTAGCTAAGGTATAGGTGCAATCATAGTCATTCTATCAACACCAAATTGTCACAGGGCTTTGTTTTTAAAAAAAATCTGAGAAGATCCTGTGGCTGGTTGTGTAAAGGAAGCCCTCAAATGGTGAATTTTAACAAGTTGACATCCAGAAATGAGAAAAAGAGAGGCTACAAAAAGGATTAGTCTATCAAGGAAATGAAGGAGAGAAACGCTTGTATATTTTTATACATATAACATAGAAGTAATATTGAAGGTTGTTAATGTTGTAATTCTGTCGGATAAATTATATTATATATATGAGATATATAATAAATGAAAAATATTATATATGGAATAATTAACTTACATTAAGAGTGATATATATATATATATATATATATATATATATGTGTAATCATTATAATATATTGAGTGTATATTAATTGTGTTATAACTAATGTAAGTTAATATATTAAAGAGACATGTCTCTTCAAGAGGCATGCCTCTTTATATTACATATATAATCATTCGTATAGTAACTTGGAAAACACAAAATATCTAGAAGTGCTATTACAAGTTACAAAATATATTAATCGATCCTATTTTGCTAACATGGTATCAGAGCAGTGTTTACAAGCCTCGTTGATATTTTGAATATCAAACTTAGTGTAAGGTGTGAGCACAAAAAGAAGAATCAGTCCATATAGATTTGAATACAAAAGGTGCTTGTGTTGTTTTTAATACACTAGTCACATAAGGAGTCATGCAGAAGTCGCATAAGGGGTTCTATCTGTGTAATGAGTCATTAAATTACTCCCTCCCTATTGTGCATGTTCTTACCTTCGCATAAGACTAGATAAACCATATTTTCTCTGCTTAGATCAAGTGACAGGGGTTCATGCATTCATTCCATCGATTCCATATTCGCCCCATTTTTCAAAGTAGAGTGAGGGCCTGTTTAGGCAAAGTGGAAATAAGTGTATTTGGGATGAGAGGAATATCATCTTGAATCAGAAGAGCGGGACCTGAGATTGAACGATGTATGGATCATATTCTCTTTGAAAATAGGAAATGGATATGAAGAATAATAAAAGATTTTTATTTTGCAGTCATTTGTGGAACTACCCTATTAGACTTTGTTGAGAGAGTGAGAGCATGGATACTATAGAGGGCAAATCCATCTAAGATCTCATGGGACTTTTGAATGCCCGATCATAGTTGCAGGGCTTGTTACGAATTTGATTCCCAAGTTCACAATATTTAATTGCCACCATTACCGCCAATTTGTGGTTGTGATCATAATTCCTGTGTCATCATGAGATGGAGAAGTGGAGAGGATTCGAGTCTAGAATTTCTGTTACAAATTTTCTTTTAGAAGACAATTTTTTTTACTATAGGAATTATCAAGTTCAATTAATATTGGCATGGGCTCTCTTTGAAATCCGAGTCACAAATTTAAGCCAAGTGAGTGCACGAGTAATAGTAGACGGGGATAGCTCCATTTAATCTTGGTGAAGGATAGGACCTCGTATACTTATTACTTAGCTTAGAACTTGTATGTGACTTAGGAGGCATCATGTTGCAACTATGGTTGAGTGCTATCTTCAAGTGTATTTTTAGTTGTCACTTGGCCCGTCAATGTTTTCCACCCTTCGTAGTCCTCTATGATCACCGTTCTCATAAGCTATACTCTCAATTCCATTGTGCACTCGCTCTAACTATGTGATTTTGAAAGCATCCATCATGATATTGTTCAACATAATTTGCTGGAGAAGCAAATTTAGATATCCAGTAAAATCAGCAGTTGTGGGGTTGTCTCCATGCTAGAAAATTACGTGTGATCACTAGCAATGTTCGATCTGCACCGGTCTTCGATGGTCTTTGATTGCTCGTTTCCCACGACTCTGTTTGTTTTCCAAGATGCCAACGTAGGCCCACCTTATTCACTCCAAACTATGTTGTCATTACAATGATGGATCTCGAGACACATTTAATTGAAGATTTCAACTGGTGCACAAGATCTCTCCAGCTTGCAATACGAAAATTGTACTGAAGAATTCATCGCAGGTGAGGGAAAACATGTCTCTTGCAACTACAACTTTGACACTCCTTGCATGTTTGAACATCTAGAAGTAAGGCCAGTTGGGTCACATTTGGAACCATCACTTATAGTTCAAACTTGGAGTCAGTCTCTATGTAGAGAGTTGTATCTGGCAAATATACTTATAAGAGGTTCTCCTCCTACTCGATTTCCATTGTTGGATTCCACAATATAAACACGAGTACATATAGTCTATTCATAACGCTGCCTAGAGTGGGGTGTACTATTCCAATTTGAAAAGCATAATAGGTTTTCCCTTTATTCAACTTCTACCCACAACAAGGCTTTGATATTGATCTTTACAACAATCAACCACAAGTCTACCTGAAAGCTTGTAGACGTGTGCACAATAATTGTAAAACATTCAATCCCCTAGATATGACCAATTTGAATACCGATGCTCAATGCCAACAATACCATTGACCAAGATGGAGTCGGTTGCTTCATAACACTTTGCCATGAAGTCACCTTGGCATTGGGAGTCACCAAGTTGGACAGTTTAATTATTATGCTGAAATCTAATCCACTCTCTAGTTGCCCCTCTTAATGTATATCTAGTTTAAATTATTATGCTAGACCTGAGCCTCAAATATTGTGATCAAACTCATAATATATTCATGACAACTTTATTACTATAGATGCCACTAGAAATATAAGCTCTACGATAATGAAATATAATCGTGGAACTATTCCATGCACAAATTTCCCAAGGCCCATCATCCCTTCAAAATAATTGAAAATGACACCATTCAAATTTAAAAAATAGGAAAATGGCTTGAGCACACTCCAGAATAGTTTTTGCAGCCCTGGAGTATTTTAGGTGTTTCGGGTAGTTTGGAGGGAGAATAGTTCATTATGAGAAACTTGAATTATTAGGAATATATTTTCCTCTCTCTAAACAACATTAAGTATGAGCGCTTACATGGCTACTACAAATTTTTTATCACAATACGAAGTAGTGAAGTTGCACGAATATGAATGCCGAGGTTTATGAGTGATATGGCCAGAAAATAAATTATATTACCTCTTGTGGTAAACTTGTGGCAAATGTGACATTGGTCGACAAATAATTATCATATGACTTAAGAATCGTGGGTCATCACATAGAACTAGTGATTCTTCTCATTTGTTGCATATAGACTACATGCATACCCTCATGTATAGACATCTTTGCTGCTATTGGGATGATTCTTTGCAAAGAAGAAAAAGAAAAACAAAAAAAAAAAGTTTTCCATATATGATGTGATACAAAAATTGTTCGATGATAAATGAGTGAAAATTTTACATTGAGGGCGAAATAATAATCAATGCTTCATTTTCATCTTTTGATGAACACTCATATAGAGATAGTTTTGATTTAATGCATACAAACCTTCGCTGGAGAAACTTCTATCAAAGATTTTCATATGAGTATTCATTAGCTTTGAGTGTTACTAATCTCTATATTCTCTCTTTTAATTGTATTTCTATACATATTATAAGAGCTATTTGCCTTGATCTTCTCTTTTGTCTCTGAGGTGTTCTTGCAAGAAAATAAGATTGATACTTTACACATGTTATTAAATATAGTGTACAACTCAATCTTATGAAGTTTTGATCTCGAGTTGGTTGGTCATCTAATGATTATACTGATAATGTGAGGCTCTTCAAGTGGAAATCTTTGATGATAAAGATAATGAAGTATCCTACTATATTAAGGAGTTAGACAATTCCTTAGAGGCAACCTTGGACAATGAGAGGGAGTATATAGAAGATATGTTCTAATCAAACTTTTGATGATCTTGGTTTAGAAGGAGTAGACCTTGTTGATGGATTCAACACTAGTCAAAAACTATAACAGCTAAAGGACTATGATTCATGGGATAAAGTCTCATGTATGTAGGCTAAAAGGCCTTATGCTATCAGGATACCCATTGAACTAAGGAAGCATGACATGACTTGCTACCAAGAGGTTAGAAGGATGATAATAGATTCAGAGGAAGTCTGACACTTCATCGGAGAGAACCTTGTGCTACAAGATCAGAAAAGTTGATATCAAACTAAGAGGGAGAAACCTTATTCTTTGATATGTTTTATGGTGAATGTTGTGACAACACCACATAATAGTATTCGTGGAAATTTCATGCAAACTTGTGACATCATAAATGTATGAGCTTGTCCCTTGTGTACATCATGGAGAAGCAATGACATCTAAATGATTATCACTTGTATTAGGAGAAATTATTGAAAGATGACGACCTTACAATAACTTGTATCATGATATACATTTTGTGTAAATGTTGAAATAAATCATGAAAGGCTTTATCTTATAAATCAACAACTAGGTGTTAGATGTTATTAATTTAACTATCTACAAGTTGTTTGTATAGATATATTTTAGGTACTTGGTGAATATCTTGCCTTGATATTCTAATAGGCCATTACCACATTGAGTACTTGGTGAATATCATTTAGTTGATGTTCTGATAGGCCATTACTCAAAGTACTTGGTGAATATCATTTGATTGATATTCTAATAGGCCAATGCTCATGTTACCTAATATGATATCAAATAGTAATTGGTGACTATCATATGTTGATATTCTAATAGGCCAATACTTTATGATATCATATACTAGAAATCTTCTGATCAAAGATTTCCTATATGTATTATTTTTGAAATATTACCTATGGTGTAATATCTATGTGTTTTATCCTTCTTCATTAAGAGGGAGTGTTAATGTTATAATTCTGTCGGATAAATTATATTATATATATGAGATATAATATAGGAAAAATATTATATATAGAATAATTAACTTACATTAAGAGTGATTGATATATATATATATCTTATTATATAATCATTATAATATATTGAGGGTATATTAATTATGTTATAACTATAACTAATGTAAGTTAATATATTAAAGAGACATGTCTCTTCAAGAGGCATGCCTCTTTATATTACATATATAATCATTCATATAGTAACTTGGAAAACAAAAAATATCTAGAAGTGCTATTACAAGTTCATTTCACTAACAAAGTTTTAATATTGAAGGTTTGGACCAAATCACACTAAAACAAGGTAAAGTCGGTTGCAAATTGTAAACTCAAAGCATTCAGATCCCCAAAAGAAATCAAAACCCTTCACGGTCAAAGTGAATAATTCTGCCACAAAGTATGCTATAGCCAAATGAAGTAATAGATCTGTGTAAGAAATAGAAAATTTCAAATGTTGCAACACACGTTGAAGAAGCTTCAGATCTAAGCCAGAAAGAACGATCGAACAATTTCACCTAGAAGTTCTCCAAAGTTCTCAATAATAGTGGCTAATTGATAGGGGAGAAAAACTCCAAAGATGGCGTCAAAATACCCAGCCTCATGCATCAACGAACAAACCTAGACCTCGTGACAGGATCAGAATCTCCTATGACAGCATTACAAACAAAAAACCAGCTACAACATGTAGAAATCACAAAAAAATCCCTCTATAACAGCCACTACTCTCGTTACAAAAGAATTCTAGATTTGCCTTGGAAAACTTTAAAACCAAGCCACAATAAGACCAGATTCATTCACAAGGGAACATCTAGGAAACACGACAACTATAGAAGACTCAAATCCAACACCAAAAAAACTCAAAGATAGAGCACCAAGTAACAAGAAAACTCTAGATTTTCCTCCATTTTGGCTAGGGTTTCATTAAACCTTTTTTTTCTTCCCCTCTCATGTTCGACCAAGTTTGTAATGAAATGAAATGTTTTGTTTTTGCCTTTTATCAAAACATACTATTTCAAAATTCTTAATCATTCTGGGTCCACTTCATACCTGTTTGCATTTTGGGAAATTGCATAGGATTTTAAAGTCTTGGTATATGACTTTATTATTAAGTTGCATATTATTATTTCATGAAATTTGTTGTTATTTTGTAGCATTGATATAATTTGTATTTATTATTAATTAGTTGGTGCATTTGTAATGTCCCCTTTTCGGGACATTAGAAATATTGAAGGCATATTAGATATAACCTTAGAATTGACTTGGAGAGTTTGAACTCAAAATATAAAGGGTCAATTTAATATTACAAAGTGGACAAAAGAACAAGGTGAGATAAGACGAAATGCCAGGAGGGAAATCGAAGAGTCACAGTTGCGGGGTTAAAAGGAGAAGAGACTCCTTCATTTGGGCATGCTTGATCTATTATTTCAGATTTCAGTTTCTCTTTTGCGAGAGTGTTTGGAAAGCTTCAGCTTTCAGCTAGTATGAGGACGTAGCCCTTCATGCTAGTAGATAGTGGACGCAAACCCGATTTCTGTAAAGATGTCACTTTAGGTGTCTCATATGCGCTTACATGTTCTTCTTTTGATGTCCCAATTTGACTGTAAAATTGTATTTAAGATTGGGTTCTGATTGGTGGTTATTGTGTTGCTGTTGTATAATGCAATAACGTTGTTTTAGGAAGTTTCTAGGAGTTTACTGGTTGTAATGCCATTTCATGTGCTCAAATCTTGAATATTATTAAGGAAAGAATGGGTTATTACCTTGTGGAGAATCTTCTGGTTTTTTAATTGTATCGTATTACATCTGCATATGTTTAAGTTTTGAATACTAATTTTAAGAAGATGGATAAATATTTGTTAGTGTTTCTATTGGTTTCAATTAATATAGCTGCATATGTTTAGTCCTGAATATATTTTTGGTCAGAACGAGAAAATATTTGTTAGGGATATTTCAGTGGTATTAGAGCTTCGAACCTACCATCCTGCTGGGTATAATCAAAGATTTTATTCAGAAACAAATTCCAAAAGATTTATCATTTACAAGATGGAAGTTGTTTAGGAGGAAAGTTTATCGTAACTTAAGAGACAAATTCATGAAATAAGTGTGGATTTGAAGGAGCTTTAATTCCTACTAAGCAAGCCCATGCATGGTGAGAACACAATTCTGGCACTAAGAAATTGTTTAACAGTAACTTATTTGGAATAATAAGTCACACAACTGTATCTTAGGAAGATTGTAAAAATCATTATCTACTTGAATAATACATTCATTGCAGGACTCAATTGTATTTCAAAAGGATATAGTTGTTTGGGCTTAGTGGTGGCATCGATAGAAATACTGAAGGTTTTCTATTGTCAAGGAAGGTTAAGGGCAGTTTTTGTATTATTTATACATTTACCCAAGAAGCAATTTATATAGGATCTGAGCGGTGTTCTCCTTGGGCCCATACTTTTGACGTGGATTTGGAGTCTATCTGAGATAAAGGATCATGAGTGCTTGGTACTTGAAGCTTATAATATTTAAAGAGTTTTGGAGCCAGACGATAATCACGACTCGATGCATCCAGGATGTGAGAACAATAGGATTCCTTTATATGTTATGGCAATACATTTTGTGAATGACAGGAGTTGTAGGTGATTCGAGAACCGGCTTTCCTTACAGAAATAGTGACAGAGATCGGAGTATTAATAGGTTGCCAGAGCTCATGGTAAATACAAAGACGAGTATTCTTTTTTATTGGACACATATGATAGTTTGGGTAACTGGCATTGTAATATAAGTGTCGAGCCTCCACCTTCTACTACATTGCATAACATATGTGCAACAAAGATTATCGAGCCACCTCTAATACCACTTTTTTTAGTAATGGAAGATGCTGTTAATGCACAGGAATTTCTGACACCTAGGCACACTGGATAACACGTCTTCTAGTACTGTTGCAACCAAACTTTAATGCATGAAAATGGTTCATCTTCTCATCTACAATTCTGGCACAGCTACCACACCCGTAAGATAGAAACTGTTTATCTTGCTAATTGCTTATCATTCAAGTTAGGAGACAAGAGCAGTTTCTGGTGCAGACGAGGGGAGTTACAATTTCCCAACTCGACAGAGCTGCAAATAGGTTTTAGCAAAATTTGTTATTGACAAGGAAAGATAAAGACACTTCACATTCACTCTATAATTAATGGGAATCATCGAGTCCCTTCTTCACATGAATACATAAAGCCATCAATTCTTTTAGAACGGAGTCTTGCCAAATAAATTAGTAAGGAAGAATATGCGAAGAAGAATCCAAAGAACGGTTATTATCTGTAGTTGAGGATTATGGAAGGACATGTTTGTTATAAGCTTTCAAATACACCTTTCCCATATCCAAAAGAAGCGGTAATACATCACGTGAACTAGTTTTCTAGTGGAACTAATTCACTTCTACGATGGGGGTCCTTGTATTGAACAGTCAGCAGGTTAGCATGGAGCTAGGATATCTATAGACCAACACCGATCCTTTTCCATTGTAGGCTCATGTAGCTGTAACCCCATTTGGAGCGGTGATAGTCAGGTCGTGGATGACGGTTAGACCAAGGCAAGGAGTCCGAGAGAAATTATAGGGGATCATCAACAAGTGTGACTAAGGATCTTGATAAAATTTTGGCATACAATCATACTCTCACAACTTTGTCTCAACATGCAGACACAGAACACTTTCCTCCTAGGATTGGACTTGTTTCTGTGATAGGTGGTGAGTATGATCGTGATCGCAAGATGGATGAGCTAAAGCAACTGTATAGAACGTATCTAACTACAACATTATCTACTAGCCATATCGAGGATCAAAAGTTTGCAGCACTGAACCAATTAAAGAATATATTTGGTCTGGGCAACCATGAAATTGAGCAGATTGGTTGGAAATTACAATGAAGGCATACTAGAGAAGGCTTTCCCAAGTTATGAGTGCAAGTGATTTGGAGGCTGCACCTAGCAAAACCTCTTTTCTTCAATGCCGCAGTGATGATGTAATGCCCCCTTCTCTATGCTAGCCTTAATGGCGGCTAGTGTAATGTTTCGTTCCAAGTTCTTGTTAGTTAAAAACTAGGAGTTGATTGTACCGCGATGATTATGCCCATCAAGAGGGGTCGTACAATTGTACTGTAGGGTAGGTGACAGAGGGGAAACAGTAGAGTGAGATAGCGTACGGATGAAGGCCGTATGTCTATATCAGTGGCCATACAGTAGTACAGTACGGTGGTTGCTAGGCAGCCATACAATATATTTCTATTGGCCGTACGGGATATGAAGGGGAGTCCGTACAAACTGCTTTGCTAGTCGTTCAAGATGAGCTGTACATTGATGGAATACAGAGTCGTATGATGAATTTGTTGAGTGCTATGGATGGGTGGGCGAATGGATGGCTGTACGGGAAATGAAGAGGCCGTAGGGAATTGTACGAATACCACACGATTGGTGTCTGAGCCACACATAGTGAATGCAAATTTGTTCATACACACTAGTAGTTCTGATCCAATATTAGAAACTCAAATATGAATGATCCTTCAAGATATGCCAGATCCGAGCAAGGTATTACATGCAACAACGAAATAGGGTGAGGGCTGAATCCCACCAAAACTGCATGAGCCAAATAGGGAAGATCTTTCACGTCCGAAATGGCGAACAATCCAGAACCCCAACAGGAATTTGCAGTACATAGAAAATAATCCAAAAGCATGCCTATAAACTATCTACAAGCCGTGCTTAAATACCCGTCGGAAAACTTTTCGAGGGTGTACAAAGATAGCTGATGATGACACAAACTACGGAAACAAAATAAGAATAGGTTCGAGATACATTTAATCAATCGACCCATTAAGAAGGTTTAATTAAATACATTTATTTTATGATGGGGACATTACAATCCTCCCGTCCCAAAATTTGCTTGTCCTCAAGCAAATGCAAACCTGATTCTAGGAAACCTTCCGTAATCAACTCCTTCAGTTCTGAGTCAAGCACTAAGTAGATCTTCCCGTCAAAGTAAATGATGTCATCAATAACCTTGTATCTTTCATTGCGTACATAACCATCCATCAACTCACATGCAAAAGTGTTCTTGGAATACTCGACCAATAGATGGGCCCGCCAATTATCCAAGGAATGCGGCGAGGTTTTGACTATCTTGTTTTTACTTGCAACATCTGGGGCCAAATCCTGTTCAAAAATTGCTTCCATCTTCTTGATTGTGACTTCCCTCAATCCTTTATTTGACATTCCTCTTAGCAACACCTTCTTGCTATCCGTCTCGAATGAAAGTTCCATTCTTTTGAAACTTTGAGTGTACTGGTCAAGAATTTCCAACCACCGGATGCCCAAAATGATATCAGTATCAACCAAATCTATGACAAAGAAATCATCTGGCAAGGTATAGTTTCCCATGGAAATTTGTAGCCATGGGATCACATGAGTGCAAGGTAACAAGGTTCCTTCTGCAACCTTAACCTCAAATCCTCCATGCTCAACTGCGTGTAGGCCTTTACTAGTGACAAAAAATGAATTGATGAAATTGAGTGTGGTGCCACTATCAATCATGATTGGGACTCATTTTTCGTAAGTGTGCCGCGAACTCTAAAGATACCACCTCCAGTTGATGTAGTGAGGGTAGCAATGGAACCTCCTTTTTGTATTAGGGCATTTATTCTCTCTTGCTAGGTAATTTCTTCGTCGATCACTGCAAGTATTTGTTTTTCGTTGTCATCAGGCATCACCTCAATGTAATGCATCTTTCCCTTCCCAAGGCAGCGATGAATTGGACCCCATGGGTCTTTGCACGTGAAACAGAGCTTTTTCCTTTGGAGCTCTTGCCGAGAATCTTCATCAAATTGAGGTTTTTTCTAAATTGGCTCCTTATCTTTGTCTTCCTGTGGGGATGGTGTTGGTGTAACTGCTTGAGTTTTGGAGGAAGATGCGGCCATGTCAAGCACCTTCTTAATAGCTTTGTTGAGTGTACACGGGTTGAACCCTTTGATCCAGCCTCTCAAAGGCTCTCTCAGCCCATCCATGAATAACACAATTCGATCCATGAATAACACAATTCGATGCCTTTTAGAAATGTCTATGACTAATACTAACAGCCTTTGGAACTTAGTGATGTAGTTGTCTATCGTGCCCGTTTGCTCTAGTTGAGCTAGATCTTTGAAGTTTACCTCAGGATCCTTCCCATCGAAATGATCAATGAGTCTCTCAGTAAACTCGATATAAGAGGTTACTTGGTTGTGTCCGAGAGTGACCAATCCATGATGCCACCACTCATGTGCCACTCCTTTCAGATGAAGTGCTGCAAACTTGATTGCTTCCTCTTCGGGCAATGGATTGAGTTGGAAATAGGTATCTGCCTTTAGGACCCACAATTGTGTGGTAATGACTCCAGATCCATCAATTGGCGATAAGTTTACCTTTCAGATCTTTCTCCTGAGATCATCATTAAAATAACCATGATTTCCTCCACTGGAATTTCTCATTTTTAGATCAACATAGTCTCTGTAAGATATATCACCTTCCATATTTGCGTTTTGCCAATCTTCTCGAAGTTTTTCTTGCATTTTCTCAAAAGTGGGCTCTCTTCCTTTCTGTGGTGCTTCTATCCTTGGAAGGAAGATGGGTATCGAGGGTCGAGAGTGAGAGGTTTGAAAGTTGGTCCTTCTCAAAACAGAATCACCGCTATGCCCATTTTCATCTCCTGTTGTCTTTCCCTTGGCCAATTTTTGTAGAGCTTCCTACATAAGCCTTTGGGTTTCATTGATTTGCATTTGATTTCTATTCAGCTCTCTTAAAAGATTCATTAGTTCTGTCGTAGGATCCTGATGATCTGCCATTCTATCAATAGGATTATTTCATCTTCTTCTAGTATAAACTTGCATTCACTTCCACAGGTAGGCAAGATCAAAAGCTCTAATACCACTGTAATGTTCCGTTCCAGGTTCTTGTCAGTTAAAAACTAGAAGGAGGTTATTGTACCGTGATGATTATGCCCAACAAGAAGGGTAATATGGCCGTACAATAGGGTAAGTGACAGAGGGGAAATGGTGGAGTGAGATAGCGTACAGATGAAGGCCGTACGTCTATATCAATGGCCATACAGTAGTACAGTACAGTGGTTGCTAGGCAGCCATACGATATATTTTTGTTGGTCGTACGAGATAAGAAGGGGAGTTCGTACAAACTGTTTTGTTGGCGGTTCAAGATGAGCCGTATGGTGATGGAATATAGAGTCGTACGATGAATTTGCTGAGTGCTATGGATGGGTGGGCGAATGGATGGCTGTACGGGAAATGAATAGGTTGTACAGAATTGTACAAATGCCACATGATTGGCGTCTGAGCCACACACAGTGAATGCAAATTCATTCATACACACTAGTAGTTCCGATCCAATATTAGAAACTCCAATACAAATGATCCTTCAAGATATGCCAAAGGTGATGCTCTGATTTGCCAGATCCGAGCGAGGTATTACATGCAACAACAAAATAGGGTGAGGGCTGAATCTCATCGAAACCACATGAGCCAAATAGGGAAGATCTTTCACTTCTGAAATGGCGAACAATCCAGAACCCGAACAGGAATTCGCAGTACATAAAAAATAATCCAAAAGCATGCCTACAAACCGTGCTTAAAACCCGTCGGGAAACTTTCTGAGGGTGTACAAAGATAGCCGACAGTGACACAAACTACAAAAACAAAATAAAAATGGGTCTGAGATACATTAAATCAATCGACCCATTAACAAGGTTTAATTAAATACATTTATTTTATGACGGGGACATTACAGTCCTCAAGCAAATTTTCTTGCCCTCAAGCAAATGCAAACCCAGTTCTAGGAAACCTTCCATAATCAACTCCTTCAATTCCGAGTCAGGCACTAAGTAGATCTTCCCGTCGAAGTAAATGATGTCACCAATAACCTTGTATCTTTCATCGTATACATAACCATCCATCAACTCACATGCAAAAGTGTTCTTGGAATACTCGGCCAATAGATGAGCCTGCCAATTATCCCAGGAATGCAGTGAGGTGTTGACTATCTTGTTTTTATTTGCAGCATCTGGGGCCAAATCCTGTTTAAAAATTGCCTCCATCTTCTTGATTGTGACTTCCCTCGATCCTTTATTTGACATTTCTCTTAGCAACACCTCAAGGTTATATAAGAAAGTTTTTACATTGGGATTGACACCATGAGTATGATAAATATTAAAAGATTGTTTTAGGTGGTTGCTTTAATGTGATTAGTAACTCCAAGGACGAAACCCCTCGAATTGTGTGAGGAAGTTGGACGTCACGCCAATCCCTCATTTGGTAAAAAATACAGTTTTAGGCAGAAATCGGCAAAAGGAAGTGACAACAATTTTGACATGTTAAGAAGTAAGTCCGTAGTTAGAACACACAATGGCAGGTGAATTAAATACGTTGACTATTCTTCCATACGTATGAACAGTAGCTTGGCCGGTTGAGGAAATAGCAATCAGAATACAGTTCGTAAGTAAGGACAGTGTGTGTGGTTTTCTAGGCAATTCGAAAGGTGTCTACAGTTAGTAAGGAGGTCACCGTAATTTACAGTTGTAGGCTGGGCCGTTAATCACATATTCCAACCATCATTCGATAACCTTCTCTTCTCACCATTGAAGGACATCTATAGGACTGGTATAACCTACACATTGAAGACCAACAATATGTTGGATGTCATGGGTTGCAGAAGGAGTTATAGAGACTAGGTACTCACGACGGTAGTCGTCTCAGCTCCTACGTCAAGGAGAAAGGTCACGGGCTGCTGGGTTACCAGTGGAAATACAGTCTGTGCCGCATTACCTACACTAGGTCACGTGGTCGGTTCACACAAGGCGGCTAACTCCAGGTTCTATATCCCTTATCTTTGTTATAACATTGTAATCACGTGCTGCCGGTGATTTTATCAAATTCCATACATTCACATTGTCGTACTTTTAGTTAGTACTTTCTATTCAGCATTAATCTAATAATTTAATTCCAGGCATTGCTATTGTATTTGAGTTCCGCATTATTCAATTTTTATAGACTTTGGGCTTGTATTAGTAGAGTCAGATTTTCAATGGCTTAACAGTTTAAACTCAAAGAACACATACCAAGTGCTTGACAAAATTCCTTTAGCATAAATTTAAAGTTTTCTTATCAGATTAGGAAAGGAACATTTTAGTGGTATTGGAGCCATAGGTCCTGCCATCTTGTTGGATAAATAAGAAATAAAATGATAGTGGAGTATGAAGAAGAAACCTTATAAATTTAGTCACATCCAACCAGAACAAGCAGGGTCTTCTGAGCAGATTGATGTTGAGGATAGTTATTCAGTGGATGAGGAATTGATTTTTGGAACAAGTGAACAAGCTAAACAGACTAAATAAGTTGATTGGATTGAACAGACAGAACAAGAAAGCAATATTCAAATGACACATAATGAAGTTGAGCTGGATTGAAAAGTAAGGGAAACATTGCGGGCTATTAGAGATGGGTAGAATAACATAGTTGATGCACTTCAACAACTTGCAGCTAATATACAATAATTAACCCTTGATAACAAGAGAGCCCCAAGCCATCACAATGGAGGTAGTAGTGTAACGGGATCACCCTAAGCCGTTAGGTCTCCCACACGAAACATTAACAGGCCTTTAATGCCAGTTTTTAACGTAGAGGAAGATAGCACCAACAACGGCACCAAACTTACTAGCAGATAATGTTATGGCAATGTATGATGAATGAGATTTGTTTCCTAGTCCAATTAAACAAAATATGTCCTTTATCCAAAATCTAAATCAAAAAAAGGAGTCAGATAAACAATAGTAGGATAGGAGATGGTTAAGGTAGTTAAACCAAACACTCTGGATGATGCTATTAAGATCACTCATGATCTAGAGTCACCCTCTTTGATATTACAGCCTCCTAAGAAAATGTATAAGGGGACCACTTCATTCCAAAGGAACAAAAACCAGAATAAGGCTACACCTCCCAGAATGGACTTTGAGACACAAAATGAACTCAGGAGGAAGAAGCTATGCTTGACTTACAAAGAGCCATGGACTCTGGATAATAGATGCCTTGGCAAGGGCAAGATAGATTATGTAGAGGCACTTTTAGAGGAGGAGGATGAGCAGTAGGAGGGCAGCGATGAGGAGAATGAGGATCGACCACCTAGAGAGGAAGAAGGGAGGCACCCTAGGACAACCTCCTATCATAGCATCACTTTCTAGCGTTTTCTTAGGACACCACTTTCATTTGAAAGGAATTGTTGGAGGACGGCATATTATATGTCTCTTGGATATGGGTGCCTCGCATAACTTTATAAGCTCACGATGGGTTACTTAGAAGAAGCTATAGATTGATGGGATACTCGAGTTTGAGGTTAGAGTGGCAGGAGTTGAGAGATTGAGATGCATAGGGAAGGTCTCAGGACTTCCGATTCATTTTGATGATTTCCTTCTTGAGGCAGATTTTTATGTGGTGGACTTGGATCGGTTAGATGCCATCTTGGGTAGACAGTGGTTGCAAACTATTGGCAGGTACACAATTGATCATGATAAGATGCAATTGGAATTCTTACACGATGGTAGACAAGTGATCCTCAAGGCTATGCCAGAGGGTGAACCTAGATTGATTTCAGCCCACAGAATAGACATAATCATGAGGCATGATGAAATGGAGTGGGCAGCACATTGTTTTATTTCTTCTAAGGCTAACTTAGACTCGTGACAACAGTTTTAGGTTGACATTCAGTCAGTGCTTGATAAGCACAAGAGGGTTCTTGAGGACATACCCTCAGGTATTCCCCCAGATAGAGGGTTTTGAGCATATGATTGAGTTGGAGGAGGGTGCCAAACCTGTTATCACAACACCTTATCGTCATCCTAGGCATTATAAGGAAATAGAAAAGACAATTAAGGAACATCTAGATATGGGACACATTAGACCTAGCTCCAATCCCTTTACTTCTTCAGTTGTATTGGTGAAGAAGAAGGATGAGACTATCCGCATGTGTATTGACTACTGTGTTGTCAACAAGAGGACCATCAAGAATAGGTACCCAATCCTTGACATTGATGAGCTATTGGATGAGTTACATGGGGCAGTTTACTTCTCAAAGATAGATCTCAGATTGGGGTACCATCAAATATGGGTTCGCGAGGAGGATGTGCATAAGATGGCCTTCCGATGTCACTATGGTCACTATGAGTTCTTGGTTATACCATTTGGACTCGCTAATGTGCCAGCTACATTTTAGTCATGTGAACCACATCTTTCGTAAGCAGGTGTAGAAGAGTGTATTAGTATTTTTTGATGACATTGATTTTCAACAGAACTTGGGAGGAGCACTTGCAACATTTAGATGAGATACTCAGTATCATAGAGGAGCACTCATTGTTTGCTAAGGAGTCCAAGTGTGAATTTGAATTGATCGAGATTCTTTACCTTGGTCACGTGATTGGTGCAGATGGGGTGAAAGTGATAGTACATTAGGAAAAGATTCAAGCAAATCCTAGATTGGCCACCACTGAGGAATGCATCAGACTTGAGAGGTTTCATGGGTCTTTGCTCTTACTACAGGAGGTTCGCTAGAGGTTTCTCTCAGATAGTGGCTCACCTTACTGACCTCACATGGAAAGGGGCTTTCAGATGCACAATTGAGGCAGAGGAGACCTTTGATAGGCTCAAACAGGTGATGAGCACATGCCCAGTCTTAGCACTGCCGGATTTCTCTTGACCATTTGTTCTTGAGTGTGATGCTTCAGGGAGTGTTATTGGCGTGGTTCTCATGCAGGATAGGCATTTGATTGCTTATGAGAGCAGGAAGCTTATGGATGGCAAGAGACTATACTCCACTTACGATAAGGAGATGTTGGCTATTATGCATGCTTTAGCCAAGTTCAGATAGTACCTAGGCAAATTCACTGTTAGAAGGAATCACAATAGTTTGTGTTATTTCTTAGAACAGAAGGACCTTAATGAGAGACAACAAAAGTGGATCAACAAGATTTGGGCGTATGATTTTGACATTGAGTACATCAAAGGAAAGAACAATGTAGTTTGCTGATGCACTTTCCAGGAGACCCTTAGTAGCGGAATGTTGTGCTATATCTGAGATTTCAGTAGATTGGAAGTTTCAATTGCTGGTTGAGTATTCTAAGATGTCAGATTATGGATGGACAACTTCAAGACAATAGGTACAAGGTAATAGATGATGTGATTTCTATAAGGATCGTATTTACCTCATACGAGGATCTAAACTCAAAAGTAATATTATGGAAACTTTACATGATGCACCATTAGTAGGATACCCAGGATTCTTCAAAACCTATAGATACGTTAGGGAAAGGTTTTCATGGAAGGACCTTTTCGTGGAAGGACCTCAAGGATGATGTCCTCCGACATATCAGCGAATGTCAGACTTGAGATCAAAGCATGAGTTTTCAGCCAAGTTATTACATTCTCTCCGCATTTCGACGCAAAAATGGGAGAGTATTATCATGGACTTTATTACAGGGTTGCCTAGGGTGTAGGGCAGGGATTCCATTTTTGTGGTGGTGGACATATTAATGAAACTCACTCATTTCTTTATGATAGCAACAGACTGGTTAGCCTCTTAGGTAGCTGAATTATTTTTTCAAGAGGGGTTTTCATTTACATGTCTTCCTCGCACCATTGTGAACGATAGGGATAACAAGTTCCTTAACACCTTTTAGCAGGAACTGTTCAGATTGGCCGGTATGGAGTTGACACCCAACACAAGTTATCACCCCCAGACGGATGGATTGATTGAGATAGTTAACAAATGGGTGGAGGCTTATCTCTGGAGCGATGTATCGGGACAGCAGAGAGCATGGGTTAAGTGGTTGTATCTAGGGGAGTATTGTTACAACTCCTCCTACCACATGTCCATTCAGATGTATCCATTTCATGCTCTCTATGATAGTGAGCCCCTGTCATTCATGGACCTGGCTTTGCAAGACAACTGGGCACCTCTAGCCAAGGATTGGATACATGATCAGTAAGATATCCTTAGATCTCTTCGGGAGAATATTCTACCTGCCCAAAATCAACAAAAGATGTATGCTGATCACCATCAGACCGAGAGGAGTTTTGAGTTGGGTGATGTGGTTTATCTCCATCTCCAACCATATAGGTAGAGTTCCTTGAAGAAGAGTGGGTGTCAAAAAATTCAGCCTAGATTTTTTGTCTATATCGCATTACTAGGAGGGTTGGTGAGGTTGCCTATGAGCTAAATTTACCTGATGACAACAGGATTCTTAATGTGTTCCACGTTTCATGTCTCAAGAAAGTGATTGGCCAGCATACAGTACCCTCCATGGAGTTGCCTCCTCTCGATGAGGAAGGGAAGCTCGTGTTAGTTCCAACAGAGGTGATAGAGGTCAGAGAGAGGAAGCTATGCAATAGGGCCATCAAGGAATATCTGATCCGTCAGAAGGTTTTACCTTATGAGGATGTTGCTTGGGAGAATGAGTTAATCTTATAGTATCTAACATTGAGATTGCTTGAAGGCAAGCAATCCTGGGAAGGGAGTACTATAATGTCCCCTTCTCCGCGTTAGCCTTAATGGCGCCTAGTTGTTCTATCTTCTTATCTGAATAAGCTAACAGCATTTGATTTTGGATGCCAGCCAGTCACATGAGTTTAGGTTTTAGTTGAGGAGATTTTAAGTGGGAAATCCTAAGGTTTAAGTCACTTTATTTTATTGAGTTGAATTAAAAGTACTTTATTATTTAAAGTCATTTCAGGACAAAATGACTTAAGTGACTAAAAGATGTAATAGTCTTTTATCCCACATTGCTAAGATGTTTGTATCTCCCCACACTTCGAGGTTATATAAGAAAGCTTTTACATTGGGATTGACACCATGAGTATGATAAATATTAAAAGATTGTTTTAGGCGGTTGCTTTAATGTGCCTGGTAACTTTGAGGACGAAACCCCTCGGGTTGTGTGAGGAAGTTGGACGTCACTCCAACCCCTCATTTGGTTAAAAATATAGTTTCAAGCAAAAATCAGCAAAAGGAAGTGACAACAGTTTCGACAGCTAAGAAGTAAGTTTGTAGTTAGAACACACAATGGCAGGTGAATTAAATACATTGACTATTCTTCCATACGTATGAACAATAGCTTAGCCGGTTGAGAAAATAGCAATCAAAATATAGTTCATAAGGATAGTGTGTGTGGTTTTCTAGGCAATTTGAAAGGTGTCTATAGTTAGTAAGGAGGTCACCATAATTTATAGTTGCAGGTTGTGCCATTAATCACATATTCCAACCACTATTCGATAACCTTCTCTTCTCACCATTGAAGGACATCTGTAGGATTGGTATAACCTACGGGTTGAAGACCAACAATATGTTGTAGTTCATGGGTTGCAATAGGAGTTGCAAAGACTAGGTACTCATGGAAGTAGTCGTCTTAGCTCCTATGTCAAGGAGAAAGGTCACGGGCTACTGGGTTAATAGTGAAAATACAGTCTGTGTCGCGTTACCTACACCAAATCATGTGGTCGGTTCACACAAGGCGGGTAACTCTAGGTTTCGTATCCCTTATCTCTGTTATAACATTGTAATCACGTGCTTCCAGTGATGTTATCAAACTCCATTCATTCAAATTGTTGTACTTTCAGTTAGTATTTTCTATTCAGTATTAATCTGATAATTTAATTCCAAGCATTGCTATTGTATTTGAGTTCCACATTATTCAATCTTTATTAGACTTTGGGCTTGTAATAGTAGAGTCGGATTTTTAGTGGCTTCACAGTTTAAACTCAGAGAACACATACCAAGTGTTTGACAAATTTCCTTTAGCATAAATTTAAATTTTTCTGATCAAATTAGGCAAGGAACATTTCAGATGACCTGCATTTTGATCCAGAAAAAGCCAATGTAGTTCATAAAGATATATATAGGCAAAAGCTTCAGCAATGTGTTGCGGACGTTGATTTAAGTGAGGAAGATGTGGCTGCATTACTACGCTTGAGAGTACTGCTCTGCATCCCACATAAAGTAGTGGATGTTGCTCATGAAGACATCTATGGTAATTTGTTCCAAAAGGTTGTAGGTCAAGTTGTTTCTATTGGTATAGAAGGATATGATTTACAAATGAGAGCTACAATACAAAAGGTTGTCTGAGGGTTGAATCTTTCTGAGGAATCAACCATTGCCATTACAAGGAAAGCAGAAGGAGGCCCAGTTGTAGATTACACCTTAGAAAATGGGGAAGATGTTAGTGACAAAAAAATGTTGCACTAGTCTGATACTATACCATTGCAAAGCAGACATTCAAGATGGGCTCATACTGTGGAAAGTGGACACAAGAGAATCCAAACATGCTTTCTGAAAAGGAGGTGAGTGCCAGTTGACAAAGATTCAGAGCTCAGACCAGCTAGGCACATTAGCCCAAGGAAGTCCCAAAAACTAAGCTTATGCAGACTTCATGGGATTGCTATAGGGAAAAGCAAGAATTTCACAATTATTTCAAGAGACATATAAATACAAGAAGATTGTCGCAAATAAGTAATATTAAGAAGGTTGGAGATGGTAGCATAGAATTTGATGAACATAGATGGTGCAGTTCAAAACATGAAGACACAAAAAGAGATATAGAAAGAGCTGAATATTCTGGACTTTGGGTGCTACAATCAACAGATATAAGAACATAAATATGTGACATTTACAAGGGGTGTCAAAAACTTCCTACTCAAATTCAGAGTGATTTATCATTCAATGATTACTTGGATTTTCATCTAGAGCAGTAAAATAAGATCTATATGGCAAAGATGAAGTATTTGGAATTGGTTCAGGATCTTCTTGCAAAAGACCAGCACAAAGGTGTGTATGAAGAATTTTTGGTAGACCAAAATCATCGAATAGGTCTTGAAAAAGAAGAATCGTTAACTACTTTTGATTTGCAGCTTTCTCATGATCACATAGAAGATGTTACACAAGGTGCAAGTTTCTTCGGTGATTTGGAGGTTAGCTTTGACAAGCAGGTTGATAAAGTCTATTGCACACAAGGTTATAGAAGGATGGAATCTTGGTATGATGAACCATATTTCTCTGGTGTCGATGACATGAATGTAGAGAAACAATGTAAGATAACACTGCAAGACAATGAACCACTTCAACGGGACAATAATGAAATGCATACCTTAAAGAATAAGTTGAAGGTTAGTAGTGACATGGTTGTGGCATCATTGGTTCTTTATGACAACACTCACAAGATGGTGGAAGATCTCTACAAAAAGGCTCAAAAGGGAGTGGAAGCAGTTTGTCTTGTTTCTGATTTGCAAGTGATCAAAACAACTCTTGGAACTATGAAATCAGATTATTTGTATTTGCTTTTCGACAGGGATAACATTTTTAAGATTGCTGAAACACATGTTGATCAGCTGAATATAGAAAGGAATGAGATTATGGAGCTCAATAGAGGGCTTAAGAATACTCATAAGGCATTAGATGATGCTCGGATTTTCCTTCAGGAAGTAGAAAATCAGATTAGGGTCACGAATCACTCTCGGGAACATGAGGGTAATGTGAGACAAGAGTTTTTCAAAGAAGTCATCGTTGAGCTTGGTAGCATTCATCAAACTTATGACTTGGACTATTGTCCTAAAAGACCAAGTACCAAAATTTTAGATCACATTCAACTTATTGAAAACCCCAGGTTTGAAGTAGATGCTGACTGGATTTTCAATAATCCTTTTTTTGAGATAAATGAGGACTCTCTTTTTGACTACCATAAAGAGGATGATTCTGATTTCAGGATATGGAAGCCTGGTACAATTCCTAGCAATGAATATGGGTCACAAGATGGAAGTGGTGAATTGACTATGGTTGTTCGTCATTGGATCAGTCCTAGGAGGGTTCCCGATTTCACACTATACAGGAGTTGGTTGGATTACATACATCAACCTTTGGATAGATTTTGGTGTAGTATTGATGGGATTTATGTTTCAATCTCAAGGAATGAGTTTTCAGCTTCATTCTTATTCATAATACCTATGTACCCAAAGGTTCTCTAGATTGATGATGACAATATGATATTTGATGCACCTAGGGTGTTACTTTCAGTTTTTGAGATGCTTGTTTATTACGTCATCTATTTAGGTCGGGTTGTCACCATCTACTAGGTTATGCATAGTTCATTGATACATTTCTACCTTATCATATCAATTGGTTATGACAACAAGGTTTGGGATTCGGGTGTTGACAATATTCAACTATGGCTTATTGAGGAGTTGGTTATAATTCTGCTCAATTTGAGATTGGATGCGAGGATAAGTAAAGTTGTACAATCTATAGTTGTAGTGATATTTCATAGTTTTAAATGGGACCTAGGGATCGAGTTGATGGATGGGTCGCAGAGTGACACCTTGCTTCGTACTGTGTTTGGATTTGCTTTTAGTTTGGGTTGCAAGTCTACTTGCAGATACGCATGGGATCTTGGTATTGATTGCTTGAGGACAAGCAATTTTAAGGAGGGAAGATTTGTAATGTCCCTTTTTTGGGACATTAGAAATATTGAAAGCATATTATATATAACCTTAGAATTGACATGGAGAGTTTGAACTCAAAATATAAAGGGTCAATTTAATATTACAAAGTGGACAAAAGGACAAGGAGAGACAAGATGAAATGCGAGGAGGGAAGTTGAAGAGTCACAATTGTGGGGTTAAAAGGAGAAGAGACTCTTTCATTTGGGCATGCTTGATCTATTATTTCAAATTTTAGTTTCTCTCTTGTGAGAGTGTTTGTAAAGCTTCAGCTTTCAGCTAGTATGAGGACGTAGCCCTTCGTGCTGACAGACAGTGGATGCAAACCCATTGTTCGTGGAGACCTCACTTCAGGTGTATCGTATGCATTTATAGGTTGTTCTTTTAATGTTCCAATCTAACTGTAAAATTGCATTCAAAATTGGGTTCCAATTGCTAGTTATTATATTGCTATTGTATAATGCAATAACGTTGTTTTAGGAAGTTTCTAAGAGTTTATTGGTTTTCTATTTTACTGGTTGTAATGCATTTTCATATGCTCAAATCCGTAATATTATTAAGAAAAGAATAGGTTATTACCTTGTGGAGAATCTTCTTCTTCTTTTTCATTGTATTGTATTACATCTACTTATGTTTGAGTTTTGAATACTATTTTCAAAAACAAGTTGGATAAATATCTATTAGAGTTTCTACTAGTTTCGATTAATACAACTGCATATGTTTAGTCCTAAATACATTTCGGGTTAGAACAAGCAAATAATTGTTAGGGATATTTCAACATTATAAACCAACTAATTAATGATAAATTTTCAATGCTGCAAAAATGATAGTTGAGAAAAAGATTTTTTCCTTTAATGCAAATTAGAAGTAATAGATTCCTTTGTTGACTAAGTGTCAAAGGGAGAGGTGGCTTTTGATTGCCTAAGTTGGTGGATTTGAAGTTCGGTTTGATAAGGAAAGTTGAAGTCTTCTTGTGGAATGGGATAATGCTGGCTCTTTGTGATTGCCAAGTGTCGTAGAGGTTGCATTAGACCATGATTTCTAACTAGTGACTTTTGAGTTTTTCTTGGAGAGATTCTTGGAGATTTGTGTGTGGTCATTGAGTGGAAATCATGGACATATCGTATAGGCATAGTTTGGAGGTTTTGGAGTCCTTTTTGAGCTTATTTCTTTGATATTAGACTCTTAGTCCGTATTTTTGAAGGGAGACAGTTGAGTCTTGATGTTGATATATACTAAGTGTCAAAGGGAGAGGAGGTTCAATTTTGGAAAAAGGGAGCCTTTGTCATTTTCAGGCATTGTGTTTATCATCCTATTGTATCAGATTTGTATCATGTATTTTCATAGACTGACAATTTATACAACTTATTTTGGATCTATTTCTGGAATTATACTTGTATGCCTTGATAATGACTGATGTGACTTTCTTGTATTTCTTATTAGAAACCTTAAAATCATGTCTCATTCTTAATTTTTTATATTTTGAAGTCTTTTGCACAAGTCAGAGGTTGTATCAAGTGTTTTGAAGGTATTAATTGTTATTAATTCCTTTTAATATTTTTAGGTTTTGAATTTCCTTTGAAATACTTATGTGCAAAGTACGTAATTAGGAATTGTATTTGTTTAAATGCTGCAAGTTGTCAGATTGTGCTTGGAAAGATATTTGTTACAGTCATATTAATTGGTGTATCACCTTATGATTCTACATTTTTTTAAGCTTTTCATTATAAGTTCTTTCTTTATCCCTTTTCCATCCAAGTTTTATATTTTTCTTTAGAATAGGCGAAATCATCAGAGTTAATCATATAGGAACCGTGTAATACCTCGCTCAGGAACCCAAAAGAAATAAACCTAATATGTTACAAAGTTACTGAACTATTTTTTAAAAATTTAAACAACATCAAAGTAACAATAATGCGGAAGCAATATATACATACACATCAAGAACACATAATCAAATTACAAACACAGTTTCAATTCCTTAAAGGTTCTTTCACGTTGAGTCACATTTAATAAAGTTTTATTAATAAGTTTAAGCTTCAATTACAATGTTCATAATAATAAAATGAATAAACACATACATAGTCATATAAACAAATGCATAAATACAACTAATAATATGAAAACACATCTAATGAATAACATCCATTGCACATGTCACACAGTATGTGAAAATAGATACAAGTACATCAATATACAATACAATATCCCATAGGATCTCAAAACACATGACACATAGATACATCAAATGAATAGAAGTCTCCAAGATAAGAGGAAGAATGATTATGGTACCACTGTATCAAGGAGCATCCAACATTTGTCAATTTGAGGGGTACACAAATGGTAAGAATACACTACCTCCTGACCGCGTGGTCACCTAATCAGGCTCCCACTCCCACTGTACAAGAGAGATAATATACGATCCACACACAAATAATCAAATCATAAAATAATCCTAGGCAAGGAATCCTGATAGCCAAAACTACTTCAAAGGTAACACAAACGACTCAAGAAGAAAAGATAACCAAAGTTGAAATAACACTCATCTAATACCAACACCACATACCAAGTCAATATCCAGATACCAAATATAAATCAAGTATCAAAACTCAAAAAGACACAACCACCTCCAAAACAATATCAAGTGTCACAAGCCCAATAACCAACAGATAACAACTATCATCAATAAAAGTAAACCACCAATCATTAACTCTAACAATAAAAACACCACCAATGAATAATTGATTATTCATTAATAAAATAAAACTATCAACAATAAATGACATCCAATCAATGAGTAACAACTCACAATAAATGCACCATCAAAAGTAATATCTAACAAGTACACCACTAGAGGCAAATATTAAAAAACATCATGAAGGAGACTTAGCGTACATACTATGGAGTGTCATCACATGAGCCAACTCTAGGGTTACCTTGGTAGTCTCTCAAGACCTTGGCCCCCTAGTGACTCCATGCGGAATCAAAATACCGTCTTGTGAAGACAAAAAAACTAGTTATACCTCTCAAGGTATCATCTTCATCTCATCCTTAGTCTATAAAAGCACTCAAGGCATGGATGAGAAAAGATCTCTAACTTATCTTTTTAATGTATCTCAAGGAAAAAGGTTGGGGAAGATATTTTAATTACTATGTTATCACTTCTTACATAACTTACAATGAGTTACCCTGGCAGCCACTTTGGGCTCTAACTCTCATTGTAAGCCACTTTCATAGACATGCACCTAGACTACCTTTCCAAAAATCACAATTCACAATAGTGTCCCATACGACAAAAAATAATATTGATCGAATTTGGTTCCTTAACAGGCAACCCAAAAAATAACATTGGTTCTCAAAACTTAAGTTCTCATAATTACTCAATAGCATAAAATTCATAAAACATAAATTTCAATTCAAATAATAAAGTTCATCATGACATCCAGTCAAATAATCATAAAAGAAATCTCAAAAACCGCCTCTAGTTCACATTCTAACTTGGCCAAATAAAGAACCCACAAAGAAAAACTATCATAAAAATAAACATCACAAGACTATAAATAAAATATTAGAAAACACATAGTTTTCAGCGACATGATTTAATTCCACCAATTTGTCTTTGTTTAGTTTGGGTCATAAGGATGTCTTTAAAAATAAAGTAAGAATATGTATGTTAATATAAATTGTTACGCTGATATACTTATTTAAAATAATAAGTATTTAAATATCCAATCCTTTTGTGTATATAAAATATCATACAATATTATCATGTTATTAATTTAAATAACCTTAAATCATAAATGTTTTAATTAATAACATAAATGTATATTATTATATTTAAATATTTATATTAATTTCAATTTCTAAAATATTAATATGACTTTTATTTAAATCCAATATTAATATTTATTTTTCCTTTAATTCATAATGCAACTAGAGATAAAATTATAAATTTAATTTAATTATTTATAATTTCTCTCATATAGTCAAATAGTTATTAACTAAATTATTCTACCACACCTTCTCTTAAAATATAATAAAATTCTAAATATTTATTTATTAACCTCCTTTTGCATTAATAATTATAAAATCATTTATATGCAACTAAGAGTTCAATTAAACTTAAATAATTACTAATGCTCACATTCACTTTATAATTAAATGGATAATATTTATTTCATTTAAAAATTAATAAATTATTATTATTTTTAAATAAATAAATTTGAAAATTAAGTTCTATTTTTATAAAATGAAAATAAATATGCAATTTGTATTTTCACATATCTTTGATCTTTCAAATCATGCAAGCATTCTATACTCTCTTTTCTATTTTTAGCATATTTATTTTTACATACATGGAACCATACTATACTTAATTCTCTATTTTTAGCTTATTTGTTTTCAAATGCATGCAACTATACTATACTTAGTTTCTATTTTTAGCATGTTTGTTTTTACATGCATGCATAAATTTAGTTATAACATATTTTCCTCTCAATTAATCTTTTTTCTTTTTTCTAATAAATTTTGCAATTAAATTATTTTAGATATAAGGATAATATTTATTTATATTTTGAAAATTCATGAAAATCTCAAGGTTCTAATGACAAATTTAAAGTTGAAAATCTAACTGTTCAATTTATTATTTTCTTTCAAACTTCCATAATCAAATATTCCCTATATTATCTAAATGGGTTTAAAAGAATACAATCATAATAGTTTTTTACAGTTTTTCCACAATTAAGTTATCTTGATTAATAAGTCTCCCTTTTTCAAAATCTACAACATAATTCTTTATTCAACAATCAATACTGTAATTTAATATGCAATATGCAAAGACCTAGGAAGACACGAAGTAGACATATCTTTCAATAGAATTCTCCAATGAGTTTTCAAATCCTACTTCAAAACCACAGCTAAAATCTGAGACAATCTGTGAATGCATGCAAATCCAAACCCTCTGAAACTTTTAACAATTCTTTTGATCTCAATTTGAATTTTTCCTCTCCAAAACCTGTGTATCTATAAATGAGTTCTAATTTATTTAATAAAGAGTTTTTCCCCCAAATCAAAGCTTTGATCATGCAATCATGCAAAAACTATTTGTCTTTAATTATTATATTTTAATTTTCATGCACACACCTTATACAATTTAATTAAAATTAATTTTATTAAATTAAAGCTCTATCTCCTTTAATAAATCATGCGATGTTTTTAATATAATATTTATTAATTTATCTAATAATATTATTTAAAGTTTATTAAAAATAAAACTCCTAAATAAATTGTCATCAAATTAAATAAAAATAAATATGCCTAAATTATAACTTTAATCAAATTTTTTAAATTTAATTCTTTCATGCACATTTAAGGAACTTTTTAATTAAAATATTTTTTTATATTTTCTTTTTCTCCACAGGCACTAATTAAAGAAAATTAAATAAAAATAAATACGCCTAAATTATAACTTTAATCAAATTTTTTAAATTTAATTCTTGAACTTTTAAATTAAAATATTCTTTTACATTTTCTTTTTCTCCACTTATTAATTAGTGCAAGCACTAATTAAAGTATAGTTTATTATTTAAATTAATAAAAATAATCAAAACTCATTGTTTAAATGCAACTCTAACTTAATTATTATTAAATAAATAATTATAATAAAGTCATATTAAATTTTTAATATTTTAATTCTCTTTTGTTCAACTTAAATTAAACTTGTAAATTAAATCTTTTAAACTGACGTACATAAATTTAATTAATTAGTAACTAATTAATAATTAATTTAATATCATCATATTATAATTTCGCTTTAACCAATTTTTTAAATTAAGACTTTTAAATTAAAACACATATTTAATTAATTTTTTAATTAATTAAATATTCTCATGCTTTAATATTTTTTTTTGTAGTCAAATAATACTTAATTATATGATTAACCCAAATATTAAAATTAAATCATTTACCAAATAAACCACATAGCGAAATCCACATAAAATCAACATTACGAAAACAAATCGTAACTCAAAATCAAACAACACAGAGAAAGATAAACTCATGGATTGAAAAGGGTGGAAAGTCAGTTACGAGTCCTCCTTGCAAGACAAGTATTTAGGCTACTGCTGGGATTGGACCTAAACATTATCTTCTCATTCTTACCATTGAGTTATTGTGATAGGGTACACTCATCCTGACAATTCAGGAAAGTTGATGCCCAGTACCTACATTTTGCATAAAAGACGAGCATGTACATGTATATAAATATATCTAAACTAAACAAGCAATAGTAGGGAGTGGTACATCGTGTAGATCCTGACTAGCAAGTGACTACGACTCCCTCCCTTAACCACATCAAACACGACAAATAGAAAAGTAAAACAAACACGCACATGATACACATGCAATTATGGGGTAAGTACTATCATAAATCTTGAGTATAAATCATTACCTATTCAAACATGAAAACTCATCACTTGACATCATCCTGAATACAACGACATTTATAAAATAAGAACCATTTAAGCAATTATTAATGCGCTAGTAATCATAATCAACAATCAACATGTGAAATATAATCAACTAAGTAATCCATCGTTGAAATATCTCTAGTCCAAGTTATGAAATAATATTTTTGAAACTAACACATCCATGAAATAGGCATAAAAGAGTTTAGTAAATATAATGGAAAAACAAACTATGGGTGGGCATTACAAACCGAGCTAGAGTCTAAAGGTTCAATCATGACATATGGTACTCACGACCTCTGATTGATTTCATATTACTCCAAAATCGTTAAAATATCAAGAATTTGGCGATAGAGTGCAAATTTCGGAGTTAACAGTAAAATCATTGGTTTTGATAAGAAAGCTATATTTTAAGGGTCAAGTTATGAGCTAGGTTATTGGTCCTTATTGTTGGTTCCCAAAACCATAGATTGGAAATCTAAGAGCTTGCCACTTTTCCGAGAGGATCTCTCAATCAGTTTTGGTCAATGAACGAGAATCACCTTGATTCCCTTGCACTTTAGGCTCTGCTAAACCTAGGCGGGTAGACCTTCACCTCAAATGCTGACTGCTTGGTTCAAGAATTTTCTGTAGTGAATTTAAACTTTGGAGTTCTCCGACTTGCAAGGACTTTGAACTCAATCAAAATGAAATTGAATGCGGAATGTTTTAATTGAATGAATTATATAAGGTTTTTAATGATGGATTTGAGGTTTGTAAGAAGGAATTTATAAATTTTCTGACTTCAAATATAAATCCAATACTTTAATGATAAAAAGACCAGTGCTTTAGCTTCTTAAGGCAATAGAGTCAACTACAATGAAGGTTATAGCATACAACTTTATAATGTTCTATGCACATAAACTATAAACAATTTAATACTCAAGATGCGACAAATCAAATATACATATACAATTCTAAACTAGTCCAGATTACACTTTAATTCCTAAAGTCGGGGAGACACACTGGACACAGATTCGAAAACAATTAAATATTTCACAATATCTACGATGATTTTAAAATGCCATAGATGACGTTTATTTATCTAACATAAATTGTTTATATAATTTTAAAAATAATTATAAAGAACGAATCAACTGCAATTTAAATCTCCACACCTTTAATAAAAATAAATAAAAGACATTTTATTTTGTTATTAAAATAAAATATTTGATTTTATATTACAAAGTCATATTAAAGTTCTTTATCCCTTGTACAAATAAGTGAAATACATTTTTTTATAAAAATGCTAGTCAAATATCTCTTTCTTCCACTTCTAACTCATATTTATATCGCTTTTATGTGGAGGATACAACTTTTCAATG
Organism: Cupressus sempervirens; assembly: GCA_028749045.1. Classification (NCBI taxonomy): domain Eukaryota; kingdom Viridiplantae; phylum Streptophyta; class Pinopsida; order Cupressales; family Cupressaceae; genus Cupressus; species Cupressus sempervirens. The sequence goes on from CM053784.1 coordinate 439,823,315, forward strand.
AAAGTCATATTAGGCTTCTTATCAATTAATTGAATCTCTTGGATTAATTAATTTATATTATTTTGTTTATTGTTTTTATTTCATCAGGGATGGTAAATTATAAAAAATATTTTCCTTAACCTTAATATGTGTTGCCACATTAAAAGGCAAATGCTGCAAACGAAGAAACTTGTGTCTCCGCATACAACGCAGGTTTTGTTTTTTATGCCGTTCTTCTGCCTTTCGATCATAACTCTTACACGATGAAGACCCTAAATCCTATATATCCAACATGTAGGATTCATACATGTTCATAGCCCTTCTGAATTTGGAGACTCACGGCAAAGACAAGGACGTGTATCAAAATCATTTTGGTCTTCATATATCCTAGTCATCGAAAATCAAGGACTAAATCATTCTGTCTCCTTTCACTGGCGTGTCTTTCTGGACTGCGTGGGGCCTTGTATATACATGCAATATGGTTCAACACTGACGTAGAAATTCCCAGTTGCTGCTATGCATTTGATGGTCCAAATTCACTGATTGTGCACTAACAAATCATAGGAACAACTTCCATCTATGGATTTATTTGTTTCCAGATTTCTTCCATTTGTATTTGTGTCATCTTCTCTGGAAAATATTTTGCATCATTTTGCAGGGCGCGTTATGTTTTGCATTCTCAAATTCAAAATTTCTTCTGAACTAAGACAACAAGCAAGTGCACACAAAAATTTTTGTGCTCGCTTCAGCACTTATTGCATAGAGCAATTTGTTCTCCACAACTTCTTCACTTTTGTATAGAGGGAGTCTCAGAGGATTCACACATGTTGCTGAAGTTGGGGAACTCTTCTTCAACAGATGGCTTGCTTCATATTCTCAAAAAAACATAGAGAGGGCATCTATTGTTGTTTCAATTAATCTGTTTGATGGAACTATTGTCATTGATGTCCAAGGGTCTAAAAGATGAGACAAGTCTAACCATCAAGCATCATTAATGTCAAAGGAAGAAATGACTACAAGTCTTTCAAGGAAGCCTTGTTATAATTAATAAATCATCATCTTCAGGAGATTGCATTTTTTATGAAGGACACATACAAGACTATAATATATGTATATAGTCTTCAAACTTATAATTTGGAACACGTAATATTTGAACCTCATAAGAAAAATTGACATAAGATAAGAATATATAGACCATGAAACTATGAAGGACAATGACTCAAGTATATAAACAAAAGGAAGAACGTTAAATACCAATGGTAATAGAAGATAAAATACGGGAACTTGGAACAGTCAGTAGAAATATATTTCAGTTATATAAAGGTTAAGTAGCAAGTGATGATAAGCAGCGATATATTAGCAGCAATACAAATATGATACACAACATACAATTGAGAAACCAACTATGCATTTTGATACATGAGATCATCGTGTTTGACATAGCATCTTGTATATTCCAGTGGTGCAATTGACACTTCAGAAATGACAAAGTCTTCAGCCCTGGCACACAATATATTTGCCAAGTCACTATGGGAATCCAGATTATTCAAAGTTATACAACCACGACAAAGGAAGAGAACAAAAGTTTCACATAGAATGGTGTGTGAGTGAACAAATGTGTCGGGTGTATGTGAGGATGAATTCACCATAAACACAGTATGGAAAATATGTGCATACACTAATCAGAACTTTCCATACAATATCAATGACAATCCAGATATAAATTACTAGACAGGAAATCATACCCTAACTTCAGATAGAGGAATGAATTGATTAGTAAAGAAAAGAACCATGTGGAAGATGTGATATATATCTGTTGCATATGATTTAAAATAATATATCACAAGAGTATCGAGTCAATGAAGTAAAGAGCCAAGTCAAGAGTAAATGATGTGTTAATACAATAGACGGTAATGATGCATTGAATGGATGGTGACGTGAAGGATTCAGTAACAAGTGCAGTCATATTAAGGACAAATATCAGTTATATCATATGGAGTCATCGTGCTTGGAATAGTTCCAACGTAGAACAAACAGCGATAAATGTATTGCAGACCAGATGAAGTTTTATGGCATAAAGCATGCAAGAAAACAACAGTTTGAGCATGCACACCAACATAGAAAGTTGGAGTATCATCAGGTCTAAGCGATGACTTGTGATGGAGATTAAAATATTGCTAATATGCAGCGATTGTGGAATACGCAGAGCAGACAGTCTTCAAATAGGTATACGATATGGATATCACTGCCCATCTGCAGTATATAGACTGAGCAGCATTGAACCTGGTTTCAGCGAATAAAATGCACCCGTCAAAAGCTTAAGCGATTAAGGTTTGGGCGTGAATATCAAATACTATTGAAATATCTATCGGGAACCATGGATTTCTATTCAAATTAAAATATAAATACTCAAGAAACAAATAATAAATGATGCACCATTTTTTTTAAAGGAGACATTTGAAAAGTAAAAATAGCCTGATTAGTTTAATGAGTATGTAATTTATTTTTGAAAAGAGGTGACTCGTTCATTTGAAAAGTCACATCCGCCTTATAAGGTATATATATATAATGAAAGAAAAAGTAAACAGAATGAAGTCAGCAGATTGAATAGTTTTTGAGTTGGGGCAGAGCAAACATAAAAGAAATATATATTTAATCAGAATTAAGGGAGCAGAGAGGAGTGCCAAAATATATATATATATCGAAGGAATAATTGGCTGACTTCAAGTGAAAGAAGTTTACGAAAGTTTCCATTATCAAGTTGAGCGAGCATCTACATAAAGGTGGAATTTCAGATTTCATATTACAGGTGGGAGTAGGTGCTTCCAGTAGGTTGAAGGCTGCAAACGTCAGAAGTTGTAGCTTCCAGCGGGTTGGTGCTCGTAAAAATTGAGGTTGGAGCCTCTTGTAGGTTGGAGCCTACAATTTTGTAAAAGATCAAAGATATTTCTAAAAGCAAATATTTTGTCGTGGTTTTTCCCGCATTGGTTTTCCACATAAATCTTTGTGTTATTGTGTTCAATTACATAATTGTTAATTTCGTTATTTGGAGTTATTAAAACAATTGTTTGGATAAAAAGTTTAACATGGCAAAAAATTGTTGATATACTGATTCACCCCCACTTCTTAGTATATTCATGTGTTCTTCAATTGGTGTTAGAACCGTTACCTTCTATAAAGCCTAACAGCTTGAAGGCAGATCTAAAAAGAGCATAATGGGCAAAATCTTTCAAAACAAAACACCAATGTTTGATGGGACAAACTATGCCTACTAGAGTATAAAAATGGAAACTTATCTGATGGCTATTGGTTTCGATGTCTAACAATCAGTTGTAGAATGTTATACACCACCGCAAGACCCGCCAATGGATACAACCCGGAAGAGAAAATGTAAAAATAATGTCAAAGCAAAACATGCAGTTTTATGCAACCTTGCTGAATCAATATTCTCAAACATTATGCACTATAGATTGGTTAAGGACATTTAGGACAGGCTGAAAAATGTTTATGAAGGAACCGAGAATGTAAAGAAATCCAAACTACAACTCAGTGAAAGTTTTTGAAAGTCTCCATATGAAAGAAGATGAGAATATACCCACTTTTCTTGATTGTGTAGATGATGTTGTCAATTCTATGCAAGCTCTTGGTGAGGAAGTAAAATGAAGTGTTGTAGTTGAAAAGATTTTAAGATCATCACCTATGAAGTTTAATTCTAAAATATTTGCAATTGAAGAAAGAAAAGATTTAGATAAATTGACGAAAGATGAATTGCATGGGATTCTTACCGCTTATGAAATGAGAATCGAAAGAAATAGCATTTAAAGCATCTAAAAAAGATAAAAGCAAAAAGCAAATGTCAAGTGAGAGCTCCAATAGTGAATCAGACAAAGAAGCTTACTTCATGAGAAAGCAAAAAGGAAAGAATGGAAAAAAACAAAGGAAAGTTCAAATACTTCAATTGCGGAAAGCCTGGTTTCTATTCATCTAAATGTCCTTTTAACAATAGTGACTCTCGCAAAGATGAAAGGGAAGCTTTGAAAAAGAAGAAATGGATAAAGAACAGCAAATTTAATAAAAAGAAAAAATTTCAAAAGAAGAGTACAAAGAGTTTTTACTTCAAAAAGGATAGCAGCTCTTCAGATGAAGATAGTGAGGAATGGCCAAGCGATGAGGAAGATGAAGTTCTCTTTATGGCTGAAGCTGACCTAAGTGACATTCATGAGAATGAAGAAAATGGATCTTGTGATGAAGAAGACGAGTCTTGTGATGAAGAAAATGATGTTGATCTTGAAGAAGAACTCAATTATGCATATAATGAAAATATCAAATTAAAGAAGACAACAACGAAATACAAAGTTGTATCCGAGGAAACACTAGAGCATTAAAAACTCTTGAAGAGGAAAAGAAACAAATTGAAGAGAAGCTGAAGTCCAAAACAAAAGAATGTGTCAAATTGGAATTAGAAATTGAAAATTGAAAAAGGATTTGGACAAAAGCATCATCAAACTGAGGGATAGCATTAAATTTGGGAAAAGTTCAGAAATCCTAACTGAAATCATAGACAATCAAAAACTTTCTTCCAGGAAAACAGGAGTTGGTTTTAAAAGAAATTCAAATGGTAACAATTCTTTCAAAGGATTCATCAAAGAAGGTGATAAAGTTATTGAAAACAATACATCAAAAGAAGAAGACAAACTTAATGATGTGCACTAATCTCATTATAAGTTCCATGCTTATTGTTATTCATGTAGCTATTTTGGGCACAAAGCAATGGAATGTAAAACAACAAAACAACATATGAATGATTCTAAGGGCCATATCATAGATAGTATTTCTCCTACACCTTCAATGGATATTGTTACTCTTGCAACAAGTTTGGTCATAAAGCACTAAATTCTAGAAGCAAAGAAAAGTATACTTCTGATTTCAGAAATCAAAATTCTTTTGCTCCATTGATTGATCTTGATATCTTATGTGGAAATTGTAATAACTTTGGACATGCTGCCCATCAATGTGGAACAACTTTCCCTACAAATCCAACAAAGAAAGAAAATCACGCTAACAAGAAGTTTTGGAAGGAGAAAGAAAAGTCTCTATTTGTTCAAATAGCTTTACATGCATAGAATAAGAAAGATAGATGGTATGTTCACAGTGGGTGCTCAAGGCACATGACAGGAGACAACAGAAAATTCATTTCATTTGAACCAATTAGTGAGGGATCTGTAAAATTTGGTGATAGCACAAAACAAAAAATAAAAGGAAAAGGAACTCTTAGTCTAGATCATGGAAAATATAAAACAAAGGATGTCCTATATGTAAAGGGATTAAAAGAAAACTTACTAAGTCAGCTTTGTGATCAAGGTCATAATGTAATATTTCATCCTAAAGGGTGTGAAATTAAGGACGGAAAATTGATAGGTAATGCAAATAGAATTGTAAATAACTTATACATTTTACAAGAGATGAAAAATGAAACATGTTTCCTAGCTCAACAAGATGAAATTGGCTGTGGCACAAAAGATTGGGGCAGTTAAACTTTGACAACTTGGTCAAAATCAGTCATAAAGGAGCTGCAAGAGATACCAAAATTATCAAAACTTTCAAACACCATTTGCAAACAATGTCAACTAGGAAAGAAAACAAGAAGCACATTCAAAACCAAGAAGTACTCTACATCAAAACCACTTGAACTTGTGCATTTAGATTTATGTGGATCAACCAGGACAAAAGCTCTTCAAGGAGAAAGATATTTCATGTTATTTATTGATGACTACTCTAGAATGACTTGGGTAGCTTTCCTAAAAGAAAAATCAGAAGCATTTGACAAGTTCAAAGCCTTCAAAGAACTAGTTGAAAATGAAATGGATACAAAAATAAAATGTTTTAGAATGGATAGAGGAGGAGAATCTACATCACATGAATTTGATATGTATTGTGAAAAGAATGGAATAAAAAGACAACTTTCAGCACCTAGAACTCCTCAACAAAATGGAGTGGATGAAAGAAAGAACATGACGGTTCAAGAAATGTCAAGGGCAATGCTTAATGAATCTAATATGGCCAATATATTTTGGAAAGAAGCAGTACATACAGCATGCTATATTTTGAAATGTGCAAAAATAAGAGTAAATCATGACAAGAAATGTTACGAACTATGGAAAGGAAGACCAACATTAGTTAAGTATTTCAAAATCTTTGGAAGTACATGCTATATAAGAAGGGATGAAGATGACTTGGGTAAATTTGAAGCTAGAGCAGATGAAGAAATTTTTCTTGGATATTCATTTAAAAGTAAAGCATATAGATGTTACTATAAAAGACTTCACAAGACAATTGAAAGCACAAATGTAAAAATCGATGAAGGATTTGAAAAGATAAAAGAAAATGTAGAAATACCAAGTACATGTCAAGAAGAAGATCCAAAAGATGTAGATGAAGAAGAAATTTAACAAACACTTTTGAAGACACCAACAAAAACTCCTTAAAGACACTAGCAAAAACACCATTAAAATTTGTCCAAAGAAATCATCCAGAAGACTTGGTAATAGGAGATTTAGAAAAGAAAGTTCAAACACGAAGAAGATCGGCAAACAATGATGAGCATGCATACCTTTGTCTTTAATGAAAAATAGAACGAAAGAACTTCAAATAAGTCAATGAAGACCAACATTGGGTAAAAGCCATGGAGGAAGAGTTGAACCAAATCATAAAGAACAACACTTGGGAAATTGTTCCAAGGCCAAAAGACAAAAATGTCATAGGAACCAAGTGGGTATTTTGAAATAAAATGAATGAAAATGGAGAAGTCACTAGGAATAAAGCAAGGCTCATTTGTAAAGGTTATGCTCAAGTTGAAGGAGTAGATTTTGAAGAAACATTTGCTCCAGTTGCAAGATAATAAGCAATCTGGATGTTTCTAGCATTTGCTAAATTGCAAGCCATAAAGCATTCAAAGTTTATCAAGTGGATATAAAATCAGCTTTCCCAAACGAAGACTTAGAAGAAGAAGCATATGTTGAATTTCCTGAAGGATTTACATTATCAGAAAAAGGAGATCAAGTATGCAGATTGAGAAAAGTACTTTACGGGCTAAAACAAGCTCCAAGAGGTTGGTATTCTAGATTGGATAAGTACTCCAAGATCAACGTTCAAAAGAGGTATGGCTGATAGTAATCTATACATCAAATCTGAAAATGACAAACTTTTGATAGTAGTTGTATATGTGGATGACATAATATTTGAAGTGATAAAATGTGTAAAGAATTTTTCATGAACATGCAACAAGAATTTGGGATGTCCATGCTTGGAGAATTATCTTTCTTTCTTGGATTGCAAATAGAGCAAACAAATAAAGGAATATTCGTTTCTCAAGGTAAATACAGCAAAGTGATGCTGAAAAGATTCGAAATGGAAGATTGTACATGTTGGCACCCCTATGATCACTAGATGCAAGCTTAGTAAAGAAGATGAATCCGGAAGTGTAAATAAATCCCAATATAGATCCATGATTGGAAGTTTTTTAATATCTAACAGCTACAAGGCTTGATATCTTGCAAGCTATTACAATTGGCCCGATCTCGAGCAATGCAAAAAGAAACTCATGTTCTAGTAATTAAAAAAATATTTAAGTACCTAAAAGGTACTCTGGATCTTGGCTTATGGTATCGAAGAGGAAAATATTTTTCTCTTATAGCTTATATAGATACAGATTTGGGAGGCAATATTGATGACAGGAGAAATACAAGCGGAGGTGCATTCTTCCTTGGTAACAATCTAGTTTTATGGTTAAGCAAGAAGCAAGGATCGGTAACTTTATCTACCATGGAAGTTGAATACATTGCAGTAGTAGCAAGTTGTACACAAGTGCTTTGGATGAAGCAAACTTTAAGACATGTAAAAGTTGAATTTGTGCATCCTATTCCTATCTTTTGTGACAACAAAAGCATGATCAGCATTTCAAAGAATCCAGTCATGCACTCCAAAACGAAGCATATTTCAATCAAATACTACTTTCTAAGGGAACAAGTTCTTGAGAAGCAAGTCAAGTTGGAATACATGAACACAAAGGAGCAAACTATGGATATCTTTATAGAGCCCCTTCCAAAGGAGACTTTTGAGTACCTAAAGGAGAAATTGGGAGTAATATCACTCCCATCCATTCACTAAAAGTTTCATAAGAAGCATGAGTTTAGTGAAATATCCCAAACCAAATATTTGCTCGATCCTTCCCAAAAATATATTTAGAACTGAAAATATGTAGATGACTTACAAAACTAAATCCTAGGTAACAATCTAGTTTCATGGTTAAGCAAGAAGCAAGGATTGGTAACTTTATCTACCACAGAAGTTGAATATGTTGCAGCAGTAGCAAGTTCTAGACAAGTGCTTTGGATGAAGCAAATTTTAAGAGGTGTAATCTTGAATTTGAGCATCCTATTCCTATCTTTTGTGAAAACACAAGCATGATCAGCATTTCAAAGAATCCAGTCATGCACTCCAAAACGAAGCATATTTCAATCAATTACTACTTTCTAAGGGAACAAGTTCTTGAGAAGCAAGTCAAGTTGGAATACATGAACACAAAGGAGCAAACTATGGATATCTTTACAAAGCCCCTTCCAAAGGAGACTTTTGAGTACCTAAGTGAGAAACTAGGAGTAATATCACTCTCATCCATTCACTAAAAGTTTTATAAGAAGTATGAGTTTAGTGAAATATCCCAAACCAAATATTTGCTCGATCCTTCCCAAAAATGTATTCAAAACTAAAAATATGCAGATGTCTTACAAAACTAAATCGAAACCAGTAAAAACTCCACCAGATATTAATCCAATTTCTTCTTGAATATAATATTTCAAAACTCAAACATAAGCAAATGTAATATGATACAATGATAAAACCAGAAGATTCTCTACAAGATAATAATCCATTATTTTCAAAGTAATATTCAGGACTTGAGCATATAAAAATGCGTTACAAACCAATAATATAAAAACCAGTAAACCCTTATACAACTCCTTAAATCACGTTATTGCATTATACAAGAGCAATTCAATAACCAACACTAAAAAATCCAATCTTAAACACAGTTTAACAATCAGATTGGAAAACTTAAGAAAAGAACCTATAAGCACATGCGAGACACCTGATGTGATGTCTCCAAGGACAATGAGTTTGCATCCACTGTTTGCTGGCATGAGGGGCTACATCCTCATACTAGCTGAAAGTTGAAGCTTTCCGATTACTCTCACACAAGAGAAACTAAGATCTGAATAATAAACCAAGCATCCCCAAATGAAAGTCTCCTCTCCTTTTATCCTCGCAATTGTGACTCTTTGACTTCTCTCCTGGCTTTTCGTCTTATCTCTCCTTGTCCTTTTTGCCCACTTTATAAAATTAAATTGACCTCTTATATTTCGAGTCCACGCTCTCCAAGTCAATTTTAATATTATGCATCATATGCCTTTAATATTTCCAATGTCCCAAAAAGGGAACATTACAATTCTCCCCTCCTTAAAATTGCTTATCCTCAAGCAATCAGTTCCAGGATCCCATATGAGTCTGTAGGTAGCCCTATAAGCCATACTGTGAAGCAAGCTGTCGAATTGTAACCCATCCATCAACCAGATCCTTGGGCCCCCTGTTTACCCAATTAATGTCACTACACCTGAGGTTTGTAAAACTCTAAATGTCATCGTATCCAATCTCAAACTAAGTAAAACTGTGACCCAACTCTCAACAAGCCATAGATACATATGCCCAACACCTAGATCCCAAACACTGATGGCATAACCAACTAATATGATGAGATAAAAATGTATCCAAAATTTATGTATATCCCAGTAGGTGGTGATGACGTCCTAAATAGATGATGTAGGAAACGAGCTGCCCAAAAGCTGAAATCAACACCAAGGGCACATAAAAGATAATATTGCCATCATCACTTTGAAGAGTCCCTAAATACAAAGGGGTCATGAGAAAGAATGAAGCTGAAAAAGCATTCCCTATGATCAACACATAACTCTCCTCAATCTTCCACCAGGAACTATTTAACTGCTGAAATAAGAAATCCATCCAACCTATATATAAGTTAGAATTCGGAACCATGTAAAGGTTGTATGAAAGAGGGGCAGCAATAGTCAATTCACCACACCAATCTTGTGACCAAGGTTTGCTGTTAAAAATTGTAGCTTTATCTGAATCTCTGAAGTCAAGGTCATCCTCTTCCCGGAAATCAAGAGGAACTCTCTCCTCTACCTCAAAAAGTGGGTTATCAGAAATCTGAACAGCATCTACCTCAAACAATGGGTTGTCCAAAAGCTGAATGTGATCTGAATTTTTGGAACTTGGTCACTTGGGGCAACTATCCAAATCATACGTCTACTGAATGCTATCGAGTTCATCAATTACCTTTAGGAAAAATTCCTATCTCTCTGTATCCTCATGTTCCCTAAAATGGTTTGTGCTCAGAATCTGATTTTTCACTTCCTGAAGGGAAAACTGTGTATCAATCAATGCCTCACGAACATACTTAAGCTCCTTGTTAAGCTCCTTAATCTCATTCCTTTATTCAATTGGTCGATATAGGATCCAACAACCTTAAGAGTATAATCCCTGTCGGAAAGCAAACATAAATAGTCTGATTTCATAGTCTCAAGAGCTGTTTTGATCACCTACAAATGTATTGCATACCAGATGAAGTTTTACGGCATAAAGCATGCAAGCAAGCAGCAGTTCAAGCATGGATGCCAACATAGAAAGTCGGAGTATCATCGGGTCTAAGCAATGACTTGTGATGGAGATTAAAATATTACTAATTGCAGCAATTGTGGAATACGTAGAGTAGACAGTCTTCATATGGGTTTACGTTATGGATATTACCGTCCATCTGCAGTATATAGACTAAGCGGCATTGAACTTGGTTTCAGCGAATAAAATGCATCCGTCAAAAGCTTAAGGGATTAAGTTTTGGGCATGAATATCAAATACTATTGAAATATCTACTGGGAACCTTGGATTACTATTCAAATGAAAATATAAATACTCAAGAAAGAAATAATAAATGATGCATGATTATTTTAAAAGGAGACGTTTGAAAAGTAAAAATAGTATAATTAGTTTAATGAAAGTATGTAATTTATTTTTGAAAAGAGGTGACTCGGTCATTTGAAAAGTCACATCCGCCTTACTTATAAGGTGTATATATAATGAAAGATAAAATAAATAGAATGAAGTCAGCAGATTGAATAGTTTTTGAGTTGGGGCAGAGCAAACATAAAAGAAATATATATTCAGATTAAACAATCAAATATATATTTATATCAAAATTAAAGGAGCGGAGGAGTGCCAATATATATATATATATATATATATATATATATATATATATATATAGAAGAAATAATTGGCTAACTTCAAGTGAAAGAAGTTTACAAAAGTTTCCATCATTAAGTTGAGCAAGCAACTACGTAAAGGTGGAATTTCAGATTTCATATCACAGGTGGGAGTAGGTGCTTCTGGTAGGTTGAAGCCTCCAAATTGTGAGAAATATATTAAAAATTAATTTAATACTCACAACCCTAACTCAAAAAACTTTACTCGGCACTTGAAAAATGCTCGGCACATGAAGGTGTCGAGTGCCAGTTTTGCTCGGCACTTGATGGTGCCGAGTGACAGGTTGCTCGGCACTTGAGGGTGCTGAGTGATAGGCAATAGGTGCCGAGTGAGCTCGGCACACAAAAGAAAATGTAGTAGATGCCGAGTTAGCTCGGCACTCAAAGAAGACAATGGATGCTGAGTAAGGTCGGCTCCAACTAATAAAATTTATAACTTAGAAACAATCTAACGTGAATGCTTTCACGATTAAAATCAGAGAGCCGAGCTTTAACCTTTCAACCAAGTTTCTCAAATGCAATGAATAGAAGAGGAAGAACAATAGATTCAAGTATGTCTACTTTCTTTTCTATTCAAATGAGATTTAAACTATTACAAAATCTGGGAGCATTCGGCTTCAACCAGAAAACCCTAAAATAACCCTAAACTGATAATACTTCAAACTTCAATAAGCTTTTAAACCTGCAACTCTAATGGCTGCATACAATGGTGCCTGAAGCAATCATTGCTTCAACAGGACAAATCCAAACGACAACAAAATTACTGAGTGAACAAGGGAAACACGTGCAACTGCAGGCACAAACTTCTTTCCTTCTTCCTTCTTTGCTCAGCTCTGCAACTTCTCTCTGATCTACTTGATCTGCAAACTCTACTGAATGAATGAATGAATAATCATTCCTTTTGTCACATTCCATTTTCCCCCTCTTTTCAGAATTTGAAAAAACTTCACCTACCCGTATTAATTTTTCTGTCTGTTCTGGACGTCAGGGGGGTAGGTGAGCGTTTGGCTCTAGGGGCAAACGTCAACGCTGCATTAAATATTCCAACACTCCCCCTTTGTCCCGAGCCAAACAAATAAGGATCACAGCTGATCCAAATCACCTACACTAAGACACTCTCTTAGGTGTACAAAAAGTCCAATGCCTAATGGCTTTGTGAAAATGTCTGCTAGCTGCTGCTCAGGCTTGCAAAAATCCATCTTGATATCCCCATTCTCCACCAACTCTCTGATGAAGTGATATCTGATCTCAATATGCTTGCTTCTCCCATGGAAGACTGGATTTTTGGACAATGCAATTGATGAGATGTTGTCACAATAAATTGTGGTTCCATCCTCTTGCCTTTCATTCAAATCTGTCAAGATCCTCCTTAGCCAAATTGCTTGACATGCTGCTGCATTTGTTGCAATGTATTCAGCCTCTTCTGTAGATTGAGCAACAACAGGTTGCTTCTTGGATGCCCATGAAATTGCACCTGATCCCATATGAAACATGTAACCGGAAGTGCTCTTCCTATCATCTAAACTTCCAACCCAATCACTATCAGTGTAACCAACCAACTTGAAATCATCATTTGCAATATATAAAATTCCAAATCCCTTGGTACCTTTCACATACCTTAGGATCCTCTTTCCCGCTTGCCAATGGAAATCCTTTAGTGTTTGCATAAATCTTGAAATCAGACTTATAGCATGCATTAGGTCTGGCCGAGTTGCAGTCAAATACATTAAACTTCCAACCATATTCTTGTATAGTGTTGGATCCACTCTCTTGCTAGAGTCTTCTTTGCTCAACTTCAGACCTATTGTTGTTGGTGTGGGGGCTGCCTTACTATTCTGCATTTTAAATCTCTCCAAGATCTGGCCTGCATATTTTTCTTGAGAGATGAAGATGCCATCATGCATTTGTTTTACTTCTATGCCTAGAAAGTATTTCAAGAGACCTAGGTCTGTCATTTCAAATTCACTTTTCATGGCCTCTTTGAACTCACCAATTAGAGCCTTATCATTACCAGTAAAAATTAAATCATCTACATACAAGACAACAATCAATACATTACCATCTGCTGCCTTGATGTAAAGAGTGGGCTCACCATTGCTCATCAAATATGAGTCAATCCTACTGTACCATGCCCGTGGAGCTTGCTTGAGCCCATGGAGAGCTCTCTTCAACTTATATACTTTGTTCTCTTCACCTGCAACTTCATAACCAAGTGGCTGCTCCACATACACTTCTTCTTTCAATACACCATTAAGGAAGGCGGACTTTACATCCATTTGAAATACCTTCCACTTGTGCTGAGTTGCAATTGCTATGACAGCACGCACGGTTTCCATTCTTGCAACTGGGGCATAGGTCTCATCATAATCTCTTCCATACTGCTGTTTGTAGCCCTTGACTACCAGCCTTGCCTTATGCCTATCAATCTTGCTTTCATCATTGCATTTGGTCTTATAGACCCATTTCACTCCAATCACTTGCTTCTTTGGAGGCAATTCAATTAGCTCCCATGTCTCATTTCTTTCTATAGCATCTATTTCCTCATCTATGACCTTACACCATTTCTTCTCCTTAATAGCTTCTTCAAAATATATTGGATTACTATGAGAAAATAATGCAAAATTAACACTCTCATCATAATCTTCATACCTTTCATCTTGGTATAACTCCCTAAGACTCTTGGTCTCTCTTGGTAACAGGGAGGAGAGTGTGGGATCAGAATCTTCACTGTTGTTGCTTTGCCGACTAAATCGGTCTTCACTGGTACTCGGCACTGACACTCGGTCATGCCTAGAGGAGCTCGGCAATGTCTAAATCTGCTTGCCTTTTCTTCTATTTGCTCCTTCTTCTTGCTGTTTATCAGCATCTTCTTCATTCATAATTGGCACTTTACTAGAAGTGTTTGGTGACTCATCAATTGAACCATACCAAGACTGATTTTCAAGAAATTCCACATCTCTTGAAAGAGTCATCTTGTTGTTCAATGGGTCATACAATCTGTATGCCTTTGATTCTGAGCTATACCCTATGAAGATGCACTTCACACCTTTGTCATCCAATTTCTGCCTTTTCTCTTTAGGCACATGTGCATATGCAACACATCCAAACACTCTTAAGTGTTCAACTGTCCATCTTCTTCGTGACCATGCTTCCATTGGAATTCTGTCACGGACTGCCTTTGTAGGACACCTATTAATTAGGTAAACTGCTATTGCCACAGCCTCTCCCCAAAATTCAGTTGGGAGACCTTTCTCTTTCATCATGCTCCTTGCCATTTCAACAATGGTCCTATTCTTTCTTTCAGCCACTCCATTCTGCTGTGGTGTATAGCTGGCTGTGAGCTCTTTCTTTATGCCATGTTTCCTGCAAAAATTTACAAAAGAGTTGGAGGTATACTCCCCTCCTCTATCTGATCTAAGGACCTTGATATGGTGTCCACATTCTCTGTCAGCCTGGGCTTTAAATTTTACAAATTTATCAAATGCTTTAGATTTATTTTTTAAGAAATACACCCATGTCCTATGACTGAAATCATCTATGAATGTCATGAAATAAGTACTCCCCCCAATGGAAGTAACTTGCATAGGACCGACTAGGTCAGTATGCACTAACTCTAATGGATATCTAGCCCTCCTAGAATTTCCAGAATTAAAGGGAAACTTATGTTGCTTACCCAAAATACAAGCCTCACACTTGTCACAAAAATTTCCTACACGTGGCTAACCATCTACCATTCTTTTATTTGATAACAAATTTAAACCAACATAGCCAAGATGACCATACCTGAGATGCCACAACCGTGAAGGGTCTTCAATCACACTCCTTAGAGCTGATTGTGTGTGAGGTGCAACACAAACTTGAGATGAGAACCATGTCTCAATCCTCAAGGGAAACATTATGCTCTTTGTCATTTGAATTGCTGTAAGTAAGTTCATGCTCCCATCCTTTTCATGAATGATACACCTATCATTTTCCATCAGCACTTTGTATCCATTTTGAATGAGCTGACCAATGCTCATCAAATTGTGCTTCATACCAGGGGCGAAATACACATTTTATATTTCCTTCTTCTCACCTTTCTTGGTGCGGACCATAATAGATCCTTTGCCCACAACTGGTAGGGTTCCATTATTACCCATCTTAATTTTTGATTTGAAACTCTTGTCAATGAATGAAAACAAGGTTTCATTACCACTCATGTGGTTACTACATCCACTGTTGAGGTACCAAACCTCAGGGCTTCCTTCTTCACCAACATTACACATGATGAAAGCAACAGCATTGGGTCCACTTCCCATATTCACATCAACCACATTTGCTTGTCCTGACTGATCATTCTGCTTCTTCCAACATTCACTTGCATAATGCCCATATTTATGACGGTAGTAGCATTCTACATTACTCTTGTTTGAGTTGTAGTTTTTCTTACCTCCTCTTGAAGTATTTTGTGAGCTACTTGCTCCATCTGCTCTTCCTGAGCTTTCTGCTACAACATTCCTTTGTCCTCCATTACCTCGGCCTCTACCTCTGGAGTTTCTGCCTGAGCCATTTCTTCCTCTCCCCCTTCCTCTTGGATTTGACTGAGCCTTGAATGCTTGCTCTTGGGAAGTAGAAGATGTAGATCTATTGATCCTATGCTCATGGGTTTGAAGAGAACCCATCAACTTATCCATTGTCAAAACAGTGAGGTCTTTTGCCTCTTCTATGGTCATGACCAGATTGTCATATATATGAGGTAAACTCCTCAATATCTTTTCCACTATTCTCTGCTCTTGATAGTCTTCTCCATTTGACTTCAGTTGGTTAATCACATTGGAGGTCCTTGAACTGAAGTCTGCAACTGATTCATTTTCCTTCATCTAAAGGTTCTCAAACTCCCTCCTTATGTTTTGTAGCTTTACAGTACGGACTTTATCAGTCCCCCTGAAGTTCGTCTCAAGGATATCCCATGCTTCCTTTGCATAATTTGTTGCTGCAATCTTTGGAAAAATTGTCTCTGTCATTGCTGCTTCAATAAGACTTAATGTCTTACCATCCTTCCTCGACTCTTTCAAATGAGTCTTCTGTGCATTTGTGAGGGCAGCATACTGAGTTGGATCAGTCACATCATTGAATCCATTGACCACAAACTCCCACAAATCATTTGCAACCATAATGGCTTTCATCTTCTTTGCCCATGTATCAGAATTTTGTCCATTAAAGGATGGTGGCTGCTGCCATATCTTTCCTGCATCTCCTGCCATGTCAAATATCCCAAGAAAACAAATGCACTAACTCACTATGGATGTGGGGCCTCAAAGCTCTGATACCATGGGAGAAATATATTAAAAATTAATTTAATACTCACAACCCTAACTCAAAAAACTTTACTCGGCACTTGAAAAATGCTCGGCACATGAAGGTGCCGAGTGCCAGTTTTGCTCGGCACTTGATGGTGCCGAGTGACAGGTTGCTCGGCACTTGAGGGTGCTGAGTGACAAGCAACAGGTGCCGAGTGAGCTTGGCACACAAAAGAAAATGTAGTAGATGCCGAGTTAGCTCGGCACTCAAAGAAGACAATGGATGTCGAGTAAGGTTAGCTCCAACTAATAAAATTTATAACTTAGAAACAATCTAACGTGAATAATTTCACGATTAAAACCAGAGAGCCGAGCTTTAACCTTTCAACCAAGTTTCTCAAATGCAATGAATAGAAGAGGAAGAACAATAGATTCAAGTATGCCTACTTTCTTTTCTATTCAACTGAGATTTCAACTATTACAAAATCTGGGAGCATTCGGCTTCAACCAGAAAACTCTAAAATAACCCTAAACTGATAATACTTCAAACTTCAATAAGCTTTTAAACCTGCAACTCTAATGGCTGCATACAATGGTGCCTGAAGCAATCATTGCTTCAACAGGAAAAATTCAAACAACAACAAATTTACTGAGTGAACAAGGGAAACACGTGCAACTGCAGGCACAAACTTCTTTCCTTCTTCCTTCTCTGTTCAGCTCTGCAACTCCTCTTTGATCTGCTTGATCTGCAAACTCTACTGAATGAATGAATGAATAATCATTCCTTTTGTCACATTCCATTTTTCCCCTCTTTTCAAAATTTGAAAAAACTTCACCTACCCGTATTAATTTTTTTGTCTGTTCTGAACGTTAGGGGGGTAGGTGAGCGTTTGGCTTTAGGGGCAAACGTCAACGCTGCATTAAATATTCCAACACAAACTATGGGAGTTGTAGCTTCCAGTGAGTTGGTGTTGGAGCCTCTTGTAAGTTGGAGCCTACAATTTTGTAGAAGATCAAAGATATTTATAAAAGCAAGTATTTTGTTGTGGCTTTTCCTGCATTGGGTTTGCACGTAAATCCTTGTGTTATTGTGTTAAGTGCATAATTATTAATTTCATTATTTAAAGTTCTTAAAACAATTGTTTGGATAAAAAATTTTAATTTGCAAAAATTGATAATATACTGATTCAGCCCCCCCTCTCAGTATATTTGTGTGCTCTTCACTGTCTTCAATAAACCTGATAATCATTACATGCTTTCATTGATAAACAATTCTAATTCACTGTTGAAGTCTGGTAAAAACTTCTTTTATTATGGCCTGATAAAAATTTGAACATATTGTATGTTGCAGAATAGATGCTCGAAAGCAATATGTTATTTCCAGAATTTTCATGTTCCATCTTCAAAAGATAATCTTCCAATCGTTATCCAATCTCCACATTGTATATTTCTTTAGCAAATCCCTCAAGTACCAGATTTCTGTGATTACATTATTCTTTTACATCTCTTCTACTGCGTACTGCTAATATGTATCAATCTGAATATATTCCTCTGTTCTGAAAACATTCTTTTTGCCTGATGGTTTTGAAATTCCTCATGATATGTATGACATCAGGTAACTCTGTATAGTGCTGAAGCAGTGGCTAGTTTAATATAGATGGATAGTTTATTAATTTCTTTTGGTAATTTCAGTATATCAATCAACCAATCCTCTCTGAAAATTTCAGTCATGGACACCTCCAGTTCACAGGCCAGATGCTTTCGATCAGCAACAACATGGTCTTTTAAAATTGTTATAATTCCAGAATGAACACACGATGGCCAGGCTGCATCGAAGAGAGCAAAGTCTTCATCTTTATTCATATTGTGTACTCTCTTGTGCAGAGCTTACAGAATCAGCATGTCCTTATGAAATTCTTATTTGTCAAGCTGACCATATGTATGTAATAAAATCTACAAGGTCCATAACTATATTAGCAGCAACCTTTTGTTTTAAATGTATAATTGTCATGATGAACTACAGGGATAAGGCAAATGCTGAGTTAAAATATATGGTGACCTCTTTAGAATTGGTTTATGGAAGATGACAATGTTGTGACTTAGAGATAAAGGAAAATTCATATCAAAAAGTCATAAACATGTAAATTATAACACTAGTTTTTAGCGTAACATAATAGAGAGGGTGCTCAAATGGGAGAACTAGTTTTGCAAAATTTGGGCGCCATCACTTATGATGGATTGATTGTCATTGATGTCAAAAATACAAAGAAGAAACTGCCATTGATGTCAATAAAGGAATATAAAAGTTATAGAATAATTCATTAAAGATGATAAGAAGACAGCTATACAAAAATGTAGCATCAGTGAGGATATAAATATGCATCAAAGACTTTGAGGAAGAAATGAATTGAGGTATGCAGGGAACTATCAAAAGAATTGATTGTTTGAAGAATACAGTCATCAACAGCATATCCATGATATACATGATACAACAGCTCAAGGGAATCAAAAAATATATGTGCAAAGATACATTTCCAGCAGCGACTATATGTTGCTGGAGATTCAAAGATGTTGAATGATGTTTTTGATAACTGTGTGAGTCAAGTAAATCAAACTAATTAGAAGGATTTTTCAAGCATTGGAACTGTAAAATAATGTTATGGAACTGAAGATGGATCGATGAAGTCAATCGGTGAAACACTGACCACTGATGTGTCTTGCCATTAAGTTTGATTCTGAAGAAACAAATACACAGTCCTGATTAGAGTCAACACAATAGTAATATCCAATTAGTGGTAAAGTATCAATGATTAATGTAATCCTGATAAAGACATGACATACGAAAAATCTGACTGTAAGGGTGTATTCGACTATGAAGCCATGAAGGAAAGACACACAAAGAATAGACAGGATATTGCTACAAGAAGTAGGAATCTTCATCTTGACAAGTATATGGGATTTTACATTAATTATAAAACTTTAAACAAGATACTATGTGCAAGTTTAAATTTCACGCTAATGCTGAAAGCTCAGAGGCGTTCACATGATATATGGGGCCAGCTCTTTGGATGACAAAGGCAGTGTTGATTATAATATCCAGACCATGGAGTGAAAATGATGAATGGAGGAATTCCTCCATCAAACTACACAATGACAGTTTGTAAACTGTCTGAATATGTGACAACAAGAATCCGATACAAGTCAAAGTTTTATAAACTGCAAAAATGAATATAATACCTCAGCGATAGATATATTTAGAGATATGCAGTCAAAGAATGAATAAAAAAAGGGGATTCAGCAATGGAAATAGTGTCTACACTACGTCAAAGAGACTTCAAAGAATGAAAGGTAGCGATAAACTAAGAATGCCCAAGAGGTTTTGCAAAGACAGAAGACGAGTGATGGGCAACACAGAGATATAACGTGAACCAAAACATATTTGAATGTTGATAACGTTTAATGCCCAGGTCAGAGATAATGAGGATGACTAATAGCCATTTGCTGACAATCTCAAAGACAGCACAGCATATGGATATAAGTCTAAAGAAGGAAAACATATCACTACCTCAAGATAAGTTTTGCCTTAATATTTTTTTCCGTCAAAGCAGTGATGGTAAAAAGAAAATCAACTAAATTATAAGTTAAGGATGCAATTAAGTTCTATTATTAAACAAAAGAACAGTTCATTTATGAAAAGGCACATCTTACATCTAAGATATGTATACAAGGGAATAGAATATTTGAAAAAGATAGTGAGAAAAGGAAGAGCGCGAAAAATATGATCAGATTAATATCTGATTTACATATATAGATATACATCAGGAGTATGGTGAAAGAAAGACAAAATTAAAAGGGAGTAGGTAAGCAGAAATAAAAGTATATATATTTATATTTCATATACATTAAATGGAAAGCATGAGGTAGGAGGATAAAACCTAGAGATAGAAGAATAAGAATTTAAAACAAATGTAATGTCCCTAAGTTAGGACCTAATGGATTTCTGACTTAACTCCGTAGCTCCATGCCATTTTTTTTGTAATATTACTCTTATTTAATTAATTGATTTCCTAATAAAGGTGGAGTAATGCATATTTATCTCTATCGTAAGAGTTTCATTCTCCCTATTAAATCTTCTCCTTTGTTTCTCATTGCAAATTAAATAAAGAGAGACTGTATCTAATGATTCTTCTTAGTCAATGTTTATTAGATGACTATTCCCCATAGCTATGGCATCTCTGGTCAATCAATGCATATATAAATTCATGTTCGATAGGTAATGAGATTCAAGTATTTATTCTCTAAACAAGCTCTAAAGATATGGGTTTCTCATCTTATATTAATCGTACATCAATCTGTATTGCTGCTTCTTCTGTAGTATTTTCCCAATCGCTATGTATTACTTCCGCACAAACGACTATCCTTGTTACATCCATACTAGCGTCCACAAATTCTATTTTTTTATGACTGCAGTCTTTGTATGTAAGGGTATGAAGTTCTCCTAAAATATTATGTTTGTCTCACACCCAGATTAGTCTAACACCCACCTTGCTATACGTTCATTGATTTGGCGCTTGATTTCGATGTTGACTTAATTCTCAAGTACTTAATGTGATAAGAGACACTAACTATGGTACACTCTCCGCATAAAATATCCATGGTACATTATCCTTGAGATTGAGGTTCAATGCGTATACTAGGGAATAAGATTGAATCTGATGCCACTATATAGCCCGTTTGAATAATTATGACTGCTCCATTTCCGATTAATATGGAATTCCTCGGGTCTTGGGGTTTATGTTTTTCCTTTTTGATAGGCTATGATTTTGACATCCCTTGATATATGTATAATCATTTGGGTGCCAATAGTGTGTGCTCTTCCAATTGCACAGGTATTGATCTGCTCCACCAATTACTGTGTACATCTTCTCTCCACATACATTAACTCCTTATGTTTCTGCGTTCTGTGTTTTATTACCCAAGTGCTATCTTTGCAAAACATAGCATATAGTTTGGTCGCTTTTGGATTGGCTACATTCTGTTCTTGATTTGACTTTATAACTTGTATTGAGTTCCCTATGGTGAATAGAATGCTCACGTATATGGTCATTATTTATTTCCAACCCTTAGTGATCGTATATGGTAGATGAAACTCTTATCGTTATTGATATATTCATACTTCTCTCGCCTTGCGATTTAAAGCCTTATATACTCCTCTTTGAACTCGTAGATGGTCATCGTAGAATATCCGATTATGGTCTGTTATTATGTTGTTCCTGTATCTTATCACTCGCTCAAGATTTCCTCTTCTTCTTCGATGGCCAATTAATGAAACGTTGAGTTGGATATACTATCCAAGTTCTGGATTCTTCATGCTTATATCTGACGTGAGAACTTTATGGATCTTCTGACTGCAACTGTGTTGGATGTTTTGTACCTAATTTGGCAGGGTGCTTAAGCATTCATTTGATGATTTATTATGCTTTCTCATTTGGCTCTCCTGCCCTTCTCTGTTTGGCTATCTATCCTATATATACTTGTATGATAGAAAGGACGCGACCTTTAGAAATCTGATTGTATTTTGACATTTGAATATGATTACATTTAGTATATATTTTAATATATTCTTACAATTAATATTTTGTATTAAATGTTAATATTTAATATTTGTTGTACATTGGCGGATACACTTTTGATGGTATATATTATAATATATATATTGTAATTATATTATCATTATCCTTAATTAAAATATAATTCAGGTTATAATAAATAAATGGTAATATTGGTTTTAACTTATTTATATATTTCATTATAAATAATTTTAATTTGGATAATAATACTCTATAAGGTATTATTATTATTTATTTAACTTCATCAATATAATAATTATAATTATTATTTATTTACTTAATCTTATATTAACTCTATAAAAATCAATCTCAGAAATGGGGACATTACAACAAACCTGAAAGATATAAAATACAAGAGAATTTGTGGAGATATATTTTGTGAAAAGAAAAATATAAAGGAGTGATTCAGTTGTCCTTCATTAGTTGAGTAAGCAACAATATCAAGGTGGAAAAGTAGTTTTTGTGCAATGGATTGGTGCTTACGAAGACAATAGTGGAGGTTGGTGCCTATGAAGTGTGGGAGTCAGAGCTTCTAGTGAGTCAGTGCTCATAAATATAGGGATTGGAATCTATAGTAGGTTGAAGTCTGCAAAAAATTGTAAAAATAACAAGTTTATATGAAAAGCATTTATTTGCCATGGTTTTCTTCCTCATTGGGTTTCCATGTAAAACATTGTGCCCTTGTGTTCATGTGCATAATTGTTTATTTTAGTATTCGAAGTTATTGTTTGGATAATAGTTTTAAATTGACAAAGTTTATATTATACTGATTCCACCACCGCCTCTCTCAGTACAATCGCATGCTCTTCACTTTATTGACCCAAGAAAATAGCCTTGAGTTATAAACATGGGTTCCAATAGATATGTCAATAGATTGATGTATAATTTGTTTGTTTGGCTTAGTTAAAACTAGCAATCATAACTTGGTATTAACATGGACACCCCTATACTTGTATTGGTATGTATTGATCATGGGAGGATAACTTTGCAAATACTTAGCTGAATCAGTATAACTTGTGAGTTCTCTAGCTTGATATGCCTAATCCACTCAAACTCTTGGGTCAATTTAGAGGCGAACTAGTTGGATTACTCAATAAGTTTATGCATTGGACTTGATCAGAGTTTTTTCTCAAACCAGTGATATTTCTTTTATGGGCATGCTTGGAAAATGTTATAACAACCATTACTATTTTGAGAATATTAATTCATGCTTTGACATTTTTTATTTGACTCAAGAAAGGACTTCTTTAGCATTTGTAACAAGAGAAAATCGGATAATGGGCATACCCACAAAGAGGTTAGGAGACTCAACCACAAAGTCCTACTCTATGCAATAATCCCTAATTTATTTATAACAACTTGCCCTATCAGTTTTCAAACTTGACTAAGTTTTTTTTTATAGATTAAGACATTCTATTGTATTTAGGTAACCAAATAGCATGCACAAGCAGAGACTTTGACTAGTTAAATTGGATGTAAATACTTTAACATGTTTTCCCAAATAATCCTACTGCTACTTCAATATTTCCAGAATCAACCTTATTACAATAGCGTGATTTCTAATCAAATTCCTAACATCACAATTCCTCCTAACCCCTTAAAGATGACAAAATCTGACCTACGTGCACTTTGGATTCGAGTTGCTTAGGTGCATTGTTCCCTTGTCTCATTAGCTGGTAGATTTTGCAAATGACTAAGGCCTCTTTCCCTTTTTTGTGCCACACTTCTCAAAAATCGATTCCGAACTCCCCTTCTCTCAGTGAAAATCAAGGGATCAATTGAACTTTCACCAAGAGCTTTTCTTTTTCCTAATAGCCACCACTATTTTCAATGCATAGCATACTTGATGCAAGTGAGTCCCAGTCACTGGTTTTAGCAATGCAACTAAGAAAAAACACCATTCCACAACCTGCTAAAATCTTGCTCGTCACTACTATGCTCATGCATTCCAACTTCAATTTGAAGTTTCCTTCAATTAATATATGACCAAATATGCTTTCTTCCATTATGTATTCAACCAAGTCGTGTGAAAACTTTGATGCTTCTCCGTTAAGTTTTTCTACAGACACACATCTACACTCCCTTCATCTATCTTCCTCTACTACACATTCAACATTCCTGAAAGTCTGTAGGCTTGCTAATTCATTAGATTGCTCCTTGCTTTTACCTCACAACCCAGAACATATCCCCCATTTGTTGTTAGCCCTCATTAGTGAATAATGTTCGCACTCCCGCCAGCTAGTGTATATTGCTATCATGGATGGGCCCTGTAACTAGTGAGACTCTATGATTTCTAGCAGCAATCAGGTCTACAACATGGGATTAGTGTTTCCCTTCCGTACTTGGCTGCTAATCTTACATAACCCTCTCCTCACAACCAATGATTTCCTTGCCATTCTGAGAGCATCTCTCAACTCTGAAAACTGTCCTTGGTGGATTCCTTTTCTCCAATATACTTTGCAACTCCCAGCATTCAGTTCTAATGTCAGAAAATTTCCCCCTTATCTCTATTGAACCCACTTTGTTTAATTGCCTACACA
This sequence comes from Cupressus sempervirens, assembly GCA_028749045.1. Classification (NCBI taxonomy): domain Eukaryota; kingdom Viridiplantae; phylum Streptophyta; class Pinopsida; order Cupressales; family Cupressaceae; genus Cupressus; species Cupressus sempervirens. Next base: position 439,848,136 of record CM053784.1, read on the forward strand.
AATACTTCCCCCCCATCGCCTTGCCTTCCAAACATCTCTACGTTGCTTCCAGTTGTTCCTCTACCATATAGTAATGACATAATCTCTTTTCCACACAGACTTAACATTGCCTTTTAGCTCCTCCCTTTTAATAATATAAACATATTTTGATTCCCTTTTACTCAATGCTTTTGTAAATACGTTTATATTTTATTGTTTATTTGTTAAATACTAAAAGAGAAGAAAAAACATTTAATAAGTTAAATCTCTTAATAATTTCTTAATTGGCAGGATGGGACATTACAATTCTCCCTTCCCATAATTTCTTGTCCTCAAGCAATTTCAAATCTAGATGCCCTATGATTTTTTCTTTCTCCCGAGTGGCATCTTCAACAGGCAATTCCTTCCATTTCACAAGATACTCCTTGATCAAACATTTCCAAAGGACTTTTCCCTTGTATCTATAATTGCTTCAGACCTTATAATCAACTCTCCCTCATCATCCAGGGGTAGCAAGATTGCCAATGGAACCACATTATGCCCCAATGCCTTTTTGAGCCTTGACACGTGAAAGGCATTATGCAATTTGTTGTTTGAAGGTAGTTCCAACTCATAAGCTACTTCTCCAATCTGCTTAACCACTCGATAAGGCCCGTAGAATCTCAGCTTAAGCTTCTCAACTCCACTTCTCTTGAGAGAATATTGCCAGTAAGGCTTCAATCTTAAGTACACCAAGTCATTAACTTCGAATTGTCTCTCCACCTTGTTGTGATCAACATATTGTTTTTGTTGGTTTTGAGCTTGTTAAATGTTTTCTTTCAATGATTTCATAATGTCCTTGCTCCGCTATAATATATTTGCAACTTTAGGCACTATCTATGAAGACCAAGTCTAAAATACTCGGTGGTTCATAGCCATAAAGAGCCATGTAAGATGACATCTTGATGGACATATGATAGGTAGAATTATAAGAATACTCATTCATGCAAAATCATTTTACCCATGTGTTCTGTTGTCCAAAAACTAGCCTTCCAACCATTTATTAACAATTTTAGTTTGACCATCCATTTGCAGATGATAACTAGTGTTGGGAGTGAGCTCAGTTCCACACATTCTGAACAATTTTTTCCAAAACAAACTCATAAGCTTACTATCTTTGTCACTAACCATGTTTTGGGGCAGCCCATGGAGTTGGAAAATTTCTTTGAGGAAAAGATCTGCTACTTGTACTGCCATATATGTAGCTTATATGCCAAAGAAATGTGCAAATTTACTCAATCTATCAACTACAACATAGAAGCAATTTTTACCTTGAGCAGCTGGTAAGCCGGTTATGAAATCCAATGAAATGCTCTCCCATTTTTTATTTGGAATGGGCAAGGGTTGTAACACACCAACTGCATATGTGTTCTCATGTTTGTTCGGTTGGCATGTTGGGTATTCTTGCACAAACCTATGAACTTCAAGCTTTAATCCTTTCCAACTGAATCTTTCTCTAACTTGCTTGTATGTTTTAAGAAAGTCTGGATGACCGGCCATAGGAGCATTATGAAATGACTTCAAGAGCTCAGATTTGAACTTGGATCTAGGCAATAAGAAAATCCTATCCTTATAAAGCATCAACTCATTTTGCACCTTGTACCTGTCATCATGGATTTTACCTTCAAGTAAGTTTGAAGCCCGTTCATCTTTAGCATATTCAGCTGTAATATCCTTCTTCCAATCAGTTGTTATCTCCGCTAAGGAACATAAATGAGGTCTTCTTGACAAGGCATCAGCCACAACATTTCTTTTTCCCTTCACATAAACAATTTTAAAGTTGTATGCTTGCAATCTACTCACCCACTTTTGTTGCATCTCACTTAAGTCTTGCTGGTTTAAGAAGTATTTGAGGCTATTGTGATCAGTTTTCATAGTGAATTTACTCCCAACCAAATATTACCTAAACTTAGCAAGAGCATTATTGCTAGCATCTATTTATCATAGATTAAATAACTCCTTTCAGCTCCTCTGAACTTCCTACTTTCAAAAGCAATTAGATGTTTATTTTTCGTTAGAACAGCTCCTATCCCTTCATCTGATGCGTCACATTCTAGCTCAAATGGTTTAGTGAAATTAGGTGTTGCTAGCACAGGACATGAACTCACCAGATTTTTAAACTGATCAAAGCATTTTTGTCCCTCATTTGACCATACAAAGGGTCACTTTTCATTGAAATCAATCAATGGGGCAGCCACCTATGAAAAACCTTTAACAAATCTTCTATAGAATGCACACAAACCAAAGAAGATTTTCAGCTGTGATAAATTTGTAGGAGGTCAATCCATGATTGCCTTGATTTTTTTAGGATCAACACTAATTCCTTTGGAACTAATAATGCGACCAAGGCACAACAATTGTATTAAATCAAATTCCAAATTCACATTTAGACTCAGCAAACGAAGATTCTTTCTCCAAAATACTAAGCACTTCCTCTAAATGTTTCAATACTCTTCCCATGTTTTACTATATACCAAAATATTATAAAAAAATATCAATACAAAGTTACGTAGTTGCTTGATGAAAATTTGATTCATGCAAGATTGGAAAGTGGCTGGTGCATTAGTTAACCCAAAGAGCATGACTAGAAACTCATAGTGCCCATAATGACACCTAAACACTGTCTTTTCATGTCCCCTTCTCTTACTCTAATTTGATGGTACCCAGATCTCATGTCTATCTTTGAAAAGAAGCAAGCTCCTTGCAACGCATCAATCAACTCCTCAATGTGAGGGATGGGACCAATTCTTAATGCTCTATAGTCAATACACATGCGTATGGTTCCATCTTTCTTTTTCACCAAGACCACAGATGAAGCCTTTTTCTATTTCATTGTTACATCTCTTTGAGTGCTTATGAGAAGTAGTTATAATGACTGGTTTAACACCTTCCTCCAATTCTTTTGTGTTCAGTACCCCTATTTGGTAGAATACCATGGGGAATTTCACTAAAGACCTTTCTATACTTATTCAACAACACCTTAATTTGAAGTTGAAAACTCTTACTTTGCTATCCCAAACCATTTGGTGTGATAATGCACTCTGCTGCCCACTCCAATTGATCATGCCTCATTAGTCTTTCCATTCGTTTAAAGGAAACTATCTCAGGGCTACCATTTGTCATACCTCTAAGGACAAACTTCTTTCCTTCAACTTCAAATTTCATTTCCATTGTTTGCAAATTCATTGTAAACTCACCAAGTGAACCATTGAATGTCAAGCACTACATTAGTGTCTCCAATACTAACCACATAGAAATAATCCTTTTTTCATACCAACCTAGTTGAATGCATAAGTTTAATATCTTATGTGTGTATGTGATCGTGAACCCATCAACAACCTTTACTCTAAATCCTTCACATTCTTCAATCTTGAAACCTCTTCGTGCTACTATTCCTTCATCTATGAAGTTGTGGGTTGCACTGTTATCGATTACTGTGATTATTCGTTGCCCACACAACACCCTTCTAACTCTGAATGACCCAATTTTCTGCAAGCTTGTTAATTGTGCTATGCAACTCTTCCTCTTATAACCTCCTCCTGATTCATCCAATGTAGAATCTTCTTCACTAGAGTTTGATTTTGTTTGCTGTCCCTAATTTTCACAACTTGATTTTGGGGCTGTAAAATACTCTAGATGCTTCACCTTTGCCTTCAATAGACACTTATGAGTTGGGTACCAAGGTTCTCTACATTGGAAACATAATCTCTTCTTTTTCATCTCATTTAGTTGCTCATCATCCAATCTAGACTTGATTTCTTGGACTGATCAGCATCCTTATGAGAGTGTTTTTTTGTCTTTCTCCCTCCTGTGATGGAAGTTCCTTGGAAAATATTTGCTTCTTAAAGTTGATGCTTCCATTTCCCTTGCCTTTTTTATGACATCCTGCAAATTAATTAGTTTTAAGGCATTAACCCAACCGCTTAATAGGTTCACTAATCCATCTATGAAACCCTTCTCTCTGAAATATCTGTCACTGAAACTGAATTTTTTTGCAAACCTGAAATGAAGTTCTCCACATTTCCCCATTGCTTTTATTGTGCCAACTCATTGAAGTCAAGCTCAGGATCTTTCTTGTCAAAACAATCAATAAGTCTCTTAGTAAATTCTGCATAGGATACAATCTGATTGTTTACCACATAAGTTAATTAACAAACACACACAGACAATGAATACGAACAGCAAACAGCAGAACGCTTATTATTCGCATATACCAACAGTACATTATGCTTCCATAGTAAGATCTCCTGATAAGATGAATACAATGCTTCTCGAAGGGGTTATAAATACTTTCCGAAGAACTTTCCCGAAGGAGTCCGTCGGCCACATATATGTCGTTACATAAAAACCTTTCCGAAGGGATCCGTCGGCTGATACACAATTTCTTTTCCGAAGGGACCCATCGGCCGATACACAATTTCTACTGACGACATCATCCCCCCCAAAAAGAAAAGTCATCTCCTGACGACTATTACAAAATCTCTGAGACAAATCAACAATCAAAATACATTGACTGACTAACAAGTCTTCAACACTGTCACCTTAGCCAATTTGACATCTGATCCTGATAGCCACCTGTGCCGCTTTCTGCCGTCCAATTCCGAGTACACTAAACCAAGTGTCACTGCACTACTTCCAACTGGATGATCAGCTCCACCCGAGCTCTCTATGCATCCACCAAGACAGCCTCACGGCCAACACCTACTCTCAGTGCCTCTGGTACACAGACACTCCATGCTTGCAGCAGCTCTAAGTCTTCTCAACTGGTCAGACTCCCACGACTGATATTCGCAACGACTGGGGGTCCAGGGGGCAACGCCCCCGGCGAGGTCGAGGGGCAGCAGCACCCTTGCGGGGTCCTGTGAAACCCACACAAAACTGCACGAAACACACCATTTTTGTCATTTTCTGCCGATTCTACACTCTTTCTGGCAATCGCTGATGCTTCCCCTTCCCTATGGCATCATCCGATACTCATTTTGAGCACTCTTGATTTGTTGACGCATTTTTTTTTTTTTTTTTTAGAAAACCTCCTGTCACCCTTCTATGCTACCAATGTACAGCTACGCCATACATCCTACCACCATATCGACTCCTTATGCAATATCCTGTAACATCCTCCAAAGTCTGAATGCAATAACAGGTAGAAGTCGTACGCCATATTTATCATTTATGCAAAACCTGTACACCATATTATACTGAAAATCCGTACATTGGCTGTTTCTGAAAATCCGTACGATGACCATGTTGGAAAATCCGTATGATGGCCTTTAAAAAAAAAAACCGCAGTGAGACTCGAATTCCGTACAGCAAATAACATATATAAAAAATTCGTACAGCAAGCTTTTTAACAAAGCCGTATGGTAACTCAACCTCCAAAATCCGTACGGTGACTGGCTCCTAGAATCCGTACAATGACTGGCTCCCAAACCCGTGCACAACCTTGCAAAGAAATTCCAAATCCGTACGGGGCCTATCTGATAAATCTGTACGGCCACACTACATCTGAAAGTCCGTATGGTGATAAGGACTCAAAAGCCGTACGACTGCATCTGATAAATTCGTACGACCACACTACATCTGAAAGTCCGTACGGTGATAGGGACTCAAAAGCCGTATGACTGCATCTGATAAATCCGTACGGCCACACTGCATCTGAAAGTCCGTACGGTGATAGGGACTCAAAAGCCGTGCGGTGACTACATAAAATCCGTACATAGCCTGCCTGCACCAGAAGACCACAAATCCATACAACAGTTTCCCTCCCTGAATCTGTATGGCAGGAATGATGGAAATCCATACAGTGCATCATTGTTATAAAATCCGTACATCATACATTAAAACCCGTATTGTTCAAAGCTCAAAAAATCCGTACATTGTCTTCACTTTAGCTCCTTTCAAAAACCGTACACCGTACGGATGCAAAATGATGAATTCCAAACTACATAAAATCCGTACTTTCCAGGGAAGGGGAAAACCGTACACTTGCTAGAAAGCTGTACCTCTTAGACTTTACAATCTGCAAAATCGTACTCTTCCTCCAAATTTCGTACGATGGGCAGGTTAAATCCGTACGGTGCTTTAGAGTTTAATAAACCGTACACTAGCTCCCAACTTAAAAACCATACAACTCAAAACCAAGTGAAAATCGTACGGTGAGCAGACAAAATCCGTACGGTACTTTTTCATTTTTAATTTTTTTTTAAAAATAAATTTTATGAACAACTATGTACAATATTTACGTATGTACAGTACTTACAATCTTCTTCTCTCAGTTGTTCGTCCACGAAGGTGCGTTACTTCTTTTATGGCAGACATTCAACTTCGACCTCTTCACTACATCGAATACTTCCTTTCCGTCTAGCATCCATTGTTTTATTGCTTCGTTATTGCCCACTTCCCAAATCTGGTACGGCCTGACCCATTTAATTTTGAACTTGCTTGGTTTGATCTCATTCCGAGCATCGTACTTCGACACCCACTGTCCGAGTTGAAACCTGCTACGCCTGTTCTATGTCATCTCCATATCGCCCAGTTTGTTCCCGAAGCTCCGTACCATGGACTCCGTCAACTGCCCCTTTTGTCCGTTAATAACACTTTCACTTTGTACTGCTACAACTTTTATTGAACCCTTCCTTTTTGTTGCCTGTGCAGACCGTATCGTGTGTCTTCCTTGCTGCCGGTACCTTTCTGCTATATTTGTGGTTCGACGTAATACTTTCTTCCGCCGCAGTCGTATAGTAGAATCTTTCCTTCTTTTGGGTTCGTACTGTATGTTCTGTTCTTCAGCTTCAGTCATACCCGCGTTTCCTTCTTCGGCTTCTCCATGTTCCTTCAGACATTCATTTTCTCCATCGGCTTCTCTGTGTTCCTTCGGACATTCATTTCCTCCTTCGGCTTCTTTGTGTTCCTTCGGACATTCATTTCCTCCTTCGGCTTCTTTGTGTTTCTTCGGACATTCATTTCCTTCTTTCTTACCTTCGTCAATCCTTAGCATATTACAACTTGGAAAGAGCTCGTAATCCTCTATCTGCCAGTGGTAAAGACCATTTACTGAATCCAGATCATCATCTCCTTCCAATCGTAGGACTCCCTCTTGATCGGGTTCCATACTCTGTCTCCTCTCATCGTCTTCTCCTTCAGAATCCGACGATAGAGCTTCTTCTCCAACCATCTGAGTGTGTAGATCAATGACATACTTTCGGCCTTTGCTTTCAAGTGATAAAGTATTTTTCTTCCAATCGTGCTTCGCCTTGGCTTGTATCAGCCACCCCCGGCCCAGAATGGCATCATATCCTCTCTGCTTCAGTGGGATCAGGACGAAATCCAACAAGAATGGTTGTGTTCCAATCATCACTGGTTGTGCTGTCAGGACTCCCAATGGCTTGATTCCATGTTGATCGGCCGTTAGCAGCTGGAATGTAGGCGGCCATAATGTCGGCTGTCCCAACTTTTCCCAAGTGTCTTCAGGCAACACATTGACACCGGACCCTCCGTCCACAATTGTTTCCGTCAATACAGTCTCGAGAATTCCCATTTCAACGACTACCGGATAGCGTCCGGATGAAAGAGCTAACATCATTGGATCTTCTACACTTGCGCCACTTTCCTTCTCCTTTTTGTCCGCTGCACTTGCTCCACTTTCCTGCTTCCTTTCATGTTCTCCTGGTAGTTGAGCAGCGGGAACGATGTTTGTGAGTGCTGATCGGAGCTGAGGCATAGTGAGCAACAGATCACTTATCCTGACGGGTATCTCGGCTTGCAATTTTTGCCGTACAATGCTCTGTTCTGTGTAGTTTCGTACGGAAGTACTCGGCGTGTCCTTCAGTCGTGCCGTTTCTGCCTGTGTTGCTTTCTGGATCTCTACCTGTGCTTCCTCCAGTCTCTTCTTTTCTTCCGCCGGGTCGGGGTACACTTTCGCTTGCTGCCATGTGATGGCCAAAACCTCTTCTTCGTCCATCCCGACGGTGATCAAGTTTACTCCTGACTTCAGACACCTAGCATCTTCATGATCACCAGGTCCACACCATCTGCATAACAACTTCGGTGTATTTTCCGTTGTACACTCTCGGGCGAAGTGACCCCATAGATTGCATGCACGGCATTGAACAATCGGTCGACCATTCGCATCATACTGAATTCGACTCCTTCCGCCTGTATTGTTGTTGCAGCTATTGTTGTTATTTTGACCGTGCCGATTGTTTCTGTATCCGCCCGATGTGGCTCCTTCCGTACTGGTGTTCCCGTTCGCTCCTGACGGGGATGCCTCCTGTGTTAAGAACACTTGCTGCGGTGTCCTTGTTTTTAAATTGAAAGGGCATTCCTTTACTGAGTGTCCCAGGATCTGGCAGATTTCACAAAATTGATCTTTCGGGCAGGATCCCTTCGTATGGCCTTCTTTCTTACACTCCGTGCACCATAGGTCATTACCCTTAGTCTCCTTGTTCATGTTTTTGAATTCCTTCATCATCCGCATCATATCCTTCTGGAGGGCACGGACCTTCCTGTTGCTTCCCTCGTCATCGCTGCTATCCTCTCCTGAAGATGCATCGTCATTTGAATCGGACGAGTTGTTCTTCTTCTTCTTCTTTGTCTTCTGGTCACTTTCAAGGTTCATTGCTTGATTGTACGCTTCATCGTATGTCGATGGTGGCACGATCTTCATCTTTTTTCGCAACTTTGGGTGAATGCCTTCAATGAACCATCTTTTCTGGAGCCCATCTGCCGGCTTATTCTCCATTTTACTGATTAAGTCTTTCAACCTCCTGGCGAAGACCCGTACTGTTTCATTCTTCTTTTGCTTGGTATTGAATATCTCCGCTACAATTTCATTATTGTCGCGTAGAAGTTGAAATTCTGCGATGAACTCCTTCTTAATGTTATCCTAACTGTTTAACTTCTGTGGATCAATATCAGTAAACCAATCAATCGCAACACCCCGTAGGGTAGCGGGAAATTGTCGGATCCATTCGTTTGCATCTGTTATGCCGTTTGCCCTCCAGATCGTTTCACATGTTTTACAGTGTCGAATGGGATCAGCTGCTTCATCACTATCAAATTTAGGTAATTTTTCCTTCGGACCTACCATTATCACTGTATGTTGAGGGTTTTGTTGTGTACCTACGCTGTTTTGCACTCCCGCACTGTTTTGAGCACCTGCGCTGTTCTGAGCTCCCGCGCTGTTTTGAACACCCGCGCTGTTCTGCACACCCACGCTGTTGTGGACACCCGCGCTGTTCTACACACCCGCGCTGTTCCGCACACCCGCGCTGTTTTCGGCTTCCGCGCTGTTTTCAACACCCGTGCTGTTTTCGGCTTCTGCGCTGTTTTCAACACCCGCGCTATTTTGGACTTTCGTGCTGTTTTCAACACCCGCGCTGTTTGGTGAAAAAGAGGGTTCGTTAACCAAAGCTGTTCGTTCCGGAAGTATATCTCGGATGAAGAGGTCACTCCACGCTCATGCTCCTTCAACACTTCGAGCCGTGCGAGTCGATCTCCTTTCATTAGGATTCTCTTCCCGTGGCGTATGCAGGTTCAGAAACTCCTCCCTCGCTTCTTCCACCAAATCAAGCCGTTGTCGAGTCTCCTTCAACAATCCTTCCGCGCTCTTGTGTCCATCGGCAATCTTCTGAAATCTCCTTCGACGCTCTATCTGCTGAGCCAAAATTAAATTTTCCTGCACAACGCGTATGTCATCTTTTTCCTTTAGCTTACTCTTATCTTTGTTCAACTGATTCGGCATTTAATTCATATCCACCTGCTTGCGTACCAGGTCCATCGGGCAACGGCGCCAAATGTTTACTGCATAAGTTAATTAACAAACGCACACAGACAATGAATACGAACAGCAAACAACAGAACGTTTATTACTCGCATATACCAACAGTACATTATGCTTCCATAGTAAGATCTCCTGATAAGATGAATACAATGCTTCCCGAAGGGGTTATAAATACTTTCCAAAGAACTTTCCCAAAGGAGTCCGTCGGCCACATACATGTCATTACATAAAAACCTTTCCAAAGGGATCCGTCGGCTGATACACAATTTTTTTTCCGAAGGGACCCATCGGCTGATACACAATTTCATACCACAACACTGATCTACCGACAACACTGATCATGGCCCAAGGTAATCAATCTATGATACCACCAGTCGTGAGTACTCCCTTCCAAATGCAAGGTTGCATATTATATTGCTTCATCCTCTGTCATTGATTTGAGTTGGAAAAAAATATTTGACTTCTGAACACATGATCTCGCTGTAATTTTGTATGACCCGTCAAAATAAGGTATGGGCACTCTGCCCACTCTTTTTTGCAAATCCTGATTTTGATACCTTTCACCATTTCCCCTTTGTGTTCTATTCCTTTCCCTAAAAGCAACATACTATGGAAATGGCATTTTATCTTGGAAATGTGATCCTAATGCTTGCCAATCAGCCCATACTTGTCTATGGAAGTCCTGATCTGTTTTCTCATTCCTTGCTCGTATGTTATTAGCTTGACTGAAAGTAGGCATTAATGGCCAAGAGTGAATTGTTGAACCATTATCCCCTTGCTGTCCCTGTACATTCTAAGTTGAATTTTGTCCTCTATTTCCATTTTTTCCTTGGTTTGTGGTGTTGTCATGGTTCCCATTATTTGCATGTTGTATCGACTGCATCAGCATCTAAGTCATTTGTTGTTGAGATTGTGCCATTAAGTTCATCATTCCCCGTTGGGTTCTTGCCAATTCTCTTAAAGTATTCTCAATCTCACTTGTGTTTGTGGCATCCCTGTCCATTGTTTCAATTTGGAAAGTAGATTGCCTAATTTCTGGTTAATGGTCCAAACTGGTGTTTGATTTGCTCATGCGAATGTAATGTTGTAAGGGCCGCATAACATTCATTTTACCCAAGAGCTTAACAAAGCTTTGATGCCACTAGAATAACCTGCCCTATCAATTGTTGTGAAAGCTGGCTATACCTTGTTTTTGAGATTAAGACATTCTTTTGTATTTAGGTAACCAAATAGCATGCACATGCTAAAAACTTGACTAGTTAAATTGGATGTAAATACTTAAACAAATCATTCCCAAATAGTCCTATTGTTACTTCAATATTTCTAGAATCGATCTTATTACAATAGCACGACTTCTAGTCAAACTCCTAATGTTACAAGGCCTCCTATCTTGTTAAATACGATAGAATCTGGCCTGCCTGCACGTTGGATCCCAGTTGCTCAAGTGCGTCGTTCCCTTGTCTTAGTAGCTGCAAGAGTTTGCAAATGACTAAGGCCTCTTTCCCTTTCTTGTGCCACACTTCTCAGTAATGGATTTCCGAACTCTCTCTCTTTCAGTGAAAATCAAGGGAACTACTGAACTTTCCGCTAGAGCTTCGCTTTTTCCTAAATAGCCAGTTGTATTTTCAATGCACAACATACCTAATGCAAGTGAGTCCTAGTCATTGGTTTTAGCAATGCAACTAAGAATAAACACAGTTCCACAACTTGCTAAAATCTTGCCCGTCACTACCTTGCTCATGCATTCCAATTCCTGTTTGAAGATTCCTTCAATTAACGTATGACCAAATCTGCTCTCTTCTATTATGTGTTCAACCCAGCCATGTCAAAACTCCGATGCTCCTTTGTTACTTTTTGCCACAAACTTTACACTCCCTTCATATATCTTCCTCTACTACACATTCAACATTCGTGAAAGTCTGTAGGCTTGCTGGTGCATTAGATTACTCCTTGCTTGCACCTCACAACCCATAATGACTCCCCCACTTGGTGTTAGCTCTCATTAGTGAATAACGTTCACACTCCTTCCATACTAATGCATAAAACTACAATACTCCGACTGCTAATCTATAATGACCCTACTCAAATCTAATTGTAAACTTTTGATTTTTGGCCTTGGAAATTTTGTCAAACACTTCACATACAAGGGTCATATGACTGATATAACATTTCAGTTTTCTTTAATGACTCTTTTCTCCAATTAGCATCAATGAGAATGGTTGCAAGAAGACTCAGAATTGACTAAACAATGACCTAACATGAAAGTGCAACTTATTTTGACAATATTCAATGCATATATGTGACTGAAACTACTTGCAATATGCAGCTACAGAAACTAGTAATTATGACAAACACTTTGGATGCAACCTAAGATGGCATTAATGCACTTACAGCCAAGTGGCATTAATACAAACTCTTGGTATGCAAAATTATAACATTATTTATGCCAAAAAGAGAACCTACAACCAATTGGCATTTTGTCAAACAATTGGCATGCAAACTAATAAGTTGATCATGAATGATAAAAACATATTCAATTACTACTATATCAAACCAACAACTTATGTCTCTTTTATTGCACATTTAATGTCAACTACAATGCTAGTATGAAATGGCCAAGACTCTTGGCATTACAACATATGCAAACTATGTAATTTTTTGAGTGCAAATGCAGCCTTAGTATGAAATCTAAAATGCAATATATATGCAACAATTGACTTGAGAAACCTAGTACACAAATTGTGGAAGAGCTGGAGACTTGATTGTAACACTTGTTGATGATGAAGACCCCTCCAAATGAAGAAATCGACTCCCTTGAAGTGTCGCCCCTATTCTTGCCTGGCAGTACTTTAGATAAATAAATACAGACTCTAGGCTCCTCGAATTTGTCCTTGAAATGATTGTCTCGGCGATAGCAATTGAATGCAACAATACCTAGAACCATAGGATGCTTCAATGATGAACTATGAACCAAAATGTCTTGCCAATGGTGCCCTTTCTGTAGTATATCAGACCACTAAAATTATTTACCAGCAACCTGATAGCTACTCCAAAATATGCCAAACAATTGCCAAGCTCTCCCAAGATGAATGCTCAAATACCCACAAAGAAACAATACCCGAATAAGGCCATACAAGCAAAAATTTGAATATGATATGCAAAATTGTCCTCCATTAAAATCTGAAAAAGACTGGTAACTATAACAACAATGTGCAATAAATGAAATCAACCCAATGATGAAATTCCAAAGCTCCAAAATGCCTCAAAATCTGCAATAGATTTTCTCAAATCGATACCACCAAAATTTTGCCAAGGGCCATAAATTTTTGCTTTGAAGTACAAGTAGAAAGTCTGAAGCAACTTCCTCAACTTTGCAATAATTCCAATGATATTTCACACCCTCAAAATTGTCACCAATTGAGAGTTTTCATTCTCAATGGCCAAAGACAACTGTAGAAACCCTCCAAAACGGGGACATTACAGTGCGCGCCTCCTTAAATTGCTTGTCCTGAAGCAATTCACCACCTAGATCCCACAAGAAGAACTGCATAATGTCCCTATCATCACCAAACAACTCCTGCAACATTCACTCAAACCATCTGTCATTCTGTCTTACCAACTCAATACCATCACCAAGTGTCGCAGAAGTATAAGCCTTAAGTGGAAGCAAGCCAAGAGATTGATCATCCTTGCCTCCAAACTTCACGCAAGATAAACTATCATCCCAACTATTCAGCACATGTGCTCTTGAATTGTGCATCATGAATAGGTCATGTACATGAGAATAAAAAATGAAGTTGTGAGCATTCTTCACCATGTACACCTCTGAAATCTCCTCATCCATCATAGGTGCTGATTTCTTTTTCTTGTCTGATTGTTGGGGAGTCTCATTGCTTGTTGAAGGGATTTCCTTATGCAAGCTTTTGCTCTTTGGTGCTACAAACTCCATGCTCCTAACCTTCTTCATTGCCTCCTAAAGAGTAGGAGGATCAAAGGCTTGTATCCATCCTCTCATAGGCTCCAATAAGCGCTACATGAATAACACCACCAGTCGGCTCTCTGAGATATTGAGAACCATTATTGTCAATCTCTGAAAGTCCCCATTGTAGTTCTCCAAACTCCCAACTTGCTTGAGTTGAGCCAAATCTCTGAAGTATGATTCTGAGTCTTTCTTGTCAAAGCGTTCCACCAATCTATCCACAAACTCCTAATAAGATGTAATCTGATTATGTTGCAAAGTAACTAACCCATTATACCACCATTTGTGCATTGCACCCTCCAAATGCAAAGTGTCATACATGATGGTTTCCTCTTCTGTCATGGGTCGAAGAGCCAAGAAAGTATCCAACTTATAAATCCATGACTGTGCAATAGTTTTGCCACTTCTATCAAACATAGGTAATGTAAGCTTATTAGTAGCCTGCTTGAAATCCTCATTCTGATTCCGAGGTCTCCTCTCCTATCGAGACCTGTAGTTGTCCATCCTTGTTTGTACAAAACGATCAAAATGCACAAGCTCTCGAGCTCTTGGTGTCAATAGTTGCCATTCATCATGAGCAGCCATATATGCATCAGCAAAGGTAGGCTCTTCAACATCTTCAACATTCTCTTCTACTGCACGTTCTTCCCTTAAGAAGGTGGGTCGTGTAGGTCTATCTGTTGTTCTGGAAAGAGTTCTATGAACTCTAGGTGATCCCACTGCACTCCTGTTATCCCATTGCTCCTGATTCCGTCTATCTTGTGTGTTCATGCGCTCAACCATGGTGGTGAGTGCTTGCAAAGCCTCAACCATCCACTCTTTTCCTGTAACCATTGCTCTGAAAAGTTCCCTTGTTTCCTGATCCTCATTCCTATTGGCTCTTGGTGGGCTACGCTCTTGCCTATCACCCATGGTGTCTGGCTGCCTGTCAAAATCTTGTTCCCTGTCAAACAAAGCTCGCCTGCAAGTGTAAAATCTGTCAACCCTAGATGGCTGCATGTGATTGCTAAACCCTCAGGATGGCAGGAATTTAGCTTTGATACCACTGTAATGACCCTGCTCAAATCTGATTGTAAACTTTTGATTTTTGGCCTTGGAAATTTTGTCAAACACTTCACATACAAAGGTCATATGACTGATATAAAATTTCAATTTTTTTTAATGACTCTTTTCTTCAATTAGCATCAATGAGAATGCTTGCAAGAAGACTCAGAATTGACTAAACAATGACCTAACATGAAAGTGCAACTTATTTTGACAATATTCAATGCATATATGTGATTGAAACTACTTGCAATATGCAGCTACAGCAACTAGTAATCATGAAAAACACTTTGGATGCAACCTAAGATGGCATTAGTGCACTTACAGCCAAGTGTCATTAATACAAACACTTGGTATGCAAAATTATAACATTATTTATGCCAAAAAGATAACCTACAGCCAATTGACATTTTGTCAAACAATTGGCATGCAAACTAATAAGCTGATCATAAATGATAAAAACATATTCAATTACAACTATATTAGACTAGCAACTTATGTCTCCTTTATTGCACATTTAATGTCAACTACAATGCTAGTATGAAATGGCCAAGACACTTGGCATTACAACATATGCAAACTATGTAATTTTTTGAGTACAAATGCAACCTTAGTATGAAATCTAAAATGCAATATATATGCAACAATTGACTTGAGAAACCTGGTACACAAATTATGGAAGAGCTGGAGACTTGATTGTAACACTTGTTGATGATGAAGACCCCTCCAAATGAAGAAATCGACTCCCTTGAAGTGTCGCCCCTATTCTTGCCTGGCAATACTTTAGATAAATAAATGCAGAGTCTAAGCTCCTCAAATTTGTCGTTGAAATTATTGTCTCGGCGATAGCAATTGAATGCAACAATACCCAGAACCATAGGATGCTTCAATGATGAGCTATGAACCAAAATGTCTTGCCAATGATGCCCTTTCTGTTGTATATCAGACCATTGAAATTATTTACCAGCAACCTGATAGCTACTCCAAAATACGCCAAAACAATTGCCAAGCTCTCCCAAAATGAAAGCTCAAATACCCACAAAGAAACAATACCCGAATGAGGCCATACAAGCAAAAATTTGAATATGATATGCAAAATTGTCCTGCATTAAAATCTGAAAAAGACTGGTAACTATAACAGCAATGTGCAATAAATGAAATCGACCCAATGATAAAATTCCAAAGCTCCAAAATGCCTCCAAAATCTGCAATAGATTTCCTCAAATCGATACCAACAAAATTTTGCCAAGGGCCATAAATTTTTGCTTTGAAGTACAAGTAGAAAGTCTGAAGCAACTTTCTCAACTTTTCAATAAATCATGTGATATTTCACACCCTCAAAATTGCTCACCAATTGAGAGTTTTCGTTCTCAATGGCCAAAGACAACTGCAGAAACCCTCCAAAATGAGGACATTACATAATCCCATAGAACTCTCTCCTCACAAGCAATGATTTCCTTGCCATTCTGAGAGTATCTCTTAGCTCTAAAAACGGCGCTTGGTAAATACCTTTTCTCTAGTAGTCTCTGCAACTCCCAACATTCAGTTCTAATGTCAAAAAATTCCCCCCTTGTCTCTATCAAACCCACTTTGTTTAATTGCTTGCACAAAAACTCTCCCCCTCTCCCTACCACCCCTCATCATTTTTAATTCCTTGTAACTTTTACAAGACAAGTGTTTTGATTTTCAAATCAGTTTGATCTGGGTGCATGAGGTCCCTTAAGTATTGGTCACTAGAACATATTGTCCCCTCTAGATAGATCGACATCTTCCTTGTGGCTTTTATAAGCCTTCTTATTTACTAATGTGGTTAGTTAGTTACTAAGCATTAGTAACTCTTGGAATGGGCACCAATCTTGAGGAAACAATTATGTTGTTAAATAGGCCAACCTAGAGAGGGACATGTCCATTCAATGAACATGCCCCTTGAGTTAGGTATAAGGGAGGGCTAGGTTGCAGATTAGAAGACACACCGAAATTTGTAAGTCTGCTCTTCTAGCAATCTACCCAAATAGAATCATATATAGAAATGTAAACATTTGCAGAAGATCCATGACCTTAACATGGTATCAGAGCCTAGTCGCAAATGTAAGAAAGAAAAGGTTTAATGTCCTTGGACTACCATGGATTTTGAGAGAGAGTTCAACAAACAATCTGCAAATAACGGATATGGTCTATCGTATTGTTTGCAAGGAAATTGGTAGCACTACTTATTGTCTGCAAGGAAATTGAAAGTATTTGTTTTGGCTAAAAAGAAAATTCAATAATACCATCACGCACTATCAGATGGTGTAGCCACTCGGACTCCAAGATATATTGTAGTATGATTCAAACCCCAAAACAACCCATCATGTGATGTTGGTTCTTTATTCACTATCAACTATGATATCTCCATGATAGAGCATCCCATCAACAAGTATGATGTCACTCAACGATAATGGTATGCAGAAGAATCAAATGAAAAATTTACATTACAAAGGTGTCTAAAATTAGTAATTTAAATTAGCGACAAAGGGTAAAAATGTAATACGATGACAATAAGTGGAATGATGCAACGACAGTAGACAAGAATCAACCAATACAAAAGCTCTTATGGAATCGAAATAAATTTGTGTGATCTCTTAAATATAAGGAAGAATCCCTCAGAAATCTACAATGGACAAACATATTAGCAGCAGTGTATTTGCCAGTGTAACGAGACTCGGACTCGGCTCGGACTCGGCAAGGGTAACTTGACTTGTGACTCGGCTCTGACTCGTGACCCGGCTCGGTGGTGACTCGGCAAAGTGAAAAAATCTCGAAATTTTGAGATTTTTTAGGATTTAAAGAACATTCCATGCACCCATTATTGAATAAAGCATAAAGACACAATAACATCATTAAATAGAAGATAATTTGATCATAATGCACATGCCACATACTTAAAGTTAAAAACTTAAAACTTAAAAGTCAAACATTGATTACATAAGTACAATACTACAAAGTTACAAACTTACAAAGGTAAATTGCTAAAAGTAAATACTATATTACTAGTAATTAAAGTCAAACTAAGATAAATCCATGCAAACCATCAAAATGTATATGTATTATCATTTATGCATTATGAAATCCAACACATCAAGATTCAATAGTCATCATCAAATTCAAATGTTCCAAGTGCTGATCATATATTAAGTTAAACTGTTAAACAAAAAGTTAAAACAAGACTATAAGTCTATAGCTATGGCTCCTAGTTGGAGTCATCATCATCCTCATCCTCATCCTCAGGCTCATCCTCATCACCATCCTCATCATCATTGTCATCCTCATCCTCATCCCCAACGTCAACCTCAACATCAAGCTCAGGCTCAGTATAATCTATAAAATGCCTCTTAGTAAGGCGTCTGAGGTAGGTCCTGGATGTCTCAGTAGCCATAGCATCAGCTCGTGAGGTGCCTCTAGGATCAACTGTACTCTTTGCCTCTGGCTCTGCCAATGTCTGTGAGGTGCCACTAGGAACAACTGGAGCTCTCTGGTCCTCCACTGGCATAGCCACAGCCTCAGCCTGGCCCTCTCTATCTGCTTGGTCAAGCCACTGTAGGTCCTCATCATCAAAGACAGGATCAGTAACCTCAGTGATCCAATCAGACTTTGGATCAACCTCCGCTAGAGTAATCGGAGAGGTGTCACTATCCAAAATCTCCCTGATTTTAATGCGTAACTTGTAGTGCACAAAGACTAGACTATTCATTTTCTGCACAAACAACCTGTTACGCCTCTTCGAGTGGATGTGCTCGAACATGCTCCAATTGCGCTCACATCTAAAAGCGCTACTTGGCTGGCTCCAAATGCGGATGGCGATTTGCTGAAGGTTTTGGTTGAAGGCCCAAACATTTGCCACCATCTATCTGAATTTTGAAAAAAGGAAAACAAAAAAATATTAGTCTCATTTCAAAATTTGAATTTTAAGTTTAAAGCTAGAAATTTAGAAACTAGATTGTATAAGGCTTAAGTTGCAATCTTTACCAGGCTGCAATTTTGTACAACCTTCTTTGCAAATTTGATTTGAAAAAATGGGCCCTGATGCATTATTATAGGCATCCATTTCAAGCAATATATTTGTGGGATTAGGGGACATCTTCAATATCACTGTGTATAGGCCACTAAGAACCTCCTCATCTGCCTTGAAATCATCACAAAAATGGTATGCCGGATTAAGGTAATAGGCTACTACGTGGATGGGCTTATGAAGCTGATTTTGCCATCTCCTATCAATTATGTCCCAAATAGGGTCATAGTTTTCCTCAACACCTACATATTTGGCCTTAATAGTCTCCTTGACCCTATCCATGCCTTCATAAATGTAGCCCATAGAGGGCTTCTCACCATCAGCAACTCGTAAGAGGGCTACAAGGGGCTCGGTGATCTACAAAACAATTAAACAAAAAAACAATTTAGTGAATGATGAAATTTTGCAAAGTTGCACAATGAAAATAAAACAAAAAAATGTATGAGACAAATTAATTTATAAAATTTTAAAACTTACGCTTTTAAAATTTAAAATTACCTCCACAATCTTCGAACATGGCTCCTAAAAATCATCATCATCATAAATGCATTTTGTTGCATATATCCTAGCAGGGCTGCTCGCAAAGGAGGAGAAACTCCATTCTGAACCAACAAATATGCACCTCAACTCTAACCTTGAACTCAACAAGGATTTTAGTGTGATAAAGTTAGAGGCAAATCTTGTGATACCAAGACGAGCCGACTCCTTTCCCTTGGTGTATTTCCTCATAGTGCTGAGGACCAAGGCATGATTATAGATTAACTTACAAAGATTTTTGGCCTTGATAACACATGATTTCACCCATACAAGCTTGCCAATATCCTCTAACATGAGGTCAATGCAATGGGCCGCACATGGAGTTCAAAAGATTTTTGGGTGTCTCTCCATCAATAGTTTTCCTGCAGCAATTTTAAATTAGTTAGTAAACAATGAAAATTTTTGATGTATTAAAAAAATTTTAATTTTCAAAATTTAATGAAAAACTAAAACAAATTTTTTAGAAGTAGAACTTAGAAAGTTAGAAGTTAAAATTTTACCTGCAGCAACATAATTAGCTGCATTATCTGTCACCACTTGGACAACATCGTCTTCCCCCACCTCCCTTATGACCTCCTCAATAGTCTCACATAAGAATTTTGCATTTTTCACACATGAGGAAGCATCTATGGACCTCAAAAACATGGTGGATCCTAAAAGTGAAAATTAAACAAAATAATTATCATTCAAGAATCAATACTCAATAAAACAAAAATTTTGTTATTCAATAATAGTATACATTAAATTTTAGACTTCAAGAAGTAGAGCATGATGAATTACCTCCGCTAGAAACAAGAAAATTTAGGAGGGTTCTGGACCTCCTATATGTCCATCTGTCATGATGGTACACCCCTTTTGGCTCCAAATCTTTTTGTGGTCCTCCAACTCAAGTTTCATCTCCTCAACCATATCTAGCAAGAGGGGGCCACTCAAGTCATCTTCAGTGGGGGCTTTGAACCCCACACCATAGATGGAAACTGCGTCAATCATCCCCTGCCAATAAGGAGTCCTATTACATTTATAAAAATATTTTAATTAGCATATTTCAAATTTTCAACATCAATTTAAAAGTATAAAATTGAATATAAATTTTAAAACTTAAAACAATCAAATATAAATGAAGTTGAAAACTTGAAGTACCTGGCTGCTATCAATGGAATGTCACAGAAAAACCAAAACTTGCAAATTGCTCTTACTCCAGCTTTATGTATCTCCCTATTTCAGCCCATGATCTCAAGTGAGATTTGTGCACCAGGAGTGGTACGCGGTACAAAAATGTTGTCCAACTTACTAGATTTTTTGACTCTAGGACGAAGAATAGCAGCACTACTAGAAGGGGCAGCAGTAGTAGCATCACTAGAAGTGCAAGGAATAGATGTAGAAGAAGCACGAGCAACAGAAGCACTAGGATGATAGGGGGGACGGGAAGAACCTTCTCCAACACTACTGACTCAGAAACATTTGCAGATGAGCATGGAAGTGAACTAGAACCAATCTGAGCTAACTCTTCTAATTGTTTTTTTTTTAATGCTTTTTCTTGTTCATGTTTTTCCAAGGCTACATAACAAAAACGTTGAGCCTCAATAGTTGCAGCTCCACAAGGCTCAATATCATGACCATGTAAGCCAGCAATATGGTATTTTAATCTATTTATCCCCCCTCTATTAATGGTTTTGCAAAATAGGCATTTTGTTTGAGTTCTCTTTCTACCCGGAAATTCTATGGTGAACTTCCAACACTCATCTTTTTTGTTGCTTTTAGAGAGCTTGGGTTTTTTACCTCCAAAAGCCATTATGACTTAATTAAGGAAAAATGTAAAGGTTGCTGCAATAAGACATTTTAGACCAAATATTACCATTTCAGCATTGCATTTTATGAAAATCTAAAGTTATAAAAAAACTCATAAACAAACAAAAAAAATTCATGCAAAAAACCCATAAGCATAGACAAAAAAATCATCAAAATCTAAACAATCAAGTCTTACCTCTTTCAAATGCTTTAGGAAGTGTTGAGAAGAGCTCCTATAAACTCCTTGATGATCTAAATGCAAGCTCCAATGTCACAAATGCAAGCTTTTCTCCTCCTCCTTTCAGCTGGTTGCAAAACAAGAAAACTCTATTTCTCTTCTATTTCTCTCTCTTTCTTCTTTTCACTATAGACTGTTATGGGAGCCCTTTTAGGGTTATACGAGTGAGAAATGTTTAAATTTTTTTTTAAAAAGTTGCAAAAAAATTATATTTTAATGGTCGAATTTTTGCCTGCCGCAGTCGAGTCAAGCTCAGCCGAGTTAGGCGAGTCACGTGAGTCACTCCTCGTGACTCGTCGCTCGGAAGTCACGAGTCATTGTGACTCAGCAAGGTCAGTGCGGCTCGCTGACTCGCGTGACTCGCCACGAGTCACGTTACCCTGGTATTTTCTCTGCCAGTTTAATAAAACAAATATGGTTACCATATATACAGTCAACTAGCATATGAAATTGACAACTACTCATTTGGTATTCTATCTACAGTGATAATTAAAAGAAAGACAAAGGAGTTTATGTAAAATGAATAATCTGTGGCATTGAAAGCATTTTCTGCAATCACAAATTTATATTATTGTGAGTCCTTACTTGATGGCATATACTTAGTGATAATTGGTCTCAATGATCATTGTTTCAAAGAAGCTATATTCTTGTGTGCTCGATAACAAAAACGATGCATGATAACGAGTCAAAGATCAGCGATAATGACAGGTTTGATGTGCCTAATGATTTATCAAAGGTGATATTACCAAAGGAAGGATCGATGATAAAGTGCAAAGACTAAATAAAATACATAACGGTTAATTTGACAAATACCCATGACTGGTATGATGTAGATTGAGTAGCCATTTGACTCCACAAACAAAAGAGGTAATAAAGAAGGTCACGTGCCTATATATTGTACAATCTAAATAATAGGGAGAAGAGTGCGAAGATTAAAAGGAAAGAATTCTACCACGTAGGAAAGAGACAAGCCTATATTCATTCAAGTCATGTTGGAATGAACATGTGTTTGAATATTCTTTATCGTTAGAGGAATAAGGAAGCGATTGAAAACGGATTAAGTTATTGCCTAGACACAACTGGCAAATCTCCATGTTGACATTGGCAGACATACCCTGGAAATTAGTTGGGTGCAGGAACATTACGAATGTTGGGTGACTTTCTCGAGTGCACATGATAGAAGGGATTAGAGTGCGCTGAAAGATCCCTGATGGATCTCTGCTGCAAATCTGCTGTAGATTTATTTTATTTTTGTTTTTTCCTGTTTATTAATGTTTTCTTGTAGAACTAGATAGAAATGCAGAAGAGTTTGTTTGTTTTTGTGTTTTTGATGATTATTCCACATAGAAATGAGAAGTAACAAATGGCAAGAAAAGAGTCTGAAAATAAATAACAATATGCAGTAAAGTCAGAGTTGATACAAATCGTACCAGGCAGATCTCTGAATTAAAGAGCCAAATAAAAGATCCAGTACATTTCTTCTAACAATGACGCCACAATTGGCTGATGAAAACGGGCTGATAAGATGCAAGATTCTGCTGTTGAGTAACCGATTTTTCTTTGTATCCAAGTGCTGCAAATGATAGAGTACGGCTGCAAGTACGGCTGCAGGAAATGGCAGTGTACGGCTACTAGAATTCACCTCCCATACGCCAAAGAACATGCCCAACAAAACAAACTGTAGGCCCAAGCTGAAGTGGCGTCTACCTTCCTCCTGAATACTGTTGAATCTACTGACAAACCAATACCCAATGCTGCTGAGGGTTACGTCCCAGCCAGCAATTACCCTGGGGTTTGCATCCCACAATGCAAATCGCTCAAGCAGAGCAAATCTGAAAAGAAGTGTTTGAAAAATATGCATAATCATGAGAAATGGCGCCCATCTCCTTATAACCCCTTGCAAAGCAATTCAAACCCTAAAGTGATCCCCAATTGGCGTTGGCTATAAAAATGAATTAAATCTTATTTTAAAGTGACCATGTCACTAGAAAATGACCTTTTCCACCATAGTAATAAATCCACTCACCGAATTGCCTTGAGACCAAAGAGGAAGATTTAGAGAATTTCAAGACCTTTCCAACGAGCTATCATAACATGGGATACGCATCCAGATGAGGCCAAAATTCCCTTATTACTCCAAAATGGCTATTAACTTAACCTTATTTAAATATTAAACACTAACTTAGGAAATATTAAAAATATAATCCAAATAGCCATAAACTGTCCAACTGACATCACAAACCATAAAATCATCCTGTCCCCTGTCTGTGACTGAAGTCGGAAATCAAGGATCCACTGGCAGTCTCATCCCTAAAATCTAGGGATGCTCCTAAAATTTAGGAAACAAGCCCTATCCCTCTGAAACTGAACCCAAAGGGTCATCTCATGGAAACCTAGCCCTGGGCATGATCATACCTCCTAAAAAGTAGGAATGAACCCCATAAATGTAGGAACTGCCTCCTAAAAACAAGGAACGTCACCCAACTTATCAATACCCACCAGAAAACCAAGTCCCCAACACTGAATAACCATATTGGGTCTCTATCCGACCCTGTCAGCCTACAAGACCCCATAATAAGCTGACTCACATGTCTCTGTTAGACTGAGCTAGAGTGGGGACATGACAGATGTGACCACGTTTTTGGATGCTTAAGTTATCACACTTACATCGCAACCTTTGAATAATAAAAGGGTGGCAAGACAGGCAAGGAGTATCGAGCCTCTCAGCACGGCAGCATTTTCTTCTTCAAGGACTATACATGGGAATTTTTCAAAGAATCAAACCATTCAATAAGCAAATTATATCATCATTGTCAAAGAGATTTATAAGGTTTCATGTGAAACAATATGACCTAACAGGAATTTGAAGCAATCTCCAAGGATAGCTACATGCAATCAAAATAGTTGGTCGTGTATGGTGTTCATCAAATTATATATATTTGCACAATCCTTTGCAGAACCAAATATCAAAACTACAAAGGAGAGAATGCAAACTATTATTGAGGAGGCAGTTTTGAACACACCAAGAAAATCACAAATATAACATAGATTTGCAGGCAGACTCAAATATCAAATGTTTAATAAATACTATGTTGTTATGATCAAAATTGTCTATACAAATTAGAATATCAGATACTATTGATAGTTGGCCTTCAAACAATAGGCATCAGTGTTTTGAGTTATAGGATGCTGCAATGGTGATGTGCATATAGACTTATGACTGCACACTCGTGCAAATTCTATGGTATTGGCCAGAAATGAAGGTTGTGACCTCTAGATGGGAGATACATTTGGGAAGGCTTTGTCAAGTTAGGAATATTCAACGAGGATACATCAGGTTGCCGGAGACTATAGTCAAGCACAAAATTCATTGTAATATTTGGTGACTGTCTACCATTCTGGAAGGCCATTACTCAAAGAGTATTTGGTGAATATCGTTGATATTCTAGGAGGCCAATACTCATGATATCATATGCGATATCAAAACATTTTACTCAAGGCATTTCTGATCTTTCTTCAAGTCCAACAGGGAGTGTTGATGACTGTGGACTTCGAAAATATGCATTCTATATAACCTTATGACTATTCAGATTATTAGTATTTGTTCTCTTAGAAAGGAGGGAATAAAGTGACATCGTGTTGTGACACTAAGATCATTAGCATGGTATGCCTTCCTAACAAAAGGAGAAGCTAAATGATCTGCAATGGTGAATCTTGACTCAGAGGGAGTAGACCATGCTTTAGTGATTCCCGAGTAATAAAGAATTTGTAGCAGAGAATCATAAGTATCATCTTATAAGAAGGTTATATGTCAGAGAGAGTACCTATAAGATTGAGTTGACTCCCCGAGATCTAGGTTATACAAACTCAGACTGAGTGTACCATGTCAAGATAGTGTATACTCATAAAATACAAAAGCTTTCATCAAGGTTATGATGGAAAGATATGTATCTATTGTACTTGAGCTCTTCTTTTACCTTATGTCTAATATCTTTCATTTGTATTTTTCATAAGAAGAGTATATGCCATGATCTTTTTTATTTTTATTTTTTTTTGAACAATGTTCTTATAGAGGGAGTCTGACATCTCATCAAGCCAACCTTGAATAAGGAGCTCGAAAGATTTGATATCCAATAGGAGTTTGGAAAATCTAAAGTGAGCAACCATTTGATGGGCCTACCTTTATAAACATCATGGTGTGGAAGCATTTCTTAGCAAACAGTCTTGCAGCATCAGTTTGCAGTAATAGAAAACAATCCTCCAGCATGAATTTGTAGTGATAGCAACTGATTTTATGGTGTTTTAAATCAATAGAGGACTACAAGCAAATCTTGAATAGATTCAAGATTGTGTTGTGAAAGAGACATTTCGATGTCTATGAATCACAACTTGGATAAAGAGAGAATTTAATTATTCTCTAGACTTTATCCTTGAGTACTGGAAATTAGAAAGAAGGTATTCTTATCAAACCTCTCTGAGAGTGATCATCTCAGGAAAGATCCAAGTATGATTGAATTGTTTTGTATTCTTATGATAATTTATATTATTGTCCGGATATTGATTGTTATGGGGCTTCACCATTTGTGTTTGTTATTTAAGAGGTGACGATCTCTAAAATAATGAACACTTGTATAAGGACATTATAAGAGGTGACAATCTCTGAGATAATGTTATGACCAGTAAGAGAACTACTGACAGATTTGGATGAATTTAACATCATGTTGTGATGGAGGCATTTCTATGTCTATGAATTGCAACTTGGATAAAAGGAAGAATTTAATTATTCTCTAGATTTTATCCAGTGTACTGGCAGATCTTAAATTTAGGATCATGTTGTGTGCCTATGAGTCACAACTTGGATAAAGGAAGAATTTAATTATTCTCCGGATTTTATCCTGTGTAAGGCATTCTAGTAATGGATTGCTGGTAGAATCTAGATCTTGGACGAAATCAAGATCATGTTGTGACAGTGACATTTCTAAAAAAAACTCCAGACGTCACAACTTGGGTAAAGGGAGAATTTAATTATTCTCTAGTCTTTATCCTGTGTATTGCATTCTATGCAATATTGTTATCACAAGCTCAGGTAATACTTCATATCACAAGCCTTGTCAAACACCCTGTGTTACAAGCCTAGGTGATTTGATAGTTTGTATTACGAACGATGCTTAGTGATTTGATCACAAGCTCCGATGATAACTTATATTACAAGATTTATAATATGGTGTGTTTTCAGGTATCATTTGTATAATGATATATCATGCTTGAAATTCAGAAAGGTATAGAGTGTATATCTATGCTTAGTCATTTTTATTGATGTTGCTAGATATGTCTCTATCACTTATCTTATCAAGTTAAGAGGGAGTGTTAATTCCTTGTAACTTTGACAAGTGTTCTGATTTTCAGATCAGTCTGATCTGGATGCTTGAGTTCCCTTAAGTATTGGTCACTAGAACATATTGTCCCATCTAGACAGATTGGCATTTTCCTTGTGGCTTTTATAAGCCTTCTTATTTACTAATGTGGTTAGTTAGTTACTAACCATTAGTAACTCTTGGAATGGGCACCAATCTTAAGGAAACAATTATGTTGTTAAATAGGCCAACCTAGAGAGGGACATGTCCATTCAATGAACATGCCCCTTGAGTTAGGTATAAGGGAGGGCTAGGTTGCAGATTAAAAGACACACCGAAATCTATAAGTCTGCTCTTCTAGCAATCTGCCCAAATATAATCATATATAAAAATGTAAACATTTGCAGAAGATCCATGACCTTAACAATCATCTTGCCTTCCAGGCATCTCCATGTTGCTTAAAATTGTCCCTCTCCCAGATTGTAACGACATTGAATTTCTTTTCCACATAGACTTAACAATGCCTTTTACCTCCTCCCTTTTAATAATCTAAATATATTTTGATATCCCTTTCCTCGATGCTTTTGCAAATATGCTTTTATTTTATTGTTTATTTATTAAATGCGAAAAAGAGAAGAAAAAACATTTAATAAATTAAATCTCTTAATAATTACTCAATTGACGGGAGAGGACATTACATCATTCACAAAAGAAAAGACATTATGATAATCAAATGCATGATTAATGAATAATCAAATGATCAGAACACAAGATATCACCATAATCTCTCTTTTTTCTCTTTTTCTCAGTATGGGCTCTTAGATTTACATCTCCAAGTATTGATAGCGCAAAGATTAAAATATGTGGTTCCAAAATTAATGAGAAAAAATATTCCTTTTAAAGAATTCAGGACTCTTATATACAGTTGAGATTAGAAGGTAATGATTGATTTTTGATGGACAAGATTCAATAAAACTGATTTTTGGGGAGGAAAACAAGATAGAAATGATTGCTTTGTTTGAGATGTGGGTGGAATTGAAGACTTAATCAATATTAAATAATTATTTAATCATATGAATGAGAGAATATTGAGTAAAGATTTTATTTATTTTAGAGGAAGTTGCTTTCTTTAGAAAATGAATAATAAAATGAATAAACTTATTTAGTTAGAGAAGATATGCAATTAAGAAATAGAATAATTTTTTAATTTATTTTTAGAAGAGATTTTGCTTTCTACAAGAAAAGCAAATAATTAAATAATTTTTTTAAAAAATTTATTAAATAGTAGAAGACTGAGTTAAGTAATTAAATAATTATCTAACTATGAGAGAAGTGAGAAGAACACATTAAATTAAATGATAAAGATTATTTGATTAAAGTGGAGGAAATTGATTAATTAAATAATAAAATTATTAATTACTATTAGAATAAAATCATTTAATCAAAAAAATATTTATATACAAGAAGGGAGGGAAGTGTTAATGTTGGATTTGAATGACACTGTATTAATGAAATAATTAAAATTATTTAATTAATAAAAAAGGAAAAATTGTTGCTTGTAGGTGTGCAGTAATTTTAGGTGTATGTTTTGCCCCCCTTTAAGACAATATAATTTTGAGCATTGTTTTAAAGAATAATCATGAAATTTTTGCCCCAATATGCTCGAGTGGGAACAAAGTGACAATAGGATTCTTTGGTGCCTCCTCAAGAGATTGTTTGTGCAACACAGACATGAATGAACTCTCTAAAGAAGAAGAATCTTAGATGATATGATGAATTTGATGAAAGACAAGAATAGTAGCAAGGAGTGAAGAATGTTAGTAGGCAAGGATGATTATTAGATCGACATTAGACATATAGATAATTGATGGATAAGGTGAAGTAGATAGATAGATGGATGATGAGAATCATATGGTTTCAGGAAGGACCAAATAAGACTAGTGACAACATCTAGGGTCAGGGAAGCCATGCACTATAAAAGACTAGTGACATCCTTTGATTTTAGGAAAGATACATCATATATAAGACAAGCAACAACATTTCGTTCATGATGTCAGCCGACTGGATGGTCCTGGCGGTGTTTCTGTAGCCGACGAAATGATTGTTGTCGATGTTTTGTATTTTGTAGCCGACGGGTAAATAGTTTGTAGCGGATGTAATGTTGTGGCCGACGGAAACCTTCAGGAAGGTTCGGCGGTAGTATTTATATCCCGTCTGGGATCATTGTAAATCATCAATCATCTACTATTACGGATCTTATGAAGCATAATGTATGTCTGGCATATGCGAATATAATTCTACTATTTTGTTCCATTGTTTGTATGCGTTGATTTCTTTACCAATACGGTAAACATTTGGCGTCGTTGCCTTATGAATCTGGAAGGTGGGAGGAATGAAGATTAATGCCAAATTAACTTAACAAAGATTGAAATAAGGCGAAGGGAAAAGATGGAATCCGTACTGCACAAGAACATTTAATTCTGGTACAGCAGGCAGACCGTTGAAGGAGATTCCAGAAGATTGCTAACGGAAACAGGAGTGCGAAGGAATGGTTGGAGGAGACTCGGCAGCGGGTGGAATTGGTGGAAGAAGCACGAGAGGAGTTCTTGAATTTGTGTTCGCCGAGGGAAGAAAGTTCAGAGAGAAGAGCATCAACTCGCACGGCTCGTAGTGCCAAAGGAGCACGAGCGTGGAGTGACCTCTTCGTTCGGGATAGACTTCCACAGGAAACAACTTTAGAAGATCCTTCTTCTTCACCAAGGTTCGCAGCTGTCAACAACTCCGGTGTGGGAGTGCAGACCTCCGATGTGGGAGAGCAGATCGCCGGTGTGGGAGTGCAGACCTCCAGTGTGGGAGAATAGTCCGCTGGTGTGGGAGTGCAGACCGCTGGTGTGGGAGTGCAGATCGCCGGTGCGGGGGTGCAGATCGCCGGTGTGGGAGTGCAGACTGCCGGTGCGGGGGTGCAGACCTCTGGTGTTGGAGTAAACAGCGCCAGTGTTGCAGGACCTAGTAACGCTTCTCTACCAAATTTAGTTGTGATGGCGGGACCCAAAGAAAAGCTGCCGAAGTTTGATGGCGATGGTACAACCGACCCCATCCGACATTGTAAGACATGTGAGACGATCTGGCGGGCAAATAGAATCACAGATGCCAACGAATGGGTCAGGCAATTTCCGGCAACCCTACAGGGTGTGGCGATTGATTGGTTTTCGGATACGGATCCACAAAAGCTAAATACTTGGGATAACATTAAAAAGGAGTTCCTGGCGGAATTTAAACTCTTGCAGGATAATAATGAAATCATAGCAGAGATTTTCAATACCAAACAAGGGAAGCACGAAACTGTCCGCGTCTACGCCAGGAGATTAAAAGACTTAATAAACAAAATGGAAAGCAAGCCGACGGACGGATTGCAGAAAAGATGGTTCATGGACGGCCTACGCTTGAAGTTGCGGAGGAAAATGAAAATTGTGCCACCGTCGTCCTATGTGGACGCGTATAACAGAGCACTGGATCTTGAAAGTGAACAGAAGACAAAGAAGAAAAAAACTAGCTCATCTGAATCTGATGATGACAACCCTGCCGGAGATGATAGCAGCGACAACGAAAGCAGCAGCAAGAAGGTTCGTGCCCTACAGAAGGATATGGTTCGCATGATGAAGGAGTTTAAAAACATGCAGAAGGAGCGAAAAGGCAGTGAGCTGTGGTGCACGGAGTGCAAGACCGACGGTCATACTAAAGGATCGTGTCCAAAGAACCAATTCTGTGACATTTGTCAAATCATGGGCCATTCGACAAAAGAGTGCCCCTTTAACATGAAGACAAGAGGATCTCCGCAGGTGTTTCTCACACAGGAGGCTTCCCCGTCGGGCAGTAGCGGAAATACAAATAGCGCAGGTGCCACATCCGGAGGGTACAGGAATAATAACAGAGGGCAAAATAACAACAATGTGAATAATGACAATAATAATGGGAGCCGCAATCGAACTCAGTATGATGCAAATGGACGGCCGATCGTTCAATGCCGAGCATGTAATTTGTAGGGTCATTTTGCGCAGGATTGTACAGTGGCAAACACACCGAAATTATTATGCAGATGGTGCGGACTCGGCAATCACGAAGATTTCAAGTGTCCAAAGTCTGGAGTAAACTTGATCACTGTCGGCACGGATGTAGAGGAGGTTCTGGCAATTATACGGAGGCAAGCGGAGGAAAAGAGAAAATTGGAGGAAGCACAGGCAGAAATTGGAAAGGCATCGTCGGCAGGGACATCTCAGTTGAAGGACATCACCAGTACCTTGGCAAGGAACTTTGCAGAACAAAACATTGTACGACAGATCTTACAAACGGAGATACCGGTCAAGATAAGTGACCTCCTTCTCACAATGCCCTAATTACGGATGGCCATTCTGAATCATACACCATTTCAGCAAGCAACGGAGGACACAGGAAGGGACAGGAGTCCGACGATGACAACCGACCCAATGCTTCTGGCACTCACAAGGGGAAGGCATCCGGCGGTCGTCGAGATGGGGATTTTGGAAAAGGTTCTGACAGACACAATTGTCGACGGAGGATCCGGCGTGAATGTGTTACCAAAGGATACTTGAAAGAAGTTGGGAAAGCCGACATTGTGGCCACTTGTATTCCAGTTGCTCACGGCAGACCAACACGGAATCAAACCATTAGGAATCTTGAAGGTGCAATCGGTAACTATTGGAACGCAACCATTTTTATTGGACTTCGTGGTCATTCCATTAAAAAGAAAAGGATATGATGCTATTCTGGGACGGGATTGGTTGGTGCAAGCAAAAGTAAAACATGATTGGAAACGAAATACCCTATCAATGGAGCGCGGAGGCAAAAGATTCACAATTGACCTGCATACACAAATCGTCGGTGAGGAGGCAGCATCGTCAGATTCAGAAAGTGACGGCAAAAGTGACGACGAAGGAAAGAGGAGAATGGAACCAGACGAAGGAGTATTGAGACTTGATGGAGGATCAAATGATGACGACCTGGACTCGGTGAATGGCTTGTTCGACTGGCAGATAGAAGACTACGAACTGTTTCCGAGTTGCAATATGTTAATGGTCGACGAACATGACAAAATGCAAGAAAATGAATGTCTAGAGGAATGCAGGGGAACTTAAGAAGGAAAAGCTGCCATGGCTGAAGCTGAGGGGAAGAACATACAGTCTGAACATAGAAAAACGAAAGATCCCATTGTACGGTACATGGTGAATGGACCGCGCAAAAAGAAAAAGTTACACTGCAGCATAAAATTAGTGGAAGGGCACCGACAGCAAGGAAATAATCTAGTTGCGCGACAACCGCAGGCACAGTGGGCGACGGAGGTGGCGCAGAACAGATGTAAGGCATACGACGGTCGGAATGAAATCAAAGTGGAAAATTTTAAGGCCAGATGGGTTGGACCATATCAGATTTGGAAGGTCGATGACAATGGAGCGATCAACTTATCAACTTTGGACGGGCAGAAGGTACCTCCGGCAGTCAATGGATCCAAATTCAAAATATATGGTGCCAGGAAGACTCTATCGTTGTCACAGAAGGGGACTCCCTCGTCGTTGCAGAATGGCGACGGTCAGAGGCAAATCTGAGGTGCTTTGTACATTTTTTGAAGAAGAAGAAGAAAAAAAAAAGTATAAAAAGTCTTGTGAGTGGCTCCTGTGGACATGTCCTGCGGGTAGCTGTCCGTGGACTGTCCCGTGGCAAAGGTCCGCGGACATGTCCCGAGGGTAGCTGTCCGCGGACTGTCCCACAGGTAGTCCCCGTGGACATGTCCCGCAGGTAGCTGTACCGCAGATAGTTCCCACAGCAGAGGTTCGTGGACATGTCCCGCAGGTGGCTCCCGTGGACATGTCCCGCGGGTAGGTGTCTGCGGACTGTTCCGCGGGAGGTCTTCTGCAGCATGATCTATCTATCTGTTTTCATTGCCGGAAGAATTGTTGAGCTTCTCATTGCCGGAGGAGTGGTTTCAACGAAACATTGTTGGAGTTTTTCTCATTTGTGGAGGAGAGATTGTTTGAGTTTGTGTAGAAGATGGGTGTGCGGGGTTTTCTAAAAAAAAAAAAAACAACAACAACAGATTCAAGTTGTTCAGAATGAGTGACAGATAATGTCAAAGGGAAAGGAAAGCATCAGTGGTTGCCAGAAAGAGTGTAGAATCGGCAGAAAATGGCAGAAATGGTGTGTTCCGTGCAGTTTTGTGTGGGTTTCGAAGTGCTAATTTGGGGCCCCAGGACCCCACGGGGGTGCTACCCCTCAACCCCGCCGAGGGCGTGGCCCCCTGGACCCCCAGTCGTTGCGGATATCAGTCGTGGGAGTTTGACCAGTTGAGAAGAGTTGAAGTGGCTGCAGGCATGGACTTTCTGTGTACCAGAGGCACTGGGAGTAGGTGTTGGCCGAGAGGCTGTCTTGGTGGATGCGTAGAGAGCTCGAGAGGAGCTAATCATCCAGTTAGAGGCAGTGCAGCGACACTTAGCTCAGTGGACCCAATGTTGGAAGCAGAGAAAGCAGCACGGGTGGCTATCAAGGTCAGCTTGAGGAGACAGTATTGTGTTAGCAGAGGCTACAGATGTAACGAGATGAATGTGGAAGTGATGTGACAGAAGCCGATTTATCTTGTTGTAATTAGTCCATTAATGTATTTTGTTTATTAATTTGTTTCAGATATTTTGTAATTGTCATTCGGAGACGACTTTTCTTTTTGGGGGGGATGGTGTCAGCCGACTGGATGGTCCCGAGAGTGTTTCTGTAGCCGACGAAATGATTGTCGTCGGTGTTTTGTATTTTGTAGCCAATGGGTAAATAGTTTGTAGCGGATGTAATGTTGTGGCCGACGAAACCCTTCGGGAAGGTTCGGCGGTAGTATTTATATCCTGTCTGAGATTATTGTAAATCATCAATCATCTACTATTACGGATCTTATGAAGCATAATGTATGTCTGGCATATGCGAATATAATTCTGCTATTCTGTTCCATTGTCTGTATACGTTGATTTCTTTACCAGTGCGGTAAACACATGAAAGACATACCTTGTATAAGATAAGCAACATTGTTTGGTTTCAGGAAGGACCCATTCTATATAAGAATAGTGATGATTGACTGATGGATTAATTCATTGGTTTGACCAATATGATAGATTGATTGATTGAGTGATTTCATAATTGACTAATTTGATAAGTTATTTGAGGATTGACTGATTTGATAATTGAAATGACCATATGGATAGACAAAAGTATGGACAGAGAAAACAAATATTAGTAACTTGAACAAGTTAATAAATGATTAGGTAGGTTGGATAGAAGGATGAAACAAATTTGAAGTTTGAATCGATAGAGACCACTTCTATTTGAATCTTCATGCTTGATGCTAATTTTTTTATCATTGAGATTATTTCTATTTGAATAATAACCAGCTTAGACTCGGCAAGAGTAACTTGACTCGTGACCCGGCTCGGACTCGGCGGTGACTCGGCAAAGTGAAAAAATCTTAAAATTTTGAGATTTTTTAGGATTCAAAGAACATTCCATGCACCCATTATTGAATAAAGTGTAAAGGCACAATAACATCATTAAATAGAAGATAATATAATCGTAATGCACATACTTACAGTTAAAACTTAAAACTTTAAAAGTCAAACATACATCAATTACATAAGTAGATACTACAATACTACAAAGGTAAACTGCTAAATACTATATTACTAGTAATTAAAGTTTAAACAGTAGCTAAAGGAAATATTATAAAAGTAAAACATAGAATCATATATAAAATGATAAATCCATGCAAGCCATCAAAATGTATATGTATTATGAAATGATAAATCCAACACATCAAGATTCAATGAATCAATAGTCATCATCAAATGTTCCAAATTTTGATCATATATTAAGTTAAACAAAAAGTTAAAACAAGACTATAGCTATGGCTCCTAGTCGGAGTCCTAATCATCATCCTCATCGTCATCCTCATCCTCATCCTCATCCCCAACCTCAACCTCAACCTCAGGCTCAATATAATCTATAAAATGCCTCTTAGTAAGGTGTTAAAGGTTGGTCCTGGATGTCTGAGTAAGCATAGCATCAGCCTGTGAGGTGCCTCTAGGATCAACTGTAGTCTTTGGCTCTGCCAATGCCTGTGAGGTGTCACTAGGAACAACTGGAGCTCTCTGGTCCTCTGCTGCCATAGCCACAGCCTCAACCTGGCCCTCTCTATCTGCCTGGTTAAGCCACTATAGGTCTTCATCATCAAAGATAGGATCAGTAGCCTTAGTGATTCACTCAGACTCTGGATCAACCTCCTCTAGAGTAATCGGAGAGGTGTCACTATCCAAAATCTCCCTGATCCTAATGTGTAGGTTGTAATGCACAAAGACTAGCCTATTCATTTTCTCCATAGACAACTTGTTATGCCTCTTCGAGTGGATGTGCTCGAACATGCTCCAGTTGTGCTCACATCTAGAAGCGCTACTTGGCTGGCTCAAAATGTGGATGGCGATTTGCCAAAGGTTCTTGGTTGAAGGCCCAAACATTTGCCACTATCTATCTAAATTTTGAAAAAAGGAAAACAAAACAATATTAGTCTCATTTCAAAATTTGAACTTTAAAGTTTAAAGCTAGAAATTTAGAAACTAGATTGTATAAGGATTAAGTTGCAATTTTTTACCTGGTTGCAATTTTGTACAACCTTCTTTGCAAATTTGACTTGAAAAAATGGGCCTGATGCATTATTATAGGCATCCATCTCAAGCAATATATCTGTGGGATTAGGGGACATCTTTGATATCACTGTGTATAGGCCACTAAGAACCTCCTCATTTGCCTTGAAATCATCACGGAAATGGTATGCCGGATTGAGGCAATAGGTTGCTGCGTGGATGGGCTTATGAAGCTGATTTTGCCATCTACTATCAATTATATCCCAAGTAAGGCCATAGTTTTCCTCAACTCCTACATATTTGGCCTTAATAGTCTCCTTGATCCAATCCATGCCCTCATAAATGTAGCCCATAGAGGGCTTCTCACCATCAGCAACTCGTAGGAGGGCTACAAGGGGCTCAGTGATCTACAAAACAATTAAACAAAAGAACAATTTAGTGAATGATGAAACTTTGCAAAGTTGCACAATGAAAAAAAAAAACAAAAATATGTATGAGATAAATTAATTTATAAAATTTTAAAACTTAAGTTTTTAAAATTTAAAACTTAAATTACCTCCACAATCTTCGAACATGGCTCCCAAAAACCTTCATCATCATAAATGCATTTTGTTACATCCATCCCTACAGGGCTAGTGGTAAAGGAGGAAGAACTCCATTCTGGACCAACAACATGCACCTCAAATCTAACCTTGCAGTCAACAAGGATTTTATTGTGATAAAATCAGAGGCAAATCTTGTGATACCAGGACGAGCCAACTCCTTTCCCTTCGTGTATTGCTTAATAGAGCTAAGGACCAAGGCATGATTATAGATGAACTTACAAAGATTTTTGGCCTTGGTAACACATGATTTCACCATGCAAACTTGCCAATATCCTCGAACATGATGTCAATGCAATGGGCCGCACATGGAGTCCAAAAGATTTTTGGGTGTCTCTCCATCAAAAGTTTTCCTACAGCAATTTTAAATTAGTTAGTAAACAATGAAAAATTTTGATGTATTAAAAAACTTTTAATTGTCAAAATTTAATAAAAAACCAAAACAATTTTTTTAGAAGTAGAACATAGAAAGTTAGAAGTTAAAATTTTACCTGTAGCAACATAATTAGCTGCATTATCAATCACCACTTGGACAACATTGTCTTCCCCCACCTCCCTGATGACCTCCTCAATAGTCTCACATAAGAATTTTGCATTTTTCTCATGTGAGAAAGCATCTATAGATCTTAAAAACATGGTGGATCCTGAAAGTGAAAATTAAACAAGATAATTATCTTCAAGATTCAAGAATCAATAGTCAATAAAACAAAATTTTCGTTATTCAATAATACATTAAGTTTTAGACTTCAAGTGACAAGAATAGAGGATGATAAATTAGTATTACCTCCGCTAGAAACAAGAAAATTTAGGAGGGTCCTATTCCTTCTATCTATCCATCCATCCGCCATAATAGTACACCCCTTTTGGCTCCAAATTTTTTTATGGTCCTCCAACTCAAGTTTCATCTCCTCAACCATATCTAGTAAGAGGGGGCCACTCAACTCATCTTCAATGAGGGTTTTGTACCTTGCACCACAGATCGAAACTGCATCAATCATCCCCTGCCAATAAGGAGTCCTGTTACATTTATAAAAATATTTTAATTAGCATATTTCAAATTTTCAACATCAAGTTAAAACTTAAAAGTATAAAATTGAATTTAAATTTTAAAACTTAAAACGTAAAACAATCAAATATAAATGAAGTTGAAGTACCTGACTGCTATAAATGGAATGTTGCAAAAAAATCAAAACTTGCAAATTGCTCTTATTCCAGCTTCATGTACCTCCCTATTCTAGCCCAAGCTCTCAAGTGAGGGTCGTGCAGCAGGAGTGGTACGGGGTACAAAAAAATTGTCCAACCTAGATTTTGATTTTCTAACTCTAGGAAGAAAGGTAAAGCCACTAGCCCAGTACTACTAGAAAGGGCAATAGCTATAACAGTAGCACCACCAGCAGTGCAAGGCATAGATGTAGAAGAAGTATGACTAGCAAAAGCA
The DNA here is from genome assembly GCA_028749045.1 of Cupressus sempervirens. Lineage (NCBI taxonomy): Eukaryota > Viridiplantae > Streptophyta > Pinopsida > Cupressales > Cupressaceae > Cupressus > Cupressus sempervirens. The sequence goes on from CM053784.1 coordinate 439,885,647, forward strand.
CTAGGACAATAGGGGGGAAGGGAAGAACCTTCTCAAGCACAACCTACTGACTCATAAATATTTTTAGATGAGCGCGGAAAGGAACTAGAACCAATCTGAGCTAACTCTTCTAATTGTTTTTTTTTTAAATTCCTTTTCTTGTTCATATTTTTTGAAGGCTACATAACAAAATCGTTGAGCCTCAACAGTTGCAAATCTACAAGGCTCAGTATCATGACCACGTATGCTAGCAATATGGTATTTCAATCTATTTATCCCCTCACTATTAATGGTTTTGCAAAATAGGCATTTTGTTTGAGTTCTAGTTCTACCTGAAAAATCTATGGTGAACTTCCAACACTCATCTTTTTTATTACCTTTAGAGAGCTTCGGTTTTTTACCTCCAGGAGCCATTATGAGTAAGGAAAAATGCAAAGGTTGTTGCAATAAGACATTTTAGACCAAATATTACCATTTAATCATTGTATTTTATGAAGATCTAAAGTAAAAAAAAAACTCATAAACAAACAAAAAAAGTTCATGCAAAAAACCCATAAACATAGAGAAAAAAATCATCGAAATCTAGAAAATCAACTCTTACCTCTTTCAAATGCTTTGGAAAGCGTTGAGAAGAGCTCTTATAAATTCCTTGATGATCTAAATGCAAGCTCCAATGTCACAAATGCAAGCTTTTCTCCTCTTCCTCTCAGCTGGTTGCAAAACAAGGAAACTCTATTTCTCTTCTACCTCTCTCTCTCTCTTTCTTCTTCTCACAATAGAGTGTTATGGGAGCCCTTTTAGGGTTATAAGAGTGAGGAAGAACATAAAAAAAATTTGCAAAAAATTATATTTTTACTAACCAAATTTGTGCTTGCCGCGACCAAGTCAAGGCATGCCGAGTCAGGTGAGTCACCTCATGACTCGTGAGTCACACGAGTCATGCCAGATGACTCGTCGCTCGCGAGTCACGGGTCATTATGACTCGGGAGGGTGGTCATAACTTGCGGACTTGCGTGACTCGCTGCGAATCACGTTACTATGAGAGAGATAGAGATAGATTATTATTTTTAGCATGAAGTTTTTAATGAATGTGCCATGATTATTTCTCAAACAAGATGTATTTATTTGCCCCAAAGCCTAGCAAGGCATAAAACTATTCCACTAAAGTAATGCACCCAACATGTCAGTGCCATGATCCCAAATCAATATTCTCTCAAACCAATGAAAATTGGAGGAATAAATGTTGCTTACCATGCCACTAAAGCGGAATATCCATCTAAATCTGAATGAACTCCCACAGATGTGAAGAATGACAGTCATGACAATAAATCAATGCCACCATCATAAATCAAAATGTGTATCCAACTAATAACCTCACTTTAAATGAAGCAACAAGTACCTCCAATGAAAAAGAATGATGGGAGTTCATCAATACACCAACCTTCACTGAGGGAAATTATGATACAAACCTCTACAACTCAACAAGAATACATATGCAATACATCATTTTGGTCGTAAAAGGGAATAAAAATGAAGCAGCAGCTACAGGTCGACCCCATTCCTTTTTCCAACACAAGGATGAAACCTTCATGGTATAGCAAGGAGCATTGATTTATTTATTTATTTTTTTAATGAAAAGTGGTTTGTTTTTCTTATGGAAATGACAATTTCTACCATCAATAGCAGCAAAATAAAGGAAACATTTAGAAGTTTCAAATGCCATCAGCAAAAGTGCATTTGCAACAACTATAAGAGGAAGGAAGTAGAGTTTTTCCTTTATAAAACTTTACCCCAAGGTTTTAGATCTAAAGAAAACTCAACAAAAAGCTTCCAAATTTCTGGGAATGATAACAAGCAGCTTCAGATTTTATTTTTTCTATAAGTTTGTATTATATTTTTGTTATAATTTTTATAAATGATGTTTTATAAATTTTTGTTTGATATTATTTAAAAATACAAAATATGAAAATCGGCTTTTAAATTTTTTTTTTTTATCATTTAATAAACAATTACTAAAAAATTTATAAAGTAATATTTTTAATGATCAATAGAATAATATTGTTAAGTGATTTAATTATTGCTCAATAAATATTATTAATATAATTAATTTTATTTAAATAATAAAAAATAAATTATCTAATAATTGTTAAATAAACATATTAAATACTTTATAGTTCATTGATATTCATTAAGTAAATGGGTTATAAGTTATTTTAATAATTATTATTTAAAGTGCAAGATAAGAAAAAATATTTTTATCTCTAAAAGTCAAACAAAGATATTTTGGAGAGTTATGGCAAGGTGTCTAAGGTCGTATTGATGGGATTTGAAGGTTAGAAAGTTATTACTTTTTAGAGACTTTGTGGGATATTTTGAGAGATAAGAGTGCATTAATATAATGAGCCCTATTGGCTCTCAAAAAATCTGTGCTAGAGAATTGATTTCTTTTTTTTTGTTCTTGAGGTTGAGGTTTTGCAATTTCGATACAACAATATAGCAGCAAACTAGAAGATTTTGCAATAACAATTTCAACTCAATATTTAGATATTACATAAGGAATATAAAGCTGAAAAATTCCAGATTTCAATATCAACTTAGATACTGAGTATTTTCGCAAAATACCAACAACCCAATTGATAAAATATCCCCTATTATCTGAATCAACAATACTCAAAAAAATTAGAAGTTATAATTCATGAACTTATAGGCAAGACATGCCTTGAAACCCTTTAAAATGAAGACTAGCAACAACAAAGATTTTTTCAACAAACAAATGCAACTGCAGATTGGGAAATGTTGCTCCCAAAGTGCAGATAGAAAATAACACCCAACAACAAATATAAATTGGCGCTCAACCAACTCCAAATTAACCAACACACAATTTGATATAACAATTCTAGTGAATCCCTTCACAAATTCTAGAACAACCTACAGCAACAAGAAAAATTAAACTTCTCCTTAACAACAGTTAATACAGTAGGAGAAATGGAAAATTGTATACCTCAACACAATTTGCCAAACAACCTCAGAATTGAATCTACAATACTTCAGTTGTAGATCCCAAACCCTTATACTTCAGCAAGGGCACAAAATTTCAGAACTTCAGAAGTGTCACAAAGACAACAAAGAGAGATAAGATAATCAAATAATTGGATGCTTTACTTATCAAATGGGCTCATATTTATAATGTCCAAATGGAACAGAATTTCTCAAATGAACTTGTAATGACCCTGCTCAAATCTGATCCCAAAATGCTAATAAAGGTTCAAGAAAACGCTTTGCATACAAGGATCTTATGATTGATATAAAATTTCAGTTTGCTTTTATGGCTCTTTCCTTCACTTAGCATCAATAAGAATGCTTGCAAGAAGACTTTGAATTGACTAAACAATGACCTAACATGAATGTGCAACTAATTGTGGCAATATACAATGCATATATATGATCTAAACATGAGAAATGAACACCTACATCCAACTGACATTTTTACAAACAGTTGGTATGCAAACTAACTAGCTGATAAATAATGATATTGAATTGCTCAAATGACACCAGCAACTATTATCTCCTTAATTGTAATGAAATTTCTAATACAATGCTCATGAAATATAGCCAAGACTTTTGGCATTTACATGGATTACAAAAATGATAATGTTGGTATAATGCACACTTACAGCTAAAACTTATAACACCTAAAATGCAATGTTAACAAAGGAACCTGGTTGTAGATGGCTGTAAAATTTTCTCTAATGTTGCCCTTTTTGCTTTGTTTTTTCCGATCTGCTTTTTCACTTGCTTTTTTCGGATCTTCTTTTTCGCTTTGCTTTTTCGAACTTTTTTTTTTGGATCTTCTTTTTCGGGCTGCTTTTTCGGATCTGCTTTTTTCGGACTACTTTTTCAAACTGCTTTTTCGGACTACTTCCAAAAACTCAAACCCTCATGTAGTCTGAGTATACAAATTAAGCTCAACTTGAAATGGCTGAATACCACTTCCAAAGTGCAACCCTTCAGAAAGTCTTTCACTTCCTCAGTTATGCAATCTCTTGAGAGGTATCGTTCTCAAGGATTATGCTAAATATTTGCAGACCTGGATGGTGCCACAAATGCTCAAAGAGAATGGTACTAGAATCATCAATTCCCGTCTATCCAAATGAGAGGCCAAGCCCTCCATTTATTTACTTTTCTAAGAAGTTACTAAGGACTTCTAGAAGCATCCTTTTCTAAGAAGTTACTAAGAACTTCTAGAAACATCCATTATAAAATCCCATTATAATGCACTTTTATAATAAATAACTTTATAAAAAAGTGCAACTCAACTTAGAATTATAACATGTAGGCCCCGTATAAAAATGATGATAAAATATAAATAAAATAATATCTCCAAGAGCATAATGAGCTGTGTCACAGAGTTCGCCGCATTTCATGCATGAAATTCGAATTTGGGCGAACTTCAAAAGTTTCCATAAAATTCGTTAAAAATCGACTTGTGTTCGTACGGAAATGAGGACGGGCTTTTTCATCAAGGCAAAAAATTTATAACAGATTTTAGGAGTTTGAAATACTTTTTCTATACAATGCTGCTCAGGGTCTCTCCTTTTCACCATTGGCTACCCTAGTTGAAGCTATCATATATTGCAGTCGAGAGGCAACAGTGAATGTGTTATTTAACCGGAGGCCAACAACTATCTGCATTGCTTTTTGGAGTCCATCTGCTCCTGCATGTAGCTGCATCTGGAAGCTCTCGACTTCACTGTAAAAACTCGTGGGAGGCTTAATAGAAGCTGAGAACCAATGCTTATTTCAACGCTTATCCAGTTTTTTTAAGCGCCTCACGTTTTTCGAATGCGATGCTAGACAAACTTTATGTGGGCCAACATAGTTAGGCATTATTAGTATTGTTATTGTTTTAGGTTTTATCATTGTTTGCAATTTATTTAAAGTTTAATATTGTCATATAGTTTTTCATTTTTGGTATTTAGTTTTGTTTAAACAAAATTAGAATATTAAATTGTTATAATTTTATGTTTTATATTAAATAAAAATTGAATCATAAACTTAAAAATATCTTATATTTTTTAAACATGTCAATGTTTTTGAAATGAATTTAAAACTATTTAACAATGATAAAATATATTGCTCATTTATTCTATATATATTAAATTATATTATTCAATAATTAATCATATAATTTAAGCGTAATTGATATTTTATAAATGTTTCAATCTTTTTATAATGATTTTAAACCTATTTAACAAAGTTTAAATATTTTTTTATTTTACTTTTATATATATATATATATATATATATATTGGCAAATTTAATGTCGAACTTTTTTCCGAATTTATGCTCTTGTCGAATTTTGTCCGAATTTTATGGTTGCCGAACTCGAATTCGAATTCGAACCTTGTGACTTAGATAATGAGCCATCCAATCACCAAATAAATGCCAAAATGACTCTCTCATCACAACCACCTGTCTACGAGAATCCGTGATAGACTGATCTGGCACACAAAATGATGTCAGCCAAAATGGGGACATTACAGAACTTCACTTAAGAAGCTTCCCACACACAACATTAAGATATAATAAAGTGTCATTAATGTAATTTATTAATTGCTTTTGCCTCCAAAAATGGCCTTTTCCACCATAACTTAATATTTTGACATGCAAGGCCACTGTTTTTTGTTCTCACTATTTAAAACTTTCTATCCTAGTTCCAATGAGCTATGATATTGAAGTGATCAACCAACAACACCAACAAAAATAGCAACCTCAGCGTATTTAGATGAATAATAATAATTCACTAGTCTTGTGAAAATAACTGAAGAAGCATCAGAATCGAAATCTAACAACACCAATGTGATCTTGATGATGAAAGACGATGAATGAAACTGACAAGGTGACTTATTATAAATAGACTCTCCCTCCAAGATTTTTGAAGCCCAAACTAAAATTGAGGGCATCACACAACTCCTCTAACTCAACTGAACTCATCGGAACCAACAGTTTGACATACTATAAATAGTAAGTCCCTCAAATGGAGCCAAAACACACCATAGACTACTGAAAAGCCTATAACCCCACAACTGAGACTCTCAAATCCCATTGTCTGCTCACAAGGGTCACGATGGTGAACTAACCAAGACAATTTCAGGAACCTGCTAAAAATGGGGACATTACAATTAATGAGGGATCTTTATGTTGATATTGTTGAGACATGACTTTTGGGCCATATTTACACCTCTTTAAAGACTTTTTAGGGGCTCAAAATTGGCCTTGAAAGCTAAATCTGACCAAGGAGTTGTTGTTTGCATTAATGATGTAGTTGGATGGAAAAGGGCATAAGTATGAGCTAAAGGCTTATTTGTAAAGGGTTCTGGTTTTGTGCAGATTGGGGACTTGTGATATTTTCCAATCCTTCTCATTCTTGCTATATTTCTTATAACTCACCATTGAGATAGGAAGATTCGTAACACCTTTGAGTAGTAATACATACTATGTGCCTTCTCATTTTCTATTTTATTGTGTACTTAGTGTTGATGCAAGTTCATGTGACATTCTATCCTTGGAGTTGTATTGCATATTGGTGCCTTTATGCAGAAAGATACAATTCCTTGCAAGTTATAAGTTGTGTTGGTCCTAAGAATCAGTCGTAGTGTGTGAAAAAATGTTTCCTCTCCTAAGGGTTGATCTTATTAAACCATCTTATAAATTATTTATGCAAAGATTATGTTATTGGGTTGTCTACTAAGGTTCTTGTATTACCAGTTTCTGATGTGTGTTGGTTATCTGTTAAGGCTCAAGGATACTTTTAGGTGCATCACCATAGTTTTAAGTTTTAATTTATTATCCTCCTATCCCTTTTCCTCCAAGATTTAAGTTAAGAGCCTAAGGTGAAAGCATCTCATAGGAACTAGCCTAGAACTCGAAGATTTACTCCAATTTTGGGTAACCCACAGACCCAGGAGTATTTCCATGTTTCTCGAAGTGACTGGGTTTTAGAACTCAGTCCAGGTGCAACTTTTAGAGATAACAACAACTTAACTTAATTATATAATAAATTATTAAAATGACTTTAATGGCTTGGTAAAAAATTAATAATCATTATATGTAAAAAAGAGAAAATAAAGAGACAAGAAAAGAAATATAAAGAGATAGGTGGAAGGGAAATGAAGAGTTACAAAGTTGTGCTTTAAAATATTGACGAGGCTTGGTTTTATGTTCGGTTATTGTCCATTTTTTCCCCGAGTATTTACGAAGTCTGAAGTTTTTGAAAAGTCTGGGTAAGCTGAGTTATTGCCAAGTCCGAGTTTTTCAACTGTGGTTTAGATAACTAGTGATGACAAGACATAGCAAATGAGACAAATGCAAAGTAGATTGGTGACTTCTCAATACCTCTAGAACCTTTGCAAGACCAAAACACTTCTGCAAGAGAGAATGACAAAAACATCTTGCATAATAAGGATGCATGAAATCTTTGATTACTTGCTTATAAAGGCAATGTGTGATGTATTATGAGAAACTACCTTGATACAAACATTTAATGCCAAAGTAGCTACAAGTGAATGAATTGAAAATGGTACCATTCTAACTAACCTCTAGAAATGACAATTCCAACCTAAGTTAACACATGAATATGTCCCCTTACTACATAATTGTAAGGTACAAGACATGATTCACTCTAATAACAAATCCTAAAATACTTTGTAGTTGTGAGTAAGACCACTCAGAATAGTGGCTTTGATTTGAAATTCAACACAATATAAAGATTTAATATTGGTACAAGATGCTCAACCATGAAAAACTCACCTAAAGTGCATACTTTTGCAATCATAATAAAATTTTTTTCATAGTTTCACACCTAACAAAGCATGTTGCAAGGGCCACCTATTTACTTAGTCAATATGTCCTCTTCTTGCAAGTTGAATCTTATTAACATAGCCTGTCCATGAGTTTGTGTTGTGTTAACTCTACTTTGCTCATAACGTGGTCTAAAATATCTTCCCTTAATCTTTTGAATCATCTTATACTCAATCAATAAAACCCTGCTCTTTCAAGAATGGTTTTGAACTAATCCCAATTAGCAACCATTGGCCTCTTATTAGTTTTCATAGAAACTAAGCAACCTCTCCAACTAATTAGAGCATCACTATCTATTTGAAATATGTGAAAGAATTTCTTTGTGCCCTTCTCGGGTAGAATCACAAATTTGCAGGATGTGATTACCATTGACACAAGTGCAATTACCAGTGATTCAAGTGTAACCACCTCTATACTTCAACAACTTCCATCTGGTGCTTAAATGCTAGCAAAACAAATGTAAACTGTCATCAAAAGAAGCATAACTGCAGTTTTGTAAAGTTAAGGCCATCAGTTCTGTACTTGTTCTGTCCCAAATTCAGTAATGTTCTCAGTTTGTCACCATGATTCTGGTCCTCATGAAAGATTGAGTATGGTTTAATCACTTATAAAATGATTCACGCAAAATATTAATTAAAGAAGAGATGCTTCATGGAATCAATGCCCTTTTGCAATATAACTAAAAATGCATGTACTGTATAATAAACTCTATTTTATCTTGATTTTAGGTACATTGAGGCCAGCAAAACACGTTTTTCTAGAAAGGAAGACACTACAACAATTTTATGTGCACAAGCAGTTCTATTATATGTTTTCGAGAATGTTTTGAAGCTACTCCACCCATTCATGCCTTATGTTACAGAAGAACTTTGGCAGGTAAGTCATTTCAGGAAAGATTTATTTTCATGGCCTATAACAGAATATACACCATATTTGCTATGTCACATGATCAATTTTATTCTTTCCTTTCAAAGGAAACACAAGCCAAGCTGATTGCAATAAGAACTCAGTTAAATACAGGGAGCTTCCATATAGTGTTATAGAGTATTTAATGGACAAATAAATTATAAATTTATTTCAAATGAGGATACACATCAGTTGTTTGTTAATTCTTTCTATTCAATGTGCACTTATCATTTTCTGTAGGTTTGCACTTTTAATGTACACATGTTACTAATTCATTAATTTCTGTTCAACTTCAAAATGAATGCTCTTCATCAGGAATTATATTTTAAATTTGATCAATAAATTTGATTTGAAATCTATACGAAGAGATGAATAAAACAATGCATTGGATAAAAAAATAAGAGAACAGTAATGATGAATCCTAAGAATAAAGGTCTAGACAAATTTGCATTGTCAAATTACACTTTTCAAAGTAAAGTTGTGTAATGAAATCAAACCATTGAAAAGCTGTCTTCCAGGTATACTTCTCCTGATATTGTGCAGATATGGCGACATCCCTAGCTGTAAGATGCAGGGATGAACAAGTGTTCCTACAGCTGTGCATTTAATTTATAATTAAAAAATGATCATATTATTCTTATTTTCTGTACCCCCTCTTCCAACATCACATTAGCCCTAAATTGACAAAAAGACCCCCCTTATCTAATTTTTACATGTCAGAAAAATTTGCACCCGAGTTAGTGCCAAGAAATCATTTTAAGCCGGGTTTGAAGGGGTAGCCATGTTATGTTCATTTGTTTAACAATGCACTGGAAGATAGTGTGATGTTGTCTTCCTAGGAACTTTCCGTTTTAGCAGGGTTAGACTGTCAGCAATGGTTCCAGGAAGTTAATATAGTGGATAGGGAACCCATCTGGGACTAGTGGATCTTGCAGGGGGATCATTTCTGGCGTTTGAAGACTCAGATCCAACTTCCCATTTTTTAAGAAGTGCTACTATTTTTAGTTGTCACCAGTGGGCTGGGGTGCAATGTCATCAGTCTTCAGTGGCCAGGAGATAAGTGCAAAAAAAAAAATGTATTAATGTTAATATTAAATTGACATTAATGATTCATTAATAAATTGAATTTACTTTATTGTAGAGTAACTTTACAAACTAAATGACATTATGAAAATTAAATGACATTTAAATCAAATTATAAAGTCACTTTTTTTGAGAGTATTCTTTTCTATTTATTATTATTTATTGAAATTTGTTAGTGTTTGGTAGCTTTAGTTGGATAAGCTATAGTGCAAATATATATATTAATATATTAAATATATGAGAGGTGGGTGCCACTTGGAAAGCATATACCAAAATAGCAATGCAACTACATTTTGTAGCAATCGTGAAAACTTTAACATGGTAGCAATGCCAAGTTCCCTCATATTAGTATTACAAGCTAGAAGGTAGATCTGAAAAGAAAAGTTTAACAAAAAATGGCAGAACATTCTATGAAGGATTGAATTTATGCAAAGATTGGAAGATGGGTCTTTCTTTGGTGTACAATGTTTTCGCTAAATGCTACAGAACTGGTCAGATTTCATCGATGCCAAACTGATTGGGGGCTTGATCTCCCTATTTCCAATGCTATGGGTCGACTATGGACGTGTAATAACCCCAACAGGTTATAACTTCTTCAAACACCAAAACTCTTTATACTTCAGTTGTTTGACATTTCGTCAAACACTTTGCAAGCAAGCTCTGATACCACTGTAATGGTCCTGCTCAATTCCGACCTTAAAATGCTGATTGAAGGCTCGAAGATTTTTGTCAAACACTTTGCATACAAGGGGCCATATGACTGATATAACTTTTCAGATTGCTGCAATGACTCTTGTTTCGATTTGCATCAAAGAGAATGCTTACAAAAAGACTCCGAATTGTCTAAACAATGACCTAACATGAATGTGCAACTAATTTTGACAATATTCAATACAAATATGTGACTTAAACTACTTGCAATATGCAGCTACAGCAACTAATAATTAAGACATACTTTGGATGCAACTAAGATGGCATTAATGCACTTACCCGAGTGGCATTAATATAAACACTTAGTATGCAAAATTATAACATTATTTATGCCAAAAAGAGAACTTACAACCAATTGACATTTTGTCAAACAATTGGCATGCAAACTAATAAGCTGATCATCAAACTCTAGGTTTACAATATAGATAGTCTAAAAATTACAATGCTCTTTAATTGCAGAATCCTAGCCTTCCTTTGATACCAATAATGCCAAATGGCAAACAAAGACAAGTACACTATGAAAATAGTGAAGTGCTGAAGCTATATTTTGTACTCAGTTGAAAACCTACTTTTCTCAGAAAATATGCCAAATGAGAAGTGAAGAACCTGATTGTAGATGGCTGTAATAATTTTCTACAATGCTGCCCCTTCTGCTTTGCTTTTTTCCGATCTGCTTTTTCCACTTGCTTTTTCCGGATTTGCTTTTTTCGTTTTTGCTTTTTCAAACTGCTTTCTGAGATTGCTTTTTTTCAAAGCTGCTTTTTTCGGACTGCTTTTTCCACCTGCTTTTTTTCGGGTCTGCTTTTTCAGTCTACTTTTTTCGAACTGGCTAGAAATGACCAATAATTTCGGCCCTGCTAAAAATTGCCTCCTGAAATGCTGAAATGTTGAAAATGACCTTAGGCCCAATGATGTCCTAGCTGAAGTGACTGAAGTATCACCTCCAAATATGCAACCCTTCAGAAGATATTTCACTTTCTCAGTTATGCTAATCCAAGAGAGTTTTCGTTCCCAAAGATCAACTGACTATCTGAAACCACTTGGCTCCACAATAGACTATGACTGAATCACAATTTGATGTCAAGAGAGAAATAAACAACTGGATGATTAGAATGAAGCCCGGGGTGCCTATTTATTCTTTTTCTCCACTTTCTCCAGAAACTTCTAGAACATTATTTTATTTTATCTATTAGTGACTTTATAAATTTAAATATTTTATAATTCAAGTCATTTTATTAAATTAATTAAATATAAAGTTACCTTTTAATATTTATTTATTTGATAACTTTATAAATAATTAACTTAATATCACTTATTTATTTAATTAAAATAATTAATTAGTCATCCTCATAAAATATTCATTATTTTGGACAACTTAATTAATTAAATTAATTAAATCAAATTGCCTCCAAAATGGGGACATGACAATCTGCCCTTCCTAAAATTGCTTGTCCCCAAGCAATGGCCGAACAATAAACCAATCAATCCGCCTGGATCCCAAATGTAGTCATGAACTATACTACTATCAATTAACACTGGCTCCTATAATATCCTCTGCAATATAACCAAGAGGAATCCATAATCAAACTGACAATTACAGCTCAACCAAACTCCAAAATCACAACTGCCAACACAGTAAATGCCATCAACACATCCCACTGGCCTATACGGAATGTACAATCCAACTCTACAACAATGCTGAACGCTCCCGAATGAAACTGTACCAAGTATGGAGAATCCACACACTGTACAACTCTTGCAGTCAACACAACTCTACAAATCACCGGCCACTGTCTCATAACCATAACTCCCATGCACTGCTGATGGTGAAAAGACATCACAAGATAAACAGCAACAAATGGAACCCAAACCAAATTTGCCATGAACAAGTGATACAACCCACTGTGACTGATCACCAGCTAAGTTAGGAGATGTCATAGCCAAAGGAGTAGAATCAATAACAACAACCGCTAAAGCATCACTCCCAAACTCCTGCTCTAAGTCATGTATTATCAAGCTGTCAACCGCAGAATCTATCGCCATGTCATGCCCATCACAACTCTCATCCCAAGGCGTCAAACTGTCCCATAACTGATGACAAGCACTAGGAACCAAAGTACATCTCTGTATCATCATCTCATCAACATGGTCATCAAAGGTAAATTGATGAGCATACCTCATAGTGTAATGCCGATAGAATGCATCAATCTCAGTCAGTGGCTCAAACTGCAATCCAGATGAAACTAACTGCAATCGATCATTAACCATGTTGGAATTGACTACTACCTCCGAAGATATCACCAAAGGAGTATTACTAGTAGGAACCATGCCAACTGCCGGCTCACCAACATCACACATGATCTTTGATACAACATCTCTAGTCTCTATGCCATCAGTGCTAGAGGCCACCACTATGTCAGGCATACCGCAACAATTTGCTACAACACCCAACTCAACTGAACCTGACTCTAGTGGGAACGAACCCGATATGCCAATGTTAGTATCAAGGATGGATGCATCCCCATCTCCACTGTCTTTGACAATCTCGACCATGGACATCCTCGGATCACCAGACACCACAGCTTGTGACTGTACAGAATCTGGTAAAGACTGCAGTCACTCTAACTCCACGGTCACCTTAGCCAAATGAAATTGTGATTCCTCGAAAGCCAACTGTGTACTCTCAAGAATCTCAGAAGTCACCTCGAGTTGCTGAGTAAGCTCACTCACCTTATCTTCCTTGGCCAATAATGCATCGTATGCTGTACTCCCCCACTCCATAAGATAATCTCTGTCGGCTACCAACTGCATATAATTCTGTCTCAGAATCCGAATAGCCTCCCATAAAGAGTGGAACTCTGTCAAGGAAAGATAACTGCCTCCCTGCTCATCACTAGTAGGAGAACCCCATCCATAAACTGCTAACAACTGACAAGCAGCATCGAAATGTTGGCAAGCGATAGCAATGTCTCGCTCACTAACTCTCAACTGACTAGACACATGATAGCACTGGCTAGACTGTCTCCTACCAACCTCCTCTGACGCACTGTCTAAAGGAGTATCCTCAAAGTTATTGGTCTCTAGAGTATTACCATCCATATCTTGCGAATCAACTCCAAAGCTCATATCAACATACGGAGTATCAAAAATTGTAGCACCGCTATCCAACTCCTCTGTACCAAAAGAAATTGCCAAGGAAACTAAGTCTTCAAAACTGCCCACTGCATCCTCCTGGATGTCATCAATGCCAATATGATCCTGGGACTCATCTGTACACACTGCCAAATATGAAAGATCATAAACACATTCGAGCAAGAATGGTCGACTGGATATATGAACAAAGCCCAACACCGGTGTATAAAAACTAATACCAACATCGGACAAGCTGTTGGTGCAAGAAAAGACAACACCGTGCAATCTGCTAATCAAATCCACGATAACACCCAAACAATCACTGCTACCAAAAAGTGTTAAAGATCTCCAGTCAACTGAATCCCAAACGCCAATATAACAATCTTGAGTCCATATCCGTAAACTAGAATCAGCTGGTAACTCAAGCAAACTCCTCACCTGAGTAATATGACCAATACCAACTAACTCCACATACCTGTCTGACATTGTCCCTGTATCCTGGATGTGAATGCAAGATGAACTCACAACATTATCAACGACCACATATGATTTACGTGCTGCAGAAAGCTAAGTATCAGGAGTGCAAGATGGAACTAAACTCAACTCCATGCCATGCTTATCCCCATGTCTCTCCCAGTCCTGTAATGCCAATGGAGTATTCACCAAAGAAGCTCGAGTGTCCTCAAGCTCACAAGAAAGCCTGTCAACTTCCTCCTCCTTCCTCCTCAAGGCATCTGAATAGTCTCTGACAAGTCTAAGAAGATGGTCACAATCTGATAGAAGATGTAAATAACTGAACTTCATCGTTCTCATTCCTTCCCTAATCGCCTGTAAGTCAACACAAGAAGACTTCGCCTAAACTCCCTTATGTCTACCCTGTAACTGAATCATCTGAATGTGATCCTCTATCATATCCCGCATCCTGTCATGATGAGATAATGAAGTCATAATACTGTCTTCGCTCACCTTCAGCTGGCTGGACAAATCATGTGAAGTACTACCAGTCTCAACCTCATGTGACGAAGCATCTATCTGTGCCTGGTACTCTCTCTCAGCAAAGTCATGAATGCTCAATGTCTGCTCATCTCTACCAAGTATCTCACCATCATGCACAACAACATCTTCATAATCATCATCTGAACCCACTACGTTGTAGTCACTGCCTGTTGGAACTAAACCATCCCGAGTACCTGTGACATCACCCTCTGACGACCTGTATATAATTGTCTCAACTTGAGTATCAAGTTGACCGTTACTATCAATCTGCGTAATATCCATTCCCACTACCTTCTGAAGTATTGTGTGCTCAACATCTTCCTCCAAGCTAGTCTGATTTTTGTCCTCCCTAGATTCGGCTATATGCTGGTCACCAACTGCTGCAAACTCCTTGTAGAGGTTTCTAGATACCTCACTTGTAGAGACCTCTTGTTCCTCTTTGTCTTTGTTCTGTGATGTAGTCCTCTTAAACATGGAAACCATCAATTCATTCATCCTTTTCTGACTTTCATCCAACCTTTTCAAATTTTGTTTAAGCTTCTTCATATCCTTGTCCCACTGCTTCTGGGTACTTGAAGTAAACATGATTAACTAACTGATTCAATGTCCAATCTACCCAACAGGATGGCAGGTCAATAGCTCTGATACCACTATAATAACCCCAACAAGTTATAACTTCTTCAGATGCCAAAACTCTTTATACTTCAGTCGTTTGACATTTTGTCAAACACTTTGCAAGCAAGCTTTGATACCACTGTAATGGTCCTGCTCAATTCCGACCTTAAAATGCTGATTGAAGGCTCGAAGATTTTTGTCAAACACTTTGCATACAAGGGGCCATATGACTGATATAACTTTTCAGATGCTACAATGACTCTTGTTTCGATTTGCATCAAAGAGGATGCTTACAAAAAGACTCTGAATTGTCTAAACAATGACCTAACATGAATGTGCAACTAATTTTGACAATATTCAATACAAATATGTGACTTAAACTACTTGCAATATGCAGCTACAGCAACTAATAATTAAGACAAATACTTTGGATGCAACCTAGGATGGCATTAATGCACTTACAACCAAGTGGCATTAATATAAACACTTAGTATGCAAAATTATAACATTATTTATGCCAAAAAGAGAACTTACAGCCAATTGACATTTTGTCAAACAATTGGCATGCAAACTAATAAGCTGATCATCAAACTCTAGGTTTACAATATAGATAGTCTAAAAATTACAATGCTCTTTAATTGCAAAATCCTAGCCTTCCTTTGATACCAATAATGCCAAATGGCAAACAAAGACAAGTACAATATGGAAATAGTGAAGTGCTGAAGCTATATTTTGTACTCAGCTGAAAACCTACTTTTCTCAGAAAATATGCCAAATGAGAAGTGAAGAACTTGATTGTAGATGGCTGTAATAATTTTCTACAATGCTGCCCCTTCTACTTTGCTTTTTTCCGATCTGCTTTTTCCACTTGCTTTTTCCGGATTTGCTTTTTTTCGTTTTTGCTTTTTCGAACTGCTTTTTCGGATTGCTTTTTTTCGGAGTTGCTTTTTTCGGACTGCTTTTTTCGCCTGCTTTTTTTTGGGTCTGCTTTTTCGGCCTGCTTTTTTCGAACTAGCTAGAAATGACAAATAATTTCGGCCCTGCTAAAAATTGCCTCCTGAAATGCTGAAATGCTGAAAATGGCCTTAGGCCCAATGATGCCCTAGCTGAAGTGACTGAAGTATCACCTCCAAATGTGCAACCCTTCAGAAGATATTTCACTTCCTCAATTATGCTAATCCAAGGGAGTTTTCGTTCCCAAAGATCAACTGACTATCTGAAACCACTTGGCTCCACAATAAACAATGTGACTGAATCACAATTTGATGTCAAGAGAGAAATAAACAACTAGATGATTAGAATGAAGCCCAAGGTGCCTATTTATTCTTTTTCTCCACTTTCTCCAGAAACTTTTAGAACATTATTTTATTTTATCTATTAGTGACTTTATAAAAAATATTTTATAATTCAAGTCACTTTATTAAATTAATTAAATATAAAGTTACCTTTTAATATTTATTTATTTGATAACTTTATAATTAATTAACTTAATATCACTTATTTATTTAATTAAAATAATTAATTAGTCATCCTCATAAAATATTCATTATTTTGGACAACTTAATTAATTAAATTAATTAAATCAAATAGCCTCCAAAATGGGGACATGACAGGACGTCGGTCAATGTACTCGACAGTGGAGGTATCGTGTATGAGTAGATCGAGAGGATTCAACTATAGGAAATTCCAATGTATCTACTTAACATGGATTGTGGGCGGATGCAAGTTCAGTGTGTGGTCAATGTCAGCACGGTTGGACTTGTGATCCCCTGTCCGATTGGCTTTGGAGATAGAGTCTTATGTTTATTAAATGTCACAAAATAAAAACAACACTGAGATTGAGTGCAGGTTGTCCACAAACTGTGGGTGTCCAAATGGGACGATTGGGATGGGGTTGCCAGTGTCACAAAGGTGATGTCAATGACCAATCTCAATATTTGTGATACCTATGTTCATTCTGAATTTGACACCGCCAATACTGGATCATGCTCACAATACATATAAGGAAAGCAGTATTATATATACTACAACATAACAGTCACGAAGAGTCACAAAATTATTTTGACAATTTTTCTTTTGACTCAAGAGAAGGCTGGTTTATTATATTATATTGAAATCGTTTACAAATCTTGTGCTAATTCGAGCAACAACACGAGAATTACAAGCTTATTCAAGCTCCTTTTGAGCAACCACACAAGAAACAAAATTTGGAAGACCAAGAGTCACAACTTAGAATCCACCTTTTTACAACTACACAAATACAACCAATAGAAGACCAAGAGTCACAACATAGAATTCTACAAAGATGTCCCTCTTGGGATTTGAACCAAGGTCTCCACAATGATAACTCATTGCTTCAACCAACCAATCTAAACCCCATGGATCCGGTTTATTATATTTGAAACTGGTGAGTAAGTAAATAATGTCAAAAAATTGGTTGTCATAGAACCAATTTCTAAAAACAATTGGCAGGTTTGTGATTTTGTAAAGTCACTTGATATTTTGAAAAGTGATGAAGTGCTAGTACAAGCTTATGCTGAAAGTGGAAGGACACATCAGATCTGATTGCACTGTCAGGAATTGCCTATTAGAGGGGATGTGAAATATGAAGGACCCCATGTTTGGAAGGGTATAACATATGTCAGTCATGCCTTGCATGCAGAATCTCTTTCTTTTGAGCATCCAGTCACTTAGACAATGGTTGAATTGTATGCTCATCTTCCTCAATGGGTTGTTAAAGCATACTCTCCTCTCTGGTGTATTTGATACTAAACCTAGAATATGCGCAATACCCAACAATAGTGAAGATGATATGCTGAGAACAAATAAGGAAAAAAGAGGAAGATTGATTCTGACTCAAAAAAAGATTGAGATTCAAAGGGAGCTTGACATTTCATTAGATGCAACCTTGAAAGACAGGGAGCAGATAGAGGATATGGTTTCATCAAACTTCAGTGATCTCGGATGTATTGACTCATAGGGAGTAAATCATGTTGGTAAGGAATCTCCAATGCTCAATAAATTGTAAATAGTTAAGAGCTAAGTCACAAGATTCGCCGAATTTCATCCTTTTGATTCGAATTTCAGCGAATTTCAACTCTTTCCGAATGTCATCCGAATTTTATGAATTTTAACTTAATACTGTAATTTAATATAATATTATTTAATTTTAAACTGATATTGAGTTATTTAGTTAAACTATTTAACAATGTTCAACTATTTTAACAACTTTGTGGATATATTAGTAATATTTAAAAATATATAAATATATATAACTAAATTTTAATGTCGAATTTTTTCCCGAACTTTTACCCTTGCCGGATTTCATTCGAATTTTATGATCGACGAACTCGAATTCGAATTCGAACCTTGTGACTTAGGTTAAGAGGACTGCAATTTATGAATATTGTTCATAACTATATGGGCCTATCCCCTGTGTACATCATGAGGAAGTGACGACTTCCAAATGATTATCACTTGTATTTGCAGAAGTTATTCTAAGGTGACAATCTTCTAGTAATTTCATTGAAATGTCAAATCAGTTGACATTCAAATATTAAATGAGTCGATATTCAAGATACTAGAAAATCAAATGAGTTGACTTTTAAATGTCAAATGAGTTGGCATTCAATATACTGGGAAGTCAAATGAGTTGACATTCCAGAAACCATTTTTATGTTGAGGTAATATGTTATTCATATTGTGTATGAATCTTGTTTATCCTCCCTAGCTAAGAGGGAGTGTTAGTGTTTGGTAGCTTTAGTTGAATAAATTGTAGTGCAAATATACATATTATATATATAAGTGTGAGATATAATATATATATTAATATATTAAATATTTGAGACATTTATTTCTCATTATATTAATTAAATACTAATGAATGGACATATCCCGTGAAGGGACACGTCTATGATTCTATCCATACTTTATCCTATATTAGAGAGATGGGTGCCATTTAGAAAGCATATACTAGAATGGCAATGCAACTACATTTTGTAGCGATCATAAAAACTTTAACAAAACTAATTATTATTATGTGTTAAGCTCAAGTAGACTTGAACCCAAGACCTAGACGAGAAACAATTTACCATTGTATTGTAGGCTCTTGCCTAAATTATAAAGTCTCTTTATTAAAATATAACAAAGTCAATAAATATTGTTTTGGGCAGCCATTTGACGAGAAAAATTAATAAATCAATCAATTAATGAATTAATTGGGAGCCATTTTTTACATGGAGTTTGAAGGCTATAAAAAGTTAATGAATAGATTTATTTGGAGATTATTATTCATTATTCTTTTGGATTGATCAAGTTTGGAGAGGATAACCAAGATTTGCAGCCTTGTTTTCAGACTTTTGAGAACAAAAATTCTCAGGAGGAATAATGCTTGCAGGTGTGAGAGATCACCCAAGGGCATATTGCAAGGTACTTCATTTCAGGGGTTGCGAGAGAGCTTAATAATTCCAGATCTGAAATAGAATTGAAATGGTAAGTAGATGTATTTTTTGGTAGGTAGATTGAAGGGTAAAGATTGCAGATTTTCGTTGGAATTCAATCTTATCAAGTTTTCATCAGTCATGCAGGAGGAAAACGAAGGGTAAAATGGAAAGAAGACAAATTGTAGATTAGTAGATTAGGAATTCATTTGCTGGCTGTACCACTTAAAGGGCTGGCCCATCCATCTCAAGGATCCAGCATAGGGTTTCTTGGCTTGAATCCTAGGTCATTAGATTTGTTGTGGCTACTGATTATTGGCTGCAAGTTAAATCAATTTCAAACAATGCCACTCCTTGCTGATCCCTTGTACCAGACATCGCCCAAAATGGGTATGTAATCATTAAGAAAATGGTTAGTTAAAATTAGTGGGGTGATTATTTATTCAATGTTCATTTACAACCATTACACCTCACTATCTATAGGACATTTTAGAAGAACAAATCTCTCAAACTTTTGATCACTAGGCATACCGATTATTTTATTTTGTTAGAGAGATGCTTGAGGCGTAAGGGGATTTTAAAGTTAATTTAGAGTGAATAATAGATATGATATGATATGATATGATAGATTTTAATGACGTCCACGAGACTAAAGTAGTCTATGGGACCCATGCAATCACCCTCCCCAGTCAGGAGCCAAACTAGTCAGTTGCAAAGTTTTGGTTAACTTGTCTCTTCTTCTCTGAATTTTGATAATCAAATCCGCTGTTCTCTTCACTTGATCTTCCTCGAATAAATAGTTGAAGTCCTTGTTCTGCAGAATTTTTGTATAATCAGATCTGATGTCGTTGTAAGCCAGAAATTCCATGACAAAGTGTTGCTCTGTCTCCACTGTTCCCATATTGCAGAATAAACATGTTTTGTCTGCCCACTCTTCCTTTGGAACTTGCCATCTACCAGTTTCACATCGTAGCTGATGTGAACTAGTTCTAATTTGTGCTATCAACATTTTTGCTTTCCAGTTAATAGGTGCCCTTATATAGGCCTTTTCATCATGACTAGAAGTGGGATTAAATTCTTTAATGTAATAAGATTTTTTTCGCCCTATGTGTCTTGTCCACAGAATATTGCGGAATTTTTCATTGACAAACTTTTTTATTTCTTGAATGTTATCCGGGCAAGTTTGGATGTTGATATCCCATTTTTGCATCCATTTGTCATTTTGTTTCATCCATGTGCTTTTCCGCCTCACAAGTTTTTCCTCTATTACCAACTTGGGCCAACGATGTGTTTCCAGACCTTGGGTTTTCTTTAAATAGCTTAGCATTCGGATCAATGCGACGGCTTCTAATGGAAAGGAACCCACCTCCACCAAAAGGATTTCATACGGAACTGTGGTCTTGACTTTAAGATTGCATGTGATGAAGTGTTTTTGAATTCTTTCTACTTGTCGCCATTTCTGTTTGGACATACTACCGCCCCACACTTCACATCCGTATAGAATAACCGGAGTGACCAGCAAACCAAACAGAGTTTTCATGGTTGTCCAATCCCATAATTCTGCGTTCCTGCACTTGTTTTGTAAAGAGTATAATGCCTTCCAGCCCCCTTGGATCCTTTTCGATCTGCAAGTATCCCAGTTGAGTTTGTTATGAAAATCGATGCCCAAGTATTTGTACTCTTCCACAATCTCAAGGGGGCTATTTTCAAACAGAAACTTGTCTTGTATGCCCCTATTCTTCTTTAGTGAGAAGATCATAATTTTGGTTTTGCTAGTGTTAACTTGCATTCCTACATCATGACAAAAAATTTCTAGTGCTTTCAAGTGCTCTTTCAAACCTTTAGCTGTTCTAGCAAGAATTATGAGATCATCTGCATATAAGAGCAATCTTATCACAAAGTGGGCCAGCTGCACCCCCTCACCATTGGTCTTGTTTATCCACTCTTCTAACTTGTCTTGTATGCCCCTATTCTTCTTTAGTGAGAAGATCATAATTTTGGTTTTGCTAGTGTTAACTTGCATTCCTACATCATGACAAAAAATTTCTAGTGCTTTCAAGTGCTCTTTCAAACCTTTAGCTGTTCTAGCAAGAATTATGAGATCATCTGCATATAAGAGCAATCTTATCACAAAGTGGGCCAGCTGCACCCCCTCACCATTGGTCTTGTTTATCCACTCTTCTAACTTGTCAATATAGAGCCCGAATAGTGTTGGAGAAAGAGGACACCCTTGCTTAACCCCGATGTTGCTGTCAAAATCTTCTGATATCCCTTCTGTCGTTCGGATTTTAGCTTTGACCTACTCATATAATCTGTAAACAGCTGACCTAAGTTCTTTAGGGACTTCCAGCTCTACCATTCTATCCCATAGTTTATTACGTGGCACTGTGTCGAAAGCTTTTTTAAAGTCCACGAAACAACAAAAAGCCTCGTTCCCCGGAGTGTCCCAAACTTTCTCTATCAAATGCCTGAGAGTGATGTCGTGATCTATAGTAGAGTGCTTCGTTCTAAAGCCTACTTGTTTCGGTCTAAGTGTTTCGATGATAGCTTACTGTAAACACTTTTGAAGAAAAAAGTACGAAACAAATGATCCTTAGTGATAATTGTTGGTTTGCTAAGAGGCCACAATTGCCAACTTTTGATAACTTGCTAATTTTATTATAAATTGACTGTTGATTTGATAGTTCATTTTTCTATTATAAGTTCCTAACTTGTCTCTTTTCAAGTTTTTGTTTGCAAATATGTTTTCTCCTTCACCTCACTTATTGTAGATGTCACTATATATGCTGATACAGAGTCTCCTATTCTTGAAGAAATTAATGAGACATTTGGCAACATGCTTAGGTAGATGAAGTAAGCAATTTGGAACAAAGATTCTAATATGAGATTATATGAGTAACATACTAATCTCTTATTTAGAAAGCACCAACATCCAAAACAATGGGCCACTTTTAACATTGGGTCTTCAATGAATGACATACATTATGATAGTCTTCGTTCACTCAATTCCGTAATTCCCATCTTCTCATTTAGCATACCATAAATATACTTGTGTGCTTGTGTCTTTTCTTATTCTCCTTATCTTCTCACATTTGTATCTTGCATAAATGTCTCATAGTTACTCATATGCTTCATGATGATATCATTTATCTCCACCAAATCTAATTATATTCTCATTCACCAACCTGCTCTTAAACCATATATTCTTTATTTCATAAATCAACTTAGAGCATTTTCACTGATGTATTCCTTCAAGCAGAAAAATTCTTCTCTAAGGTTTCTAAAACCTGTATGGATATTATTGCAAGGCTTGTTCTTTTAAGTTACATTTTATCTTTATTACATACCTCCTCACAGGCCCTTTCATGCAAAGGAGGCGATCATTCATAGAGTTAGCTTTATCAAAGGAGGCAACTTCTCTTTGGTCAGCCTCATTAAACATTAAGAATTTTTTTTTAAGTCTCTCGAAAGGGGCTACAACATTTGGAGGCTTGACTCATGTTTACATCTAATATTTGTTTAATTAATTCCCTTTTCTTTTAGCAGATTCCTTAGCTGTCCTTAATTGGAATCTTTCTTTCTTGCACATCAAATTAACATCCTTAGTTGCTAATCATCCCAGCCAGCATTCACGTTCATTTCCATGAGTGTTTACCTTGGTTGGATATATACTCTAATGCATATTTTTCTACTCAGGCCATGCTTGTTCTAGCTAGACTTTTCTGTATCTTCCCAATTGCATAAAACTAAGCAATAACGATAATGAAGGACATTTCTCTTTTCTAAGATGGAAAGAAGTCTTTAGGTTGATAGATTGTAATTGTCATTGCTTGTTATCTCCAAAGCTCATTATTGACATACATTATTATTTAGATCAACCAACATCTTAGATAAACTAAGCCTGTGACTTAGTTTCTCCTAATTGTTCAAGTAACTTTGTGCTTGATTATCTGTAAATACCAAAAATTCTTTAGGCAATAGGTAATGTCTCCATTTCTTAAGTTCCTAGACCAATGCATACAACTCCAAATCATAAGAGTACTTCCTCTTGGCCTCTTTCAATTTTTCACTGAAGAATGCTATTGGTCTTCCTTCTGGATTGATCACTGCTCCTACAGCCAAATTAGACGTATCACACTCAATAGAGAAATTTTTTCTGAAATCAGGTGTAATGACCTAAATTTCCCATCCTTTAATTGACTTCTATTATCATACAAGATTGAGCAAATTACAAGTTCATAAGCAAGGGAATTGACTATTGACTATTATAATAGACTAATTGTTTCTCGGAAATATCTTAACTAACAATGATAGGTGAAATCAAAAACTAATTTTTATGAACATGAGATAGAAGATCATTAACTAGTTGATACACTTAAATATCTTTTCAATTAATGAAAGGAAAGTAATGCAACAACATAGTTAATTATACATATAATTGAATTCAGATACACATGGAAAGGAACAAGATGCCCATTAACTTCATTTGGCTTTGAATGAAATCTTGATCTGTCTTGTGCAAGTTTAGACATTGGTGGAGAGGAGAAGCATTGACAAAGGCTTAACCACCCAACCACAAACCTAGTGTATCCCCTCTCACTCTCAACATATAATGGCCCTACCCTGTGTGGGAGAGAGCACGAAAGCACCATTATGTCATGCCACCTAAGCATCTTGGTGTTAAAGTGTCAACCATGCAACCGGCTAGACCCTATATACCCTCCTAACAGTCTGTCTATCTGACCGGTGGCTAATCTGGCCTCTAGTGATCACAGCAACATCAATTTCATCCAAACCTATCTTGGCCAGGGATTTACATGGACACGATGTGCCCAATCACCCACCACTTGACTTGGCAAACAAGACATTCCTCAATGGACCACCATAAATTAACTAAGTTATAGTTTTCTAGACTTGGGTTTACTTTTCTTCTTTATATTTTCACTGACACGATTCTCAATTTTGCAGGACATTCCCACAGTCTATAGTTCCATGATTTACACCTTTCATCTCAGCCTTACTCATTTGTCCTTGATGATCATTGGTGTACCCATCCAGCATTCATGGTACTTATAGATTTCAATTTTATAGAACAAGTCTCCCCACTCCTCAAGGGGGGTTATTAAATGAGCTTATGATACTATTCCCTTATTCAAATCATGATTAACATGCTTGAAGGTGCACTTTTGAGGAGTAAGCCTTACACTCTCAAAGACACATAGATACTTAATGACTTGTACTTACAACTTTCCTTGGCTAATCAATACAAAAAGATTTATTGAGCAAGGCCATGATATATTGCTCTCACAGGGCCGTTCAGATTTTATATCAGAACTAGTTATGTAATTTCACATCATGCTATAGAGGATCTTTTAACAGAAATAGACATGTAAAATTTAATAATATTTGTAGGCTCAATAACTATCTTTCAAATAAACGAAGCATGATATAAATTAAATGTAATGTTCCAATGTCTCACTATCTCTGAAAAAAAATGGATTCGTTTAGTTGAATGCCCGAAATCAACTTTTCCAAAACTTGCACATGGGTAACCTAGATAGGTCGTACGGTAGTTTGAATGTTGTTGAGGACCGAGTGGCCATACAATGTTCTGAAGGCTGTACAGGTCATACAAAGGTAAAATGTCAAGGTCGTACAGTAGGCTAATGGTCATACGGTAACAATAGGATGACTATACGATATTCAAGATGATGTCCATACAGTGCCAGGAGGGGTGTACAGTTTGAGGGTGGTAGCGTACGGTGGGACTGTGTGTCGAAGACAAGGGGCCGTACAGTGAAGCAGACAGGTAGGCCGTACAGTATGAGTACTGGAGGCCGAAGGGGTGGGGGGAGATGATGCTGTGCAGAGGTTGTTCGTACGGTGGTACGGTCAAGATGATGTATGGGGAAGATAGGAAATGCAGCACGACAAAGAAAATTCGACAACCCAGTTAGCAATTGCAATATATTAAACACGAATAACTTGCACGAAAAAACTAGAGACCAAATGCGAACAATCCTTCAAATCAATATTTGTCAAACGATGGTGCTCCGACTTGCCAGATCCGAGTGAAGTGTTACAGGTGACAGAATAAGGTGAGGGTTGAATCCCACCGAAACCGGATGAACCAAATAGGGAAGGTCTTTCACTTCCAAAATGGTGAACGATAGAGAACTCCAATAGGAATTTGCAGTACAAAGAAATAATCCAAATTGCATACCTAATGACTACCTACAAGTCATGCTTAAATACCCATCGGGAAAACTTTCCAAGGGTATACAAAGATAGCCGATGGCAACACAAACAACAGAAACAAAAAAATAAAAATGGGTCCAAGATATTTTAAATCAATTGGCCCAATAACAAAGATATGATTAATAAACTATTTTATGACAGGAATATTATAGTCCTCCTGTCCCAAATTTTTTTGCCCTCAAGCAAACACAGTGCCAGATGCTGTAGAATGTGCTTGCCTTCCCAAGTAGCATCATCCAGCAGCAAGTGTTTCCACTGTACCAAATATTCCTTCACTGTTCGATTTTGTAGGGTCTTCTCACGTACTTCAGTAATCTCGGCTGGTTCCAAATTGAGTTTTCCTTCTTCATTGAGTGGCAGAAGGTTTGAAGCTACCGTGATGTTTTGTCCCACACCTTTCTTCAGGTAGGAAACATGAAAAATGTTGTGAATACGACTCCCCTCCGAAAGTTCTAGCTCATAGGCAACTTCACCGATGCGACGAACTATATGATAAGGGCCATAGAATCATGGCTTCAATTTTTCTTTTCCCTTCTCCTTCAATGAGGATTGATGGTATGGCTGGAGCCTGAGATAGACCAGGTCTCTCACTTCAAAACTCTTCTCCATTCAGTGTTTGTTGGCATACATCTTTTATTGATTCTGTGTCTGTTGTAAGTTTTCCTTCAGGTATCTTAGGATGTCCTGACCCTCTTGAAGCCAGTCACTCGCCCTTGATGCACGACTGTCACCAAGAACCATGTCGATGAAGGAAAGGGGTTCGTACCCATATAGTGCTTTGAATGGTGCCATTTCGATGGACATGTGGTACGTGGTATTGTAATAATATTCCCCTAGGTGTATCCATTTGACCCACGCCCGTTGTTGTGCTAAGATGTAGTTTCGAAGGTAACCTTTGAGCCACTTGTTCACAATCTTTGTTTGTTCATTTGTCTAAGGGTGGTAACTAGTACTTAGTGACAATTTTGTCCCTGCCAAACAATACAGTTATGTCCAAAAGATACTAATGAATCACCCATCTCGATCATTGACAATGTTTCGAGGTAACCGTACAGACGAAAGACTTCTCTAAAAAAAAAATCGACAACTTGTGTGGCCTGAAAATCTAAGGGGATGGCAAAGAAATGTGCATACTTTGTCAATCTGTCAACCACTACGAAGATACAATCCTTTCCGTTCACTTTGAGAAGTCCAGTTATGAAATCCATCGAGAGACTTTCCCACCTATGTTCTAGAATTGGCAGAGGTTGCAATAACTTGACAGGTAGAGTATGTTCGGATTTGTTCTGCTGGCAGACCGCACACTCTCTTACATACTGCAATACGTCTCTTTTAAGTCCTTTCCATGAGAACCTCTCCTTGAGATGTTTGTAAGTTTTGAGGAAGCCTAGGTGTCCTCCCAAGGGTGAGTCGTGTACCTCCTTCAAGATTTTCTGCTTCAATTTGGATTCCAACACTAAAAATATCCAATTCTTAATGTAAATGATGTCATCCTTCACTTTGTACCGATCATTCGGAGTGTTGTCATCCATTAGCTCACAAGCAAATGTGTTTTTGGAATATTCTACCAACAAATGTGCTTTCCAGTCGGCTGAAATCTATGTTAGTAAGTAGCTGGCAGGTTTCCAGGACAAAGCATCTGCAACCACATTGTTCTTTCCTTTCACATATTCAATGTCAAAATCAAAAGCCTGAACCTTGCTCACCCATTTTTGTTGCCTCTCGTTCAAGTCCCATTGCTCTAGAAAATATCTCAAACTGTTGTGATCCATACGAACGACAAACTTGGCGCCCACCAAATACTGTCAAAACTTGGTTAGTGCATGTACGATGGCCAACAACTCTTTGTTGTAGATGGAATATAAGTGTTCTGTTTGCATAAGCTTCCTTCTTTCATAGGCTATCAGGTGTCTTTCTTGCATCAGCACTACGCTAATGCCTTCTCTGGATGCATCGCACTCCATAATGAACGGTCGAGTGAAGTAAGATATAGCAAGCATGGGACAAGTGCTCATTGTTTTCTTTAGCTTATCAAAAGTGAGTTGTGCCTTTTCGTTCCACTAGAAGCAGCCATGTCTTGTCAGATCTGTTAGTGGTGCGCTGAGCTGAGAGAACCCCTTTACAAACCTCCGGTAACAATTGCATAGTCCAAAAAATCCTCGCAACTCTGTGAGTGATTTTGGGGGAGGCCAATCAAGGATAGCCTAAATCTTCTCCTGATGAACTTGAACGCCATATTTACTGACAACATATCCCAAGTACAATATTTCTATCATACCGAATTTACACTTCGATTGCTTGGCAAACAAAGACTGATCCTTCATAATCCTTAGGACTTCATCCAGATGCTTTAGGTGTTCTTCCCATGTTGTGCTATAAATAAGAATATCGTCAAAAAATACTAGTAAGTACTTACACAATTGTTGTTAAAAATGTGATTCATGCATGATTGGAATGTAGCAGGTGCGTTTGTCAATCCGAATGGCATGACCAAGAACTCATAATGCTCGTAGTGACAACAAAGAGCCATCTTTTCCATGCCTTCCTCCCTCATACGGATCTGATGGTATTTGAAACAGAGATTTATTTTCGAAAAATAGACTACGCCATGTAATTCATCTAGCAACTCATCTATCCTTGGAATGGGATATCTATTCTTTATTTTTTTTTGTTCAATGCACGGTAGTCCACACACATGCACATCGTACCATCCTTCTTGACCAATACCATTGATGATGCGAAAGGGCTAGAACTAGGACAGATCCATCCTTTCTCTAGCAATTCTTGAATCGTCTTTTCAATCTCATCTTTGAATTTCTTGGGATGGTGATAGGGTGTGGTTATGACCGGCTTGGCTCTTGCTTCCAACTCGATAGTATGTTCAAACCCCCAATGAGGCAGTATGCTTGGAGGAATGTCAATAAAAAATTCATCATGTTCACTTAATATATTCTGGAGATCATCATCCTGGGGAGGTGTTCATTGCCCTTTTATAGGTTCCGTCAAGATATAACAATGTGCAACCCAAGCAACGTCATCACGTCGAAAAATTGCTTCCATCCAATGTGCAGAAACTTCCTTCGGACTTTCATTTGCCATTCCACGGAGAACAATCTTCTTTCCATCGACAACAAAAATGAAGCCCATCTATTTGAAGCTTTGAGTGTATTCATCAAGTGTCTCCATCCACTGTATGCCTAGAATAACCTCCATATCATCAAGGTCCACTATGAAGAAATCCTCGATCACCATGTGATTCGCCATTGTGATACTTAGCTGAAGAACAAGGTGTGTGCAGGGCAAGAGAGTCCCTTCGACAACCTTGACCTGAAATCCTGTGTGTCTCCGTAAGTAGGCCGCTTCTTTTCACCAAAGATAAGTTTATGAAGTTCAAAGTGGCTCCGCTATCAAGCATCAACATAACCCTTTGTCCTTGAAGGGTTCCCTGCACACTAAAAACCGTGCACCTCAGGCTACCAGCTAGGGGAATAGTTCCTCCACGCTGTACCAATGTTGCAATTCTTTCTGTACAGTTCAAACTAGCCATGTTGGTGTCATTGTGATGTTGGTTTTCTTTGGAGGGTGCTTCTTCCTATTTATCCTCATCATCGAACACAACCTCAATGTAGTGGATCTTTCCTTTTCCCAAGCATCTATGCCCAAGTTCCCATGGTTCTTTGCAGTTGAACATAGTTTCTTCCTTCGGAACTCCTGTCTAGTAGCTTTGTCCACGTACGGCTTTCTCGGTGGAGGTTTGTTATCTTTGTCCCTCGAAAACACCGGCAGTTTGGAATGTGAGTAACTTTGTGAGGATGATGCCATACACCTTGCCTTCTTAATAGCCTTTGACAAAGTGGCAAGATTGAACCCTTTTACTCAACTTTTCAGTGGTTATGTCAGTCCGTCCATGAAGAGCACTATCCGTCTTCTTTCAAAAATGTTTGTGACCAAAACAGAGAGTTTCTAAAATTCTGCAATGTTATGGTCAACCAATCTAGTTTGCCTCAATTGTGCCAAATCTTTGAAATTGAGTTCTGAATCTTTACCGTCAAATTGATCTATCAATCTCTCGGTGAATTTCGCATAGGTATTTATTTGATCATGCCCCAGTGTGATGGTGTCGTAATGCCACCATTCATGCACAACTCCCTCCAAGTGTAAAGCCACAAATTTAATTGCTTCTTCTTCTAGCATGGATTAAGCTAGAAGTAAGTATTTGCCTTCATTACCCACGCTTGTGCCAATATGGATCCAGATCGATCAAATGGTGATAGATTTACTTTACTTAAATTCCTCCTGAAATCATCATTAAAATATCCTTTGT
The DNA here is from genome assembly GCA_028749045.1 of Cupressus sempervirens. Classification (NCBI taxonomy): domain Eukaryota; kingdom Viridiplantae; phylum Streptophyta; class Pinopsida; order Cupressales; family Cupressaceae; genus Cupressus; species Cupressus sempervirens. The sequence continues at coordinate 439,915,950 of CM053784.1, forward strand.
TTCTGCCTCCCGAATATCTCATTCTCAGATTTTCATAATCTTTTCAAGATATATCTTCCTTAATATTGGCATTCTTCTAGTCTTCTCTCAACTGTTCTTGCATTTCTTCAAAGGTCAGTTGCTTCCCTCCGGGTGGTGTCTCTGTCTGTGGGGGAAAAGACGGCATGAAAGGTTGAGAGCATGCTGGATGAGGGTTTGTTTTACTCGAAATCAAGTCTGTGACCATTTTGTTCTCCGGATATTTTATTGTCTGCTAACTTCTTGAGAGTCTCTTCCATGAGTTGCTGAGTATCATTGATCTGTGCCTGATTCCTAGCAAGTTCTCTCAATAGTACCACGAGTTCGGTAGCTGTGGGTTCTGGTTCGGCAGCCATTCTATCAATGGAATGGGTTCTTCTCTTCTGGCTATAATTTCTCATTCACTGTCCATAGGTTGGAAGGATTGAAGCTTTGATACCACTGTAATGTTTCGATGTTTCACTATCTCTATAAAAAACGGATTCGTTCAATTGAATGCCCGAAATCCACTTTTCCAAAACTTGCACATGGGTAACCTAGATAGGTTGTATGATAGTCTGAATGTTGCTAAGGCCTGGGTGGCTGTACGATGTTCTGAAGATTGTATAGGCCGTAAAGAGGTAAAATGTCAAGGCCGTACGGTAGGCTAATGGCCGTATGATAACAATAGGATGACCGTACGGTATTCAAGATGATGCCCATACAGTGCTAGGAGGGGTGTACAGTTTGAGGGTGGCAACGTATGGTGGGACTGTGTGTTGAAGAGAGGGGGCCATATTGTGAGGCAGCCAGGTAGGCCGTATGATATGAGTATTGGAGGCTAAAGGGGTGTGGGATGATGGTGTGTAGAGGTTGTCCGTATAGTGGTACGGTCAGGATGATGTATGGTGAAGATAGGAAATGCAGTACGGCAAGAGAAATTCGAGAACCCAGTTTGCAATTGCAATATATTAAACACAAATAACTTGCATGAAAAAACCAAAGACCAAATGTTGACAATCCTTTAAATCAATATTTGCCAAAGATGGTGCTCCAACTTCCCAGATCCAAGCAAAGTGTTACAGGCAACGGACTAGGGTGAGGCTTGAATCCCACTGAAACCAGACAAACCAAATAGGGAAGGTCTTTCACTTTTGAAATGGCGAATGATAGAGAACTCCAATAGGAATTTGTAGTACAAAGAAATAATCCAAATTGCATACCTAATGACTACGTACAAGCCGTGCTTAAATATCCATCGGGAAAAACTTTCCGAGGGTGTACAAAGATAGCTGATGGCAACACAAACAACGGAAACAAAAAAAATAAAAATGGGTCCGAGATATTTTAAATCAATCAGCCCAAGAACAAAGATATGATTAATAAACTATTTTATGACAGGAATATTACATTAAAAGCATTATGAGCAATTTGAGATGCAACTTAATGAGTATGAGACAATAGAAATATGATGCAAATGCTCCAATTGCGAATTGCTATAGGGGAGGCCACGTGGAAATGCAAAACCAATAAAATGCTCTATAATCTCTTGATTGTTCTCAATCATCGCCACCAAGGTGATATCGTATTGACAAGACAATAGTAAAATAATGTGCAGTAAATGCAAGAATAATCACTCAGAAGCAACCTCTGAATGGTCGCAATTGGGCATCTTAAAGAATGAGGCTTGGTTATTTGAAAGTATGAGCACAAAAAAGAGTTATGTGCATGGAAAGAAGGTGAAAAGTGGTGAATAGGAGTTAAAATCTTGAATTAAAATGCAAGGCCAACACAATTAGTTAAAAGACTATAGCCGATGGGCTCTAAATAATAACTCATTGTCATAAGTTAGAAATAATAAATTAATTACCATGTTTGTTATACGGATATCTATTTTATTTACATACATTTTTAGGTGTAATACACATATATACGTACTTATACATAATATTCCACATATATGTAATTTTATGCATGCATTGTATTTTAAGTATACGTATATATACATATACGTCATATTTGAATATATGCATACATACATATACATGAATGTAACATGTACAAATGTATGTAAGTATCATGGGTACTATTATACTAGAACATGTCTAACATTACAAGAAGGATTTGAGATTGACTCATTTTATCAAAGGTAACTTTTTTTTTATTCACTTTATAGCACCAATGAATATTAATATATCTTATTAATCTTGTTGATCTAGTTAGCTCATGGTGGTCACTTGATGTATGTCTAGTTTGTCCTAGCTTGTGTTCCCTGACCATGGTGGTTTAGATTCATACTTGTTAACTTTGGTAGCAGAATGGTGCTCTCGTACCTAATTCCCTCTCTGCCAATGCTTCCCCCCCACTATCATGCTACCTGCAAGAAGAATTAGCATGGTGAAAGCATAATTCTGCATTGATCAACTGAAATTAGTCATCATAACTAATAACCAAATTAACTGTAATAGCAAGTAATTTGACTAACATCTTCTCTTCACATGAAACATGATGACCAAAAAATACTTCTATTCATATGAACTTCAAAAATGAGTAACTGATTTAACTAACAACTTGAAATATCAACAACTAAATGAATTTTTCAAAATCAACAAAATAGGTGATGGAACATCAGGGAATGCAAGTATAGATTGTTTTGCTACCTTTTTCTCCAGCAACTCAAATGACTTATCTATTGTTGGAGTCCAAGAAAATCTACACTTATGCTCTCCTTTGATTCTCTCTAAGATGGGGGTATATATGTGGCTAAAATTTCTGATGAACATCCTATAGAATGTTGCCAATCCATGAAAGCTTCTGACTTCTCCCACTATTTTAGGGGCTGGCCAACTTAGTATAGCATTGATCTTATTTGGATCCATTCCTAAAGTCCCTTTTGATATCACAAAACCAAGATACGCTAGTTGATCATCAATTTTTCCTCATGTAGCCTTTCAAAACCTGGTCTAAATGTATCAAATGTTCTTCCCTAGTTCTGCTAAACACCAGTATGTCATCCAAATAAACAACTACAAATCTGCCAATGACTGATTTTAATACTTCATTCATAAGTCTCATAAAAGTGCTTGGGGCATTTGAGAGTTCAAAGGAAATAACCATCCATTCATATCATCCTTCATTTGTTTTCAAAGTTGTCTTCCACTCATCTCCAACTCTAGTCCTTAGCTGATGGTAACCACTTTTGAGATCTACCTTAGAGTAATATCTTGCTCCATCGTAACAGTCAAGTAAATCCTCAATCCTTGGCATCAGAAACCTATATCTAATACTAATCTTGTTAATGGCTCTTGAGTCAATACATAACCTCCATGTTCCTTCTTTCTTAGGGGCTAGGACAGTAGGGACAACACAAGGGCTAAGGCTCTTCCTGATTAATCCCCTTTCAAGCAAATCTCAAACTTGTTTGGCTACTTTCTCATTTTGCATGGGTGTCAACTTATATACAATTTTGTTGGGCAATGTAGAGCTAGGGATAAATTCTATTTGATGACTAATTTCTCTGATAGGAGGTGAAGTAGCCAACATATCCTTAGAGACAATTACTTTGTACTTATCCAATAGGTCTCTAACTTCTTTAGGTCCTACTTCCCTCTTTTCCTTTTTGACTTCTTCTTTTAGCTTTTCTCTTCTTGCTTAGGCCTAAGAACTAAGGCATAACATGGTGTGTCTTTCTCCTTAATGACTTGCAAAAATTTCTTTCCCCCTACACATGTGACAACAGACTTCCCTTTGGTTTTCTATCATGTTATCAAGTAAGGGTTCCATGCTGTATCTTAATCCATCCTTGACTATAGTATAGTTATTTTTTCTACCATCATGTTGGGCATCTAGAGCATATTGCCATGGGCAATCTAAAAGTAAATGGCAGGTATCCATTTCTACAATATCACATAAAACTTTATCTTTATGTTCTCCTATTTGAAATTCTACCCAAGATTGTTCATTCACCCAATTATGTCGCCCTTTAGTCAACCAAGACACCTTATATGGAGAAGGATGAGACAATCGTTTTAGTTTCAACTTTGGAACAGATTCCAAAGACACAAGATTTCCAGTTGAACCTAAATCAATCATAAGCTTACATACCTTTCCATGGCTCTAGCAAATGTCCTGAAAATTGTCTTTCTTTGGGGGGGCTCTTGGGCACTTGGAATCTTCAATAGGGTTCTCCTTCTTCTGGCACCAATGGTTTTGAAGGTGAATTAACACTTTGTGTGTCATCTTGGATCAATTGTGTCCTTCTTTCCCCTTGTTTGTTAGAATTATTCATCTTTTGGATCAGCTATTTTTGAAGCAGCAATTAAGGGAAGGCATGAGGATATTTAGTGTTGTGATGGTGATCCTTTGGTTAAGCATGATGTTGGAACTCAACAAATTGAGGATACAACAAGAGGCCAATTATTTTAGAGAGCAGACTGATTGGATGAAGCATAGTGAAAATGTAGATCTCAAGTTGATTGATAACTCACTCTTTGAGATGAGCGCTGATTGGACATTTGAAAATCCACTTTTCAAGTTGGATGAGGAAGTTCTTTCTAATTCTAGTGATGAGAATGGATTTGATTGCAGAATATGGGACCCATGTATAGTTTCTAGGGATTAGGTATGGTCACTATTGGAGTGGTGGATCAATTTCTAGAGCTAGTACTGCTGCCCACTTTTTGATGAGCTTACACAAGTTTGGATCATGAACAACAAATGAGATGAATGGATTCTTTAATTCATTGGTTGAGCAATTTTTGGTTAAGGATTGATGGTAGATGTGATTTGATCATAGGTGATGGATTTTCAGCTACTCCTATGTATTCAAAGGCTTTAGTGTTGCTAGTTGGGGAACATTCTTTGGGTGCAACTGAATTATTCTTCACTTGGATGTTAATTTTTGACGCTATGGTTTCAGTTGTTGACCGCAATAGTAATATTGGATTGGTTATCTTCAAGGTTTGTTTTGTTGAGTGGTGTTTACCTACAACAACTGGTTGGAGGAGCTGGATAGATTTCTATCATTTCCTCCTTGATAAAGGTTGGACTAATGATGAGCTCCCATCATCATGTGTTGTTAGTAGTGTCTATGGCTTCAAATGGAGAGAGGTTTCTAGTTGGATTGAGGATGTTCTCATTCATGGCAATAGCACATGGAAGATTGACTTGACTGATTATACATGTGGGGTGATTTGGGATCCTAGCATTGGCATGTTGAGTCGATTACTTAAAGTGGGATTTTTGTGTGTTGCTTCACAACTCCAGGCATTGTGATCATTAGCTCACTAGATTGGTGGAGCAATGTTTCAGAGGTTGATATGGGATCTTGGTATTTGGTTTTGACATACAAGTGCAAATTGCTTGAGGGAAAACAATCCCTAGGAAGGGAGGACTGTAATGTCCCCTTTTTGGGACATTAACAGTCAATTAAATAATGAAATTTTAAGTTGTCAAATTATATACAATTAAATGACAACTTAGTTTAATTATTTAATAAATTATTAAAATGAGTTTCATGGCCTAGTGAAAAATTAGTAAAGTCATTTAAGTTAAAAAAGGAAAATAAAGAGACAAGAAAAGGAATATGATAAGAAGGAAAAAGGGAAATAAAGAGTCATAGGGAAATTAAAAGAACAGTGAGAGGCTCATTCTAGTCATGCTTGGTTCTTTCCCTTGGAGAACATTGGGACACTTTGGCTTCCAGGACGTTTGGAAACGAAATTCCTCCAGCTTGGATGCATGGTTACGAGGAGACCCGTCTCCCCCCTAAAAGTCATGTCTCAGAGACTTTTCACGTCTCTAGAGACCTCAAAAAAGGTTGGAGACTTCATGGTGAAGTCTCCTAAAGTCTCCCTAGTCTCCTAATCCAAATGGTGAAGTCTCCCCGAAGTCTCCTAATAAAATATAAATGTAAAATATAATATTAAATAGTTTTATATATTTTAGCCCTCATTTTAATGTTTTTAATGCAAAAATTAAGACCAATGACACTTTAAATAATTAAATCAATTAAAATATTTTAATAATAAATATTTTATTGAATAAATTAGTAACTTTAAAAACTTTAGAAATTTGCCAGAGTGGAACTTTTGAAACCAGCTGATACAAGGTTTGCCTCTTATTTTATTCTTCTTGATCGCCTTTGTGAAGTCAAAGGAGCTTTGTGTTCCACCATGGTTAGTGATGCATGGGCTTCTTGGAGACAGTCTACATCGGACACTACAGTTGAGGTGAGAAGTTTGGTTCTTGATGATCACTTTTGGGCCGATGTTAGATTTGTTGTGGCATTTATTAGGCCCATTTGTGAGGTGATCAAATCTGCAGACTCTGATAGGCTTTGGGGGAGATTTATGAGGAAAAGAAATCCATGTGTGAAAGAATCAAGACAATAACAATGTTAGAGATCCCTCTTTATATCCTTTGATAGAAGATAAACTCCATGGAAGATGGAATAAGTTGAAAACACCCCTTCATTGTGCTGGATATGCCTTAAATTCTAAATGGCATAATACAGAAGAGACCAAGAAGAGGGCCCCACATGAGGATAGAGAGGTAATGAAGGGGTTTTGGGCTGCAATAAAAATGATTTATGGTCGAGTTGATGAGACTTTGGTTATAAGGAGTCAATGGAATAAGTTTTCATGTGGACAAGGTGATTTTGCTTTAGGGGAAGCTTTATATGATATGTGAGCAAAGAAAGACCATATAGAATGGTGGTGGAACCATGGAGGTGATACTCCTGAGTTGCAATCATTTGCAATAAGATTGTTGTCACAAGTGGCTAGTGCTTCAACTTGTGATAGGAGCTGGAGCAATTATGGTTTTATTCATTCATTGAAGAGGAACCGATTGGGGTCAAAGAAAGTAGAGAACTTGGTGTACATTCATAAAACACTCCGCATTCTCTCTCGTGTTGATCCTACATATATGGAAGGTCGCTCAGCAAAATGGGATCAAATTGCACATTATGGAGATGTTGCAGCCATGGTGGAAGAAGTAGTTAAACCAAATGGCCTTAATGAATTACCCCCAGTTGTACTACCATCAGAGGAACCTAAGTTGGAGAGATGATTTTTTGGAGAGCATGACAGCTGAAGACCTTGAGATGGATGATCACAACCTTGTGGAGTAGATGATAGTACCATCAACATACTAGTACTAGAAAGATTTCTGTTTTTTGTTTATTGTACTAAGCTTGTTCATTTTGTTTGCATATCAGCAATTCAGCATCAAACTATATTCTTTTGAATTTAAAATTTGAATACTTAATCATAATATCAACGATTATCAATCTAATATGATGATGATCATATGGAATATACAAAAAAACAAGTATGTCTATGAGATACATTATTGTGATTATGTGAGTTTTGAAATATTTGACTCTATATTAATGTGACATTATTATTATTATTTACTTTAGTCTTTTAGTTTTACAGTATTACTATTTTCAAATTTTGTATTTAGTATTAGCCTATTTAAACTATTAAGAAAATAAATTGCCATCTCCAAGTACCCTCATCTCCTAGTTTTGAAAAATTGTCATACTGGTACCAGTACTAGTACTAGAGACCTCCAAGTCTCCCCATCTCCCGGTGACCTTGCTTGGAGGCAATGGACGGAAACCCATTTTCTATTGGAGATATCACTTAGGTGTCTCACTTGGTGCTTCAAATTTATACTTTTGGTTATCCAAGCTAACTATAAGTTTGGTGGCTATGATTGGATAGTTTGTTGGACATTGGTATTTCTATGTGTGTGTGTGTGTGTGTGCGTGTGTGTGTGTGTGGGTGTCATTCATTTCTAATAACATATTCTTATACCTTCCTCACAAAGAGTACCAATATACTCTTATACTCTTTTGTTCCCTTCACAATCTTCTTCACCCTTCTTCATTGATGATCTTTTGAACAAAAGATATTTTTCTTTTTTTCCTTATATGAATGCCTGATCTATTTCTTTTGTTATTATTCCCAATCCAATCTTCCCCTGGAAAATGGATTTGATTTTGAATATATTTCCTCTAATATTGAAGGCTTGCCTACTTTGAATTGTTGAAGACATCCCTCCCAGACAATACCTCTTCCGAATAGATTGCCAACTAAATCATTTGCTGTGTAATCCATATCATTAATTTCCTTAATGAGTCACTTTTGTGTGAGAAAACTAGCCGGTTTTTTGGCCATTGGCATTTGTTACTAGATCGTTTGTTATTTTCAATGATTTATTATTTGTTGCAATATATTGCTGCCTTTGTTATATTACTATTTAATTAACTTCAACTAGTCTCCATACCACACAAAATTAATGAAAGATTCCTAAATCACTGACTTGCTAGCTTACGTGTTTTTTTAATCTTTCCTTCATATTTTCATACTGCTCGTCTAGTTCATGCTTGTTAATGTTTGGATACCTCGTTATTCATTTTCTGGCAAAGTATCCTCCACAGGCTTAGGGTCATTGATGAATTATTCCTCAAATATTCAACTTCCACTTATATCTGCCATGTTGTAGATGTAATGCCATAATGATCAGCTCTAACGATTTCCTTATTCTCAATCTTATCAAATCTTTGTTCATCCATAAACTTATTCTGATATGTCGATGTGATTATGCCACAAGTGTCAATAATTTAGGTCATTTTCTATTACTTTAGTCAGTGGCAAGGACTATACTATCAACGAAAGGATAGATATCATATTTTATTATTGTTTATTGTTTATTATATTTTAATATCATTATTAACTAACCAGCTTTATTATATTGATTGATATTATTATCAATAATATTTACTTAAACTAATCATTTATTTATTTATAATATTTGATTAATATATCTATATTTAGAACAATATATATATTGAATATATTTGTATTAATTATGGTTCATGACATATAATGATCGAATGTTTCAAATATACAACGCCCAAGTTGCTTCACTAAATTGTGCACCATGGAATACGATGATTGCATGAAATTGCCATACAAAATACTTATGGAATATGGCATCACAAACAACACATGCAAGCTATCTGTCAAAGTACAGAGCCTTTGAAACTTCAAAACAATAGTGATCAAACTGCAAATACCCCTGGAAAATGCATGTGAAATGTTGAGTCATAGACAATGCACACAAACTAGTCGTCAAATGCTTCAAATAGATATCGCACCATATGCACAAAATGGATTTACCATTGGAGAAAGCAATGCAAAACTCCACAACCTCTTTTTGGCATCCCCCTAGCTGTGCTATGGTGATGGAGATTTCTGTCAGATACTATAGCTGGAAATGTTCTGATTGAGATGCATAAAGTGTGAAAACATAGACATTAGATTGAATTGTTTGAGAAGATGCCTTAAAGGCATAATGCCTCAAGAAAATTGAATGAAATGATTACAAAATATTAACAAAATGGCAAAAAGAAGCTGTCAAAATATTTGATTCAACTGAGTACTCACAAACACATCTTAAAGTCATTTGTTTTGTTTAAGTAGTTAGTCTTTATACCCAACATCAAGGATCTACACTGATAATATAGAATATTTAGATAGAATGGAAGAAGCTCTTGAAGAGATACATCACAATGGGTTTTTTTTCATGATCCATGTAGTTCTATGTTGAATGCCTTTGGGATTTTGAGTCAACTAAAGGAATTTGAAGATGGATTAAAACAAATGAATAGAGATTTAAATGTAATCTCATGATTCATGTATATGACCCACGTGTAGAGAGTGGAAGGATATACCAGGCATGTAATGTCCCCGATGAGATGCACCTTGTGCGACTACCTGCAACACTAATTTAGCATGCCTGGACAACCTCTGTATGGTGGCTATGCCTTCACCGTCTAAGTCAGATACCATACGAAGTGTCGTACACAACTGCCTTGCCTGCACACATCCAATTTGCCTATATAACTCAATAGCCATCCGGTGTTTTTCAGTCTGTACGACCCAACACTTATGTACAATGATTTTAGTTCTGCCACAGTCCTATATGACATTAACTCCCCTTGCACACAGAAAGTCTGTACAACACACCACCCTCGGGTTATGTTTGTTCTATAATTAAAATTAGCCATACGACCTCCAATTGGTCTTCTTTACAGGCCTGCATGCACAATGTGAATGTTGTGAGACTTTAGCTCTCTGTGCACGGACAGTATGAGTCATATTTGACCTTCGAATGATGTAGGTAAATATTGGGAAATTAGTGTAAGCAAGGTTATTGATCACTAGATCAATGCTTAACTCGGAATAGGATTACATAGCTGTCAAGAATTGACAATTATACAATATATAATTGACACCAATAGCAAACCATAGAATAATTGACTAGAAATTTGAAAGTGATCCAACCATGAAGAAATGAGCTCCAAAATTATTTTTTATCAATAACCATAGAACATTCTCAAAAACCTTTCAAAAATTCCTTTATTTTCTATAATTCATATAAGTTCAAATAATAAAGCGACTTTATTATCTCCCTTTAGTATGCTGCTTAAGTTGCATAGTGTAACTTCATCAAATTATTAAATAAAGTATTTAATGCTAGATAATGAATTTAATTTATTCCCTTGCAACCTGACTTTAGCTTACAAGAATTAAATAGGCTAAGTGGTTGCTCTTGACTACTCAGAAGAAGACATTATAATCTTTACTTTTTGAAATTGCTTGCCCTCAAGCAATTGCAGATTAGGATGTTGCAAAATCTATTCACCTTTTCAAATGGCATCCTCAATGGGCAAGTCTTTCCATAATGAGAAACTTCTTGATTACTCTCCTCCTCAATCTCCTCTCCCTGATATTTATAATCTCATAAAGAACCAGCATGGATTTCCCTCATCCAATTGTGGAGGCTCATTAGATGATGTAATGTCCTGCCCCAGTGCCTTCTTGAAGCAAAAAACCCAGTGTTTGCAGATCTACTATCTGCTAATTGTTCAGTTGTGTTTGGCCATTGCTTTTCATTATCTTGTGCTAAGGGCTGTAAGCACTCACTGGATATTTTATGAGAGCTGATAACACTTCTGAAGCCAACAACAGAAGAGTTAATACAGGAGATAGGCTAATCGAGCAAAATTTAACCAAATATTCTGTATTCTTCCATTTTCAGCAGATTATGTTCTGCACATTTTTCAAGTAACACGTGTAAATCCTTATTATTTTGCTAGATTTTGTTATCCATCTTGTTTAGTCAAATCAGTGATCATGGTAATTTTCAAGAATTAGAGGTTTTGAAAATATATATATATATATTAGCAAAAGACGTTTGAATTGTTTGAACACCAAATTCAAATATACTCTAGTGATAATTACAATGTTTAAATAAAAAGGTCTAGTAAATATTTGAATATTTGTTAACATAAAAGTAGATTTATTTTGATCAAATGGTTGATGTACTTGGCAATTCCTTAAAAAAATTACTATCTACTTCAACAAACTGTTTACTTTGTTTTATTCCATAATGTTGTGCAAATTTTATTTCAGTTTATTCACTCCTGCATGTGTAGTGTAAACATTTGTCTATAAATGTTCTGTTATATATTCTACATTTCAATCTCTAAGGTACCTTCGTGAGTCTTAACTACAAACTAATGAACAGTGATACAGATAATTTCTTCTTTTCAGAAATGGTTAGTCTTAATGTCTGACCATTGTACTTGAACAATTCTTGCTTGCAGGCATTACCTGCAAGAAACTCGGCTCTTATTGTAGCAGATTGGCCTAAAATATTGCTTCCAAGAGATGAAAAGGCTGTAGAAAACTTTGAAAGCCTGCAAACATTGGTGATTTTTTTATCCACAGATGTTGACTACAAGCTCATGCTAAAGTAACATGTTTTAATTCATGTTTTCATGCATCTTTTATTGGGCAGTCTATTTACTTATTTTACTTTGATGAATGTGATAGATTAGATCCATTCGTAATGCCAGAGCAGAATATTCTGTAGAGCCTGCAAAACGGATTTCAGCAACTGTAGTTGCAGCACCTGAGATACTGGGTTATATTGGTGTGAGTGCCATTCTGTGAAAGCCTTTTTTGAAATGATGAAATTAGACCATCTTAATTGAATAGTCATTAGGCCATATTAAACAATTAGTCATTAGACCATATTAAACGATTAGTCATTAGATCATATTAAGTGATATAAAGATACCATGTCACTCAATCATTTTAAGTTGTTCATACTAGTTCAATCCAAATTTCTAGTATACACTAAAACATCAATAACTTATGCATATTGCTAATATCAGGTATAGACTACAGAATATTATGACATATATTAATATATGTGAATAGGTTGAATGCTGGGATGGTTCTGTGTATTTCTTTCTAATTGTTTTCGTCATATTATTTTGTTTTAATGGGTGAGGAACCCATTGTTAACAAACATTCATAATTCAAAACTTTACTAAAAATTTGAATGGATTATAAAAGCTGTTTTTTTTCTAAATAGTTATGTATATAGTTACATTTACATGTATGTTCTTCATCTGTGAATAAAAATACCAAGTCCAAGGCACCTTTAATTATTTACTGAGTGGTGCCAAAATATGGATGAGTTATTAAGGATTTTTGAATTAGATATATGCAAAAGAAATCAACAAGATACAGTTGATTTTCTATTATTAGAGTTGATTAACTGACCGAGACTAACAAAGGAAGCAAGGAAAGAATACAAATTGGTATCATGTACAGCATGGATTTTGCCAGTTGATTTTGTCAATTGTAATTCAATTTGAACCTTGTCAGCTTATTACTCCTCTGTATGATAGTATTTTTATGCTGTAGCTTCTGTTAGAGATAGTTTAATGAGGTGTTTCTTCTCTAATTTTAGCATTCTCTTTTCCTTTCTTATAGGCTGTGTTCCAAGAACATATTTTATTGCAACGCATTGATTTACTGTCACGGAGCTTGTCAATATTGTTAATTTTGTCTATATTGTTAATTTTTATGGTAGTAATTGTGAGCTATAGGCAAACCATCAGATCTGTTGCCATCCCAACCATAGATGATAAACTCTTATTATCTCTCCTAAGCACACTACATATTCTATAAATCGCAGAATTCATTACCATTGATGCAAGAATGGCCTTGTGTATTTATGAATCAATGTCTCATAATAGACCTCCATTTGGCATTGTAGTTTCGGCACAAAGAACAGGATCAGACCTATTAATTACAAGTTACATTCAGATAGGTCTTGCCCAATATAATAATTGCAAGTTACATGAATAGCCTAAATGGGACCAGACACAAATAAAGATTGATTTGACAAAACATTAGCAACATGGTTAAGGTCAGCATGCCAATTAGCCATTAGGTGTACTAGGCCCACCCTATGTAATGTTCCGATCCCGTTTGTAGGTGTAGGTTCCGGATTCGACAATTACCTCAATTAAATGTCAGTTTGTATAGCCTGCGCAGTGGACACTAGAAGTCCGTACGGTGGACAAAAGGGCAACCGCAAGGGTGAAGAAACAGTCTATACTATTTGGATACCATACAGTGATGTTGGTCTAGGCCATATGGCCTCCATGCCCTACAGTGATGTGTCTCAGCCGTACGGTGGAGGCACCATTCCATACGGCGGTTTGTGGGAGTCGTACGGTGCAAGTAGATGGATCCGTACAGTTGCAAATCCAATATTCGATGGAGGCTATACAATGCATGGGCGAAGGGTGATGGAAATGTAATCACTTTGCCAGGGTATTGCACGCATCCACGCAAGAAAGATAAATCACTACCAATAACAATTATATTGTAGGTGATTGCACATAGAGAAATAACAATAGCACTTCAGATTTGCCAGACACAGATGATAGATAAAATGCCAGTACAAATAATTACACACATAATGTATATTCACAGACGAAGATGGCACTCTAGATGTGCCAAATCCAAAGCAAAGTAGAACACAACAGAATAGGGTGAAGGTTGAATCCCACCAAAACCAAATTAGCCAAGTAGGGAAGATCTTCCACTTCTGAAATGGCAAACAACGGAGAATCCCAACTGGAAGTTGCAGCACAAAGAAAATAATCCAAATCGCATCCCAACTACTACCTACATGTCATGCTTAAATACCCCTTTGGAGGAACTTCCCGAGGGCTTACAAATATAGCCAACAGCCACACCTACGAAAACAATAAAATAAAAATGAGTCCGAGATATACTAAATCAATCGGCCCGTAAACAAAGGTTTGATTAATTATTTATTTTATGATAAGAACATTACACCCTAGAAGGGATCCCACCTAGCTACACATCAACAAATATGTCTTTAGGATTTTTCCTTTTTATTTGGAGAAAGCAAATGTTAACATCATTAGATACCATAGAGATAGTAACATTTTTACCCGTTTAGGAGCTTACAAGTTTGAACCCATCCTTAGGCCATTTCTGTTAGTGTTTTAATTTGTACAATTTGGGACAACACAAAATGAAACAGCGTGTAAGTGAAGGGAAGATTTAAAACCTTTGGATCCTATGAAAGAAATGCAGAAGATAAAAAATAACCTTTCCAGTATAGTGAATAAAAGAAGGCTTTAACTACCACTACAGTTAATTTATCCTAAGATTACTATGTTCAATCCAACCTAGCTACATGTCAACAAATATGTCTTTAGGAATTTTCCTTTTTTATTTGGAGAAAACAATGGTTAACATCATTAGATACCATAGAGATATACTAACATTATTACCAGTTTAGGAGCTTACAAGTTTGAACCCATCCTTTGGCCATTTCTGTTAGTGTTTTAATTTGTACATTTTGGGACAACACAAAATGAAACAGCGTGTATGTAATGGGAAGATTTAAAACCTTTGGATCCTATAAAAGAAATGCAGAAGATAAAAAATTACCTTTCCAGTATAGTGAATAAAAGAAAGCTTTAGCTACCACTACAGTTATTTATCCTAAGATTACTATGTTCATTTTGAGAAAATATTAGAGCTTAGCTAGAAATAGAAACTATTGAAAAGACAAGGCAGAAGAAATGTCTCTTATTCGGAGATTGAACAAAAAGATGTTTAGTGGATGTGTACAGATAGGTTCTGAGAATGCCGTGTAAGAGTTGTGGTACTGTGAAGGTGTTGAAAACTGAGAGCATTCAAGATGTAGAGAAAAAGAAGATGGCCAAGTTTCAAAATGATTGTAGTGAAATTCTGTTTGCACTAGCAAGAGAACTTAGTGCAGATGCCTCTTTCGATTGAATGGGTCTTGAGTGATATAATGTGATCCTCCTTAGGTGCCTGCAGTGTATGCAGAACTGCAATCTGTAGGATACAAAGTAGCTCAAACCAATATTTGGAAAAGAGGAAATTGTTGATTGCTTGGGAATGTGTCAATCAGATTTGTTTGGTACTCCATCACTATTTCAGACAATGGAAGAAGTTCATGTGTGTGATCTTTAGCCTATTGTGCATTGTGCTAGGAAAATCACTAAAGTTTTAGAAGCTATAAAAACCCATGGGACTTCTACAATGTGTGTAATGCCTTTTGTAAATGGAAAAGGTGATGTGAAACTCATCTAGATGCTAAGGTTCTACAAGGTGAAGCTTTGGATTTAGTTTTAACAAGTTATATGATAGAATAAGTTACAAGTTTGAATTCTCTATAAATAAAAACTAACCTGATTCCCATAACATGTACTTGCTATTTACAATATGTATGTCAGTATGATTTGTTTGCATAAACGTTTTGGATTACACTTCATGAGTGATGTTCCATTCCTAGGAGACTTCTACAATGTGTGTAATGCCTTTTCTAAATGGAAAGCTGATGTGAAACTCATATAGATGCTAAGGTTCTACAAGGTGAAGCTTTGGATTTAGTTTTAACAAGTTATATGATAGAATAAGTAACAAGTTTGAATTCTCTATAAATAAAAACTAACCTGATTCCCATAACATGTACTTGCTATTTACAATATGTATGTCAGTGTGATTTGTTTGCATAAACGTTTCGGATTACACTTCGTGAGTGATGTCCCATTCCTAGGAGACAGGTAGATGAGTAGGGGTTGGCCTATTATCAACGTTCCTATAGGTCAGCAAAGAGGATAGGAGACCCAACTAGGCGGTCATGGAACCTAGGAGGTGGCTCTGTGACCATTTCAGACACTCAGATGGCAGTTCCTACTTTTTAGGAGGATCCCTATTTTCTAGGAAACAACTGTGAGTTGGCTCTAGGATGCCTACGAGCCATTCCGGATAATTTTAGACAATCTGTAAATTTTAGGGAGGGGTCCTTTTTTTTGGAAGGACTAGTAGTTCACTAGTTGACCATTCGGAGAACCATGGAGAAAGTAACATCCCTTTTGAGCAGTTTTAGTTGATTGGAGACAATCTCGTACTTTTTGGTAAGGATCCCTATTTTGTAGGGGGGTCTGTCGATTGCAAAGTTACAAGAATCAGAATCGGCAAGGCTAAATCAAATCACCAATCAGCCATGAATCAACCACGAAATGGCAAATTTAAAAAACCCTTGAAATTTAGAGATTTTAACAATTTAAAACTTATTTCATGCACCTTTTATTGAATATAACTTAAACACACTATAACATCATCAAATAGAAGCTAACATACATAAACATGGAACATAAATGATAAATCCACCACATATGTAACTACGTTACACATAAAACGTAAATTGCAGCTGAAGTAAATAGAATTCATAGGATCATAATGACTCAAATCATAGAATGTATGTAAGATGAAGATCCATAAGACATTAAACCATAAATGTATGTAAGATGAAGATCCATGAAATGTATGTCTATCAGTATTTGTAAACAAAATGAAAAAACAACACTCTAGCTCAAGCTTCATCATCATCCTCAAGCTCAGTTGCAGCCTCAGACTCAACCTCTGAGTATCCTTTCTACCTTCTACAAAGGCATCTAAGGTAGGTCCTAGAGGACTATTGAGCCATAGCCCCCGCATGTAAGATGGGCTCACGAACAACATCACTAGGGCTTGTGTCTGTGTGTGTGTGCGCGCGTCTACCAATGCCTACATGTGCTCTAGCCACCTCCTCTGCCATGGCCACAGCCTCAACCTCTCTATCTACCTGGTCAACCCACTCATGGTCTGCCTCAATGAGGACTGGATCCACAGCCTCAATGAGTCACTCTGATTTTGGATCAATCTCCTCTAGAATGATCAAGGAGGAGTCATCGTTTAATGTCTAATCCTAAGACACAGGTTGTAATGAACAAAGACAAGACCATTCAACCTCTGCATAGACAACCTATTTTTCCTCTTCGAGTGGATATGCTCGAACATGGACCAACTGCGCTCACATCCAGAAGTGCTGGTTGGCCGATTTTTCACGATTCACAAAGGTGATTTTGGGGAATTTTTGTGTGAATCGATGATTCATATGATGAAATCACTAATCTAGTTCATCGATTTGAAAAAATTGGGAACCATGAATCGAATCGCCAAACCGGCGATTCAGGTGATTTCATGGAAATTCTCGTTACAGTGGTCGATTGGCCTATAGGACTTAGACATCATCCATGATAAGGTGACTTCAATCAAATTCTAGTAGTCCAAGTGAGCATATTATGAATAAATCAGGAAATTTAAAAATATTTCCGAAGTGGGGTAAAATAAATAATAATAAAGTGAATTATTATAATCACTTTATATTGCAATAAGATATAATATAGACATGGCACAATTCTACAAGAGGTGATAGTTGCAAGTAGAAATCTAACTAAACACGGGGCCATGTTTTATAATGATAAATAATGCCTTAAAATTCAATTTATGATATTATTCTTTTTAAATGAAGTTTATTATAATGAATTGTGGGACTCCTTAGTTAGGGTTCAAACTTATTGGAGAGAGGGAAAAGTAAATAAAAGGAAGGCTTGGGATTCAATCTAGCATCCATTCAAGTTTATTTTCTTTATCAGAATTTTTGGTTTTCAGAATTGGAGCTAATTGTAGTAACAGGTCTAATTCTTAAGGACCAAAACCCTTGAAGAGTAAATTGGATGAAACCCAATTCACTATTGTGGAAGATCTACCCAATTCATATGTTGGTTAAAGTTAAGAATGCAAACACAAACAACTAATTGCCATATAATTTCTATTGGGGATAATGCAATGGTATTAGCACATAATTCTGCTAGGTCGAGGGTTTAAGCTCATTTCTATGCATCTAGGCAGATTTGAGACTTATGGATATTATATCCACAGGAGAGCACAAGCATAGATAGAGACTGATATAGAGGCTCCAACAAGTATGGGTGATTTACATGACGACGATGTGAGCCCCCCAACATTGGATAATACAGCACCAAAAAGAGGACCCTGACTGAGAGATATTTAGAAGTCTCACTAATGCACAACCCAAGATTGCACAAGCTTTAGATAGGTTACAGGATATCCTTAACCGACCAGATCCAGGGTGAGATAGAGAGAGGCATGGTAGGCAAGATAGAGGGAGTAGGTCTATTTCAGTTGCAAGCAATCATAGGTGTAGAAGCTTTTTTTTCCTCAAATGATAACCCGTTTGATTCTCCTAGACAGGACATGAATGACACATACACATGCAACTCATGGGCCTTTACAGCTACATTTCCCTCCCATAGTAGGCACCAATAGACCCACCAGAGGGTGTTGGATTTCAGATCCATTGATGTCAGCTACTGATGAGTGGCGAGCTCTTCCACAACATGTTAAAGATGTTTCCTACAACCCCAGTATTGTGTACAATACAAGGAAGTTCAAGACCCACAAGAGATGGCCCATAGGACAACAAAATGGAGATCTTAAGCAAGCAACCAACAAGCTTACATTATCTCCTTTTAATGTTAGTGGGAAGATTAGTGCACAAGCTTGGGTGCACAAACATGGTATATACTTCTCAGTTAAGCCTATGACTTAGCAGGAGGCCATTCAATTTGTTATACTACACTTCGAGGATGTTGCATATAATTGGTGGCATGGCTTGGTCACCCAAAACCATGAACTTTACATTCGTACATGAAGTGCACATAGCAACTTATTTTGAGATTTGATCATAAGGATGTGGAGTTATATTACAAGGATCTAGTGTTAATTAGACAAATTAGTCTTGTTGAGATTTACATTACTGAGTTTTAGGGTATTGTAGGGTTTTAGAGATGCCCCCTAGATGTGTATTGATGCTTTTAATTGAGGGATTACATGGTTGGAGAGTTTAAGCCCAAGACCCTAGAGGTTAGAGATTTAAAGCCCAAGACCCCAGAGGAGGCTATTCAGATTACCCTTGATCTTGACACTTCGCCATCACCTACTTCTTATCAGTAGGATAAGAAGCCTTACAGGAGTACAAAACTAGCTTAGAGATCCTCTACACAGCCCAAGTGTGCACCACCACCCCCCAAGATGGATCAGAAGACACACAATGATTTAAGGAGGAAACTTTTCTTTACATGTAAGTAGCCTTAAGAGCTTGGATACAAATGCCTTGGAACAGTGCATCTCATTGAGGTTCATTTAGATGTGGAGGATCAGCATATTCAAAAAACAGATTTTAAGGGCAATAATGATGATTTGAATGATGTTGCTTATGGTACCATTACTACTTTATGGCCCTAGATATCAACCTTCTATGTTGGAAGGAATTGTCAAGGAACAACAGGTCTTATGCATGGTAGATAATGGTACTACTCATAGTTTCATCAATGAATGTTTCATTGCCAATAACGGACTGGAAGCAAAAGCATATGATGGATTTCTTGTCATGTTAACAGATGGTTTCAAAATAGGCTGCACAAGAAGGATACCCCAATTATCTATTGCATTGGATAATTATTCTTTCACATATGATATTATGTTGTTGGTATTGGTGGAGGGACGGATGTGGTACTTGGAGTGCAATGGTTGAAATCTCTTGGGAGGTCAGCCTTCGACCTCGGAAAATACAAAGAAGAGTCAAATGCATTCAATGATGACTTACAATGCCCAGCCATCACCTTATAAAGACCTCCAAGCGTCTTTGGTGTGTTTGTGGATAGTCTGGCATTTTGTCCTTTCAAATCCCGTTTTGGTACCTCCTCCTCCTTGTTTATAGATTCTAATGCTTACCGACAGTACACATTATATATAGGTTTAATACACAATAAAGAATATACCTTGTTAATGTGTAAAATACATCCATGATTATTTGATTAATACAGGGAGACTGCAACTCGCTGAAACATTTTTTTGAAAAATTTCAACCATGGAAAAAATGCATCTCCGTGTCTCATCATATACTCCCATGGTCAAAAATCGGGAAAATGTTGATGCTACACCTATATAAATTGCTTCAAACAATATCAATTCTAAAAAAAGAAAACAACGGACATGGTAGTAAATGAAGAATTAAAATTTCTTTGGTAAAGTTTCATAGTGCATCAGGAATATGATGCTTTTTGTGGTTAAGAAATATTGCTCAACTTATGAATTGTGAAAATATGATATCATTAATTTAATTTCAACGTGGTGATTATGCTTGTGCTGCTTACAGAATGAAAAGACAGTACTTGCAGCTCTTTCGCGATTGGATATTGAAAATTTGCATTTTACTCTTACTCCTCCAGGTATGTTTACATTCTAACTAATGGCTAAAAAACATGATGCTTTCTTAGAATTGAATATCCAGAAGTTCTAGGATACTTTCGGTTTCCAGTGCATGATCTGCCGAGTGATGGACATGATTATAAGATGCAACCATAAAATATTACCAGTTTAAGATGATTTATATTTAGCTTTCCCTCATCTCCATGGAAAAAGTAGGTGCTTTATTGTGTATTCACTGGCAGCATGTTCAATTTTGTAGAAGATGCAAAATTAGCTGTCCATGTTATTGCGAGCGAAGGATTGGAGGCTTACCTGCCCGTCACAGATATGGTAGATATTTCAACTGAGATTGAACGTGTTTCTAAGCAGTTAGCAAAGCTTCAGTCCCAGTATGATGGACATATGAAGCACCTCGCTTCACCAAGTGTAAGTTGTTGTCAACTTTTATTTTCATCAATTTATAAAATGCAGTGACTTAACGAATCCCAAATTGACATGACATTGTGTCTTTTACAGTTTGTAGAGAAGGCTCCAGCGTTAGTTGTTCAACAAGTGCGGGATAAAGCAAATGAAGCCAAGGAGAAAATTACGATTCTCAATAACCGTTTAGCTTTTCTTCAATCCACAATTCTTAGTTCTAAATGAAACTGAACTAAAAAGTTATTTGCTCTCCAAAGGATTGTTCTTCTTGATTATTTTGGTTTTATGGAAGCAATCAAACCTGGAAGTGCTCTCTGCAGCTCCACTTGCACTAACTTGATATCTTCTGCCACGGCCAGCAGTATTCACAGATTAGCTTTTAAAATTACCTTCAAATGTTTGATGATAGAAATAATATTGTTCATTTACAGCAGGCTCCATAACTGGCCTTTTGATCCCTTAGACCTGTAGTCTTATAAATGTCAGCAAAACCTTTTCATTCATTATGTAAGAAGCACATATCTGCTAGATTTAGATGTTTTATGGCTGCATAAATGCTGGCCATACCATTATATCAAAAAGTACATTGTATTATTTTTTAATTTAAATTATTTTTTAAAAAATTCCTTGGCTGTTTGTTGTATTCTTTTATTGAGCTATTGGTGACCTATTCAATATCTGACTTGGCATGATTGGTTAAATAAAAAATATTGAAGGAGGATAGGTGTCATTCTTTAATCACAGTTCAATTGTTGCTAAATTTTTAACTATGGGAAAATGATCTATATTTTAATAGAACAGCTATTACTGAAAACTTGGAAAAAAACATTCTCATAAGGAGCTTCAAATTAGCCTTTGATTTTTTTTTACGTATGCTCATGTGACACGTTAAGTACTTAAGCCATTAAAGTTTTTCCATATAAATTTTTAATTACATATTTTAGTAAATTATTAACTATTTAAAATTTGGAAGTTTCACGACTTAACTGAACTCTTTTCCCTCCTTACAAGCCTCCATTTTTTTCAAAAGTTAATTAAAAAAATATATTATTAGTGATTTAATCTAAAAATATAATATAAGATGATTGCTAAAAAAATTAGTAGTAGAGCTACTAGCTCTACAAAATGCTGTTGAAAAAAATTAATAGCTATACTGTATTGGCTTTTGAAATTTAGTCATGATTATTGAATTCGTTTAACATTTTGTTATGCTTTGATCATCTGCTATTTTTTTTAATTTATGCCAAAGGGTTATATGAATTGGATCCTTCCGTGGATCGAAGGTCAAAATCAGAATAACCCAAGGGAGGACGATTGCAAGAATTGCAGCGATCAGATTTTCATTGTTTTCTTTTAACTGTTCACTAATTTTTTAATTCCTCCAACAAATCACAGCCGTCAGACTGTCCCTCGGTTGATGCTCTCGAGAATGCCCAGTTTGAGATGTTACAAGGTCAGACAAGAATTTCCCACAAAGCTTTCCAAATCTGTAAATTTTGCGAAGTTTGTGAGAAGATGGTGAATGAAAGAGGAATAAACATTTTAGGTTCGAGCACCTTATGTGACTGCTTATTGGATCGGATCACATTTACGATAAAAATAACGTAGTATAGATATCTTAAATAAATCTATCTATGATAGATATCATTACAAAATAATTATTATTTAATTTACTACATCTAAGATTATTTATATTTCATTTAGTTCTATTTATTTAATTTTAAACTAATTTAATCTTTTTATTTTAATTTCTAAAAAAATAGAAGATTTATATTTCCAAATATTATAATTTAAACAAATATTTTATTCTGTATTTATTAAATTATTTTTAGAAGTATATTCTATTCATAATAAGATTTAAACTTTTGACATGTAGATGGTTGTCAATTTAACGTAGAAGAATAAAAGTTAACATTAACATACTCACACCATCCCACTCCACTCATTCTATCATTGTAGAATGTCTATTGGCATTAATTAGAATTCACAACTGTGCAAAAGATTTTTTAGTTTTGTTTTATAGTTTTATCGTGCAATGCTGCACCATCCCTAGAATTGGACATAACTACCATATGATTTTTTAACTTTACATCTATAAAAACTTTCTCAAACTTATTGTTAAAATATTTTCAATAATTAAAGCTCATTGTTCAAATATATATCAATGGTCTTGGATTAGGAAATAAATGTTAAATCTAGAGTTGTGTTTTCCAACATTAGTGTAACATGCAAATTAGAAGTGCTTTGAATTTCCCAAATCAAAGGTCATATGTGAATTATCTTTGGTTTCCAATTCATTATATTTATCTCTTGTTTGACTAGACTATTGAGGGTTCCATTTTTTTCGATGATGAAATTCTAGAGGGTGTGGAATTTATGCTTAGTTTCTTGTGAGACAAGTTGAAATTATGGTTAGTTTCTTATGAGAAAAGTTGTAAATATGTTATTGATTTGAACCATCACAGTAGCTTGCACATTGTTGAGCACTTCAAGGAAGCATAGTTGAGTTTTAATAAAATCATAGTATGTGAATGGGTCAAGTTGACGATAGCTATTTGATTTTTGTTTTTTTGCACATTGTCAATTTGAAGCATTTGAACAACAATTTGTTAGTTATGAAAAGATGTATTGCAATATAAAATATAAAGATGTAAAAGAGTAAATACTCGAATACTGCATTGAATTGGAACATCAAACATCGAACATAAATAGTCAAATTAGCATCTAGTTAACATCGAGACATCCCCCAATCCTTGACAAAGGTGGCAAAATCTTATGGCATCACTGGGAACAGGGGGACAAAGCCCATAAGTCCTTGATGCATCCCTGTTTCCGAAACGTGGGGCAAAAAGGCCGAGTGGGGGAATGAGTCTCCATGTTACTATGGTATGTGTACAAATTTGATATAAGGTTTTTTGACCTATGGGTTTTTTGAATGCAATGTGATGTATGTTTATGATCTGTGAGCAATAAGTTTGAGAGTGATGTGTTAAGGGAGGCCATAACAATCTTGGTGGGAGAGAGTTATACAAAACAAAAGTTTTTTTACTTCAAGTTTTTGTCTTTTGATTGGGGGAATTTAATGAATATTTGTTATTCAAATATCAATTTCAACTCAAATTCCAATTTTAGTTTTGTAGAACCAAATAGTAAAAAAAAAAAAAAAAGTTTCTTCCCCAATCAAATTTCAAGTGAATCAAATGGGTTTGGAATAATAAATCCAAAATCTAAAAAATTTTGGATTTGAGACCAATGCTACAAATTCTAGCAACCAAAAGGGTCCTATTCATTTGAAGATAGTAAATGTGGAAATAAGTTGTTTCTCTATTTTGTTTTATTTCAAAGATTATTGTTACCTATTCACAACATCTAACCTTACATTTAATCAAAAGCACATTTGGCTAGACAATCTACTATCTACTTAGAAATATGAGTAAAAGCAATAGATTCCAAAGAGACACAATTTGAAAATTTGTGTAATAAACAAGGCAAGTGCCAACAGATGTCATCTAGTTGTTGCTTATTCAACAAAGTCACTACTATCTAAAATCAAATTTACAAATAATCCTTTTCTAGCTAAGATTAAAATATTGTCTCACAACATTAAAAAAATGGCAAAAGCCTCCATGTAGTTATTTATATCAAGGCCTCTATAAACAGAAAAATAAACTAGGCATCTCCAATGCTATCACACCCTATATTGCCAATATTGACATGACTAGGGTCTCATTGAGAAAAGTCATTAGTGTAAATTTCCAAGGTTCTTTAGGGAGGGGTTTACTAACCCTTTGCAAGTTTTTCCCCACACTGGGGTTTCATGGTGTGATTGGCTTTTGTTATTTTTGCTTTTGTTGTTAGTTTTTGTTAATTAACCTAGAGTGTCGATTGCTATAAATTAGAGAGTTTCTTTTTGTGAATTTATTCTATAATCAATATGTAGTTGGGTTATGAGAAATTAACATGGTGTCAGAGTCCTAACTCTGAAAATAGAACCAACATTTGTAACACAAATTTTGAAAGGAAAAAATCAGATTTTTGCCTCTAGGTCCTTATGTGACTATAGAAACTAGTTTTTGATATGAGGAGAGGCTTGAGGGTGCTTCTAGCTTCTTGTAGTGGAAGGTTCGAATTACATTTGTTCTCAAGGACAACATGTTGTGGATCTATGCTAGTACAATAGTGACACCACTTGTGATGATCATGTTGCTTCAGATTCACATGAAGTCAAGGAGGCAAAGGCTCAAAGAATGATTCTTGATAGAGTAAGAGGTCATTTAGTTCCTCATCTATCAAAGAAAGACGTTGCCAACGAGATGTGGGAAATGCTCACAAAATTTTATCAGAGTGATTGCTAGAGTCGTAAAATGATGCTTAAGGGAAAAATGCATAATAGCAAGATGTCCAAAGGTAAGTGTGAGTTCTTATTAGTCCAACCTGACACAAGTTAGAGATGAGTTGGCTATTGTTGGAGAGACGATTGCTAAATATGAGTTGGTGTGTATAGCCTTGAATGGTTTTTCGAAGCGCTAGGAATTTTTTGTCAACTATGTTGTTGGTAGAGATTGACTAAATAATTGGGCAAGGAAGTGGCTATGTAGCTGACTATTTCAACAAAGTTTGACCATTTTTTAATAGTTGATAATAAAATTAAAAATCACAAACAATGTTCATGTTATTTTTAATTTATTTAATAATCACTGCTAAATAGTGAAAATGGCAACTGCATAGTTGCTTCCAACTGGGCAAGACTGTGGGATGATTTTGTTCAAGAGGAAATTCGTGAAGGTTCTCATCAAGGAGACCAAACAAAGAATGGTCAAGATGAAGAAAATCTTCCTCATGCAAGCAAGGGTAAGAAGAAGTCTAATAAAAGGCAAACAAAAGGTTCTTCCAAGAGTGGGCAGAAGAAAGATCTAAGCAAGATAAAATGTTTTTGTGGCTATCAGATCATGGGTCACTATGTTAGCCAATGTCCAAATAAGAATAAGAAAAATAAGGAGAATAAAAAAAGCAAGTTGCTACTACAGCTAAGGTGGATGAACTTATATTACGATTTAAGAATGAGTTTTCACCCATCGACTATCTCTCAAGCTCAATTGCCAACATGGTTTGGTATATTGACAATGGGGCTTTTTTTCCACATGATAGGAGTCAGAGACTATTTCACCAAAATGGAGAGAAGAGTTGGATTTCTATATTGAGCTCGGTGACAATACCAAGTGCCATGCTACTAGTGTTGGCACTATCAAGTTTCAGAAGGAGTCAAATGAACCCTTGGTGGAGGATGTGTTGCATTTCCCTGGAATGAAAAGGAATTTATTATTGAGTTCTACTTTGGAGGATAAGGAATACATCCTAACCTTTGAAAGGGGAAAAGTCTATAGTCATCCCAAGGATTTGAAAGTTGCAAAAGTGATTGGAGTCTGGCATGGCTACTTGTTTCAATTATAGTTAGAGCCAACACATGTATTAGTTAGCAATTGTAGAGGGCAAGGAGAATTGTGGTATAGGAGGATGGCTCATCTTCACCATGAAGCACTTAAATGTACTCAAGGGAATAGTGATGGGGTTGCTTGAGATGAAAACAAAAAAGCACGAGGACTATAAGGGTTGTGCTCTTGGGAAATATGTCAATACTGATTTTGCAAGTAGTGACAATAGATCTCAAGGGATTTTTGATCCCATACACTCAAATGTGTGTGGACCTATGTCAATAGGATCCTTAATTGGGTATAAATATTATGTTACTTTTATTGATGATTTCTCTAGGAAGATGTGGGTATATCTTATGAAGATCAAAGATGATATCTTGAGTAGGTTCAAAGTGTTTAAGGTGTTAAAGTTGATGAAAGATCAACCCCACAGCTCCCAAGAATCACCTGCATGCAAACACCTGTCCAAAAAGAGTGAAGAAAAAACTATGGAGACTAGAATTCCTAGATCCACATATGAGACATTCTTGATGAGTAAGAAGAGAGATTGCTATTATCAAAAGTGAATGAATAAATTTAAAAGAGCTCAATCTTTATAAAAGGAGATGAAAATGCTAACAGATAAAACCTAGGTTGCATGATAATAATTAATAAAATAATTAATTATTATATGCCTAAAGTTTAGCTCAAGAAAACTAGAGATAATAAGTAACTTAATAATTAAACCAAAATGATTTAATTAATAAGGCAATATCTTATTACTCTAACCCCCCCCCCCCCCAAGAGATAAACTTAGGGAGTAGCTAAAAACTTAAAAACTACTGCTGAAAGGAAATTGGGTCCCAACAACAAGGCCTGATGAGGTACCCAAGCACAACCAAATCTCTATAAAGAGGAGAAATAGAGAAAACCACATGGGAAAAACCCTACTCCAAAAAGAGATGGAAAGAATGTTCCAAAATATAGGAACAAAAGATGATCATAAAGAATACCATTGAAGCATGAAGCTGCAAACACTACCAAACTATTGATCTGAAGAACCTCCATTGTATAGATCATGACCAAGTAGAGAAGACTAAGTCTAAAGAGTTGATCAATCAAAGATGGAAGATATCTTCATGGCCTCCAAAAATAGGTATGAAAGAATGTCTCTATGGTTAATGATCCATCTCACTGAAATGCATAGGTATCCAACCACTACAATCACTTAGTACATAGGATCAAATACTGAATACATAGCTCACTCCATCAAACCAAGAAAGCAATAGAACCAACATAAACCCTCTCTAATGCTGAGAGGTAAGACATGAACACTAAAACTGAATGCAATATCGCATGCAAAAAGAAGAACTGGGAACATCGAGAATGCAACAGAAGTACAAACACCTATATTGGCACGTGTCATTGACACATCATGAGGCTAATGTCATGGAAGGGATGCTCACTTGACAAAGGAAGATGGCGAATATGGCCAACATAAAACCTCCCAAGGCACTTTATAATGTAGTGCGAGTACAACAAAACACAAAGATGTGCAAGATCCCAAAATGAAATGGAGTGACATTTTATCTCAGTGCATTTGTAAAAATATTACAAAAGGATGTCAACAAAGATCAAAAGAGACATAAGGCTAATACAATAAATAGTATAACCCATAAAAAATTATTTGAAACAACAAAATCGATTCTTGGACCTAAAACAACCAAGATATCCATCAAAATGCAGAAAAGAAAAAATTGAATGAGATGTGCTTGGAGCAGAATCTGAAAAATAGAATGTCTCAAAATATGTCTCTCAAAGTGCAAAATATAACTTCTGACTTTGATAGCCCAAATAGGCCACCAAACAACATCAAAAATTCAAATAAACTACATCATCATGACGGGCTCAGATTCAGCTTTCTGACGCTTCTTTTAGATCCAAAAACAGAGTCCAGATGAGCAAGTTATGGCCAAAAAACCACACGTAGGTCAAAAAAGCATTGGAAAAGTTTTAAAAAATTATTGCCTCAAGATCCGTGCCGAAATGCCTCAAAATTTGTATCCAATAGTACAAGAAATTGCATCGAGAAATGTGCAAAAAATCTTTTTTTTCAAAAAATCTCAATTTGCATGCAAAATATTTTAAAATTGTTGCCTTAGGAATCATGCCAAAAATAAGAAATTTTCCACCTCGGGAAATGTGCCCAAAAATTTGACAATTGTCACATTGGGAAACGTACCCAATCTGAGAGCAATATTGTTTAGCCTCAAATTCCAATTGTGTCCAAATTGGACAAATTTTATATGAAAATAGGGGTTTTTGGGTGCCCTAAGCTCAACGATGATGTCTATTTGGGCTCAAAATGTACCAAAAATGGTGACTTCCCAGATTCAATACAAAAAAACTCTAAAAAATGAAACCCTTTGAACAAAACACACAGATCTGAAAGTTAAGATAAACTTCTCATAAACATAACAGGGGCATGAAGATTTGGAGCTCTGGTACCATGTTGAAGTTGATGAATGATCAACCCCACAACTCCCAAGAATCACTTGCATGCAAACACCTGTCACAAAAGGAAAGAAGAAAAAACTATGTAGGCTAGAATTCCCAAATCCACAGATGAAACATTCTTGATGAGCAAGAAGAGAAAATGTTATTATCAAAATTGAATGAATAAATTACAAAGAGATCAATCCTTATAAATGGAGATCAAAACCATAATAGGTAAAACCTAGGTTGCATGATAATAATTAATAAAATAATTAATTATTATATGCCTAAAGTTTAGCTTACGATAATAGAGATAATAAGTGACTTAATAATTAAATCAAAATGATTTAATTAATAAGGCAATATCTTATTACTCTAACATAAGGCTCTTGTAAGGAACCAAGCAAGGAGAAAGATCAAGATACTAAGGTCTAATAATGGAGGTGGTTGTACCTCAAATGCCTTCAAATATTTATTTATGTTCTCAGGAAGGTATCAAGAAAGATTTGATGGTTTTGTACAACCCTCAATAAAATGGGGTCAACAAAATGTGGTTGTTGAGTAAAAGAATGTGGCTATAGTTAGAGCAACCAAGGTTATGCTTCATGATCAGGACTTACCTTGGTTCCTATAAGAAAAAGCTTGCAATAGAGTTGTGTATTTGCAGAATAGGAGACCTCACAAATTTATGGGGAAATTGACTCAAAAAGAAGTGTTCAATGGTAAGACACTAGATTTGGGCCACATTCACATTTTTTGATGTCTTGTAATTTTTCATTCCTATGGAGAAAAGAACAAAGTTAGAACCAATTGCAAAGAAGGGTATCATTGTTGGATATAATGAAACTTGTAAGGCTTATTGTGTTTACATTTCTTCCCTTTGGAAAAAAATTGTTCATAAATATGCAAATTTTGAGGAGGAGAGGGCTCTTCAAAAGTCTAGTAGCTTGTTGGATGAGGGGGAGCAATCATCCATAGCTAAGGTAGCACAAATTCCTCAAACTTTAGCTACACAAATAGAGAGCAAGGCAACCAAACCAAATAGGATGATAAGGAGGTACAAAGAAATCCTCAATCTCATATCCCTATTACAAAGAAGAGAAAAAAATAGGGAAACTGAGAAGACTTTCAGAGAGGTTAGGGATATGTTGGTGATATACAAGATTCAGTCGGATAGAGAAAGGCTCCCAAATGTTATTCTAATTGTGTGGCACTTATGAATAAATTAATTGAAGTAGAGCCTTCCATCGTTCAAGATGTGTCCAAGCACCAAGCATGGAAGGATGCTATGGTGGAAGAGTATTCTTCCATTATGAAGAATAGTGTATGGGAGGTAGTACCAGGACTAGCAAATAAGTCTATCATGGGCTATCCCAATAGTTGCATAGGATTAAGCATGTTGTTGATGGTAGTGTGAAAAAGTTCAAAGCTTGTTTTGCATTTGAGGGATTTTCTCAAAAGGAAGGAATTGACTATGATGAGACATTTTCTCCAATATCCAAGTACTCTTCATAAGAGCTATAATTTATGAAGCTTCACAAATGGGTTGGGAGATTCACCAAATGGATGTTCAAATAATATTTCTCAATGGAGTAATTAAGGAAAAGATTCACATAGAGAATCTTAAATGATTTGAAGCACATTGGAGGGATTGTCATGTTCATGGGTTAAAAAGAACACTAAATGAACTCAAGTAGGCTTCTAGGGTGTGGTATTCACCTATTGATGATTACTTACAAAGTGTAGGCTTCAGCAAGAGTGGGTCAAATTCAAACCTTTACTATGTTCGGGTGAAGAGTGGACTTCTCGTGTTGTTCAATTGTGTGTTGATAACTTATTTCTCACAAGGGTGGAGAGGTTCATTACACACTTCAAATGGGATATTGCATGAGAGTTTGAAACAAAAGATTTGGGGTTGATACACTACTTTCTAGGAGAGAGAGAGAGAGAGAGAGAGAGAGAGAGAGAGAGAGAGAGAGAGAGAGAGAGAGAGAGAGAGATCTTTCTTAGATAGGGGAAATACTTAATTGATGTCTTGAAGTGATTCATGATGGAGAACTATAAGCTTGTGTTGACACCACTTGTGACCAATTGGAAGAATACTGATGCTTCTAGATCATAGGCAGTGGACCCTAATTTATACAAATAGTTGATAGGCTCTCTTATGACCATACATTTGTTTTGAAGCAAGCTCTATTAGTTAATTTATAGTGGAACTTAAACATGTACACTAGATAGTTGCAAAGCATGTTTTCAAATATCTCTAAGGCATGGTTGATTAAGGGTTGAAGTATGTTTGGCATGATTAAGTGAATCTTGACGGTTTCCTTATGTAGATTAGGTAGGTAGTACAATCGACAAGTTGAGCATTTTAGGGTGTAGTTTCAATTTGGGATCACTTGGTATAGTAGGGAATAGAAGTCAGTTTCATGGAGTTTGGCAAAGATTATGTCGATGGCAATCAATATGGCTACATGTGAGGCTATCTAGCTTCTAGAACTTCTAGTTGGGCTCTTTGATTAGAAGCTAGACCATATTATCATTCATGGTGATAACTAGAGTTGCACCAAACTTTCTGACAATCCAATGTTTAATGACAAGTCCAAGATAACACAAGGGAGTATGATAACTAGGTCTGAAGGCTCGCCCAACTACCATACAACCTTGATGAGTTAACACAATAGAAGAAAATAACCAAGAGACAATGCTAGAAGGAGAGAGAACAATGTATCTTTTATTGATTCAACAATTTACTTCATACATGTCAAGTTGTAAGGCCTTCCTAGTTGCAACCAAGTATAGAGATTCAATTACAAAAAAAGACTCTTCATGTATCATGTGTGATATGTGATCTTCTAGACTCCAAAATCAAAACCCTCCAAGAAATCCTAAACCTAGGACTCAACTCCCTATTTATACTTACCAGGATGAATTACAAAAGATTGTAGATCTACATTAGAGAAAGCAACAACCCAAAAATAGGTCCACATGCTTCCCAATGATCAATCCTATACATTAAATACAACTCATAAATCAAATACATAGGTCAGCTCTCAAAGAAGAACCAAACAAACAACTCAGTGAACAAAGGAACCAAGCATCACGTAACAAACTGAGACGAGCATCGCCAAACATACTGGATGAATGATGCACAGAGAACAACTTGACGGACAGAGAAAAGGATCACTCAACAAACATATACATTGAGCCAAGTCAGGCCAAGTTGGCGAGGGAAGAGAGAATGACTCCATCGTGTCAACAACTATCAAGCAAGTCCCAAAGAAGTAACCAAGCACATCCAATCCAAATGAGCAAGATAACCAATCAATCCAAGATGCACATGCATCACAAGCACATTGAGATCAAGTACCATTTCATCAGGGATTGTGTGTAG
Organism: Cupressus sempervirens; assembly: GCA_028749045.1. Lineage (NCBI taxonomy): Eukaryota > Viridiplantae > Streptophyta > Pinopsida > Cupressales > Cupressaceae > Cupressus > Cupressus sempervirens. The sequence goes on from CM053784.1 coordinate 439,948,235, forward strand.
AAGGGGATAGTGAAACTCATGTACATTATTGTAGAAGAAGAGATAATAAACATCCTAATAAAGGCTTTGGTGAAGAATAAGTTTATATTCTTTAGGGTTAAGTTGAGTGTAGTTTAGAACACCTTCCTCACTAAGAGCGAGTCTTGATTTTTTATTTCTTTTAGCTAGGAAGGTGGAGTTTCTTTAGAGCAACTCAAGTTGGATGCTTAGCAACAACTTTAGTTTTTTGGTTCTTTAATAAGACATTTCTAAGCTTGTGAGGTTGCATAAAATCAAGAGTGATTTTATATGATTTAAAGCCAAAGAAAGCAATGAAAGTTTATTTTCTTGCAATATAGGTAAAGCAGTTGACCTCTATATATGCAAAATTGATGTAGCAAACTATATTGTATTGTCTAAAAAAAAGTTTGTTGTTAGGCTGAATAGAAGATCCAACATTCACATGTTTTTCCCCACAGTAGGGTTTCTAGGGTATATTTGTGTCATTTTCTATGGGTGACAATCTTCTATTATTTTTGCTTCCATTATTAGTTTTCGTTAATTAACCAGGAGAATTGATTGTTATAGATCAGATAGATTTTCTTTCTATGTATTTATTGTGTCATTAATTTGTAGTTAGGTTATGAGAAATTAACAATACCCACCCATGCTAGACTCCGCCCTAGGAGGAAAATATACACCATTGTGAGCGTTCATTCCCTCAACAATCCTTCTCAAACCAATGTGAACCTACCAACAATCATTACTTGAGAGAAATTTGTGTACATGTAATGGTTCCAAAACAAGGAATATACAAAACTTATTTTGTTCGTGTGAAGATTTGAAAACTAAAGGTCTTAGATCAATTTTACTAGGTGTTGCAACTAGCCATCTCAATGAAATGGTGCATTAACTAGAACTAACTTCTGAATCAATGTTTACAATGGAGAATCAACTTCAAATTCACTACTAAAGAATAGCTACAAATATTAGTCATATTAATGGAGTGGAGAAGTGTAGTCATCATTAGTAGTATCTGTATCATTATTTGTAGACCAGGTAATCCTCTAGATGATGTGTTTCAACAAAAATGAGAATGTTGGTTGCAAGGGTTTTTGGCCTCACAAACATGATAAGAACAATATCCTCAAGAAACACAAGCAATATCATGTATCTCACATCAACATAAAAATTGAGCTTCAAAAGAATTATTTGTATAGCTCTCCCATTCAAATTGATTGTCTTCATCTTTTATTCTTATGATTTAATTAAAGTCACTTTTTATTCTCCCAACGATTTTTGAATATAAAAAAGACATCATTCATCAAAAATAATCTTTCACTTTATAATTTGGCCACTATAAATCTTTTATTAAATATATTAAAATAACATAAAGCTAAATTTTTAATTCAAAATTATTAATTAATAACTTATTACTATTTTATCTAAAACCACTACTCTATATAAAATGATGAGATGTCATGTAAGGGCATGAGTAGGGACCCTGGAATTAATTCATGCTTTGCACACCAAAAATGATAGGGATGCAACCAGAAGCACAACTAACACTGTCTAATATTCCATGTGCAAAAGGTACGATAAATAGAAATAGCCATCCACTTGTGCTACTTTTCTGATTTCATCCAATCCGGATGTCAGGGTCGGCTTTTCTCATTTTTATGTAGTCCAAAGGTCAAGGTTTCGAATCCAACTGCGAAAAAGTAAATGTTACCCATGCGTTTTTTCTCTTGCTCTTGGAAAGATTTCCTAAATATATGACCATATAGATGATGTTGAAGGTATACAGTACTGGTCTAGGGGCAGTGCTCAATCCTACGGGTATATATGGAAGCAGGGCAGGAGGCTCTAGTTGAAGACATTCTGTGGAATATGCCCGAGATGTCTCATAATTCATTCATTCGTTGGAGGTAGAATCCAATAGCAAAAGGTAAAGTCCTTTAGTGTCAATCCCACCTCTCACTTTTAATAGTATTCGTTAACCTTTTGATATTCCATTAGAGGCAAAGAAGGTTGGTTGTGAGTAGGAAGGCACTTTTCCTTTCATGAGGATTTTGATAATGTGCATTCAGATTTCTCTTCAATCTCTTCAATTATGGTATTATGGTGTCTCTGGGGACACTGATAGTGACTTCAGTGGTGGATTCACTCTTATTTCTTATATTCTATTTGTATTGGTAGTGATTCCATTTGTACTAGCAATTAGCCTTTCAAAGTTTTGGCTAGTTAGTCGAATTAGCTGTAAGAAAACTGTCAGTCAGCATTTTATAAAAATCATCTTAACCAATGTTTATTTTATGAGAATTGACTTCTTTGTGGTTTTCCTATCTTGGATTTTGATGTAAATTTTGGTATTCATGATGTTGATGTTTTGTACTTTTCATGTTTATATATGTTATAAGTTTTTGAGTGCTTTAAGTATATATTAGATTAACAATTGTTAAGGAAATTGTTTGACTATACAAAGACCCTCTTATGATAAGACAAGTCTTGGATACCTTGGAGAAAATTCATCTAAGAATTCTAATGAAACTAAAGAACCGGATCTTTTGATCCAACAACTTGAGAACTAAGAAGAAAATCATAACAAGGTTGAATCTAATCAATCTAGAGATGCACCAAAGCAGCCCGAGCAAGTTGAACTACCTAAAGAAGTGAGGAATGAATTCAAAGGTATATGGTATGCATGTAATGAATTTGTTCATATGAAAAGGGACTCTATAGGTAAGTCATTTAAACCTCTATCTAGTTATTTTTATAATTGTCATGGTTTTGGTCATAGAGCTATTGAATGTAAGAAACCTAGATTCAATAATTACAACAATAGAATATTTAGAGGTACTAACTGTATATGAGCAATGTTAGTATGCTAATAGAAACCAAATTTAAATAAAGCTTCTACAAACTAAACAAAATTCATAAACTTCAAGATAGACTAAGATGAACTCTCAATTGAGAATATGAGCCATTAATGGGCTCTCTCAATGAGAAACTCTCTTGTTGAGTAGCTTTGTCTAAATAGATAGGATGTATGCTCAAGCTTATTCTTCAAAAAGGGCTTCAAATGGAGTTGGAATTTGGGTGTGAGTGTATGGTTTTGATGTAAAATGGCTTCTCAAATTGGCATTATGACTTTACTTCATGGATTGTGTTATTTTGCAAAGGGGAAGGATCCAATTTATAGGCAAGAGGCTTGAGGGATTGAGGGCTAAGATGCAAGGATGGGAAAAAGCTTATGGAGGGCTCAGATTGCATGAGAGGAGAGCACATGGATTGTGCTTCCTTATAGCCAATCAAGGAGTGACACATGTCACATGGTGAGAGGATGGAGGAAAGGGGAAGGATGAGTCAACAAAGCAGGCTCAAGGGATAAAATCTTCATAAAGACCCTCATAATGACTTGTAAGAGCAATAAAAGGGCTTGTAAGAGTCATTTATGACCTAGTGGACTTCATAAAGTTTTATGGTTGAGATATTTTGAGAGTGATGAGAGCAATTTCGACTTGGACTTGATTAGGAAGGTTTTAAGCTTGCTTAGGCTTTTACAAATGATTAGAGGATGGATTAGGATGGTTTAGGATTAGCTTAGTGATAGGCAAGTGGATGGCATTTAATGAGGGTGGGTGAAGGAGGAGATATTTGTTAACTTTGGCTTGGGTTAGTAAGTCTTAACCCATGTTTAGGGAATGTGACAAGGTTAGGAGGGGATTAGGATTAGGTTTAAAGACATCTTCTAGAAGAGTCTAGACTTTGGATGAGGATAAAGACTTTCTAGAATAGTCTAGAATTTCCTAGGATGAGGATGAAGACTTTCTAGAAGAGTCTAGAACTTCTTAGGATGAGGATAAATTAGATTTTTAAGAAATAAATAAAGTTTTATTTATTTCAAGGGTTTGGGTTGAGGAGATATTTATTAAAACTTTTTTAATAAACATGAGGATTAATATTTAATCTTAATTAAATATTTTGAGTTGGGATTAGGGGTAGCAAATAATGAGATTAGCCTTTAATCAAAATTAAAGAAGGATTAGAAGATTTTGGAAGAGGTTATTGGTCATAAGGAAATTGGCCAAGTTTTGGGCAAAAAATAATTTTTTAATTTTTTTTAGGATTTTTGGTCAATTTATTAATTAAATAATTAATAAATAAGGAAATAATGTTTAAATAAGATTTAAACATTTTAGGGAGGGATTCCTTAATTAAATATTTTTAATTAAGATAAAGGGATTTAATGGCATAAAAATTAATTAATTAATTAATTAAATAATTGATTAATAAATGATGATGTAATCAGAAATTTTTTCAGAAAATAAAAATACTTTATTTTCTAAAGGTTTTTAGGTGTCTACACTAACCCTACAAAAAATAGACTTTTTGGAGGGACTAATGTTATAAGGAATGGAATTATGTGTTATAAGTGTAACAAATTTGGACACATGGCTAGAGATACAAAGCGCAGATCGGTCATTCAAGACCTAGATATAGAAACAATGTTATAGTTTGGCATTTTTGTAACAATATGCAACACACAACAAGATATTATAGGATGAACAGAGGATGCCTAACAACATGAGGAATAACATAAGAAACTCAAATCTTAGAAGGAATGTGAACAACACCAGAAAGAGTGAGAATAATAGCAATAGTCAAAGCGAAAGTATGAAAGATCTTGTAGGAAACCTTGATGAATCATTTGTTAAAACTAATGAACCAACAAGTTCATATGTTGTGTTGGAAAGTTAGTCAAGTGAAGAATCTAAGAACAAACTAAAGTCAGTTTTAATCTCCAACAAATCTCAATCTGATTAAGTATACTATTTCATCAATTGACATAAGAGAACTAGCATCGACATATTAGTACATAAAATCTTAGGATAGGAATTATGTCTTGCGAAGTTATCATGAGGTAGAGCTAGATGAATATAAGCTAAGGTTAAGTGCACATATGTTTCTAAGTTGATATATGAGTGTGCGAAGTAAGGCAATATTAATGGTAAAATAAAAACAACTTTTTTCAATTGGAAGTACTTACGTAATTAATGTAGAAGTAAATTGGATGTGATTTAAAGGGAGAATCAAGTCTTTGAATACCATTTGATCATCCAAGAATTAAAGGAGTCCTTGGAGACAATTAAAAGAAAAAATTGAAGTATTTTAAGCAACGAATTTAGCAAGCCCCGGTTTCACAAATTTGAGGTATTTATCACTTTGCAATTATAATTTGAAGTTTGAATTTGTAAGAAACGGAAACCCCAACTGTATGTGATGTTAGTGAGAGACCTAGGTATAAATTCAAGAAGCATCCATAAATTTCATTAGAAGATGACACATTATGAGAATTCTTACAAGTACCCAGCAATGTTTTACACATAGAGGACATTCATACATAAATTCATTATAATTTTGAGAGTATAGGTGATAATGACATCCATAATGATAAGGACTTGATTTGCAACAATGACCTATCATTTAAACAATGGTTTGAGTACTTGAAATATCTAAACATCACTAGGAACATGTTTTAGAGTTTGATATTCATGAATGGACAAGGATAATTCTGAGTTGTATACATGAGTACATGTTTTGGGTAGGAGATATAATTGTCATAATAGATAATGGCATGATTAAAAAACTCATTGGATTAAGTAATGAAGATAGTAACCTATCAATGTTAAGAATGTCAGGTAATTGGTTGAGACAAACTTAAAGACAATATCAGATGAAAGAAATGTGAAACTGGATATGATCAAGGAAACTGATGTTAGGTTGACAAGCAAAGTAATTGGGTACAACATGAACTACAGTTCAGGATTGAACTTTGTATGTGTTGGACTCATCCATGCAGCTTACCTAATGATAGTCAAGAAGGAGAAATTCAATATGTGTGAAATATTGAAGCAACAAATATTGGACAATATTGACAGAGTTAAGAAAACAAAGAATGCAGTGTTTAGATTTGAATCTCTGATTACACACCTATTCTTCCTAGTGATAATGAAATTCCTTGGAATGCTAGATTATGAATGAAACACAAATAGATGAACAATGAACTTGATTACTCATTACTACATAAAACATTCAGAGGATAAAATGATTGATGATATAACTAGAATGATAAGAAGTTTTCAAGAAGAAATGAAACAGAGATAGGATACCTCCATCATTAGTTGAGAAATACAAAGATGACATATGTTTCATGGTTGAAACTGATGTGACTTGCATAGAAGTAGTTGAACCAATTGTAAATTTCATTTACCCTATGGGGTATGAAATAGAAAAGGAGATAATATAAGGTTATGAAAAGATAATCTTAGAGTTAGAAAGAGACAAGGATTGTCCTAGATGAGACACATATGAGGAAAAAGTAAAAGAAGTTCAAAGTGAACTTTATATAAAATACATTAAGAAAAAGGTTGAAAAAAAGATAAATACTATACTAAAGGAATTAGGAATGAGAAGAGAAGAGTTTAAAGAAGTTGTGGGAATAGCAGCGAAAATGAAGGCAAGTGGGAAATAAGAAGTACACATTCCTAAGCCTTTATCTTTTGGGAGTAGTGCAAAAAAGGAGTAACTATAGCAAACCATCAACACAAATACCAAGAGCACCTATGTAGTAGTATCACAGGCACAACCTCATTTTATCCCACCTACTAGGAAGAAGTAAGAAGATGTCATCATCATTAAAGTTTAGTCAACGACCCCTCCTAGCACCAAAAGGTCTACAAGGTTAACTAAAGTTAAACAGGAGCTAGTTGAATCTTCTAAACAAAAGCGAGTCAAGTAGATGGCTAGTGGACTAGAAACAAAAAGCTTATAAGGGTACACAAAGGAGAAAAATAGAAGTTGTTGAATCAGAATCAGAGGAATCTAAAAGGAAGATATAGAGGGAGAGGAAATAGTGAAGTAAAAAGGAAAGGAAAAGGCAAGGAAAAGCATTCCTATTGGAGAAGGAAACCATGGAAGCCAAAGATTGAAACATTGAATGGAACAATTATAAATGATGATAACTTTGTGCAATTAAACAAATTCTATGATTTGTATTCTAATTTTGAAAAGTTTGAGCTAGAGAATGCAGTAATAAGGCACTTGATACTAAGTGGAAATATTTTTTTAGATATACAAAATTTTATTCCAAAATACTTGTATGAGATACTTATCAACATAAAGAAGAGATTATGAGAAGAATACCATAAATTAAGAGAAAATCAAGTAAGAAAGCTTTGTGAAGTTACTAGTGAATCTAGCACTTGTAGGGTTTAGTGAGTACTTTTGGACCCTATCTTAGCAACAAGACAAGTCCTATATTAATCATGGGAAGAAAATATGAAGAGGTTAATAAAAAAACATAGGTAAAAATCATAAAGATGTCAGAATAATTCAATCCATCTATCCTAGAGACATAAACACAAAAGAAGGAAAGCACTGTGATAGGGGGAGAAATCCCTATAGTCGAAACACAAGCAAAGGTAAAGGATAGAGAAGCATCGGTTGTTGGAAACTATAATTGAGATAATTTTTATGCTGCCATTGATGTCAAACCTTATTACTAAAATATTTTCTTATTTGATTAGAGTGCCATGTCTAGATGATTGATGAAGAGGATTTGAGAAGATGGACATAACAAAAGCTACCTAAAGGAAAGGTTGAGTTATGAAAGTAACTACAATGGACACTTGATTATTTAGACTTTGACAAGATAAAGTTATTGTTTAATCATGATAAAAGTGAAGAAGATGGTTTCTCTAAAGCCTTGAAGAAGTGATCAAAGAATGACCAAATGTATAGGCTTGACCGAGAAAAAGAGTAGAAGATTACAAAACTTAAAGTTTATGTTGAGTGATGCTAGTGTTGATCGAACGCTAGTATAAGATGAGAAGATGTAGTGTCAACTACACATAAATATTGACTAAGTGTTACTATATGTGTCGAATAGAAAAGTTAGTAGAAATTGAATAATCCAATGATGAGAAATTGTTAGAACACAATGTTGGTCAAGGGAAAACATTTGACAGTTTATGAGGAAATAATGATTTCCACCTAACCCAGTTGATTTCTTGGAATATGAAAAGCTTGTTAAAGATGAGGATGGATGAGTTGGATCATTTAATTCAAGGGAAACTGTGTCTGAGCATTCCTATGCAATAATTCAAGGAAAATTTTGGAGAATTTTCTAGAAGAGAATTGAGGAGACAAAATGTTAGAAGGATTCGATGAATTTGAACAAACCCTAAGATCTATGGTGATGTTTAAGTGGAAAAAGATTAGAATTACCTATTTCAGGAGGTATAAGGGCTAAACTTAAAAAGGTTAGCAAAGCTAGTAAAGACATAACAAGGTTGGAGTAGTTGTTGATGTTATTGATTGGCAAACTTAAGCTGGAGGATGAGAAGAATTGTGAAGAGTTGAAGTGTGGTTTCTTGAAGGAGTACCAAGTAGATCAGAGATAAAGATGGTAATGAAGGCTACTAAGTGGGTCAGCATGTGAACCAAATTGTGATTTTTATTTGCAAAGTGAGTTGTATTTGTCAAATCAAACTTGTTGTTACTATCTAACTATTGTATTAGTACTAAAATCCTTTAATCAAGGTTTACCTATAGTCATATATAAATCCTTTAATCAAGGTGATATTCTAATGGAATTTTCTTAAGTCCTCTAATAAGGCCACTCCTGAAAGGGTGATTAAATCCTTTAACAAGGTCACATTTAACAACACGTTTTGTAACCTTTTACAGGGTTGGCTCTTACTAGAGCTCACTTTAGAAGTGAAAAATTAGCGACATGTTACAGGTGGTTTTTCCCAAATTGGATTTCCACATTAAATCCTAGTGTTATATTTGTGTGGATTTTATTTGTGATGATTTACTATTAATTTTTTATGTTCTACAAGTTTTTTATTATTACAATAGTAGACTACAAGTTGATGTTATTGATAATCTGATATAGAGTTTGAGCTATTGAATGCTTAGATCTAGATTAGTTGAAGAGTTTAAAAGTTCAATTGGTACATCTGGACCTTGGATAACTGATTCACCCCCTCCCTCTCAATTATTCTAAATATTCTAACAATTGGTATCAAAGCATTGATGTTTGTAAGGAAAAACTTTGAAGGTACTTGGAGCTAAAGATCAAGATGTACAAAAAGGAGGTGTTAAAACTGAACAAAGAGAACTTCCCTGCATGGTAGAGTTTAATGAAGTCATATCTAGTAGGAATTGGAGATGGTGCAATATACTATACAAAAAATGTATGTGTGGCAATAAAAATAGTTCCTCTAACAACTCAACACATGAAAGAGAAGCAAGAACACAACCAAGTAATGTTGGAGATTGCATCAACCCTTAGCTATATTAAGTTTGATGATATAAAAGATTGCACTATTGTAAAGAAAATGCGGGATACACTACAAACCATCTATGGAGGAGATAGAAATGTTTTGAGAGAAAAATAAAAAAGCTTGAGAGGTAAATTTGATGAAATGAGAATGATGGAAGGTGAAAATATTGTTTAGTATTTTGGAAGAATCAAAGAGGTGGTAAATTCTATAAGAGGAGAAAATTGAATGATTGAAGAGACTGTGGTCAAAAAGGTATTGAGAGCTATACTTCCTATCTATCCTGTAAGATTTTTTGTAATACAAGGATTGAGATGTACCCCTAGTAACAACCTAACTTTGGAATGTGTAACTAGTAGGCTTACTTCTTTTGAGATGTCAAGTTTTGATAATTTCACTCCTACTTTTGTTGAATCTTCTTTCATATCACAATTGGTTATTAGTAAGAAAGAAAAAGGAAAATGTGTGAATAGTGATATTGATGCTTCTGATGATGAACTTGATGAGATTGAAACACTGCTGGTAAGAAGACTTTCAAGAGGCAAGGGAAAATACAAAGGTAAACTTCATATTAAAAATATTTCATGAAACAAAGTTGGTCATATTTCTGCAAGATGTCCTGAAAGAGAAGACAAGAATGAGAAAAGGGAAAACAGATACGAAGGCATAAGAGATGATAGAGACAATAGGAGAAACAAGGACTACAAAGACAAAGGTAAGAAATCCTATTACATTGCTAAAGAAGAAACATATAATGAATTTGAAAGTAATGATGAAGAAGTTGTCTATGATGTTATGAAAGAAGATTATGATGATGAGAAAATTGTATTAATCTCATATGTAAGTAAAGCTGATAGGTGGGTAATTGATAGTGATTTTTCACATTACATGACTAGTGATAAAAGTAAATTTGAAATCGTGGAACCATACAAAGGTAGTTGTGTTAAGTTTGGTAATGATATACAATATTTTGTGAAAGGTAAAGGATCAATACAATTGACTGATATATAAGATCAAGTGTGACAATGTTTATTGGGTTGAAAGGCTTAACTATAACTTGTTGAGTGTTTCATAGTTGAACAAATCAAGATATGGATTTGAATTTCATCACAAGAAGGCCATGATATTTGATGCTATTGGTGAACTCATTGGAAGTGGTGACCACAGAAGAGGTAACTTTTTCTATCTAGATTTATTTGATGAGACATGTTTGTTTGCATGAAATTAAGATATATGGTTATGGCATAAGAGGTTATGTCATGTGAATTTTGATAACTTAATAAGAATTAGTGAGATGAAAAGAGTAAGAGAGATACCAAAATTGAAGAAACCCGATAATGTTGTGTGTAAACAATATCAATTAGGGAAAATGACGAATTCTAGTTTCAAGAGCAAGACCTATTCATCTAATGATATTATGAAATTGGTTCATATTGACCCTTCTAGACCTATTGGAGTGCAAAATGAAAAGATATTGTGGAGACAAATATTTCATTCTATTTTTTGATGACTATTCTAGAATGACGACTATAATGTTTCTTAAAGAAAAATTTGATGCTTTTCAAAATTTTAAGGGGTATTTGGCTAGAGATGAAAAGCAAACATGTAAGAGTCTAAAGTTATTAAGATCTAATAGAGGAGGATAATTTATCTCTAAATAATTCAATATATTTTGCAATGATAGAGGAATCAAAAGGAAAATGTCAACACCTAGAACCCCTCCCCAAAATGGAATAGCTAAAAGAAGAAATATATTAATCATGGACTGCACTAGAACATTGATGATGGAGAAGAGTGTGTCACAAAAATACTGGAGAGAAGATGTAAGTATAACAATTTATACTTTAAATAGAGTACAAGTCAAAAAAAAGGTACAAATGTTACACCCTCTAAATCGTGGTATGGGTATGCACCTAGTGTGAAGTACTTTAAAGTTTTTGGAAGAAAATATTATATAGTGAAGGATAATAGGAATGGAAAACTTAATGCTAAAATTGATAAAGTAATACTCCTAGGATATTCCACTAAGAGAAAAACTTATAAATGTTTGAACTCAAACACTAACAAAGTTGTGGAAAGTGCAAATGTGAAAGTTGATGAATGTGCAAAAAATAATGAAATTGAATGCCAAATAGAACTTGAAGACTACGACACATTCATTTATGTGTATGAAGGTATTCCATGCACCTTACCTAACCAAGAGAATAAAGCTACTAAAAAAAAAACAATGAATGTTGAGTTGGAGCAGCAGGCTATCAAGCAACAAAATGTGGGTTCCGAGTGTTAGCAAAGTGATGTCGAGAGACATATAGTAGATGTTGAGCATTAGGAAAACAATGTCAAGAAAGAAGAAATTCAACCAAAACCTAAAGAAGAGACACAAAATGAACTTGAAATCAATTTTCAAGATGAACCTATGTAAGAAGAAATAGGGAAGGAACCTATACTAGGGAAATATGTGAGAAGACACCATGTGCACCTAAAAAAATCATTGGATACAAAGACTTTGGAGTTATGATAATGAAAATAATTAGAAGTGATACATGTTTAACTTTTGAGTTAGAGCCTAAATTAGTAAAATATCATTTGGAGAATGAAGATTGGATTCAAGCCATGAATGGAGAAATTGAATAGATAGAGAAGAACAAAACCTGGACACTAGTACCTAGACCTAAGGAAAATGATGTTATTGGAACAAATTGGGTATTTAGGAACAAGCTAAATAAAAAAGGTGAAGTGACAAGGAACAAGGCTAGATTGGTATGCAAAGGATTTGCATAAGAGGAGGAATTGATTATGGGGAGACATTTTCCCTAGTTGCAAGATTAGAAGGAGTTAGAACACTACTTTCCTATTCTTTTTATAAAGGATTTAAAGTGTACCAAATGGATGTCAAATCTGTATTTTTGAATAGAATACTTGAAGAAGAGATGTACATGGAAAAACTAGAAAAATTTGTACATCCCAACAAGAAGAATGTGGTATGTAAACTGTACAAAGCTCCATATGGTCTGAAAAAAGCCCCTAGAGCATGGTATGAGAGGTTGCACAATTATTTGGTAAGGATTGGATTTTCTAGAACTAATGATAACAATAATTTATTCTTGAAGACTGGAGGTAACAATGACATAATATTTCTATCTAAAATTTGTGTTGATGATATCTTGTTTGGAGGAAAGGATGCATTATGGAAGTCATTTGTAGATGAGATGAAGGAGTTTGAAATTTCTATGTTTGGTGAGATCAAATTCTTTGTTGGATTACACGCATATCAGATGAAGCTAGGTATCTATATTACTCAATCAAAATACATCAAGGAGATATTAAAAACCTTTGGAATAGAATATTCAAGACCAGTGAGCACACCTATGGCTACATGGCATAAGCTATCCAATAATGATGATTATACTGATGTGAACCAAATATTGTATAGATTAATGATTGGAAGGTTACAATATGTTGTTCACAAAAAACCTAATATTGTATTGGAAATAGGGACTTTTTGGTAAGATTTTCTACAAATATTAAGGTGAATCATATGATGGAAGTGAAAAGGATATTGAGATATCTGAAAAGAACATAAGACTATGACTTATGTTATAAGAAGAATGATAAATTTGAACTGAAAGTGTATATAGATGTAGATTGGGTAGGAAATGCTGATGACATAAAAAGTAAAAGTGGTGGAGCTTTATGTCTAGGAAAGAGACTAATCTCATGAACAAGAAAAAAAGACTAATTGTATTTATTAATCAATGGCTAAATTTGAATATGTGGCAGCAACAATGAATTGTTCAAATATTGTGTGGATCAAGAAATTGTTGAAAGGATGAAGGAAGGATCGTTGATCTTGTTTTTATCTATTGTGACAATAAAAGTGCTATAAATATATCAAAAATCCATGTAATTCACACAAAGACCAAGCATATTTCTATCAAGTATCATTGCTTGAGAGAGTTAGTTCAAGACAAAGAAGTGAGATTGGAGTATGTAAACACTAAGTAGAAAGTAGTTGATATTTTCACTAAGGCATTACCTAAGGATGCACATGAGTATCTAAGAGCTAAATTAGGGGTGATTCCCCTAGCCAAGGCTACTTAAGCTGAGATGGAGCTCTACATCAAATGAGATGATTAGAATATCTTACAAATTGATGCAAAAAGTCATACTTTAGGAGTTACCTAAAGTAGTGAAAGGAGAAGAACATAATATTATATCAAATAACATCTGGTGAATAAGACTCAAAAGAACTGACATGAAGATGTCTATATGAAAAAGATGTATGAGATAGATGTTGGGAGAGTATATTCAATTACCATGGCGTAATAATAAAGAGGGAGAGTATGTCAGTTACCATGGAAGGAGAAACCAAAAAGTTAGGAGAGATAGTTATTTAGCAAAGAGAAATAATATGGTGTTGACAACAGTAAAGAGAGATTTGATTTATTTAATTATGTGATATGATAGAGGGAGCTTATGTGATTGCATATCAGAGCTGCATGGATGAGAATCAAAATTAAATTAAAACGAATATATTGTTGGACATAGAGATGTGAATATAGATGAAACTAAGGATATTAATAAAGATCTAATACTAAATAAAAAGGGAGATTCTTGAAGTAGTACATGTTTTGGATTGCATGGTAACTAGAGGTGTTGTCATCAAAGCCAAAGAGGGAGATGGTTGGAAACTACAATTGAGACAATTGTTATGTTGTCATTGATGTCAAACCTTATTGTTAAGATAGATTTATATATAATTAGAGTGTCATATCTAGATGATTAATGAAGAGGATTTGAGAAGATGGGCATAACAAAAGCACATAGAGGAAAGGTTGAGTTATGAAAGGAACTACAATGGGGACTCGATTATAAGTTAGACATTGACAAGATAAAGTGATTGTTTAATCATGTTACTAGTGAAGAAGATAGTTTCATTAAAGCCTTGAAGAAGTGATTAAAGAATGACCAAATTCATAGGCTTGACTAAGAAAAAGAGTAGAATATTATGAAACTTAAAGTTTATGTCGAGTGATGCTAGTGTCAATCGAGTGCTAGTATAAGCCGAAAAAATGTAGTCTTGATTGAGCATTAATATTGACTAAGTGTCAGTATATGTGCTAAACAAAAATGTTAGTAGTGACTGAGTAATCTAGTGATTAGCAAGTGTCAAAAGATAGTGTTGGTCAAGGGACAACATTTGGCAGTTTATGAGGAAATCGTGATTTCCAGCCAACACAGTTGATATCTTAGTATATGGAATGTGTGTTGAAGATAAGAATGGATGAGCTAGATCATTTAATTTAAGGGAAATGGTGTTTGAGTATTCCTATGCAATAATTCAAGGAAAAGTTTGGAGAAATTTCTAGAAGAGAAATGAAGAGACAAAATGTTGAAAGGATTTGATGAATCTAACCAAACCCAAAGATCTATTGTGATGTTTAAGTAGAAAATGATCAGAATTACCTATTTAAGGAGGTATAAGGGCTAAACTTAAAAAGTTTAGCAAAGCTAGTGAAGACCTAATAAGGTTGGAGTAGCTTTTGATGCTATTGATTGATAAACTTAAACTGAAGGTTGAGAAGAGTTGTGAAGAGTTGAAGTGTGATTGCTTGAACGAGTGTCAAGCAGATCGAAGGCATAGATGGAAATGGAGACCAACCAGTGGATCAAAATGTGAATTGGATTATGATCTATATTTGCAAAGTGAGTTGTATTTGTCAGATCAAACTTGATATTACTTTCTAGCCATTGTATTAGCATTGAAATCCTTTAATCAAGGTTGACCTAAAAGTTATATCTAAATCCTTTAATCAATGTGACATTCTAGTTGAATGTTCTTGAGTCCTCTAACAAGGTCACTCCTAATAGGGTTATTAAATCCTTTAACAAGGTCATATTTAACAATGTGTTTTATAACCTTTAATAGGGTTGGCTCCTAACAGAGCTCACTTCATAAGTGAAAATCGGTGACATATTATTGGTAGTTTTTCTAGAATTGTGTTTCCACATTAAATCCTAGTTTTATACTTGTGTAGATTTCATTTGTGATGATTTACTATTAATGGTTTACATTCTACAAGTTTGTTATTATTAGGACAGCAAACTACAAGTTGATGTTATGGATAATCTACTATAGAGGCTAAGTTATTGAATTCTTAGATCTAGATTAGTCGAAGTGTTTAAAATTTCAATTTGGTACATTTGGGCCTTAGATAATTGATTCAACACCCCCACCTGCCCCCTCCCACCCTCTCAGTTATTCTAAATATTCTAACAACAATAGAAAAATATTTAGAGATGAAAGAGGTAAAAAAATCATCAAAGATGTCACAGGTAATAGTTGGAATAGACTCAATGCAAATAGATAGCACCAACATAGTAGTGGATATAATAGAAGATCCTTTCAAGGATTTTGGCCCTTCCATTGTTGACAATTTGGTTGACTACACAAACTCTGAATATGAAGAAGATGAAAAGAGGAAGAGAGAGGAAGAAAATAAGAAAAAAGAAGTAAAAAAAAAACAAAATAGAAGAAATGAAGAAAAGAGTAGAATAAAAGAAAGAAGAAGAGAAAAAATAGAAAGAAGAAGAAGAGGAGAAAGAAGAAAGAGAAAAGAAAGAGGATGTAGAGGAAAAAGAGAAGAAGGATGAAGAAGAGGAAGAGAAAATAGAGTAGAAAAAGAAAGAGGCAAAAATTGAGAACAATTGGAGAATAATCATGTAGGAATCATCATTTTTACCACAATTAAAACATACAAAGACTATGATTGATAAAATCAAATTTTAGCATGAGGAAGACGTCCTACTAGAAATACTAGTCAAATCCAAGGCTCCATTTGAATCATCATTAGAAACTTTATTTGGCGATGATGATGATCATAATGGATTGATATCATCTTTAAATAAATTATTTGAAAAGAACATGAAGGTAAAGAGTCTTCACAAAAATTTAGAGGGAGTCTCGAAGAAACTATAAATTGTTGTGTCTAGAAGAATAACATAGGAATGTCCTCAATAGATAGCTAAGGAATTGATTAAGGCTTTTGATAACGAGGTTACTCAGTTATCAAAAGTAGAAACTATACAATCTCAAGTCAGATGTGATGCAAATCTATTTGATATAGTTTGCAAAAACATTAGAAATGACTTAGAAGCACTTGACTCTTGTATAAAAGAGTTAAGGAGATGTGTGATAGAAGGAAGGAAATTGTATGGATAGTGCATTTTTTCATACAATTAAGTCAGATATGTGAATGAGGAGTTAAGTGATAAAGAATTACATAACCTTGTTGATGATCTTCAATAATATGAGAGGAAGACTAGAGACTTATAGATAATAATTTTGAAGATATATGATGATATAAGTCCAAAAGAAAATAGAAAGAATTATCAAGAGATTCTCATTAGTAAGAGAGCATTTGATGCTAAAAATTGGTAATGTACATAGGCAACTAAAGGAATTCCTTAAAGCTATGACATCATATGAGAAATTTGTGTATTCAAATTTAAATGTAGTAGAGGTAGTGTCTTATGAACTGTGCACCCTGATTATTATATCTAGGGAAGTCAAAGACACATGGGAGAAAAAATTTGAAAATTTGAAAGCAAGCTTTGTTGATTGTATTACAAGAATATCAATGTGAAGAAAAAGGTAACACAATTTTGACATGTATATAAGTTTTGTCACTACCTTTGTTATTGATGTCAAAGGGGGAGTGAATGAGGAAAATTGTATGTAAAGATATGTAGAAGATAGAGTATAGTCAAAGGGATAGTATCCCTTTGTATGTAGAGATGGTATATATGATAATCCATAGTTTTTGTAAATTTTGTAATGGTCATGTAACAGAAGTTACAAGTTATAAAGTTTTTGTTTTGGAACTTATCCAGTTTTCCCATATGTTGCCATCAATATCAAAAGAGGAGATTGTAGGAAATTTGGTTAGGTTACTTAGTATGATGTTTTAATTTATAAAAACATATAGTAATGATTAAATCAATAGATATTGGAGATAAAGTTTTGGGACAAAGACTTATAAAATTGTCTAATTAGAATAGAGTTTATCTATCAACACATGAACTATTTTGTCAGCACAATTCATAGAAGCACTTCTGGAAGATGTACACTTACTTGAAGGAAGTACAATATGTCATGATGATGTATGCATGAGCATAGGACAGTATAGTTAGCATGAGCAATGATATGCTAATTTTATAGCGATACTGAGGTAAAGAAAAAACAAAGCAGAATTAAGGAAATGAGTATTTTGGGTTAAGGAGTTTTTTTTTAATCAAAATAATTACTTAACTAATTAGGGATGACATCCTAAATGTTAACCCTACATGAAAAAGAGTTAATTTTGTAATTTGGCAAGCATGTGAAGTATTGAAGGCTAACATATCAAAGAAATAAGGTATAAAAGAAAAGTTGTGAATGCAAAGTTAAGTGTGGTTTTTTTGATAAGCATATGATATATTTGAGATGCGAATTCTGATGTAAGATCTGAGAAGTGTGAATTTGAGATCATTTTTTTGTGAAGAGAAGCAAAAGGCAAAATTAGATATTGAAGATATCTGCAGTAGTGAAAGGTTTTTGTATCTATCTCTTGTATTGAAGAACTTTACTGTATATTCCATGTTTGTACAATAGGCTCATCTTGCATACTTTGTTTATTGTAATAACAACCCCTAATAGGGTTAAGGTTTCTAACATGGCCTAGTACTCTAACAAGGATCGAGACACTATAAATGATGTAATAAATTCGTAACAAGGTCAATATCTTTCACAAGATACTTTTGATTAGTGGATCATCTTGTGGGTACCATCCCCATAAGGGTTTTCCCTTGGCCAATGTTTCCCTAAATAAAAAAAATGGTGTTATGTGTTGCATTAATTTATGATTATGTTTATTGTTCACCTTAATCAATTTACTTTCATATGCAAGTTATGATTTTTTTAATGATATCCATAATTGGGAAAAAGTTTATGAAATATTTATTCACCCCCCACCCCAACGTATTTCCTATTTCTAATAGATTTTGTATATGATAATGTACCTAATGGATTACTACTAGTGAGGAAGATCAGTCACTAGATAGACTTGATTTAAGGACCCAGTTTTCCCAATAAGACAACACACAAAATGACACTAGTATAAACTAAATAGTTGAATAGACAAGTACATGGGTTGTTGTAGAAGGGGTTGATTCGAGATAGTCTAAGTTCATGTGTTGTACTAGTAGTATTAGCACCAAAGAAGAATGGAGGATGGAGGATGTGCATAGATTCTGAGGCTATCAACAAGATCACAATCAAGTACAAATTTTCATTACTAAGGATGGATGACATTATAAACTACTTACGATGAGTTGTGTATTTCACAAAGATAGATCTAAAGAGTGGTTACCATCAGATTCAAATCAGAGAAGGATATGAATGGAAGATTGCCTTCAATATAAGGGAAGGATTTTATGAGTGGTTAATCATTCCTTTTGGTTCAACCAATGCACTAAGCACTTTCATGCGGCTCATGATTAAGGTATTGAAGGAATTTTAGGGTAACTTCTTCATTGTTTATCTAGATGATATTTTTATCTTTAGTGAGACATTGGACGAGAACATAATGCATATTCGTAAGGTGTTTCAGAAGTTGAGGGAAGAAAATTTGTTGACAAATCTAAAGAAGTGTAGTTTTACGAAGAAGGAATTGGTGTACTTGGGATTTGTAGTTTTAGCAGAAGGTCTAAAAATGGACCTTGAAAAATTGAAAGCTATCCTTCACTAGTACAAAAATAGAAATATTGTTAATCTAATATTAGTTTTGACATGTGAATGACTACACACTTAGTCAAATTCACAAAGTACATACTGAGTAAGTAGTGTATGTCGAGCATAAGTTGTCAGATAATGCATGTTGAGCAAGATATATAGTATGTGTCGAGCCCCAGTATGTGTCAAGTAGATAGTTAGTGTCGAGTCACTCTAGTGCTAAGAAAGTTAGTATATGTTGAGTGATTCAGATGTTGAGTTACAACATTGAAGATATAGTGGATGTCAAGCATCAAAGGCTTCAAGTGCTGAATAAATAGTTTTGGACATAGTTGTTTGTAATGGCACAAACTCCTATGTAGATCATTTTTTAGCTGACTTAAGGATTTATTATTATTCTAGATGATAATAATGAGTCTATATTGAGAATCCCTATGCATTACATGCAACCAATCACATTGAGGGATGTTCTAAGTAGAAAAATAGGTGAATCACAATCATTGATTCTTACCTAACCCTAAGTCACCTAGGTCTTCTTAGCAGGACAAACCCTAAAGAGTTTAGTGTGTAAAGAGAGAAATTTGCATGTATAGATAGAGCATTCATGGTGACTAAGGAGTTGTGAATTGAGATATGAATTGTATAATTAGTTAGAGATCATAGAGAAAAGTAGAGAGAGGATAGAAATGATACATCTTATCAGAAGGATTAACTGTACACTAGTAAAGAGAAGATCTGATATCTAGTAGGGTAGTTCTAATACAAGGATCAAGGTTGAGACATTCTAACAAGTGAATCAGTAAAATATCTTAACCTAGTAGTCGAAGCAGGATTTTGTAAATCCTTTAAAAGGGTGCATACTTCATTGTAAGTTCAAGTCCTTTACCCAGGCACAATTCTAATAGGATGTTGAAATCCTTTAATAGGGTAAGATCTAACAATCTTTGTAAACCTTTAACAAGGTAGGCCTTCCACAAGGTAGATAATAGTTTATGATCAAACATTGTAACCTTCATCAGATACACTTTATAAGTGTAGCAGTGAATATTTGTGGGTGCCATCCCCACCCTAGTTTTATCTTCTCATTGGAGGGTTTATGGGTAACCAAATATCTTGTGTCATATGTTGAATGTTTATTATTTTTATGCTATGGATGAATATGCTTAGTTTACTAATCCAATTTACATGCAAATTGTGAGATGGATGTGTGGTGAGTGTTTTAATGGATAAAGTTTTAAAGTAATAATTCACCCCCACCCCCCCACCCCCCCCCCCCCCCCCCCCCCTCTCAAAGTTTACTTTCCCTATTGTAATTCGAATGGTATCAGAGCATTGGTTCTCTGGAAAGGAAAGCTTTGCATCTTTGAGGAAAGATCTTGAAGATGGAAGTCTATAAGTTGGGAAAGCTTATTGATAACCAATAGATTGAAATCTAGCTTGCCCTACACTAGATGAATGAAGAAAGAGATGACTTGAAGTGCTCAGTAAAGAGAAGGAAAGAGATAGTTGTTGAGGAGAATGACACACAATACCAATTTGTTGAAAGTTTAAAAAAACCAAGTGAAACCATCAAGTACTTTGAGAAGCTGATGAGCTATCTTAGATCTATGATGATACTATTGGATTGGGTTACATCAGTACTAAGGAAGGGGAATCATCCAAGAGTAGTTAATAAAGAAGAAACAAAGGTAAGAACTACAAACCCACTTGTCATAATTGTGAAAAGTTAGGTCATACAACAAACGTTTGTAGCAGCAACAATCCAAATCAAAACCCTAAGAAGAAATTCATGGGAAACTATCATAAGTGCAACAAGAAAAGACATTGGGCACATGAATGCAAGAACACGACTTCAAGGACACAAAGATTTGAAGGTTACTACTATAATTGTAAGAAGTGTGAACATAGAGCATATGAGTGTAAATCCAATCCTAACTTATCATCAAATTAATAGAAAAAAGGACAACACAATGGAAAACCCTAAAATTGGGATTAAAACACAAGGTATAGTTGTCACTATTATCAAGAGTATGGACATGTTGCTGAGAATTGCATTAGAACACATTTCAAAAGTGATTATAGTAGATGGTTGAGTCAAACTACATGTTTTAGTTGTTTGAAGACTAGTCACATCAACATGAATTGTCCAACAAGGTTAAAATAACCTAGAAATGAATTCAAAAAAGGAAAAGGGAAGATTGATGTTGAGAATGTCAAAGTGTAGATGAACAAGACATGGAAGAAAAATGAAGATTGCATCACATCAAGTTCAGATGAGGTCACTTCATCCAATGGATTGGGTCGTCACATCACCCCCAATTAGGCAATCAAAAGGTATGTGGGATTGATACTTTTATTGATATATTTTACATTAGTTCCAAGAATGTAAGTTCTAAAAAGAACATATATGCATGAATTAAGATGCAATGTATTGGTTAGAACTAGGAAGAAATCTATAAGTAATATTAGTTTTCATGTTGTTGCCGACCATGAAAAATTTTAGTTGCATTGAGCTATTAAAGGTAATAATATTGTCCAAGCTTGTTGTAGTTTCCAAGAGAAGTGGAAATCATGTGTAAGCTGAGTGAGTTGAAATTGCTATGATAGTCAAGCTTATAGATGTGTAAGAAGTGAGCATTTATTGCCAAGTTTTAAGGGCTATATGGTCGATTCTTGACTCATTTGCATTCATTCAAGATTGAAGAGAGCATGAAGAACATAAGGTGAGGAAAAGGATTCAAGCATTTTTGAACTAGATTCAGTTGCTACTTGTCATCAATCATCAAATTCATAAGGTATTTATCATGTGCTGAGCTATGTTGTCTAAATTATCACAAACCCTAATTATTTGAAATGTTGTCTACTTCTTCTACTATTTTTAGGAAGGAAGGAAAAGAAGTTTTAATTGTTCAATTAATAAAAAATTAAGTTACATAACCACCCTTCTGAGCAATTCCCAAGATTGCATATAAGGGAGATCCAATTGGTGTGTTATCTATGATACCATCAAAGGTTTTGATGATACAAGATGTATGATTTTTCTACACTTGTAAGGTTGGAAGTATTGGAGGTATGAAAATTAGATATTTGTATGAAAACTATGTGGTGATGGAGCGTTGAAGGAAGAAAAAAAGATTGTAGAGAGAAAAGGGTTAACCCATGTCCTAGATTTCCAAATGTATTCAAAATAGAATGGATTAAGATAGTGTTGAGAAGTATACATGATCACTCAGTATGGTTGGAAAATGGCCCTACCAAGATCACTAAAAGGATCATTCAATGAGTAACATGGTATCCTACCATAGATAGACCTAAGACCATGTGAAGTGATGCAAAGGAGGTAATTGTGAAGAATACAAATGTTGTATAGAAAAAAAAGAGTGATGCCAATTGACACAATTTTAGATCCTCTAATTACTTTTGTAGTGAGAATTATTGCCCACAAGTTCTTTCAATCTAACAAATTGAACAGTGTGTCTTGTATGGGTATGGATTTGGGCTACAAGATAGTGAAGAAGGACCACTCTTATGAACTTTCCAAGTTACAACTCTAGTAGTTATTAGAAAACTTGGGAACCATAAGAAAAACAAAGAGTTCACAATGCAAAATTGGTTCATTACTAGTTTGCATATTCTTTTATGTGTAGAACACATTTCCTTCTTTTGGAAAAGTTTCTTGGAAGACTAATGGGTATGTTGTAGTTAAAATTGGAGATTTCATAGAGAAACTTGGGGACAACTTTGAGTCAGTCATGACAAGCTATTTTGAAGACTTTAAGAATATCAAAGAAAGTGTGCAAATGGTCAAGAATATAAGACTTTAAGAACCTTGTTGCAGAGCTAGATGTTCAAATTCAATCTCTAGAGGTAGCGTGCAACATTGAGATGCAACACTTAAGATTATATTGGAGGTCCATCAAACATTTTTGGAAAAACACACTATTCATGTACCACCCATGAAATAAGTGTCAAAAAAGTTAGATATTAAGTAAAATGGGAATTGAGACAAAAAAGGTGAGGTTACCCAAAGGGGGAATAAATACAAAAATAGAGTATGCCAATAGTTGAAGCAAATTTACTTGGAAGGAGTATCGAGTTTAGATACAACACAAAATAATCAACTCAAAGGGAGTTATGAAATTTTTGAAGTATGACTGATCAGTCATCAATTTTGCAAAATTTTGATATTTTGAAATTTTGTATGCAAGCCGAGTAAAGATTATAGATTATCTAAGTTATGCTTAAGTTTAGGTTATACATGCATAACAAAGTGTTTCTACCACTCATGTCAAAGGGTTAGATTATTAATCTCAGATTGGTTTTGACATATGAGTGACTACACACTTAGCCATATTCACAAATTGCATACCAAGTAAGTAGTGTATGTCAAGCATAAGTTGTTAGATAATGCATGCCAAGAAAGATATATTGTATGTGTTGCACACTAGTATGTGTCGAGCAGATAGTTTGTGCCGAGTCACTCGAGTGTCAAGAAAGTTAGTATATGCCAAGTGATTTAGATGTTGAGTGAACAATGGATGCTGAGCTATTCAGAGGCTAAGTTATAGCATTGAAGATATAGTTGATGTCAAGCATCAGAGGCTTCAAGTGTCGAGTAAATGGTTTTGGACATAATTACTTGTAATGGCACAAACTCCTATCTAATTGTTTTGAGCCAAGTTAAGGATTGTTTTGTGATTCTAGATGATAAGAAATAATCTATATTGACAATCTCTATGTAGTACATGCAACCAATTAGATTGAGGGATGTTCTAAGAATTTTTTTGGATGAATCAAAATCATTGATTCTTACCTAACCCTTAGTCACCTAGGTCTTCTTAAGGAGGACAAACCCTAAAGAGTTTCATGTGTGAAGAGAGAAGTTTGCATGTGTAGATAGACCATTCATGGTGACTAAGGAGTTACAAATTGAGATATGAATTGTGAATCAGTTAGAGAGAATAGAGAAAAGTAGAGAGAGGATAGAAGTGATACATCTAATCAAAGAGGATCAAGTATACACTAGTAAAGAGAAGATTTGATATCTAGTAGGGTAGTGCTAACAAAAGGATCAAGGTTGAGACATTCTAATAGGTGAATCAATAAGATATCTTAACCGAGTAGTCATAGTGGGCTTTTGTAAATCCTTTAATAGGGTAAGATCTAACAATCTTTGTAAGCCTTTAACAGGGAAAACCTTTCATAGGGTGGATCATATTTTATGATCAAATATTATAACCTTCATTGGATACACTTTACAACTATAGTAGTGAAGATTTGCGGTTGCCATTCCCACCCTAGTTTTACCTTCTCATTGGAGGGTTTCTGGGTAACTAAACATCTTGTGTCTAGCTTTCCCTACATCAGTTGAATGAAGCAAGAAATGAGTTGAAGCACTTATTAAAGAGAAGGAAAGAGATAACCATTGAGGAGAATGACACACAATACCAAGAGGAAGACACTGCTAAAATGTTTGTAGATGGAAACTCAAGTGAGTTTAATGTAGCAGTTACAGATATGATGCAAAAGAATGGTGTCCTAACTAAATAGGTCAAAACTCAAGATAGAATAAGAAGTCCAATAAATATTTCTATTAAGGTGATTGAACAGAAAAATAAATTTGGGGAAGACAAAGTCATGATTGAAGATTACAAAAGGATACTGACCAACAAACTAGAAGAGAGGACATAAGAGGTACATAGGATTGCAAGTATGTAAATGGAAATAATGAATCAAGTGATTATTGATAATCACGAATTGAATGGTAAGGACATTGCAATCATAACCATGAAATTACAAAAAGAGAAACTAAGAAATTATCTAAGAAGAGAGAAATAATTTGTTAAAAGTTTCAACAAACCAAGTGAAACCATCAAGTACTTTGAGAAGTTGATGAGATCTCATAGATCTAATGATGATACTACTATATTGGGTTACACCAGTACCGAAGAAGGAGAATAATCCAAGAGTGGTGAACAAAGAAGCAACAAAGGTAAGAACTACAAACCCACTTTTCATAATTGTGGAAACTTAGGTCATACAACAAATGTTTGTAGGAGTAACAATCCAAATCAAAACCCTAAGAATAAATTCATGGAAAGCTATCATAAGTGCAACAAGAAAGGAAATTAGGCACATGAATGCAAGACCAAGACTTCAAGCACACAAATATTTGAAGGTTGCTACTATAATTGTAAGAAGTGTGGACATAGAGCATATGAGTGCAAATCTAAGCCTAACTTGTCATCAAACTAACAAAAAAAGGGACAACAAAATGTAAAACCCTAAAATTGGAATTACAATATAAGGTATAGTTGTCACTATTGTCAAGAGTATGGACATGTTGCTAAGAATTTCATTAGAACACATTTCAAAAGTGATTATAGTAGATGGTTGAGTCAAACTACATGTTTTAGTTGTTTGAAGACTGGCGACATCAACATGAATTGTCCAAAAAGGTCAAAAGTTCCTAGAAGTAAATTCAACAAAGGCAAGATTGATGTTGAGAATGCCCAAGTGTAGATGAACAAGACATGGAAGAAAAAGGAATATTGCATCACATAAGGTTCAGATGAGGCCACTTCATCTAATGGATTAGGTCATCACATCACCCCCAATCTGGCAATTGAAAGGTATGTGGGACTAATATTTTTATTGATATATTTACATCAGTTCCAAGAATGTAAGTTCTAAAAAGATCATATACACATAAATTAAGATGCAATGTATTAGTTAGAACTAGGAATAAATCTATAAGTAATGTTAGTTTTCATGTTTTTGCTGAGCATGAAAAAATTTCATTTGGTGTTGAGTTATTAAAGGTAATAGTATTGGTCAATCTCATTGTGGTTGCTAAGTGAAGTGGAAATCATGGGTATGTTGAGTGAGATGAAATTGCTATGATAGTCAAGCTTATAGTTGTGTAAGTATTGAGCATTTATTTTAAGGGCTATATGGTCAATTTTAAACTCATTTGAATTCAATTGAGATTGAAAAGAGCACAAAGAGCATAAGGTGAATTGAGGAAAAGGATTCAAGTGTTTGTGAACTAGATTCAGCTGCTACTTGTCACTAATCATCAGATTCATAAGGTATTGATCATGTGCCAAGCTATGTTTTCTGAATTATCACAAAGCCTAGTTATTTGAAATGGGATCTAGTTATTCTACTATTGTTAGGAAGGAAGGAAAAGAGATTTTAAATGTTCAATTAATAAGAAAATAAGTTACACAACCACCCTTCTAAGCCATTCCCAAGATTTCATATAAGGGAGATCCAACTGGTGTGTTATCTATAATACCACCAAAGGTTTAGATGATACAAGATGTAAGATGTTGCTACACTTGTAACTTTGGAAGTACTAGAGACATGGAAATCATAGATTTTTATGGAAAACTATGTGTTGATGGAGTGTTGAAGGAGGAAAACAAGATTGTAGAGAGAAAAGTGTTAACTCATGTCCTAGATTTTCCAAATGTATTCAAAATGGAATGGATTAAGATAGTGTTAAGAAGAATACATGATCACTTAGTATGGTTGGAAAATGGCCCTACCAAGATCACTAAAAGGGTCATTCAATGAGTAAGAGGGTATCCTACCCTAGATAGACCTAAGACCATGTGAAGTGATGCAAAGGAGGTAATTGAGAAGAATACAGGGGATGAATAGAACAAAAGAGGGATGATAATTGACATAATTTTAGATCCCCTGATTGCTTTTGCAATGAGAATGATTGCCCACAAGTTCTTTCAATCTAACAGATTGAACAATGTGTCTTGTATGGTTGTGGATTTGGGCTACAAGATAGTGAAGAAGGATCACTCTTATGACCTTTTCGAGTTACAACTCTAGTAGTTAATAGAAAACTTGGGAGCCATAGGAAGGAAAAAGAGTGCACAATGAAAATTGGGTTCATTACTGGTTTGCATATTCTTTTGTGTGCAGAACAAATTTCCTTCTTTTGAAAAAGTTGTTTAGAAGACCAAGAGGTATGTTGTAGTTTAAATTGGAGATTTCATAGAGAAACTTGGGGAAAACTTTGAGTCATTCATGACAAGCTATTTTGAAGACTTTAAGAATATCATAGAAAGTGTGCAAATGGTCAAGACATTAAGATTTTAAGAACCTTGTTGTTGAGCTAGAAGTTCAAATTCAATCTTTAGAGGTAGCATGCAACAATTGGGATCCAACACTTAAGATTATATTGGAGGTCCATTAAAATTTTTTGGACAAACACATTATTCATGTACCACCCATGAAATAAGTGTCAAAAAGGGGAATATTAAGTAAAATGGGAATTGAGATAGAAAAGGAGAGATTATCCAAAAGGGGAGTAAATATAAAAACAAAGTATGCTAGTAGTTGAAGTAAATTTACTTAGCAGGAGTATCAGACTTAGACACAACACAAAACAATCAAATCAAGGGGAGGTATCAAGTTTTTGAAGTATGAATGATCAGTCATCAAGTTTGCAAAATCTTGATATTTTGAAATTTTGTATGTTAGCCGAGTAAAGATTACAGATTCTCTGAGTTATGCTTAAGTTAAGTTTGTTTATGCATGAAAAAGTGTTTCTGCCAGTCATTTCAAAGAGGGAGATTTTTAATCTCATATCTGTTTTGGCATATGAGGGACTATATAATTAGTCATATTCACAAAGTGCATGTTGAGTAAGTAGTGCATGTTGAGCATAAGTTTTCAGATAATGCACGTCGAGCAAGATATATAGTATGTGCCAAGCACCAATATGTCTCGAGCAGACAGTTAGTGTCAAGTCACTCTAGTGCCGAGAAAGTTAGTATATGATGAGTGATTTAGATGTTGAGTAAACAATGATTGTCGAGTCATTCAAAGGCTGAGTTACAACATTGAACATATAGTAGATGTCGAACATTAGAGACTTTAAGTGCCAAGTAAATGATTTTGGACATAGTTATTTGTAATGGCACAAACTCCTATGTAAATTCTTTTTGAGCTGAATTAAGGATTTTTTTTTATTCTAAATGATAAGAACGAATCTATATTGAGAATCCCTATGCAGTACATGCAACCAATTAGATTGAAGGATGTTCTAAGCAATAAAATAGGTGAATCACAATCATTGATTCTTACCTAACCCTAAGTCACCTAGGTCTTCTTAAGGAGGACAAACTCTAAAGAGCTTAATGTGCGAAGAGAGAAGTTTGCATGCATAGATAGAGAATTCATGGTGACTAAGGAGTTGTGAATTGAGATATGAATTGCAGAATTAGTTAGAGAGAACAAAGAAAAATAGAGTGATGATAGATGTGATATATATGATCAAAAAGGATCAAATATACACCAATAAAGAGAATATATGATATCTAGCAAGGTAGTGCTAACCGAAGGACCAAGGTTGGGACATTCTAACAGTTGAATCAGTAAAATCTCTTAATTGAGTAGTCCTAGAAAGCTTTTGTAAATCATTTAATAGGGTGCTTACGTCATTATCAGTTGAAGTCCTTTAACCAGACACATTTCTAACAGGGTGTTCAAATCCTTTAATAGGGTAAGATCTAAAAATATTTGTATGCCTTTACTAGGCCAGACCTTTCACAAGGTAGATCATAGTTTATGATAAAACATTGTAACCTTCATTGGATACACTTTACACTTGTAGTAGTGAATATTTGTGGGTGTCAACCCCAACCCAATTGTATCTTCTCATTCGAGGGTTTCTGGGTAACCAAATATTTGGTGACATATGTTGAATGTTTATTGTTTTCATGCTATGGATGAATATATTAGTTTGGTATTTTAGTTTACATGTAAATTGTGAGATGGATGTTGTTGGCACTCAAAATTGCCTTCCCAATTTGAGTACCATTCCAAGCTTTTGAGCCCTTTAAAGTGCATTTAATGCATGTGTACCTAATTGTCCTTTTGAGGCCTAAGAGGTGTTTAATGTTTCTAACAACTTGCATTCAACATATCATCTTATCCCATGAAGATAGATTGCAATTTTGAGTCATTCTATGAAGTTTTGTTTTGAGCAATTTCTAAATCTACATTTTTGCTCAAGTGTCAAACAACGACAGGAGGCCTAGTTTGCATTTGAATATCTTACACCCAGTAATGTTTCATGACTCACCACTTTGGGAGTGTTTAATATGACTATCAAAGAACCTATGCTTCATATTTCAAGTTGTTTTGACATGTTTTGACTAGGTTTTGAATCCCTCGAAGTTGGTTATTTATTGTTGTCATGCTAATGTAAATTGCTCATAATTTTGAGAGGCTCTATTTTACTTGTTATGACTCTGACCCAGTTGACTAAAATTAGGTAATTATTTTTGCATTGCATTATAGAGGTCAAATACTTATTATGTTTCAATTTTGAGCTTATGACAAATCCATTTGATTAATTTTTGAACACAATTTCATATGCAATTTGTAAAGTTTTACTGGTGTCAAGAAGTGCAAATTGATTAGTACCCTTGTTTAGGATGTCATAACTTTTAACCAATAATAGGTGAGATAAAATGGGTTATACCATTTTTTTCTACTCTAAAAAGACTTTAAGTGTGCCATTTTGCAAGTCTTGACAAATCCATCTGCACACTTTCCCAGGTCCATTCAGTTTGCAAAAATCAATTTTGTACCAGTGTTTCCAATTCTACAAATACAATTAGCCCACCTTGACCACTTTCCAAATGCGCCCAATTATTCATCATGATCCCAAATCCCAATTTTATATTGTCCTCATGAAAGTGAACCAATGCCCTAGTTTTTGAAGCAAAATCTGAACGCATTTTATGGTTTTCTGATTTGTTTGCTTGCAGGTAGTTCTAAGAAGGTGACTTTGACTGTCAATATCTTTTGACCCTAAAGTTGTGATGAGATGAGATTTGGTAGGGTGCAAGAATGTGGAACAAGGAATAAATATGTATGATTTCAAAGCCTGGTTAGGTGTTTTGGTCAGATATTTAAAACCAAACAGATGACTCCTTGGCATGAAATTCATTATTTACAAAAGGTTGAAAATGAGTTTTAAAATTGATCAAGCAATTTTACAAATTGATTTTAATTATTTAAAGAGGTCAAATCAATGGATTTCAAAGGTTAGATGTTTTAGTTCAAAAAAAAAACTGCTGAACCCACTTTGGGACCTGACTGATTTCATCAAGTTGAGAAAGTATTGTGGGATTCAATAGTTTTTCAGAAGGTGGGCTCATGAAGAGGTTTCAAAAGTTTCAATACAATTTCTACATGCTAAATCATTCAAAATGCACATGTCATAATTTATAAACTAAGGAGTTGCATGGTTTTGTACACATGATGAATGTTTCGTGGAGAGCCTATGCTAGTCTAGATGTCTATGCATCACAAAGAAATTATAAAAGGGAAAAGTATATCAAAGAAGCCCTAAGTTTCAAAATTAATGGGATCCACTTCCTACAAAACTTTTCATGATAGATGTTTCTATTTTTTTAATGGATTGGATACAAATCACTTTGCAAAGATTTTTTAAGATATTCATTAGAAGAGCTCTACCTAAAAGGCAGTGGTAAAGAGGATTCACTCATTGGGCTTAAGGTCTCCTAGAATTTTTAGTATAAAAGAAGAATGAGTTCATTGAGTCTACATGCCAAAATCCCTCATATTCAACAAAGATGTCTCCATTTTTTCATATCATTTGATGATTTGACCTTTGTGGGGTGTTTTAAGATTTAGCCTAATATTTTGGAATGTAGCATCAGTGGGGTTTTTTGAACAAGCATTCCATGGCTTATAGTGTGCAAGAATCCAATAGAAGAAGGGATGTAATAGTAGAGAGGATATGAGTGCCACATGCACATCAAAATTTGGTTAAAAAATTACAAGAAAGGAAAAGGGGACGAGAGGCTCAAAGCATAAGGTAGCAATCCACAGCAGTGAAAGAGTGGAGCTCTACAAGGAGAAGAGTGCCCATGATGAAAGAAAAATCACCTCTCACTCCACCCCCATCCACCTATGATGAGAAAGAGGTAGATCATGGTGGGAGGTCGCCACACTGATTTTCATTAAAATTTGCACTAATAGTGGTTGATGGGCACTTGTACTTCCAGCAACATCTAGTTTTTTGGTGATAACCACTACTCTAATGTTTTCTTCACCCTAACCACAAAATCATGCAAATGGTGTTTTTAGACTACATGTTTCTCAACATCTTTACAAATGCTCACTCCATTTTTGTTTCACTCTTTTTTCTAGTCATCCTACAAAATTATTTTACAAGGGGAAAGGAATGAAGTAGAGTACATATGTCTTGATTGCATGGGAATTGGTTTTCCTTCATTTCCAAGCACATTCCCACATAGTGCAGAAGACTATAGTGGGTTGTTGTAGTGTTGGTTCATACAAAATAAGATGGCATGAAGTGTGCATGCATAGTGGGAGAGTTTAGAAAGCATAAAGTCTTGAGGATGCATCCATAATTGAGCAATAGTCAAAGTGTGCATAGAATAATGCATAATCCTCTGATTTGTGTTTTGCAATGTTGCTGTAATGGATGTGTTTGAAATTTTGGCACCTTTTGGAAAGAATTTTGATGTTGACTATCTTGCTCTAATTAAAAATGTAGAAATGTGGTAGATTTAGGGATATAAAACCTACAATACCATGCAGAAGAGAGAGCATCTTCTTTATTAAAAAAAGGGTTAGAGTTTTGTCCCACATTTATCATGGGAAGAGTGTTTTTTGTGTTTAAATTAAGAAAGAAACTGTAACAAAATATCTTAAAGGCTCATGTCTTTTAAGATACAAGGCAAGCCTTGCACAGTGGACCCCACATGGGTAGTCGTAGTGAAGCATGAAGAAATTTTGAACACACATGCAAAGCAAAATGCTGATGTCAACTGATGATATGGAAATATGACCAACCAAATTGTGACACATGGTGGCATAAGAATGAATGGAGGAGTGACATGACAAAGAACTCCAAATGTGGCATGCTTTCTAAGGTAATGATGTGGTAGGAATGACACATGGCCCAAGGTCTCTATGTCATGATGCCATGGAATTGTGCTAAGGTGTCATGTGACATAGCAACCAACCACCACATAACGGGGCTGGTGAGATGAACATGGTGATGTGGTATAGTGACAAGGTGATAAAGAGGCTAGTGATGTGGACAGAGGTGACACATTGTGTAAGGTCATTATGTCACCAATAACGTGGCACAATGATGACTAGGATGGTGATATGGTGACCCAATTAGAGGTTGCCACATGGCAGCAGTCCTATAAAGACATGACAAGGCAAGGACCAATAGAAGTGTGACATGTGGTGCTCAGGTGGTGAAGGTAAATGGCAAGGTAGAAATTGGGAGAATCACAATGTGACACATGTCATAGGAAGGTCAACCCCAGTTTGACCCAGAGTAAATTTTGGAGGGAAAATTACAAAAATTGAAAAATTTAAAATTTTATTATTTTTCCTTTTGAAATCACATGCATCAGTTTTAATTCAAAATGGTTTTTAACCTATAGTTTAAAATTTAGGTTGAAATTAAATATTTGCTAAAGTGTAGTCTCAGAGCCTAGTTTTCATTTTGAGATTCTAGCCATTTTCACTAAGAAAATATAGAACTATTATATATCATCAGAACTAGGAGAGAATGAAATTTCCATTTTTGGAGTTTTTCTTTGCACAAGAACCCACTAGTTCAAGTTATTCAAGGTTTTGTCTTGGATACCCATTTTCAATTTCATTCAGTTAGGCCAGTTTAGATTTGATGTATGATGAAATGATGAATTAGGTGAATGCTAGAGGTAGTAAAAATGTAGTTAGGAATGATTTTTGTTACCTTTGAATCAGTTTAATGAAGGTATTATCAACATTTTAGATATTTTGGCAAAAAAAAGGGTTTTCATTATTAAGGGAGAGATATTTCCAAGTTTGTTACAGACAATGATGAGAATCATATCAGATTTTAGTTGTAGAAAGATGAGAGACATTTTGCAACAGTGAGGAATGAAGGTTCAAGTGGACACATGTCACTTCAAGATTAGATTTGGGATTTCATTCTTTTCCTATATCTCTCCCTTTCTCATCAATTGTAATGGTTCCAATCTTGAGTTTTTTCTCAATATTGTGAGACTAGGGTTCGAGTTTTGATGTTTTTCACTACTATGAAACCATTATCTTCAGCATATTTCTCTTTTATGAACATTAGTAGTTAAGCTAATATAGATAGTTATGATCTATTTAGTGCTTTTATGAATTATTTACATGCATCTTCAATCTATAGTTTAAAAGAAATGAATACAAATGAGCAAGAATCTTCTTAATTTCATTTTGATTCTTTCCTCCTATCTCTATAATCTACAATATTTTGAGATTTAGGAACAAATAAATTAGACCCATTTTCATCCTTTAAGGTTGTATGTTTGATATATTTTTTTGTTGGAACAAAGAGCCAAGTAAATGCTTGATATATTTGATAGGGTTATTGGTTATTTGAGAAGGATACTTTATGAGAATGAGGTCTTTATGAACACTGATGTCTAATTCACAAATTGATAAGATAGATTTGATATCAAGATGTATGGGTATGTCAATGATATCATAGATTTATGTGTGTAATTTGTGGAATTGCCCAATAGATAAGGCACTGATAAGCTACAAGATCAACTTGTTCTTACTGCTGCATATTTTGGGAATTTGCTAAAATCAAAATTATAATCATGCATTTCCCTTTCCATTTAAGAGTTGAAAGGATGCCCTCACCTAGCTTATCAATTTTGTAGGTCATGTCATTATCTATTTCATGTCTATGACATTTGCATAAGTGTTAGAAGATTAAGGGTTTTTAGTTGCTTTGTTAGATTCAAGTGTATGTTTTAGCACTAGTAATCATTATTGTAAGCCATTTTTCTTGGCAAACTCATAGCAACATTGTACATGAGAATGAATTCAATAAAGGAGATACTTGTTACATACCATTTGTTCCAGGAAATGTTCATCTAATAGCATATATGATCAGCATAATAGTTGTATATGAATTTTTTGTCAAAATGCCAGTTGGCTGTAGGTACGCATTCCATATCTAGTTTCCATGTATATGCATTGAAAAAAAAAAAAAAATACACTTTCATATTAGTTCATTGTAAGAGGAATTTAAATATCATTTGCGAACATTCTAAATTTCTTAGCATTGAAAGGAAACAATACAAGTGTTTGACAATATTACTTGAGCTAAAATCAGTCAATTTGGGTAAGGGATATTACATTTGTATTAGAGCTAAATCTTTCCATCCTGAGGGTTTAGCAATCACAAGCCTCTTGGGGTTGGCTCTCACAAATTTTTCACTATCAAGCGAACCTTTTTTTGACACAGAACAATATTTTATCAAGCAGCTAGACACCATGGTTGACAAGTAGGAGCGTAGCCCACCAAGAGACAATAGGAATAAGGATCACGAAACAAGGGAATTTTTTAAAGTAATGGTTAGAGGACAAGAGTGAATGACTCAAGCTTTTCAGGCACTCACCACCATGGTTGA
Organism: Cupressus sempervirens; assembly: GCA_028749045.1. Lineage (NCBI taxonomy): Eukaryota > Viridiplantae > Streptophyta > Pinopsida > Cupressales > Cupressaceae > Cupressus > Cupressus sempervirens. The sequence continues at coordinate 439,982,842 of CM053784.1, forward strand.
GTGCATGAACCCATAGGACAAACAAAATTTGAAACAAGGGGATAACAAGAGTGTAGTGGGATCACCTAGAACTCATAGAACTCTTTCTAGAATAGCAGACAGGCCCACACATCCTACTTTTGTTAGAGAGGAACCAGTACAAGAACCAATAGAGGAAGTTGAGGATGAGACATTTGTAGATATCCTTATGGCTGCAAATGATGAATGGGAATTATTGGCACTGTAGGTTTGGGAGAGGATGACCTTTGAATGCTTTGTAAATCAAAGGAGAGAATATTACAAGTCACTCAGACAGGATAGGAGGCCTAGGAGTCAAAATAGTGAGCTAAAGAGGGGTACATGCAAGCTTACTATGCCTACATTTTATGGGAGTGGTAAGATGATAGCTCAAGCTTAGATTAATAAGCTTGACACATTCTTGGCACCGAGGCCAATGATATAGATTGAAGCTATCAAATATGCCACTTTGCATTTGAAGGGAGTAGCACATGATTGGTGGTACCATGGTATGGAAAAACTTTAGCATAATCAGTTGAAAAAGTACTAGGACTTCATGGATAGGTTGGTTGAAATATTTGACAAGAAATATCTAGAGGTTTACTTCCAAGAGTTAGCACAGTTGAAACAAACAAGCAACTTGGACTATTTCATTGGTGAATTTCAGTGGTTGGTAGTCATGGTGTCAGACATTTTAGAGTGTAGATTGATAGTTATTTTCATTGAGGTTCTATCCAAAAATTGAGAGGTTGGATAAAGGCATTTGATCCCATTTCTCTATAGGAAGCTATGAAAAAGGCAAGAAGTATGGAACATGCAGTCCCAACAAACAAATTTTAGTCCAAAGGAGCATCTTCTAGTAAGGATAACAAACCATTTTATAAAAAACCAAAGAGGACTGATTTTAAAAATGATTGTAAAGATAAAACTCTAGTACCTTTTGATAGGGATGTTAGCATGAATGTTGATGCTATGGGGGAGCATTGCAGAACATTGTTATGATGTATTTATAACTATGTTTGTCATTGATGACAACATAGTAATAAGTTTGTAAAAGACTGACAGAGTAGTAGACTGTGATTTTTGTATTGAGGACATTATATTACTTATCTACTTATGTGCGGTTACCAACACATACTACATTGTGTATTTGCTACATCAGCAAGTGCACAGAACCTAAATCAATAGTGTACAGAAGATATGATTGATTTACAAAGAACCATATAGAAATAGAGTATCAAGAAAGCAATTCCTATTGCATGATTTCTACAACTGATTACAATTATAGTGAAGGGTTGCACAGTGAGATAGAGATAGTTTACTAACTGTTGATGATTCTAGAGAGTGCACATGTATGAAAGTTGCACATGTGAAAGTTTGTGTATAACTATGAGTTGACAACAATAATTAAATGTGTATTTCATTTAATTAACGTATGATAATAAGTATGAGGCTGACTCAAGGATTTATTAATTAAGTGTGGCATACAATAAAGATGTTTTCCATATTTTAGAGATATGGAAGCAAAGAAGACTTGTGAATTACTAAGCAGTAGAGTAGAGTGACATACTAATGCATGTAAATGACCTTAAGGGTTATTGTTACTGATCACAGAGTTCTAGATCTGATTGCATGATCTAAAGGTGAAGAAGTCTAACGTACTAGATAGAGGAAGACATAAAATCCTATTACACATCTATTATTCTGAAAGGAATAGTACCAAGGTCAATTGGACAATGGGTTCATTGATCTGATCTTGAAGCTATTTGGACAATGGGTTCAGCTACCTTCCACAACTCCTAATAGGGTTGGAATCTCCTAATAGGGATTCAAAGTCTCCTAACAGGGATCTTTGTACTAAATGTTGTAATAGACTCCTAACAAGGTACATCCTCTAACAAGGAATATTCATATTAGTACATCATTTTGTGGGCATCATTCCCATCGGGGTTTTCCCTCTGATCAAGGGTTTCCCTAGTCAACATATCTAGTGTAGTTGTGTATGAACATCTCTTTATGGTTATTACATTGGTTGATTGATCAAGATTTTTTAAAGAGGATAATTATTTTAATTATCACATAATTGATACACCCCACCAATTATATTGGTGGACTATTATTTCTAAAAATTAGTATCAAAGCCTTAAGTCCTTGAAGAAAAAGTCTAACAACTTTGGGAGATCCATGACAAACATGTTCAGAAAAGAAAGTCTGAGATTTGATGGCACAAATTATGACAGCTGGAAGAATAAAATGAAGACTCATCTTTTGTGCATGGGTCTAGGATATTGGCTTGTAACCAAGGCATCTAAAAACATTGTGGAAGAAGACAATCTTGAAAGTGGTACATGGAATAGAGAGAAGTATTCATGTGCAACATAGGGGAAAGAGAATCAATATTTTTAGCTCTACCTTAAAGTGAGTATAGCCAGGTGAAACAACTCAAAACATCTCATGAAATTTGGAAAACCTTAGAAGCTAATCATGAGGGTGATACACATGCAAAAAGAGTTAGATAACAAAATCTGTATTTCACATTCCAAGAAGATAAAATGATGGAAGATGAATATGTAAGAAGCTATATTGGCAAAATATTGGAGATTGTTGTAGGAACCACATCTCTTGGTGGAATGAAATCTGATGATGAAGTAATATGGAAGACCTTAAAAATTCTGACACCACCTTTTAAGACAATAACACAGATGATTCAAGTAATGTTACCTTGTACCACTAATTTCACCAAAGAAACATTGCTTGGTAGATTGGAAATTGAAGAATTCAATCTGAAACAATCTGGAGAGTTAAAAAAAGTTGAGATAGCATTGAGTGCATTTAACATTAAACTTGGTCTATCAAGGAACACAAAAGTGCAAGGAGACATTGCTAGTAGTAACAAGTCTATTGAGGAAAATATCTAGGAAGGAGTGGATCTTCTTGTGGAAAGAGAAAAAGATGGTAAAAATATCTTTAAATCTTGGACATGTAATGGATATGGTCATTACGCATCTAAGTGTCCCAAAAGAGAAAGAAAGTATAAGAGAAGATTCAAATCTATAAGGCCTAGAAGTTGTTTATATGCTAATGCAGAAGAAGAGGAAGATGAATCTAATAAAAAAAAAAGTGAAGATGAATTAAGATTTGTAGCTATAAAGAAAGATGATCTTGATAGAGAAATTAGAGCAAAAAGCATGCTAATCTTACAAGTTGAAAGGAAATATTGGATCATTGATAGTGGTTTTTCACATCACATGATTGGTGATATGAGCAAATATGTCAAATTTAGAAGCCATGACGAAGGAATTGTCAGAGTAGGGAACAATGCAGCATGCCACATTATAGGAATTTGATCTATCACACTAGATGGTAAAACAAATACTTGATGATGTTTATTTTGTTGATGGACTGAAACATAACTTATTAAGTGTTGGACAACTTATGGACAAAGGTTACCAATTATAGTTTGGCAATGAAACATGCATTATCAAGAACAAGGAAGGATAACTACTTGGTACTAGCACAAGAACTAGATGTAATTTATTTTAGTTAAACTCCATTGAAACAACATGTGTGGTAGCTAAAGTTGACAACAATTGGTTATGGTACAAAAGATTTTGTGACATTAACTCTGATAACATTGTGAAAGCTAGTAATACACTTGTTGTGAGAGATTTACCTAAGATCACTAAGCCCACTGACATTATTTGTAAGGAATGTATCTTGGCTAAGCAGAAGAAAGTCTCATTTCCTAGTAAGTAGTTTAGTACTACACAAAAGCTAGAATTGGTTCATATAGGTTTGAGTGGTCCAACAAGAATGAGAGGATTCTACGGAGAAAGATATTTTATAGTTTTTTTTGATAATTTTACTAGAATGATGTGGGTAGCTTTTCTTAAGGAAAAATTAGAAGCTTTTGAGAAATTCAAGATATTCAAGAACAAAGTAGAGAATGAATCTAGAGTCAAAATAAAAGGTTTAAGATCAGATAGAGGAGGATAATTCACTTCTAGAGAATTCAATATCTACTGTGAAGAACATGGAATCAAGAGACAATTATCTTCACCCCATACACTTGAGAAAAATGGGATTGTTGAAAGAAGAAACAGATCAATTATTGAAGTAGAAAGAGCTATGCTATTTGAGAATGATGTAACAAAAACCTTTTGGAGAGAGTTAGTCAATATGATAGTATATACATTAAACAGAGTATAGATTAGAAAAGGTATGGAGAAAAAACCTTGTGAGTTATGGTTTGGTCACTCACCATCAGTCAAATATTTTAGGATTTTTGGAAGAAAATGCTATATCAAAAAGAGATGATGATATTGGTAAGTTTGATCCAAGGAGTGATAAAGGTATGTTTCTTGACTATTCATTAAAGAGTAAAGCTTACAGATGTTTCAACTATAGAACAAAAACTATAGTAGAGTGCACAAATTTGAGAATAGATGAAAAGTTTGGCACTAAGGAAAAGATGATGAATTATAACTCTGATGGAGATGATTATTCTTGGATGACCAATAGATGCAATGAACTATTTCTCAAAACTAACAATGACGTATAGAATAATGTGCAAACAAAAGAAGTAAGAGAAGAACAAAGCACAATACCTAAAATAAGAGTTGAAGTAGTAACTCCTACCCCAAATAAGAATGTAATGAGAATCATCATGCTGATTAGATAATAGGAAGTAAAGAAAAATGAGTAATGACAAGAAGTAGAATCAATGAAGAACTATGCCTAATATCTCAAATAAAACCAAAAAGTGCAAATGAAGAAATCAAGGATGATCATTGGATGAAAGCAATGAAGGAAGAACATCAACAAATAATAAAAAATGACACATAGGAATTGGTTCCTAGACCCAAGGACAAAAATGTGATTGGTACAAAATGGGTATTCAAAAATAAAATGAATGAACAAGGAGAAGTAATAAGAAACAAAGCAAGACTAGTATGTAAATGCTACTCTCAACAAGAAGGAATTGACTATGAGGAAACATATGCACCTATAGCAAGAATGGAAGTAGTTAGAATTTTCCTGGCATATGCAGCAAATAAAAATTTCAAGGTATATCAGATGGATGTTAAGTCAACATTCTTGAATGGAGAACTTGAAGAAGAAGTCTATATTGAGCAGCTAGAAGGATTTCCTTTGACAAAAGAGAAGGATATGGTTTGCAAATTAAAGAAAGCCTTGTATGGATTAAAGCAAGCACCTAGAACCTCATATGCAAGGTTAGATAAATACTTAGCAAAGCTTGGATTTGCTAAAGGGACAATAGATAGTAACTTGTACTTAAAAGAAATAGAAGATGATTTGCTGATAATTATCATATTTGTTGATGATATCTTTTTTTGTAGGAAAAGATGAAGCTAGTAACAAATTCTTAGAAGATATGAAGAATGAGTTTGAGATGAGCATGACAGGGGAAATGAAATTTTTCCTAAGATTGAAAATTGTTCAAAGCAAAGAAGGAATCTTTATTTCTTAGACAAAGTATTTAAAAGATTTGCTGAAAAGATTGGTCTAGAATACTATAAACTTGTTGGAACCCCTATGGTAACTGGTCACAAGTTATCAAGCAAGAATGAAACACCTACTATTGAACAAAAGAAGTACAAATCTATGATTAGAGGATTGCAATATCTAACCTATAGTAGACTTGATATAGAAAATGCATTGGAATTGTGGCAAGATTTCAAGCTGATCCTAAGGAATATTGCTACATAACAGTAAAAAGGATATTCATATATCTAAAAGGGACATTTTCTTATGGCATTTGGTATGACAAAAGTAATGACTTTACTCTTTACACTTATACTAATGTTGATTGAGCTGGAGATAGGAAAAAGCACCAGTGGAGGAGCATTCTTTCTTGGTAGAAGATTGTTTTCTTGGCTTAGCAAGAAGCAAGACTGCACCTCACAAAGCACTGTAGAGGCAGAATATGTTTTAGTAGTGAACAACTATAATCAAGTCATATGGATGAAGCAGATGATGAAGGATATTGGAATTACATTCAAAGAACCCATTATCATTTATTGTGATAATACAAGCATAGTTAACATGTCTAAGAATCTTGTTTTGCATTCTAAGACTAAGCACATCTCTATAAAGTATTATGTGTTGAAAGAGAAAGTTCCAAACAAAGAAATTAGATTGGAGTACATCAACACTAAGGAACAGATTGTAGACATTTCCACAAAGGCCTTACCAAAGGATATATTTGAATACCTAAGAGGTATGCTCGAGGTTATGCCCCTAGCTATTTCATAATAAAAGATGCAAAAGTGCATCAGTCCAAGGTACATATCACCATTACTGGACTGAATGTTGATGCTTCCTCAATGGGGGAGTGTCTGTAGTGAACAAAGTTAGCAAAGGACTCTTGGTAATTGGTAATTTCTATACCATAGTGTCTTTAGGCACTTGAGTTGTTTATGGATTTATATACAAAATTATAAAGCAACATACCAGCTTGTGGTCATCCTAATTAGATGTTAAAGAAAATTGAACTATTTGTGTACTATCTTTGACATTGATGTCAATGGGGGAGAAGTATGGCATGAAAGACATTGTACTATCAAGAAGAAGTGTTGCAATGAAGGATTTACATGAAGCAAGATTTGATTGGTAAAGAGGATTTGAAAAGACTTGTTGGTATTATTGAAACTATATGTTTTTCATCTATCTTGCCATCAATGCCAAAGGGGGAGATTGTTAGCATGAATGCTGATGCTATGGGAGAGAATTGTAGAAAATTGTTATGATGTATTTATAACTGTGTTTTTCATTGATGAAAACATAGTAATAAGTTTGTAAAAGATTGATAGAACAATAGACTATGATTTCTATATTGAGGAGATTATATTACTTATCTACTTATGTGTCATTACTAGCACATACTACATTGTGTATTTGCTAAATGGGCAAGTGTGCAGAACTTGAATTGATAGTGTACATAAGATATGATTGATTTACAAAGAACTATATAGAAAAAGAGTATCAGGAAAGTAGTTCCTATTTCATGATTGGTACAACTTGTTACAATTGTAGTGAAGGGTTGCATAGTGAAATGGAGATAGTTTATTGACTGTTGATGATGTGCACATGTATGAAAGTCACACATGTGAATTTTTGTGTATAACTATGAGTTGAAAACATTAATTAAATGTGTATTTCATTTAATTAACATATGATAATGAATTATGAGGCCGACTCAAGGATTTATTAATTAAGTGTGGTATAAAGGAAAGATTTTTTCTATATTTTAGAGATATGGAAGTGAAGAAGGCTTGTGGATTACTAAGTAGTAGAGCAAAGTGATATACTAATTCTTGTAGTTGACCTTAAGGATTACTATTACTGATCATAGAGTTCCAGATCTTATTGCATAATCTGTAGGTGAAGAATTTTGACGTAATGGACAAAGGAAGAAGTAAAATCTTGTTACACATCTATTGTTCTAAAAGGAATAGTACTAAGGTCAATTGGATAGTGGGTTCATTGATTTGATCCTTAAGTTGTTTGGATAGTGGGTTCAGCTACCTTCCACAACTCCTAATAGGGTTGGAATCTCCTAGTAGGGATTCAAAGTCTCCTAACAGGGACTCTTTGTACTAAATGTTGTAATAGACTCCTAACAGGGTCCATCCTCCAACAAGAAATATTCATATTAGTACATCATTTTGTGGGCATCATTCCCACTGGGGTTTTCCCTCTAATCAAGGGTTTCCCTAGTCAACATATCTAGTGTAATTGTGTATGAACATCTATTTATGGTTATTACATTGGTTGATTGATCAAGATTGTTTAAAGAGGATAATTGTTTTAACTATCACATAACTAATTCACCCCCCCCCCCCCCCACGCCAAGTTATATTGGTGGACTATTGTTTCTAACAAGGGAAACATTAAATAATTTGAGAAAGAAAAAATTGTGTTTCTACTGTAAGGGACCCTATAATGCAAACCATGACTATCATCTTAGACCAAAGGGAAAAGCTAACAAAATTATGTAGGCATACTATGAGGAATTAGAATTAGATAATTCAAACTTGTAGTCCGATATAAAGGAAATGGTGAAAAAAAGAAAGACAAGGCTAAAAACTTGTCTAAAATGGAGTCCATGAAGCTCATCTCACTAGTATTAAGTAGGAAGGATCATTTTTAATGAGAGGAGTACTTTTTGGAAAATGAGTTATGACTTTGGTTGATACAGGTGCCACTTATAATTTTGTTGATTCTAAGTTGGTGGAGAAGTGTGGCATACAAACTAAGGAGTTTGGGGGAATTAGAGTGAGGGTAGCTGATGGCTATGTCCTCAATTGTGATCATAAGATTAGTAGACTTCCTTTGGAAATTAATAATTATGCCTTTAAGGTAGATTTCTATGTTGTGCTTATGGGAGATACATATATAGTCCTTGGGATGAGTTGGTTGCATGATATTGGTGAGTTCACTCTTAATCTCAAGGAGATGGAGATGAAGTTTAAAGTAAATGGGAAGACACTGATTCTTAAGGCAATTAGGGACAGTGATTTCAAAATAGTCTCTTTCTAGAGGATGGTTAGATTGATTTGACATAATCAGGTATAGTGGGTAGCAGAGTGCATGTTAATGCCATCATAAGAGGGATAGCAAAAGACTAAATATCCTCCTGATATTCAAGAGCTTAGAGTTAAACACTCTAAGGTGTTCAATGACATTCCACCAGGTAGACCAATAGATAGGGGTATTGAGAACATCTTTGAGTTAGAGGAGGGGGCTAAGCCCATCATGATTACACCTTATAGGCATCCGAAGAGGTTGAAGGATGAAATTGAAAAAACCATAAAGGAGTTACTTGCTATCGGTCACATTAGACCAAGTAAGTCTTCTTTTTCTTCTTCTTTGGTTTTGGCAAAAAAGAAGGATAGGGCATTAAGGATGTGTATTGATTACAAGGTGTTTAATAGGAAGACAATTAAAAACAAGTACCCCATTCCCAGGATCGATGAGCTTCATGGAGCTTGCTTCTTCTCAAAAATATATTTTAGATCAGGTTATCACTAGATCAAAGTTAGAGAGTAGGACATTGAGAAGACAACCTTTAGATGTCATTGTGGCCATTTTGAGCTTGTATTTATGCCATTTGGGCTAACTAAAAAACCTACTAATTTTTAGGCAACAATGAATAGGGTTTTCCATTCTCAGTTTAGAAAATTTGTACTTTTCTTCTTTGATGACATCTTGGTGTACAATAGATCTTGGGAGGAGCACTTGGTTCACCTTGACATGGTGTTGGATATATTGGGAAGAGATTCCTTGTATGGAAGGGAGTTGAAATGTGATTTAAGTATGATAGAGTTGTTATATTTGGATTACATCATCAGTGTAGAAGGCATATCCTAAAAATATTTGTGCCATTGTGTAGTGGCCTTCATCGGTGAACCTTACATAGTTGAGAGGATTTTTGAGATTATGTGGTTTCTACAAGAGGTTTATGGATGGATATTCTAGGCATGCAGCACCCTTGATAGATTTGATGAGAAAGGGAGCTTTCTTGTGGACTCTTGAGGCATAGGAGTTTCTTCAAAAATTTAAGGAGTTGATGACTTCCTGTCTAGTGTTAGCATTACCAAATTTTAGCAAACCTTTTGCGCTACACTATGATGCTTCTGGAGAGGTCATTGGAGAAGTGCTTATGCAGGAAAAGCACCCTATTGCTTATGAGAGTAGGAAATTAAGAGGGCCATAGTGGATCTTCAACATATATGATAAGGAGATGTTAACCATTATGCATGCTTTGGCTAAATTCAGGAAATATTAGGTAGGTAGCAATTTTTTTATCAAAACCAACCATAATAGCCTAAAACACTTTTTGGGGTAGTGAGATCTCAATGATAGGAAACAATAGTGGGTAAGCAAGTTATAGTCTTATGACTTTGATATTACATATTTTAAGGGGACACAAAATGTAGTTGCTGATGCTTTATCATGTAGGCTCCATTTGAGCTCATTGATAGACATATCAGAGGATTAGAGACACTTAATTCTTGCAAAGTATACAAAGGATGTGTGGACATCTAGATTTATAGATGTAACTATTCATGATAGTAGATACCCTTGTGAATGAGCTCATCATTTACAAAGGGGGAATATTTTTGGTCCCAGACTCAATAGTGAGGAGGATGATTTTGAAATATTTTTATGATTCACCTATAGTAGGACATCCTAGTTTCTAGAAGACATAGTAATAGATTAGAGAGCACTTCACATGGAAAGGGCTTAAATAAGAAGTACTTCAATATGTTAGGAAGTGTCCCACCTACTAGTAGAATAAGTGGGAACACTCCTATCTAGCTGGTTTACTTTAGCCACTTCTAATTCTTGATAGGAATTGGGAGTATTTATTTATGGACTTCATCATAGGACTGCCTAGAGCCCAAGGTAGGGACTACATATATGTGGTTGTGGATCACCTTACAAAGTTTGCACACTTCTTTCTGATCAATACTACATAGGTGGTAGAGTTGTTCTTCAAGGAGATATTTAGATTACATGGCTTACCTTAGAGCATTGTGAGTTATAGAGACAACAGGTTTATGAGTCACTTTTGGCAGGAGCTATTCAGGTTATGTGTGAGAGAGCTTACTCTAAGTGCTAGCTACTAGCCTTAGATAGATGGTCAGATGGAGATAGTGAGTAAATGGGTGGAGGGATATCTCAAAAATTATATAGTAGGGAAATAGAAGACATGGGTAAAGTGGATTTATCTTTGTGAGTATTGCTACAATACCACTTATTACATGTCTATTTAGATGTCACCCTTTATGGTCCTGTATGGGTATGAAGCACCCAATTTTATGGATCTACTTTTGAGTGATAATAGAGTTCCCAGTGTAGGTGATTTGTTACAGGAGATTCAAGACATTATTAAGACTCTCAAGATAATATAACCAAGGCACAAAATCAGTAGAAGCAGTATGCAGACTAGAAGAAGACTGAGAGGTTGGAGATATGGTGTATCTTGTGTTGTAGCCTTACCACCAATCCACTCTCAAGAAGATTGATGCCGAGAAACTTAAGCCACAATACTTTGGTCCATTTAGGATTATCAAGAAAGTGGGAGAGGTGGCTTATGAGTTATATTTGTTAGTAGAGAGCAAGGTACGCAATGCTTTTCATGTGTCATGCCTTAAGAAGGTGCTAGGACATCATATTGTTCCTTCTACAGTGCTTCCACCCTTGGATGATGAGGGGAAATTGGTATTGGTTCTAGAAGCTATCATTGATTTCAAGGAAAGAAACTTGAGGAGGGAGTATTTGGTGAAATTGAAGAACATACTAGTAGAGGATGCGACGTGGGAGAATGAGGAGATTTTGTAGCATCTGAACTTGAAGTTGCATGAGGACAAGCAAATTTAGGAAGGGCAGATTGTAATTTTGCCATCTTTTTAGCAACTCAGTGGAGTTCTTAAGCTTTAAATTCTCTAAAGGCTAAGTGAAGAAATAAGGATAAATTGATTAAATTAATTTCTTATAAAGTCATTAAAAAAATTAAAATTAAAATGTGACTTTTTATTTAATTAATTTAATTTTTTAGAAGCACAATTAATTATTGTATTGCAAGGGCAAAGCTTCTAGAGAGTGCATTTTCTAGAAATACAATTAATTATTGGAAGGGGGGAAGCTTCTAGAGAATGAAATTAAATAATATTTTATTTCCTTCTAGAAGGGTGAAGGAAAATAATAAATAGAGGTGAGAGCTTCATTGTTAATGATTTGATTATTGTAAATTGTATTTGATATAAAATTGGGAGAACAAACTAGGGTTTTTTATTTTAGTCAGCCATTGGAGAACGTCAACTCTTCAGTGTTGTAATCAATTGAGGTGGTGAAATATCCACTAAATTTGGTATTTAGGAGAGCTTCAATTCAAGAGTTCTATTTGTTCTTAAATTGGAGCATACATTTATTGTTGGCTACTACAGTATGCAAGAATGATGTTTTGCTATAGTACTTATGCTTGATTCATCTCCATCCTTGGGCATCACTATTATCAGGTTCCTCTTGTAGCTATTAGTAGTTAACATTGTAATTTTTTAGGACATATGATTTTGCTATGATAATTTAGAAGCAAAATTTGGCATTATTATAGTCATTATTGTAAGCCATTTGTCTTGGCAAACTGATAGCAACATTGTACATGAGAATGAATTCAATAAAGGAGATACATGTTATATACCATTTGTTTGAGGAAATGTCCATCTAATAGCATATATGATTAGCATAATAGTTGTATGTCATTTGTTTGTCAAAAATGTCAGTTGACTGTAGGTACGCATTCCATATCTAGTTTCCATGTATATGCATTGAAAAAATCAAAAGAACTACACTTGCATATTAGTTCATTGTAAGAGGCATTGTAATATCATTTGTGAACATTCTAAATTTCTTAGCATTGAAAAGCAGTAATACAAGTGTTTGACAAGATTCCTTGAGTTAAAATGAGTCATTTAGGGCAAGGGATATTACAAATTTCAAAGTTATTATATAAAGTTTTCAAATACCTATTATAAATTTTGGACCAGCTTGTTATATTTTGCAAGATTAGGAAAATCTTTTCTCACTAAGTGAGTGGCAACTTGAAGTTATATCTCCGTAGTAGTGCATTGTGAATTGGAAGGTAGTGTGAAGGATACAACAATTGGAATGCAGATTTGACGAAGTGATCTCAAGTTCTTGGCAATGGGTGAAAGAATTATGTGAGATGTGGTGTAAAAGTTATTAAATCCAAATGAGATTTGAATCTATTGTTATTTACAGCATTGAAGTGGTTTGCAGGCATCAACACTAAAGGTATTTCCCACTTTCATGAGATTTCTTTTCCATGAAAGTAAGTTTTACAAAAGCTTCTCTATCAAGTGGTATTTTCAGCACTAAGTAGGACAATAATATGATGCATCTCAACATACTTTGAAGGATAAATTCAGCAGATGTGTTTTCATTTTGAAGTATGTTAGGGATTGAAATTGGTAGAAGAAATTTCAGATCTACTGCAAGTAATAAATTTTGAAAGTAAATTTGATGAATGAGTTGTAAGTTTTTAAGAAATGGCATTTTTTTTCACCTAGTATATAGTTCATGAATAAAGATAGTAGATCTATCTCTATCAAAAGATATATGCCATTAATTTTGATGGTATTCATGGTTTCCCAAATACTATACTGTATTATTTTAGAAAGTATTTGCCTAAGTTTGATGGGAATAATGAAAACTCAGCCAGTCATCATGTTCAAATGTTCAGTGATTTGATTGGTGATTTTGAGATTGCTTGTGAAGATGTACATATGAAGTTATTTATTCAAAATTTAGAAGGTGATGCCAGAGATGAGTTTTCCTTTCTAGTGACATGTTCTATTTCATCCTGAAATGAATTACATTCAGTCTTCATGAAGAAATTCGGGGAAAGAATAAGCATCTCTATTTCATTTGATAAGTTCTTGAAGATCCAAATCAGAAATGTTGAATTAGTTCCTAAATTTAGTATCAAATTTGCAAGAGTTTTAAATGAGATTCCTAAGAAATGTAAGTTGGATGATCGAGTGTGTTTAGTAGTTTACCTTGATGCATTTGATAAAAAGATGAGTTATCTATTGAGAGATAAAGAACCCAAGACTTTGTATCAAGCATTCATGAGAGTAATAGAGATTGAAAACAATATAAAGTATGGCTTAACTAAGAGTCATTTCTGTAGAAATGTTTGCTGGAAAGATGAGGTTCAAAGGAGAAATCAATGTCATGAAGAGTGTTCAATTTTAGATCAGCATGTGGATACTACTGCTCTTATAAAAATTCTTGTTAAAAATTCAAAGCTAAAAACATGTGAAGATGAATTTATTTTGTTTCAAAGAAGAGCTGATTTTTTTTCCCTAAAAATAAGGCACATGTTTATAGTATTACAATAGCAAATGATAGAGTTAGTTCACTTGATCAGTTATATGTGCAAGAAGAAATGATTTTAGTTGTGGCTTCTCCTATTGATGATTTCCTTGTGTTGAGAGTGTTACTAATCATGAAGTTGAAAGGTGTTCATCTCAGTCTTATGATGATGAAGAGGTTGAAAGTTATGACTCACGTGATGAAGGAAAAGTTGTTGATTTGATGTGTTATGAAGAAGTATCATATGAAGAAGATGATGAGAATGGTTACTCAAGTCAAGAGGAGGATAGTGATAACATATGTTCATCTTCATATAAATTTGATGCAAATTGGGAAGAAGAAAGCAATGAAGGAAGTGAGTACTCTTATGCAAGTAAAGGTATGAGTTCTTTTTCTAAATCTAAAAATGAAGTTCCATTTTAGAATTGTATGAATCAGCTTGAGGTTGAAACTTTTTAAGAAGAGTTGTCTACATAATATATGGAGATCATTTATAAGGATGAAATACTTAGTTGTGTAGATGAATGTCATAAGGTTGCATGCAGTAGTAATCAATAGTATATAAGTGATTCTAAGATTAATGCATCGATACTTATTGATAAAATGAGAGATGATTGGTTTTTAAGAAATTTGAATTATCTTAGAGAAGATAATGAAAGTAACATTGATTTATATTCCATGTGCTTCATTGATGAAGTGGATGGTATGTCTTCATGTGATGATTCTGATTTTTCTTCTTCATATGCTAAAAGTGTTCATAACAATGGTGTTAGAAATGGTTTCAAGGTTTTCATGAATCTTTTGTATGGTAAAGAGTTTGATGTTGATCAACACATCATTTGTTATAACATCTAAAAGGGATCTTTACATGGAGTTATCAACTTGCTTTTTGAAGAGTACACATAATGTTCAGATTTGGTTAATGTTGATCTTAATCTACAAGGGAGCTTACATGGAGTTATCAACCCACTTTTTGAAGAGTAAACAGAATGTTTAGATTTGGTTAATGTTGATCTTCTTCATATGCTAAAAGTGTTCATAACAATGGTGTTATAAATGGTTTCAAAGTTTTCATGAATCTTTTGTATGGTAAAGAGTTTGATGTTGATCAACACATCATTTGTTATAACATCTACAAGGGAGCTTTACATGGAGTTATCAATAGACTTTTTGAAGAGTACATAGAATGTTCAGATTTGGTTAATGTTGATACTAATGATCTTAATGTATGGTAAAGAGTTTGATGTTGATCAAAACATCATTTGTTATAACATCTACAAGGGAGCTTTACATGGAGTTATCAACCCGCTTTTTGAAGAGTACACAGAATGTTTAGATTTGGTTAATGTTGATATTAATGATGGTATGTTATTTTGCTTTTGTAAGAGGTTAAATTGTTCTTCTTCTAGATGTGACAGTGTTTAAGATGATGATTTTGCATCTCATGAGAATAATAACAAGGTGTTTGACGAAGTCATTATTGAATATAAATATGCACCTTACAACGAGTTCTATGGTGAATACTCTAATATGGTGGCTAATCTATTTTCTGATTGTAATCAATCATCTGAGGACTCCAGATTAGTCTCATATTTTGACATGGATGACATTTGTGAGTATAAATCTGATTTCTCATTCGAGTCCCATCTAGTTGTACATAAAGACACATAATTTCAAGGTATGTGTGATCTTTTTCCCCAAGTTGAATATGAAAATTTCATATCAACATTGATAGCATGCATGATTCATTCAATGAAGAGGAGTTTTAGTTTGATTCTGATATGTTTGAACATGCTGATCTGTACTTTTATGATGAGAAAGTTGTAGAGAATGAATCTAGTTTTTATATGCATTATGAAAGTGAAGATGTACATTCCTTTTTGCCAAGTGAGTTGACTCAGAACACTAATCTAATTGGTGAAACTGATAAAAGTCATATTTTCTTCTTACCTCATGAAAGTGTAGATGAAAATTAGATCTATGACAGAAGTAAAAGTTTTTGTTGAAGTTTGGTGGCCCAGGGCCATTGTTTGTACAATTTAGGAGTAGATTTCCTTGCTTTTAATAAAGTTGTTTGAGAGAATTTTTTTGCTATCAAGTGTGTGGTCTGCTTCTTCTAGTGATTGTAAATCCTTGCCATGCCCACAAGGGACATGCATCCCCAAATAGAGCCACTATTGGGACTCAAATTGCCTTCTCGATTTGAGTACCATTCCAAGCTTTTGAGCCCTTTAAAGCATATTTAATGCATGTGTACCTAGTTGTCCTTTTGAAGCCTATGAGGTGTTTAATGTTTCTAACACCTTGCATTCAGCATATCCACTCATCCCATGAAGATAGATTGCCATTCTGAGTCATTCTGTGAAGTTTCATTTTGAGCAATGTCCAAATATGCATTTTTGCTTAAGTGTCAAATAGTGATAGGAGGCCTAGTTTGCATTTGAATATCTCACATCTAGTAATGTTTCATGACTTTCCACATTGGTAGTGTTTAGTATGCCTATCAAAGAACCTATATTTCAGATTTCAAGTCATTTTGACACATTTTGACTAGGTTTTCAATCCCTCAAATTTGGTCGTTTATTGTTGTCATGCTGATGTAAATTTCTTAGAATTCTAGGCCCTATTTGAATTGTTATAACATTGACCCAGTTGACCAAAATGAGATAATTATTTTTTCATTTGATTCTAGAGGTCAAAGACTTGTTATGTTTCAATTTGAGCTTATGAAAAATCTGTTTGATCAGTTTTTGAACACGATTCCATATGCAATTTGTAAAGTTTTACTGGTGTCTAGAAGTACAAATTGATTAGTACCCCTACTCAGGATGTCATAACTTTGAACCCATGATAGGTGAGATTAAATGGGTTACCATTGTGCTCTAATCTAAAAATACTTTATGTGTGCCGATTTGGAAGTCTTGAAAGATCCATCTGCACACTTTCCTAGGTCCATTCTATTTGCAAAAATCACTTTTCTACCAGTGTTTCCAATTCTGCAAATCCAAGTAGCCCACTTTGACTGCTCGCCAAATGCACCTAATTATTTTTCATGAACCCAAATCCAAGTTTTATATTTTTCTTGTGAAAGTGAACAAATGCTCCAATTTTCATGCCCCTAAGTCTCAATTTGACCTATTTTCAAAGCCAAATTTGAATGCATTTTATGGTTTTCTAACTTGTTTGCTTGCAGGTAGTTCTAAGAAGACAACTTTGATGGTCAATATCTTTTGACCCTGAAGTTTTCATGAGATGAGATTTGGTAGGGTGTAAGAATGTGGAATAAGGAATCAATGTGTTTGATTTTAGAGCTTGGTTAGGTGTTTTGGTTAGTTTTTAAAGCCAGTCAAATGAACCCTTTGCACAAAATTCATAGTTTACAAAAGGTTGAAAATGAGTTTTAAAATTGATCAAGCAACATTCCAAATTGATGTTAACCAATTCAAGAGGTCAAATTAATGTATTCCAAAGGTTAGGTGTTTTAGTTCAATTTTTTTTTTGCTGGACCCACTTTGGGGCTCGACTGACTTCATCAAGTTGAGAAAGTATTGTGGGATTCAACAGTTTTTCAAAAGGTGGGATCATGAAGAGGTTTCAAAAGTTTCAATACAATTTTTACATGCTAAAGCATTCAGAATGCACATGTCATCATTTTTAAACTCAAGAGTTGCATGGTTTTATACACATGACGAATGTTTCATGGAGGGCCTGTGCTGGTCTAGACATTTATGCATCATAGAGAAATTATAAAAAGGGAAAAGTGAGTATATCAAAGAAGCCCCAAATTTCAAAATTGATGGGATTCACTTCCTAAAAAAAATTTCATGAGAGATGTTTTTCTTTTTATGGATTGGATATAAATCACTTTGCAAATATTTTTTTTAAATATTCATTGGAAGAGCTCTGCCTAAAAGATAACAGCAAAGAGGATTCACTCATTGCGCTTAAGGTCTCCCAACCTTTTTAGTATAAAAGAAGAATGAGGTCATCGAGTCTACATACCAAAATCCTTCATATTCCACAAAGATGTCTCCATTTCTACAAATTTTTTGATGATTTGACCTTTGTGGGGTGTTTTAAGATTTAGCATAATGTTTTGGAATGTAGCATTAGTGGAGTTTTTGGAACAAGCATTCCACGGCTTATAATGCACAAGAATCCAATAGAAGAAGGGATGTAATAGTAGAGAGGATCTAAGTGCCACATGCACATCAAAATTTGGTTAAACAATCACAAGAAAGGTAAAGGGGATGAGAGGCTCATAGTAAAAGGCAGTAATCCACGATGGTGAAAGAGCAGAGTTCTACATGGAGAAGAGTGCCCATGATGAAGGAAGAACCACCTCTCACTCCACTCCCATTCACATATGATACAAAAGAGACAGATCATTATGGCAGGTCACTATGTTGATTTTAATTGAAATTTGTACTGCTAGCAGTTGATGGGCACTAGTACTTCCAACAACATCTAATTTTTTGGCAATAACCACTACTCTAATATTTTCTTCACCCTAACCACAACATCATGAAAAGGGCTTTTTTAGACGACGTGTTTCTCAACCTCTTTACAAATGCTCACTCCATTCTAGTTTCCACTCTTGCTTCTAGTCAGCCTACAAAATCATTTTACAAGGGGAAAGTAGTAAGGAAGAGTGCGTATGGGAATTGGTTTTCCTTAATTTCTAGGCATGTTCCCACATAGTGAAAAAGACTATATTAGGTTTTTTTAGTGTTGATTCATACATAATACGATGGCATGAAGTGTGCATGTATAGTGGGAGAGTTCAAAGAGCATAAAGTCTTGAGGATGCATCCATAATCGAGCAATAGTCAAAGTGTGCATAGAACAATGCATAATCCTTTGATTTATGTTTCAAAATGTTGTCATAATGGATGTGTTTGAAGTTTTGGCACCTTTTGGAAAGAATTTTGATGTTGACTATCTTGCTCTGATAAAAAAAGTAGAAATATGACAAATTTAGGGAGCTAAAACTTGTAATACACATAGAAGAGAGAGCATTTTTTAATAAAAAATTAAAATGTTGGAGTTTTGTCCCACATTTATTATGGGAAGAGTATTTTTGTATATAAATTAAGAAGGATATAGTTCATGCCTTTTGAGATGCAAGCCAAGGCTCACACAGTGGACCCCACATGGCTAGCCAAAGTGAAGCATGAGAAAATTTTGAACACACACACAATGATGTCAATTAATTACATGGACATAGAACCAATTGAATTGTGATATGTGGTGGTGGAAGGATTAATGGAAGAGTGACATGACAGAGGACTCCAGATGTGGCATACTTGCTAAGGTGATGATATGGTAGGAATGGCACATTGCACAAGGTCGTTATGTCATGATGACATGGCATTGTGCTAAGCTATCATGTGACATAGTGGTCAAACATCACATGACGGGACTGGTAAGTTGGACATGGTGACATGACATGGTGATAAGGCAATGAAAAGACCAATGATGTGGATGGAGATGACACACGGTGCAAGGTCGCTATGTCATCAATAACATGGCACCATGCTGACTAGGATGGCAACACAATCAAAGGTTGTCACATTGCAACAAGCCCAAAAAGACATGGTAGGATAGGGACAATAGAAGTGTGACAAGTTGTGCGTAGGTGGTGGAGGTAAATGACAAGGTAGAAATCAAGAAAATCACAATGTGACACATGTCACAAGAAGGTCAAACCCACTTTGACCTAAAGGAAATTCTGGAGGGAAAATTATCAAAAATAAAATATTTAATATTGTATTATTTTTCCTTTTGAAATCATGTGCATCAATTTAAATTCAAAATAGTTTTTAACCTATAGTTTAAAGTTTAGGTTGAAATTAAATATTTGCTAAAGTGCAGTTTCAAAGCCATGCTAGGAGCCTATTTTTTATTTTGAGATTCTGGTCATTTTCAGTAAGAAAATATAGCACTATTATATATCACAAGAATTGGGAGAGAACAAACTTTCCATTTTTGGAGTTTTTTTTTGTACACAAAGCCATTGGTTCAAGTTATACAAGGTTTTGTCTCAGATACCCATTGTTTAGTTTCATTTAGTTAGGGTAGTTCATATTTGATGTATGATGACATGATGAACTGGGTGAATGCTAGAGGTAGTAAAAATGTAGTTAGGAATGATTTTAGTTACCTCCAAATCAGTTTGATGAAGGTATTATTATCATTTCAAATGCATTTCAGATATTTTGGCAAAACAAGGGTTTTCATCATTAAGGGAGAGATATTTCCAAGTTTGTTATAGACAATGATGAGAATCATATCAGATTTTAGTTGTACAAAGATGAGAGACATTTTGCAACAATAGGGAATGAAGATTCAAGAGGACACATGTCACTTTTAGATCAGATTTGGGATTTCATTCTTTTCCTATATCTCTCTCTTTCTCATCCATTGTAACAGTTCCAATCTTGAGTTTTCTCTCAGTATTGTAAGACTAGTGTTCGATTTATGATATTTTTCACTATTGTGAAACTATTCTCTTTAGCATATTTCTCTTGTATGAACAATATTAGTTAAGCTAATATAGATAGTTCTAATCTATTTGGTGGTCTTATGAATTTTTTACATGTCTCTTGAATGTATAGTTTCAAAGAAATGAATACAAATGAGCAAGAATCTTCTTAGTTTCATTCTGATTCTTATCTTCTATCTCTATAATCTGCCATGTTTTAATGTTTAGGAACAAAGAACTTAGACTCATTTTCATCCCTGTAAGGTTGTATGTATAATATCTTTTGTTGTTGGAACAAAGGGCCAAGTAAATGATTGATATATTTGGTAGGGTTATTGGTTATTTCAAAAGGATACGTCATTAGAATGAGGTCTTTATGAACACCAATATCTGATTCACAAAGTGATAAGATAGATCTGATAACTTGATTTATGGATATGTTAGTGATAGCATAGATGTATGTGTGTGATTTATGGAATTACCCAATAGATAAGGAACTGATCAGCTACAGGATCAATTTGTTCTTACTACTGCATATTTTGGGGACTGGCTGAAATCAAAATTATAATCATCCATTTCCCTTTCTATTTAAGAGTTGAAAAGATACATTCACTTAGCTTATCAATTTCTTAGGTCGTGTCATTGGCTATTTTATATATATGATATTTGCATAAGTTTTACAAGATTAAGGATTTTTATTTGCTTTATTAGATTCAAGTGTATGTTTTACCACTAGTACCATATAAATGAATCTGAGGTATATGCACCTAGGTTTTGTAGAGCCTGAAGTAGAAGAAGGGTCTAGCCTTATAGTTGACCCAGTGTCTGAAAGGGTATGTTGTAGATGGGAAGTAGCTAACCCTAGATGTATCTTGTTCTCATCGAGATAATTTGAAACCATGAGATTTCTAAAAACCAATAGATGTGTGGTGAATGTTTTAATGGATAAATTTTTGAAGTACTTATTCAGCCCCCTGCCTCTTCCCCCCCGAGGGTTAAATTACCCTTATGTATTTCCAAAAAATATGTGACTAAATAGAAATAAGATAGACTTATCCTCAACCAAATTTCTCAAAAGGAATGATCCAAAATCATTAACCACAAAGAAGTAACCAATGCACAAATGGGTCAAGAAATGGAGAATATGAAAAAAGGAGGAGATCCTATATGCTTGGGCTATGGAAAAGGAAGTACTTGAAATCTGAAATGAATAGAGGAAAATACTAACCTTAAATTTGGATGAATCTAGAAAATGTCAATTTTTGATGTCTATGTATAATTTTGGAGAATTCTACACCTATTCTACACTAGAAATGTCGAGATGAAGAAAATCTAGAAAAAAATTGTCCTTTTGAATGTAGGTCAAACTTGACCCAAATAGAGGGACACAATCTTTCCCTAGGGCACAATTGTACACCAAAAAGTTGACCTTGACTTGTACTACTATGACAAATTTTTTGTTCACAAATCCTACAAGTTCAATGAAAAGGGTATCCTAATCCGCCCTTTGATTTGTTGTTCCATACCTATATCTGCAAGAAAAATGGTTTTGTTTATTTTGATGGGGGGTTTTTCTTGGTCAAACCCTAGTTTATAATCAACCTTGAAATTTAATTGAAATTACAATCATAAAAAAATTAAATGGAACTATTCACCTTGCTTATGTCGAAATCCTTGTGGAGAATTTGAATTCTTGAATCCACAAGTACAAATGCTGCAAATGAAAATAGAAATGTATGTGGGATATCTCAAATCAATGGCATTAGATCTTCAACACTAATCTTGAACATATATTTGCATGGAAAAAGGCTTGAATGAATGTGGATGGAGAAATATTCAACAAGAGGGCTCATAGAGATTGAATCCTTCAATGGCTAACAATGGACCTCCTTGAATTGGATGCTTGAATGCTTGAATGCTCTAATTCTTGAATGCTTGATCATGAAATTGAATTCTCTCATGAAAAGTAGATAATAAATTTACTCATAGATAGTGGATCAAAAGCTTCATAGTAGGTGGATATATCATAGATCATAGATGTCAAAATGAGGGAAGAAAGCTTCCTTATATAGAGATCTAGGGAAAAAACTTCTAGAGAAGCCCAACATGGGAGAATTAAATAACAATTAACCTTAACCCCTAGAAATGGACATATATTAAATGTAGTTTAAGACTGTACCATTCCTAAACCTAAAAAAACTAACCTAGAAGCAGGAAAATGAAACTTTCCAAAGCTCAATATCCCAAAACCTCTAGAAATTGAAAATTGGACCTAGAGTTAGGGACAAGGTCGACCCTACCCTAAGTCAAGGTTGAGGCCGTCCTTGACCTAGGTTAGGGTCAAGGTTGACCTTCACTTAAAAGGTCATCCTTGACTTAGAAAGTCAAAGTCATTAGTTTCATAGAGAAAGTTGTCATAAATAGGGTGGAAATAGAGAGAAAGAAGTAGAACAGGGGGGAAAAATAGCTAGATCCATGCAAAGACCTATTCAAGGTGCTTAACATGACCCCATACCACTTACTTAGAGGGCTAAATACTCTTAACATGGAAGTGCTTCCATTTTAAGATGATACATTAAGCCCTCACTTTAGCAAGAGTATGAACTCAATACAAACTCTTGGTAAAGTAGATCATAATGAAAAGATAATATTATTAAAATCAAAGGGACAAAGAGATCCTCAAGCCCCTAGAGACTCAAGTCTTTGTCAACTCCTAGATCACAATAAGAGAGACATCTCTAGAAAAGAGAAAAAGTGAAAAAGATTATGATTATCTTGCCCAATGAAAATGTATGTCCCATTGTGAACCACACAAGGAAACTACCAAATTAGAAAGATGGAATTGAACTACCTAGTGAATGTGGTTACTCACTAGTCAACCCATCAAGGATTTACTCTTAAGAATATTCTATTCTATAAGAGTAAAACCAAGAAAACAAAAGAGATCCAATATTAAGGACATCTTTGACCTTAAGGGATCAAAATTTATTTTGAATATGGAGAGACCAAGAGATCCTAAAATATAAATCCATGCTTTAAGGATTAGTCACTAGTACAAAAAGGGAGAAAATGTATCTTGAAAATTAATATATGTATTGAAAAGTATGTGTGTGTGTGTGTGTGCAATAGGTGAGCAGAGTGTATGTCCCCACGTTAAAGTCATTGCTAACATTTTAACAAGAGAAATGGCTTGAATGGAAACATAAAAAACTCAAGTGATTATGTTTCCACTATGAGATGCCCCTAGACAAAGAAAAATCAAGGGAAATACCACATAAACATATAGAGAACATAGAAGGCATCTACCTACTATGGGGTCAATATGATCATAAGATAATATATATATATATGTATATAATATTATTTCAAATGAATTGAAATCATTCCCCAAAAAAAGTAGAACTACAATCATGGAGGAGAAAAGATCACATAAGGGATATGAAGAAGAATATTTTCAGGCCATGACCTAGAGACCAAAAAGAATTAGTGCTACCAAGATGCAAATCCAAGAAGATTACACAAGGAAACATGTATGAACAATAGCACAAGTACAACATAACATGAAATAATGTATAGAAGATTAGAGATACATATAGAGGAATAATACAATAGGTGCAATTCTTTTATCACCTTGCATTAACAAAGCAACAAAGATCACATAAAAGAACCTAACAACATTTAGAAAACACATCATGAGAGAAGCACAATACAACAAACAAACACATAAAAAAGGCTACCATGAAGAACTGGCCAATCAAGCACACCATCTACTCTCCCCATCTCATTCTATATCATTTAGGGAAGGTGAAAAACTTGCAAGAGGGACTATATCCAACATAGTAGGAATGATAGCCAGTTCCAAACAAGGATCCTTGGAGAATCACAATATTCAATACTAGGTGTAAGTGTCAATTATTAAAAAATCATATTAGGTAAATCAATGTCAATGTCAATAGTTTCATATTCATCATTAACATCATCAATATCAGCAAGAGTATCTTCTTCATCTAGATTTATAAAAAATTGGATCTAAGATACAAATAGAATAATCAAAATCATGCATCTTAACATCATTATTATTAATAACTTCTTCTAACACATCATGCATAGCTGTGTCCAAAGAAGGTAAAGATTTACAAGCTTTAGCTTGAGCACGATGTTCATTAGCAGATCGAGTACATTTTTTCTTGCTTGAAATGTGTTGAGAACTTGGAGGAACAATTACTAGATACTTCATAGGTTCTATAGGAGGATTAATATGATTATCAACAGACTAAAAAGAAATAGAAGGAGCTTGATTAATAGTTATAGAAGCCATAAATAAATGAGGTATTGAAGGTGCAGGCAAAAGACTGTGATTAAGATCCATAGGAAGTAAACTTAACTCAAAAATCTTACAATGCTTATAGGCTTGATATGAGTGAAAAAGATGATTAAGTTGGGAAGGATGTGAATTAGGTGATGAAGGCCAAAAGAAGTCAAGTGTAGCACAATCTTTGGGCCTAGAAGTATGATGTAAACTATGATTAATTGTCTTCACCTTGTCATCATAAAAAAACTTAAGAGATTATGAATAGGTGAAGCAACAACATGCATGGAATTTAACCATGGAAAACCAAGCTTAACTTGAAACTAATTAGAAGTAGGAACAATAGCAAAAGTAGTGTTAATAATATTTCCACAAAGCTCAATTGGTAAATCAATAGAACCAAATGATGGATAAAGAAAACCATTACAAGTTTGAATCCACACATCCAATGTATCATAAAAATCATGTTGCAAACCTTTCATAAAAAAATTTTCTTCTATAATCACATTGACTAGGGAGGTAGGATCAACAAGACAACCATGAGTGGGTATCTAAGCAATCTTAGCATAAATATAAAGGGGACCATCAAGAGCTTTAATAGTCTTAGAATTGTCAAAGGTAATAAAAAGTTCCCAAGGTTATTTTTTCTTTATTTTTTTTCAAGGTTTAGGTTGAGACTTCAATTTTAGCTTAGATTTTAGCTAAGGTTGAGATGAAACTTGAGATTTAAGTTGAGGTTGAGGTGGAGATATAGATTGAACCACATGCTCCACTTGATTAATAACATGATTAAGATCATCCATCTTTGAATCATACATAATATCCATAGAAGATGGATGAAAAATAATATTAGTATCATGTATAGGTAAAGGATTCATATAGATTTGCAAATTTTTATTAGGAGGAGAAATGTATTTATTCCCACTACCATCAAAATTATCAATAGATAAAGCCTTTGAGTTAATTAAATCTTGAATCTTATGTTTTAAAGAATAGCATTTCTTAGTATCATGACCATTTTGACAATGATCTTAATAAAAAGCTTTAGAGTCAAAAGATTTAGATGTTATCATGGTAGGTAAAAGAGGTCAAATAGGAGTTAAAGTAATCATATTAGTGGTTAACAAACTATTCATAATAGAATGTGAAGATTTAGAAAGAGGAGTAAATGTATGATTTAATCAAAAATAAGTGGACGCAAAAGTGGTATTGTGAGATGCAACAACAACTTGATTAGCAACTAAATTTTCTTGTTTATTTCTCTTGACATAGTTGTTGAAATTTTGAAATTTATTTGGATTAGGAGTAGCACCTCTTTTATCAACAAGAATAGGAGCCATTGGAGTGGTGCTCTCAAATTTCAACTCACTTATAATTGATAATGATGAAGCACTGGACAAAGTTGTTGAAAAGAAGTAAATTCAGTAAGTAGAATCTTATCTCTAATATCCTTTTATAAATTTGAAATAAATATACATTAAATATCAATATCAGGAACAAAATAGGAAATCTGAGCATGCAAATGCTTAAATCTACCAATAAATTCAGTCAATTTTTCTTTAATATTTTGTTTACAATGCATCAAATTAGTCAAAGACACTTGCAAGCTAATGTTTTTTTTGAAATTATTTAATAAAAGCATTGGCAAGTTGTGGAAATGAATTAGTAGAATAAGGAGTCAAGGAACAAAACCATGGTAAGGATTTTTTAAAAAAATTTGAGCAAACAACTGGGCTAAAATCTTATGATCATGAGCATAATCACTACAAAGGATTTGAAATGTTTTAACATGATGAATATGGTCTTTGTTACCATTGTAACTCTCAAGATGAGGCATATCAGTTTGCTAAGGAACAAGAGTATGAATGATATCTTGAGAAAATGGACTTCCCATGTCACAAGTAGGAATACTAAACTTGTTTTGAGTCAAGGTAGCAAGTTTTTGTTGTAAAGATGACATAGTTTGAGATAAACTAATAATTTTTGAATCATTACAAGGAATAGTAGAACTAGCAACATTAGAAACACTAGGTAAAGTGTATGAAGCTATAGGGATGGAAGACACAACTAGATAAACACTAGGAACTATAACTAGTAGAGGATTAGAATAAGTAAAAGGAAAATTATGATAAGAAGGTTGTGATATAGGAAGGTACATAGGAGTAACACCGATAGAGGGAACCGTCGCAGTCACCAAAGGAGTATAAGTAGGACCACTAGGCGAAAGAATAGAAGAAGTTTCTATGCTAGTGGCAAGAGGAAACAACCCTAAATCTTGAGCTTCTTGAGCTAAAGGTTTAACATTAGAATGCACAAGGTGAGTAATACCATGCAAGAGATTAACACCTTGATCACTATCACGAAGAATTTTCTTAAGATCCTCAGTAGCTTGAATATAATCTTGATTATGGTTTTCTTGAATAAGCCAATTACCCATTTTATCAAGTTCATTTAAAAAATTTGGACTTGTTCAGGAGGAACTCTTATAGCATCATCCTCATCATGAGATGAGTGAGAAGATTTTTGCTCCATTACAGTATTAGAATTGGGAAGAATCAAATTCTCATCCAAGATCCTAAGGAAGGGAGAAAAATACCCAGGCTTAAAGATACCCATAAGTCTATGACTTCATCTAACTAGAAGAGAAGTAGGACTAGAAGTAATATAGCTCATAAACCAATGCAATGTAAATGAACTAAACTAAGAAAACATAAAGCATAAATATTTTTTAATTTTGAAAGAGATTTTGCAATTTTTCATGTATTTTTGAATTTTAAAATGCAAGAGCATAAAGTAAATCTAATCTTAATGCAAGGAAAGACCTAAAAAATATGAAATGAAATGTAACACCATAAAATACAATAGGGCATCTAATTCCACAAAAGAAAGGAGGGTAAGCATGTCAGGTTCACCAAAATGAATAGAAAGAAAATAGGACCAATCCTCAACCCAAATTCTCAAAAGGAATGATCCAAATTGATTAATACCAAAGAAGTGATCAATGCACAAATGGGTCAAGCAATGGAGAATATGAAGAAAGGAGAAGATCCTATAATCTTGGACTATGGAAAAGTAAGTACTTGAAATCTAAAATGAATAGAGGACAAATAATAACCTTAAAGTAGAATGAATATGGAAAATGTTTATTTCTAATGTCTGTGTATAGTTTCAAAGAATTCTACAACCTGTTCTAGACTCGACATGTTGAGATGGAGAAAACTCAGAAAACTTTTATCCTTTTGAATGCAAGTCAACCTTGACCCAGATAGAGAGGCACAATCTTAACTCGGGGCACAATTGTACCCCAAAAGTCAACCTTGACTTGCACTACTCTAATGAAATTTGTGTTTGTAGATCCTGTAAGTTTGATGAAAAGAGTATCCAAATAAACACTTTAATTCATTGTTCAACACCTATATCTGAAAGAAAAATGGTTTTGTTTGTTTGGATGGTGGGTTTTACTTGGTTAAACCCTAGTTTGGAATCAACCTTGAAATGTAATTGAAATTGCAATAATAATAAAAGTAAATGGAACTATTCACCTTTCTTATGTTAAAATCATTATGGAGGATTCAAATCCTTGAATCCATAAGTACAGATGCTCCAAATGAATGTAGAAATGTATGTGGGATGTCTTAGATCAATGGCATTATACCTTCAACACCAATCTTGAATGGATCTTTACATAGAAAAAGGATTGAATGAATGTGGATGGAAAAATCTTCAACAAGAGGCTCCATAGAGATTGAATCCTTCAATGGCTAACAATGGACCTCCTTGAATTGGATGCTTGAATATTTGAATGCTCCAATTCTTAAATGTTTGATAATGAAAGTGGATTCTCTCATTAAAAGTAGATATTAACTTTACTCATAGATAGTGGATCAAAAAATTCATAGTAGGTGGATAGATCATTGATTGTAGATGTCAAAATGAGGGAAGAAGGCTTTCTTACATAGAGATCTAGGGCACAAACTTCTAAAGAAGGCTAACATGAGAGCGTTAAATCCCAATTAACTTAAACCCCTAGAAATGGACCTAGATTAAATGTAATTTAAGAGAGTACCATTCTAAAACCCAAAACAATTGACCCAAAAGCAAGAAAATGAAACTTTCTAAAGCTCGATATCCCAAAACCTCTAAAAATTGAAAATTGGACCTGGGGTCATAATCGAGGTTGACCTTGCCCTAGGTTAGGGTCGAGGTCATCCTTGACTTAGGTCAGGGTTAAGTTGACCTTGACCTAAAAGGTTATCCTTGACCTAGAAGGTCAAAGTCCTTAGTTTTACAGAGAAAGTTGTCACAAATAGGTTGGAGAGAGAGAGAGAGAGAGAGAGAGAGAGAGAGAGAGAGAGAGAGGGAGGGAGGGAGGGAGGGAGGGAGGGAGGGAGGGAGAGGCAGAATAGGGAAAAAATAGCTAGGTCCATGCAAAGATCTATTCAAGGCACTTAACATAACCCCAGACCAATTACTCAAAGGGCTAAACATTCTTAACATGGAAGTGCTTCCATTTTAAGATGATATAGTGACTAAAAAACCACTAAAATTTATATATATGTGACTAAACTTAGTCACGTGACTAATAGTAGTTAATATCCAGTCATTTATAACACTACTAAATTTACTACTAAGCAATTTTAGTCATTTGTTTGATCACTGATTTTGATCATTGATTTAGTGGTATATTTAGTAGTATATATAGTGGTATCTTTAGTAGTATATTTAGTAATTAATTTAGTAGTTGATTTAACCACATGGCTAGTCACATATTTAGTAGTATATTTAATCACATATTTAGTTGTATATTTGATAGTTGATTTAGTCACATATTTAGTAGCATATCTAATCATATATTTGATCACATATTTAGTATATTTAGTCACATTTATAGTGGTATATTTAGTAGCATATCTAGTTGTTTATTTGATCATATATTTAGTAGCATATTTAATAGTGTATTTGGTCATAATAGGGCACGATGGGATCAAACCATCACCCATCTACTTGTACAGCAGGCACTCTTCCATTGAGCTAGCACCCTTTAAAGAATGATCGTACAAAGGGTAAACTTTCTACATTATCTTGGTTCTTATCTTTTTAGTTAATCCCAATCATTTCTTTAGTGATTTATACCTAGTTTATGTATATAATTAATGTACCTTTATCTTGATTTTTTCTTAGATGGAAGTATAATTGATTATTGTACTTAGAAATAGCTAAATTTCCTCTATCTACATATGTGTATTTCTCCTTAAGTTTTACATCATATAGTTTGAAATAAAAATCCACATATTAATTAAACATCACCATTATCAAAAATTATTTAAACATCTAATCATATTGACCCACAATTAGTACATAGCAAAAAAGCTTAGATGTCATAGAAATCATATGCACAAAATCTTTGAAATTTAGTTATTTGGAAACATAAAAATTGTACAATTAATTTTCATATATTTATTGATTCAGAAAAAATGGAATATAATTTTTTTCTACAATGACCTTAAGGTATAGTGGTTCCCAAAATTTGAATATTTAGGCTCTTCCATCAAATTATGAGTAAATCAAAATTATGAAGGTACAATTAATGCCAGGACTATTGCACACTAGATTTAAATATGATGTAGGTCTAGAGCATCATTTGGTTCCAAAAAGAATTGGATTTCATCAACCCTCCTACACTTTCCACTATCAAACAAGAGTTGCAGGGCAACCAAGTTCCTGTCAAAGATGGTATGGTAGGATGGTAGAAGTTTCATGTTGGAATGCAATGTTTCCATGTCTAACTATCATCAAGGGTGATTTCAAAATGGTCAAGCATATATGCAGTGTTAGGGAGCTTTCCAAATGGTCAAGCTTCTATTTCACGTTTCAATCTCTACTTCTCTTCTTGTGGCCTATATTTTTTGACATGCTACCTCAAAGAGGTGTCATTTATGTCAAAATGATATCAGATTGAGCCCAAAATGGTTTATGAAGACTCACATGATCATTATATTGACAAAGAACTTTCAAGAAAAGATAAAATATGTGAATGCATAGAGAAAGAATCTAGTCTCTTTTAATAAAGAAAATCTATTTCATAAAGTATAATGATTACAAGTTATGTTTGCAATGTGAGCATAAATAGAGAATATTTCACAAAATTTAGCATCAAAATAGAATGCATCAAATAATTATCACAAGAAATTGAATAAAATGATTTTAGAATCTACAAAAAAGAAATTGGTCTAAACCACTTTTTTAAAAATTCAAGAAAGTGAAACCGATAGGTGTAAAGCCATGTCCCACAGTCTCAACCAATGTTTTATTTTTCTAAAACCAATTATGAACATGCATCAAAACATGAAGTGAACTTTTGTAGAGTTCAAACACAAACAAGGAACCCAACCAATTGAAAGTAGCTCCACATAAAGGTATTATAGCTAGAAATTTTAGAACAGTCTATTGAATCCTCATAGAAATGTCACAATTACATATTGTGGAGAATATCACATTCTGAGATATAGTTGTGATTGTCAAACAACAAATATAAGGAAATGTTTGGATTTTTTCAAATTGTTTTATTATTAAAAAAGCACTTTTGGAGTGTTTTTGTTGATTTTTTCCCACAAGAACATTTGGGAGTGACTGGGACTAGTAGTGATGCTCTCATTTCTATTATGAACATGTTCCTATTGGGTACAAGAATAGGAACTAATTGAGAGGAACCAGTAACTTGTATCATACTAATATTTACCTGAGTGTGGAGTGCTTCTAAAGAGGTAAAAAAAATTTAAAAAGAGAACAATTCATAATAGGTCAAGGGAACCATCTCATGTAAATGTCTAAATAAACTCAAACAATAGATGCATCTACCTAACCCTATATTTATTTGGCAATTTCCCAATATATATTATTCTTTTATTAAATTTTATAAAGGAATGGGATAACAGATATCTATGCCTATAAACAAGAGTATCACTAGTTTATAAATAGTTTATGGCCATAAATAGTTTATCACCTATTTTCTTTTCTTGACTAAGATGTAGATAAATTATGTGGATGTAAAAATATTTGTAGGAATGCATATTGCTAGGAAAATCATGTTTATATGAGATTGAGCTAGCTTAAGCATTTAGTTAGGCTAAGTTCAAATCTAATTCTATATATAATTTTTTTTTAAAAAATGTCCCATTATCTATATATAGAAAAATAATGCTAATAGACAACTATAAAAGTTAAGCTTTTCACAAATAAAATTGAAATGAAAAGATACAATAGTTTTACCTCTAAGCAAAATGAAACAATAGCCATGATAGGGCGTAGATTTTTGCAAAATTAGGACTCCTATTTGAGCACCCATGCTATTTTGTTGTGCTAGAAGATATGTTATATTTTTTATGTTTATTACTTTTTGATATGAATTTTCCATTTGTTTGATTCATAACTTCATCAGCCTTGAAATTAACATGCATTGTCATCTTTCATAAACCAATTCTAAAGAAGTCACCATATCTTTAAGCACTATGCAAAGTTTTCTGATATCATACATATCATAAAGATTTTCCAAGCCATTATCCAATATGCAAAAAAGGAATGTTTTAGAAAAGGGGAATATTCAAATTGATGCATATTAGTAGTGAGAAATAAATGAGATATTAAAGGATTATTTAATCACAAGAATTTGGTACTTGAAGGACATGCTAAGGAAAATATACAACAACCAATACAAATAACATGATTTGGTGAAGTTTCATATACATCTGTGGTAGTAAAAGAGTGAAGGACTTTATTAAAGTTCCACATAATATATGTGATGAAGAAGGATTGAGATATGACAGTCAGTGATATCACTAGAGGCAAATTCTTGGGCAACATTTATCTAGTCCAGTACTTCATCATATTTAACACAATATAAAGGACTGTGACTTCTAGATTTTTCATATAGAAATATCATATCATAACTATGAAAAATTCAAAGCATTTATAGAAATCATTATGGGAGTGAGAAGAAATCCAAAAGATGCATCAAAGAAGAATTAATGACAAGGTTCATAAGAAGGAACTAAAACACATAAAGTTTAATGAACAGGCCTTTAGATGTCTTCAATTGATAATTACTATCTTTAGCATTACCACCACACTACCAATATATATGTAGCTAAGTAGTTAGGGAAGCCATGGGAATATTGTTGATTAAGGTTTGAGTATATCCTTATCGTAGAGATTGTTAGAAATGCCAAAATGGAGTCACTAAGTACCTTTCATTGCCTCAATAAAATTGGAGATTGTGGTTGCAATAAAAATTATTTGTCAAGAACTTATAAATGCAAGTATCCATTCAATGTTAGAAGGAAGAAAGACAATCTAGAAATCGTACTTAGTGAGTGTATTTGGAACAAATATAATCTGGGCATCTGCAATTGAGTCTCATCAATATTGGAAAATTTCCTTATAAAAAGAGAAATTTTTTATTTAAATAATATTTAAAAATAACATATTCATAATTATGAATCCAACCATAATAAGGAGCAATTAAAATCAATTCAATTATGTATGGATTTAGATGGTGGTGAATACACTTAGCAGTGGAAACAAAGACAATGTGTGAAGTATTTAAAGAATTGTGAAAAAATATTCTCATGCCATGAACCACTTACGTATACCCAAAAATGTTTGTGTTGAAGATCTTGGTATCAATGAGTTTTCTCTCACCCATGATGGTGGAGAACTAAGTGACTATATCCTCCAGAACCATAGAAGGTAGCACTAGTAAATTTGATCTCAATTTTTGATGAATTGTGGTCGAAGTTTTGACCTAGGTTGCTCAAAATTTTGACCAAGCTGTTTGTGGTAATTTTTCTCATCAAAATTTTGACCAATACATTCATCAAAAAAAATTAATTTTTGCTAGCTCTGATTTGTCATTGTTGGTCAAAATTTCCACCAATGTTTGGTCAATTTTTTTTAGAATTGGTGGAAATTTTTACCAATTCTTGGTAGAAAACTATCAAGAATTGGTCAAAATTTCCACCAAAAATAATGGAATGGATGCTTTACAATCAGAGGACACCTTTGAGAAGAAAAATTCTTCTACTCCAACTTTATCAAGATGCAGAGATTTAAAAGGTTGCATATTAAATGGCTTGGATAAGAAACAATTGCTTGATATAGCATGGAACAAATGGACATTTATGAATAGGACATCTATGGAAAAAAAAAATGTAGCAATTAGATTTACCAAATAATTCTTACTTTGAAAACATAAAATGCTAACATGAAAAAATTAAGAATAACAGTCATACTCTAGGCACATAAATTTCAAAATGTATCATTGTATATTCAGAAACCAATATAGCAAATAATGTGGAACATTTAAAATACCTAATTGTCTTGCCATTCTAAATTAATATGTTGATATTTAGTTGAAAATTAAAAATGCTAATATTTGATGTGCATTACATTCTATGTTTTTTTAAGAGCAAGCAAATATTTATAGTGCATAGAAAAGAAACAAAAAAATGACTTTACTAGTAGGGATACTAGTTCAAGGCCAATTTTTAGGGGACAACTATTAAAAAGATAGGAGAGTTTAGAGATGGTTACAAAGAATTTTGGTTTTCTTTGTAGCAGTGAATCACCAAGAGAATGACCTTCAATGAGAGACGTGGCCAAGACATTGGAGAACCTCAAGGAATCATTGATAGGAGGTCCAACTACTTGTAATTTAACACCAACTATATCAGAGCTCCTATGCAATACCAATGTCACAGAACCATTGGCCTATGGAAATCAAAGGTCTTCATTTTACCTTACGACCTTCCTTGAAACCTTTGTACTGAGCTAATCTGCATGAAAAATTACATATTAAAATTTTATTTCTAAAACTATCACAAGAAACACATTAGTATTTGTTAAACATAATTAAATCAAATGCTTAAAAGAAATTTTCATGAACCATTAGCAATTTAAAAAAGCACAATCTTTTTTATCCCAAATATTGCCATAAATAATGTGTATATGACAACTGCAAAAAGTTTTATTTATGAAAAAAGTAGCTAGCAATGTGAGATGATAGAATTATACAAATTCAATTCAATTGCATATCCTAGATTAAAGAGCAAAGGGAATTGTTACATTAAGTACCATGGTAGATTGAAAAACAAAAAGAAAATCAAACATACCTTTCTTCTTGTGGCATTCTAGAATGAGTGCAGATTGATGGAAAGATGCACTCCACAAGAAGGTTGTTTAGTTCTGTAGCTTTGTTAACACTCTTGACAAATATCACAACTTGATTGATGTCTAGTGCATCAAGAAGATCATTTAGCTTCTGGTTCTTCTCCAACTTGCTCAGTTTGATGTAGTGCTAGAAGAATCTCAAGACATAAATACCAGACACAACAAAAGATAGAATGGTTTACTATTTTATTAAACATTATTAAACTCAAATAAATTCAATACTTGAACTAAACCATGAAGTGTCAATTTTGCCTCATTGTCAATGTATATCTCCATAGGCTATAAATGGAAACATAGGTGGTGTGATCGCCATCAAGAGCCAATAGTGCTACAACAATCCACCTCATATTTGTACCATGAAAAAGAACTAAACATAGCTAGTGCAATTATAATCAAAACTTCCAAAAGTCAAGACATGGTTTGTGCCCTCAAAGAATGGTTTATCTAGTGAAGCTATCAAGATAATTATAGAGAAACTAAAGAGGGCACTTATATTTGCAGTAAATGAGGTTGCCATATGACACTTTATTCACAAAGCTAAAGAAAATTTAGTTAGAAGTGCAAATAAACCAAACTAGAGATTTTCAAACCAATCAAAAGTTTAAAATGGTCAAATACTAGCAAAGAAAAATTCAAATAGTAGTAAAACCTTTTTTTTCAACAAGAAAAGAAATTCCACAATATTAATACTAAAAAGATAAATCAAACTTGGAACCAAATTTGTTTCATCGGTTCCTATTATGCAATGAGGAAGATAAGGAGGCTCTGGCTTATCTGGATAATGTGTATCAAGAAATGCTAGCATTTTCCATTTTCAAGCACTAAATTTTCTTACC
This sequence comes from Cupressus sempervirens, assembly GCA_028749045.1. Lineage (NCBI taxonomy): Eukaryota > Viridiplantae > Streptophyta > Pinopsida > Cupressales > Cupressaceae > Cupressus > Cupressus sempervirens. The sequence continues at coordinate 440,018,618 of CM053784.1, forward strand.
AGCTACACAATCTCTTCCACCATAACATTTATCTATTGATTGGGCTTTTGGGGATCCTGGAAGAATGAGATCATGCTAATTTTTGTTCTTCCAAAAGATCTAATAAAATTTTCATTAGGTAAAATTAAAGTAGAAAGTCCATTTGAGACTAACATAAAATGAACTTCTAAGCACCATAATCTTTCTCTAATCCAACATGATTATTTCAAGTCATGTTTAGTAACAATGTAATATGAAACCATTACAATTGTCTACAAATTGATAACTTGAAAATGTTGGCTTTCTACAAGTTCTATTACTGAATTATTCTTGAAGTTGTGTTATCATGATTTTTGCACTTCTAAATAATAGAAATGCTTAGTAGTCCTAAAGTTTTATTATTGTTAATTGTCCATACCTAGATTTCTCAAAGGGGGGCCAAAGGCACAAAGGAGGCCATGCCAGCAAGCCATGTTTTATATGAAAAAGTTAAATATTTACTAAACTATTATTCAATTGATTCAACTTGCAAATTAATCAATGGAACATCTATTGAATAAGTTGTAATGCACTCAATTCTTCTTAGACCATTAGGTCTAGTATAATAAAATATAATTAAAATTAATTCACTCACTAATCCAATGTTCAATCAGTATAAGGAAATAAATGTCAGCCAACATTCATTAGCAAGAAGATTAAAGGAAGTATTATCATCAACTTTTCTTAACCAAATAAATTCAATGCAAAATGAATAAACTATACAAGTCATGCAACATCTCATCATTTAATAGATATGTGAGTGATTATTTCCTAAAATAATCATTAAAGGAGATAAATAATTCCTTATAGAACATAGCAGAAAAATAAACAAGAAGGATTAGTTTGATGTAACCTACAAAACTATCCTCTAACTAATGAATTTACCCTATTATTTACATAAGCTTAGTATTTTTTTTTAATTCTTCCATTGTGACACATTAGGTCTATAATTTCTTGTACTCTATTAGAAATTAGATCAACACTGATGGTATTCATTGAGTTGAAGATGATATAGTATTGTCCTGCATAGAAGTAGATGTATTAGTTCCATCTAGCAGAGAACATGATACAACAGATGTATTGGAATTTCTAAAGGTGGACACGCAAGAGGGGTTATTAGGCATGACTAGAAATCATGTCGACTCTACTCATGCAGGTTGGAATCCTGTCATCTATTCTATACTATGCTTTTGAAATTTTGTGGCATGTCATGATCTGCTGGCTATAATGTGGGGTCTTAGATAATGTTTCAATTGAGCTTTTTGCTTTGTAGGGAAATGTTCTCAAAATGTTTAAACATTATTCATATATTTTCACTTGGATAGAAACCTAGGTACAACCATACATTATTTTCTTATGATCTTGGGCTTATTTTAGATACAAACTCCATCTCTCAAAGGAGTTTTAAGTTTTGGATAATTTTCATTGGATGATATGGTTGGAAGCTTTGGACTCAAATGTTCAAAAAAATTTGTAGTGAATTTCATACTCACATGATCTAGTGCTAAGGATGTTTACTTCTAAATGTAGCATCTCTTAGAAGAGATAAGCTAATTTGCAAGTCTTGTTTGTTAAAGTTAGCACTAAAAGTTTGCAAAATTGCACAATTCATAGAAAACATCCTTTATAACCCTTATTTTCCTGAATTTGTTATGCTTTAATTTATTTCAAATAGATTTTGATTCCTCTAGAGAGTGTTCTACAGGTTCCTCCTAAAATTTGGTGGCAATGAAAATGAGATCAATCTAGCAGGTGATGGGACAAAAGTAGTTGAGTTTTCTGAATGGAAATGGATGCAACCCAAGCAAGTTATTGAACATGTGAGACATCTAGAGTTTAGTTGAGGAATGGCTTGTGGTTGATCTCTAATTGGCTTAATCTGAAGAGTACTAATATTTCTCCTTTGTGTTTTGGATCAGGTTGTAGATAACAAGAGACCAGTTTATGAGCAAGTTTTTAAGACATTTTCTCCATATATAAATTCACAATCAGCTGCACTATGTAAAATATAGGAATTGTGTAATCCACTTTCCTTCATATGCCACTTGCATCATTGTGTATAAATATTTGACACCACATGATAATGTTCTTATTGCAAATGAGATTTTGTCATTTTGACAAATGAGCATATTAGTTTCAAAGTTGTTTCTATCTTCTAAAAGTATTTTATCAATATTTTCCTTCCACAAAGGGGAATTTCATAATTTTTGAATGCTAGATATGAAATGAGGAAATATTTATAATATCTCAGACATAAATTTTTTCATTTTTATTTATTTATTGGAATCTAAACAAGACTCATACATTCAAATAATTGTCTTTTTCCTAAAAAATTGTTAGCATTTATCTGTGAGGCCTTGCCCCAACCCATCGTAGCATAGTGATACATTATTATTTTGATACTCATAACTCGATATGTCGAGACACTATCAGATACTTTGAACATATTATATTATTTCATGTTGTGTGAAGTTTTACTTTTAGATATTTGGTTTAGTTATTTAATGCTTTATGAACATGTGTACTGAAGTAAGTAAATGCAAAATTAACACTTTTATTATGAAATTTTAATGATTGAGAATATGAGTAGAACAAAAAAAATAAAAAATTGAATTATCTGAAAGACGAATGTTTTAATTTATGAGATTTCCCTGATATGCTATATACATATATGCATGTGATTTTCTAGAGCTACTGATGTGTGCAATGAGTGTGCAGGGTATTTTAGTTGAGGAACTTAATGGGGAAATGAAACTGAAACCTATGTGCCATTTGTGGAAACCTTGTTGTTCATATTTTACTCGTACCATGAGATGTAAGAATATATCGTTCTATATTCAATAAATGTTAATGTTTCGTAACAGTGTTTTTTTTTATAGTGTCACTAGACACTCATGAATCGTTATGCATTCCAGCATGCTAGTTAGGGTTATCTGGGTAACCTATGGACCTAAGTTAGACTAAGTTAGTGACCTTTTTGTTAATCAAATTTTAATCAAATTATTTACCCCTAATCTGGATTAGTGTTTAATCTGCATTTTGGAGTTGTTTATTAGTCCTATAAATTTCTAGCATTTATTAGGTCCCAAATTTATCCCCAAGGCCTTAAATCATGAAATCTTAATAACCAAGGGGTATGGGTATGAGTTGGGGGCATTTTCCACCCCCCTAGCCCCTTTTGTTAACTTTTATGGTCACTAAAAAAGTCCATTTTTGCTTTAGTGCGAAAATAGAATGATTTCACCACCCTAATCCCACCTTGTGGTTAGCCTTAGGTTTAGTTGAGTTAGAAACTTCTAGATCTTTAGGCAAGTGGGGGGGAGTTATTAGATTTTGGGAGAGGTAGTTGAGTTTTGATCTTATATAGAGGCTTTTTTGAGGAGGTTTGGGTTGTTCACCCAACCTCTAGTTTTACAAGGATTTTCAGAATTGAAGAAGGAGAGGAAAGCTAGCTCTTCTCAAACTTGATCTTTGCCATAACCTATTTCCTTGAAGGTAGGAATACTTTACCTCATTTTGGTTTTATGTAGTGCTTCATGTTTTAGTTTTATTACTTATGTATGTTTGTATGTGTTATGAGTATGTTGGGAGGGATTGGAAATAGTTTTCCTTCAATATTTTTCCTTTGTGTTGTTTTGGAATTTCAAAGTTTTCTTTCATGGGTGTTTGGCATTACTCACCCTTGGATAGGACAAAAGTGGCCATTTTTGGAGAAATATCTTCAATTGGACTCAAACATTGTAGAGTTTCTTCTTAGGATGAGAAGAGGGAGAGAGAGGATAGGGTGTTATGGGCCCCTACCTGTCAGCAAAAACCACCTATGAGTTTTGGCATGTAAGAATGGAAGAACGAGAGTTCTTGAGTTATAGCCCTGATTGGGCACCTGTTTTGGTGTTGTGTCTGACATCTCCTATTGGAAAAATCTACCTTCCCCCTAGTTTTGATTCAATGTTGAATCCTGTTGTGAAAACCCAGTATGGAAATGAATGTCTGATTTTGTTCCTTGTTATGTTTGTTTGTCACCTGGCCAATCTTCATTTCCTCCACAATCTCAGCGATGCATTGAAAAAAATGAAATGGATCCCTTGCTAAGGGCCATGATGGAAATTTATTTTGATTGTTGAAATTCAATTATGTTTAGGATTAAAATCTTGTGTAGAAATGTATTTTAAACTTTGGTTGTAGTGGAAACGATGTCAGGTTTTCTTACTAGTTCTTTCCCGATGGAGCTTTGAATTAGGTGGTCGATAAAATAATGATTGAATAATATTTTTGCATTGGAGTTAGTTAGTATTTCATTTTTTCCTTTGCATATGCTTACTTCAAATTCGATGTGATGATGATTCACCTTATTGTGATAATTATACACTTTGAAAATTTCATCCACCGGATTTATGTTATTTGGATAAAATGATGGTATATAAGTAAGCAATTTAAATTCAAATCTTCTCAAGTAAATTCCAAGTTTCATGAATAAAGATCTAGTCTTGCTTCTTTCATATTTATTTGAATGGAAATTAATCCTACACTATTGTAACATTAATGTGTTATAATCCCATGTTTTAAATCCAACAGGAAAATAAAATTAATTCATGATAACATTCCCCTTGGTCTAATAAAGATGATGGTATTCATTCTATACGAAAAAAAGATAATATAGGCCTCAAAAATATCCCCCTTGGAAAATTCTATAATTAGCAATTCTAACACTTAGAAAAAAAATTTGCCTCCAAAGAGTAGAAACTCTCTGTTTTTTGTATTGGCAAATAAATTAATTGTTCCTTAGAGTAACAGAGAATATTCTCTGAATACTTTATTTTTGAATCTTAGATTAAAAAAAAAAATTATATTTATAATATCCTAAAACTATCCTAAGACTTACTACTTTACTTTTACTCTTAACTCATCCTACCTTACTTTCTTAGGCGCCATTTTGAACTCAGAAAAAAAAACAAAACAAAAAAAGATGGATGTGTGAAACCTAGTCAATATTGTACTATGTTAACTTTTGGCCTTAAAGTGATTTGACCTGGGTGTGGATTTTCAATTTTTTTTTCCACTCCATGCGAATTGTTTTACCAGCAAAAATGAATTAGGGGTTGCATGCCCCTATGACTGGACTGACATAATTATTGCTATCAAATGGCATTGAAGGGGCAATTTGCATGAGCACAGGGTGGTTTTTATTTCAAAACTTTTTCTCTCCTTGCCTTTTTAACTTGCCAGATGTACTTGCATGGGAGAAGGGGGGGACAGACCTACGCAATGCAGACTTAGGATAGTGTGTGGAGAAGCTTTAGGCATGGGCAGGAGTTAGAGGGAAGTAGGGTGTGGTGGGAGTTAAGGGGGTTAGTATTAAGGTTAGATTAGTATTAATGTTAGGAATAGCACTTAGTTTAGTGTAGGTTTAAGTTAATTTAGAAATGGTTAGTGTTTTAGTTTTATTTGTATTGTTGTTATGTAAGATTAGTTTTAGTGTTTTTTTGATAATATTGGTTAGTTTAGATTGTTAGGTAGTTAGTGATTAGATTAGTTGAGATTAGTTAAGTTGATTTAGTTAGTGTTTTATATATATTTTTTAAATATAGTTTTGTTTAGTTTTGTAAATGTTAGTTTAGTATTAAAGTTAGCTTAGTTTAAAAGATAGTGTAGTTTAAATTAGAAATGTTTACATTTTAGATTAATCTAGAAATTAGTTTTTAATTAAGTAGAAAATTTAATTAGTATATTCAAAGTTTCAAGTATATTTAGTGTTAGCTATTATCTTGTTTTATTTAGTTAGCACTAATTGAGTAGTTTGTTTGCAATTTTTAAATTGAGATTTAAATTAAATAAAGTTTTTAACCAATAAGTTTGTTAAGTTTAAAACAAGTTTATTAGTATATGTTAGACTAATAAGATAATGTTAATTTGTGTTATCATTTAATCAAATATAAAGTATATTTATGTGTATGTTAGATGTGGCATTTAGTTAATAGCTTTATGATTTTTATATTTCAAAATCGTTAGACCTACATTCATTTGAATTGTTATTCAACTAATTTTAATATATTATTGTAATATTAATGTAATAACAAATCAAATGTGAATACCAATTTAATAACGAGAGTTTTAACTTTAATGATTTATTCCTTCTCATGATTATAAACTTAAGATGAAATGTAGTAAACCTATTCTTGCACTTGCAAATCAACTCTTAAACCTTAGTGAACCTTATTATTATTAATTTAAAAATAAAATAAAATTCGTGTGTTTTTGCCCTCGTATTTTGGGCATGACATTATCCTAGATATTTGTTAATCACATATGGTGGTATCAGGTATAGGGTTCATTCTTAAGCATCCTTTGTACATTGTCTTTAAGTTTAGGCAATGTAACTATATTACAATGATTTTATGGATTTCATTCAAGCTTCTAGTTTTCATTAATCCCATTATTTAGTTTTTCAATTCTTTTTGTTTCAAAGTTCTAACCATAACATTTATTGTCTAGCAACTTTCTAGTTTTCCCTTTTTGTTTCAAGATTCCAAGCAAAATATTACTTGTCCAACCCTGAGTGTCCACAAACACTATCCAGAGAAAAGATTATGGTTTGGTATACATGTCAATTAGCTAGCCTAAACCCTATACACTCAGTTGGAAGTTGACCAAGGAGAGCTTCCAAAGAGTGATAATAGCTTAGTTGGCTATACAATTTTGAAGCTTTGCAAACTTGTTGATGACATAACAAATCAACGGCCTAATTGGCTGTAAAATGGCAATGATCTAATAGGTATGTGCAATAAATTCACATTGCCAACTTTTCTTTCCTATAAAATATATCCAACTAGGCTTCTGTAGGGCAAGTTGTTTTTGAACAACTGCTCCTCAAAAAATTATCTATGACCCTTGAGAGTTCCATGATATAACCTTCATTTAGTCCATTGATGGGACTTCTAAGAGAGATGATATCCCCTAACGAGTTAATTGCCTAGTTGGCTACAATTTTCCAACAATGTTAACATCCATGCGGTAAAGCAAAAAGATCAGATCAAGTCAATAAAATGGCTCATGTGCTTGTTATTTTGAAGGATCCAATAGAAGAAATGGTGCTGGAGCACCACACACAACCAAGCCAAAGTTGAAGATTATGGAGACCTCAAAGACACTCAATACAAATCAGGAGGATGGAGTGTATAAGCAAGGTCATTAGATCAATTGGAGGATCTTAAGACCTATAATTAAATTAAAATAATGAAATTCCTCTTTAGAAGAATTGGCCTTGTGGCATTTTCAAATAGAAGATGAGTTGATTAAAATACCTCTAGTCACTATTCGTGAAGCATGTTTCTCAATAGAATTACAGATTTGTCAATCAAATATGCACTTAGTCTAGGATAGGATTTCAAATTTTTCAATATGACAGTATTGCATACATGTAGTTCTCATTGGAGGTCAGGTGATAAATCAAAGAGGGCAGTGTTGTAGAATTTAATGAACAATATATAAGGTCAATTGAAGAAGTTATCGCTCTATGGAATAAATAGATAAAGAGAGTCTCATACACCAATTTTTTGTCTTTCATGGAGGTGACCTTAATAACTACCTTCATATTTTTAACCTTCTATTATGTTATGAAATGCTAAAATGATTCAGAAAAATGTTGTAGTATCAGATCCTTAAAATAAATCTCCTTCTATTAAGTTATAATACAACAACTAGATGTTGTGGATACAAAAAGGACTAATGGTTGGTTGTAATGGACCAAAGTTGTCTAAGTTTCAATAATGTTCTTAACAAGGTTTCTAGGAGTCTAAGATAGGTTGGGGATGAGTCTAGGACTTTAGGAAACAATTAGGAAGAAGTCACATTTTCAAATAAAGCCATTTATGGTTTTTAAAAAATTCAAATTTTAAAATAATAACGGCTATCTCAGGAAACTATTGTTTTGTTATGTTTTGGTTTAAACATTCAAGTCAACTCTAAGAGTTGGTTGGATTAGTTTCAGGAGTTATATTGGAGTCTTTTTAATAGAAAAGGGTCTTTGTTACAGGACAAGATAGAAGGTATTGAAATTGTTATATACGGTTTTGGATAAATAGCAAGCAATAAACTATTCAAACTTTGTAATTTATGTGATCTATAAATTCTCAATTTGATTGATTAAATTTCAAATGCATTGGCAGGGTCCTTAAACAATTTTATTTTACTTTGGATGTGCTTCCAAACATTGTAGTGACTCACTATCTCACAAATTACTGTTAACTAGTTATTTCTGTTTGAAGTTTGTTGTTGCAATAGGGTTTAGGAATAATTTAGAGTTGTTTGATAAATACACAGGCCTAATTCATGGAATGACAACTATTAACTTGTACTATAAATGACTAACCAAGCATTTGCAAAGTTGGATTGAATAGAAGTGATCACAGTGAAGAATAGTGAAGGAAAAATAAAGAAAATGGTGGATTGGGTATAGCAGTGGCTAATCTGGTCAAACAATGAGTGTGTTTTATGTTTGGGAATGTTAAGTTATGTTCATTAGATGGTGAATCCATCTTCATTTTTTTGTAGGAGAGTGTAGAACTGGGAGATTTTGGAATCCCTAGATAACAAGGGTTTTAAGGCATAAATTGGGGGTTTTTATGTTGCAGACCCTTTGAAGTTAATTCCTTTTGCATATGGCCATTTTAAGGCATAACTAGTTACTTTCTAGTAGTTGGGTTTGATAGGATGTCATTTGTTGATACTTCTTTTGGAAAATTAGTCATTTACATGCATTGAAAACAAGGGTACATTCATATATAATGGTATTGAACCAAAACAAGCATATACAAATTTTTGATATGTCATAGAACATTGAAAAGGGTATCCATATATACCATCACCTTGTCAGGTGTCTTGGAAGAAGTTTGAGTTATTTGTGTTTTTTTTCTGCTACCAGTCTACTAAATAACCTACTAGGTTTTTTTAATAGTTTGAGGAAGAGTTGTGTGGATTGGGGGTATTGGAATTGAATTGGAACCTTAGAATCCTTGAGTCCAAGTGTTTTAAAGTTTATAAAACCAAACCATTCATTTAGGAGTCTTGAAGCTAGTCTTGACAAATCAAATCCTTGAAGTATTTGATATGATTGAAAGGCTAGAGTGTCTAAAACTCTTAAATTTCCAACTTTCACTGTGTTTTGAATACCACCACCCTACTCAACTGCATCAAGAAATGTTGAAGGATAACAAAGAAGGATATATAGATGAGAGCTAGAGTAACTGTCACTGATTTAAATTGTGGACATAAAGCTTAAACTACACATTAACAAATATTATGAGACCTTGCTTACATTAATGTTATTCATTTGAAAAAAGAAATATTTGAATAAAGATAAATACCATTGTATGATAGTGAGGGTGGATCATGAAGATATTAATATCATTTATCTATCTCCTTTTAATAGTGTTTCTCTTTGCCATGGGAACCCCAATAAAATAGGTAGTGTTAAAAGGCATATTATGGTGCCAGACAAGAAGATTAGATAGAGAAGTTGAGGAAAATTTTAGTATGCAATAATAGATTGGTCATGATGTCAACTAGTTGGACTGGGTCCTAGTCAATATACAAGTAGACCTAACAATCTCCAAACCAATATATACTATGATGGGCTCATGAGAAGAGATAAACTAATCATGAACCACCCAATTCTAGTTTCTATAGACTAAGATAAATTTTGGGCAAAAAGGTATATATATTAGTAGACCTCACAATCTTTGAAACAATATACTATGATGTGCTCATTTTCAGAAATACACTAGTTATGACCCACCCAAATCTTATTCCGAGAGACTAAGATAGATTTTGGATAAATAGATAAATATAGAAGTTGACCTCACAATCTCCAAACCAATATACCATATGCTGATGATAAAAAAAAATACACTAATTATGACCCACCCAATTCTATTTTGTGAAAACTCATGTGTTTTGGGCAAACAGGTAAACCATTCAAAGGAACCTAGACTTCCTCATGTTTCTTCTTCGTGTCCAAAAACTCAAGAATGATGATTGGTTTAAAGATAACATTAAATGATGTGTGACTCAAAAATAGAGGTGGAAAAGGTAGAGGCCTTTCTATTGGAGGATTCTAAAGAAGAGCTATGTCAAAAGGGAACTAGGAAGGGAAGAACTCGCATTATGGTACCAATCCCACCAAATCGATCCCTACCCATCAATAGTACCAATGCCACTTGTGAAAATGAATATGTGAAGCAAGATATTAGAAGTATAATAAACTAACCAAATTCATATAAAAACTTTGAAATAATGGCCTCCACAACCATCTAATAGAAGCACCTTTTGATAGTTGACTACTCATTCTAAGCAAGAGGGTAAATTAAGCATCAATAAAGATAAGATTTCATGATCTAGAATTTAAGATCATGCTATAGAAAGTACATCCCCACCTATTATTACAACATCTATCACATTGAATGCAGTTATAAGGACACTATGAAATCAAAAACCATAGAAAATGAACATGAATTATGTTCAAGTAAGACCATTCTATTGAATTCTATAAACATATATGCAGACCTAGAAAGGTATTTAAAATTAGATACAAAAGTAACAAATAAAACCAAACATACCCTAGCAATTTATCAAATGAAGGCTACATTTAAACATCGCATACTCACACACTACTTTCTCTACTAATGTCTTTGAATAGCATTACTAATTTTGAGCACCAAAAGAGATAGAGGAGAAATTAGTTTAATAAAGTTGGAATATGGAGATAAGTTTACAAGTCTTTTCATGGTATACAAAAACAAAGTAAATGGGTTACCTTGGTTTGGATGCAGTAATGAAGATTGCTCTAGTAGTCCTCATCCACTATGGTTTGTGAATTTCTTATGGGGTTGAGGTTGTTCAAAGAAAATATCAAATGACTACTTCAAACTAGAACACTAAGGAGGGCTATAATTACCTAATTACAAAATAGCTAAGACCAAAGTCAAACATCTATTCAAAATAAGGATTATTTGTATGGTGGCTTGTGGACTGCAACACCATCTATTGACATATGGGAGTTATGGTAGGAGAGAAATAGATGCACTTTAAAAAATAAAAGGATAGGATAGGAACAACTTACTGACAATATGGAGGCTGCCATTATCAACATTATGAATAATAGAATATTGATAATGCAAAAAGTGGCAGAAAAGATGACTTATTAGGATGAGAAGATGAGAGGTAGATGGATTTGGGTTTTGTGATTCCTTGGTATGTTAGTTTGAGCTTCACTTGGTTTTGAGAATACTATAATATTCTCTACTTCACAAGGCTAACCACATAAAGGTGGAATCTCATCTGGCCTCACCCCTCTCCCCTTAACATCAATCTAAATTACCCATTATCATCTAATTACATACTTCATTCATTCATTCATCCATTTATGAACTATAAAATTCAATCAATACAATCACATAAAATTCATTAATATGATATAAAATTCATTAATATAGAATACTAACATTCATTAATATGATATAATGCTTGCAGGTAAACAAAAATAGGGGTGAGTCAAGGTTTGAATGTTTGAGTCAAGTAGCTGATGACTGCTTCTTATGATTGGTAGGTCAAAATGTCACAAATTTTCTCTATATTAATCTAAGAAGGAAAACCTAGTGATCTCTCATGATGAAGAAAAATGAGTAAATGAGCACTTCACATCTACAAAAAGTATTGCATAGTGAGTTGGCTGGAAATGTTGCATAGTGAGTTGCAAAGATTTGGATTACACCACATTGAGTTATCTTGTACCACATCAAGTTGCAAAGGTCTAGTTCTCAAGACTTCAAAATCAAAGTGTGTCTTAGAATCAAGGATGACTATGTACATAACTGATGCTGATCTGATCCTTGTCCCATTCTACCAATTAGAGGAAGCCATGTACATGACCATGCAAATGTCTTTTAATATTTTTTGTCATGTGATGTTTTAACAGTTAGTCGAGAGGTAGTTTTTATTAGTTTTTTTTGGATCTGCCAATTACAAATACTTTCCAAAAAAATTCATGTTGAATACATGGAATGTTATCAACCAGAATAATATTTGGTAATCATTCATTTAGTAGGAAAGAAAAATTTGTTTACAAGGCTTCAACCTTTATAATGCAATGCATTATTGTGCTATTGAAAATATTATGAGTCTCTAAAATACTAAAATGTAATCAATCTTGGAGAATTTGAATGATATATTTTTTATTTTTTTTACCAACACTATCTTTTCTATAACTATTTGAGTTTATCTTGTGTTTTCTGTTGCATTTTCAAAATCTACATAGAATTTGATGTCACTTTTCTAGTTGATGAGATCTTCAAGTTAAACCACCTGCCTCTTCCCTAATCTTCCTCTCCTCCATCAATAGAGCACAAATTAAATGGACTCAAGGCCCCAAATGGGAATTCACACTAAACTTTACATGGAACTACAAGAGGCAACTCACAACATTTGAGTGTTGGTAGTGTTATCAGGGATGACCATAGTACAATAATAAAGGTAGCTTCTAAGAAACTCCCACCTAGAACAAACCATAAAAGAGAGGCAAATACTCTTCTCCATGTTCTCGTTTTGGCTAAATCATGTATCATTCAAAAGATTTATATTGAAAGATGCTAATTATTATCATCCTTTGTATGCACAAAAGGCATTCAACAAGTTGGAGGCTTAATAACATTATGAGAAAAGCTTGGAATATTTAGGGCATCTTTCCCAAATAAACTACTACCCATTGCTACATGAAGATAACAAGGTTGTAGACCTTTTATCTAACATTGGTATCAATGAGAGATGATCTAATTACTAATGATAACATGTAGCATTAGTGTCACTAAATTCTTTTCTATTCACCAAGTCTGAGTTTAGATGTTTAGAATTCTTAGAGACAATATGGGGGCATCGAGGCAACATTAAAGGCATTGATTAGAAAGAAAGTGAATATAGAGAACTTCATTAAGGATTCAGGTGACAAGCTGGCAAAAGCCACTAAAGCCATCAAGTTCCTATGGCATTGGGTTGACTGGTCAAGTTAGAGAATGGAGAAAATACCACCTCCTTCTTTAGTTCAGATAGCATAATTACAATATAGAAACTTTTGAAACTTTTGTTACTTATTAGTTGTAGAAGATATGCACTCAACCTCTCCAATACACATGGGCATACAAAAAATAGAATTACTCACTTTGATTGACTAAACTGGCATCAATTTTGAAGAAATAAGACCTAATTTGCTACATGGAGTTAGAAGAAAAATATGAGTCCTTCCATTTGATTCTCAATAGTTTACATTATGAAACCAATGAAGAATTTTCTCTCTTTGAATTTATGAACATTCCTTCTTTAACATTTAGAGTAGTAAGGTACTTTTGTATGACAGTGGCAATACAATTCATCCAATCTTCTGGTAAGGTCTATGAAAATTCAATGTAATGCTTTGGAGTGCTTTGTTATCTCAACTATTTTCTTTCCTTGTCTTCAAATAGACAAAGAATAGCTAAAAAGTCTCAAAGATTATCTTCCTTTGAGTTTGGGTCAAGTTTTACCACTCAAGTTGCTATTGTATTAAGAACATTTAGTTCATCTTTTCCACCATGCAATTCTTATTTAGGAGTATTTAGGAGCGAATTGCCGATTGTCACACCATTAGAAACAATGAAAAACAACCAATTTTGGCCTAGAAACTCTGTAAACTTTGCCTTATTGAATTTTTTCGTCAAATTCACACCAAGATTGGTTAATGCTAGCTGAAACCCATATAAACTCAACTAAGTAGAATATTGTCTTATATAAGGACATACTTCTATGAAAACATTGTCTCTTTTGAAAAAACTTATTTACCAACTTTTAAATCAATTGTATGTTTCTTATGTAATTCCATGAACCTTGTAACATTGATATATAAATTAAAGTTAAAAATAAATATGATCTATCACCTGAAGATGCTTGTTATCAAGGACCCTCTTAAGCTCTTACAACATTCTAATTCCACCGGTCTCAATGTTGGCAACAACTTCAAGAATGAAAATAGAGGAGTGCATCATTTAAATGTAGTTTAAACTCAATGTGTTAGAATTCAGAGTATGTAGAGTTTATTAGATTGTCTAAAATCCCCATCAAAAGGTAGATCATGCTGAAAAAGTTAACATATTTTCATATGAAGTATTTAAATATGTTGTGATTTGTGCAAGTAGATCATTTAGAATCACATAAAATGATAGATGAAGCTTAAAAAGTTAATATAATTTCATATGAACTACTTAAACAAGTCAATTAAATTTGACCCACGTGACACTAAATATCAAATTGGGGAATTGATTCATCTAAAGGCAACCTCTTTCATGGGGTGATAACAAATAATGAGATTTATGCAAGTAGAAGAAATGGGTGGATTTCACAACTTATAGGACATATCCAGAATAACATATTGTAAAATATCTTCTTTAACCCAAAGATCCTTTTCATCCTCTATCCATCTCATCAGCCTGTGTTCAATGGCAGATCATGGCATGTAAATATGTGTGATATGGCCATTTTTTATATAAATATACTTTATGAAGATGAAATGTGTAGGATCATATACTATGTTTTATTAGAAACTTGTGGGTGTAAATCATTACTATGAATGATTCAAAAAATACTTAAAATGAATTGATTATTGAAGATGTTATTTACAATTTTTTATTGATAAATAGATAACAAAACTTTCTCTTAAGTAGTTTGAGTTGGCAAAATATATTGGAGAATCTATGCGTAGAATGATAATTCTTGGAACTCTTATGATATCCTCATACTACTTAGTATCTTTGTATATTGTGGTGTTTGGGATATTTCCAAGAGCTACAATACGAGGCCTTGAAATAGTCATTATCAATCTTAGTATAGAAATGACCACCTACAATGAAAGGATGTAAACTTTGTTGAGTAAAGCAAGCACTTCATTACTTATTTTGTAATGCCCTACTCAGAGATCCTTGGAAAAAGGATTCAATTCAAGCCAAGGATTTTGTTTTACAAGTATGAATGCATGTGACAACATCATACATGGATCACAAAGATCGCAATGGAAGACTTCACCACAATCCTGACAACCAATGAATCTCTGAACATTACTAACAAATTGACACACACATACAGAGGCCAACAATGACCATGCACATGATGAAGGCTCGAAGAAACCACCAGTCATCAACAAAACACCATGCTAGGGTATAAATGTAGAATCCTAAAATTTGGCTAAGTTTAAATTTTTGAAGCCCTAAAATTTCCTAGAATCTTTATCTTATCTCAGAGAGGTCTGAAATCTATCTAAAAAGACTCATTGCATATATTAAAATATATCTTAAGTATAAGGAATTAAATATACGTCAACTTATACTTAAGAAATATATTTTAAACCCCTTAGAAAGATTGTTTTGAACTAGAAAGGTGTGAAATCCAATAAGGTGTCCAAAACCAACTTTCAAAACTTCCTTGGCCAAGCCTAACTGCCCCCTATTTCTCACACGAGGAAGTGCACTAGTCTCAAGTTTTGCACAAGACTTTGCATCACTACGCGCAAGAAAGTGCATGGCTTTGTGGGAGGATTTGCATCCCTACATGAGGAAATAAATTCTTGCATGAGGAAGTACAATATTCTCATGCAAGGAACTACCTTTCCACATGAGAAAACACATCAGCATGATAAAAGAGCATAAATAAAAAGCATAAAAATATGAAAATCTCCACACCGAGGAGTACTAGATCCATGTAAATTGAGGACTAAACAATTGAGTGCATAATCAACAAGGAAAGAG
Source organism: Cupressus sempervirens (assembly GCA_028749045.1). Classification (NCBI taxonomy): domain Eukaryota; kingdom Viridiplantae; phylum Streptophyta; class Pinopsida; order Cupressales; family Cupressaceae; genus Cupressus; species Cupressus sempervirens. The sequence goes on from CM053784.1 coordinate 440,034,454, forward strand.
GAACATCTATCCATCTAAACCAAAGCAGTAATGAATGTACTGAAAGCAACATTGCAATGAACATAAGCAACATCACAATGCAGAAAATAACTAAGTGCATGGTTCCTCCCAACCATCAATAGCATCATAAGATCATCATGGATCCTAGCCATCCCCCACGCATAACATCCCAAGCCACTGATCAAATCATTGGTACTATTGTAATAGGGACGTCACTACTAAAACATGCTACAATATAAGCATAAGGAAATCTAACATGCTAGTAGTAAAGCATAAGATAATCCTTCAAGTAGATAACATCACCTATCACATGCTAATCAATAAGCAATAGATAATCCAATACAACAATTCACACCATCTAGTCATATGCTAAACATCAATAAATGAAAATGTGTCAAATAAACTAACATCATCTAAACATGATATCCAAGCATTCCAATGAAAGCATAAATAATAAGAAAGCTACTTTGAAACCCGAAGCATCTAGTGAAAACATCCAACAATGGTCGCACTAGGATAAAAGATCATCTCTGTACACTAGTCCTAGCAGTGGTATAGGTAGCTACACCTCCCAACCATGTGGTACCTGTAGGTCCACACCCATTGTGCTGATGGAGATAATGATCCAACCATAAACACATAAAAACAACATCCATAGCTAACACTCACACCAAACAGTATGATGGTTTTAACCAAGAACTTAAGACAATGCAAGTAGTACAAGTCCTGGTCAGACACTCAAAGGCTACAAAGTAGGGGCTGAAATCATGGAGAGTCACTTGGCATCGACAAACCCAAGCTTAGATTGTGTGTCCTCAAACTTAAATAGGTACTCACACATTGTGTCCTCAAACTTAATTGGGTGCTCACATATTTTGTTATCTTAAGTTTTATTACCATTCACACATTTTATTTAGTTATCACTTATATAAAGCTCCCTTTGCCAACCCATGGCACCATGATCACTGAGCTACAAGATAGAAGCCCCCTCCATATTCTACCCTACCCTACCCATGCTCATCCAATGATGAGAGCCCGTAGACATGCAAATTTCCAACCCAACTGCAATGATCATAGAATTATTACGGAAGGTCAAGACCCCCAAGTCCTCCAACTAATGTATACACACGTACTCATGTGTGGTGCACCACCATCACAAAGATCATAACACAAGGACTGGATGAGAACACAATTCAAAATATCACTCAATCGAAAACAACTCAAGAGGATATATTCTACACGAATCCAAAGCCAATAAAACCATACATCATGAAATCACTCAGTCGGACTCAATCTGGGAGCATGGATGCTACACAAATCCCAATGATGCAATAAGACCAAACATCATGAACTCACTCAACCGGCCTCAATCCGGGAGCATGGATTCTACATGAATCCTAGTGTCCACAAAACAAGAACAAAAGTCTAAAAGAAATCATAACATCGGGTATAAAATCACTCAACTAAACACAAAGTCAGGAGTACAAATGTGACACACATCCCAATGCAAACAAAAAAGTGCAACAAAGGTCTGATTGATATCCAAATGGATAATCTAGGTCCACGACCCAACTTGTGCCAAGAAAACCTAAGAAAATAGGGCGACACGCAAAATGAGGTAAAAACCCCAAATTTTGGAAATTTTCCAAAATTAAAACCCATTTTTCCTTTGGATACAAAAACCCCAAAAATCCAAAAATAATTAAGTTCACACACCATATGCAAAAATGGCCAACATAATAGTGCAAAACCCTAAACCCTCATCCTGAAAAATAGGAAAATGCTCATACCTGACCAACCGAGCAAAACCAGCAAATAGAAATAGAGGGGAACACTAGTTCTCAACCCCCAGCCAAATGGCTACCAAAAATAGAAGTATAAATGGAGTAGAAATAATAAAATGGGAGAGCCCTACCTCATCCAAAAGGGAAAAATGAGAATCTGAACTAGAAAATAAAAAGCCCGCAATAGTGGCTAAAAATTATGGCAATCCAAGGTCTCCCCGAGCTAGATGCAATGAGCTCAACCTCACAATGATCCCATGCCCATAGCTCCCACAATGAACATAATGATAAATCCTCATGAAGAGGATTTTGGGTTTTACTCTCCAACTTTCTAATTCAAAAGTGAGAAGTGAGGAATTAAATTCCTTTTTGAATAATTATTCACTTTTTGGCCAACCTAGTTAAACCTTGAATCGACCCAAATGAAAATAGGATATTCATATAAATAGTAATTAATCTATGGAAAAGCTGCCAAAAATTAAAATAAATCAATTAAAAAGTTTGAAAACCCAAAACATAGAAATTGCCTTAACAACTTTTTGCGACAATGCGAAACTCTAAATGCACATACATGCTCACTAGTCTAATCACATAATGCAAATGAATTTTAATTTAATAATCAATGAAAGGATTAATTAAACAATTAGAATAAGGATATGTCAACCATATAGGGATGACATTGGTAAAATATGAATGGCTGAATCACTAACTCCATGTGCCATTGCCAGGGATATAAAACCTGCGCACTAAACAACACGATCAAGTGCAATTGAATATAATAACATAGCCGAAGAAATAAATGTATTAAATTTCCTAATTTAACCATTTATTTAATTATATCAAAATAATCTATTTACATCACTTACATTCACATAAAGCATAACAATGCAAGAATGAAGTAAATAACCATAGCATTAAATCTATCACATAACATAATCGGTGATGTCTCCAAATACTAGATAACTAGATGTCATCATAAAACACATTTTCATCTCAAAATGGCATCACCATGCAATATGATCAACTAAACAACATTGTAGTCTAACATCTATGATATTGAAATCAAGGTATAACATTTGACCCTCAGATGATCTCAAAAGTAAAACATAACATAAGTAGATATCTGCATCACATAACCAAAGAATCTAACAGGGACAATCCATTCCTAATTATTTAAGCATTAATAATGGTTATTTAAACAACATAAAAAGGCACTTAAAGCACAAAATGAACATAGTCATAAAAATGACTAACCACTACTATAGGAATGTAGTCTCGTGTAGCATGGTAATAGTACATAGTGCAATCTCTGCACACATCTCAAAGTAATCAAGAAACAACATCATGATACCACATCAATCCTAGCAACCACTGGTAAAAACCTTATTGAACCATAAATCACATCATAATCTCATAAATCAGTCAAAAGCATAATCAAAGCAACTGATATAGAAACATAAATCCAATCAACTCAACAGTGTAGACCACTCATGGTCACAATCATGATCCATCACAACAAAAGATAAACAAGGTTGCATCCATCAGGATATCTTATAGAAGTCAAATGGGAGAGGCACTACATATTTTACTAGTTTATTTTAAGAGATACTAAATTCAAAACTAACATTGTCAAAACAAATGTAATGTATACTTCTTTTTTCATGGATCCCTGGCAATGAAATAATAAGAATTATCAACATACCACCATGATAAGACCTATCTCAATATCTCCAAAGACCACTCCAACAAAAGCTCCCATTTAGACTAAGAAATCATTTTTGTCCACCTACTAGAGATGAAAAGCTCCAGGGATATCAATTAAGCCAAGCATGGCTGAAATTATAATGGACGAAATGACTAAAAGGGGAGTGTAGTAAAAGAGTTGAGTCAAGAAGAGGAGAGTTAACATCACTCCAAATGTTTGATACTACTATCTTGTAGCCAGTATTGAAGTTTATAGCTGACCTTGAAAAGACACCTAAACAAACCTCATGTATAGTAAAGCAATTCTATTCAGTACTAAAACACAAAAACTTTAGTTGCATACTAAGTTCAAAACCTAAAGCTTTAGGAGTCCAAACAAATAAGAAGCCCCAAGACTTACCCATTGTGGCTTAGTAAGAGAAACATGGACCTATGATGTTCATCATGCCAATGGAAATCATCTCCTTATTTCCATCAATATGGTAGCTCTTAATGACCCCAAAACTTCGACCAACTATTATTCCTTCCTATTTTTTATGTCACCCAAATTAGCCTAAATGAATATGACATATGAAGGTATCATGAGAAACAACCTTGAAGGAAACATTGACCTAATAAGGGAAACATTGTTCATCTTCCTATCATAGTATAGCTGGATCAGGGCCCTACCTAGCTATATCTTCTCTAGCCTTTGTGGTATGAGTCTTCATCTAAAGCACCCAGCTTTCTTGGCCACATAGAGATAGGGCACCCATGAAGGGATTGGGCCAAACACTTATCAAGAATCGACTGATAGCCCAAAAATTTAATTGTTTATGATGGCCAAGCTCCAAACCATCCATATTATAAGAAGATCCCCCCACTACTTCTCAATTCCAATTATCATTTAAACTCTTCAATTGGTGCAAAATCTATGATGAAGACTTTTATTAGGGTTTCTTTCAATACAGATTCTAGACATAAAATATAACATATATCACAAGAGGATATGGACTTTAATATTAAGTCTATTATTTAACTAGTTCTTATATGTGCAAATACCTTCAATAATTTAGATAGGAGCTTGGCAAATGTTTTAGTTATTATAGTTCCTAGGCTAAAGAGTAGAACCAAGTCATTATGGAGGAACTGCTAAAAGGATCCAGCCACTTCCCACTTCACATTTATGGCATGAAATATTACAAGCAAAAATGGTCAAAACCACCAGAGCTAATGTGAAATCCTATGAAATCACTACAGTTCATCCTCCTATGAAATCACCAAATGCAATGAAAAATTTATCAAACTCAAATGTGTGCTTGAGCATCTTTATCAAAATTTTAACTTTGGATATTTTCAACTTGGGCAAACTAATGTTGTTGGTTGAAATTTTGACCAAAGTGGGAAATTTTTTTTTTTGCGACCAACACAGGAATGAAAACAAAAAATAAGGAGGATTCATATCTTTGGTCAAAAAATTAGGTAGAAAAATGGGTGCAAATGTACTAGTGTAGGAACAAAGCCTAGTATGTGGAAGTGAATCACTATGGCATGATAATTTATATATCATTGTAAAGATTAGTTATCACAAGTCCAAGAGTATGAAATGGGAAGAATTTAGTCTATGAAAATGTGAAGATGCAAGGATCAGCACAAAGGCATTGTAGATGGATAAAACTATAATGGATGGTATTTGTTAATAATGATATGTGATTATTACTACATAGGAAGATATCTGAGATGCATCCAAAATGAGTACTTCTATGCAATAATTCTACCACCAAGCATCACCCAAGAGTAGAAAACATGAGCCTCCCATGTAAGGGTTTTGAATTACCTATTCATAACAACTAGTGCTTACTAATAAAAGTCTAATGTTTTTATATTTTTTGTGGCAAGTTACTGGAGTCATGAATACTGCAAAATGAAGGCAAAACTATTTTCTATTGGTGTATAAAATTGCTTAATAAAATATAAATAGCGTGAAAAAAAGTTCCAAAATTATAAATAGATGTTAATGATTTGGTATATGAAGAGATATGTTGTTTAAAGTGTAACTTTTCATAGAGTCACAATTTTTTGGTTTGTGCCTCTTCACTGACATTTCTACAAACATTCCTAGCTCAAGATTATCACCATCCTCTAGCAACTCATTATCTCCTAACCTACTTGTCATCTTAAAAATCTATTTTTGTCATCATGAAGATTAAATATGGAAAACCACCAAAAATAATATTATGCAAGAATACATTTTTTAAAAAAATGAATTCTATAAGGGCTCAAAGAGTGATGAATTGATGTCAAATTCTAGCTAATTTTACTAAGCTTTTCACAATTAATCTATAGTAATAAATGATGAATTTGATGGACCCCTATGTTTCAAAAAAATTTAAGGCATCCATTTGAGGAGTAAGACTTACGTCTAAGGCATTCAAGAGATTATTAAGCTTTGGCACTAATGCCAATACTAAAATGCCAAAGCATGTTGAGGAATTTTTCAAAGAGCATATGATTATGTATTTAACAAATCACATTAGAACCAAGAAACTTCATTATCTCATCTTAGTCAATTGTACCTTAAGATTCAAAGAGGAATATAAGCTACATACAAATAGGAATGCCACAAATTCATATATCATTTTCTAATCATTAAGACTACTATGCATTTCAAGAAAAACATTAAATATTCCTTGCATTGAGAAAATTTTCAATAGAATTAAATACAGATATCAAATGGAAGAATGTACAAACTTGATAAGAAAAGCATGAATAAAAACTATGAGGCATTTTCATTAGGACTAACAGTATGTGAAGCAAATGGATATTTGTAAAAATGTTCAAACCATCACACAAATATCTAAGAATGGAGAAGTTCATGAAGAATGAATGGCATTGTCATATTCTTGAGTCATATCTGCACACATTATTCTTAATGTCTAAAAAGAAAATACGAGAGTGCAATTAATGATGTTGAAATAAGGAAGTTTGACATCTAGAAAGATTTTCTTATCCAAATCTTCATCCGATTTTTCACTATATAGTTTACAACACCTTTGAAAATGTTCTCATCATTAAAGAAATGATTGTCAAATAAATGTGTCTATAATATATAGTGTTTTGATTCATATGAACTCGACAATATGAGATAGTATCCTATAGAATACAAGAGTGTAAAGAAAAGGTGTCATCAATGGAGGCATAATGGATTTGACTTTTCCATATCACCACCATGTGGAGAAGAGAAAACACATCAAGTACATGTGATGCTAGAGATGAAGAACATTTGAAAGTGGAAGATGAATAACATGCAAAGAAAATGGATAAGTAGCACTTTGGTATATCATCACAATCAAATTATTAGAGGCAAAAGTAGAAGTATTAAAGTGTCCTTAATTTGGAGGTAGTAGATACAACATAAAAATAAAAATATTTATTGTCTACCTTCTAGCGAGCATGGAAACCAACATAGAGTGCATCATTTATTGGAGGATGACATGTATTTGATATTTGATGATGATATTTTTTTGAACATGGACTCCTATTCATGAATTGTGAAATAAAAATCCTATGTTAAAGAGAAATGAATGATTTATATTTTGATCATCGTATGCTTAAGCATGGAGCCTAAAATTTCTTGTACTAATCATCATTCAATAATTTGTATCTTCAAAAAACCAACAACCTTATTTAGTTAGCAATCTCCCCTCTTAGTCTTCTCTACTACATATTGACCTTGAGCATTCTTACCAGCAACACATCACTCAAGATCATCTAATGTCATGCAAAGAATCATAGAATAGAGGACAATGCAAGCTCTTTTACATTTAAATTAGAGAAAAAATTATCATGAACTATAAAGAAGAGTTACCTGTGACATTATTGATAGGGAGAATGACCAAACCTTAGCACAAGAGGCATCAATGGCTATTCCTAATAAACTATTAATTAACTCAAAATTTTATCAACCAGGGTTTGTTGTAGAAGAAACACCAAAATGTGTTGCAAATGTATTGGCACAACTTTGTCAAATGCCAAGACTCTAGATGAAATAGCTATTTTCAAAAAGAAAGACTCTCCAACACCTAATGGCAATTTGGAGATGAATGCAAAATTTCCTTCTATAGAGAAATATTTTGTCATCACATTATTATAAATTTGTAGAAAATGGCATTTATGTTGACAGTTATGAGCAAAAGGATGTAAAATCAAAGATTCCAAACGAGTCTTAAAATGCAACATCATCTTCAATACTAAGTATGTTTAGTGATACAACTACAGATGGCTCCTTGGATGACTTATTTGAGGAACCTCTAAACAATCATCAAAAATAAAAAATTGCAAAAACATTTAGCTCATCTACTACACCTACTTCTCTTATGAAAGATGGCTTAAGAGGAAATAGATGGCATAGGGAAAAGGAAAAATAGAAATGCTTTATTTTCTTTGATGATGGATGTTGTTAAAGAGGAAAAAATTGGAATAGGTGGACTTCGTTTTGTGGGAAAATGGAACATGGATACTTTCCCTATACAAGTTGTAGAAGTAAGAAGATTGATTATTTTGTTAAAACCAAAATAATCAGGAAAAAATTTGTGTCAACATGCTAGAAACCTGTTGCAATGTTTTAGGGTATCCTGATTATAAAATAATTTTGTTAGTTAGTATAGGTTAACACCTTTAATAGAAATGCTTGAGGTGGCTAGCACTTGTGTTATAACTTTTGTTCTATAAATTCTTAAGTGGATCATGAAAGACAATGCAACTTTCCCAAAGAATACTTTTCTTATTGGTCTTATTCCAATTATCATATGAAAAATCAAGAGAAATCCATATGTGCGCACCATATTTTGTACAATAGTTGTGCCAAATAAATTCACTAACCTTACAAATGTTTGTTGCAAGTGAGACATTGAATATATTAGTTGGGTTTCAAGAAATAGATTATGAAAAGTATAGGGAAATGACACATTTGGCAATTGATGGCATGTGGAAAATATTCAAGCTTCAGAGTTCTACTCCCAAGAATGATTTCTATCAAACATTTGCTAAGAATGGCATACTAATTAGGCTTGTTAATACCCTTCCCAAATTGAATGAAGGAACACCACTTGAATCTATAGCTGGTGCTAGTGCAACTTCTTCTATAATAGATGGTGTTATAGAACAGTCATGGTTAGGCCCACTTACCCCTTTTTGTCATGTTTTGGGATATCATGTTGTAGCTAAGCCAACATCTAGTCAGCTAGATCCTATAAAGGTTGGGTCTGGCCCTCTTGACCCCCACCATATGCCAACCCTAACTCTAGAGTCTTCATAAATTTCAATATCACAATCACAAGGGTCAAATTTAAGTCATTTTGATTCAAGGAATAGCCTAGGTAAAATAGAGAAATCACATTCATCATTAGGAGTATTAGAACATTCAGTATTTACTAATTCATTAGAGCCTGCAAAAACTATTCTATCTTTGATAGGAAAAGATCCATTTTGGGGTTTGTCTAAGGATCATGACCAATTTTAATTGGGGTATTAAGAGTTTTCTTTCTTTGATGCTGATATAGTAAGGCAATACTAGGGAATGCCATCAACAAAAATATTTAGCATAGATCAAGAATACCTTCTCATAATGGCCTAATGATAAAAATTAGGTAAGAATAATTTGACCTTTTCAAAAATATCATTGGTTACAAGCTCAAATTTTGAATTTCTAGTATCATGCAACTTGTTCTAAATTTTAGGTGTAGGCAGGCTCCAAGTCTAGGCTTGAAAAAGTACATCCACCTTCACGCTCAATTACCAATGACTAGGACTAGGAGATTTTAATTTTCTATAATACTCCCTAACTGTAGTTATATTTATTTTTAAAATGGAGGAGGTGTTAAGGTAAGCTTTGAATGACACACTATTCAAAATATTCCCCACAAGAAAGCTCCATAATTCATCTTAAACATCTCTACCATTTTGGAATGCTTCCAAATACAATAGATTGAAAAAAAAGAATACAGTAAAAAAATATAAAACTGACAAAAAATGTTAACTAACAGCTTCTTGTTGGAATATCTTTGTACTTTGTAGAGGATGCTAAATATGGAAAATTACAAGCAATCATTCATTGCATTCAAATAAGATTTAAATTGGAAAATAAGTAGAATATTGAGAAAAAAACATTTATGTTAAAATATACCTGACAAAATAGACATGTATAATATTATGAAGAAGGTACTCCTCTTTCCATTTTTCATATATGGCATTGTGCTACTATCACCACATTCTAGTCTTTTTATTTGACAATTTGGGTGGTTAAAAAGACCAAACATACAGAGGATAAATATCACAACATCTAATTACAAAGAAAACATTAAATATAAGTTTTGATACATAGCTACCCTGCTAAGCATTTCAATTTTTTCTATACTAGAGGTTAAACCATAGTACATTACACATAGGATACCTTATCTCTTGTCTCCTTATTGCTCTTTCATTACTTTTGAAGCTAAATGTTGTTCCTCCCATATTAGGGATTAGTTTTAGTTTGACAATACCAGGAGAAGAGTTGCACCTGGGGTATAGACAAATAGTTCTATAATATCAACTCTTCTATAGAAGGGACTCTATAAACATGAATCTTTTCACTACAATAATAAAATCATCTTTTGAACTTATAAACATAGCCACAAAACCACTGCATTTGGATTTTTATTCTCTTTATCTCCAAAACTACATTTAACTCAAGTAGAAAATAAATAATGAAAAATTCACAAAGTTTTTAAATAGATATTACTCAAATATAGTTGAGAACCCTTAGTCTTTAGCCTACTTCTCTTTACTATGATTTTTTACTACAGGAATGTTTAGTACTCTATGAGACATTTTTTTGATTCAAAACACTATGTCATGAGAACTTAGGCAATTTTTTTTGAAATGAAAAAACCTAAATTTTTCTTGTGATTTTGAAGAAAGAGAGTATTTGACATGGGTTAATGCAATATGATTTTTTTTACATGAAACAAATTATTAATTTCATAAGTGTAAGTATAGGATTTCCTTCCATCCTCCAAACAATTGTCCTTTGTAATAAGTACTTTTGGATCTTTGTTAGAAGAGATCTAAAGAAACATGTTACTTATCATTAACAAAAAATAAAATTATTTTTTACTAACACAAAATAATCATGCATCCTTAAATCTCAATTGTAAATATTTTTATTTCAAGGCCTTATAATTACTAATGAATATACAAACAAGTTCAAACTACATGAATTATATACAAGCATTCAATTAAATCACCATTAGCTTTCAATTAATTTATGAATGTCAATACTTATCATAGTTTCAAAATGAATGATTCAAATTTTAAATCAATGATATAGTCAATAATAGCTAATAAACAACAATTAAAAGATTTCATATTCATTTTATACTTCTTGGAGCTTTTATTCTATAATGAAGAACATTTTCAATTTTCTTTAAACTTTTATTACCCATGTAGGCTATTATTCCCAACTTTAAAGCTCTTTGGTCTATTGCAAGAGAAAATCTTTGAGGAACGATAAAATTTGATTATGATGCTCTCATATTTGGCAGCTTATTCACACAATTAGTAGATCTATCTCCCTCTATCTTATCTCCTCCAATCTTTTTACCATCCAACACAATAATAGTCTCTCTTTATGTCAAGGTATTTGGGATAGCCTTTCTTAAGGTTGATGACCTAGATAAAATCCCAATTTGTGACTTTCAAGGTGTGAAATTTCTCGAAGTCACTTGAGATGAAATCTAATTTCATGTGATTTGAGATAAAAAATTACATGAAATAAGCCTAGCTATGATCTATATTTTTTTCACCCGAGGTACAGAAAGGATTAAGAAAAATAATAAATCCAAACATAAGAATTATGAATTCAATATTTACTATTTGTTTCATAATCAATAATTATAGAGAAACCAAAAATATACTAAATTAAGAGTTCAAAACTTAGAATCCAAAATAAAGGAATGTAAGAATATGCATACATACATAAATATTTATATTTATATACACATATGTACATATTGGAATTATAGTTGCCATTACACCAAAATCTCAAGTTGTCAATGAATGTCACAAATAATAGAGATAAGAATCCATGGGAGGTGATTAAGCACATGTCACAAATCCACGAGTCTATACTAAACAATACCTTCACCTAGAGGGGATGGAGGCACCAACCTCCCAAAAATTACCCCCCTTACCATGACCTAATGGATTTGAACCCATAACCTAGTGATCTAATACCACTTTTTGGAATCACCATTTTCATTACACCAAAAGCTCAAGTTGTCAATGAATGACACAATAGCTAGAGACAAGGATCCACGGGAGGCGGTTAAAAACATGTCACAAATCCATCGGTCTATGTTGAATAGTACCTTCACCTAAAGGAGAAGGAGGTATTAACCTCCCAAAACATACATACATTTATATATAGGTATATTTTGAAAACATAAAACCCTAATTAGTAAATGCGAGCTACATATTGCCAGCCAATTTGAGGTCACCCAAAAATAATGTTGAGAAGTTTGGATGAGAATGAGATGCCTATAACCATCCTTCTATTAGGATCATGTTGATCCAAGTATCATATAATCAAGTAAAAATTATAGGAAAAATAATACCATATTGGACCTATGAAAGGTTCCTTAATCTTCTCCAACATCTCAATAACAACATCAAGTTTTCAATATCTATCTTAGGATTAACCTTCAATCACCATATCAAAAAAAATTATCTTTCCAATATTATTCCAATCATTCCTTAACCCCTCTAACATATTCCCAAAGTTATTTTGTTAGTTACATTCTCATATCAACCAAATATCATCCATTTTAAGAATAAAAAATAGTTCTTTGATCAAGACCAATCAAGTGAGAGAATTCAACAAACTTTCAATATTATACTTTGGTCCATCACACTTCTTCAAAAATTGATCATACATTTTCTTCTTACCAATGTTGACTAATCTCTTCCAAAGACTTCAACTACTCTCCATAAGCAATATCTTGTCATTATCATCATTTAATACAAACATGGCTCATTAACCATAAGATCTTTAAATTAATATTCCCTTCATATATGATGCTATCTCTGTTTAATACAAAATTGTGAGTCACATTTTTTATTTGTCATTGGGTCAAACTCTTAACTATTTTTCATCAACATTAATATGTAAACTCAATATTGATCATGAATCTATTCAATGAACTAGGTTTTACATTTGTTTTTGGTTGTTTAGGTGCCAATTTGTAACATTGTCTAAGAACCTTGTTATTAGAATTAATACAATTCTCCAAACTACCAATAATTTTGGATGAGGGATGAAATGACTATCCACTACCTTGCAATCATTTCCCATAGATTAGAGTATCCCAAGAACATTTCTCCACTTAGAAGACAATGTGGAGAATTACAACCATCCATGCAATAGCCAAGGGAAACCTTAGTGTTATTATGTGAGGCCTCGCCCTAACCCATCATAGCATAGTTGATACATTATTATTTTTATACTCATGACTCGATATGTTGAGACATTTTCAAATACACTAGACATTATTATGTTATCTTATATTGTGTGATGTTTTACTTTTAGATGTTTAATTATGTTATTTAATATTTTATGAACATGTATACTAATGATGTAGTACAACAAGTGAATGCAGAATTAGGACTATGATTAACACTTTGATTATGCAATTTTTTATAGTTAAGTATATGAGAAAAAATGAGATAATTAATTATTTATATGAAAAAGTGGTGTCTTAATTTATGTGATTATCTTGATGAGTTGTGTGTGTGTGTGTGTGTGTGTGATTTTCTCAAGATATTGATGTGTGAAATGAGTGTGTAGGATTTATTATGCAAAACATCTAACAGAGAATCAAAACTGACCCTATGTATAGTTTGTGGAAACTAGGGTTGAATCTAATGAAAGATGCAAACCTCATTGTTTCATATTTCTTTTGTATTGTAAATTGAATGGGTGTATCATTCTATAATCTTTAAGTGTTAATGTTTTGTATCCATGATTTTATAGTGTTGGTTGACACTCGTGATTCATATATGCATTTCAACATGATAGTTAAGGTTAACCAAGAAACCTATAGATCTAAGTTGGACTAGGTTAGTGACCTATTAGTAATCAGTTAGTAATCAAGATTAATTACCCTAATTAAGATTAGTGATAAATTTTCATTTTGAGAGTCGTTAGAATGTCCAAATATTTTAAGCATTTTAATAGGTCACTAAATAGTCCTAGAGGCCAAAATTTATAAAAATAATGTACCTAGAAGGTATATGTATGGGTTGGGAGCATTTTCAACCCCTTTAGCCCCTTTTGTTGACTATTGTGATCAACCAAATATCTCATTTTTTATTTATTGCAAAAATTAAATTTTCACCATGAGTTTGATAAGTTAAACTCCACCTTGAGGTTTTCCTTATGACAGGATTAAATTAGAAGACTCTAGAAGCCTTTAGTCAAGTGGGAGAGTTATTTCATTTTGTAGGTGGTTGAGTTGGGATCTTATTTAGTGGAAAATTTGAGAAAGGAAGAGTGTTCACCCAACCTTTAGTTTTAGAGAGAAAGTTAGGATTGAAGGAGAAGGAAGGATAGCTCTTTAACAAATTTTAGTTTTTCATAACCTTATTATGAAGATAGGAATGCTTCACACTCTTTTTCTTCATGTTGTGTTTCATTTCTTAAGTAGGTTTTTTTGCATATGTATGTTTGTGTGTTTGATGAACATGTTTAGGATGGGATTGTAATGGGTTTTCTTTAAATGTTTTTTCCTTCATATTTTACATTTGATTTTGAGGGGATTATAAGGGTTGTATTTCCATTACTCACCCTCAAATAGGGTAGAAGTGGCCATGTATGGGAGGAGGGCCTTAGTTGGACTTTGACAGTGCAGAGTCTCTCCTCATGACAAGGAGAGGGAGAGAGTAGGGTGTTATGGGCCCCTACTCATCAGCAAAAACCATGTTTTGTGTTTTGGAAATTGAGAAATGAAAGAACATAAATTTTTGTGATTATAGCCCCGAAAGGACAACTATTATGGTGTTGTGATCGACATCTCTTGTCTAGAAAAATCCACCTTCTCCCTAGTCTGGTTCAATGATGAACCTATTGTTCAAACCTAGATGGGAGTAAATGTTTGATTTTGTCTTCATGTTAAATTGTTTGTCTCCTAGTTAGTTTCATTCTCTCCATGGGTACCTTGATGTGTTTGCAAATTTTTCATAATGGCTACCCTACTGTGGAGCCAAGCAAGAAATTCAAAGTTTTTATTTAAATTCAAATGTGTTGGAAGATTTCTCCTCAAGATTAAGATCATGTTGTAAAAATATTATTCATAAACTTACCTTTGAAATGATTATGATCTCGGGTTTTCTTCCTTAGTTCTTTCTCGAGGGAGTCCTTGAATCAGATGAATGAATAAAACAAATGGAATACTTTATGTTCATATGATTTTCTATGTGATTAAAGTTATGTGCATATGTTTATTGGAAATGGATATAATGATGTCTTACCTTTACTATGGTATTTTTATACTTCAAATTTGTATTCATTTGATTAATGTTAATTGAACAAAATGATGAAATATATTAAGTTATGCAATTCAATACCAAATTATGTTAAGAAATTCAATGTTATGATTGGTACTCCATTGGTATTTTTGTGATTATTAGGAGGAAAAATATTCCTACATTATTGTATCAACATAAACATCAACCGATATTATAATCAACTTTAGAAAAAAATAATGTCCCCTTTGGTTAACTAAGTAGATTTAAAATTTAATACTTAGAGAAAAATAAGGGACACAAAAAAAAAAAAAAAAATCCCCCTTGGAAAATTTAATAACTTATAAAATTATACACTTAGAAATATAAAAGAGACTTGAAAAAAATTTACATCCCAAGAGCATAAGCTCTCTGGAATTTGTATTGGGGAAAAAAATTAATCCCCCTTTTTTAATAGAGCATCTTATAACATTCCTTTAAATATCTTATTTTGACATAATAAATATTTTAAATTTAAATAAAAAGGAAAATAGATAAAATAAAAAATCTAAAACCCACCCACTAAACTTTATTCTATAACTACTCCTATCAACCTTACCTAGGCTATCCACTTACCGTTACTTTTCCATTATCCCATGCATTGGATCCCTTAAATATCTATTGCCATGCACTTGGAATGTGGGTTGAGGGAGGAAATAAAGTTGTTGTTTGAAATTGCATTGATGGAATTGGAGTATACCATTTGATTTCCATCAAACCGTGCTTGGGATAGGTTGCTTTATTGATGTCTGACACCCCATTTGCAAGAGTCAACCATCTTAGGCATATCTTCCTTGGACAGTGTGAAGGGAAGTAGGATGGGACACCTTCCCACTTGGAGGCAACTGGGATTAAGGTGGGGGATTAGGTTAGTTAGTGAGTTGTTAGGTTAGGTTAGTTAAAGTTAGGTGTTAGTATAGTAAGTTTGTATTAAATGTGTTAGATTTTATTTAGTATTAGTTAAGTTTAGTTAGTGTTAGTTTAAAGATAGGTTTAGTTTTAAAATTAAAACTAGATTATAATTAGTGTATGATAATAATTAGTTCACTTTGTATTAAAGTTATTTTACTAGTATGTTTAAAGTGTTAGGATTATAATTGGTTTTGGGTTAGTAAGTTAAAGATAAATTGTTAATTGTTAGATATTAGACTTAGTTAAGTTCTTTTTATTATTTTGTTTTAATATTTTAGTTTTTTAGTAAAATTTAATTATATATGTTAATATTTTTGTATAGTTTTAGTTAGTTATAATTTAGTTAGTATTCTTTTTAATAGAATACATTGATGTTATTTAAATGTTTTGAAATTTTATAATTTTTGAAATGTTTTAGGTATGTTGTTTTTATATTAGGATTATATTTTTAAAGGTTAGTACCTCGTGTTCTAGTTATTTATATCCACTTATGTAGGTGGTAAATGATGTGCTATCTTTTTTAATATTTAATTTCTATTTTAAAAATATATATAATAAAAGTGGTAGATTAAGTATAGGGAATTAATGTAATACCAATAAAGGTTGAAATCAATTAAATAACAAAGGATTAAATTCCACACAATTGGTTCTAACAAATCGAGATGAAGTGTTAATGTGTTGCTAGGGAAGAATTATGTATGCATTCAACACACCTATAAAGTGTTAACTTATAGAAAGATATAGCTTGAATCATGTCAAAACCAATTATGACATTTTAGCTTATCATTTCAACTATGACCCCAAACAAAACCTAGGAATCTAATGCTCACCCAATTTATGGTATCCCTTTCTAACTAAGATTTTGACATGTGTTATGTTGAATCACCACTAGGTTTCTCTCTACTCTCCTCATAATCATTACAGGTGACTGGTATTAACATAGTACTTTTATTAATATTTTAAATAAATAAATAAATAAAATCATGTGTTTTTGCCCTTGTATTTTGGGCATGACATATTCAGCTATCCTAGGGATAGTTGGGATTCCTCTCACACCAATGGGAAACTCAATCATTTTAAAACACTTTAACTAAGAACTGAGCCTTTTAGCATGATTTTTCATCCACTATTGAGAAGACCCCTTTGTCTCTTTAGCCTGCAACTTAATTATTTATCCATTGTATTGTTTGATCACTTCTTTAACACTCAAAACTTTAATCAAAAATAAGGATTTTAGTTTCCCTTGAACCACCATGTCAAGATCATTATTGATGATATATATACACAATTCAATGCTTGTGTAGAAAAGTATAGACAATTTACAAAAATTACTAAAACAAATTGGAAAATTACAAATGCAAATAGCAACAAAAGGAAGCAATAGAGTTATGATACGATACTTAATGAGTGTGACTTTTGATAACATAATTTCAAAGTATTGTATAAATAACTTAATAAATAATAACCATTAATTTACTTACCATACAACTATAAATTAAGAGCACTAGAGTAGCTTCCAAGATACTGGCATGTGATGTCAATAGACACCACTAAGTATTATATTAAAATTCACTTACTATAGTGTATTATATTTTTATTGTAATTTCCTTCTCATTTTATTGATAATATTTTTGAAGAACTATATTACATTTGTACTGAAATCCCCCATCATTTCACTACATTCCAATTTTTTATCAATAGTTCCCCACCCTCACATTCTCTAATTTAAAAAATTGAGGAACACAGAAAATAAATCATAAAATATTGGTAAGTCAAAATAAAAAGCACAAAATTCAAAGGTCACTTATTGCTGATGTCCAAGGGTATGTTCCCATAATCCTGATAGAGAGATTATTTAGATAACATGTAGGACTTTGAAAAAAAATAGTGGACTTGTCTATCTATAAAGTTGGACTTGTTAGTTACTCCATTGTCTTTACATGAAGTTATTGATGCTTCTATGAATTATGACCTCAATAAGTACATGGGAAATCAGGATCATGACTACAAATTAAAAAAATTTTAATACAAAAATATAGACCAATATAATTCACTAGAGCATCATATGAGTGGGAATGGTAGTATTGCAATTGTAGTGAACAAGAAACCTAAGAAAATGCAATATAAGAAGCCCCTAATGGCTTATTCAAAGGAAGATGAGTAATTATGGGGTTTTGTAAGGGAAAAAATTGTAGATCTCACTGCATGGACCTCATTGATCTATAAAACAAAGGAAATAGAAAAGGGTCACTTGCTAAAAAATTGTAATGTTTATGATGCTTTCTTAGCAGAATTTCACTTATCGATACTAGAAGAAACATGCAAATCATGATGAATTATTAAGTAGTGTTGAAAACATTCTAAATGTGTATGACAAAGCCATTCAAGCTACAACATACTCGGTAGATGACATTCCAGAGATGTTCCAATTTTTTTGTGTAAATTGAGGATTGCAAGGGACATCCAAACTATGGGAGCGAGAGCAGGAAGTTGAAAGCGGGGATGTATCCCCTTACAAAATTGTAATTTTGAAAATGGCTTAAATTTGTCTTAGATTTTTTGGTCTTAATCACTTGATTCCATTTGAACTTAAGATGATATCATATCAACACCAATTTAAACAATTCTAAACAAAAGCTATTGACATTTCAAACTAATTTTTATTTTACAACAATTTTGGTTGATATCATATTTGTGTCAAATGTCCATATCAAAAATTTATTTGGTTTCTTGAAAAAGTATGACAATTTTAAATTTTCAACAAATAAAACAACACCAATCAAGTTGCAATCAGTGGGATAAAAATTACAAAAAACTAGATTGTCAGCTATACAAATCAAAATAAATGTATTGAAGCTTAAAAGATAGATAAATCATTCTGAAGTCCATCTCAAAGGTTTTGTAAGATAATTTTTTGTCAGTTCCACTCTTTTACCACTCAAAATGGTTATTTTCCAAGTAACTCTTATCTGGGTTAGGTCAGTTTCACTCTTTTACCACTCAAAATGGTTATTTTCCAAGTAACTCTTATCTAGGTTAGGTTGGGCTATTAGCCACTATAGTACTACTAGCCTTTAGGTTTAATTCAATTGTAAAATCATTAGGAATGTTTACATAATTGGCCATACAAAATGGTAATAGAATTTGTACAATCTCTTCTTATTTTCAAGTAGATATGGATCTATCAAAAGAATTTACTTAAGAAATTTCTGTTAAGTTTGGACAAGAATCATGAACTAATAATTAGATTATAAAAAAATTATCAGTCAGAAGAGTAATGATTTTTGAAACATTTGGACTATAGACTCCAAGGACACTCACATTCACTCTTGTTAGGGTTAGTTGTAGCCTCCTTGTCATCTAGTTGCTCCAACTAGCACAAGAGTTTCTAAGGATTCTGACTCCTACTCTTGAAAACTTGTGGAGGTAAGTGGTGCTCCCCTACCAAGCTCTTGCAGTACAAGTGTAATCAACCTTAAGAGTGTAGTTTGTAAATGTTTGAAAAAAATTCTAATAAGGTTATTATATGATTTCATCATGAATACTAATGATTTGTCAAAAATAATGTTGAGTTCATATTTAATGTCAATTTTGAAGTGGCTAATAGTGTGCCCAAGCCATATACTCTTAATTACATTTCATTTCTTATTAGTTCTTTTCAACTAAAGGAGGGGAATTATGTTTTCAGGTAACTTTTGGCATTAATGTTTGCCTAGGAAATTGTGCAAACTCAAAATCATACAAAATTGGCCTCTACTCAATTTTATCGATTAATTATAGTTTTAAGGCTCCATATTCCTTATTTTCTATTGATCAATGGCTTTATTCCTAGTGTTTGTTTCCTTTTTTTGCATTAAAATTATCAAAAATGATGAAAGTGGGGTGTGGTTGTGGCCAACAGTAGCAAGGAGGTGACAACATGTAATAAGTTGTGTGGCATTTTTCAAGGGATGCAACTATCCTCCATCCAAACTATACAATTGACCAATTTTCAAAAAATTGAAAACATCATGGATTTTTCTAAAAATTTCAGCATTTGATCTTCATGATCTACATAGTTTATAGTCGAAAATAACAAAAAAATGGAAAAAAAAAACTACATTTTTGTGAATCTGGAAAAAAAAGTCTGACTCTATTTTTTGTTTAGTGCATTTTGGATGGAGATTAACCTATCCTTTTTCAAGGCTATGTATGTGCCCTTTGTTTTCTATTGTCAAAGTTCAATTTATTTTAATTGTTCATCATGCTGGACAGATTGTAATTCCATTCACCCAAACCAAAGCCAAGCATGATATAAGCTACATTATACATATTTTTGTAGAAGAATAGAGTTCATAAAAATCTTCCAGCATGTATATACATTGAATTATATTGGAGGAAGGTGACTTAGCAAGGAATTCTTGAGGTGCCTAAATGCCCCAATTCAAATGTTCCATACTAGTGACTGAGCAAGAAGAAGTTGAAGGGGAGTGTACAATGATGGATATGAACATGGGATTGCTCTCTGAATATGGAGGAGAAGCACAATCTATCATAAATGTGTCTCACTATAATTACAACATTATTATGAATATGAATATGAAGCTACACATGCAAGGCTCTCATGGTGCATTTTGTCTACATTTGAGTCAACCCAATCTACAAGAAAACCCTTTGTATATATGCATGACCACCACTTCAACTCTAATAAATTCTATATTGTCTCCTTCCTACTTCTACTAAACAATCTCCAGCCTTAATTAACTATGAATTCATGTTGTGGAAAATCATGAGTTTTATAAATGCATTAAAGGTGAAAGATGAAGCATCTCTCCTAACAACATATAATGAATTAGCCCTGCAACTACTTTTGCTTCTACTTATAAATATTTAATGTCCCCACTAATAGGGTTGGTTAGGGACAAGTAATACCTACAAAATAAATGTTAGAATCACAATAATAATAAAGTTAACTATATTATTCTACCTTCTAAGTTAACCCCAATCTTAAGGACATCTCCAGACTGGGCTTCTTTTCTCATTGCTACCTCGTCGTCATCCCGAGAGTGCACCCCTTAAGATTCTTCTTGGACGGAAATCTTCTATCCAAGGCTAATAAAATATGCATATGTTTGACAACATTAGAATATTCTAGTATGTCGATTATCAACCAGGGCAGATAATGGAGATCTTAAATATCTCACATGCTCCATGCTTCGATATCGACTCTCGATCATGGCAGACAATGGAGATCTTAAATATCTCACATGATCCATGCTTTGAGTTTCATTATTATCCATGGTAGTAACCTCATAGGTTAACACAATATTATCCACAAGTATGATTCATTAATATAAATAAATTCATAAATATAATTAAACAAATATAATCCACAAACATATCCTTCGTCAGCCCTTCAATGAATTATTCCTTCTAGATTATCTCAACTCTATATTTACTTTCTAAAATTATTCACTTTCTAATTATAAGGAAAGGACAAAATATTATTTTTTGTTTCTTCTTTTCCAAGAGTCACAACCTTTCATAACACAAATCCTTTCAAAAGGCACAACACTTCATAGTTATAATCCTTTCGAAAAGTCACAACACTTCATAACTAAAATCCTTTGAAAAAGTCACAATACGTTAAAAGTCCCAATATTTTTGAAGAGTCACAACTATTCATAATTATAATCCTGTCAAAGGTTTGCATCCTTTCAATATCATTGATACCTTTTCAAAAAGTTACTTTCTTATTTTCTTCATATTACTTTCCTCTTCCATTTTTTCCTTTTGAACTCCTCTCTTCTCCTCCTCCTTTTTTCCCTCTCTCAAATAAACTCTCCTCCCTTTTATATCTTAATTTTAAGGAGTCATGTCTATTGTTAAATCTCTCTTGACTTTTCATTAGATCTAGTTAATTTATATTATTCTATGTTATATTATTTATTTACTTACTTATTGTGTTTATTATTATTTATTATGAAATTCTATTTAGAAAGTTAACATACTTTCTGCAATATTGTCTCTTATATTTATTTTTATTTCTTTATTTACTTTTTAAATTTTTATTATTTTTAATTATTTAAAATATCATACTAAATATTATTTCATTAATAATATAGATTAAATAGTTATAATTTCCTAATTTTATAAATATAAATTTATTATCATTATTTATTTAATAACATTTTATTATCTAATTATTATTAAAATTCTATCTTTAAATGGAGATATGACAATCCACCCTTCCTCAAATTGCTTGTCCTCAAGTAATTATATAACTTCTTTTGTTGAGTTGAAATTTATATTTCTTTTAGTCCAAATCTTTAGGTTTCTATCATAGAAATGTTTGAATCATTTCTATTAGTCATTAAATTTCTACATTAGTCCTTCATATAAATTATTTTTCTAAATCTCCTTTAACCCTACAGGATGACAAGATCATGCTCTGATACCACTATAATGTCCCCACTAATAGGGTTAGTTAGGGACAAGTAATACCTTAAAAAATAAATGTTAGAATCACAATAATAATAAAACTAACTATATCATTATACCCTCTAAGTTAACCCCAATGTTAAGGACATCTCCATATCGGGTTTCTTAGCTCATAGTTACCTTACTGTCATCCCAGGAGCACACCCCTTGAGATTCTTCTTGGACGGGCATCCTCTATCCAAGGCCAAACACACACACACACACATATGTTTGAAAACATCAGAATATTTTGGTATGTCAATTATTAGCCATAGCAAATAATGGAGATCTTAAATATTTCACATGCTCCATGCTTTCATGTTGACTCTCAGCCATGGCAAACAATGGAGATCTTAAATATCTCACATGCTCCATGCTTTGAGTTTCATTAGTATCCATGGTATTAACCTAATAGATTAACACAATATTATCCACAAGTATGATTCATTAGTATAAATAAATTTATAAATATAATTAAACAAATATAATCCATAAACATACCTTTCTTACCTTCTTTTCTTGGTCCATGTGGCTCTATCCTTAGTCATCCCTTTAATGAATTATTCCTTCTAGGTTATCGCAACACTATATTTACTTTCCAAAATTATTCACTTTATAATTATAAGAAAAGGACAAATTTTTTTTTTTTTGTTTCTTCTTTTCCAAGAGTCACAACCTTTCATAATACAAATCTTTTGAAAAGTCATAATACTTTAAAAGTCCCAATATTTTTGAAGAGTCACAACTATTCATAATTATGATCCTTTCAAAGGTTCACATCCATTCAATATCATTGATACCTTTTCAAAAAGTCACTTTCTTATTTTCTTCATATTACTTTCTTCTTCCATTTTCCCTTTTTGAACTCCTCTTCTCTTCCTCCTTTTTTTCCTCTCTAAAATAAACTCTCCTCCCTTTTATATCTTAATTTTAAGGAGTCATGTCTATTGTTAAATCTCTCTTGACTTTTCATTAGATCTAGTTAATTTATATCATTCTATGTTATATTATTTATTTACTTATTTATTTGTGTTTATTATTATTTATTATGAAATTCTATTTCTACAATATTGTCTCCTGTATTTATTTTTATTTCTTTATTTACTTTTGAAATTTTATTATATTTTAATTATTTAAAATATCATACTAAATATTATTTCATTAATAATATAGATTAAATAATTATAATTTTCTAATTTTATAAATATAACTTTATTATCATTATTTATTTAATAATATTTTATTATCTAATTATTATTAAAATTCAATCTTAAAATGGGGATATGACAGTCCACCCTTCCTCAAATTGTTTGTCCTCAAGTAATTATATAACTTCTTCTGTTGAGTTGAAATTTAAATTTCTTTTAGTCCAAATCTTTAGGTTTCTATCATAGATATGTTTGAATCATTTCTAATAGTCATTAAATTTCTACATTAGTCCTTATAAATTATTTTTCTAAATCTCCTTTAACCCTACAGGATGACAAGATCATGCTCTGATACCAGTGTAATGTCCCCACTAATAGGGTTAGTTAGGGACAAGTAATACCTAAAAAATAAATGTTAGAATCACAATAATAATAAAACTAACTATATCATTATACCATCTAAGCTAACCCCAATCTTAAGGATGTCTCCAGATCGGGTTTCTTAGCTCATAGTTACCTTATTATCATTCTAGAAGCACACCCCTTGAGATCTTCTTGGATGGGCATCCTCTATCCAAGGCCAACGACATATGCATATTTTTGACAACATTAGAATAATTTGGTACGTCAATTATTGAACATGGCAGATAATAGAGATCTTAGATATCTCACATGCTCCATGCTTTGAGTTTCATTAGTATCCATGGTATTAACCTCATAGATTAACACAATATTATCCATAAGTATGATTCATTAATATAAACAAATACATAAATATAATTAAACAAATATAATCCATAAACATACCTTTCTTACCTTCTTTTCTTGCTCTATGTGGCTCTATCCTTAGTCAGCTCTTCAGTGAATTATTCCTTCTAGAGTATCTCAACACTATATTTACTTTTCAAAATTATTCACTTTATAATTATAAGGAAAGGAAAAAATATAATTTTTTGTTTCTTCTTTTCCAAGAGTCACAACCTTTCATAATACAAATCCTTTGAAAATTCACAATACTTTAAAAGTCTCAATGTTTTTGAAGAGTCACAAATATTCATAATTATGATCCTTTCAAAGGTTCACATCCTTTCAATATCATTGATACCTTTTTCTTTTTTGAACTCCTCTTCTCTTCCCGTGTGTTCCTTCATGCATCTTCATGTGTGTTCCTAGTTTTGAATCGGGAAGCCTCTTCCAAATGACCATTACAAAAGGATCATCTAATTAGATTTTCTCCTAAAGTTTTTCTTTTTTTCTTTCATCTGAAAACATATTTGTGCTTAATGGGTTCCTTTTAAATAAAATTTGGTTTCTTCAATTATTTTTTGAGAAGATCGTAGAACCAAGGAGCACCTCTTCCATATGGTCATTACAAGAAGATTTTCCTCTTCTTGACTATTCTTAAACCCAAGTTTATGTTATCTACAATATAAGAAAGCACTTATGTTGATCTTGTGGAATCAAAATTTCAAATGAATATAGCATAGTATATAAAACCTTGTCCAATGTTGTAATATTCTCATTCTCCTTTTTTCTTCTCAAAATAGTCTTGTAAGGAAAAATTATGCAATTTATATAACCTTGTCTATTGAAACAAATATTACACTAATTAGATTTTCTTTATAATACACTTCCTTTTTTTCTTAACAAAAGTCTTTGGAAACAAAATTTGTGGTTTAATTTTTAATCTTTCTCAAAATTTTATAGGGATTTTTATAGTGACATTTGATGATGACAAAAATTTGGGCATACACTTGTCACCTTTAGCTTCAAATAGGATAATTTGTGGATAAATCCATTTCAGATAAATTGGCTATCATAGATGACTTTTTGTTATAATTTGGCACTCAAAATATTCATTAGACTGTATGGGTTTATTTGTGTCAGAATTATATATAATTACTATTATTTAAACATGATGTGATTACTATTAGCTAAATAGATTAGATTAAATTCCATTGCATTATTTTTGTTTTATATTGTGAATTCTTCATACCATTAAAATAATGAATTTCTGGTATGGATATGATGTCAAAATGATGACCCTAATTGCCTAATTTCATAGTGTATGTCAGTTATATTTATCTAGAATTAATTTTCATGATTTCTAAACAATAATATTGGTTCTTACAATAAAAATTATATTTTTTCCCCAACCATCCCCTCAGATTCATAGTTGAAGAGAATTAGAAAAGAGATACTTGAAAGCTAAATAAAACAAAAATAGTTGTTCCTTAAACAACTACCCTTGATAAACTCAATGAGATATTTATAAGAACTTGATAAGCCATTTCTTCCAATGGCTATATAATAGAAGACTGAAGTAGACTTTTCAACTTTGGGTGCATAGATATTATTTTCCTTATTCCTGGAGAGAAACAGAGAGAATCAGCAAATCTAGAAAATGGAAGAAGTGACAAAAGAGATGGCAAAGTTGGATCTCAATGAAAAAAAGGAAGTGCAGAAGAAGAACCCCATGTAGGTTTTCAATACAAAGAAGCTTCTCTTTTTCTACATTGATTTGGCTAATGTATGTTGTTTTAGTTTTCATTCTTTTATTTGGTTAGTGCTCTGGTTATTCAGCTATTCCTCTTCTTCCTTTCCTTTTCTTATTTGGATTGGTAGATAACCCTAAAATGCTTCCAAACCTAAGATTTAATTTTTAATTTTTTTTATTCAAACCTTTTAATCTTGTTATCCTCGGCTTCTACCAAATTGCTGCAAGTTTGACACAAATATCAATTCTGATTAGTGGCAGTACTAGGTAAACATAAGTACTAGGTAACTAAGTCCACCTCTTTTTCATCTTCATTTCACCTTTGTTGTCCCTTTTTTAAAATACCTCTCCCATGCCAAACCTTCTTCCTTACAAAAATCTAAAAGAGTTACTAAATTTGAACTCTTCTTATCATCTTCCATTTCAACTTTTTTATACCGTTTTAACAATAGCTCTCTGTAAGTTTCATTATCAGCTTCTTAAAATGGGGTTTTATATATATTGGCTCTTTGACATCATTGTTCTTGATCTCAAACTTCTCATTTCCTTTACATTGCATTTCCTTTACTACTCCTTATCATGAATTAATTCACTAGTGCATACAAAAAGAGAATGACCAGATGATACTTATCTTACTAAACAAATTGTTAACAACTTCTGATAATTTTGCATGTTGATTGGTTTGATCTATTTTTTTCGTCTTCCTTTTTCATCCCATGGTAAGAATACCTCTCCATAAGTTCCATTAATTGACTTCTTATATACATTTTTTACATGTATTTTCTCTTTGAAATCATCATTCTTGTCCTCCACCTCCTCTTCTTCTTTTTTACATTTCATTTCTTCCATTACTTGACATAAATTAATTCACTGATGCAAACAAGAAGAGAATGATCAAATTAATTGAACTAGTCATTAACAATCTATAATAAAGTTGCATTTTTTATTGACACAGGGCTAAATTATTTCAATAATTAATTAGTTATTTTTCTCATTAGGAGTATTGTAGAATTCTCCTTTCATTTGGCTCAATGACCCATCTGTTAATTTTGTGTTTGGCGTCCTAATATGAGTAAAAGTAAAATAAACCCTTTAAGGTAATTTCTAATTTTGATTGAAACAAACTATGTGTATAAGTAATTCATAATAACAAAAGTAGTGGCATAAAGGATAAGGCCATTTTAGAAGTTTATTTTACCTATAAAAAAATGATGGTGCATATGAATAATAAATTGTCCTTCTGAATTAGGAACTACATGATCCCATGTATACAATATCACAAAAGTTGACTAAAAAACTAATGCTAGATTTTTCTAGCTAATGTAAAGACTGAAGTTGAGATTCTCTATAATTTTCTATACTTCTCTCTGTTTCTTTTATATATGTTACATGTTTATTTTTGCCAACATTATATTTTTTTGGTACATCTATACATAAAGTATGTCCAAATCATTGCTATATAGGTATACATGTTTGCAACCTAGCTAAAAATAGAACTTTAGTTCAAAATACCATAGAACATACATATCATTTTCAAAATTTAAATCTATCATAAAAATTATAAATGGTGGCAATTTATTAATCTCAAATTTTGTGATAGATATTCATTGTTCAGATTTAAAATGAAAAAATCAGTAAGAATGAATGTTGATCAAATGTAGTTGGTTTGTGTGTTATGTTTTCAAAATGTTATAGTGTGTATGTTTCAAAGTATTGGACTATTTCAAAGTTTAGGGTTAGAATATTTTTTATGTTGGTACATAGAATGTAGTAAAAAAAACATTATTTTAGCACCTAGTTTTGCTCAAATTTGTATTGGGTTCTCAGAGTTGGCCCAACAGAGATGCCTACCTATGTCCCTACTTCTACTAAGAATGGTAATTGTTGAATGTGGAAAGGAATATATATCTTAACATGTCTTGAAACACTAGGCTATGGCTCTTCAACTCAAAGGTACATTGTAGCTTAATTAAGATTAATAATGCATTCATAGAATAATGGCAGCATACATGTGTGACTATGCTTCATCGACATGTAAATGGTGACTATTGGCCTATATGAAAGCATTAATTTTTAGTAGTCCATACTAGTATCTATGCCACAGAACATGATTTTGTTTTGTTTGTTGATGTGCTCTGTGCCATTATGACTTGGCATTGTAGCATTTTCAATTCATATGGTATTGTTCATCATTTATAGCTAAATTCATGTTTAACATTATGCTCAATCCTTCCTTAGATCAGTGGAGATTTTTAATGGGCTACTTCACTCAGATAGTGGTTACTATCAATGTACATTGATAAGTTTAAATCCGCAAAAAGAAAAACACACCTGTGATGAAAATTCATCACTAGCCACAAATAGCATATCTAGTAACTTTTCTTTTTTCTTTAGTACCTGATAAGGAGCTTGAAAGGTTTTGTACAAGTGGACTTTCTTTATTTTCCTCCTATATTCTTTAGGGCTTGAAAGCTAACTAGAAAGAAAAACCAAAAAGGCTCAACTTTGTACTTAGCCTTTGGATCCACTTAATAGATCATATGATATGGTCTACAATGAACTCAAATTAGCTTTGCAGTTAGTGAAAATGCTTGTGCATTTCCATGGATTTTCACTAATTTTCAATTGTTCTATTTAAGATCATTTATTAAATTCACTACTTGAATTTCTATGAAGAAAATGAGCTCACACAATCATCATTAGCATTAGTGTTCATTGACTAGTGTTGCATTGATAAGCAAAGGTCCTACACACTTAGAATAGTAGGGAAATCCACCTGTCAAAGAACTAATTCTAGGTAAGCACATCAAACCTTATCTAGTTGTGCAATTACATCAATGTGTTTTGATCTTTCTGAATCCAAATTTTTCTACTTGAGTTTCTATGAAGAAAATGATCTCAGACAATCATCACCAACATTATCCTATATTTACTAATGTTACATTGAGATGCATAGGTTCTACACACTTAGAATAGTAGGGAAATTCATGAGTCAAAGAACTAATTCTAGGTAAGCTCATTAGACCTCATCTATTTGTGCAATTACATCAATGTGCTTTGATCTTTCTGTATCCAATACTATACTACTTGTACTCTCCTCTATATGTTCATCCTACCCAAGAAACATATACATATCGCTAGTCCCACCAACGACAGGGACTAGTGCTCCATAGAGCCCTTGTTTAATTATATTAGAACTATAATTTTAGGGTAAAATATAAGAACATCTTCAAAGAGTACATTACATAAAATTAGTAGGTTCTATAAGAGACCATTATTGTATTTAGTATACCAAGAAACAATTTTGTGAGATCTGTAATAATCTCATGAATAAAGAGGTTATTAACTTGACCTTCAAAAGGTTTGTCAAAATTCCATTAAAACCTTGTTACTATATTGACTATAATATGCACAAAATAAGAACAATATATTTCAATGAGCTTAAGGACTAGACATGTCATGCTTGAAGGACTAAATATAATACGGTCAATTCCTCTAGGATAAGGATGAAAATTACTATCTGCATATGCAGTTGAGTTCTTGAGTTATAAGTCTTTTGTACATTAGATATGTCAACCTTCACATAGAGAGTAGACCCATAGCATCAATTTGGTAGAATCTTTGTAATTTGTAATTACTGTGACTAATTTTGGCACTACAAAAAAGACATAGGGAAGAGGCAGTGTGACTTTTACCAAAATATGTAAGGGGAAGATTTGTGGCAACATGAGAGAAGCATCTCTTTGTCATAGAATATAAATCTGTATAAGAACCCCAACTAAGTTCTAACTCTATTACTCAATTCTAGTCTTATTTCATCAAATAATTGTAGTGCAATATCTGAATTTTAATTTTTTGAATGTGTATGCAATTATTTATTTGTAATAAAATAGTTTTGGGTAGTTTGGAATTCTCTTATTTATTTCCAGAATATTTGTTATGAATATTAAGAAATTCAAAATCTTAGAAGAATTTTACTCATGACTTTTCTCACAAACTTATTTAATTTTAAAAAACTTAGGAGATGGATATATTTGAAAACTAAATTCTTTAATGAGAAATAAACTATTCATTATCAATGCACAAGAACCTAAACATTAGCATCGACCTTCTACTAGCTCCACTAAAAGTTGAAGACTTTGATGGATGATCAAATCCCCAAATATTCCCTGACTAATAATCTATGTCATGTCTCTATTTATTTTTACAACTCATAACCTGGAGAATATCTTAGTTGTCATATATAAAAAAAATTAATAGCATTAGGAATGTATGATTCGATAGACTTTCGTCACTAGTGATTGAGAAGGATAATAATTTCACCATGCAATATGCCCTCAGAACCAAAATAACACCTATAGGCATCCCATGATTTTTATTTTGATCCTAGAGATGCTTTCCACAATGTCCAAACACTTCAGTATGGCTTGCTATCTGTATTTCCTAAAGATACTCAAATTTTCCAGCCAATCAATGGAAAAATCTATAATTTTTGCCCACCCAAGGTATCACCACTAATCTCAAATGTGGCACCTGATTGAATCCCTATAGATAGCATGAATTGATGGGTATTTCCCCAATTCTAAGTGCAAAGAGAAGGTAGAATTCCCAATTTCATGTGCCCAAAATTCAAAAACCCCAAATGTAATTTCTACTACAAATATCAAAAGAGAGAAATTTGCATGGATGCCCTTTAGATTCCATTTGAAAGCATTTTTTATTTCCTCAAACCATGTACATATTACTTTTTTATTATAATTATAATTTAGTTATTAAAAAATAAATTAAAAAGTATATGTTACTAAAGTAAATTTAACAAACATTATATCTATACATGCACGCATGCATGTGTGTGTGGGTTAATTAATATTTTCATATAAGAAAATTTTAATGCAATAGAGAGTGTAAGCGATATTCTACAAATCATATTATTTAACTACACTCTTAAAAATCTCTTACTTTTAAAGGACTCAAAATAATAGTGTCAATAAAACTTGATTTTCACTATGATCAATAATAAAACTATTTCCAAACTTCTAGTCTATTCTTTTTCCTTGGTTATATAGATTATCCAAAACAATACTTGTTACTTGAAATGATAATAAAGAAAAGAGAATGATTATCAACCCTTGAAAATCAATCAATATTGATAGAACTATTTACCAAATACCAGAGCTGCCAAATGTACATGGCTTACAATAAATCCAATCAATTTTAAATTCTTACAAATCATGGTATGTTAAAGATAATAAAGAAACTATATAATTTTTAATCTCTTAAGAAAGAGACAAAATCAATCAATAAGGATGAAACCCTTGAGAAAGTACCAATATAATGTTTGTGGACAGAAAAGCCTTTGGTTGGAATTGAGAACTCAATGAAACCCTATACTACTCATTTTTTTTAAGTCAATCCTCTAAAAATTGAAAATTAAAAAAGTAAATGGTTCAACACTGAATCTAGACCCTAAGGTTTTTGTATCGAACAAATATTTTCCTACAAAACAAATCAAGGAGCATAAGAAACCAATCACTACCCTTCCAACTATAATAAAAGGGAGAAAAAAGAGGAGTGCCTCAGATGGTTTGAGCCTTGATTGATTATTAGTGACTAATTATTTAGTAATTTATTTGGAGATTTATTTATTCATTTTTGTTTAGGTGACTAGATCTTAGTGACTAATTATTTATTCATGTATTTGATAGTTTATTTAGTCACTTCTATGTGGTTGATCTTGTGATTCTACCTAGTGACCAAATTAGTCAGTTATTTAGTCATCTATAGCTATAAATTGTAGAGAAACTGTGTAACGTGATTAGTTTTAGTCACATGACTAAAAATTTTAGTAGTGTGACTAAATCATTTAGTCACATATTTGCCAAAATTTACTATTGTTTAAATGGTCTACTCCAAGGAGTGCTATTGAGGTAAGATGTTTTCATGGACTGGCTAATTTTTTTATGGAAAGTTTATTAGAGGTCTTAACAGTATTTGTGGACCCTTGAATGAAACAATGCAACTGGATATAAAAGAGTTTAAGAAGAATCTAGAAGTAGTTAAGAGTTTTAATTTGTTGAAACAAAAAGCTAAAAAATAGCATGTTTTATCACTTCTAGATTTTAATAAGGTATTTCAATTAGATTGTGATGTTAGTGATATTGTAATGGGAGTTGTTATGAGCCAAAAAGGTATACATATTGCTTATTTTAGTGAGAAGATGAATGATTCCAAAATTAAATATTATGTTCATGATCAGGAATTTTATGTCATAATTCAAGCATTGAAGAAGTGGAGATGCCATCTTCTTCCTAAGGAGTTTGTTTTGTATACTAATAATCAAGATTTGCAATATTAAAAAAGTGACAGAAAATTCAACCAAAGGCATTTGAAATGGGTTGAGTTTTTGCAACTTTATAAATTTATTTTCAAACACAAGAGTGGAAATTCTAATAGAGTTGCAAATGCTCTTAGTAGGAAACAATTTTTGCTAACAAAGATGTAGTTTGAGGTGTTTGGGTTCAAGGAACCCAAGAATTTGTATCTGGAGGATCCTAATTTTGGTGAAGCTTAAAAAGATTGTACAAAATCTATTACACTTGATAGGATGAAATGGTTGGATTTCATAATCCAATATGGTATTTTATTCAAAGGAAGTTAGTTGTGCATTCCAAGAAGTTCCATGAGGGAGAATTTCATCAAGGAGAATCATAGTGGAGAATTGGCTAGACATTATAGTAGAGAAAAAAATGTTACTTTCGTTAATGAGAATTATTACTAGCCTCAGTTGCAACAAGATATTAAGAAGTTTGTACAAAGTTGTAGAGTATGTCAGATGGTGAAAGAAGTGAAGAAAAATACATGATTGTATCATCCATTACATGTACTAGAGAAGTTATAGGAGGATATCAGCATGATTTTTGTTCTTGATTTTCCAAGGACTCAGCAAGGGCATGATTCTATTTTTTTAGTGGTTTACAAGTTTTAAAAGATAACACATTTCATTTCTTGCAAGAAGACTAGTGATGTTATTCATGTGCCAGAGTTATTTTTTTAGAAAAGTGGCCTATCAAAGATTATAGTTTCAAATTGAATACCAAGTTATTTTTTTAGAAAAGTGGCCTATCAAAGATTATAGTTTCAAATTGAATACCAAGTTTGTTGGTTATTTATAGTGTACATTATGAAAGAAGTTGAAGATAGATTTGAATGTTATCTCATCATAGCATCCATAGATTGATGGACACAAGGAGGTAGTGAATCAAAGTTTAGGGAATTTTTTGAGATGTTTAGCTAAAGATAAGCCATTTTAACACAAGAAAAATTTGCATATAATATTTTTTCAACAGGAGTATCAGTAAATAACCATTCCAAATTATGTATGGGAGAATTCCCATAAATTCTTTTGAATTGAGGAAGTTAGATAAATGAGAGATAAGTGGTGTTGAAGTTGAGGATTTTGCAAAATGTTTGAAGAACATCCATGAGGAGGTGAGAAAGAAAATTACAAGGATGAATACATAGTACAAGGCTAAGGTGGATGAGAAAAGGAGGTATAAGGAATTTCAAGTTGGGGATGAATTCATGGCTCATTTGAGGAAGGATCATTTCCAATGGGAACATACTACAAGATAAAAATGAAGTTTGGACCGTGTAAAATACTAAAAAAGCACAATTCTAAAAATACCTATTGGAAGTAAAGTTTCTTGTTGAACTGAATATTTCACTAGTATTAAACATTTTAGATTTGAAATTGTGCCATGAAGGAGGTGATGGAGATGAAGTCACAAAAGCCCAATGTATTATTCTCGAAACTACTTCAGCTACAAAAGATATTAAGGAGATATTGGATAGTCATGTTGGCAGAAGTATAAGGAACATAACTTATGAAGAATATTTGATCAAATGGAAAGGGGGACCAATAGAAGATTCATCATGGGTGACAAGGAAGGAGGTTGGTCATCTTTTTTTTCCTCTTAACACCTAAGACATGATGGATTCACTTCTCAAATTACCCCAGGTGTCTGATGGAGGAGTATTCTGGGTGTAAGAGAAATCTTGCATATCACTTAAAAATATTCTCATTATATCTCTTGACTAAGGGTTTTCTCAGTGCAAAGTTTCTATTTCTGGAAGTTTTCTACTTAGTAAGTCAATCATATTATCTTTAAATGTTCTAATTTTGGAAGTGGAGGTTCATCTTGGATATATCAATTTTTTGGTTGAGTTTCATTATCATATCATATGTATTCATAAGTTATTTCAAATTTTTGGTACAAAAACTTCAAGTTTAGTTTTGAAGGCCTTAGAGGCTCTAGATGGGCTTTGAAACTTGACTGATTGAAGCTTTCTCAAATAACATTTTGTAGAATAGAAGTTGAGGATTTCAAAATGAGGTCATAATAGCTAGTCAACTCAATGGTTCAAAAGTTATGGTCTTCATAAGTTAGGCTAACTAGAAATCCCAAAATAAAATTCATAATCATTTTGGGCCAACACTTTATGTAATTTTAGAGCTGGTCAGTCTCAAGGGTTAGGGTGAAATGTCTAGAACCTTTTTGTGTGGTGGAAAATTGCCTAAATAAGGAAGGCTCATAGAATCTCTAGGATGATTATGGGTGATAGTTTACATCTCTATCTTGCAAATTATTGTAAGGACATCACCCATGTGCGCTTGCATATTGTATTTAAAAATTCTAAAATTCCACATTTGTGGAGATAATAAGAAACACATATTTTGTTCTCACAAATTGCTATTGTTTCTTTGCTTTTTTATATGTTTGTGGTATTAAGGGCGCACCCTTTATCAAAAGAAAAAAATGAGAAGAGTTATATGGATGGATTTCTCTGCTCTCCCAATTTTGTTGTACAACCAATTACTATTGATGTCTACTTTAAAAGAGAGGTATGTATTTATCTCAAAAGAGAGGTATGTATTTATCTCATATTCCAAAGATCTTATTAAATGGGCTCCTTCAGAAACTGACAAATACATAGTAAAGGAAGGATATGAAATGCTCCTTGAAATACACTTGCATTCCATCATGCAAAATCCTTTCAAGTTATGTTGGAACTCTTCTATCTTACCTAAGGAAACTTGTTTTACTTGGCTCACTCTAAAGAAAAGGATACTTACTCATGAGAGGCTTACATGACTCAACTTAACTATTCCCTTCCCTTGCCCACTGTGCAAGACAAAAGATGAGAATGTAGACCAATTATTCTTATAATGCCCATTTTTATATGAATGTTGGACATGAGTATTACAAAAAAAATTATATTGTTTTTCCCTTTCCCATCAGCTTGTGCAATCTATTTAAGTCATGACCTTCGATGTATAGATCTTCACATCTTTATGGGAAGTAATACCTTTGTGTATCATTTGGGCTTTATGGTGGGAGAGGAATAAGAGAATCTTCAAACAACAAGAATCTTTATTTCATTATTTTATCAGTAGATTGGAATGTACTATTGTAGAAATTTCCAGTATCAATGTTCTTAAGAAGAATCATCCTTCCAATTTTTACACAAGTTGGGATGACCTTATGAAGAAATCATGGTCAAGCCTTCTTATTCCATCCTTAGTGGTATTTATAGTTGGTCCTAACTCTAAGAACATGAGTGAAATAAAGTAGTCCCCTCTCATCTCTCCATATATCAAGTTGAACTTTGATGGATCATATCAAGGTAATCCTGGTAAAGTAGGTGATGGCTTTTTCATCCATAATGAGGTGGGTTTGATGATTATTGGTTCATCCATACTGATACCTTTTGTTACAAATAATCAAGCAAAAACACTTACATTTCTACATGGTCTTCAAATAGTCTTAGCACATCGATTCAATAATGTTCACATTGAAGGGGACTCCACATTGATTGTCCATGCAATGAAACCTAGAAAAGCATATAACCAGAGAATCAGTTATATAATGTAACAAATATGGAAAATGTGTCAAAAATTCAAACATGTAATAATTGCCCATGTTTATAAGGAGGGCTACAAGTTAATGAATGCTTTTGCTAACTTAGTAGTAGATGAGATTGATCAGGCCTAGAATTTGATGACCACCCTTGCTGTCAAATGTTTTATTAATGA
The DNA here is from genome assembly GCA_028749045.1 of Cupressus sempervirens. Classification (NCBI taxonomy): domain Eukaryota; kingdom Viridiplantae; phylum Streptophyta; class Pinopsida; order Cupressales; family Cupressaceae; genus Cupressus; species Cupressus sempervirens. The sequence continues at coordinate 440,070,628 of CM053784.1, forward strand.
TGGCTAAATTTTTTTCTTTCCTTTCATTTTATGTTTTAAAGAAAAAAGTTGTGTATGCTAAAAGAAATGACCTGTAGTTCAAACCAAAATATGCATCAAGTATTCACCAAATGAAATAACAAACTAACTAATGCTTGCTTCAATTTTGCAACTCAAAGTAGCCAATTAAGCAAAATCCTCAAGAAACCTCTACAGCTCAACAAAGGCACCCATGAGAGGCCTTGTTGGTGTGTTAAGATTGGAGGAATGTTTGGTGTGCTCTCCCAAACACAATAATGTGTTGAATCTCTTGATGATGGATAGGCAAGTGTAAGGAATGCAACTATGAGCCTATGCTATATGAATATGATGAACACCTCAAACAATGGCTATGGAGAAAGCCATACTTGAAGGAATTCAAAGATGAAGATATGAAATGCAACAAAGGAATCTAAACTATGATGCAAGCTAAACTAAGATGCAAATGAAATGGAGATGAGAAATGCAAGCCATAAATATACTCTAACAATACAAATGAACTCTAAATTAGCTACCAAAGGTTAGTACGCAACCTAGAAATCACTATGCAAGTTCTAAACTCAAACTACTATGAAAACTCAAATCTCAAACCAACATGATAACAATGAAATAATGGAAGATAAAAATACTTGAGACAAGGCCTCTATTTATAGGCTTGAGGGAGGGTTTGGTGAGGTGGCATCCATGTAGGTGCCACATAAGGTGACATGCAAGCCATGCAAGTGGTCAAATATTCAAAGTTTTCTCACACATGTGTGAGAAAACTTGAGAAGAGGAGTGGAAGACAAGAGTGCAAGAGGAGGGTGGAAGCATGTCTTCTCACACATGTGAGCACACATTTATGCTAATGAGGAAGGTTAGGAAAGTGATTGGGATGATTAAGTGAGATTAAATGGGGAAGTAGGCTTAAGAGGATGAAAATGATGGGGTGTAGGCTAGGTTTAAGATTAAATTAAATAGGATTTAATTTAGTCATAGGTTTAAAAGATCATGTGTTAAATAAATTTAACACATTAAGGCTAGAAGTATTTAAATTAAATTTAAATACTTTGGGAAAATGAACCTACTTAATTAAATAGGTAGAAAAATATGACAAATATAATTAATTAATAAATAATTAACTATAATGTCAAGGGCAATATTAAATAAATTAATATAGTATTTTGGGATGATTTTAAGCATCTATATTTTGCCCCTCTTTGATGTGATGTCGAGATGGCATCATATCAAAGAAAAAGAAAATATAGGTTGCCCCAAAGAAGGTAGGAGTCCTATGAGTGACGAAAGAGGAGGAGGGTGCCCCCTCATGAAAATTATGCAAAAAAAAAAAATTTGGGCAATTTTTACGAAAAGGTCTTAGGAAAAGAAGGAAAGGAGAAAAAAGGGAATAAATGATGACATTTGCATGACTTGCGGGTAAACAGGGATGGAGACAGCTCAAGGAAGACATGGGCTCAAATGGGGTCCTTAGGGGGCCTATATAAGCCTTTGAGGGGCTCAAAGAAGGTCATTTTCACGATTCCAGAGCAGAGCATCCAGAGCAAGCATGGACCCCATTGATTGATTGCAGCTTGGTGAGCACGTTCGAGAGTACTAGTGAGCAACTCAGATGGGCCCATCGGTAAGTCATCTGATCCTCTTTTTGTTTTGGTAGACTAGGCTAGGTTAGGGTCATTTATTGCATAGTAAATGTGACCAAAATGTCATCAAGGCAGAGATGATAGTCTCCACCCTGTCGTCTACATAGATGACAAAGAGGCGAGAATGGCATCTGCGGAGATGACAGACTCAATCCTGTCATCTACCCAGACACCAAAAAAGGAAATGGGACTCGTGCAGACAATAGGTTTCATATTGTCATCTTCACAGATGGAAAAGGTGGCATAGGGTGAGCGGAGATGACAGACTACAAGTCATCATCTCCACAGATGACAAAAGGTTTGTTGTCCACACTGATCGACATCTACACCGATTAGCATCAGTATGGATTGATGTTTGCACTGATCAATGGCTCTTATCAACATCTACGTTGATTAGTAGCTTTATTGATTGGGACAAATTGGTAGAGGACAAGGGAAGATGCCCCATTCTAGGGACGACATAGGCTAAAAAGACTAACTCTCTACATGTCTATGGTGTAGGAGGACACGATAGTGTTTAGGTTGAGGGAGCACTATCCTCTGACCATGGTGATACATGAGTGACTGACCAACATGGATTGGAGACATGTGCAACTATGCAACTTGGAGCACATGCACGAGTGGCTGGACCTAAGGGCCCACTCAGTATAACTATCAACACTCATTGAGTAATGGCATACACCCACTGGGAGCTTCCATCTTCTGACAAGGGAGGCTCTAGTCACACTGCTAGACATGTGGCACATTCTATGAGTACTGATCTAAGGAGCATATTTAGAGTATGTACTAGAGGGGTTAGATGCATTTTGATGAGAGTGTTTTGACAGATGAGGGAAGAGGCTTCTGATCTAGAGGCCATGGCTATTATGGAGGGGAGCCTTGCAGTAGAGATTATCGAGGTTGGCAATATATCTAGCCTCACTCATATGGTGGATACTATTAGATCATGTAGGACATGGGTGGCCTATCGACTAGGCGCAAGTGCTGAGTACCCTGCTACAAGAGGAGAGAGAGGTTTACTATTGGGGACAAACTATCCTGGTTAAGCTTTACCATGACTTGCCCATGTGTGCATATCAGACACTACAAACTATGGGACCAGGACTGACACTTTTGATGGTATGGTCATGGGAGCACATTGGAGTCACATCGCCCATTACTCGATAGGAGACTAGGCAGCCTGGCAAGCCATTCGCCTATAGATATCAGCCTCTAATCTAGTACACATCCACAAAGTTGGTGGGATTTTGGCACCACTATATTGATGAGATCATTACATTTGAGTGGACTCCATATGATGGGGTAGAGCAGTGGGGTACAATGCTAGTAGCAGGCAGAGAGGATAACATGGAGGATCAGATGTACCTCCCTTACATGTAGACTAACTGCTAGATCTATTATCATTCTATTCACATGGTGATGTGGTACATGCCTTCGAGGGTGCGATGGTAGTTTGGGCAGATTTAGGATGCAATACTTGACAGATTCCTATATCCTGTTGTCTCTCAAGAGTATGATTGCTTATGGGGTCATGGGACTATGTTTTGATTAGCACAAAGCTCATGGTTACTGATGCATCCAGTGCCTTGAGTACATGGGTAGGATCGAGGGGATGTAGGTATGACAATTGCATATGCACAGTGGTGGGCTGCTCATCAACCTGTGAGACTGATAGTGCCTAGGGCACCACCACTGATGGAATAGGCATAGGGGGAGGGGGATGGAGTAGGGGATGGTAGGTAGGTGGTCATGATGCCACCATCAACATAAGGGGCATAGGAGGGACTACAAGGGCATAGAGCTCGAGAAAGAAGAGGGCCAGGGCCAATATTTGTATAGATACCAATAGAGGCACCAACACAGGCACCAGCATAGGGGCCATAAGTACAAGTATAGGTGTCAGGAGCTAGACAGAGATAGGGGCCAGTAGAGGACCCAGATACAGTGTGGGTTGAGTAGGATAGCCTCTGTGTAGAGGTATCTTGGTTACAGGGATAGCATAGGTGTAGCAGGCATGAGTGGATAGCCTAGAGCAGGCCATGGTGGCCATACAAGTAGAGCTACAGGTGAAAATGACTAGAGGAGATAGTGCACAAGAGGCCTTAGCAGCCCTACAAGCATGAGTAGATGTTGGGGAGTTTGCAGGTATGGAGATCCATGCAGATGTAGAGGAGTTGTTAGAGCTAGAGAGACTTCGAGGGGAGGTTGTCGCATTATGGGCCGATCAAGCCACCCATCAGGCATAGTTGGATGGATACCATTGGTAGAGGAACATAGTGAGATAGATGCAATAGCCTAGGGTAGCCATCATAGTCATGCAGGAGGCCATCGCAACTAGCCAACCAGAGGCACGAGCCATACAAGATGTAGCCTATTACAAATCGCTATATATTGATGCTGTGCCTGCCAATCAGCAACAACCAAATTTTGAGAGGGTGGCCAGCTCATGGATCTCATGGGGTAGAGCTAGATTAGAGCAGTCCATAGGACAATAGAGACATCCCCAAGGGAAGGATACAAGGGGGGCTGGGCCCTCATAGCCAGTGGCTTGATTTTGTATAATGATCAATTTTTTGACAGATATGTACAGATGTAGTGAGTTTTTGATGATGCATTTGTACTACATGACACTACATGATGTTGTATGTGAACTTGTACAGACATTGATTTTTTGATATATATACATGACATGATTTAATGGCTCTATATGTGTATGGATTTATGTGATACATATGATATCTATGATGTGGATACTGACATTTGTGATGCAAGATGTGTGTGATGTGATGTTTCCTATGATGTATATGTATATGATGCCTAACATGTGGCTGATGTAGGTTTGTTGGCAATTATGAGATGTATGCATTGCTTTATTTTACATGTATGGATGCATTTATGAGATGTTTTTTTGATGTATATGCCCCTAGATGTGATGACTAAAATGGATGCATGTAACTAATGAACCAATGATTCAACCTAATAAAATAAATGAAATTCCTAATGAATACTAATGAATGCAACATAAAATGGAAATGTAAAATGCATGAACCTAATGAATAATGATCTATCAAAACTTGTCACTCATAGAAACCTAGCAGCGTAGCATAGGAGGAGGGAAATAAATAGGATCTTGTCTCAAGCACGACGTGAATGAAGACCTTAGCTACATGAAACCTAACTACATGATATCAAGAGATTTAGTTGTGTTTATACTAAAGAGCACACCTTAAATTGATTTTGCATATGAGTTTATGCATTATATGCTATAGAAGCATAAATGACATGACTCTTTTGCATAGATTAGAGACTTTGGAACAATAGGTGTAGTTTACATGGTCATGATGGACCAAATTTCATATATATGCTGGAGAGGTCTAGGTACACCCAAAATCTTTGGTCGAACGTGTACTAACCTATTTCCCCCAGTGTGCAATGCATTAACATAACTTGAAATTGACACATAGGTAGTAAAGCCTTAAAAATAGATCATACCACAAACAACACGTGTAGTCAATGAGAGTCATTCAGGTACAACCAAAATATGGAAGATCAAGGTGCGCCATTAATGACTTCCACTAACACACAAAATGAAATCAACCAAAAAGAGACTTTTTGACCAAGTAGTCATTCAGTCTACAGTTCCTGCCAAGAAGCTTAGGTCTAGAAGTGAAACTTACTATCCTTGCGAAGCAAATGTTGGAGTGGATGAACCTTATCTGCTAACTAAGCCACAAATCATCTGGTGGACTATAAATTTCCTTGAAGACTATGGAGTTGTTTTAATGTGGTAGGTGGAGGCATGTCCATGATGGCTTTTACTTTAGCAGGGTCTACCTCAATACCTCTTCTTGACACAATGTAACCTAACAACTTGCCAGATTTGACTCCAAAAACATATTTCTTAGGATTTAGGCACACTTTATATTTCTCCAATCTCTCAAAAATGGTGGTGAGTACATCAATGTGGGACTCATGTGTCTTTTATTTTCCTAGGATGTCATCAACATAGTACTCCATTATGACATGTAGAAGATCATGGAATATGGTAGTCATTGCGCGTTGATAAGTGGCACCAGCATTTTTCAAGCCAAAAGGTATGACTTGATAACAAAAGGTTCCCTTTGGGGTAGTAAATGTCATTTTGTGTTGTTCTTCTACAATTTTGATTTGATTATAACCAGAGAAACCATCCATCAAAGACAACATCTCATGTCCAACAGTCAAATCCACTATGATGTCTATGTTAGGAAGTGGAAAATCATTTAAATCTCAAAAATCTAAACAAACACAGATTCCCCCAGATTCTTTTCCTATAAGAACAATTTTGGAGACCCACTCAAGATAATCAATAGGGTGGATGAACTTTGCTTCTAACATTTTCTGTAACTCTGCTTTGACTAAAAGTGCTACCTTAGGATGCATCTTGCACAACTTTTGCTTCACTGGTTTAATATTGGGATCTACCATCAAGTGATGCATAACCAAATCTATGTCTAAACTAGGCATATCTCTATAGGTCCATGCAAAATTTATTTTACCCTTTCTCAAGAATTCAATCATTGCTTTTTCTCTTTAGGATTTAGGGTAGCGGCAATGTAGGAGATTTGTGTATTATCCTTTGTTCCCAAGTTGACTTGAATTTTTTCCTCATTCAAAATATATGGCTTTTTTGGTGGTAAAGATCTAAATGGCAAGTCAATATCTCCCTCTTCTGGCACCTCTAAGAGGTTTTCACTAGAAGATGCATCCTTTATTTTATCTTTTTCTTCATCCAAAAGTGCCCTAGAAGAGTTTTCATGAGAAGATGTTTCTTTTATTTTTCCTTTTTTATCTTCCTTTTCACTTGCGACTAAGAGAGTTAACTTGGCTACCAAAGTAGGCTTCCTCATTTTATTGGATCTCATGTTCATAATCTTGGAGATTCTTAAGGCCAAAGAGTGCCATCACTACTTCATCAGACTTATAGATATCAAGAGCTGATGGTGTATCTTGAAGGTCCCAGTCTATCATGTCATGTTTGGTGAGAGGTAGGTCGATGGATGAAAGGTCAGCTATGGTAATGGTGTGGACATAGGTTTCTAGGTCATCCTCAATATATTGGAAGGGTATTTCAAAGAATTCCTCCTCTTCAGTCTCAGAATCATATTCAACCATACAATAGTTGATAGCAAAGGATACCTTAGGTTTAATGGAGCCCAAATCGCATCCTTTAGGATAGCTATTAGCTTCTAAGGGTTTTCTCATTCCATCTTCTTTAGGTCCAAGGTTAGTGTACCATTATATCCCATGTTTTTGATGATGGGAGGGGCCCTAACATACTTATCCTTAGGGAACTCCATAGGTTCATCTTTTCCATCATAGTATAGCCAATCTAGAATATTAGATTCCATATGCTCATCACTAAGTGAACCCCAATGCTCAAATGTGGTCTTTTGAATATGCATAGTCTCTTTGTTGGAAGGAGGTGGCAATTGTGAAGTTTTTCCAAAGGAATGAGGGGAGAGTGGTAGTTATCCAACACACAAGGCCTTTTCAAACTTATACTCTCCCATTCTTAAATTAGTAAAAGTAACCTTCTTCCCTGTAGTATTGACCTTAGTATCTCCCACCTTTTCTTTTCCTTTCTGGGAATTGGAATCATCTTTGGCTAACTTTGGCACTATTGTGGAAAGTGGTTGTATTATGGTGAGAGGCTTAGGTATAATTTTAGCAAACTCACTGATTGGACAAAAATTTGTTGGTGCACCTTCCAATCTTTTACAAAGGCAAAAGGTGTGGGATCTCCTAGAATTGTGACCTCTCTTCCTTGATGGGGAAATTTCAAGCATTGATGATAGGTAGATGGGATAACCTTTAGTGTATGTATCTAAGGTCGACCAAGAAAAATGTTATACAGAAAATCCAAGTCTAGGACATGGCATTCAATATTTATGATGGTTGGTCCAACCTTTAGTGGTAACGTAATAACTCCTTTTGATTCTCTTTCCCTCTCATCATAGGCTTTTATTGTTATCCTCTTATTGACATCTAGGAGGTGTTCTGGAAGTCCCAAGAAATGAATCATCTTCAATGTACATAGGTTCAAACTAGATCCATTATCTATAAGGACTCTTTTAATCTTATGTCATTGTATAAGGACTTCAATGTGGAGTGACAAATTATGGTGGGGATCAAGACCTTGGAAATCTTTATCTGGGAAGACAAGGTGTTGTTGGGTGGCCAAGTTTCCAATCATGGCAGTAAATTGGGATGCATTAATGTATTCAGGAACATGAGACTCTAAAAGAACCTTCTCCAAGATCTCTTTATGGATGGGTGATGTGGTTAGGAGCTCAAGAATGGATATTTGTGCAGGAGTCTTACCTAACTAGGATAACACATTATAGTGAGAAGCAGGTCTTTGTGAAGTGTATAGCATAGTAGGTGCATGTGGCATTGATGGATTAGTGTGATTAGGAGTGGCAAATTGCAAAGTAAGTCTTCCCCGTCGAGTGGTGGCATCACAATCGGCTACTTGTAGGACAAGTGTATTCACATGAGTGTCTACCTCTTCAATGCAACCACACATGGAGTCAAATCCACATATATTGTTGGTTTTTATTTTACCACACAAGGAGTCAAACCCTGATATTTGGTTAGTAGAATAATCATAAGGTAATTCATTTGATGTGGAAGCTTGATTTGCATTGTTCATATTGTTGTTTCCATTATTGTTATTGTCATTATTGAGATCAGGAAATGGTTTTTGAAATTTTTTCAACTTAGCATGTTTAGAGGATGGTCCTCCTTCTACCTCAATTTCTCCATCATCAACAAGATTTTGCATGAAGAAGTTGAATTTTATACACTTATTTGTGCAATGTCCTTTAATGCGATGGTATTTGCAATATTCATATTCCCTATACCATTTTGATTTGGGTTGGTTCTCATCAAAGGGTCATGTGTTAGGAAATACCATCAAATTGTGATCCACTAGTTTTGAAATATGGCCCCCAAAGGTTCATGAAAGTTAATGAACTTTCTATTATGATCATAGTCATGGTTTTAATTGTTGTTTTTGCTAGGGAAAAATTGTGTTTGATTCCAAGATTGCTGATTTTCATTGTTCGAATTGTTGTTGTTTTGATTACGATAGTTGTTGTTGTTCCCTCCTTGAAGGTTTTTGACATCAGTGACACCATCATGCGTGACACCTTTGTTCTTGGACCAGAATTTGGGTTTTCTATTGTTGTTTGCCTCATTGTGTGAGGATGATGAACTATAATGTTTAATGGTACCTTTTTCCAAAAGTCCATTCTCAATGTTCTTTCCCTTCTTGACTAAGGTGTCAAAGTCTTCGAGGCTAGCCATCTTCATGTGGAAAGAAATTTTGGGTATCAAGTTCTTGATAAATATATCCACAAGGTGGGAATCCTCAATTTTGTAAGGCATGTAGTTAGAAAAATGCCTCCATCATTGTAGAAAGTTGGAAAATGTTTCACCGTTTCATTGTTTTGTGTTGTACAAATCACTTAATGAGGTATGATGTTCAATGTTGTAAGAGTATTGTGCTATAAATTTTCTTGTTAAATCATTGAAGGAAGTAAAGGAGCCTTTAGGTAAATTCATTAACCACTCTAGTGCTAGGCCTCCAAGACTTCGTGCAAAGAGCCTCTTAAGATAATCATCACTATAGGCTACCTCTTGACACAAAATGGAGAATTCCTTGAGATGTGTGATGGGGCATGTCTCTCCCGTATACTTGTCAAATTTAGGAATCTCAAAGCTTGATGGAAATGTTACCATATTGATGGATTTATCAAATGGAAAAGGACAAATTTCTTCAAAAGAGAAGTCCTTCACCCCTTTGTTATTCATGTTAAGGACCAAATTTTGCAATTCTTGGAATTGTTGGGCTAAATCTTGGTTTGGTTGCACTTGTGATTGTTGGGAGTTCATAAATCCACCTCCTAAATTTTAGGGAGTTCCAAATGAAGAGTGAGGTGGTGGAAGTACTCCACTTTGGCCAATGTATTGATATGCGATTGTTGGAATTGGCACGAATGTCTTTACCATACTTGTTGGCATTTGCAAATAAGATGAGTTCATTGGTTGTGTTGGAATTTCCATTGGTTGAGTAGGCACTTGCCCAATGTTTAACCATCCCATAGTTGTACCTGTCAAGGTAGATTGTGGAATACTAGCATGTGTGGTAGCATTGGGCATAGCATTAATGATTTGTTGAATATGGTCTGCACTCAATTAAAATGTTGGTTGTGTTGAAGTGCTAGATGTAGGCATAGCACTAGTTGTTACCATGGTTTCTTTCCATTTTCTAGATGTTGGAGCTATGTTTGAAGTGGGCAATACAGGAGCACCACCTTTTGTAATTTTTCTAAACAAGGTGCTCTCATCAAAGCTCGTGGGAACATTAACACCATCTTTGACCAAATTTAGAAATATCTCAGTCTTGTTTGCCCTAATGGATTTCTCCATCAGTTCCAAATTGTAAGGATCTGCAAGGAATTTCCTTACCTCATTGTCATTAGGGTCAACAGGGTCTTTGTCTTGGTATACTTCTTTATCATTACCTCCCAAAGTGGTGTTACAAAAGGGATCTTCTAGTTCTTGCATGGATGTTAAGTTAGGCATGCTAAGATTCGAATTGGAGGGAAGTGTGCTCCCTAATGAAGTTTTGTATGGAGGAAAAGGATTCTCCATCTCGGATTGCCTTAAGGAATCTAGCAAACATGACATAGGATTAAATGTGAACCTATCTGATCAAGTGTGTACCATACAATAGTGATCAAATCAATGGGTGGAAGATTATGAAAGAAAGAGAATATGAGGATGAGAGTTGTTAGCCTTAGGTGATAAAAGGGGCCAACCACCCAAATGTGAACAAAAGACCTCAATTTAGCAAACAAAGTGTGATTACTCACTATTTGCCGATGGACTTGTGATCCCAAATAAGTGATAGGTGTTTGCTTGTGAGTAAAAGGTCTAGTGTCGCAGTTTCAAAAGATGTTTTATGCCAAGTTTTAAGGTTCAAACTCTCTTAGAATAAAATTCAAAAATGGAAGACTAGAAATTTGGAAAATGGAGGTAGATATGGAGAATAGAGATATTATGGTCACTTATGTGGTTAACTCAATCCTCGTTCACTAGAAACAAAAACCTTGGGTTCACTCTTGGGAAGGCAGACTAGTTTCAAAGTTTTCCATTATACTCAATTCTATCATAATAGTCTTGTCTAGCTTCTTCTTTTTGGATGTCTTTGATAGCATATCGACATTATTTGTCACCATTTGCTAGGTTCTTTCTTTCCTTGTCGACGGGTGGTTTGGACAATTTCACTTTCTTATGTTTGACTTGGTTGACTTTATCGATCATGGTAGGAATAAAACAAGACCCAAATTTCAAGCAAAAAAAATATTGCAACAAGATGTAACTAGACTCAACCCATTTCAAATGTAGACTCAATGTAAGACTATTGAAAATAATTGTGAGTCAAGAGGACCTCACTTACCACTATTTTACTCAATGAAAGGTTACCTCACAATTTCACTTATTTTAGAACTTGTTTGATGTTTGGCTTTGGTTTTGAATGTTTTGAACAAGCACATTGAACACATAAACAATCCTAATAAGATTGCCACTAGGATGAACAATGCTTATCTAAGGGGTGTCCTTGATATACGCAAGGTGAGGTGCAAATTTTTAGATGAAAAAAAATACTACCACACAGTCGTCAAGAGATGGTAACCCAAATATCCTCCTTCACTTCCTAAAAGTATAAATTTCTTCGAGGCTTAGTCAAGAGTGATAATATTTTGGTTCCAAGAGATGTGTCTTTCGATTCACCTCCCACTATTTATACTCCACCAAAACACTAGAGTTGAGGTCATCCCAAGGGGTGATGAAATCTCCAAGTAGGCCTCCCAAATAATAAAAACAAGCCCACTTATTTTTTGTGCACCCAAGATCACTCAAAGATGCAAGGGGAGAGAATACGTAAGTGGCCTCAGGGTTTAAAAGATATGTGTTCTTTCCCAATGAAGCTTTAGATTTTGTAATCTACTTGAAGACACTCATGATTAAAACATGCAAGGTTCTTTTCAACTTGAAATATCGCCAACATAAATAAAAGTGCAGATTCATCAACAAGAAAGTAAATTGAGCATGCATAAATAAAATGCTGAAAATAAAATATGCTAAAAATAAAATCAATTTCCTTTATGGCATTCAAGAGCATGTGACTTCATTTTAAGCACCAAATCTAAATGTGTTCTAGCCTAGGCATACATGTCAATTTTAAGCTCCAATTTCAAATGTTCTCTAGCCTAGGCATACATGTCCATTATCCTTTAAAGCATTCAAGAGGGTGTGCATTCTTTTTTAAGCACCAATTCCAAAAAAAAATTCTATCCTAAACATTCATGTCAATTTTGAACACCAAGTTCAAATGTTCATTATACTAAACATTCATTCATTCAAATGAAAGTGATTAAGCCATACAAGTTCATTAGCCTTTAAGTTTAAAGCAATAAGAATCACGACAAACTTTCTTAGTGATGAAAATGACTGTTGTTTTTTTTTTTTAAAGTGTTCAAGGTTAATTCCCTACATAAAAATTGTTAGTAAAAACCTATTCAAAAACTTGTGCAACTCTATCTACAGGCGCAGATGACAATTGATGCAAATGCTGAACTGCGGAGACACTGAAATGCATAGATGGTGATTAACGCAGATGACAGAGGAAAACTAAGTATGATTTTGAGGTGACGTGATACTATGTCAAATGTAGATGACAAAGTATACTACAAAGATGTCAAAAGTTGCAGACGACAAAGGATAGGTTGCAAACAACATATTATGATATGCAGAAGGAAAAATAGTTTTATTGTAGATGACAAAAAGAAAACCTAGACATCAAAATGGAAAGCTATGTAGATGCTAAAATAGGTTTTTTGGTGATGAAACAAGCAGTTTTAGTTAGAGGGCAGAGATGCTAGTTATCGTAGATGTTGGTCTATGCAGACGCTAATCTGCAGAGATGACAACCAGAGACGATGTTACGGCCAACATGGATGACAATGCGATGTTTTTCAATTACATAAGGTTTTCTTGTGGATTTTTGAGATGAAATTAGGGTGTGGGTCTCACCAGGCATTTCAAAATGTATGCTAAAAGAAATGACCTAGAGGGAGCATGAATCAACAAGCAAACATTAGTTCAAACCAAAATATGCATCGAGTATTCACCAAATGAAATAACAAATAAACTAATGCTTGCTTCAATTTTGCAACTTAAAGTAGCCAATCAAGCCAAATTCTCAAGCAACCTCTACAACTCAACAAAGGCACCCATAAGAGGCCTTGTTAGTGTGTTAAGATTGGAGAAATGTTTGATGTGCTCTCCCAAACACAATAATGTGTTGAATCTCTTGATGATGGATATGCAAGTGTAAGGAATGCAACTATGAGCCTATGTTATATGAATATGAAGAACAACTCAAACAATGGGTATGGAGAAAGCCATGCTTGAAGGCTTTCAAAGATGAAGATATGAAATGCAACAAAAGAATCTAAACTATGATGCAAGCTAAACTAAGATGCAAATGAAATGGAGATGAGAAATGCAAGCCATAAATCTACTTTAACAATGCAAATGAATTCCAAATCAGCTACCAAAGGTTAATATGCAACCTAGAAATCACTATGCAAGCTCTAAACTCAAACTACTATGAAAAATCAAATCTCAAACCAACATGATAACAATGCAATAATGGGAGATGAAAATGCTTGAGACAAGGCCTCTATTTATAGGCTTGAGGGAGGGTTTGGTGAGGTGGCATCCATGTAGGTGCCAGATAAGGTGACATGCAAGCCATGCAAGTGGTCAAATATTCAAAGTTTTCTCACACATGTGTGAGCAAACTTGAGAAGAGGAGTGGGAGACAAGAGTGCAAGAGGAGGGTGGAAGCATGCCTTCTCACACATGTGTGAGCACACATTTAGGCTAATGAGGGACATTAGGAAAGCGATTAGGATGATTAAGTGAGATTAAATGGGGAAGTAGGCTTAAGAGGATAAAAATAATGGGTGTAGGCTAGGTCTAAGATTAAATTAAATAGGATTTAATTTAATCATAGGTTTAGAAGAACTAATGAGATGTGAGGATTTAAATAAATAAGATTTATTTAAAAAGGGGATTATGGAGGATCATGTGTTAAATAAATTTAACACATTACGGCTAGAATTATTTAAATTAAATTTAAATAATTTGGGAAAATGAACCTACTTAATTAAATAAACTTAATTAAATAGGTAGAAGAATATGACAGATATAATTAATTAATAAATAATTAACTATAATGTCAAGGGAAATATTAAATAAATTAATATAGTCTTTTGAGACAATTTTAAGCATCTACAAGATGATTGTCAAATTTTTTTGTTTTAAACTAATTTAAAGATCATTTTAAATTTAAAGATTTTTCAAATTAAAAAATATTAAAAATATTTTAAAAATTCTATATACGAGATGAAAATCAACTGGAAAAATGGTTCGTGTGTGGTCTGTGTCGCGAGCTAGGGCACCCGTGCCCTAGCTCTATTTCGAAGCTTCCTCTATTTGCTACACAGGTGGGTGTTTGGGGGTTTGAAGGGTGTTGAGCTAGGTGGATCTTCCTATTGAACTAAGGATTGGGTCATGCTTTGGGGGAAGAGTTTCTTGCTACGTGTGGGGATAGTTTATAACTTTCTTGTTGTTCTCCACTATGCGTGTGTAGTGGACAAGGTCATTTGGGATTTGTTTTCCCACGGCTCTGTTCTATTTGCTATTGTGAAGTACATAGGAGTGTAAGTGTAGCACTAAATTTGGGTGGGATTGGTTTAAGGGTGGAGGGTTTACCCTTCCCATTCTTGGCCTTTGAAAATGGCAGATGCTAGGGGGGAAACAACTATGTTGAGCCCTCGCATGGATTTTAGGGTAGCTTTAGGCCCTAAGTTTTCAAATCAAGGGATGAAAACTTTTGATAAAAATCTGTTCACTTTGAACTCTGGGAATGTTGATTTGGGATTATCTAATGGCTCAAGGATGACGAAGACCAATGGTTGTCTCAAGTGGAGCAAGGAGAGGCCAAAATTGGTGGTCTCGGTTGAAATGATTGCTGATGATATTGAATATTTTTCACATCATTTCCTATATTGTAAGTTCTTAGGGATGAGGGTGTCCTTGCAATTCTTAGAGGTTTGGGCTTAGAGGACCTGGGAGCCAGAAGGGGAAATGGAGATAATGTTGCTGGTGAACAGTTATTTCATGGTTACTTTCAACTATACTGCTAATCGTAATAGGGTGTTTGATGAAGGTCCTTATTTCCATAATAAGGTCGAGTTGTTTATCAAGCCATGGCATGTTGGTTTCAACCCTATAGAGGAGCTACCTAATTATGTCCCAGTATGGGTTTGCTTAGCGAGGTTGCCGACTGAATGTTGTCATGAGGATTTGCTACATCTTTTGGCCTCTATGCTTTGAAAACCTATAGGGACTTCATCGCAGACCTTGGGTAAAAAGGTAATGACTTTTTCTTGAATTTGTGTTGAAATTGATCTTAGTAGACCCTTACCAGATACAATAGAGATGTGTGTGAGTTCTTATTCTTGGGTGCAGCATTTGGATTATGAAACTCTTCCATTTCGTTTTCACCTTTGCCGAGAATATGGTCATCTGCAGTGAAGATGCCCAAGGAATCAACCTTAGGAATCCCATTCATCATAGCCTGAGATCAAGCCTCTTGAGATAGATAAAGGGAAGCACATTACTCCTATTGAGGTAGGGGCTTCTGAGTGTGTTTTTTCGGTCAGGGCTCAAAATAGAAGCAGGGGTCTTAAGAGGTCTTTTAAAGAAAGGCAAGATAATACCTTTAATAGGTTTGAGGTTTTGGATGAGCTTAGCCAATAGGAGGTGAACCTGGGTTTGATCAATTTGGATCATGGACTTGGGTACTTAGCTCAAGATGATCCTATTATTGAGTCTACTATGGACCCCCTAGGGGAGGAATGTCGGCAATTGGATGTTGATCAACAAAAGGGGACTTCTGAGGTGCAGGAACCCCTGGCTATTATTTCACCTGCAAGTATGGATTCTCTAGCTCTTGGACAACACATTGGTTCAAGTTCAGCAAGAAAGAATAAGCCTCCTCCCAAGCTTGGTATTTTGTAGAAAGATATTAAGAAGGGTGGGGCAAAAAAATTTGGTAAACCTAGCAGAAAAAAGGATGTGGAAAAGATTAAATTAGCTGGTGAAAATTTGGTCGAGTCAGGGGTAGTTAAGCCCCTGGATACTATTTTTTCATGCCCCTTGAAATGATTGTTTTGTCATGGAATGTGAGGGGCTTGAATAGCGGCCCATGGTGCTTCTAGGGGTTTGGCTTGCTTATGGAATCCTAGAAATATCCAACCTCTTTGGTGGGTTTCCTCCAAATCCTCTTTATCCATGATTGCTACCTACCTAGAGACAAGAGAGGTCATTTTATTTTCCAATATTTATGCACCTACCAATATCCAAGGTAAACATGCTTTGTGATCCCATATCAAGCTGATTTGTAGTATGCTGCCCTTTCATCCTTGGATTTTGGATAGAGATTTCAATGCTATCTATGAGCTGGCTGAGAAGTGGGGTGGTATTGGTAGATTGGAGCCTTCTACACTACTGCTTCAAGACAATATTAAATCCTTGAACCTTGTGGACATTAAACCAAATAATGGGTAGTTTATATGGAACAATCATTGGAGTGGTGAGTTTTGTATTGCAGAAAGGTTAGATTGGTTCTTGGTTTCTTGTTATTAGATTAGTGGGATGTGGTCATCTATCTCTGAGATTTTGGATTGGAGGGGATCTGACTAGTGGCCCGTCAAACATACCTTAGAACCAACTCAGGTGCTACAAAATCCTTCCTTTAGGTTCCAACTTATGTGGCTTTGGGACTCATCTTTGCATGATTTGGTCTCTGATTGGTGGAAGAAAGGTAGACTAGCCTATGGCACTTCAATGTATATTTTTTCCAAGTTGCTTCAACATGTTAAATTTGAGCTCAAGTGATGGAATCATTTGCACTATGGGAATTTATTTCATGAAAAGGTAGGGGCTTAGGCAGATTTGGATGGTATCACTAGAAGGATAAGAGAGGAAGGGGTAACTGATGAATTGCTTCGGGACAAGGCTTGAGATATGAAATTGCTTGAAGAATGGGAACTACGAGAGGAAATGTATTAGAAATAGAAGGCACGTATTGAGTGGCTCTAGGAAGGGGACAAAAATATAGCTTTTTTCTTTAACTCTGTGAAAGCCAAGAGACATGGTAACTCTATCATGAGATTGGTGAATGATAGGGGTGAGCTTCTTTCTTCCTCTCCTAAAATGTTTAGAGAGGCTATCCAGTACTTTGAATCCCTCTTTGGAGAGGACTTGCAAGGGGGGTCTCTTGAGGAAGTGCAAGTTCTTTCATGCATCCCCTCTCTTGTGACTGAATATATGAACTAGCAGCTCATGATGGATATCTCACTTGAGGAGCTTGAAGGGGTTTTTTTTAACATGAAGAGAGGGAAGGCACTAGGGATGGATGGATTCCCTATAGAGTTTTTTCAAGAGTTATGGGATATCATCAAATTTGATCTCTTGGTTGTGGTTCATGAGTCTCAACATAATAAGCAGATGTTAAGGGCTCTAAATGCTACTTTCCTTGCTCTTATTCCCAAGAAGGAGGGCATTGATAGGTTGAGTCAATTTTGATCCATCTCTTTATGCAATGTTATCTACAAAATTATTTCCAAACTTATTGCAAATAGGCTAATGAAGGGGTTGGCTATTTTAATCTCTGAGGAGCAAAGTGGTTTTGTGGTTGGCAGAAAATTTTTGGATGGGATTGTTATTGCAATTAAGATCATCCATTCTATAGCCATATCAAAAGAAAAAGCAATTTTTATCAAATTGGATATGGTGAAGGCATATGACAGAGTAAGGTGGTCCTTCCTACGGTGGGCTCTTAGTGCTTTTGGCTTTGCATAGGATTGGATTCAATGGGTTTGGAGTTGTGTTACTTCAATCTCTTTCTTGGTGCTTATTAATGGGAGCCATTATGAGCTTTTTGGGGCTTTACGAGGACTTCTTCAAGGAGACCCTCTCTCCCCTTATCTATTTATTCTTTTGGCAGAAGGCTTGGGGAGGTGGATTAAGCAAAATATGGAGTCTGGTTTTATTCAAGGTTGGAGGTGGGGAGGAGCTTTACCCCCGCAGACTCACTTGTAATTTGTGGATGACACTGCTTTGATGGGGTTGACTATAATGAGGGAGGCATCTAATCTCTATAGGGTCTTGGATGTGTACCTAGCTGCTTCAAGTTAGCAAATTAATGAGGGAAAATCTTTCATCTACTTCTTTAATACTTCGGGTTCTATTCAACAGAGGATTGCCCACACTTTGAGGTTTCAGATTGGGAGTCTTCCTTTGAAATATCTTGTCATTCCCATCTTGGTGAGTAGGCTTCCCAAGGAGTCTTGGAAAGTTTTTTTGGACAAATTTTGGGTGAAAGTTAATCATTGGACCCATCGTTGGTTATCCTTCGTTGGTCGTGTCCAGTTGATTAAATCAGTTGTGCAAGCTTTTCCCATCTACAGATGCATGCTCGAAGTTGTTCCTAAGAGCTTTCTTAAGGACCTTGATTCTGTGATGCACCAATTTCTATGGGTAGGCTCTTGGAGGCATCCAAATGGAGTTTGGTTAGATGGGAAGTGGTGTGCAATTTGAAACATTATGGGGGAATAGCGTTGAGACAATTGGCTTTGACAGGAGAGGCATTGGCTACCAAACTTTACTGGCAGTGGTGCAATGAGTAGGATAAGAGCTGGGCAATGGTTCTTTCTCAAAATTATATTTTTATGATTCCTCATCTTGATATTTCCAGGTACCCACTTGTAGGGAAGGGCTTTGTGATTTGGGATACTCTAAAGAAAGGGGCCAAGCTTATTAAGGATGGATTATTCTGGATTTGCAACAATGGAGTGGAGGCCCAATTCTAGTCTGACTCTTAGGATGGCTATCCCCCAATAATTTTTCAATTCCCCAACCTAATGTATCTTTATCAGTAGTTTTAGGATTTTGAGTGTTCTTGGGTGAGTGATTTTAAGTCTTTTTTCCCTCTCAGGCAGATGGAAATGGCTAAATGGAAGTCTCCAAATGAATGGCTAGTTGTTGATTTATAGGAGGAGTGTGCTATGTTGCAAACTATCCTCTCTAGTAGAAGATGTTGTGCTCTCTCGGAGGCTGATGTTCTTGCCTGGTCCCCCAATTCTAAGGGGATCTACATGGTTGCCTCTAGATATAGAAACTTAGTGTCTCATAGGATGGTTCTTCCTAAAGTGTAGTGGTGGAAGAAGGTCTGGAACAAGCTATCTTGGTCAAAATGCAATTGTTTTATTTGGATACTAGTGTGGAATATGTGTTTGACTTGGGATAATATTCGAAAGAGAGGGTTCCACGACCCTTCTATTTGTGTTATGTGTGGGGCCAATAAAGAAGATTCTTCTCATTTGTTTTTTTGTTGCTCCTTTGCTCTACAACTTTGGCATTTTTGGTGAGGAGTTTGGGTAGTTCCTTGTGTCCATGCTTCCTCCTTGATTGAGTTTTGGAAAAGGATGGGATGCCCCCCTTCTATGGCTCCTTTTCTACAAGAGGTGTGGTTTGTGGGGCCTATCTTCTTATTATGGCAGATTTGGCTGGAGCGCAATCGAAGGATTTTTTAGGGAGAGCAAAGGCTAGTACAATAGATTTGGCAAAGGTTATTGGGCATGATTCAAGAGACAGTGGAGGCTAACTGCAAAGTGGACTTTCCTTTGGGGAAATAAGATATAGAGTTGGTAGAGAGATTGGGGACATTGGGTTCTTCTTTGATCTTAACCAAGGCTAAGAGACAGCATCGTGAGAAGCAAAAAATTGACAGGGTTGGTAGATGGTAGCTGCCCCCCTAGGGAATCTTGAAGATCAATACTGACGGTTCTTCAAGGGGTAACCCAGGACTAACTGGTATTGGCGGGATTGGTAGAGATGCTATGGGATCTGCAATTTTTATCTTTTCCATCTATGATGGGATTCAGACCATTAACCTGGTGGAGGGTTTGGCTATTCTTGCTGCTCTTGAGAAAGCTCTTGCTTTAGGATGGAGAAAATTAGTTTGTGATTCTGAATCCCAGGTTTTGATCAATTTGCTTAATGAATAGAAAGTGACTGATGTTAATTGGCAATTGGCTAGGATTGTGCAACAAATTTTGCATATTAGTTCTTTGATGGACATGGTGACTTTTACACATATTCCAAGGGAGTGGAATAGGGTAGTTGATTGCTTGGTGAAATGGGCTTCCGAGCATGCTGATGGATGGAGAATTGAGGAATGGGAGCTAGTTCCTCAAGAGCTCTGTCTAGACTTAAGGAGCATTCTTGATGAGGATAGGGTGGAGAATGGTGATAGATAATGATTTTGGTTGTCTTACCTCAGTTTGGGTTTATTCTTTTGTTCTTTCTTGGGACGTTAGGTCCTTGATCTCTTTGTATTAGTGCGTTCTGATTTTCAATAAAGCTTTTACCCCCTTTATTCCAAAAAAATTCTATATACAAAAGTCTATGAATAACTTACAAAAATAAGTTATATACAAAAATTTGAAATGAACAAAATAAGTTTCTTATTTCATGTATGTTGAAATTTTTTAATTAATATAATCATAGAAAAAATAATATAAAATTATATACCTAATATTGTAAATTATTAAAAATAAGTTTTTGAAATTCATCATATTCTATTTCAATAAGATTCTAAATGAATATAAATATGCTATCATCAAAATAGAAATATATCTAAATAGAAGTTACGAAAAAATAGAAACATATATAATATAAAATAATATATATTTAGATTGCATATATATTATACATATTATAAAATCATAAATATATATATATATATATATAATTATATTAAATACTAAGTTTCCTATAACAATTATTGATGGTTTAGTCATAAATTTATTTGTCATCTTGATAGTTTACTAGAAATTTAGCCTATCAATTGTACGGTCTTACAATTTTTGAGGTTATCATGTAGGTACAAAAGTGTAAAAACGGCCAATATGGCCATCAAATTCTAGGCTTGAGATTGATATTACTCTACATGCTACCTCTAATAATGTTCACAAATTTTTGATCTCTTTAAGAAAGGTGACACACACTCTCCCATGATTCATGAGGCTCATTGTTAGTAATCAATAAGGGTCAATTACTACTTATGTCATATCTGTCAAAATATCTCCTTTTTTTCATCTCTCAAATCTTACCCAAATCTTTTCTACTTCATTCCCCTACCATTAGCCTGAGCGTGTCATCTCACTTTCTTCATTGACACACCATGAGCCCTCCATCTCACACATACTATTGCAAGACCTTTGATGAGCTTGCTATGGTTGCACTCCACATTAATTTGGCATCATTTTCATCGCATGAGATTTAAATCAACCTCCCTTCACCATTTCCTTTCATTATTGTCTACATCATATCATGCCTAGTCTACATGCAATAACTCTTTTTTTAACCACAATGAGCTCAGCATAATCAAAATGCAAAAATCAATAAAGACTTTAATTTGTGTTCATGTTGCATTACAAGAAGGATGGAATATGTGGAGCCAAATCTCAGGGCCACAGTTTGTCTCTAGGTTTCTTACCATTCCTTCACAAGTAAGATTTCAAATGATGTTCTTAATGCTTTATTTTGCATGGAATGTGCACAATGTACATCTAGTATAAAGATTTTTCAAGTGATGAAATTCTTTCTCCTTGAGGTCATCATCTTATCTATCCATATTAGTTGGTTTCTATATTTTTTTCAAATGCCATTGATTTACATCAATCAAATAATGAACTATTGGGCCTAGCTAGAAAGGTTCTTAGGGATGGTGTGTTGTCTGAACCTATTGTTAGTTTAGGTAGCTTGGATTTTTTTTATCCATATGTGATTAATTAGAAAATAACTATTTTACTAACTAATGGGTTAGAGTAAAGACAAATATTCGTTAATTTATTAACTCCTTCTAGAAGAAACTAGTAACCTATTGGTTAGGTTGTCTTAATCAAGAAGCAACTAGAAACTTCTTGGTTAGGTTCCCTTTAATCAAGAAGAAACTAGAAACCTCTTGGGTGGGTAGTATAAAAGGGGGTCAAGGGAGGAATTTGGGGAACACAAGTTTGTAGAAGCATTTTTAGTGTTAGCAAATGAGTTTGTAATGATAGAAAAAAATCTTATAGTGTTATCAAGGGCGTAGTGATAGCATCGGGGATAGAAATGAGGAATATCAATGGGATAAATTAGGAGGTTTTCAGAGTTCTTCTACTGAGAGGCAAGGAATTTTGTATCTCTTGATTTGTTGAAGTTAATATGTTTTTCATCTGCAGAACTGGCTTTCCCTTAGGCATTTTTCTAGGGATGATTTGTTCGAAAATAATGTGTTCATTGTGTTGTAAATTTCTTTCCATATTTATTGGTGAAGTTACAGTTGTGTTATTTTTTGATATTAGCTATGAATTTTTTTTGGCTTTTTAATAATCACTTACAATGGGATAATAATCAGTGGCTGCAATAGAGTTAATTTTTAGATGGTATCAGAGAGGTGTTGAGGGTAGAAAAGTATTGCCCTAGGAAAGAAATTAAAGGTTGATCTCTTCAAAATTATTATTGTTCTAATCCCATGAGATGGCTTCAGTTGGTTTGAGAGATTAGGACAAATTGGATGGTGCCTCAAATTTTGGTTCTGGAAAGCTAAAATTTCTTTATTATTGGAAGAGAATGGTATTAAGGATTATGTTACTAGTGTTGTAGTTGTACCAACAGATGTGACACAACTTGTGTCATATAAGAAGGATGATGCTAAGGTGAGGAGGATTATCCTTGATGGTTTCAAGGATCATATTGTTCCACATATCTCGTAGCTAGACACGGCAAAGAAGATGTGGGATGCCATTTCAAATCTATACCAAAATGCTATGTCCAATAGGAAGATGATTCTTAGAGAGAAGTTGAAGAATACCTAGATGAACCAAGGAGAAGACATCACAAGTTACCTCACCAGGCTTAGACTTGTTAAGGACAAGTTAATAGTTGTTGGAGATAGTCCTAGTGATAATGAGCTAGTGATAATAGCCCTAAATGGGTTTTCTAAATGGTGGAGTGTCTTTGTTCAAGTTGTCAGTGGACAAGATACCTTACTGAGTTGGGATTGACTATGGCTTGATTTCACTCAAGAGGAGTTTGGACTAATTCTTATCAATGGGGCCAACAAGAGTCATAAAAGTGAGGTGGAATAGGAAAATGTTTGCTTGATAGGGAAAGAGAAAGAAAATAAGGGATATAGCAAAGGATCAAATTCACAAAGTGAGAAGAAGAAGAAGGACCTTTCTAAGGTCAAGTGCTTTGGATGTCACTAGTATGGTCACTATGTTAGTGATTTACCAAAAAGGAAGAAGGCAAAGAAGAAAGTGGAAACTTTAGAAAGTGCAAAAGAACTCTCCAATAGAATGGAAGATGATTTTGCACTTATAGCTTGTATGGTGAGCTCAACCTCATAGACCATCTAGTATATAGACAGTGAGGCATCATTTCATATGATAGGAGTTAGAAAGTACTTCTCTAGTTATAAGGAGGAGAACACCAATATCCATATTCATATGGGAAACTTGTCTAAACTCAACCTAGATAGGAAAGGGACTATTCAGTTTCAAAAGGAGAATGGAAAGATAATTCAAGTTCATAATTGTTGCATGTGTCAAGCTTAGGTATGAATTTGATTTTTGTATTTGTTCTTGAAGATAGGAGGTATTGTTGGAAATATAAGAGGAGTATTTTATAGGGGAGGGGTGAATTAGTTACCACTAAAATAAATTCAAAATCCCTTAGATGTCAATATAAATCAAAATTGAACTTTGATGTAACTCAGTAAACACAGAGGAGAAATGTTGTAACTCGGTAATCACTAAAATAGCTCGATAAATGTTTAACATGAAAAACTTAAGATATTATTTGTGATTAATGTTACTTAGTTGCCAAAACATAAAATAAATAGCATGAACACAATTGACACTGAGATTTTAACGTAGAAACCCAATTTGAGAAAAATCACCAATTGCAACTAGTTACTAATTTTCACTCTTCTGAAGTGAGCCCTATTAGGTGCCAACCCTATTAAAGGTTACAAGATACATTGTTAGTTGTGACCCTATTATAGGATTTAATCACCCTATTAAGAGTGGCCTTAGTAGAGGACTTTAGAAAATTTGATAGAAATGTCACCTTGTTAGAGGATTTACAAATAGCTATTAAGCCAACTCTATTAAGAGATTTAGATCACTACTACAATGGTTAGAGAGTAACAATGAGATGACCAAATTTATGATGTAACTTAATTGCTAATTACATATCTCAAATTCTAGCTTATGAATTTGATCCTTCCTGATCGAATGTATCTTTGCATCTCAACAAGGATATTCTTCTTATCCTTCTAATTCACTTCCTCTAAGCACCATCAAATTTTCAATTGTGTTTCATATATTCAGTCCTGAACTTGACCTTATATTTATATCTTACACATTATCAAGTTATCTTGAATACAACTTAGAATAATTAATATTCATCTTCTTAGTTGGCTAGAACCAACAAAAAAAACTATTTGACTCAATATGCCAAAACAAGAAAATCCTTTGTTAGTCAACCCTGCTCGGTAGATACTAACTCAAAGTGATTTTCATGTGTTAACCAAGTGAAGTTAATTAACACTGTATATTCACAAAGTTTCTTTGGTAACCAAGTGAGTTTAGTTAACACTAGTTCCATCTAATATTTCCTTCATTAACTGAGTGAGCTCAGTTAATACTCAACTTCTGCAAGCTTTACTTTGTCACCCAAGTGAACTCAGTAGACACTGTCTTCTGAACTAGGGAAACTTTGGAATGCTTGGTAGACATAGGAAACTATCTTCAATGCCTAAGTGAGATCAACATACACTGATTGGCAATGATATGATATTTTGTGTAACATCAAAGATAATACACAATTAATCAATTGTTTCCAACAATCTCCCTCTTTGGCATTAATGGCAACACAACATGTCATAATGCAATGAAATTTTAGAGAAAGAATAAAGTAAGGAACATATCCTTAGTTTCATTTTGATTCTCATTCATGAGAACTCAACTCCCTCTATTACTGTGAACTCCCTCTACCTTCAGTATCCATCTTCTAATAGAAAACCTATGCCTTTGATATCAAACCAAGTACATTGTCCTTCTATGACATTTATTTCTCTTTATAAAATTTCTATGAGATATGACTATAAACTTCTCTCTCTTTGACATCTCATACCAAAGGCAATATTTAGTGAATACCAATGTACCTCATGTATTGATTCATTTGCAATATACCCTTGTCAATACTACATCAACTGACTGATCTTCAACATTCTCTAGTTGGTGAATCACTAAACTTTATTTAGTGAGCTTCAAATAGGGGAATGACCCCTAACTTACTTCTTATATACAAAAATACATCCTTAGGTAATGGTTTAGTGGATATGTTGGCAATTTTTTCTTTAGTATTCACATATTCCAATCTTACCTCTTTATCTTGTACCAATTGTCTTAAAAAATGATATTTTATAGCAATGTGTTTTGTTTTGGTATGCATAACTGGATTCTTTGATATATTAATTGCACTAGTGTTATCATAGTATATAACCACTAGATCCTTGATCCCTATCTTCATATCTACCAATAGTTGTTTGAACCAAATAATATTAAAACAATTAATTGTTGATGCCACATATTCCACCTCTATAAGAAATACAATTTTATTTCTTGCTTGTCCAAGACACTAGTCTCTTACCAAGAAAGAATGATCCACGATTGGTGTTTTTTCTGTCATCAACACTGCCTACCCAATCAACATCTATGAATTCTTTTAAATCTAAATTGCCTCCTTTTTTGTACCATAAACCATAGTCATCAATACCTCTTAGAGATCTCATGATTCTTTTGATTTCCATCATGTGATTTTCTTTGGGATTTGTTGAGAATCTTGCCACCATACCAAATGCTAATGCAATATTAGGCCCTGTATATACTATATACTGCAATTTTCTAATCATTGATCTATATGTGGTCTGACCCACCTCTTTGGAATCATCTTTTTTTATAAGCTTATGTCTAGTAGACATAGGAGTTCCAACTAGTCTTGAGTCTTCCATTTTTAAATTTCTTTAGTATCTCCTTGATATATTTAAATTGAGTAATGTAGATATCACCTTTCTTCTATTGGATCTGCAATCCAACAAAATTTTTTATCTCTCCAAATATAAGCATCTCAAATTCTTTACTCATTTCTTCTAAAAATGCCTTGCACGAGTCATCATTTTCTATAAATAAAGTGTCATCCATGAATATTTCTACCAACACAATCTTTTTGTCTAGTCCTTCTTTGATATACAGACTGTTATTATCATTTGTTCTTTGAAAACCAATCTTTATCAAGTAGTTATGAAGTCTTTCATACCAAGCTTTGGGAGCTTGCTTGATACCATATAATTTTTTGTATGATTTTCAAACCATATCTCTTTTGCTAGGATCTACAAAACCTTTAGGTTGTTCTATGTAGACTTCCTCATCAAAAATTCCATTCAAGAATGCAGATTTTACATCCATTTGATAAACTTTAAATCCTCTTTGAGCTGCATATTCTATTAAAGTTCTAACACCTTTTAATCTTGCAATAGGACCAAAAGTTTTACCATAATCAATACCTTCTTCTTGAGAATAACCTTTATATACTAACCTTTCTTTGTTTCTAAAAACTTCTCCATCTTCATATTGCTTATTTCTAAATATCCACTTTGTGCCAATTACATTTTTATCCTTGGGTCTAGGAAAAAGAGTCCAAGTTTTGTTCTTCTCTATCTGTTCTATTTCTTCATTCATTGCTTCAATCCAACTTTCATTATCTAAAGTATCTTTAATATTTCTAGGTTCAAATTCAGCAAGCAAACATGTACATTTCAATTTTTTTCTTGTAATTGTTCCATCTAACTTGTCTACAATGATCCGATTAGGTGAATGATGACTTCTAACATATCTGTCTAAGATGGGTACTTTGGATTTGGAGTTTGTTTAACTGAATTCTTCATGACCTTTTGTATCAAGCTCAAGTCCCACTATCTATGACTCGAGTTCATTAGACTCGATTTTATCTAGTAATAGCTCGGTAGCTTCTGATTGCAACTTGGGTCCTTTAGACTATGACTTGGGTTGCACTGATTGTAACTTGGTAGCTTTTGGGATTTTCGAGACTCAAGAGGTGAGGCCTCTTGTCTTCTAGATAGATTTGGCAAAATATTAGGTTCATAGTAAACAAATCTTATGTAATCCTCAGGTTCTTTGTTGCTTCTTTCTTCACTCTTTTCTACAAACTCATCAATTCTCACATGTGCACTTTCTATGATTTTATAAGTAGATAGATTCAAATGTTTGTATGCTTTACTTATGTAGGATTATCCTAAGAATATGCCTTCATCACCTTTGACATCAAATTTACCTTTGCTAGATTCTTTCAAGATATAACATTTTCTACCAAATACTTTCAAGTAACTTGCATTCAGTTTGTAGCCATAGCATAGCTCATACGGAGTTTTATTTGATTCTTTCTTTAACTACACTTTATTCAAGGTATGCATTGTAGTACTGATTGCTTCCTTCTAGTATTTGATTGCAACATTATTTTCTATCATCAATGTTCTTCCACAATCCATGATGGATTTGTTCCTTCTTTCAATTATACCATTTTGTTGAGGTGTACCGAGGGTTGATACTTGTCTCTTAATTCCTTTTTCAATGTATAATTCATTGAACTCATTGGAAATAAATTGACCACCTTTGTTTGATCTCAAACATTTCAGCTTCTTTCTAGTTTCTTTCTCTACTCTTGCCAGATACCACTTAAATTTTTGAAATGCTTCAGACTTTTCTTTTAGATACATTACAGTCATCATTCTAGAATAATCATCAAAAAAAATAATGAAAAACTTATCACCACTTTAACTCTCTATTCCAATAGGTCCACATAAGTTTTTATGTACAAGCTCTAAGACTACTTTAGAATGATAGTTTTTGCTTTTGAAACTAGTTTTTCTCATCTTACCAATTTGACAATTTTTGCATGGACCCATATCAAGTTTTCTCAAGCTAGGAATACCTCTTACTCTTCTATTTTTTCTTATCCCAAATATATTATCAAAGTTTACATGACATAATCTTTTGTGCCATAACCAACTTTCTTCTACTTGAGCAATAAAACATGAAATTTCACTGAGATCTAGATAGAATAGATTACCTTTTGTTTGTTTGTTAGATCCAACCAAATTTCCTTTACCATCTAGTAATTTGGCCTTCCCATTCATAAATTCTACCTTGAATCCAATGATATTCAATTGTGCCACACTCTGTGGATTATGCTTTAGTCCTTCAACCCAATAAGCATTGTCAAACCTAAGTTTATTAGTTAATGAGATATGCCCTTTTCCCTTTATGCAACAAGGTTCATTATTTCAAAATCTCACACTACCACCATCATAATGTTTCATGTGTTCAAAATTTTTTTTGTCTCTAGTCATATGATGTGTGTAGTCACTATCAATAATCCATGTATTATTTTTGCTAACAAGAGATATAAGTACCATTTTATCTCCTTCATCATTAGATTTATCTTTTACAACAATATATACCATTTCATCTTCACTATTATTAGAATATTTATCCATGAAACAAGATTTCTTACCTTTTTCCTTGTATTCCTTGTAGTTTTTGAATTCCTTCTTGCCTTTGAGCTTATTTATTTTCTTTTCATCCTTGTCTTCTCTATTTGGGCACCTTGTAGCAATATGTCCAACTTCTTCACAAGAAAAATAGATTAGAGAAATCTTACCTTTATACTTTCCCCTAGCTTTGGAATATTTCCTTGCAAGTAAGACTTCAATAACTTCAAGATCACTATCTAAACTTTCTTCTTCTTCTTCTTCACTTTTTGATTGATTGGCTTTTGATTTCTTACCCTTTTTCTTGAGTGAAATCTTGGCTTCAAATATAAACTCAATACATTTGGAACTAGGGACATAGTTATCATAGTTATCCAACTCAAAAGTTGTCAATCTTCCAACTAGAGCATCCAACATTATATTTCTATTTGGATCGCATCTCATTTCTTAAATAGTAGACACTCTAATTGCATAGATAGGAAGAAGGGTTCTGAGTACCTTTCTTACAACTGCTTTGTCATCAATGTCTCCTCTAGATGTTGTGATTGGGCTCACACTTACTTTAATTCACTCAACATATTTTGCAAATTTTTCATCTTCTCTCATCTTCATTTGATCAAACTATCCTCTGAGACTTTCGGCCTTAGCTCTTCTTACATTATAATCTCCTCCATAGATGGATTCTATTTTGATCTATGTATCATAAGTTGTAGTGCAACATTTGACTTTATCAAATTTAGCAAAATTAAGAGTAGAAGCAATGTCAATCATCATGATGTTATGATTTTTATTTTTAGCAATATCTTCAACTGATAATGTTCCAATAGGAGTCTTGTGTTCACTATCAATACATTTACCACCTGAATCATTGATAGTTGCCAAATGTAACCTCATAATTCCTTGCCATGCTACAAAGTTGTCTTGGTTCAACTTGGGAATCTTTCTTCTGTAAGACATCTTGATCTTTAGCTTTGGTCCTTAAGACCTTCTCTACAAGCACCAAAATCTCTGATACCAATTGTTGTAAATACAAGAGGAGTAACTAAGAGG
The DNA here is from genome assembly GCA_028749045.1 of Cupressus sempervirens. Taxonomy (NCBI): domain Eukaryota; kingdom Viridiplantae; phylum Streptophyta; class Pinopsida; order Cupressales; family Cupressaceae; genus Cupressus; species Cupressus sempervirens. The sequence goes on from CM053784.1 coordinate 440,100,208, forward strand.
GGAGGGGTGAATCAGTTACCACTAAAATAAATCTTAGATCCCTTAGATGTCAATATAAATCAAAATTGAGATCTATTGTAACTCGATAAACACAGAGGAGAAATGTTGTAACTCAATACTCACTAAAATAGCTTAGTAAATGCTTAACATGAAAACCTTAAGATATTATCTATGATGCAAACACATAAAGAAATAGCATGAGCACAATTGACACTGAAATTTTAATGTGCAAACCCAATTTGGAAAAAATCACCAATTGCAACTAGTTATTGGTTTTCACTCTTCTAAAGTAAGCCTTGTTAGGTGTCAACCCTGTTAAAGGTTACAAAACACACTACTAGGTGTGACCCTGTTAGAGCATTTAATCACTCTATTAGGAGTGGCCTTGTTAGAGGTCTTTAGACACTTCAATCTAGAAATGCCACCTTGTTAGAGGCTTCACAAATAGTTTTTAATCATTTAATAATATTTAGGAGTTTGGCATATTATCATATTCCAAGTGATACATGTACTGAGTTAGATCAAACTATAGAGAGAGGGTCCTTTGTTGGGTACAGTGGAACCTCAAAGGCATATAGGATTTTTATCACTAGGACTAGAAGAATTATTACCATAGGTGATGTAAAGTTCATGGAGAACAAGGAATTTAGAAGGTGGAGAGGTTTTCTAGCAAATAATCAAAGTGAGTAGCCAGTAGAAGCTCCAAGGCCTAGTCAAGTGTAGCAAAGCACAAGTAGAGTTACTAATACAAGTGTAGGCTTAGGTGGTGAAGTTTCATAGAGCATAGAGAAAAAGGTACAACAAGAAATACATTTAGAAAACTTAGAGGTTGATGTTTCATCCTCTATAGTTGGTAGCAGGAATCATGAGGTTCAAGAGAGACTAAGGGATACTTAAGAGTTTGTGGGAGCTCCTAGGAAGAGTACTAGACAATGGAGACAAAAATCCAAGTTTAATGACTATGTGGCATTAGTTAGTCAATTGGTAGATAGTGAGTCTTCCAACTATCAAGAGGCTACAGATTATCAAGTATGGCAAGATGCTATGGTTGAGAACTATTCCTCAATAATACAAAATGATGTGTGGAAGGTAATTCCTAGACCAATAGATAGGGCAGTAGTTGGATCATGAAGGATCTATAAGATAAAGTACAATGCAAATGGTAGAATCAAGAAATACAAGGCAAGGTTTGTGGCCAAAGGGTTCTCTCAAAAGGAGGTAATAAACTATGAGGAGACATTTTCTCTAGTGGCTAGGTATACTTCTATATGAGCTATGATCTCATTTGTAGAATAGATGGGATGGTAGATTCATCAAATGGATGTCAAGACAACATTCTTTAATGGTGAGTTAAAGGAGGAGGTATACATAGAGCAACCCTAAGGCTTTATAGCACACAATAAAGAGACCCATGTGTGTAGATTGAAGAGAGCATTTTATGGATTTGAGCAAGCTCCCAGACCATGGTATGAGTGCATTGATACATACTTGTAGGAAATGGGCTTTGTGAAGAGTGAAGTGGATGCTAATATCTACTATTTGGTGGTTGGTGGTGAGATCTCATTCTTATCCTTTATGTGGATGACCTATTTATTATAGATGCACTAGGGCTCATATAGGATTGCAAGAGAGGCCTTGTAGAAGAGTTTGAGATGAAGGATTTTGGGACTTATGCACTACTTTCTAGGCATGGAGGTGTGGCAGATAGATGGAGAGATTTTCTTTAACCAAAGGAAATATTGCATTGAAATCTTGAAGAGATTCAAGATGGAGGGTTACAAAGCCATGTCTACACCCATGATCACAAATTAGAGGAAGGTAGATACATCTAAGGAGAAGGATGTAGATCCTACTTTATATAGGTAGTTGATTAGTTCACTTATATACTTGTTCAATAGTAGGCTAGATATTGCATTTGCAATTAACTCACTTAGTCATTTCATGGTTGAACTAAAGACAGTACATTAGACAGTGGCCAAGCATGTATTGTGTTACTTGCATGGTATAGTTGAGCATGGGATCAGATATGTTTGAGGTGAAGGTGTCAAATTGATAGGCTATAGCGATGCAAATTGGGCAGGAAGTACAACAGGAAAAAGGAGCACTTTAGGGTGTTGTTTCAATTTGGGATAAGGCGTTGTATCTTGGTTCAGTAGGAAGCAAAAATTTGTGGCTTTGAGTTTAGAAAAAGTAGAATACATAGCAACTAGCATGGTGACATGTAAAGCTATATGGCTTCGAAATTCATTAGTAGCCTTATTTGGTTAGAAGGTTGAGACTATTGTGATACACTATGATAATTAGAGTTGCATCAAGTTGTTTGAGAATTCAGTATTTCATGATAGGTCTAAACATATAGACATCAAATATCACTTCATCAGAGATTGTGTACAATGGGGGGTTGTTCAGCTATTGTACATACCTATAGAGGAGCAGGTAGCATACATTTTGGATAAGGCATTAGGGAAGGCTAAATTCATCTTCTTCAAACATAAGTTGGGTGTCATGTAGAATAGCTTCCTCGCTAAGAGGGAATGTTAGTTTAGATAGCTTGGACAGTTGTTCATCCATATGTGATTAATTAGAAAATATTTTTTTACTAACTAAAGTTAGAGTAAAGAAAAATATTTATTAATTAATTGACTCCTTCTAGAAGCAACTAGTAACCTATTGGTTAGGTTGTTTTAATCAAGAAGCAGCTAGAAACTCCTTGGTTAGGTTGTTTTTAATCAAGAAGAAACTATAAACCTCTTGGTTAGGTAGTATAAAAGGGGGTCAAGGGATGTATTTGGGGAACACAAGTTTTTAGAAGCATTTGCAATGATAACAAACAATCTTGCAGTGTTAGCAAGGGCATAGTGATAGTGTTGGGGATAGTAGTGGGAATATAAATGAGAGAAATTAGGAGGTTGTTGTTGTCACTTAGGTTTGCACCCTCGTCCAAAGCCTATGCATGAGGACAACCTAGTGAAACATGGAAACAACCTCCAACCTATGGGACTTGAACTATGAGGTTGAGTCTCCAGAGAAGGCCTGCTTCCTCTTACTATTAGGATGCACCTAACTACTCTTGGAGAGGAAAAGGGAGAAGGAGAGCATGAAAGAAAATCTACTTAACCTAATCTAAAGAGGTGATGCACCAAAATAGAGTGTTTAGACCAATCTCTGCCCATATATGCACTATTGAACCAAAATGAAACTAAGGATATACACACTCAGACTTGTTTTAATCAAATAATCACATGCAAATTAGAAGACCAAGATGAATGACACAAGAAAGAGATATTCACTTATATTATCATTCATAAGTCAGTGAGATACAATCGTATAGATTACTGATTTCCAAAAAACACTAGTGGAGGCAAACAGTTCTTGCACTTCACACCAATGGCTGAAAGAGATAAGGTAGAAATCATGTAGTTCAGATTCAAAGGGAATTTTACACTAGAATTGCAGAGCAATAGTAGAGAACAATAGAGAATGATCGACGTGAATAAAATCTACAAAATTTGCCTTTATAGCTATTTTAACCAGGTAGATAGATAGATTAGGGTGGTAGAGTGTTCTTCTTTGTTTCGCATTCACTTCTGGTGGTTGGAAACGATCATGAAGATCAGATCGCACAAGAAACCCTCAACTTCCCTAGTTCATGTCTCATGAATCAACAAGTCAACCTAGTTGACCTATCTTTGGCACCAAGATGAGCCACATGGGCCAATAGTCTTTTATCTTTTTGCCACCCTGCAAAGTCTCCCCTTGTTGACTATGTCTTTTTCTAACTAACCATGCCATCTTCCTAAACCATAACCATGACGGCTACAACATAATTGCCACCCCCTTAACTATCAATCTTGGTTAGGCCCACAAGGACACATGTCAACTAGGCACTATGTCACTATGAGTATCCTTCGAGCAATTTCCCATAGCGAGATAGTGTTCACTGTGGATCTTCCTTAATCTAACGATTGTGAAGACTTGCCATTTCTTACACTTTGCCTTTAAACTTCTAGGCCCATGAAACACTGTCAGCACACTTGGCACTATCTGTATCATGCTTGGCAACACATGGCATCCAACTGGAAACCCATAGAGAAATTGGTCCCACAGAGACACGTGCCCTCCACTTGCTTTCCTGCATTTTTTAATTTCCTTGCATCTCCATAATGCGAGGAAGTGGGGACCGTAGATCAGCCTGCATCAGATGGTGCTCAAAGATCTATAGAACTGCATACTTGGTAAGCTAGATGGGCTAATGAGATTCCTTTTATCATACTCTGACTCACCTGACAACTGCCATTGAGGATGAGCTGTAATAACACTTGGAGAAGGGTGGGCCCATTATGTCATCTTGTGCCAGGTGTCACCAAACTGCTTCCCTGCATTTTTTAATTTCCTCGCATCTTGATAATGTGGGAAAGCCTCAGCCCTTGATTTTTGAAGATCTAACGGTGCTCATAACTAGTACTTTCTGGACCTCTGCAAGCATCTATCATGACATCACCTAGGACACGTGTCACACAGGTATTATGTTGCTATGGGTATACTTTGTGCAACTTCCCATAGTGCAATAATGCCTACTATAGATGTTCCTTAATGTGGCAGTGAGCAAGATGAGTTTGACCTATTAGTGTATCGACCAATACGAATTGGCTACGTGCCAACCTGTCTGACAGCCCTCATTTGTGGCCTGCTAAGGGAAGTAAGACCCACAATCACCTAATGTCATTGCAGTATCATTTTTTGATTGGGTGCTATGTCACTATCAGTGAGGGGCATGGATTTCTGATAGCACCATGGCGCCCTCTGAGGACTTATCAAAATTTGGTGCCAGAAAAAAATCAAGGAAGGAGGGACCCACTATATTCAATTGGGCACTATGTCACTAACGGCGAGAAGAACCAATTTCTCGATAGCGCCATAGTGCCCTCCTGTGTTGTAACCTTGCCACAAAATCAATTTTTTGACTATCTCATGAAATACGGGCCCATCTGCCATGCGGCCAAAAGGGGCTTTCCCGCATTATTTAAGGATCATGCATTTGGAAAATGTGGGGAAGCGAGGAACCATAGATCATGGAAGATCTAATGGCAAGGAAAGCTGCACACCGGTAGTAATAAAACATAAGGTTTTTTCATTCATTTTTTGTGATATTTCTAGGCCATTAAAATAATATTAAATCTAGGAGGTAACCGTTGGATAGGCTGGGCATACAAATTTGAATTTTTGGCGGGAGACTAGCCTGCTACGCATAAGACCACTGGCCTAAAGCATCCACTGGGCTACAGAGTTGTAAAAAATGTAGATTCTGAGCACTGTGAAACCCTAACCTTACCTTTGAGATAGCAAAACACTAAAGCTCTTGTCTCTGCAACTAAAACTAGAGACCAAAACCTCCTTCAACCTTCAAAATTTTGAAAACTTGCTATCTCACAGTGAGACAGCTATGCCTGCGCACTTCTAGGAAAAGTAGAGAACAAACTAAAAATGAAACTACTCTACTTATATACATGGAATCTCAAACCCTCAAAAACATGGCTTGACATAGATCCCATTGATTGGGATGGGCAAAATTTCACCACTAGGCCTGCTTAACTAAAAAGCATTAGCCTATTTGCAACTGATAATTAGATAGGGGCCACTCCATAATGCATCAAACTTTGAGTGTCTTACTAGTTTTTCCCTATCTGCATCCCATTTTAAAACCAAATCTCCCTCCCTAAAGATCTTGACCCTAGCCTTTTTGTCAAAACTCTTCTTTACTTTCTATTGGTATGTCTCTAGGGTCTGCATAGCTTTATTTCTCTTTTCTTCTAGCTCCATCAGCTCTACCTTTCTCACTGTTATGGCATCATCTTCAATCAACTCCAGCTGAAGAGCTAGCTCCAAGGATGGAAATTCCAATGAAATTGGAAGCCTTGCTTCTCTGCCATATACCAACACAAATGGTGAATTCCCTATTGATCTTTTAGGTGTTATCCTGTCAGCCCATAGTGCTATCCTTAGCTTTTTATGCCAACACCTCTGGTTATCTTCTATTATCCTTTTCATGATCCTGATCAAGTTCTTGTTGGAGGACTCAGCCAAACCATTACCCTAAGGATAGTAATTTGAGGATGTGCTCAAATAGATATTATGATCCACTGCCCACACACAAATCTAAGCTCCAACAAAAGACTTTGCATTATCTAAAATAATAGTTAAAGGGGCACCAAACCTGGTCACAATTCCATCAAGGAACTCAACAACTGAAGAGTCAGTGGCATCCTTCAATGCAACTGCCTCTGTCTATCTAGTGAAGTAATCTATAGCAGCTAAAATCCACTTGTGACTAGAACTAGAAGAAGGATTGATAGGGCCTATGAAATCCAATCCCCAGTGAGCAAAAGGTTGATCCACCTGAATAGGATGAAGGGGAAGAGCTGCAAGCCTTTGCTTGCTAGAGAAGAAGGCACATTTTTCACACTTCCTTATGTACCTATGACAATCATGAAATAAAGATGGCCAGTAATAACCAGCCCTCATGATCTTCATTGCAGTTGTCCTTGCTAAGAAGTGGCCATCATCAAGACCATCATGAAGCTCTTTGATCATTCTTTCAACCTAGTCTATATCAAGGCATCTTAATAGGGCTCCATTAAAATATTTTCTAAAGAGGACACCATCAACTATGACATAAGAAATTGATTGTAATATATACTGTCTCCTTTTAGTTCTATCTAATACTTGAGGGTATCCATTTCCTAGTAAGAAATTCCTCATATCATCCATCCAATTCCCTGGGTCACCATTTCTTACCTCTTGTTGCTCTATCAGTATCATAGCAACTTCCTTATTAGGTTCTTGAGATGATAACATCTATTTATACAACCCCCTCCCTCTTATCAGCTTGGTAATCTGAATGTCAATATCATATTCCATCACTTTAGTAATCTAGCCAGCTCTTTTCTCACTAATATCTTTGCTCAAAAGGAATTCCTTCACACTGGCATGGGGTACTAAAAAATGAATCTTATTATGAGATAGGAGGTGTCTAAATTTCTTTAAAGCTCTAATGACTGCAAGGGCTTGCTTCTCAACATAACTGTACTTATCTTCATATTCTTTAAGCCCTTCACTAAAGAAAGCTTTGGGTTTCTCTTCATTCTTGTCATTTGTTTGAGTCAAGACAACAGAGATACTTGACTCACCACCTAAGGTATAAAGAATGAAATCCTTCTCAAAATTTGGATTCATGAGAGTAGGGGCTGAGGCTATGGCTGTCTTGATCTCTTCAAAACTTTCTTTCCCTTCCTTGGTCCATGCAAAGACCATACCTTTCTTGAGCATAGTTGTAAGAGGTTTCACCATGGTAGCAAGATTAGGGATAAATCTCCTCACAAAATTTATCCTACCTAGGAAACTTTGTAGCCCTTTCTTGTGTTTAGGAAGAGGAAGAGCAAGTATTGTTTTTGTTCTCTCTAGATCAATGGTTAAGCCATCCTTAGATACAATATGTCCTAATAATTTTCCTTGGTTAGTAGCAAAGACACACTTTCTTGGGTTAAGGGAAACCCCAAACTCTCTACATCTTAAGAATACCTATCTTGGATGATCAAAATGATATTCTACATCCTTTGAATACACAGTGATATCATCAAGGTAAACTAAGACAAACTTGTCAATCAATCTTTTGAAGGCCATCTCCATTGCCTTCTGAAATGTAGCACCTACATTAGTTAGTCCAAATAGCATCTTACAATAAGCATAGGTACCCCATTTGGTGGTAAATGAAGTCTTGTACCTATCAGACTCTTTAACCAGCACTTGATTGTAGCCAAAAAAATCCATCAAGAAATGAAAATCTCTTTGAACCACTGACCTTGGACAAAATTTGCTCCATAGAAGGGAGAGGATGGTGATCTTTAAGGGAAGCTTGGTTAAGGTCCCTAAAGTCCACACACAATCTAATTTCTCCATTCTTCTTCCTAACAGGGACAAGGTTTGCTACCCATGATGAGTGTTTGATGGGAAAAACTATATTGGTCTCAATCAATTTGGATAGCTCCTTTCTCATTAAGGGTTCAATTTTAGGATTCACTGGTCTCTATTTTTGTCTTACTGGTTTTACATCATCAATCAAATCTATGGTATGCTGAAAAAACCTTGGATCAAAGCCCTTTAAGTCATCATATGTCCAAGAAAATACATCATTAAATTCTTGACATAGATAAATAAAAATTTCTTGTTCAATTTTAGAACATATCTTACCCATGTTTAAGAACTTTCCATCAGCAATCATGACTGGAATGTGATCATCCTCATCGGCAGCTAGGTTCATGGGCCTACCTCTTGCTTGATCATCAGGATTAAAAACACTCTCTAGAGTAATGAGATCTTTAGGCAGCTTTTTAGAACTGAGATTAATGATCTGATCACCATACTGATCCTGCAGTCTTAACTAATTTCTCTCTAAAAATTTTGCCTCATTCTACAGAAAGCTCACAATTTTCTCATCAAACTCAAACACTTGCCAATGGATGTTGTTATCAGGGATAGAAAGCCTTACTACCACTCTTATTTGTTGCTTCTTCTCCTCCTCAAGATTCCCTGGCACATCATAAGATGTACCTATTGCTGCAAGTCTATCAGCATGCCTATTTTCTTTTCTAGGGACGCTTTGAATATTAAATGCATTGAAACCTTCAAGAAAATCCCATACCCTATGTTTATAAGACTTGAGCAAACCATTCTTAGTGGTATTCTAATTTCTCACTTGATTAACCACCAACTCATTGTCCCCATACACCCTTAAGGATTGAATTCCTCCTTTTTTAGCAAGTAGGAGACCTTGAATCAAGGATTCATACTCGGCCACATTATTAGTGCAACTAAGTTGGAGCCTTAAGGAGAAGTAGCACCTTACTTGTGTAGGAGAAATTAACATCATTCCAGCCCCTGATCTATTTTTATTCCTTGATCCATCAAAGTACATGCTCCATATCCCACTCATATCTTCTTTAGTACCTACAAGATTGGGAACTAGAGCATCTTTCTCCAATATGCAATATGTACTGAGACCTATTTCAAGGATCTCTGATGCAGAATCAAATTGATATGCATTAGCCCATTCATCCAAGAAAAAATTAGGTATCTCTGCTAGGGAAGTGGTAGGCTCATTCACTATGTCATTCTCATCCATCTCTAGAATAGGGAAATTCATGTTGATGAGATTGGGGGTGTAAGATTCAGTATGATGGAGGGCTTGAGGCTCTACTCTAATTGAATCATTGGCTCCATATCTCAACTTAAAAGACATATATGACCAATCAGAAGATATGAAACCACCTATTTGGGCAGTAAAGTCTCTTGACAGATAGATGCCAAAATATGGCTTGACCTCAGCAACAGAGATATCTTGGGTTACAATACAACCAAGGCATGCATGTAAGGCCATCTCCACATTCCTAAGGATCCCTACAGTCTTGATAGTACTACCATGCAACTATAATACATCCCTAACAATGGGCTCATATTTCATTCCTAAAGCATCAGCAACACACCTAGGCATCACTGAATTGCTAGCCCCTAAATCAATCATGAAATTATGGACTAGTTTACCCCCTATAATTAAAGAAACATAGAATGGAGGAGGTATAACCCTTTTACTTGTTTCTACCTCCCTTGATGGTTGTACTAGACTTGTGGCACTTTCCATACTAGATGGATGATCCTTTGGTTCAATTCTTTCCAATTCTTTCTGTAGCAACCTCTTTTGCATAGGTATAGTAGCAATAGCATCCCACATGGAGATATTCACATTTGTCTTCTTCATTTTCTCTACCACATTGAATGGCATAGTAGGTGCTTTGGTAGAACCCTTGGGAGCTGCAATTGTATGAGGTTGAGATGGAATAGCCTAAGGATCACTGGTATCCTTTTTGCCATGATTTTGCCTTTGTTGTTGAAAGGTACTTGATTGATTATTTTCTGTTTGCTCATGAGATACTGCATTCGAAGTTGAGGCCTAATTGGGAAGAGGAAGAACAACATGTTCCATAGCTCTTATGTTTCTTCTAGTGTTATGAGCAATGGAATCCTAGTTTACATTACAATGCTCCTCCATTTGATGATTCATAAAAGAGAAATCACCCTATATTTGCGTATCTGAGGCATCTTTAAATTGGTCCTCCTTGTATGATGGTTTTTCTGCAAGTTCTTGGACTATCAAAGCCATAAAAGATTCAGCCTTCTGACACATACAATAGGCATAGGAGTAGTTATAGGAGGGACAAAAATCTTGATCTTGAGCCATATTGTTTTGGGAGACTATGGCCCTACTTTGGTTTACATTTGAGGTTAAAGCATGGCCACCCTGCCTACTCTGATCAAAAGAATTGTTCCAATGATTAGGATTTGGAGGCCTACCATTGCTTGAAGTTTGATATTGCAATTGATGAGCTTTACTACCTTGAGCTTGTCTTTCTAAAGTCACCACCTTGTTGCTCATCTTCTGCATCACAAAGAAGCTATCCTCTAGCTTCTTCTCTTCGCCCTGCAATCTCTTATCTATGTTTTGTATCATAGATTGCATCATTTCTTTGATTTCATCTATCCCATTTGAGGATGTGGAAGCTTGAGGGACTGGGATAAGGAATTGTGATGTAGAAGTTGTGGGAAGAGGAGCCATTGCTAGTTGATGATTTGGAACATCAAGGAAGAAAGGCATAGGAGGCCTTGGAGCTAGCTTACCTCCTTGTATCAATATATTTTCTGTCCTTATTGCTATGTCATAGGCATTATGCAATGTATCTCCTCCCATAGTTTGGATTGTAGTGGCAATATCACTATTAAAAGCTCTAAGGTAATGCAAGAAGGCATTACCAGGGGTAGGCTTCATTGAAGTAGGTATTCTATCCCATGTCTTTTGAAATCTATAATTAAAATTAGTTATACATTCATTGGGGGCTCTTTTTATAGTGGTCATCTATTCTAAAAGTGACAAATAGTCACTTTTATCCTCAAAATGTTTGCACAATCTTGCTCCTAATCCATCCCAATCGTTTATAGAACCATGAGCTAAACCTCTATACCATTGTAGTGCTTTTCCTTTCAAGGATGAGGCTAGGAGCCTAACTACAACATCATCCTCTGTAATACCATGGATATTGCAGACATTTGCAACCTCTTGAATGTGTTATGAGGGAGAGATAGGAAGTTTTACCAGTAAACTCTAGTATACTTTTGAGGGTAGCTACTACTATGTCATGTCTTTGGGCTAATAAGAGAGGGCTCCCACCATTAAAGGTGGAAAAAGTATGAGCTCTAGGCAATGCCATATAGACAAGTGATCTATTGATATGTATTGATGGTAGTCTAGGCTGAGATCTAACAACAGGAGGAGTAGAGATAGATCTTGTAGGTGTATTTGTTACTATTACACTCCTCACTAGTGATAAAGATATTCTAGTCTTCCTTCTTCTAGGGTTTGAAAATGAAAGCTCTTGGTACTGAAACTTACCTCTAGAAGATGCCCTTGTTTCAGCCCTGGGCATGAATCACTACAACTTTGGTCTGGAACCAAATATGTATTTGAAGCTCAGATTCGCCAAGTACTTTGAAGAATGAACCTCTTGAAGGCTTAAACATTGAAGCTAGTACTATCTCCTTGGTATTGATCTTGAAATATTACCTTTTGCAACCAGTAGGCTTGAAATTTTCTGAAAGTCTATCCCACCGGGTGTGCCAAAAATTGTTGTCACTTAGGTTTGCACCCTTGTCCAAAGCCTATGCATGAGGACAACCTAGTGAAACATGGAAACAACCTCCAAGCTGTGGGACTTGAACTGTGAGGTTGAGTCTCCAGAGAAGGCCAACTTCCTCTTACTATTAGGATGCACCTAACTACTCTTAGAGAGGAAAAGGGAGAAGAAGAGCATGAAAGCAAATCTACCTAACCTAATCTAAAGAGATGATGCACCAAAATAGAGTGTTCAGACCAATCTCTACCCATATATGCACTATTGAACCAGAATGAAACTAAGGATATACACACTTAGACTTGTTTTAATCAAATAATCACATGCATATTAGAAGACCAAGATGAATGACACAAGGAAGAGAGATTCACTTATATTATCATTCATAAGTCAATGAGATATAGTCATGTAGATTACTGATTTCCACAAAACACTAGTGGAGGCAAAGAGTTCTTGCACTTCACATCAATGGCTAAAAGAGATAAGGCAGAAATCATGCAGTTCAGAGGCAAAGGGAATTTTACACTGGAATTGTAGAGCAATAGCAGAGAACAACAGAGAATGATCAACCTGAACAAAATCTACAAAATTTTCTTTTATAGTGCAAGCATAACTGAGATTTTCCCTCCAAAACTTATCCTACAACCACCACCATCAAGTCTTGTAGGGAACAATCATGGGAAAACTTGATCTGGATGCAGATCCAGATGTAATGATTTCTGATCTTGGTTGGAACAGGGCCTTGAGAAGATAGAAATGGCACCATTAAGCTATTCTGACCAGGTAGATAGATAGATCAAGGTGGTAGAGTGTTCTTCTTTGTTTTGCATTCACTTCTGGTGGTTGGAAATGATCATGAAGATCAAATTGCACAAGAAACCCTTGACTTCCCTAGTTCCTATCTCATAAATCAGCAAGTCAACCTAGTTGACCTATGAATCAGCAAGTCAACCTAGTCGACCTATCTTTGGCACCAGGACGAGCCACGGGGGCCAACAGTCTTTTATCTTTTTGCCACCCTGCAAAGTCTCCCTGAGTTGACCATGTCTTTTTCTAACTAACTGTGCCATCTTCCTAAACCTTGATCGTGTGAGCTACAACATAACCACCACCCACTTAACTTTCAATCTTGATCGAGCTCGCAAGAACATGTGTCACCTAGGTGCTATGTCACTATGGGTATCCTTCAAGCAATTTCCCATAGCGAGATAGCACCCACCATGGATCTTCCTTAATCTAACGATCATGAAGACTCGTCATTTACTACACTTTGCCTTTAAACTTCTGGGCCCATGAAACACTATCAGCACACTTGGCATTATCTGTATCATGCCTGGCAAAACATGGCATCCAACTAGTGACCCATAGAGAAACTAGTCCCGTAGAGACACGTGCCCTCCACCTGCTTTTTTGCATTTTTTAATTTCCTTGCATCTCCATAATGTGGGGAAGTGGGGACCATAGATCAGCCTGCATCGAATGGTGCTTAGAGATCTGTAGAACTACATACCTGGTAAGCTAGATGGGCCAATGAGATGCCTTCATCGCACTCTGACTCACCTAACAACTTCCACTGAGGACAAGCCGTAATAAAACTTGGAGAAGGGTGGGCCCATTACGTCATCTTGTGCCATGTGTCACCAAATTGCTTCCCTACATTTTTTAATTTCTTTGCATCTTGATAATGCAGAAAAGCCTCAGCCCTTGATTCGTGAAGATTTGACAGTGCTCATAACTTGTACTTTCTGGACCTCTGCAAACATCTGTCGTGACATCACTTGGGACATGCGTCACCAAGGTGTTATGTCACTATGGGTATCCTTCGTGCAACTTCCCATAGCGCAATAATTCCTATCATAGATGTTCCTTAATTTGGCGATGAGCAAGATGAGTTTGACCTATCAATGTATCGACCAATATGAACTAGCCATGTGCCAACCTGTCTGACAACCCTCATTTGCGGCCTACTGAGGGAAGTAGGACCCACAATCGCTTGATGTCACCGTAGTGTCATTTTTTGACTAGACGCTATGTCACTATCGATGAGGGGCATGGATTTTTGATAGCGCCATGGTACCCTTCGGGGACTTATCAAAATTTGGTGCCAAAAAATAATCAAGGAAGAAGGAGGGACCCACTGTATTTGACCGAGCGCTATGTCGCTAATGACGAGAAGAACCAATTTCCTGATAGTGCTATAACACCCTCTGGTGCCATAACCTTGCTGCAAAATCAACTTTTTGACTATCTTGTGAAATGCGGGCCCATCTACCTGCGAAAAAAAGGGGCTTTCTCGCATTATTTAAAGATCATGCATTTGGAAAATGCAAGCAAGCAAGGAACTGTAGGTCATGGAAGATCTAATGGCAAGGAAAGCTACATGCCAATGGTAATAAAACATAAGGTTTTTTCATTCATTTTTTGCGATATTTCCATGCCATTAAAATAATATTAAATTTGGGAGGTGACCGTTGGATAGGCTGGGCATACAAATTTGAATTTTTGTTAGGAGACAAAAAATGGCAACAATTGTCAGAGTTCTACCAGTGAGAGGCAAGGTATTTTGTATCTCTTAATTTGCTGAAGTTAATATATTTTTCATCTACAAAACTGGTTTTCCCTTAGGGGTTTTTCTAGGGACGATTTGTTTGAAAATATTGTGTTCATTGTGTTGTGAATTTATTTCCATATTTATTGGTGAAGTTTCAATTGTGTTATTTTTCAATATTAGCTTTGAAGTTATTTTTGGCAGTTTAATAATCATTGTGATAAGAGATTTTAATAATCAATGGTTGCAATAGTGTTAATTTTCACACCTATTCTTTCTGAAGCTATAGAAAGTCATTGTCTCTGGTTAAACTCTGCTCGAGTTAGTGAGATTTTTTCTCTGAATGAATTGTGAAAAGGTCCACCATTTCACTTCTTGTATGATGCAATCAAATGTACCTTGGAAATGTTATATTTTAGGTACCTAAACATGGTTGTCTCTGCTTATGGGGATGAATTTGGCAGGCCTCTGATGAAAATTGCTAAGGATAAGGTCAGTGAACTATTCTCTCTTATGGAACACACTCATGGTGCTCGAGATTCTCCTCCTATTGCTTTGGCCTTTACCTGTGCTTTCCATTCTCGTCATTGTTGTCATGGTTCAACCTCTCATAGACAAAAACGTGATTCTTTTTCTCTGCATTATGATGATATGGATGAATAATGATGTTGTTGCTTTTGGGTTTGGTTTTGTTGGTGTTGATATTAAAGTTTTTAAACTTCCTGTTGATTCAACATGGAGGTTTTTTGAATTCAAAATGTATGGTAAGGATTTTCTATAAGTTAGTATGTTATAGGCTTTTTGAATTTTTTGGAGGTTTGTCATTTGGTTATGTTGATATCTTCATCCTTTGTTACATGTTTGTTACATGTTTCTACAACATACATACTATATTGCCTTATTGTCTTATATATATATATATATATATATATATATATATATAACATGTGTAATAATCATTATCATATTATAAGCGTTAACCTTCTAGTAAAAATATGTTCTTTTAAATAAATGCACAAAAGAACAATTCCAATCCTATTACAGTTTTTTTATTGAAAAATATTTATACTCAACATCATCTAATTGCTTATTAGTACTTGTCGGTAGGCTAGTACTATTGTGATACTTTTTAGATTTTATACTTTAACTAGTGATTAATTTTTTTCATTTCTACGAATTAAAATTAATTGATTTTATTTTTTATTTATCAAACTAATATGTTGCATAGAATAGATGCAAGATTGTTAACTTCACAATTTTTAGAAATCATTTTTCTAAGATTTGATTGGGTGAATTCATTTAGTTCTTATGTTGGCCCTAATATATTATAAAACTAATTTTTAAGAGTAGTTCTTTATTAAGGTGAATATGATTAATGTTTAATTTTCTTTTAATGTAAGTGGGTTGGTTTAAAAAAATTAATTTTTGTTTTTTAATATAATATTTGTCATTCAATTAAACATACTAATAAAAAATGATTTTTTTTTAATATTATATAATAGTTTAAGAAATATTATTATATATTATTATAATAAAAATATTATATTTTCATATTATAATTTATTTATAATATAACCGTATTACATGATATATAAGTTTTATTGCATATATATATCAATAAGTTTATTTATATATAAAATTAAAATTATAAATTATGAATAAAACTAAAATTTAATTATAATTAATATCATAGAAAATTATGATTATCTAATAATTTTATTAATTAAAATATTTATAAACTATAACAAATTTATTAAATTAAAACTATGCTTATATAAAAATAAAGGAAAGTACTAAGCCACTATGTGGCACTTATCTACATAACTTTATCATTGAATCAAATATATTTTACACTTCTTTATATTTTTTCAAAAGTAAAATTTTAAAAAGGTTTTTATATAAATTTAAATTCTTTTACAATAATTTTTTTTAATTAGCAAACAATCGAAGCCTTTCATTATATTATTAAATAAATAAAATTTACAAGTCCTTTATTTAAAAGGGCACTAGTAGGAAAGGACGGGGAAAGAAAACCTCTAGTCTTGCTCGAGACATAGTCCTTTATTATATAGAATTTAAAGAGGCATTCCCTAGTTTATTGCTTACAACTTAGAATATCTCTATGAGCTTAGGCTCATCAATATGTTAATGTTTTACATTGATTACATTATGCATTTCCACAAATAACACAAATACAATATTGAGTTCAATCAAAGCAGAGAAAGGGGAGAGAAGATCCTAGCCTCCACTTTGTTCCATTGAAAAATCTTTGCCTTGTACAACACTAGGTTGCCAAATAGAATTAGAAAAAATCTTTTCCTTCCAATAGGGTTAGTAACATAAGACTAAAACTGTAGGAATTAGAATTAGAATAATTCTAAATTAGAAAAGCATCACAAACTTCCACCATAACGTATCTTGATTAGGCCACCCAATCAACAATTAAGACTATTAATATATAATGCACATTACTAAAAAAAGATACAAGACTAACATAGCTTATGAAGAGTATAATCCAATGTTTAACCATTTAAGCACTAGAAGTTAGAAGTGACTTAATTTAAAATTAGATTACTCCTAACTAAATGGACCCCTAGACTTGGAACCAAGAGCATTAAGAAATTAAAATTCTTATCACTGAAAGAGGCATATGTTCCAATCGTGAGAAAGGGGACAATAAACCACATTTACCTATCTAACCATAATTAAAGGATCAAGACAAATATGTAAAGAAATTGGCATGCATCTCAATATAGACAGGACCTGCAACCATAAAGTATAGATTAGAGATAATTACTAAAACACCCATTCCATACATGCAAACCTGTAGTGATAAACAACAATAATCATTTTTATTATACATTTATGATTTATTATTTATATTTATATTTTAATCTTGAAACATAAAATAAAATAATCAAGTTAAAAGAAGAAAGATGAGAAAATATGATTTATAGTTTTTAACATTCTCACGGTGGTGGAAAATTATAGGAAAAGATCTGCGTGATTGAAATTGCCATGGAATTTGACGGTCACCCTAACCTGTCATATGATTGTTCTATGACGGTTTGATCATTTTGACGCCTTTGTCATTTTTTTATTTTTGAATAATCAGTATCAAATTTCTTAGTGGAAAAAATTATAAATCTATAATATTATATAATAAATTATATAGAAACTTTCTATTTCTTAAGAAAAAAATAAAACTAAAAAATATCCATACAATAATAATGCATGAAAAATCACAAATTTTAATCACAAATTTTATGGTTGTATATTTTATTTTAGAAAGATTCTAAGTTAATATAAATATATAATAAACAATATAGAAACATTACATTACATACTCTATTGCAAATATATATATATATATATATATATATAGAATTAATAATTAGTAAATTTCTAGATTCATATTAAAATAGAATATTCATATTTATCACTTTAAAATACATAAACAAACAAATAACATATACTTATATTATATTATAAAGAAAGAACAAGGATTAGCTCTTTTCTGTCCTTTTGTTTCTAGTTGTTCCTTTTTTGTCTGGCTTTTTGTCCTGGCTTTTGCCTATTTCATTTTTCAAAAAATAGTGTGGCCTTTCCTATGGCCTTTGTTGTTTGGCTGGGCCTAGTGCTTTTTATTAGCCTTTAGACTTGTTCTTTTTTGGTTGGGCTTTTAACGCTTATTATCAACCTTGTTTATGTTTTAACTGGGTTCCTATAAAACCTGTTTATCTAATCAAAAACATATACTTATATTATAAAGTAAATTACTATATTATTTATAATAATTTTTTATAGTTTATTTATAATTAAAGTGTCATATTGACAGTTTTAGAAGAATATGTCAGTCTATAGGTCTAAAGAAAATTTAAATTATCTTTTGTGTGACCGCAGGAATGTTTAAATGGCAGATTAAATATTTTTAAAAAATAAAAATAAAATTTTATTTCTAAAATTTTGGTTTCAGTGGGGAAAAATTCTATAAATTATTGACATGTGGCTAAAATTTCTCCTAAACTGAAATAGCCTCACCCACACCTGTTCAAATTCAACGACCTAAAAAGGAGGGTCTCCTATTTTGGAGGAAAAGATTCCAAATTATCCTCCAATCCTCCAAAAAAATATCATGAGACCTCTTCCATCTAAAAAATAGTGCAGTAGCCACTCCACTTGAACCACTGCCTAAACCCTTTAACATTCGATTACCAGGTCATTGTTTTGTTTGTTTTTTCACCTTTTTATGCATGTCCAAACCATTTCTCATAAGAATGAACTGTTGGGAGAGCTGCCACAAAAATATCTTGAGACAATCAAATCAGTAGAAAAATAGTTTGGGATTTGGGCAACTGATAAAAATTTGGTGAAGTTACAGGTTAATATCATGGGCAAAAGAAATGTGGAGGTCATGTATAGAGCTGACAAACACAAATGATTGAAAACTTTTGAAAATTGCAAAGCTAGGCTCTTCAAGAAAGTAGCCCAAATTTCTATTTTATGTGCCTGCAACATCACCATTCGGATTGAATCTAAAGATGGAAATGTATTTGAAATTAGAGGTAATGGAAGAGCTAAAGTTTCAACATCTCCATTTCCTACAGATGGAGGCTCAAAAGATGAATCTTAGTCTGTAGAGAGCTCCATGGAAGATGTATATTTACAGATTCTTTGCGAGGATGGCCCTTTCTCAAAAATGGAGAGGGATAAGACTTATATCAATGAATTCTATTGATTAAAATTCAGTTATGGATGAATTATGTTGATTTAAATTTAGTTATGCTTCTGGCCCTGCAATTTTTCTATCCATCTTGAAGTAGGGACTGACAATTTTGCTCAGTTTAGCTATGCTATTTATACATATGTATTGATATCATAATTGTATACTGAGAGAGCTTTTTTTTTACGATCTACTTCCAATAATTGACATGTAGAATTCTATTTACAATGTACAGAGATTTTTGTAGGCTGTGTAAGATTTAGCAACAGCCTTTTTATGGGGTTTGACTATTTTGTATGACAATAGACATCCCTACAATTTTTGGTAGCCACTTAGAAGTGGGCATTTATTTTACAATTTGCCTCCAGCAATTGATAAATAGAATCTTGTTTAGGCCTACAAAGATTTTTGTAGCTGTATGTTATAAAGAGATCATTTCTTTTACTGATTGTCTCTGATAATTGATAGAGGTAAAGATTTATGTAGTTATGTAACATTTGTATGGACTCAATGTTTTTGTATGGAAATGCTCATCATTAGTGGTGACACTTCTAAAATCAAGATCATTGTCTTTTCCTTGAGGAAGAGAAAACAATAATGCATTTTCATATTTAATGACAAAGCGCTAAAAATTGTAAAAGAATACAAGTATTTGGGGATAGATTTCCATTATTGGCTCAGTTGGAAAACATGTAGATCAAAAAGGATACAGGTGGGATGGAAGGAATCTTATCTTCTTCAAAATAGGTGTAGGACAGTAGAGTTATGGGATTTGAAGACTAAGAAAACTCTCTTTGGGTTGATGGTGATACTAGTTATTTTGTATGGCAGCAAGGTATAGGGGAGCAGCATATCAAACCATAAATGGGGACAAATTGAAAGCATTCAAAAATATTTCATCACAACTAATCTCAAAATAAAATTCACAGTTCCATATGAGATTATTTTAGTAGAGGCGGGCATGTTCCCAGTGGAAGCCTCGACAATTGTTAGATTGCAGAGCTATCTAAAAAAGGTGAGTAAAATGGATACACATCATTGGCCTAGTAGGGTGGTTGACAAAGAACTGGCTCATCAGAACAAGACATGGAAGAAACAAAATGATAAATAGTTCAATAAGTGAAACATTGACTACCTAGAATGTCTGGAAAACAATTCTAAAATTAAAAAAATGGGTGGTAGGAAAAATCAGATATGTCATGTGGGAAAACCAGCTAGGTAGAAAAAAAACCTATTATGTCAAAGAATTTAATCCCACATGCAAACATGACAACAAAGAATATTTAGGAGCCAAGATCAAAGGAAATGCAAAAATCCTAATAACTCAATTGAGATCTGGTTCCCACTATTTGAGATGTGAAACTAATAGATGGAAGGTTCCTAAGGAAGAGTGGGAAGACAGAATTTATAGATTTTGCAACAAAGGTGTGGTGGAAACAAAGTGACACTATCTAAAGAATTGCACAGCATATGAAGATATTTTTAGCCAACACAAAGAAACTTTAAGAGTGAACAACATAAAAGACATTTTCAAAGGACCAAGACTCTTCAAGGGGGCCATTTTACTTATGCAGATTCACAACAAAACAGACAGGCTAGAGAAATCTCATCAGATTGACTAGGTGTTTTATGTGGGTCCCATAGGCTTATGGCCCCATCGACATCATTAAAAATATTTCATTCATTATGATTTATTTCCTCTCCTTTTATCAATTTTTCAAGAAAAACTCTTTGGTCACAATTGACACATAAATTTATGAGATTTGTCCATTGTTGATTTTTTCAGTTCACAGGTCCCCAATATTTATGTCTATATGCATTAAGCATAAGGTTTCAAACATGATATGTAAATCATCTTGCAAAGGAAGGAAAGAGCCTACAACACAAAGGTAAATTGTGAGCCTCTTATTAAAGGGATCTTGGATTTGAATCTACTCGCACTTAATGAAATAATAATTAATCTTGACTACAGCCTTCCTTTTTTACAAAAGATCAAGATAATTGTATGATTCCATAATGCCCATGAACTTTTAGAAGGTGGAGGAGGTCAACTATTATTTTAGGTGCAATTTTTATGCACGGCCAATTTCTAGGTCCCCACAAAAAAGTGAGTTACTTGGGATGTGTTTCAAGAAAAATTTGACATTAATTGGTCTTGGAAACTTCCTAAAACCTTTCTCTTAGTTGTTCCATAAAACATGATTCAATTTTGATAAGTTGTTTGATTTTCACTCATGTAAATTTTAAAGTTAAATTATTTAATACTAACATTATAGATTAAGATTCTATAATTTATATAAGATTTTGTATTCATGTTTTTATATGAATATTTAAAAAATTTCCTAATTTTTATATAACACTTTACACTGTCATTCGCCACTTCAAAAATATTCATCCTAAAACCCATTTCCCCATCCCTGTCCCCTCTACCTCGAGAACACAGGATTATCTTCAACTTTTAAACTCATCCTTAAAATAGGAGTTATGCTAAATTCATGCTTAGTTTTTTTCCCTTATTTATCTTCTAGCAATGCCTTGGGCTATCATGGGGCATAAACAATTAGTTTGTGGTGTCTACATTATGCACTCTAACTATCTTGGAGGTTGAAAAAATAAAATTCATCCATGTGTTTAAAGTTAGAGTAGACCAAATAAGCAGACATAGTTTTGTTCTCAGTTTTAGATGATTTAGACATTAATAACTTAAAATTGATGGATCCCAGTAGAAGACATATTTATGAACCAAATTAATTTCTCAAGAATTATGTTACTCTTAGCTTAGAGATTGAAGGCCCATCTCAATCAGATGGAACATGCCAAATTGTTTGGTGTTAGCACAATTTATTTTGGTGACAGGATTTCTGCTAATAGCTTTTGTCAATGTCAACTTTGTTCTTTACAATAGAAATATGTGAGTATGATATTCACTACATTCTGTCTTTCTTCTCCTTTGTTCTTTTGATAATTCATTTTCTGACATGAGTTGGTTTTACAGAGCACATGTGTAGCATCTTGTTGATAGCTAGATTGCAGCATATGCAAGTTAGAAATTCAAACTTCATTCAGTTTGTCCCATAAAGAAGATGGTTTCACTCATTAGTTTTGGGATACAAAATATATTCAAGTAAGTTTGTTGTTGAGAAGGGTTTGAAAATTTAAACGTTGTTATTATGTGGATATAAGGTGAACAAATATTTTCAATATGGCAAAGCTGCAATGAAATGCAAGAGCCTTTATTTGTAGAGTCCACTAATATAGACAACAATGTTTCCTTTTCCATGGACCAACCTTTTGGTTGTCCCTAGTACAATGGAGCCTACCCCCAATACTATGTAGAGGATTGATATCAATGAGATAAACGTTTAATTTTTTACCTTAATCTTGTGATTGATATAAATTGATGGACCGATAAATATATTTTGAAGGCATAGTTAATGAGTTCTTAATTTTTTGGTTTTGGGGATTTTGATTGTTGGAATACATTTCCATTCTAGGTGTTTTGTGAAAAGATTATTCCATCCAAATATAGTTTCCATTTAAAACTATATTTTCCTTTAGGATTAGGATCTGATGTAGTGCAATATGACCTCTAAATCAAGCACAAAACTCATAATGTAAGATAGACAAACTCATTGCATTCTATACACACGATAGATTTTAACACAACAAATCAATTCATTTATTGTGATACTTTGCATGTCTAACTTGCCAGCTTTAATCCAATCTTTCAATTTTTCTAATTTATCTATTCTCATTTGATAATCTTCTTGATGCCCTCTATTAGTTGTCACTCCTCTCCATCATCTTTTTATCAATAATTTTCTTATGATAATGGGGTCTATATGAGGATGTTGTTTGATTTTACGCCTCTCTAAAATATTTTTTATTTTCTCTCTTATTCACCACTAGCATGTCTACTATCTTAGATAAAGTGGAGTCTAGATTTGATTGTGTAAAGATTTTTATCAACAATGTTTTGAATTATGCATCATCATGATGAAAGAGAGAAAGAGATGCAAAACAAAGTGTGATTCAAAATGTTGATGATAAAAATTATTTACAGTCAAATCCACAAACAAATTAGTGTAATACAATAGATTGTGGAAATTTGATCTCTTTAATAAAATTTTATATTAATCAAATGATAGATTACAATAGTTAATGTTGCTCCTCACATAATATACTAATGTGATAAAACTACTATAAGTAATAGCTTTCTCAAGATGGATTCTACTAAGAGAGAGCAACAAAATACAATCGTACAGTATATATAGATTAGAGAGGTGAAGACAGAGTACCAAAACACTAATTTGAAATACAAAATTAGGTGCAAATTTGTGGAAACTTAGCACATTTCATACTCACTTTAGCTAACATCTTGAAAGTCATGATGCATAGTTAAACTGACTTGTTAACCATCTCAACATTTAAACTAGAGTCATAATTACTTCTGACATAATTTACACTTGGTAGATATCCATACATTGTGATCTTATTTTGGGTGTTGGCTATAGTGGCATCAAATTGGATGCCTCGCCCACCTAGCAACCCCCATACATCCATACCTTTCATACAAATTTTAAAACCTGTCATGTTAGTTTGAAATGTTTGTCAAGAATGATTTCACTTTCTATTTTTATTGGTTCAGTCATATAAGAGTTTTAGTCTATGTATTATTTTATAATAATACTTAATCATTCATGTTGCAAAAAAATTTAGCTTTAGAATTAGTTCTAATTCTTTAATTTTTTTAGCTTTATGTTTATTATATTTTTCTTAATTTTTTAATCACATAATGATTTTACTATATAATATTTTGTACAATAATGTTTAATGGTTCATTGTGTAACCATCATAAAATAATTATTAATCAAAACTTTGTTAATGGACCGATTGATTTAGTATATTTTAGACCCATTTTTATTTAATTATTTCCATAGGTATGGTCATCGGCTACCTTTGTAAACCATTGGGAAGTTTTTTCAAAGGGTATTTAAGCATGACATGTAGGTAGTAGTAGGTATGTGATTTGGATTTTTTTTATATACTGTGAATTCCAGTTGAGATTCTTAGTTGTTTGCCATTTCGGAAGTGAAAGATCTTTCCTACTTGACTAGTTTGGTTTTGATGGGATTCAACCCTCACCCTATTCCATTTCTATATTACTTTCTTAGACCTGGAAAATACATGCACCATCTTTGTTTGCAAATACATATATCTATATATCTGGAATTGGTTTGCAATACTTGTTAAGCATTTCTAGAAAATATATTCACATTGTTCTAGCATCTTAGATCATAGCTCAAATCTATGCTAAAGCATCTATCAATCATCCTCCTCCTTGCTACCAAGACCCAAATCACTCTGACGACATTCATTCCTAGCAAACTACAACTCTTGTAACCACTACTTGTGCAATACACAGCCCCACCGTATGGCCTGACTATCTCTCTTAGACCATACAACCAATTACCCTCAATCATCCTAGATCGTACAACCCCCTCTACTGCACTCATTCTATATGACCAAACACATACCGTACAACCATCTGGTCACCCTATCATATGGCCTCCAACTAGTCATATAGACACCACTCCCCTCCCTCTTAGGTTGTACAACCATATTGTCTACCTTCCCCATTCATACAAACTATTTTAACACAAGAATATGACTTGTTTTGTGCTTTGAGTTTGGGTGTTTAGCAAGTAATGTTTGGAATGAAACATTATAGTGGTATCAGCTAGTGATTCTACCAACCTGTGGAAGTGAATGCAAGTTTATACCTGAAGGAGAAGGTGAAATAACCTTGTTGGTAGAATGGTAGATCCTCATGATCCTATGATAGAACTCATGAATCTTTTAAGAGATTTCAATAGAAACCAAAGAAACCCAAAGGCTTATGCAGAAAACACTACAAAAATTGGCTAAGGGAAAGACAGTAGGAGAACAAAATGGGCACAACGATGACTCTGTTACTGGAAGGAAAAACTCTCAACTCTTGATACTCATCTTCCTTCTAAGGACAGTAGCACCAGGCAAAGAAAGAGAGCCCACTCTTCAGGAAATGCAAGAAAAACTTTAGGAAGATTGGAGGAAAACAAATATGGAACATGATATATCTTATAGAGACTATGTTGATCTAAGAATGAGATATTCAGGTGGAGAAAATTGTGGTTATTTTAATGATGATCTTAGGAGAAAGATCAAAAAAGTAAACTTATCATCATTTGATGGATCTGGAGTCATCACTACATGACATGGGTTTTGCAAGCAGACACGTATTTCCAACTCAAACCAATGCCCAAAGAGGAACAAATCAAGTTTGCAACACTCCATCTAGAAGGAGGGGCATAAGAGTGGTGGCATGATGGATTGGTCACTCTCGGCCATGTCAAGTAACCTCTTATTTTAACTTCACTAAGAAACTCATTGACCCTTTCTATGGGAGGGATCATGAACTAAACTTCAAAGATCTAGCTCATCTAAAGAAAATAGGTACGGTAGACAATTACATCACTGAATTCCAAAGGTTATCAATACTAGTCATAGACATCTTTGAAAGATGCCAAATCATGTTATTCATGGATGGGCTGAGAGAGCCTTTGAGAGGCTAGATCAAAGGTTTCAACCCGTGCATATTCAATGAAGCTATTAAGAAGGTATGTGGTGTACACTAGAAATGTGTCACACTCTAAACCATTCTATCCCAATGATTCCATGAGTTGGAATGCTTGGATACCGGCTTAGAGCTCCCTATCCACAGAGTGCAAGAGGCTAGTATTCAAGCATGAAGGCTCTTAGCTAAGCCTTAGAAATGTGCTTCTTTCTAGTAAACCATGCAATAGGAGGTTCTTTGAGACAAGAGAAAGAGTGAAAATATCTCAAGGAATTCCTCAAGTATGCAATGCAAGATGGAAGACTAAACTAGAATGGAGATGCAAGATGCAGCTATGCTAGAATATGAATGAGAGTGTTACAATACCATTATTTAAACTATGTGAGATAGATTATTGTAAGAAAATAACTAAACTATCATGTAAGTATGAATCTAAACTAGTGTGCAATGGTAATGAGAGAATGAGACAAGAAATGAGAAGTTCTCCACAAAGCTCCAAAGAAACCTGTTAGAAAACCTGGAGCATAACAATATTCAAATGAGGGTGGATCCTTTAAGGGGGGAAGCTCTCTCCCTTTCAAATTCATACAGATAGTAGAGATCAAGATGAAAATGTTGGATGATCAACGGTGAAATTTGAAAAGAGGAGTGATCCATGTGCACACACAATCAACCAATAGAATATAAGTTGACTTGTCACATAAGACAAAAGTCTCACAAGCCTTTTCTTTTAATTGTAAAATAGAAAAAGGACTTTATGTGTGTAGTTTAAGTGGGTTAGAAGAATGGGGTCTTTTATTTAATTAAAAGGGGACATGTTCTTTTAATTAAATAATGAACTTAGGATAGCATAGTCAAACTATAGGTTATAATCAAATAAATTGATTATTAGTAATTTGGTCTAGGTAAGTGATTAAATTAAATTAGCCAAAATGTTGAGAAGGGGGCTAATAGTCTAGATGACCATTTTTAGGTGATTACATTTGTCCCTCTTTGACTAATGCATGATCGATCTGGGAACACATTATGTCAAAGAACATCAAAGCCAAGTAGGCAATGGTAGATATAGATGTCTGATTTCAAAGAATCAAAAGTAGAAATAGATAGCAAGTCCTAAATGCACAGCCTGATAGCGGTAGTACTAAACACTAGGAAGATGATGTTAGGATCCAAAAAGAATTCTAACACCTAGCAAAGTGAATAGATCGAAAGCAAGTGATAAGGTCAAACAAATGCTCCTATGAAATAGATAGTTGTAACAATCAGCAATAGAGTATTTCTGTCCCCTTGGGATTGAAATCGAAATGAGGTAAGAGGATGCAAAAACTAGCTAGACATGAGAAAATTGAGATATAGAAATGTTCGATATGACAAATAAATGATTAGAGCCCAAGAATGACTATAAGAAAGTGATAAAATGCCCTAGTTTGACTAGAGTTGACCATGAAAGATACAGTGTAAAATTAGGTCAAATCTAGTAGAAAGATGATTGTAGACATGAAAGAGGTGAATTTGAGTAGATATGAAGCATGGAAATGGTGAGAATATGAAGAGAAGATGCCCCAACGATGATTCAGAGATTAGACCTCAAAAGGTTAGCTAACTGCTCAAAAGAAGGTGAAATTTTAAAATGCAATTTTGACCATCAAGATGAACTCGAATTTCAATTTTGATCCCAAAAATGGATCAAGACATTGAAATTAGCTAGGGGTGCAATTTTTGCGCAATTCCAAGGAGTTTGAAAATTAGGTCAAAATGAGGTTGGAGGCTATAAAAGGGGTCCCAGTGTCATTTTCACTATTCATTTGTCTTTTTGTGATTTGAGAGATTTTGTGAGTGGTCTGCATAGAATCATGGCTCAAGCAAACATTCCTCTTCACTGACACCATTTTGAGAACCGGCCAGAGTGATATGGGGTGCCAGTAAGTAATTACCTTTTTTTGAGCTTTTTTGAGCTTTTGTGAGCTTTTTCACATGTTTTAAGGGTTTTTCGAAAAAAATTCAGGTGATACTTTTAAAGTATCACACGGGCATTGAAATACTGTCACGCGACACTTTTTTTAAAAAATAGTATTGCACCGCTTAGTGAAAAGTGTCGCTTAGACTATACCCAAATGTCTAACGAAATGGTGCAAAATATCGCACGATAGAATTATGTCACGTAGCTTAGAAAAAAGTGTCGTGTGATACTGTTGCAGAAAATTGTTTCACACACTGCATGTAAAAAGTGTCACACTAATGGTTTTGATGCTTTTCTTAATGTTTTTTTCTTCATGTGACTGTTACTGATGGTTGCATGTTTTACCTGGATAGGAGGTATTCTCGACATTACAGATCAAAGCTCCTAGGGTGGTGGGTTTTCACATTGTGGATCATTTGAGCAATGATGAGCAGATTGCTCTAGCAACTATGGGCTTGTGGTGGATTGTACGAATGCCCCATATTCAGGAAAACCATAGTTTGCTAACTGCATTGGCAAAGAGGTGGCATAACGAGCATAACACCTTTCACTTATAGATTGGTGAGGCCTCTATTACCTTGGAGGATGTATATTGCATTCTACGAGTGCCATGCCATGGCAAGCCGATAAGTTGCTTGATTAGTAGTTTGTTGATTTAGCAATTTTGATTTTGGATGCCAGGTGTACTAATGTCAATTTTGATGATGGCACAGGTGTACTATGATATGACCCTGACAGAGGGGTGAGCGCGAGTGCAGGAGCTATTCTAGGATGTGACCATTCTAGACCATCACCTAAGTTGGGAGAGATTGATGATCGGGTATGGATATGATTATCCTTTGCCCAACTTGTTATGCTCTTTGGTAGCCTAGGCCCTGGTGACAGACCAAGGCCAGAAGGGCTTCCTACTAGGATGGGGTCGACTGGTGTATGATCTGATCTCCTGACCACGTAGGATGGCATGGGGGCCTGCCATATTAGCAGAGATGTACCATGAGCTCCATCAAATAGTATACCATGAGGGTGGGTCATGGGCATGCGAAGCGGTGTTAGTATAGATCTAGGCTTGGGAGCACATCGTTGTGATTCGACCATGGGTGCAGCCATGAGAGCGCAGCCAACCTTACATTTTTGGGTACAAAGGGTTCATCCCACAGAGACATAGTGGAGATGTGACCTACTATCGATGCGTGTTTGATGAGCTGACTGCATTCACATGGTGACCGTATCGAGAGTGTGGCAGATGGTCAGACTCATGGGAGCTTGACTATATTAGATATAGAAGACCACTAGTGGGTCAGAGCATAAACATTGTGGAGCGGATTGTGATCAGTCACATATGGTGATAGTTTCTAGAGTGGTAGGTGATATCGATGGAGACCACCACCTATGCCCAGATGTGCACTGATGAGGGATTTAGATGGCTACCAATTCTGGACTATCATATAGTAGTTTGGGATACAGTAGTGCTAGTGGAAACTCCTTGGGATTATCAACCAGATGTGGCAGATGCAGGGGCAGATCCAAGGTATCTTTATGAGATGCAAAGACACCTATTCCCTCAGTTCACAGATGCAGATGCAGCACCCACAGGAGTGGGACACAGAGGCGATAGGGGAGGAGGAGGTAGAGGAGAGGGAGAGGGAGAGGCGATAGGTAGATGGAGGGGGAGAGCTCCCAAGTAGGGTGGAGGAGGATGTGAGCACAGATGATGTAGGAGGAGGAGGAGGAGTCATTAGAGTCTGATGATGATGATGGTGAGGAGGAGGAGGTTCCCCTAAGGCGATGATGAGCGGTGAGGGTAGAGGCACCTACAAAGCAGCCAGCAGGAGGAGAGGATCAAGCTGCAAGGATCTGTTCCTTGGAGGAAGAGCTGTAGGAAGCTTGGGTGACTATCACAGTACAGAATCAGCAGCTAATGGATGAGCGGGAACGAGAAGATGAGCTATGTCGAGAGTGGGATACCGCGAGGCAAGATGCAACGCATCATGGTGCACAAGTTGCATACTATTATGCTACCTATAGGGGTGTGGTACCACTAGGACAGGGTCTTCCTGACTATTTAGAGCGAGCGGGTAGATTAGAGGGCGCAGTGCATCCACCGAATAGGAGATAGGCTCCCCCACTAGGGCCAACACTAGCCGTAGAGGGTGGCAGTCAAACATGATGTTGAGTGATAGCAATGTTTTGATTGTACCTCATGTATTTTTGAGACATATGTCCAAATTTTGGATCCCATATTTGTATATGTACCATGACACATTTGATATATATATGAGATACTAGATTTATCAATATTCTTGTGTACTTGTCTCAAAATGTATGTTTCAGCCTTCATGTGGTGTTTCAGTTGTTGTTTTCAACTCATGTATGTGTATATGCTCATGTGTATTGATTTTGATCTCTCATATGGATGGTAAAGACTTAAATGTTTTTGTGAAAATATGTGACACTTGGATAGATCATATGTGATGTTTTTGGATTAACCCCTTGTGATGACAGGATAGCAAAGAAATGTAGCGAAAGATTAAGGAGGTGAAAAGACATGAAGAAGTGAAAGATGAAAGAAGCTAGCTAATATTTCTACAAAGTAAAAAAAAATGAAGAGAGAGCTCTTCCCATGTGTAGGAATGTGCAATTAGATTAAAAATGACATGAACTTAAAATACAAGCTAATATGCAAAGTGGTTTACCAACAAGAAACACATAACATTTAGACTCTTAATTTCATCATTGAGCATTTATTAGGGACATCATGGGATCATAAAACCATCACAAGTAAACTATGAGGATATGAATATGATCAATATCAAATAGGGATGTGGAAATCCAATCTAAGCATCAGAGACATGTAAGTGAAGATAGCTATGCGATTAAATTCCCTAAGTTTGATTTAGAAGGACTGCACCTGTATCAAGGTATAAGTGCCAGGATAAACCCCTAGTGTGGTCTTGTGAAACAGTCAAGGATGATACGTTTATAAGTCAAAATGTTGGATAGGACAAGCATAAATGCTTACAACACTATAGACAAATAAAGTATACCCAAAAGTAGAAATCAAGAAAATATGCCCCATGCCCTGAGTCTTCTAGTCAATGACATCCTTGAAAGACTATTAGGGATGGAACATAAAGAAATCATCATAGACAGCACACAAAGTAGATAAATATCACCATAGCTCAGTCGTTTAAGTGTTAAAGAGTGTGTGTGTGTAAGTCTCTTGGCCATTTCTTCAAGACTTGATTCTGATAGTGAGAAATATCGCGACATTGGGGACTATAGGTAAATTTATCTAAAAAGTGTTGAAAAAAACTTGATGTCAAGGTGGGGGAAGTGTTGAGAAACATTTTTTTGTGAGTTGTCAAGGAAACCCTAATGTAGAAGAATACCTCAATAGGCTAAGTAGCTATGTCCCCGAGATAAGGAGAAGAAACAATTCCAAGCCAGGAAATGTGTAGTGAAATGGATGATTGAGACTGATAGACATAGGTGCAAGGGTCTCAAGTAGCATCTATTTCCAGGTTTTCACCACTTGACAGATTTTTTCAGGACTTTTTTTTTTTTGGTGATACATCAAAGCACCTATTGCTAGGTTTTTACTAATGATCTTTTTTTCAAGACTTTTTCTAATTTTTAGGATTTATTTTAGGATCATAGATATATAATAGATAGCTGAGCAGCAAGCCTCTAAGCATAGAACTTCTTCAAGTGTAGGATGTTGATATGTTTTGCAAGCTCTTCCCCTTCAAGAGTAGACAACTGATAAGTTCCAGACCCGAATGTTGCTGTGATAATGTAAGGACCCAACCAGTTGGGTTCAAATTTCCCTTTCTACTCTCGATGTTGCTGATTTTTTGGATTCTCTCTAAGCACAAGTTCACCTACTTGAAACTCACAAGGGTGAACTTTCTTGTTATACTAAGTAGACATGCACTTTTGATAATCCCTCATGTCATCAAAAGTAACCTTATGACATTCATCAAGAGTCTCTAATTCTTGCACTCGCATAGCTCTATGGTCCTCATCAATTATCAACCCATGTAAGGAGACTCGCAAAGAGGGGATCTTGACTTCTAATTGGAGAACAACCTCAGAGCCATAGACTAGAGAAAAAGGTGTAGCCCCTATAGGAGTAAAAATAGAGATTCTATAGGGCCAAAGTGCCAAATTTATTTGCAAGTGCTAATCTTTCCCAGACTTGTGAACTGTGCGGTGTAGGATTTTCAGCAGTGTTTTATTAGAGGCCTCAGCTTGGCCATTTTCTTAGGGATAGTAAGTAGAGGACTAGTGTTGCTTAATTTAAAACTTTTTGCACAGTTTCTTTAAGTCCTTATTCTTGAACTACCCTCCATTATCTATAACAATAGAGAATGGGATACCATATTGGCAAGTGATGTGATTCAATATACATAGGGCAACATGTTTTCCTGTAGTAGCAGATAATGGTATAGCTTCAACCAATTTAGTGAAATACTCTATTTTTGTGATGATGATGAATTTATGACCACGAGATGAACTTGGATGAATCTTTCCTACTAAGTCAAAGGCCCATTGTTGAAATGGCCAATATATTATAGAAGGGATTAACTCTCACCGGGGAGCATGTATCAAGCTGCCATGGAGTTGACATTTTTTATAGGACTTCGCATAGCGCACAGCATTAGCTTGCATGGTGGGCTAGTAATAACCCATCCTAAGTAGTTTTTGAGAAAGTAAAAGGCCATTAGAATGTGCTCCAAAAATGCCATCGTGGAATTTGGCAAGTGCCTTCTCGGACTCTTCTAGCTCTAAACACCTAAGCAACATTTCATCTAGACCCTTCCTATACAAGTCACCAGAGACCAAAGTATAGTGTGAGGCATTACAAAGGAGTTGGCATTTTTGGTTGCTAGTGAGGGTTTTAAGAATAACTTGATCATGCAGGTAGGAGAAGATAGCCACGTAGCAAGAGGAATCGTGACCCACAACAGTGCAGATCACTTGGTTGTCTAAACAATCATAGGCTAGATGACATAGTTCTTCCACTAGGAACTCAAATCATGATTCATGTTCTTGTAGTTGGAGGATAGATGCTAAGGTAGCCATAGCATCAGCAACCTTGTTTTTTTCTCTAGGAATTTGCTGGAATGTCACAAAAGTGAAATAGTTCCTTAGAGCATCTATCAACTTCTTATAAGGGATCAACTTGTCATCTTTTTTTTGATAGTTATTGTTCACTTGGTTTATAACAAGTTGAGAGTCTCCATAGATATGCAATTCAGTTATTCTCCATTCAAGAGCCATTTTGATTCCATTTGTGAGTGCCTCATATTCTACAATGTTGTTTGTACATGGGAACAAGAGTTTGTAGGACTTTGGGATTGTATAACTGTGAGGAGAAACAAACAAAACACCTGCTCTAGCTCCATTCTAAGTATGAGACCCACCAAAAAACATCTTCCATGTCCTCTCAGTAATATACATGATTGAGGCATCTAAAAACTCAATTTTCATAGGCGTTGTATCTTCGAGTGGAAAGTCAGCCAACTAGTTAGCTATGGCATGTCCTTTGATTGCCTTACATTTGACATACTTAATGTAAAATTTAGAAAGAATCATCATCCATTTAGCAAGATGACCAGTAAGTGTGGCTTTACTTAACAAATATTTCAAAGGATCTATCTTAGCAATCAAGTGGATTGTATGCACCAACATATAATGTTGAAGCTTTTCAGAGGAAAATACTACAGCAAGGCATGCCTTCTCTATACTTGTATATTTTATTTCATAAGCTACCAAAGTTTGATTGATATAGTATATGGCTCTTTCTTTACCTGTCTCATCACTTTGGGCTAAGAGTGCTCCTAGAGAAGAATTCATAGCTGAAATATACAGAATCAAAGGTTTTCCCATAATGGGTGGCATCAAAACTAGATATTTTTCCAAGTAGCCTTTGATTTGATCTAAACTCTATTGAAAATCACTATTCCAAATATGGGTAGACCCTTTATGCAAATTTTTATTGAAAGCTTGAGCCTTATCAGCCAATTGAGAGATAAATCTTCTTATGGATTGTAGACTTCCTTGCGGACTTCTAAGCTAACTAATATTCTTTGGTGGAGGCATATCCATGATAGCTTGGACTTTCTTAGGATCAACCTCAATGTCTTTTAATGAAATGATATACCCTAGTAATTTCCCAGAAGTGACACCAAAGGCACATTTTTTTGGATTTAGCCTAAGTTGAAATTGTTCCATATGATTCAATATCAGACTAAAGTCTCTGAGATGTGTGTCTCATTTTTTAGATTTAGCCAGTGTGTCATCAACATAGTCTTCCATGTTTTTATGCATCATATCATTAAAGATGGTTGTCATTGCTCTTTGATATGTAGCGTCAGAATTTTTAAGCCCAAAAGGCATGACATTCCAGCAAAAGGTACCCCATGCACATGTAAAAGCTATCTTTTCTTGGTCTGCTGGAGCTATCTTGATTTGGTTATACCCAGAAAATCCATCCATGAGTGAGTACATCTCATAACCTGCAGCCATGTCCACTATCATATTGATGTTTGGTAGTGGAAAACCATCCTTGGGGCATGCTTTGTTGAGATCTCTAAAATCAATACAAACTCGTATGGATTTTTCATGCTTAGAGATAGGTACAATGTTGGAAATCCACTCCGCATAATCAATGGCCCTAATGAAGTTTGCACTTAAGAGTTTTTTAAACTTTGCCTTGACTAGTAGGGCCACGTGTGGGTGCATTTTTCTCAACTTTTGTTTGATAGGCTTGACATCTGGTGAGATTGATAAATGATGCATGATGAGATCTATATCAAGCCCTGGCATATCAGAGTATGTCCATGCGAAGTTGACCTTCTTGTCTTGAAAGAATTGATCAAACTATGCCTTTTCTTTATTTGATAAGGACTGAGCTACATGAATAATCTTAGGACATTCTTTTGTACCCAAGTTGATAGGGTGCGTAGGTTCAATGAGAACTAAAGATCTATCCTAGAAATAGCTTGGTAGACTACCAAGTACCTCATCTGCAGGTGCCTCAAGGAGGTTTTCACCATTAGATACGCCTTTATTTTTACTCTTCTAAGGATCAAACACTACCACAATGTGGTTTTTTCCATCTGACTACTTATTTTTTCTTTTAATTTTTTGACTGAGGTACTTGATATCTGATTTTATCATGTTAACCATGGGTTCACTGGCAGAAGAAGTGATGGGTTCAATGGCATTAAGGTAACAAGTGATCTCATAGTCATTTTGGAAAGATCATATTTTAGGTCTTTGACTTTGGAGAGACCAATCTATGAGATTAGGGTGAATTAGTGAGAGTGAGGTGGAAGTTTCGATGTGATTGATATGGAAGGAGTCATCTCTGGTGACTTGTGAAGTTGAGCCTATAGAGAATGTTGCAAAGGAGTCCAGCTTAGGAATAGACCTAGAGGAACTAGCGTGATCCATTGAGACATGTTGTGAGTCAAACTCATCTGACCCTATACTAGACTGTTCGACTACATTTGGTTGGGTTGTATAGGCATGAATTACATCCACCCCTAGCTCACAAGATGCATCTGAGAGACTTTCCCACTCATACTCATGAGAATTTGTACTCTGATCTCTAGCTTTGAGATGAGCAATATTCTATCTGATTCATCCTCTATTCATTTCCTTAGAAGTAGATCCTTCTTGTTCCTATTGTTGGGAGGTAGAAGCTTCCTCATTATTATTAGTATTCAATATTTCTTCTCCCCAAAGGAGGGAAGTGAGAGGGACAAAGTCTTCATCTTGTGAAGTGGTCGCAATTATGGGAGAATCATCATTCTCCGATTCGCTAGACATGAGCAATCTTCGATCACATGGTTGTATATCATTGTCTAGCCCAAAGCCTAGACCAGCAATGTCTCGAGTATCATGACCTTGAGTATGACTTAAAGGTTCAACTAGAGCATTTTTATGACTAGTTAAAGACCCATGGCCCTGATAGCCCATTTTTGTTAGAAAATTATAGCCTTTTCCATATCTTTTAGGAGAAATAGGAGTAGTCAATGTAACTTCCTCTTCTCTGTAGATCCAGTCCTTGATGGCCTATTCTTCCTTCTCTACTTCTAGAGGTAATGATGATTGCACAAAAGTGCCAAAAAGTTTCATAGTAGAAGTGGAAGGCTTCTTTGCGGTAGTCAGTTTCCCATAGGACCGAGGGGAAACTGGTGAGGTAGCAATAGAATCCAAAGTGTACTTGCCCATGCCAAGGCTCATAATTTTTTATTTTTGTTCACACTCTGTGAAAGATGGTGTCAACTCATGATATGAGCGATTATGTGGAACCAGTGTTTCAGCAGCAGATAATGTGTTGATAGACATGGAGTTGTCACTAGAGACAACTACTTCAGTACCATTAAAAGGGAACTTAATGCACTGAAGCTATATAGAGGGCACTGCTTGAATGTCATGGATCCATGGTCATCCCAACAAAAATTTGTATACAAGTGGTATGTCTAAGACTTGGAAAACTACATTCTTCTCAACTGGACCAACTCTTATTAGAAGTACAATTAAACCTTTAGAAGGTCTTTTGACCTCATCATAAGCCTTTATAGTGATCTTGCACTTAGGATCGATGACAAATTCAGACATGCCCAATTGTTGGATTACATTGAATGAAATGATATTTAACCCTGTACCATTTTCTATTAGGACTCGACAGATGTGGGT
Source organism: Cupressus sempervirens (assembly GCA_028749045.1). Lineage (NCBI taxonomy): Eukaryota > Viridiplantae > Streptophyta > Pinopsida > Cupressales > Cupressaceae > Cupressus > Cupressus sempervirens. Next base: position 440,136,502 of record CM053784.1, read on the forward strand.
ACGAAAGATTTGAACTTTGACGTGAAGAGCAAGGTTATGGGGATGACTTAGAGCTTGGTCATCTTTTTTAGAAAATGTGAGATATTGAGGTGAGGAGATGTGGTTCACCATAGCTTGGAATTGTTCTGCATTAATATCTATGCGAACATTGGCAGAATGTAAAGCTTTCTCAAGGATATCCCTGTGCAAAGGAGATAACTCTAGCAATTCAAAAATGGAGATTTGTGCTTGTGTGCATTGTAGTTGGCTAACAAGATCATAGTTGGAGATCTTGGAAGTAATTGGTTGCTTAGATGATGAAGCATTTTTAGGTTCATGAGAAACTTTTAGGACAACCTTAGATTGCCCCCTAGTGACAGCGTTAAGTGGTTCACTCTAAGAAGATGAAGACTCAGCGACTCGGAGTACCACCTTGGGTCTAGTATTAGTATGATCTTGAGGAGTGGATCATGTCCTTAAGACCACTTTTGTTTGTTCATCTTCAGCATCATAATTTGGCCAGTTGTCATTGTAGGAGCTTGTCATACATATGTATTCAATGGGCTCAAGCATGCTTATAACATTATCAGTGTTAGCATAAGCATAACTAATTTTGGTGTCATGATTCTTTTTGGCAGCTTTTGAGGTTTCACCCTTCTCATATTCTGGCAAGGGTTTTTTAAAAGCTTTGTGGTGAGCATTTTTAATGAGGCCATCTGTGACAACTTTTCCTTCCTCAATGAGATCTTGAATTACGTCTTTGAGTTTAAAATAGTTTTTTAGTGTTATGACCCTTGCTTCGGTGATAACTGCAAGTATGGTCTTCTCTCCACCATAGAGGTCTGACAAGTGGATCATAAGGATGAGAGTTGTCTACTAAAGTAACCAATTTTTTTGCAATCAAATTTTTCATAACCACCTCATAAGGCTCAATCACAGGCGTGTAAATACGTCATTTCTTGGCAAACTTAGAGCTCTTGTCAAATGTTTGTGGTTTCAAACTTTCTTGTTGTTTCACAACATAGATGGTGCTAGAAAGGTTAAATGCAGGTTCCTTGGTCTTAGGAGTGTCCACTACTCCATCGTTGACAACATACTTGTTCTTAATCCAAGGTTTTCCTTTGTCTTTACTATTCCCATTGTTACTTTTGTCTTTTTTTATAACAATGTCACCTCTTTTGATAGCAACATCCTCAATGCGATATGCACTCTCCACCATGGCATTGAAGGATGTGAATAACTATTTTTTTAGATCAAAGTATAACTTGGGTACAAGCGTATTAACAAAAATGTCAATTTTTTTAGCCTTGGGCACTTGCCAAGGATACCGAGAGTATAAAGATCTCCATCGTTGAAGGTATATTGCAAAAGATTCTCCCAATTTTTGTTTGATGTTGCATAAGTCTAGCACAGTCACGGGATGTTGAATATTGGATGAATATTGCTAGATAAAGCATCGTGCAAGTTCATCAAATGTTTTAAGAGGAGGACTCAGTTTTGTAAACCATTCCATAGCTTTTCCTCTTAGACTCCTAGGAAATAACCTCATAAGAAAGGTGTCTTCATGCATAAAATCCATGCTAAGAGCATAGAAATGTCTCACATGATCATGAGGATCACCATTCCCATCGTATTTTTCATACTTAGGAACCTCTATATCTTTAGGAAATGGTAGCATGTAAAGACTCCTGTCAAATGGAAGATTGAAAATTGAATCAACAAATGATATCTTAGGTGGATCTTTCAAAATTTGCAGTTGTGCAAATTGTTTCCTTAGTTCTTGTATTTCTTCCCTTAAGATTTCAACCTCACTGGGCTCTCATTTTAGAATTATATGCTCAACATAAAAACCTTGAGGGAGTTTCCATCCCCTAGTTGCCATGTATCAGAAGTATTGGTCTCTATTTTCCTCTAAAGCTCTAAGCATTAATTTTTGGGTCAAGCCATCTTGTTGAAATTTGATCACATCTTTGCTAGTTACTTCTTCATCACTATCATGATGGGATGGTTTAGGTGGTGAAGGACATGTGCCAGCGGCATCCCTAGGAGCCCTTGGAGGTGTGTGATTTCCATCATCATTCTTAAAAGGATTTTGAGGACAAGTTCCTTTATATCCCTCATAGCATGCTTGATTGTCCATGTTGACTTGTTGGTTTTCTCTTTCCATAGTGTATATAGCCTCCAAAGTCTTTTGGGTTTCACGTGCTTTTTCTTCTAAGCGTCGCTTAATTTCATCAGGGTGCACCATAGTGACTATACCACTTGTATCCTTGGGTGTCTCAAAGGGTGTACCAAATGGATTTTCAAAACTATAAAGTGGATTATGCCTAATGTTAGTTGTTTGTGTTTGGGTAGACTCGAGATCTTCCACACAAAGTTTTTTGTGAGGATGCTTAGGTGGTGTCTTCAAATGCCTAAAAATGAAAGGGGTATGATTACCATCACCACCTTGATGTCTGGTTGTGACCAGCATGTAAAGGGTTGTCTTTTTTTAGTAGGACAAGAAAAGTGAGCCGAATTTGAAGCTTTTATGATCAAGACTAGTCACTTGTCAAAATGTGATAGATGGCTTGTCAAATAGTGCTCAAGATCTTACAGCACGGGTGACTTGAGCCGAGTGGATGAGCGAGAAGCTCAATAGTAGATAACTAGAATAAAATAATAGCTAAATTTTGACAAGTGATTCATCAAGATGTTTCAAGACTTACATTCAACAAACTAAACCCATCTTTTCAACCTAGGATGAATTCTTCAGACACTGATACATAGCTAGGACCAAGGGTGACCAACCTGATGCTCCTTAGACCAAAAAAATCCAACTGTAAACTCTTTTTTTGACCCAAAGTAACTCTAGGTGATATTTTCTTAGAAGGAGGGTGACATAAGTTCATCATATAGTATCATGCGACAAAATTTTAACACGAGTGCAACACTTTTTGTTTAAGCGGCAGTTATTATAACTGAGTGCAACAGAATTTTACAAGCACTGTGACAGAATTTATTACTGACCTGGGACAAATTTTTGGGTAAAATCTATCACGCGATATTTCTCGTGAGAGCGTGCGAAAAAGTGCTAGTTTTGCACAAAAAAAGCTCAATTTTCATTTTGAAGTTCATTTCAATTTGTCAATCAGATAGTTGTTTCAATCAAACAGTGTTTCATTTTAGTTTGTATCAGTAAATAGCAAGGTTTGCAAATAGTAAGTATTTTAACATGTCTCAAAACAATTGATCAAGGGTAAAAATAACCTTGTCAATATGCATTTGGGATATCAAAACATCCTTCCTAACAACTTTTATTGGAATGTTTATGTTGCAAGAATGTTAACACTGGTCAAAACATTGAAAACAATAGCCAAGAAATCTACCTTAGAGTCATAGTTCATTACTCAACAACTTGGCCCATGCTTGATGCTCCTTTGCCTCACACCAAGTGGTTTCCCACAAGAGATATTGGCTTTTTCATTAAAGTGCCATAAGCACAACCAAGGGAACACATATGGTGAGTGTAAAATCTTGGGGTGATTCGGGTAGTCCACTAGGATCGATCCTTGCACCAAGAAGTTGAGTGGCTAAAAAAGGGTAGTTACTAACTTAGGGTTTTTAGATAGGGTTTATGTTCATAGTGTTTCTCTTGCTCCCAATTACAAGACACCTCACCTTGCGATGAGTAACCGATCTTGCAACCACAAGAGTAACTTAAGCATTCTTGCCTAGTGATCTCCCTATGGTCAAAATCCCATAAGTGATCACACTAGGTAAAGAAAAATGCTACATCTACCAAGGTTTTGTGTCCTTGATAGCCTTGAGTTTATAGTGGTTTGGAAGAGCCAGGTAATCTGCTTGTCCCCACTTGGGTCATTCCTCTCAAGTTGTCCAAGAGCAGGCCCTCTAAAGGATCTTAACTATACAAAGTGGAGAATAGGGATATCAAAATAGAATTTTGTAAGTCTGAGCAATAGCTAGTAGACATTTTTACCAAGCCATTAGGCATTGGGACTTTTGTACACCTAAGAGAGTGTCTTGGTGTAGTTGATTTGGATCAGTAGTGATCCTTGTTTTTTTGGCTCGGGATAAAGGGAGAGTGTTGGAATATTAATTATAGTTGGTGATCAAAAGAATTTATCAGAATGATCAAAAGAATTTATTACAGGTAGGTGAGTTTTCAAATTCAAAAATAAGGGGGGAAAACATTTTGCAAGTAAGACAAAATGAATGTTTGATTCATTCATTCAAGAGAGGAAGAAGAAGAAGAACTTGAAGTTGCAGAGTACAGAGAAGTTGCAGAGAAAGTGATCAGCAGATATGGTTTGTTGTAGGGATAGAGGAAGCTTATTTCGTGACTGTAGTTGCACATGCTTCTTTGTGTCATCCTGTAAGTTCATAGTTTGTTGTTTGATTTGACCTATTGAAGCAGTGATTGCTCCAGGCATTGTAGTATGCAGCCATTAGAGCTGTAAGTTTGAAGTTTAAAGTTTGAAGTTTTCCAGTTTGAAGTTTTAGGGTTTTCTAGTTGAAGTTGAATGCTCCTAGATTTTGTAATGATTTAATCTAAGTTGAATAGTAAGAAAGAAGGCATACATGAATCTATTGCTTATTGTTCTTGCATTTGATAAGTTTATTATTGAGTATTCCAAGCTTTGGGTCTCTGGTTTTAATGGTGAAAATATTCATGTCATAAGTTTGCACTCGATATTGTCTTTGGTAGAAGTCATTCTCTACAGTGGCTACCGATTTCACTCAGTGCCTTCTTCTATCGAGTTCCACTCTCTTGTGGCTACTGAGTTGCTCTTCTACCAAGCTCACTCAGTATCCTGTGGCTACTGAGTTGCTCTTCTACCGAGCTCACTTGGTATCCTGTGGCTACCGAGTTGCTCTTCTATCGAGCTCACTCGACATCCTTTGGCTACCAAGTTTTTTTCCCTTTCATTTATCAAGATCACTCGGTAAACTCTCTTGCTACTTGGTTTCTTTGGCTACCAAGAAAATACTATCACTTGGTAATAGTTGTTGCCGAGCAATTTATTATTTCTCACAGTAACATAGCAAAAACTTATGTGGTGGATGGTATATTTGAGTCTGATCTTGCAACAACAATAATACATGTTTCACACATCATACACCATCCTACCTAGAACCTAATAGACATTAAATAACTTTAGCAAAAATATGCAAAAGAATTATAATTTCCACAAGGTTACATGGTAGAGTATCTATCTGGCATAGATAAGGGATCGAAAGTCAAGTCAAAGATAAATAAATTATGTATAGATATAACACATATATTGTATAGGAACATGGATTGAATGTACAACTACACAAAAAGGAGAGATGATGGAGGAGAAAGATTCATTCAAATTCTTTATTTGAACTCATAATGGAGATTGCAGAGATTCTGAGAGTATTAGATTTTCATGCAAAGAGTGAGTTTGGGAAAACCTTGGAAGCTAATTCAATAAGGGAAGACTAGTAAATATTATAAAATTAATTAAATCATTTCATATGTTTTCCCATTACATATTTGTTGTTGGACTTTATAAAATATTTATCACAAAAATATTATAAATGGAAGTAATCATTCATTTAGCATACTTCTCAAAGTTTCTTGATGGGGCGACACAGACAACTTTCAAAATGAGAAAGACCATTCACAAGCCCAAGAATCGAGGAATGATTGACTTTTGACTTCAATCGATCCATATTGTTTCCCTACATAAAGAGCCAATCATCGACATCAAAAAAATTATCAAAGGAAATAATATGAAAATTATATATTGTATAAAGAACAACCTTCTGTGACACATAGAATAACACAAAGAAAGAGATGGCTCTAGTATGATCATGATGTTAATAACTTGCCCAAATCACAATTCATAATGGAAATGTATACTAAGTTCTAATGGCAGCACCAATGTTGATAATACTCAAATAGAAGCCCACAACAAAGGATAGAGAAGGACAATAGTTTGAATATCTGTGTGTTTATTAGACAATTCTTACATTTTGCATCATGCCAAAAGTGAAAATTACATACTCTTTTGGACAAGAATTCTTTATTATCAAAAGTTTATCTTAAAACGTAAGTTCCAATTCACCTTTGTGAACACCACCTAGGTGTAATAATTGAAATGTGCCATTCATTCTCGTAAGATATGAGTTTATGAAACATGAATCAGTGAACTTTAATTTAAAAAAATACATGTTAAATTTGGATAGCAATACCAGAATCTTTAGAATGAAGTTTTGATTTTTTTCCCCTTTTGCCTTAGCATCACAATTACTGAAATCATAGCTTGACAAATATTATTTCTGAATCACTACTCAAAAAATATAGGTTAATGAGTTTAAGTCTTTTTAATAATACTATAATCAATGGCAGCAAAATGGTAATCTCTTAAAATGTTTATGTCGCTATTGGTGTAGTGCCTTCCCCTAGTTTACATTTTGTTATTATTGCCAAACTCTTTTAGGCCAGTTTCATGCTTGATGATTAGTAGCATTATCTTTTAGATTATTAGATATTGTTTCATATTTAGTTGATTTTATGATGAGACTACTTGGTACTATTTACTTCATGTATCCATGATGATGATTATTATAGTGATTTCAATTATTTGATGATGATTAGTTAGATGGATTATCATACGTTTTTTCTTATGGATACTTACCCCATAATACATTTGTATGGTGTGCGTGTATATTTTCTTTATGTATGACATTTCTAATGTGGTTAAAGAAAGGAGTCATCATCACCCGCTAGTCAGGATCTACAGGATGCACCACTTCCTGCCATTGTCCATTTAGCTTAGTATATATGTGCTTGTACATGCATGGATTTTATGTAGATTTTAGGTACCATGTATTGACTTCCCTAAATTTCCAATATGAGCGTACCTTATCGCATTATCTCAATGATAAAAGAGGGGAGATAAGTTCTTGAGTCCAAATCCTAACCTTTAAACCCATTTGTCCTAGAAAATTAGGACAAGTATATGAGATGATTACCTTTTGAATGCATTATATGATATAAATTCATGATTATAACCCTTTAGTTTGATCTTGTATGTGATATTTTATGATGGGTTTTTGTATATCGTCCTATAGGGCTTTGGTGATTTTTTTATTTGTTAAGTCAAATTAAAAGATAAATTAATGATTTAATTTAATAGAAATTATTATGATATTTTCAATATTTAATTATATTTAATTAATTATGAAATTAATTAAATAGAAAGAATCAAATTTAAAGATAAAATAATAATTTAATTTTAGAGCATAATAATATTTATTTAATTTAATAATAATATATTTAGGAGATCATTTGTAAATAAATGCTAAATATTATTATTACTTAAGTTAATAAATATTCTATCAATTAACGCTTCAAAAATAAATTAAAGAATGGAAAAGATATTAATTTATTAAAGAGTTTTTTAAATTGCATAAAGTATGTATGAGATCAAAATATAATAAATTAATTAAAAAGAGAAGGCAAGTAAATTTAAATAAACATATTTAAAATTGCATAAAGGGTGCATGAAATTTCAAAAAAGTTAATAGGAGTTAAAAAGTTGTGAGCAAGGAATCCTCTTGGGTGATCGCATAATTAGTGCCCCAAATTTAGGAGAGAACTGCTTATTAGCATTTGAGGGTTCATTTTCGAGGGACTGAGAATTTTTGGAGAAGTAATTTTTCAAATAGAAGATTTTGAGAGAAAAGATTTATCTCACAATCTTTTGGGTGTTTTGCGAATTTAGCATCAAAACTAGGTAGATCCTCGTGTTTTGATCACCCAATTAATTAGGTTATTCAAATATTTTTGTCTTCTTCAAGACTATGAATTGTTTATCTAAAATTCATTTTGAAAAATTCTTAAATATTGTATTTTGGCAATTATTGGTATGTATGTGGGTTCTTCTACATATGTGGAGATTAAAATATCATTCGATTTAAAATTGAAAATTAAACTAGGAAGGATTTTAAACGAAAAAGAAATTTTACATTGAAAATTTGTATGGTTTGTCGTATTTGCCCTATCAGTGAATTGTTAGGTTATAAAAATATATATATAAATTAAAATGGTGAGAGGGTTTTTGTTTTTAAATTTATAGAAAAACTTATTATAAAACAAAATTTTAAAAAAAATAATAATTAGGGTGGGAAATCCTTGCCCCCATCCCCCCCATACCCACTGTGGCTTATTGAAAGCCATTTGTTGTCTGCGACAGCAGTATAACCTGTTGTCGTAGGGTTTAAGGTCGATAGGCCTTTAAAACATATGTCGGGCTTTATAAATATTGTTTTATTATTATTTTTTTAAATTATTTTTATTAAAAATTAATAATATTAAACTTAAATTATTATTTATTAATAATTTTTATTAATAATTATAAATTTAATAAATAATTAATGAATGAGAATATAATTATTATTTAATTTAATTAAGTTTAATTAATGATGGAGTTTATTAATGAAGTTTTAAATTTATTTAACTATTATTAATAATATTGATTTTAATAAAATTGCAAATTTTTTTACTTAAAAATTAATAAGTATTATTTTAATAATCTAAATAAATAATTACCCTTAAATTATTTTTGAATAATTGACTTGAAATCAAATTAGGGTAATTGTACATTTTATTCAAATATAAGAAATGGGTTAAATTGTAAGGATTAAGATGTAATCTTTTATACTTGAAACATACATTGAAACAAAAACTTTATACCTTACTGTTAACTCAAAACTATGTGCTTTCAAAATCAAACCAAACTATGAATTACATTGTTATATGTATGTTGTATGTGCTTTGGATTTAGGTTGACTAGAGTGTTGACCAGTTTTAGGGTGCCCACCAAAGGCTTGGGAGTTTTGTGATTGTGGTATTGTGATGATTTAATCTTGATCTTTTAAATTCAACCATGGTAATGTGTTGGTATGCTCTATGATGAGTGTGGTTATATTATTGGTTATTGCTTTTAGTGTCCTTGTGGGATAACGAGATGAATGTTATGACATATTTGATTCAACCTTTTTGAGTCTTCAATCAATATTTTTGGGATGCTTTCTAGTTGCTTGTAAAGAACTAATGGGTTATTGTGAATTATCTTTTAATGCTCTCTAGTCACTTGTATAGGACTGAGGTAAAATACTACGATTCTTTGATTTTTGATTTTATGAGCTTAGGGTAGGTTATCTATATGTAATGTCAGAAAGTGGCTTGCAATGGAGGTCAAGGCCCAAAGTGGTTGCCAGGGTAATGCATTGTAAGTTGTTTAATAAGTGAAAATACTAAACTAAATGAGAGTAAAATGAACCTAATAAGAGTCTTTGTATGTTCTCACCCATGTCTCAAGTGCTAGTACAAACTAGGATGGGAGTAGAGAGAATGCTTGGTTGCAACCATGTATCGTTAGTATGCCTTGTCAGTATGAAAGGATACTAGTTTCGCATAGATTCACTAGGGGGTCAAGGTCAAGTTAGACTGTCAGGGTAACTCTAGCGTTGATTCGTGTGAAGAAACTTTCCTACTTACATAGTAGATTTCCTATGTGTCTATGTTTTCCCCTAGGTCTAGATGTTGATTTATCTTGGAATCTTTGAGTTAGATTTCTTTTAGGGTTTTCTTGACTTAGATATTAATTTTGATTTTTGGATTGATTCCTATTTGGGACTTGAGACTATCTCCTCAACATGGTGGGAGTGGACCTTTTTGGGTTACCATGCGATCAGGTGGTAGTTCCTTTACTCTTACCATTGAGATCTGTTCATTGATGTTGTGGCTGGAGTTCCTTGTCTGCATTTTCTTTCATTCTATATTTATGTATTATGATGGATGGTTATATCTTTATGATGGATGATTTTACTTTTTGTATTGTATTTGTTTCATGGATCTGAAAGGGATGATCCAATCTATTTTTATAAATGTATATTCTTTTAGCCTTTCATACCCTATGATATGTACAGTGGATAATTGTGCATTCTGAATTTTATTGCCAAGTGGCATTTGGAACAAATGTATATTATTTAAATGGACTTGTACTTGTAATTATTCTTTCATGTGGATGTGGTATTTATTAGACTTAGTATTATTTAAATTTAAATGTGACTTAATGTCTTGGGATCCTTAAGGAATGTAATTTGTTATGTTTACTTCTATATGATTGTATGTTATTGCTTCCACTACTTTATGGTTGATGTGTATATTCTTTCTTTTTAAAAAAAATGTTTGAAAAACTTAGTATAACTTTAGGTTAATTCTTTTGGATCCCTTGGAGGGGCATTATAGTTTGTAGTTGGTAGGTAGGACAACTTATTTGTTATTAGATTCTTTTCTAGAAACCAACTTTAGCAAATGGTTCTTAGCTTGTTCTAATAATCTATAATATGAGTCAAGCAATTGATAAATATTAATATGGATAACTATAAGAGTATAAATCCTAGCCTTCCCTTGCAACTAGTTTGGTAGATATGAACTAGGAGATAACAGGGAGATTGTAGAGGTAGCATGTACTCACTTTATAGTAGAGTTTCCCATTTTTGGCAAGGTTGGCATATTAGCTATATTTTGATTTCTTATTAGATATCTTTACTAGATATTTTAGGGGTAATTTTATTGTAAAATAATTGATTTATTTTTTCAAGTTTCATTTAAATAGTAAACAAAGTTATTGCATTCTATCTTTAATGTTTGTATTGCACTTTGATGATGTAGGTTGAGGTCAATGGCAGTAATGCAACCCCTATTTACAAGTTCTTGAAATCAATAAAAGGTGGATTATTTTAGTGATAGCATAAAATAGAACTTCACTAATTTTTTGGCTGACAATGATGGAAATGTAGTTGATGGATATGCACCCACAATAGCTTTGTTAAAGATTGAGGTACTTGAAAATTATATTTTGTTATTTTGTCAATTTGTTCTATGAATATTTCACTTACAATCTTTTCAAACTAGTTTTATTTTTTTTATGACACATCTTATAGGAATAATGGCTAATATATACAACCTTATGTTTGCAAGAAGATATCAAGAAACTATTGTGTGTTGTCTAATGCATTGAGAAACTATGTTATAGCTATTCTTCCTATTTACACTAAACATAAGAAGCAATAATTTAACTAAGACATGGTTGTATTATGCCCATAAAAGACAAAATGGATTGGTAGTTACCATTCATAGTACATAATAATATTTTTAAATAATTGGAGAGTGCTCATGGCTCACTTTTTTAGTGTCATTGTTTGATACAAGTGTCTAGTTTAGGTTTGTCATGGTTTAGGTTTAGGATTTACATAATGCAAATAAAGCTATTCATGGATATAGATAAGCTAGTCATGGCTATAGATTCTCATGGTGTTGTTTAATTAATGAATATATTCTCCTTAAAGAATTAGAAGAAAGAAAACCTAAGTTATTTTGCTTATTTAAATGCCTAATGAATCTTGTTTATAATAATTTTGAATCCACTATAGTTTACCGTTGTATTTTCTTTTTTATATTCTACACAAAATGTCTTATACCATTAGTTCTTTTGTCCAACTTACCAAAAATGATCACTTCATAATTATTTAAATTTCTTCAATGATATGCTTAAATTTCCTTTTATAGCTATGCTAAATAGTGCCATGAGTATTCAATCTATGGTCTTGTTACTTGCAGATATGGCTTCCCATTGTATCTATAAAGTTTAGAGGAAGTTGGACAAGGTGGGGGTATACTAACTCTAGACTTATTTGTTGATCACTTCTTCATCATCCTATAGTCATTTTATTCCAAGTTCTCAATTCTTTTCCTTGTTCTAAAAATGAAATATTTTATTTAAGATTCATTATAAGTTTAAGATAGAGCACCATATTCTAGAAGTCAACTTCCCCCTATTTCACTTGCCTTTGAAAACTAGTCTTCAAGTCTTTGTATCATTTTTGGTTGGGTAGCATGTAGTAGTGAGTAGATATTTGATGTGTATATGAACAAGAGTAAAATAATAGTAAATAAGTTAGTTTTTCCTACAATTTGTGTCTTTGTGTTAGCAAATCAAATAGGGGATGACACAACTAGATTAGGGAAAAGGTGATTTATGATGGATTCTAAATTTGATATGGAAGTTATATCCATAGGCTAAATTATCATAAGTTGGTCAACTATGATCAACAACACATACAATTTGGAGATGCAAGTACAAAAATTGTTGAGGAATAGGTCCTGTTATATCATCACTCTCCACAAAAAATTGATGAAGAAATTAAAACTTATTAGGTCAACATGAATGGAAGAAATTGATCACCTAGTATAAGAGCACCCACAATAAATGATAACTCATCAAATTCCTAAGAACATATAGAATAGGTTAGAGCTATCATTTAGGCATCTAGACCAAATTGTAAGACCTAGTTCCAAGATTGGCACATTATAAGCCCTTGGTCAACTATGGTTAAAGGTGGTCAAAGGCCTTAAAAACTTAGGATTTTGCATACTTTCATGTTTTAAAATTTTTTGATCCTATTTGAGTCATTTTTATTAGTTTCATTACATTTTGGTTATAATTTGCAAAAAATGCAAAATTGCTCAAAAGTTGTCAAGCAACTTTTAGCAACTTTTTGAAAACTAATGTAGAACCAATCCCAATGGCCACAAATAGCTTTGAAATATTTTTATGATCATTGGAAGGACTATAAGAATCCCTTTCAAGTGGGTGATAGGCAATAAGATATATTGACACATTTTGAATCAATAAAATTACCCTATTTTCCTGTAGTCTGACTATTGTAACATGGTGTACAGGCCTGTATGGATGCTCAAGAGGTTGAAACACACATTTTTGGATATTTGAATGAGTTATATTTCCAATTCATTTTTTTTAAGTCTCTACCTATCACCAATCTCAAATTATTCATATTTTTGCACTGGTCAATCTGAATTAGTTGCTAACCTAGGGTTTTGAAGGATTTTGAGTCATAACCAAGGGTTTCACCATGGGAATCTAATGGCCTTTGGTGAAATCCTATTATTTTAAATGTACTATAATATTCCTTTAGTTTTAGGCTTGTAATTTTAGGGAATAATTAATGATTTGATGTCTTAAGCATGCAAGACCCATGTGCATGATAGGAAATGAATGTAGCAACTCCCATAACTCATGCTAGTTTTCTCATCAAGGCTTGGAAATTGGTTTTTTCTTAGTTGTTCTTTTCCTCACATTTTCTAACCATTTTTTTGTAGGTTGGAACTCTAAAAACCATACTTTCTTTAGAAATGGAGATCAATTAGGCCTAATTGCCTAAGTGAGACACTTGACAAACCCTACCTTGTTTATGCTTTCAAAACCTAGTGTTTTAGTATGTATTGTAAGCCCCAAAAGGGTACTAAAATGTATGATTTATTCCCTAGGTTGTGTGGAGTTATTTGCAATTAGTCCAATTTTCATCAAAAAGGGCTACTAGCCCTATTGAGTGGTTTTGCAAAGCAACTATGTGTTAAAAGTTGCATAGTTTGATTTTAGCCATTGAACCATTCCATTTATGACCTAAATATACCATTCCCTTGTGTATGAGTCTCCCCTAGTCATTTCATGAAGTTTAGGGGTGTTGTGCCAAAATTGGTCAAGTAGTGCAATTTGAGCAATTTGTGATAAGTTGGATTGTTTGTATGGTTCCCTTTTAATTGGGGGTTTCCTTGTTTGGTTGAGTTTTTTTGATAACCTAAAATCATCCTTGAAGTACTTGTGGTTGGTTCTTACACTTTAATCATCATAAATTCATTTGGTTGACAAAACTTCAGTGAAGAGGGTCTTAGGACCAGTTGATCATCATTTGATCTAACCCACTAGGCTCCATTACATCACCACCTCTACTCAAATTTTATCCACATGAACCAATATTTTTCATCTTTACACAAGGTTTACCTTTTCTTGGTGACATAAATACCATACTTTGACTAGTCAACATACCAATTGCAAAAAATGATGGCTTCATCCAATTCAGCAACTTTAACCTTATTGTTTTCAATTCATTTTTTTTCACTTCAATTGTGTTTATTGTCCATGGATAACTCATTTCCTTTGCATTAAGAGACTCTAATTCTATATTATTTTTGGTCTTGCATTGACCCATCACCATCTTCTTGTCATCATGAATCTCTTGTACAACTTCATTCCTCTGATTGCTTGTCAAAATAGTACTTGTTGTCTACACTTATTTTCCCACCAAAAATTACTTTATTGATTCAAATTGTGTACATCACAACAAAAAAAACCTTCCTAGGTTGAATAATATTCAACTTATAAGCCAATCCTCTTGACCTTACATATTCACCTCTACTTTTTCGATCAAAACACAACTATGGTTGTTGACCTTCCAAAATTGCAAGAAAAGTTGCATGACAACTTTTTGACAATTTTTGCAACTTTTCAATATTTCCAAACAAATGACTTCAAATGCCTACCAAAACTTGATAAATCATGCAAGAACTCTAAAAAACATAAAATTGAAGATTTTTGGTCAACTCATAATGTTGACCAATGTTGACTGGCCTACAACTTGCCCATAGGCCTTATTACAACATGCAAGAAATTTTCCTAAAATACATTATAGGATTCTTGAGATTGACTTATTGCAATGTGTCAACTTGGACACTTATTAATCACCTAATCTATCCAAAATTTGATGTTTGACCATCTTGTTTAGGACTTTGGGCTCATGCACCACTACCCCACTTTGGCTTTTTGTACATCGACCATATAAGAATTCCAATGTTTTATTAGATTTAACAATTTTGAGTTTATTGGAACCTTGTCCAACTCTTCTACTTCTCCATCTTGCATTTCTACAAATTCTTTCTTCTTCTTTTTTCTAGTGACTAGATTTTGGGAGGTGATACTTGTAATGAAATCTTTGGCTTCTTCTAACTTTTGTCCTTGCTTCCTTGCAAATTTTCTTGTAGATATAAACATTAAATAAAACATGTCCAATATTTTTTGTAGATATACACATTAATTACACCAAATTTTTCTTTCAAAATCATATGTTTAGATATAAACATTAAGTATGTAACATGTCCAATAGTTTTGTAGATATATTTTCCTATGAAGAAAGACCACGCGTGGCAATATGAACCCAAAAAAAAATAACAAGACAATTGCTAGATTGTCATCTCAGTTCTGAAGAAAAGTTGATAAATGCAATTGTCCTTGCAAAAAGTGTAAGGGCTTAAATAATCAAAGAATTCTAATCACAATAACCCAGAGTCATTGTAGGAAACATTGTCACATTGAAAGGGGCCATGATTTTCATCAATTGCTAAATGTGGATTTCAAACTAGAGGAACATGGAGGTGTGAATATCCAAGCTGAGGACAACACTCCCATGGAAGATGATAATGTGCCAAAGGATGTGATTAAATAAGATGCTATTGGTGCAGCTAATGAAGATGCTCACGATGATAGTACTAGCGCATCGAATAATGATGATGATGGTTGTCTTGATATACCTACACTTGAGAAGGCACACAAGCCCTTATACAAAGACTCCCAAACAACTCTTCTCTCTACTATAATGTTGTTAGTGAAATTGAAGGTTATGAATGGTTTATCCAATGTAACAATGTCATGTATGCTAAGATATTCCATTCTTGTCATCTTCAATGTTAGCATACCATTACTATTCATTAGATTAACAATTCATATTTGTTGTTGTAGGTTGATAGGTGAATTTTTGTTACCACCATAAAACATTCTACCTCATTCATACTAAGAATTATATATCATTATGAACGAATTGGAATGAAGTATCAAACATTACATGCATGTCCCAATGATCACATTATATATCATAAACAACATGAATTTTCAATAGAATGTTTTGATTGTCATATTAGTAGATATTGGTTAGATCAAATAGAAAAAAATGTGCCTCACAAGGTTCCTCAGTACATTCTTATTATTCCATGTCTTGAATGATTATCTAGGTGCACTAGCTTGGCACAATTTATGGATTATCATGCATGCAATAGAATTCAAAATGACATTATGTGAATGCTTGTTGATGGTTCTACATTTAAAGAGATAAAAAAAAATGGCCACACTTTAAAGTAGAACCTCATAATCTGAAGCTTTCATTGGTAGTAGATGATGTCAATCCATTTGGAGATATGAGATTTGTTTACATAGTGTGGCCTATTTTTGTTATTAACAATAACATTCCTCCTTGGATGTCCATAAAGAGGGAGCACGTAATATTGTCAATGATTGTCCTAGGTATTTTTTTCATTTAATAGTTATCTAAATTAATTTATAAATAGTACATCAAAATGGTCATAGTAATTATGTAATGTTTTTGTTTATTCAATTACTAAGTAAGTACCAAGTTAAAGATATGAACGTGTATATTGAGCCCCTTATTGATGAGTTGTTGAAGTTATGCAATAGGGTCACTATGTATGAAATCTCTAGACCAATAGGACAAAGATAATTTCAATTCCATGCAATGCTTGTATGGACAATATAAGATGCCCCTGGGCTAACTCATTTTTGCAGTATGTTATATTGTTAAGGTCAAATATTTTTGGTCTGTTGTAGTGCTTACACATTAATTTTGTATTCTTAAGTTGTGCATGATATTTATACATGATCCAATTGTGAACTCATGTACTTATCTCTTTCTGATCTCTCATACAATTACTTTTTATTTGTGGGATATTGTTGAGCTATCATTTTTCATGATGGTTAATGACGGAAATCCTTTCGAACTCCTCCCTTAAAAAGTTGATCTGAGATCAAGTCCAAGGTCTCGGGCAATCTTGCAACCTACTAGAATCCATTCAATTGAAGATAAATGTGTTTGTTCATAGGGAGGCCTTTGCTGGTTTGAACCAATTTTGGATAAGATATCAATTTTCTTGTTGTTTCAAAATTAACCACAAAAAGATATATATTTTTGGTATTTTCTATTTTTTAAATGAATGCAATTTAACAATGCAACTATATGAATTCCTAATTTAACCAAGGGTTAGCAAATAAAATAACAAAGATCGGCTAATAGGAGATAAAATCAAATAGCATGGAAGGGAAATTCCTAACAGACATAAGCCACAGTAACAACACTTTTGCGAGTTAAATCATTAAAAAGATTGGGTAGGAAATGAATCAAAGTAGGAGAAGTGCTTCCTCAAGTCCATTGATGCAATTGTCGATGAGGATTTAGTATAAATGAAAGATGTTTCACTTCTTATCAAATCACAAGGCCATGGAAAGTGCACTCATGCGAGACAAGAAGCTATGTAGGAATAATAATGTGATCTCTTCTCCAAGTCTATATGTCAGCGGAATTCATCAACATGTGACAAACACCAGAACTAAAATATCACACAATAAAATCAATACAACAAAACTATTGCCTCGATTATCATCATGAAGAAGAATCCACAAAAATAACACACTCTGACAAGTATAACTACACTTGGAATGAGAGCACCAATAACATATATTATTGCATCAAATAACAGGCTAGAATACATGTTACATTCTTGAATTTATAAGAAATCATCTCCTTAATTTGTGTTGAGAATGAGAGATCTCTCAATGTAACATATGCTTAAAACTAATAAAACAAATCTAATTATGTACAAACTAACTCTCTAAATGGTGCTAAGTAGGACCCCACCCTTTTTTTATCAATTAATGGGTGCATGAACATTTACATGGCTTAAAAAAAATAAAGAAGCAATAGATAAGAGGAGGGAAGTTGTAAGAGGATCTGGGAATCATTGGAAGCTCTAAAAATGGAAGCTTGGCCTTCTCTTAATGTATATAGGAGTTAAATTGTCATCAGAATGTGTTTCTAAAGCATGGAAAGCTCTAAATTTGGAACTGGTAATTAATTGTCAGCACACCTCTGACTTCTTTAAAATTTCTAGTGCACTTTTGGAGTAGCGCATCTTGCGCACCTTATGCACATGCATACCTTGTGCACCTATAGGGAATTTGTGCAAGGTGCTTAATTCACCAAAAAATCCAAGTTCTCTGTTTGAAAATGGTTTCTAGGTTTTCCTTAGATGAGGTTTGGGAGCACTCTTGTGTACTTATTTTTCCCCTTTTCATGATTTATACCCTCTTTATAGCCCAACATTTTCATAGACTTGAACTCCTTCTACTTCTTCTATCTAAACTTCTAAAGTACATGTGTTGAATATTATCATTAATAATTTCATAAGATGACAAAATTGTTCTGGTTCATGTGTCCAACCTTTGTATCTCTAATCTTCAGTGTAAATTCATGAATCAAAACTTACGTGTGACTCCTTAGATGAGATCTCTATTGTTGTTGATAATGAAGATGCTATGATGATCTATGCACTTTCTTATGTGCCATACCTTTGTGTTATGCACATCTTTGTGCACTGCAAAGTCTATTCCTTGATTTTTCCTTCTCTTTGACTACCTGATCCTTCCTGGTGATAGACTAGGTAGTCCAAACTATCCAAAATGATCAAATGTTT
The DNA here is from genome assembly GCA_028749045.1 of Cupressus sempervirens. Lineage (NCBI taxonomy): Eukaryota > Viridiplantae > Streptophyta > Pinopsida > Cupressales > Cupressaceae > Cupressus > Cupressus sempervirens. The sequence goes on from CM053784.1 coordinate 440,154,974, forward strand.
TTAAAATTTTCATATCTTTTTTAACAAGCTTTTCTAGGATTTTTTTACACATTTTCGGAGGTCTTCTGCTCAAAATGTCAAGTTGAAACTTTCATCAGTCCTAAAATTGGGTAGCCTAAAGGCTCACTATTTTAGGGATTGAAATTATATTTTTAGTTCTTCCTTCCAATGGTGTAAATAATTTTGAATTTTGAGCTCTAGGTCAAAAGTTATAACCCTGACAAGTTAAGAATGACTTTTTATCTGCACAAAGAAGCAAACATTAGTTATCTTATTTTAGAAAACCCAAAACAAACCCAAACTATAAAAAAAAAACCTAGACCAAAACACTCAAAAACAATTAGAATAGTTGATCCCCCCCCCCCCCAACAAAGCCTTGGAATTCACAATAGCGCACCTAGCACACCTTGACAAGTGTGCTAAGTGCACTAAATAGTCATTTTAAGGCCATTTCAGCACAGTTGCGCACCTGTGCACCTAGGTGAGGTACACACATGCGCATGTGTGCAACTGTGCACATGCATGTGGCAAGTACAAATAGGGAGGGGACTTAATTCCATGCCTTGTTTTAAAAAGGTGTGCACATGCACACCTTGATGGGGTGCACATGTGCCCACCCTTAATATTTCCTTAAGGTTTTTGAAAGGTGTGCATGTGTGCACCTTTCCCTAGGTATGTTAGTTTTGGACCCAATGTGCACCCTTTAAAGGTGCACACTTGCACATGCGCACAGGTGCACATCTCCAAAGGGAGATAAGTACACGATTAAAACACTTAAAATCTTCCAATTTTTCTCAATTCTAACACCCAGAACTTGTCCAGTTAGAGACTAGGACTTGATCTAGACTTAGGACAAGTTCCAAAATGACCTAGGCCCTGGACTAGGGGTCTAGGAGACTAAAAAAAACTTACAAGGGGGTCCTCATTTCTAGGAGAAATGGGACGTGCATTGTGAAACTGCAACAAATATAAGTGTGTCAAAGGGAGAGGAATAGAGTAATTAGTTATCATTTCAAATGAATATGAAATATGAAGATGCTACATTAGTTAATTATTTTCTATGATGAATTTGAAAGAGAGAGAAGTTCTATCTAAGAATAGTCTTATGTAGATGAATTTTGGATTGAAGTTGTCTATAGAATGTATTGGCTTTTATACCATCTTCATACATACAAGAAAACTCTAGTAAGATTTTTATTTTTGTTGAGAAATCCCTTTTTTCTCCTAACAAATTTTTTTAATATTTTGATGCTTGTGAGAGCTAGGAAACTAACTAATAAGTACTACAAATGTAGTTCTTGTTTTCAATCAATTGTATTAAGGAACTTAGCAACAATGTCTTGTATTACACTCTTGGAAGTAGAATATTGCATGGTTATTTTAAATAAAATATTTGCATGAATATTTTTTATGTTTATGTATTAGAAGTGTGTGCATTTATCTAGACAGCTCATATTACATCTCAACAACATTTTGTACTTCAAAACTTTTCACTTATCATACAAAAATTCTTACTACCTCTTTCTTTGTTTATATATTTATCTTATAAACAATATTCCATTTTGGTTTATATCAGGTTAAAATTGTTCATGGGTTTTCCATGGGAGGAGGTGCAAGTTTTATAGGTCCAACCACATTTTCAGTCATTACAGAAAACACTATGAGTTGTTTTCAACCCAGATATGAATTTTATTAGCACTGTAAATGATGAAGATTGGTAAGTCTTGAACACATTTGTAAATTTAGTTAGTTGCATCTATGAAGCAATGAATTCTATCTTTGTGGGTCATGTTCATACATAATGCATATGTGATAGGTGGAAACACTTAGTCAACAATATTAACTAATCCAATCTTGGAAATTTTTGGTTATCTTTGTCAACAATATTAACTAATCCAATCTTGGCAATTTTTGGTTATCTTTTGTATAGTTAATAACCATTGAGCTCATCTGATGATTCATGGACAATGTAATGTGGTCATCCAAAATAAATTCTTAGCCCGTAATTTGCATAAATTTTAATTAGAATGTAATCTTATCTTAGAAATATCATGTCTATGCAATGATTGCAATAGGTATTTTTAACTTTTGTGGTTGAATTTGGATTTCACACTGACTATAGCTTCTCATACATTCTTTCACATCTTCTAAGACATCTAGGTACAAATCTATTATCATGTTTGCACAGACACTATTGAAGTTTCACTTAATATGATCCAATGTTGCCTGAAGTTGAAGACATATACATGTTTGAAAGAGATGATGCAAGCAACATCTATAACATCAGTTGGAAACTACATGCTTTCAGTCCAAAAGGAAATTGAATATGAGAACTAATATATAAGAATGTGTGCTTTAAAAGTATTTCAATTACTTTTAATTGAATTCATGGATGGCTAGTGAAGGAATGAAATACCCGCTATTAAATTTTAAAAAAATTCTTTGAGAATAATCTAACAGTTTCTCTTGTTCAACTATTAATTATGCAAGGAAATATTTAGCATTAACAGGAGGCATGGTTTGATGGGGCAGAGATGGTTGCAACTAGTCTTGCGACTCATTATGTTCTAAATAAGGTATTTTCTTAACTTTTGATGTCTATGTTCCTCAACTAATTAAAAAAAGCTTTAGATATATGAAAGGGACTTCTTTCCTCTTTTCTTGTTACTGTTTGCACAATCAAGAGTTTCCTTGCTTAATTCAATTTGGTTTCTCTATACCCAAGATGCTCTTATTCAACAATCATCTCTTCATCCCTTACTTGATTCATTTCTTCCTCTTCAAGTTCTATAATTTGTGCAATGAGAAATTATTTTTCTAAAATCACCTATTCCTCACTCATCAACTCTTCTGCAAACCTTTCAAGTAGATCACTCAACACTTCATTTCAAAGACATTCAAAAAATGGATTAATATATTTACTTGTAGCTCCCTTGATATTCATTTTTATCTTTTCCTCTCAGCTATCCCCATGTCTTTACAATTAGTAACTTTTGGATTAGACTGTGTACTTATTTTTAATATCAATGTTTTGGATCACACCTAGTGATCCATCATTATGATGCATGTAAGAAATGCTATTAGATTATGTGTGGATCCCCATGCCATCATGGATTACTTTTGGCTCAGAAAAAATTGTCTTAAACCCATTTTCAACTATCTCTCCATCATCTACTTCCATGATTCTAGGTTCCTCCCTATTATAATGAGCCTTAGAGGGGTTCCTAGCAATATTACTATTCATTTTTCCAAGGTCATCTACTTGATCCTTAAGGAAAATATTGTTAGTTAGAGATTGCATCACAATTTTTTCACTTTTACTAATGTTTATTGGGCTAAAGATGTCATTTCATGTTCTCAAATGAGTATGATCATGTACAATTCTTGATATATTAGGAGATTAATAGGTGCTTTATCCAATCTCTTATTACTTGTAATATCAAATTCATCTATTTCACCATGGTAAAATGAGGGTTTAAGGGTCTAGGTTCTCCTACCACTACAATTTGTAATGGTTCTGGGTTTCTATTTAACGGTCAATGTGAAGGTGTACATCTACTTTTTCTGAGATGTCATTATGCAAGATCCCTTTGCAACTTAATAAGGCTCCCCAATTTGACCCAATCTCATTCTTTTTTTGAACTAGTAGCCAATCTAGAGTTACCCATCTAGAAAGAGCATTTGGCTTATATGTGAAAGAGTTAAAGTATGTTGACCATTTGATAAAATGGAAATGATAGCCTCTAAGGAATCTAATACTACCATACATAATATCTTGGTTGATTTCCTTATTTTTTATAGAATAACCAAATTTTTTGTTGCCCAAGAGAGAGATACTTACGTGATTAATAAATTTATTTTCTTACCACTTTTTCATATATGAGAACTAATATTTTTGTCACTCCAGATTGGCTCCAATAGAAAATTTTGCACATTGCATCCTTTTAAGCTCATCAACATGACTATCTAAGCCTATACTACCCTAGCTAGTTGTTTTTATCTTTGGCTCAAGGATATTATACTCATTAAGACATGTGAAATACTAATACCTTATTGAAAAAAGTTGATATATTGCATGTTTTTAGCTTATCTTTTTTTTTTTTAAGTCACATTATTGATATTCTTTGTCTTTGTAGGTTCTAAGGCATCAAAAGAAAAAGCTTATGGTGTTTCAAATTTATGCCTTGAACTAGAATCATCAAGTTTCTTAGTGCAATATCCAAATTGGTTGAAAGAAGTAGCAGCTATGATTTTTCCTTATATTCTAATTCTTCCAAAGGTTTTTAAGATTAACTTGTCCTAAATGCACGGCTATATGCTATCATCATGTGGCCTACATTGTGATATTTTCTTGTTGTTTGTGAACATTGTATTAGATTAATATGTTCATTTTATTTATTTTATCTTCTCAAGATCTCTTTACCACTACTTCTTTTAATTGATTAAGAATTTCATCAAGAATTGCTTCACAAAGAACTAATCAAAATGAAGATCAAACTTAAGCAACTAAAACTCCATCATAGGGTGGAAATTAGGATTTCACTGGGAATTTCTATCAATTAGGGATTTTGATTGAAATAATAATCTTTTCTTAAATTGCACAAGGAAAGTTTCCAATTGAGGTTGGAGATTCACAATTTGTTTGGACAAGATTTTATCAAAATTCCTATGGTTTCTTAGAGTTATCATCTAAGCATTAGTTGTAAACATGAGCTTGCAAGGATTTTTAAAGATGAAGCTTGGAATTTTTCATGAGGATGATGGAGACAAGGTGATTAGTATTCCACAAGTGGCCGGAGTTTGACTTTTTGATTGAGAGAATCCTTACACTTTCATTCTTTTACTGCTCAAATGCTTCACTTCTCACCCCCTCCAACCTCTATGTTTCCTGATTTTTCTTACTTGAGACTTGCAAAAATATTGGTAAGCCAAGACCTGCCTAGGCAAACCACAAAACTGCCAAGTAAAAAGGTATCCCATGGTTGTCCATCTGCAATGGGGTGATGGAGTGAAGAGATGACAACATGTACTTTGACTTTGTGTGAGTATTTATATATTTACCCAAGAAAAGACTATTTAGGGCATCATGTTTTCCACGTTCAAGTACACAAGGTGATAAATCTTCATAATTATTGCAAAACTAACAAAGGTGAAGATGACCTATTTGAAAATCTAAGAATTGAGTTTGAAAAATCTAATTTGGGAATTTGATGTTGATATCATTAAAGTTGAGGAAGATTACACTTTTTTAGTTATAAATTTTCTTGCATTGCTTTACAATATTCTTAATGTGTTTTTGATAATAAGTATTTTTTAATGTAAATTGAAATGACAAAATATTTTAGATTCTAGTATTGATTTGTGGCCTTGCCCATGTAAGTGAGCTCTATTATTTGTAATTCATTTATGATTTGGCTTACTATTTGGTGTTGCAGATGATATTTAAGGGCACCAAAATTTCACATTGGTCATCAGTAAACTTCACTCAAGGTGTCCCTGCTAGAGCAATTAAAGAATTTTGTCAAAAACTACCTAACCTGTTTAAGCAATATGGTGTGGTAAGTTAATGACGGGTTTATTATTGCATCACATTCACAAATCAACTATATACATATTCAATTAGAGATGGTTATCTTTTATGTAGTTTAAGCCATCCTTTTGATATTGTTTGTGTATTGGGTTTGGCCAGTGAGGTTAACCTTTATCATGGTACTTGAATTGTTTGTAGAACATGAATCCTCTACAATTAGGACCACCTTTAGATGAGGTACATGGAAATGTTGATGGTTTGGTAAGACATCTACTGCGGATTTATATGAATAAAAACAAGAGTTGTCTTGAACTAATTATGTGCATTATGCCCCAAATAGACAGCAAGCATATATATGGTTTGTAATGTAATTTTGTCAAGATTTAGATTGTTTTTAAAATCACCAAATGAAAAATAGAGTGTTACCATAGAACACTATACTGATTTTATTTTGGCATCAATTATAGCTTCTATAAAGAAGATTTGTGAATTGGATTGGACTTGGGGATTTGGACTCAATTTGCTTGGTGGACCATGTGAAAAAGTGTAAACTTGAAAACATTTCCAATGTTATATTAAAAATAAATGCAAAGGTGGATGTTACTTCAGAATCAAAAGATTTTTCTATCTTAATATCATCTTTAGTATTAACTAGAATGGACCATGTGAAAAAACGTAAACTTGAATACATTTCCATTGTTATATTAAAAATAATTGCAAAGGTGGATGTTCCTTCAAAAGGAAATGATTTTTCTATCTTAATAGCATATTTGGTATTAACTAGAATAATTTGACAATTGTTATTAAATAGTTAGGAGGGATAAATTCACTATTGATTGATGAGGAGAGGAAAAATTTACCTCTTATATCATAAGTACCTTCACTAATCATTGGTGCTTGTATGCACCCTAAAATGGTCGCCTAGACTATGGGCCCCCATTATTTAATTTATCAATTTATCAAATTTCCTAAATCAATGCTGTGTAATATTTTATTAAATCAATTCAAATCAATTTCCTTGATCAAATTCAATTTGTTTTATTTCTAAGGTTGATCATTTTATCCTAAGTCTTATTTAATTAAAAGAACTTGCTCTCTTTTAATTAAATAAAATAAGTCCCTGTTTAATTAAAAGAAAACCTCTCTTTTAATTAAATAGTTCATCCACATTTAATTAATTAAGAGAAAAACCTCTCTTTTAATTTAATTAAATATTTCTTATTTAATTAAAAGAACTTGCTCTCTTTTTTTTAAATATAATAAGTCCCCGTTTAATTAAAAGAAAACCTCTCTTTTAATTAAATAGTTCATCCACATTTAATTAATTAAGAGAAAAAACCTCTCTTTTAATTTAATTAAATAATTCATATTTAATTAAAAGAGCTTTCTCTCTTTTAATTAAATAAAATAAGTATCCATTTAATTAAAAGAAAGCATCTCTTTTAATTAAATAATTCATCTACATTTAATTAATTAAGAGAAAAACTCTTCTTTTAATTTGATTAAATATTTCCTATTTAATTAAAAGAACTTGCACCCTTTAATTAAATAAAATATCCCACTTAAATCTCTTTTTGATGAAAAAGGAGTTAAAACAAATAAAAAATTAAATAAATCTTTTATCTACACTTAATACGGGACTTATCTTCATCCTTTCTCCACTTTCTTTTAAACCACTCCATTTTTCTCATTGGTGGATCTTTAGTTCACATGGATCATTATTTCTCCACCCTTGGTTAAATCTTTTTCCTCTCAATCTAGATCATCCAATCTTCTTTATAAGGGAGAGTCCTCTCCTCATTTTAGAGACACCCATTATTATGCTATTGTTATGTTGCAGGTTTGGAGAGTGATTTTTGAAGAAAGAGTTTTGAATATTAAAGCTTTTGTGGAGAACTTCTATCTTCTTGTCTCATTCTCTCTTGCATGCATGGCTTCCATCATCATGATCCATACTTTGATTTTCATGTTAGCTTAGATCTTGCATTGATAGATTAGATCTTGCTTTCATAGATTAGATCTGCATTGTTATTTCTTTTCATAGATTAGATTTCATTGCTTGCATTGTTTTGCATTGTTATCATTTAGATTAGTTTTTTTTCATTTCCATTTGCATGCATATTAGATCATTGAATCTCTTGTTTTGTGGTGTACTTGTATGGGCACAAACTAGGTCAGACTGAGGGCCTCCATTAAAAACCCCTACACTCCATGAATAGGGAGCTATGAATCGCCATTCGAGACCTCATTTTTGAGAAATCTTGAATATTGTCATGCCTAACCACTATTTTGGATTTTTCTACAAATTAGGACCTTGTTGTTATAAGATTTCCTTCAGTTGTTATGTTTGTAATTTTGAAGTATTTGGTTATATTACTGTCTTTGAATGATGAGACTGATGCTGAACGTATTTTTTGTTTTGAACTATGTTGTTAGCAGTGAATGTGATTTACGATTTTGCGATTTGAACTAGCATATAAATTTTTGCATGTTGATTGGGTATCGATTATGTTTATAATGTTTCAAACTCATTGTATATTGCATTTTGTTTCTTATTGTATGATTAACTTGACGTTGCAAATACATTTAAATGGTAATATGTTGTATGCATTCAAAATTCTTCATTGTACTTTCTTATACATGACTGCAAAGGGATTAAATACTTATATTATGTATACCCTTGAGATGGTTTCATTTTCATGACTCATATTAACTTGTTATTTGAGGGAATCGCAGTTTGCATTTCATATATATATATATATATATCCGTTCGATCACGCTCTTCTCTAATTGCCCCGTCACTTCCCCCTACCATTTCTATATATATATGTTTTTTTTTGTTAAAAGGATCTAACACCCTAACTGGAGGTTGGCATATACATTTCTATTTGTTTTTAAAAAGGTTTAATTACCTCTTAAGTATTAAGGTAACCCTAAATGGGTATCAATTGCCTTGAGGGAGGAAAACATAGTCGTAGTGTTGAAAGCCAAATTCATGGTAGTGGACTTGGTACTGCCGAATACATGGCAATATGATTCATTTGGTGTATTGAATGCTTGTTCTGGGTACTTATGGTACCAATGGTTTAGTCAGCCATTTCGTGTTATGAGTTGGGTTTTTGCAGATTATGGGCCAAATACTAGACCGCATTGCTCTGTTTGGTTTTACATCTATGATCTTGTGCTGAGATATCGACATTATTATGGGTGTTGGTTGGAAGGGAAACTTGCATATTGGGTTTAGCTCGATGGAGTTACTCCTCAAAAGTTATATGTTGATTTGTTGGGTTCTTCAGCTTCACCCCATTGTGAAGTCATCAACGAGTTATGTGTGTTGGGATTGTAGAGATTGCTTACTGGTTTTGGATTTAGCTTTTGGGCTTTGGCATCGAGTTGGATTGAAGAGAAATCTTCCATCTTCAGTATTACAAGTAGGGGGCAATTTCTTACCCTTCTCTCTCTTTCTGTTTACAATTGCAATGTTATTTCTATTGGCATGTTGTAAATGGTTATGAGTTTTACATTTTGTCTATCGACACTAAAAGATGGATATGTGCAGAGCATGGCACTATGTGCAATGCTTAGCCCTACATATACCCATCTTTGAATGTGGATTTAGATAAACTAAGTCGGGTGTTGCTTTATGTATATATTTGTTTGGGCTTTGCCCTAACCATACATTATATCACCAAGTTGAACCCGGTTGGGGTTTCATATTTGCGACAGTATATATGCAAAGTGTTTAAGATTGCTTATGGGTTGACGGCTTTGACAGGGCCAAGCTCTGTGGAACCCATATCTTAAAATATTTAGATATGAGAGGTTTGGCCACAGTCACAAGCTTAAATTTGGTTGCAAACTCGTGACTGATTAGGGCACAGTTACTTTGTTTTATGATATAAATGGTTAAACGAGGGTTATGTTATTGTTCTTTAAAGGAAAACAGTGTGTTCAAATCCTATAGCTTGGTTAATTTATGTATTAAAAATAGTAACTTAGCAAACAATATGTGACAATTTTGGAAATGACATTTTGTCAAACAGTTAAAAAGAAAGCTCGATTCAAATAGGAAACTCCCTGCGACAGCATAAATTAACCCATAATATATGATGGAATTGAGTTATAAGCCATTGTAGTATGTTTGTGAAACTATTCGTAACTGAATAAGACATTATCTTTATAAACAAAGTCAAGGATAGATTCTTGTAATATCGACAAGGTCATTATGTGAATAGTTTGTGTGCTTCTTATAGTTTGGGGATTTGCATCCTAATTACTTTTGGTTATTGGCAAGATGTAAGTTACTTTGCATTCTTGTGAAGTGCATGTTGAATGGATCTCAGATATTATATTTTTATATGTTGTTATGGTTATAGCTGGGTGGTGGCTTATTATCAAACAGTGGTAAAACTTCTACAGACATTTGAATATTCAATGACAATGCAAAGGATCTTTTATTAAAGCATTGGCTGCATTTGGATTTAGTTATGTTTAGTTTAGGCTATGAAGTATCTTAATAGCATTTAGGGATTGTTTTGAGATAATTTGTTTGAAATAGAATCTTTTTTATACATATATATTTCAGTTTATGATTGAAATGGAAGTTGTTTCATTTGTGAAGCAGATTTATGATATATGTTCGATGATTTGTCAATTAAAGTAAGAATATCATATGTGTATTGTTTAATTATCTTGACCAATTTGAAGGAATAGCTTAGTTTGTTATAAAAGTAGAGATAAGTAGTATAGTACTATGACTGGTAAGTATTGTTAAACTGATGTAACAGTTTAATTATATTTACGAGATTGTAATATTATAGTATTTATTTCTGTTGTTATAATAAACTGAGTTTACTTTCAAAGTTTGGTAGTAGAAGATGAGATATTAAAAGATGAAGAATGTAATGTCATGTGAAATCTAACTGTTATTCATTGCATGTGCATTCTTAGAATATCTGATTGATGTGTATTTTAAGGATAGCTGTAATGAACATATATTCAGGTGGCTGAATATCGATTTATCCTATTCAGTTAATTAATTCAGTGATAATTTTAAGATGAATTGGGAGGGTTAATTATAAATAAAAGATAATTGGCCTTACCTATGACTTTAACCAGTAAGGTTAAGTACGGAGAACAAGGCAAGTCTTTATTGCATCATTTCACGAGTACTATAGAGAATCCCACTATGTGTTGTCTATGGGCTTACCATATATGGATGCAGTATCTGAGCACCATAGTGATGACACCTCAGTATATATATGGTTCATTAACTGATTATTCTTAGTGCGGGTTTAATTTTGCATTGTTAAGAAGATGTTACTTCTTGCATAATAAATTTTAGAATTGCACTATGTTATGTGGTTCAGATATCTGCATTATGGTTTTATATATGTTTATTCTAACATGTATGTAGGAGGACTACGCTTTTTAACTTAGTGTGTACTGAGCCAGGCTCTTTGTGTTGTGTCGCATTTTGTGTATGTTTCAGATATTCAAGTTGAATAACTAGTGCTAAGGAAGACTATTGAAGTTACTTCTTGAAACTGAATTTGATAATTGTAAAGTCCATATATTGGACTTAGCCGTCTTTGAATGATATTGTTCTTCATTATTGTACTGAACTCATTATGTATTAACATCATTATGAAAATTTATTTAGATGATATATTCTTATATTTTGAGGTCTACGAATTGAGAATGATTCAATCACTGTACTTGTTCTTGTAATATGTTGATTTAATTTTATTTTATTTTAAATTTCTTTCGTGCATTATGCTTGTTCTTGGTTTTCTAGTTATTGTTTTGTTTAGAGTAGCATTACAAATATAATGACTCATAGAAGTGTGCTCACATTTTAGGCATACAGTGCTAACATCTCACATTCAAGAATTGGAGATGATAGTGGTCCATCAATTTTATCTGTAAGTACCTAAATCACAATTTTTTTTTTGTCATCATGGAGTGTTGTCTAAAACATAATTTAGTGTCAATGCAAAGAGCCACTAATGGGAATGTTATCTGTGCCAATAATATCAAAATATTGTTGCAAATATGGACTGGCCATCTTTCCCTAAGTATAAAGCAATAGTTCACACAAAAAAATGAGGGTGTAAAATATTTGAAGATCTATACTTGGAGAAAGAGGATGAGCAAGGCCGCAAAAAAACAAGAGGGTTTTTCAAGTAATTTCTTCTAACTAAATTAGTTAATTATTTTCTATTTTTATTGTTAGTGTTAAGAAAAATTTTAATGCACCAATTGCATTTGACTTTGTACTAGAAATGCCCTATCATTTATTCTTAAAGAGCCTTCTTTCTTGTATAACTTATTTGATGTGTAGATTTGTATTCCTTCTTGCTTCTATAACTCATTTATTGTACATTTTTCCATGGCTTTAGTTTTCATGTTTTGTGTGCTATTTTTTTTTCTTTTTAAATTTTCCAGTTTCTTCCTTTGAACAATGTGTCTTGTTTCACCACTTTGTCCTTACCCACATCTTTTTTAAGCTATCCTAGTCTTCTATTTATTCATTTTATTCTCTACTAGCACTTTTTCATCCTCATGATGGATCACAGAATGTGATCTAAAATAGTGATGCAAAAACTAAGACAATCAATCCTGGAGCTATCTTCATCAATTAATGGATTGTGGAAAAATTATAAACTTTAGTTGATATAAATATTTTCTTTTGGAAACTATTCTTGGGAATTTGAAAGGTGACATGTTACCTCTGAGGGAAATCCTTCTTGATAATATTGCTTAATTCTATTTTGAAGGTGGTTTAGTTTAGGCATGACCTAAACCACATTCCCCTTGAGGGTAATGCTTCTTGATGATATTGCTCAAGAAATAACTATGCATATAAAAGTTAGTATAAAGGCTTTACATTTGGCATAAATTAAAAATCAATTTAGTCAATGCAAAGGAAATTCCTTGATGATATTTTTGAAGCTCTATTTTGACTATGGCTTATTCAAGTCACAAATCTTATACATTTGAAAGTTTCTATTTAGGCTTTGTGGATTTAGTAAGCCTTTGAACTCCAATTACATGTGGAATATATAACTTCTAATGGCAAAAGGTCTACCATATAGGAATTATAAAAGATATGATTTTGACAACTAATTGCAATGATTGATTTTTCCTGAACTTGGTAGCAACATCTTTAATTTTGGCCTTCACAATGTTAATGTCAATGCTTGACCTCTTTTCAGGTTTTCTTGCAATCTATTGTAATCAATATACATGACAAAAAATTATTCACACTAATTTTGTTCATCGCTGGCTAGAAAGAAAATATGATTAGAGCCCTACCATAAGGGATGTTAATGTCCCAAATGTTATAAGTTGGCATTGCACCAGTAGTTATGGTAATATTTCTTAAGAAGAGACTTTTTGGGGATGTTTTTGGCCACCTCTAGGATTATTGACTTATACCCTTTTTCCATTTATGTAGAAGATAGAAGTATTTCCTACGTGGATTTTTTTATTCCAAAACTCATGATTTTTATATCGTTTATGGTGTTTTGTTCTCCATTTAAGAGAGTTTTTTCTTGAGGCAATAAGGTGTATATTAAATTTTGTGGGATGGCAATGCATGATTACTTTTGGTAACATTTCCTTTCTTTCTCCTTTGCATATGGGGAAGGCAAAATTGGATACCATCTCTACAAAGATCCCTTAAGTACAAGGGATTAAATGAATTTTGTAATGATATCCTTGGTTTATTTGAGTTGGGGGGAGCATTTTTGGGCCATCCTTGGTTTATCTGAGTGAATGTAAAATGTTGTTAGGCCATCCTTGGTTTATTTGACTTCAGGAATGTTCTTAGGCCATCATTAGTTTATTTAGCATATGATATTTTTTTCTATTCATGGATGGAAGTGTTGTTTACTTGGAAATTTTTTTTCTCAAGAATTTATAATTGTTTTATGAAAGACCAATATGGTGTTTTCTTTTTTCCTTTTATGTTTCACTGCATTTTTTGAATGGGGACAGTGGGTTGTTCGATGAATTATTTTGGGGATGACAGTCCTTGAGATATTTACTAGGATGGTGGGGGGACAACATGAGAGAGAGAGAGAGAGAGAGAGAGAGAGATCTACGAGTTAATGAACAATAATTTAATATGACATTAAAATGATGTGAAATGATGTTTGTAGAAGCTCGCATCCAAGTGCATTCAAAAAGGAAATTTTTCATTTGCATTTCTTACACAAAACCACAATGTACCAGACCATGAAAAATGCACCTTAATCTCTCTTGCAACTAACTATAATAATTGACTCTTATACCATATCAAACTTTTGAAGACTAAACTCTTATGAACAATGAAATTAAAAGTCTGGATCAACTTGTATCCATGTATCTAAATCATGATATATTTATTGCTTCTTTCATAATGCTATCATTATTTATTTACCAATAAATGTTTTAATGTTTTTTTTTTTTTCAAGGAATGTTTATTTATCAATAAATGTTTTAATGTTTTTTTTTTTCAAGGAATGTTTGGCTGTTGGAGAGATGGGTTAAGGAAGTTTGAAATGCTACTATATGCCTCAGGGATGCCCCCTATAAGTTTCATGTCATCCCCAATTTTATGGACATGTTTTTGAGCATTTCCAAATTTTCTTAAGTGGGAGGACAGCCCCAAAAGTCCCCTCATCCCAAGGCAATTGATCATTTTCATTTATTTCTTCTAATTTTCCTTTTTCACTCTCATTTCTGACTTTAGATTTTTGCCTATGTTATGTATTTCATATTTTGTTCAACAAGAGAAGGGAAACATGATGCAAACCATTAATCTAAACAATAATAGTCTTGGTAAGTATTTTTTTTCTTTGCAAAAGGTGTGTAGAGTTCTATGTTTTTAGTTGTATAATTTTGTACTTATTACATCGCTAGTGATTAATCTTTATAGAATTTTCTAAAGAAAATGTGGCATACATTTAAAGTGATAATAGTATGGAACTAATATAAAATAGTTTGAGTGGAATAGTAAATTAGTAATGATATGGAATGGGTAAATATGAAATGGTTTGATTAGAATAGAAACTCTTGTACTTTCAGAGTGTAGTTTTTTCCAAAGAAATTTACAATGGCCTTTTAATTTTGCTTCTTTTTTGTGATCATTTTAAGTGTTTTTTTATTGCTACAAGCTAGTGATTTATAACTGTATCCTCTCGTCACTTACACAATATCTAACTCAATAGAGGTTTGAAGGTTAAAGATCCCATTAATATAAAACAATACTATACTTAGCTTCTAATAGATCAGGGGAATCGATAAACCTATTATGTTGTAGGGGCCTTCACTGATTCTAAACTTAGATGGAGATTTAGAATTTCCACTTATTATATGAAAATGTTATATTTAATTTCTAATAGTCCTAGGGACATTGTTGACACTAGATTTTTAATGTGTAGAAAAGGATTTACATAAATGTGTTATATGTTATTTAGTACTTTTCCTATTTATAATGATTTTTCTTAAGTCATTTTCTTTAGTTTAATGCTTGCAATATAAATTCCTCATGTTCCTTGGTAGCTTTTATGTGAATGATCATGATTCTAGTGTTTTGGGATGCTTTATTTTCCATTGAAAATCATTCAATGAGGTCCCCTATTTTCATTTAATGGATAATCATATGATATCATTATGTTTATTTTTTGATACCCCAAGCCTAGATGACTTCATGATTCCATGATTTTTGAATCTTTTTGTGTGGTTAGAGTTTGTTAAAAATTTGGTTGCTAAATTAATGGTAGTTTTAAGCATCATTATGTCATATATGCCATCCAATATGGTTTTGAGGGAAATGTGTTAATGATGATAATATGGAGTATCCATGTTTGTTGGTTATTTTATAAATTATTCATACTTTAGTTGTCATTGAATGATTATTTTATGATTCCACTTTTCTGTATGTTGATTACATCATGATATAAACAAATGATACTATTATATTAAGTTTTTGACACTCATGGAAAGTCTGTAGTCTTGAAGTTTCCATTCTGATGCTTCTTTATTGAAGTCTCTTTCCATATGATTCTGACTGGTATTGTAGAGCTAAATAATGCTCCAACATGCTAAGAGGTGTCCTCCAATGATTGAATGTTGGGGACAAATGGGCAATCTCTCTTATTGGAGGCTTATCTTAGAGTTAATCTATTTATTTAAATTTATTGACAATGGCCCTTGTTCCCAAGATATTGTATGTCATTACCTGCATCATGTAGTTTTATCACTGCATTTCACATTTTTGATACACACATTCTCCAACAACATTTAGCCCTCTTATTGTGGCAGGAGTTGCTACAATTTATGATTTTTTTTCCTACTAAAAAGCCTTGCAAGTTCTAATAATAAGAACTATCTTCATCCAAGCCCAAGCGGTCTTCCCCTGATTGGGAATAGGCCAATTCACCAAATCTTAGCTTCTCTTGCTAAAAGCTATGGGCCACTTATGTATGTCGAATTCAGTAGCCACCCTATTTTGATAATAAGCTCTATAGAGTTAGCAAGTGAGTGTTTCACAATGAATGACAAGGCTTTAGGATCGAATCCTTGACTTTCACAAGGGAAGAATTTGGGGTACAATTATTCAATGGTTGCTTGGGCTACATATGGACCGTTTTGGATAATTGCTTGAAGGATTTGTGTTCTTGAGCTCCTCTCTCCCAAGAGAATCTAGTCTTTTTCTCCCAAGAGATCCCAACAACTTTACAAAGGAGTCACTTCTCTATTTGAGTAGGCTTAGCTACAAAATAGTGTTAACATGAAAAGGTTTTTCTCCTTGAACCTCAAGATACTCATGTATATGATCAGTAATGATAAATATTTTAGAGAGGAGTCAGGGGTATCAAAGGAGATTATGTCCAAGGTTATTGAGGAGTCTTTTGTGTATCATGGGTGTGTTAATATTGGGGATTATATTCCCTGGTTGAAGTGGGTTGATTTACAAGGGTATGAGAGGGAAATGATCAAGGTAAAATCACATTTGGACTTGTATATGTAGACTATATTAGAGAACCTCATCCATCTATAGCCACTTGTAGTGCCATCAATATAGGTCTGTGAACTCTTATCTCAAGGTGGTGGTAGACCCACCAAAGGCCTGAAGATAAATATCCAAATTAATCACTGACCAAGTTTTTGTGAGTGATTACTTTGGATATTTATCTTCCACTAATTATTATTTTAAACAAATCATCATAGTCAAAATTTTGACCAATCTTGTTTGACATTTCTAGCAAAGTTTGTTTGAAATTTCAACCAATGCATTGGTTGTGGGTTTGGCATGTTGGTCGATGAAGGACCAGCATTGGTCAAACTTTTGACCAATGTTGATCAAAATTTCAACTAATTCATTGGTCATGGGTTTGGCATGTTGGTCAATGAAGGGCCAGCATTGGTCAAACTTTCAACCTATGTTTGGTGGACATTTCAACCAATGGTCCTCACACCAACAAAAGCCTTTTTTGACCAAATGCTTAGTCGAATATCTAACACATATAAGCATTGGTCAAAATTTTGACAACAAAAATAGTGATGCAACTATTGGTCAAAAATTTGATGAACATGGGTCAAAAATTTGATCAATTTTCATCAAAAAATGAGTCAAAATGTACTAGTGACCATCTCCAATTTGTATTATATATGGTATTGTTTAATAAAGATCAATAGAAAAAGGTGATGCACTTTGTTGGGCTTTTTGTTGATCATATAATGTTGCAATAATATTTGCATTTACACATCAACTTAGATAAAATAAAATAAATGTATTATGTAATTTACAATTGTTGGTCTCCAAAAAATGTATCTTGTGTGTTCAATAAATATGAAAATGCAATTCAAAATAAAAAATTGACTAATCTTCTTATAATTGTACGAAGGAATATTTTATAGTTAAAAAATACCATCTATTACTCAAGTATTTCATTTGTAATTATTTGGTTTAGATCAATGGAGAAAGATAATCAACACCATCGAGTACTTTGTTGATCATTCAAACCTACAACATAATAAATGTCCATCATATAAAAAAGAACTCATTTTATATATAAATTGTTAAAATACATTTGTACAAATGCACTTACCTTTTATGCATAATAACATCTCTTTCCTCTTGTATTCTTATGCCTAATTGATTGGTGAGCTTCTTTTTCTTTCTCTTTCTAGATCTTATAGAGGGGAACTAAAAATTTCTAGGCTCCTTAGCCCGTTTGTTTGAGTTTTTAGACATGGCATTATGTTTTTGCTAACTAAAATGACTTTTACACATTTTACTTGGACTAAACCATGGTGATATTCATTTCATAGACATGTTCTCTAAGCTAGGGATTGATTCAAATTTGGAAGAACGCCTTTTTTAAATCCGTCAATACACTGACTAAGCATGATTTTTTCATCTTCTCTAGTTGGTGAATTTTGAAGCAATGAATTTATGTAAATTGAATTTTAAAACTTATCATTGGAAGCATTAGATTATTTCCAAACATCTGTAATAGAAATAAAATGATTAAGTTAAAAATATATATATAAATTCTTACAATTCATAATAAAATCATGGTTTTTAATATTACCAATACTTTGAGCTTCACCAACTATAACCCCAAGCATATCTTGATCTTCTAAAGGCATGCAACCATCTATAACTAGAAAAATAATTATTAATTCTTAGAACCACAAATCATTTAATTATTGATTGTAAATATATAAACATTACCAGTCATAGTATTTTCATTAATAGGACTCCCTCTGACTTCATCATTTCCATTAACCAATGAAGTCACATCATGTGTAATTTAATAAAAATAATTTAGTAAGTTCTAAAAAATAAATAATCATTAAAATAATTATAAAACATAACTAAAAAATGAAACTTACTATCAATTTGATTTTGTTGGCTTATTTTTTTTCTCTTTAGAAGATCTAGAACCTTCAGTAATGTTTGCACTTATTTCCTCTTGTTTCCCACTGACAATTACAAAAATGTAAATCTGGTCCAAATTTCCTTATGATGTACCATTTTGTTGGATCAATTTGACTTCTTATCCTGTGTATCAGGACTAAGAATGTCGAGATAACAATCTAAATCTGCTATTGTTTTTTATCTCTCTAAAGCAATTATGTAATATCTTTCTTTTTTGAAGTTAGTTAAGAAGCCAAATAGCTACAAATATCTTTTGTTTTTATAGTATGGCTCTACCCTATGGAAAAGTGTATGAATAAGCCAATCCATTCTCCTTGTGCATTTCTTAGAATGATCACTTAAATAGTGACTCTTAATGTGAAAATGATATGACTATATATATGCATTTGTTTCTTGGTTTACATCACGAAAACTTCAAAAAATATTTTCCCACATCTCTATACAAAAAAAAATGATGTCTAAGCATATAATATAAAATTAAATGTTAAAAGACAAATAAAAATAAATCATGTAATAGATATTTAGATAGACTTACCAATGCGATCATCATGATTACACCAAGTTTTCTAAAAATACTCAATAAATCTCTTTTGGTCTTTAAATTCCTCCATGATTTTTTTTATCAAATGAGTAATGGTGACTTCATTTTCACTCATTGCATATATTATTTCACCTAATATATCAAAGATTTTTGTTCCAACATCCCTATTACTCACAAACCTATAGTATAAAAAGTAATATTAGGTGATGGTATAAGCATGTAAGTTTTCTTATAGTTTAATTAAATTTTGGCATACCTATAAACACTCTTCAACCATGCTCTACATACATGCCAAATACATAAAAGTACTTAACAATCAAAGTATGATCTGCAAGTTATATTATAAAAATTTGGTAGCATTCTAATAAAAATGATTGTTAAATATTAATACATTGTTCACAACTAGGAAGAATATATTTTAAAAAAATAAAAATTATGCAATCATAATCTTATGTAAATATAAACTAAGTCTAATAAAACCTGATTGCTTCAATCTCAACAATAATATAATCTGTCATGAATTCATTAACATGCCAATCTTGTTTGATATGCTTCCCTCTTTCGTAGACTATGGTTATTCAGTCATTTATATCCTCAACTTTATTTCTTGATGATATGGCCCATGCAATAGGTACACTAGCCTCATGTTCATCAAATACAAGCAATGTATATAACTCATATTGCACATAAATAAACAACTAATAAATATTGATGAGATATACCAATAACTAAATGAAAATCTAAAAATACTTTTATCATTTTTCTACTTACACCGTATTTATTTGTTGAGAATGTTGAATCCATTACAATAATTGAGTTATGTGAATGTTTCACCATCATTTCTCGCATCCATGGTGTTTGAATACCAATGATAAATCGAACATTTTTGGCATTGTTTGATTTTTTATTGTAGAAAATGTTGTCTTTCTCCTCTAGAAGTTGCAAAGTTACTTTTTGAATCATCTTCATTTTTTGGGGGTAGAATAAAGTGTACTTTTTTCCATGCATTTAATACATCTTTTTCTTAACAAATATGTATCCCTCTTATTCATAAACTTTGTCAAATTGTGATCTAAATAATGTTTATTGCATATGATGTCAATCTTGACACCCATTTGCAACAAGGATTCAATATAGGACTTACATTCTTTTGATTACCTTGGCACAACACTACTCCTTGGATCACCAAAAGCGTCCTTCTTTCCATGACAAAATTCATGATTAGCATCCTAATAGCTAAACTTGTTATATGTAATTATTACAACATTTGGTCTTCCATACATAACCTTAACAATAAAGTGGGTTTGACACCCCTTTTATGTGTAAAATTTCATATTATTTCCTTATTTTCAAGTAACTTATTTCAGTTATATGTGGGACCAAAAGAACAATGATATATGTTCATGCATGTAAAATTATGTATATGTTAAATCGTATAATAAATGAAAAATATGAAGTTGACATGCTTATGATTATATTAGATACAAACAAACCTTAAATATAACTTGGTAGTGTGCTTTGAAGCATTTGTTGAGTTGGACTCTATATGCAATTTGCATATAAATGGTGTTTCGGTATCATTCAATAAGCCTTATCCTTTAATAAAGCGAGGGAGTCTCTTAAGAGGGATGACAACACATGAGTCCATCACTTGAGTGGTATCATCTCCAATGAGTGTCCACTCTAGGTCAACACTTGAAAAATGATTTCTTTCCTTGAAAATTTCTTGCACATCTAGTTCAATGAGTAATTTCCATTTATTCCTTTTAGTAACCCTCTATATTATTAAAATATGTAGGAACAAATATATTGATACCATTAACTATATTTAATATACTAATATTTATAATTATATCATTTTTCTAAATAAAATAAAATTTCATATTTCATTATTGAAAGGTTTGTTCACTATTTTGTTGCATGTAGATCTAGGAAATTCTATTCTCTGTATTTTCTTTTACTTTGATTTAATAATGAATGACATGGTACTATAAACCTAGGATGTAAATGTAATGATATAAAACTAGGATCAATCATTTTATAATAAGTTAATCTTTTTTTAAAATTAATTTTTATATTTTTCCAATAATCTTTTCAATCAATTATATGGCATATCTAAATACAAGAAGAGAAATGAAAAATAATAATCATAATGACATCCTAATAAATATGGATGATTTCATTTTTATAAATGTGTTTAAATGAAAAAAATTAAATTGATTTTATTTTAATTTTATTAAATATTTATCAAATTATTAATGGATATTAATATTTTAAAAATACATATTATAAATTAATTATAAACATTTAGCAATATATTAAATTTTAAATGGTATATGTAATTTTATAATAAAATACCATATGAATTTTTTATTTAATTTTAACTAAAAAATAATTAAATAAAAGTGCACAATTATTTAAAATAATTTTAATCATAATAATATTTAAATATATATTTTATTTTGAATAATGAAATTAAAAAATTAATTATGTGTTTGTTCTTATGGCATATTGATCTTAAATTTTTTAATAATTGAATACTTTTTAGTAATGAAGTAATAAGAAAGTGACTAGAAAAATAATTTAATTCTAGCTATAATATTTTATTTTTTATTTACAAATGAAAGTAATTTAAAATAATTAAGCCGATAGGCTTATATGTGGGAGCTTTGCTCTCAGTTTTTTATTTTTTTACTATAAAATTGTTAGCCCTTCTCCCATTTTTATTAAGCTGATAGTTATTAAGCCGATAGCCTTATATGTGGGAGCTTTGCTCCCAGTTTTTAATTTTTTTCACCAAAAAAATTGTTAGCCCTTCTCCCATTTTTATTTTTTCCGATAAGAATTAGTTGTGCATATCTATTTTTTTTATTTTGGAAACTATTTAAGTGAATTCTTGTTTTCTTTCATTATAGAAACAAATTATTTCATTATGTCATGCCCAAAATATAAGGGTAAAAACACACACAAATTTTTTTTTGTAAGAACTATGATCCAATAAGATAATACAGTCGATAAGGTTTAGATGTTTAACTACAATGGAATTAATTGTCCGAGGGGTTTAAGATTCAGATAGCCATAGGTACTGTGAAGCTAAATGCAAGATCACCATAGATAATTAACAGGGTTATGACTCAGTTTGATCATTTCGTAAAAGAGATTATTTGGGTGAATTGAAAATCTCTTAGTAAATCCATTAATGAAATTAAACAAATAATCTATTTAACTAAATTCATAATCCATCAATTTGTTTTAATGATACAAATTAATTACGAGTAATATACCACTAACCATAAAGATGTTCTAATTGGCTAGTCCCTCTTATTAACTTAATAACTTGATCGACATTACAATCTAAACCATTAAACATATAAGGGAATCTGAAACTCTAGAAGATCAAATAAAATTTTACTATTCAACCAAGCTAACTACGTGTATAAATTTAATCAAAACCTAAACTAACTTATTAACTTATCATTCACAATTGAAATTGATGTCTAGAATAAATTCAAAATTCTATAATTTAATCTAAACTTCATTTGAAACTATCATAAATTTAAATCCACATTAATAAAGCCCATAGTAAACTCAATCTAACAATACTCACAATAGTATAAAACTAATTAATAAAACATTGAAATTATTTTAGTTAAAACATTCAAATTTCAAGTTAAAACTTTTGAATTAGAACTTAAAAAATAACCTAATAACTAAGTCACCAATCTAACAACAATTTAAAACTAATCTTATTCAACACTTATTAATAAAATTATCTAAAATTAATAAAAGAACAATTAATAATTAAGATACTATCATTGTTAAATTAACTTATAATCAAGTTCCTAAAATACTAACACTATTTAAAAGCCACATTAAAAATATTAACAAATCATATTCTAACTTAAAAATATTATTCTACTTTCTACTAACATGAAACATCTACAAATCTAACTAAAGTCTTAATGTTACTCTTATTCCAATTTTAAATATAAATTTAAAATACTATCTTAACATTTAATAAGCTATCCTAAATCTTCATATTAACTAATACTTAACAATTTACTAACAAAGAAATATAATACTAAAAATAGAGATAAAACCCTATGCTACTAACCTAGTCTACAAACTCACACACTACACAAACAAAAGCAAATATTTAAAAAAACAATATACATTACCCCCCCTCTAGCTACCTACACCTACCCCCCCTGTACCCTACCTAGGCATGCCCATGTGCTGTCCAAGGCCTACGCGCAGTAGACCTGTCCCCCTCACCTTGTGTGAGTGAAGACTGGGGACAACGCTTAACATTTAAGGGAGGGAGCACTCAAACTTAGTTTTTTTTTTTTTAAAGGATTTATATGTGCTATAAAACTTCCTTTTCTCCCCCACTTTGAAGTGGCATGCGTACCTTGTTATAGGTAGGGGGAAATTTTCCATGCCTAGCCCTTTAATGGGAAGGTTAAACAAGTTGAGAATGGGGGGAAGGAAGAGTTAAGTGGGTGGGATTTAGATTTTTTTTTTTTAATTAATTTTAAATAGCTAGATAGGGGTCCTAGGAAAGTACCTAGCCCCTTTCTATTCAACATGGAGTTTAATGCTAAAGTTTTATGGGTGAGATATGTCAACAAGATATCCACTTAAATATTTGAATTTCAAATGTAGTTTATTTATATTTCTTTTAAAAGATTTAATAATGATTTTTTTAGTTGCAACACAAAGAATAATTCAGAGAATATTCTCTGTGACTCATGGGGGGATTAAAATTTTCTCCATACATTTTCTAGAGAGGTTATTCACTCCTGGAGATGCACATTTTATTTTGAAGCCAATTTTCTAATTGATGATATATCTTGTTTATTGCCATGTATATATTTTTTTTCTTAAGAGTGAATTCTAACCTAATGACAACATAGATTTCTTATGAACAATATTCTAATCCAAGGATGTGCATAGGATTATACTTTTCTTTTCTCCTATAATTCATGTTTTATCAATCGTCATATATTCAAGGTGTGTGTTCTTTTTTTTTTAATTTCAGAATTTAAGGTGATGCATAATTCTTGATCAACTTGATTCTTTTGTCAATTATGAAACTCAACAAGGAGAGGAATGGATATGTTGTTCACAATGTAGGATTGTTCATTTCCTCTTAATACATATAACATTGAACTAAAAACTTCAACATATCCAATTTACTCATCCTTAACATATTTGAAAATTTGAAGTTCATAATTCAATAACATTATCCATTAATATATTTTCTCACATCCATATGCAAAACTTGAAATCACATAAAAGCAATGCAAGGAGATTTTCATAATCCTTTTTCTTTCTCTATTATTCATCCTAGTTCAAGGCTCCATCGAGAAAGAACCAATAAAAAAACTCGATGTCTTTGCCAATACATCAAAATTCAAATACATTTTACATAATATTACAATTCAATTGAATTCTCTTCCAGAGCTTTCACAAGAGATCTTTACCAAAGTCTTCAATGCATCAAGAAAACCATGGGAGAGACAAGAACCAACATGGAGGTAAAACAACACAATAAGATGAACAATTCAAGCATGCATTCCCAACCCGGTTTTGCACAATAGGTTCAACAATGAACCAAAATAGGAGGGAGGTGGATTTTCTCAATAGGAGATGTCAATCACCATACCATAACATAGCCCTTTCAGAGCCAACATTCAAGAACTTCCATTCTTTTATAAATGCTCTTTCGGGGCCAATATAACAAGGTTATTCATTTCTTCCCTTCTTCAAGAATTCAAAAACTTTCATACAAGGTATGGGATGACAAGTAGGGGCCCATACACCCTACCCTCTTTCTCTCCTCTCACCATGAGAGGAGACTCTACACTATTGAGGTCCAACTAAGGCCCTTCCCCCATACACGGCCACTTCTTCCCTATCCAAGGGTGAGTGATGCCAAAACAATCCCCATGAAGTCTCCTCAAAACACAAAACATCAAAGCAAGCATGAGAATAACATCAAAAGAAGGACAAGTTAAGATCCCTCCCAATCAACCCCAACACACAAGCAAGCAATACAAAAATAACACAATGCCTTATGCATGATTCAAGCAAGAACAACATGAATAACAATTCAAAAAGAGTGAAGAACTCCTACCTTCACAAAATGTTATGGTAAAATGGTAAGTTGAGAAGATCTTTTCCCTTTTCTTCTTTCAATCTTCAACTTTCTCCAAAACTAGAGATTGGGTAACAAAACCAAAACTACTCCAAAATGCCTCTAAGTATGATCCTTAACTCAACTAGACTTCAAGTAACCTCAAGATGGAGTTTTGGGTCACCAACTCAAGTAAGGAAACAATCAATTTTCGCAATCAACCAAAAGTAGAGTTTTTGAGTGACCTTAAAAGTCAACCAAGGAGGCTAAAGGGGTGGAAAGTACTCCCCACCCATACCCTTACCCCTAGGGTGCTTAAATTTAATATTTTTAGGCCTTAAAGACTTTATAAAACCCATCAAAAGCTAGGAGAATATTAAGACCAATTAACAACCTGCAAAGAAAGACAATGCAAAGATAGCACAATTTTAACAAGGGGTTTAGTTCCATCTTTCCTTGAGTTTTCCCAGCTAAATTTCCTACACACTCATTGCACACATCAATAGTTCAAGAAACATATGTATATATGTAAAGTTACGTATCAAAAAATTCATGTAAATTAAAACATCCATTTTCTACAAATCAATTGTTCATCTCATTCTATTCATTAAAATTGGAAAAATCAAAGTGTTAGTTCTGCATTCATTCACTTCATCATCATACATGTTTATAAAGCATTAAATGACGAAAACAAATATATGAAAGTCAAGCATCACACATCATAAATAGCATAATAATGTTCAGTGCATCAAATAATGTTCTGACATATTGAGACATGAGTATCAAAATAATTATGTATCATCGATGCTAAGATGGGTCGGGGTGAGGCCTCATGCATTAATTGTGGAAACTAAAAGAGTTTCTAATTTTGACTACTATCTTTTTTATTTAATTCTTAATCTTATGATTATTTTTGCTTTATAAAAATAATTATTTAGTTAAATCTAGAATAAAAATATCTTATTTACGATTTTTCTTTAAATGATTTTACAAATAGAGGAAATTAGATATTATTGCCCATTTATTATATTGAATGTGCTTTAAAAAAATTTAATTATCACTTATAATTAGATTTTTATTTATTAGTAGAACTTGCCATCATGTACTATAATAATTTTCTCATTTTGACCAGTGATATCAATTTATTATTATTTTTATCAAAACAAACATACTTCTTTTAAAGTTTAAATTTATAATTATTATTTTTTATATTTTAAAATTTTCATTTATCTCTTATACTATTGGTTCAAATTATTGTGCCTTATAGAAACGCTTTTTATGAGATCATTCAATAAAAAATAGAAACTTCCTCTTTTTAACAATAATTTTCTAAAGAGAACCTTTTATTTTAGATAGTTCTAAAATATGTATTTAGTCTAAGTGGATGATATTTTAATCATCTCAAAATAATCATGGGTATAGTAGAAATATGGAAGGGCAAGCTAATGCATGTGAAGATTGTAGGGTATGAAAAGAGGTGGGTGGTTCCTATGGTATATTTCTCATTGGCTTTTTCCCTTCATTAATAACTTGTTCAATTATTGATTTGATGGTGATGTGTTCCAAGAGGTAGTGTTTTCCAATTGTATGATTTTTTTCATTCTCATTTTTCCTAATTAACTATTCATTTATCTCTCTAAATTAGCTTAGCTCGATTCTGTGGGAAGTTCCATGTGATGGGTTGGTAATTCATGTATGTAATCTTAAGAGATTTGTTTATATTATTGATATATTGATTTTCATTTGATTTTTATTTTTAATAGTATTTGTTTGTTTAATTTTATTTGATATTTGTTTTTTTAATTAAAATAATTGAGTGTTTAGTTTAAACTGGATAATAGTTCTATATGATCTTTTTTAATAAAACTTATGTGTGATTTTACATATGAATGTTAGTTTCCAAATAAAAGATTATTTTTATTAATACTATTCTATTAGTTTAGTTTCTGATTTTGACCAAATCATATCGATTTATTCATATTTTTATCAAAATAAATACTTTAAATTGATAATTAATATTTTTTATTTTAGAAGATTTGTTTATCTCTTATGTCATTGATTCAAACAATGTTCCTAATAAGAACATTTTTTAATGGAATCATTCAATAAGAAATAGAAACTTCCTTTTTAAGAAATAATATTTTGCAAAGAAACTTCAATTTTAAATAGTTTTAAAAATATACTCATTTAGAATGTCCAATAAATGATATTTTAATCATCTTAAAATATATGTTAGCAAATATGATATTTTTTCAAGTAATCTTTCGTGACTAAGAGCCAAAGAGGCAGAGAAATTATTATTTTTGTCATTTCATTAAATAATTTGGCAAAAGACTTCCTATCTAGAAATTGGGCCATGGACACTTAGTAGGGAGCAATGCAATTATCAATGCAAAGCAGAGCCATGGAAAAAGACATTTTCCAAATTTTCTATGTTATATGAGACTATGTAAGGAGACCACCACTAAATTCTTGGTTTCCTACATATACATATATTCTAGGAGGATCTTGTTGGGACATGTAATGATGGAAAAGGTAGGTGAAAGACTCTCAACCCTAAACAAAGTAGAATTTTTTATGAACATTACTATAGTTTATCTCATTTCTAAGAGTTTTTTCATATTTAATCAAACTTTAATTCATGATAGATTGAACATAAGCAATAATATTCTCTCATTTAATAATTTTGTGAATTTGCAATTTATTTTGTAATATATCATTTATTTTTAATAAATTGAAATCATTATCGTGTATTTTGCTTCTCCATAGTTACAAATAAATTTTTCAAATGTATGTTTCTTTTCAAGCACCAAACAAATAGAAGAAATAATGAGTTTTATTTTTCCTACAATCAAGATAGATTTCCTCCTATAAATTATCTAGATTAAAGAATAGTTTTGAATATACAATTAAACAATTAAAACATGTTTTTCCTAATATACTTAAGCTTTATTTTGAATGATAGTTAGATAGAATAATTAAATTCACGTTGATTAATTAAAAGAAATAAAAAATAAGAATAATAACATTAATTAAAATATTTCACATATGTACAATAATTTTTTTTTAATATATAACACATTTGATTTCTACTAAAAATTAACTTTTATCACAAAACTAAATATGATAAAATAAAAAAAGAATGTATAATCATTATTAAAATTTACTTATTTATGATATAGTACTGTTAAGATAACATTTTATTGTTAAGATTATAATATTGTAATTGTAATTTTATTAAACTAATATCATTAATTTCATTCTAAAACTCTCCTTAAACTAAGACAAGTACTCACCACTATGTGACACTTGTTAGCTTATGCCATAGGAGGTAAACTTACACAATAATTCACTTTGATAAATAACAATTAAAACTTTAGACCAAAAAATTTAACATTTTTTCAAGTTTTTAATTTCTTATGAAGTTCAAAATTTTGAATGTATTTATTAAAATGAGAAATGACTTTTTTTTAAAATCTTATTGATTGAAAATAACAAGAAGAAAAATATTTTTTCAATCTAAAATTAACAATAATTTAAAAGTAGAAAGTTTTTAAAATTTGCCCTACATTTTTTTTTGTCTTCTTGCTTATAGTTTTTTAACATGCACAACTTCTTTCTTATGAGAGACTATTTCTCAAGAGATTTTGTATTTCATATCATAATTCTCCCACTATTGTTGCATAGTTTGTAAAACAAAATTTTCAATTTTATTGCTTCTAATTTAGTATTTCATTTTTAGAAATACTTGATTTGAAATTAGAGTTTAATTTTTAGAGATTTCTTATTTAGAGATTATGATTGAATAGGGATTTTGCTTTGGTAGACAACTCTTGAAGAGAATAATTTATGGATAGGTTTTATTTATACAATATTTTAAATTTCAAAGATCCTTCTAGAGGTATCTTATGAATTAGTGTTTATGAAAGTTGAAACTCCTATCAGCTCATTGTTGAACATACAAAAAATGTGCAACTGCTAGTTTAAATTGTATTGATATATTTTTGAAAGTTTGATATATTAAGTTTAATTAATATATTTAAAAATTAAATTATATGAAATTTTTATTTTAGAGTAATAATATATTAAAAAAATTTATAATGACTTAAATATCAAAAAATTCTCACATGGAATGTAAAATGTGTATAAGAATTTATTTTGAAATGTATTTTGATTTAAAAATAGTAAAAAAAAATTAATATAAAAAAATATATAAAGTAGCAATATATATATTATTGATTTTTTTAAAATATATCAAAATCATTTTATAAAATTAAAAAAATAGAAAAATGAAATAAAACAAATTTATTTGGAAAAATTGGTACTTTTTTAAACAAAATTTAATTGTAATCCACTCTATGTTTCAAATGATTCTGATAACCTCTTACTGCAAGATAAATTGTTGATTTAGGAGAAAATATTTCATATAACTTAAAAATCAAAAATTCAAATCGGTGAATCTTACCTGGGAGCCCAATAAAGCTTATTTTACTGCCCAAAATACTTCATAATATGACTTGAAGACAAAAAAAAAACATTTGAGATGAATGATGTGACACACATTTAAAACTAAGATGGTAGGTTTTATCATATATGAAAGGTATGGATGTATGGTGGGGCATCCAATTTGATGTTGCTATAGCCTGCGCCCTACATTAGGATTAGACACACCCAATGAAAATTTTCTTCCAACATCTTATTAAAACAGCTCTCACACTCCTCTCTGAACTTTTCTTACCATTGGTGCAACATGAGTTATCATGTCTGAATCAGACTCAAAACTCATGATATAAGATAGAAAAATACTCACCACTTTCCATGCAGACAATAGACTGTAACACAATAAAATCAGTACATTTACTCAAATTCTGACATCACACGGCCTTCAATGGAAAAATTTATTAATCCTCTTTTAAAATTTGCAAATTCTTAAATTCTTCTTGTCTTGCCCTCATTCTAGAGCTCAAATGCTAACCCAGGCTGATTAAGACCCCCAATTCAATGCATAATTTCTGTCAAATTCAGAATTCTCAAGGCAATCCAATAACAATGAATCAACACCCCAATTCTACCATCATAAGCTCATAGTACTCTCAAATCTAAATACGATAAAAGGATATTGGCTTATAAAATAAAATAAGCCCATTTAATGATTGTCACTAATATTGAGCACCCCAATTCTCATAAGTTATTTATTTTCTTTCTACCATGCCTCATTACAATTTTTATGACATGGATTAGCATATCAGTAACCTTTAGCAACAATAGCATTTCTTTTAAGTATATGAAAATATTTATCAATCCAAGCTTGGTTGTTGACCTTTTACATTCCTTATGATTGCCACTTCAATACACATATACACTTGACTTTAGAATGCATGAAACTCTAGGGCTCAATTTTGCTCCAAATCATGCATTCCTATGTTTACACCATGTCATTTGGCTCATGATCTATCTTCAACTCATCATTAGTCTAGTGGAAGTGAATTATCTTAAAAGTCTTCAAAAATAGCAACAATAAGTAATGGTCAAAAGGACACCTAATCAAGAGAGAAAAACTTAATAATATTGAGTTCAAATCTTGTAGAATACATAAAAAAATAACTTTATTTCTTGAAATTCCTATATTGTATTAACATAATGTCAAAATATATTTTATAGATATCATTCTTGAAATTTATACTCTACAAAACTTACCTAAATTTCTCATAGAGACATCTTTTTTAATACCTTTATAAAATTACATTTATTTTACACCTATAACTATTCTTCTTATTGAAGGATGGAAATTTGTAACATACATGTAGAGTTATACTCCTTGTTGAAGGACAAAGTTTTATAACATACAAGTTTTTAACTTACATGTATAGTTATACTTCTTGTTAAAAGGCAAAAATTTGTAACATATTTATATAGTTATCCTTCTTGTTGAAGAATACACATTTGTATCACACATCTAGCTATCCTTCTTGTTGAAAGGGTTCATTGTTTAACACCTAAGACTTTGTCCTAAGAACCTAGAATCACATCTTCAAAAGAATATCTCTTTAAAGTGCAAGGTTGAACTTGCCAACTTTATAAGTAACAATATTTTATAGTTTGTAGTTGGAGCACAAAAGTTGTAATTTTAGCTATCTTTAGCCTTCTTTCTTTCTTTCACAAAATGAAATATTATCTCCAAAATAAATCTGAATATCCAAAATTTAGACTTTGAATATCTTTTTTTTTAATTAAAAGTTTTTTGTTAAAATGTTAAAAGACATCCTTCTTCACTTTCACACCTAACTAATGTCAATTTCATATATCCTACATTGCAACTACCCTATTTGAAGTACCTATATTGTTTTAAAAAGTATCTACATTGCAATATAGATATCATTAATAGGAAAAATACCCTTACCTAATATAGTCATATGGTTGTCTCTTTAAACACCTTTTTAAAATCAAGTTTATCATATATACCTAGAATAACATCTCCCAAGGAATATTTGGACTTAATTTGGGCTTTTGAATTGCCCGCCTTTACATGCAAGAAGTCTTAACAAATTACAAAATAGAAATTTGTTGGACAAATAGATAGTTCCTAAATAAATAACTAGTAGTTGAGAGTTTATGTATGCAAAACATTAGTCAATAGAAGTAAAAGAAAAGATGCTTGCTTTAATTACCTATTTCATCTATCTATCATGCATGTTTGGAACTTTTAAAAAATACTTTGACAATACATAATAAAATATATTTTTCTCATTTATATCCAAAATAACATAATAGTATTTCTTCAAAAATAAGTTCTCTTTAACCAATAAAATTTGAATACAAAATTTTTTAAAATATATTTAATTAAAAAATTGCAACTGTACTTGCTATAGAAATTTCACATTGCATGCATACAAGGGTAATTTTAATTTTAATTACTAATTTAAAATTAAATAAAGAAACAAATATTTCACATTGTTCTTTAATTGAATTGTTCAATTAGTCTAATTTAAAAATTATTTGTAAATAACATATTTATCAAGAAAACAAATTGTAAATAGATTGTACATAAAATAATATAGATAACATAAGTTCTTCTATTCAACTATTATAAATTTAATAAAATCATTTTTTTTCAATTGAAGATAAATAAATATATTTTTTTCAAGAAAATGGAAAAAAGGAAATAAGATAATAGTTGTGAAAAGAAAAACTAAAGAACAACTATACAAATAAAACTTCCTACAAAAATTTCCACAACAATTATGCAAAAAAATCTTCTTCCAAATATTAAGAAATAATATAGACAAAGTAATGACATGGATTCCTCCATTCATGTGGAAAAAAATTGCAAAGTTACTTTAAAAATAACTATTAAAAAAATAAATAAAATCAAAACAATAAAGAGCTACCAACAAGCCAAGAGGAAAATTACATAATAATATAATTCAAAATTTACATCATTTTCAATTACTTAAAAGAAGAGAATATTAAACAGACCCATTGCACCAAAGTAAAATAATTACTTTTTCAATCCATGTTATCTAAAACATGAAATTTTAGGGGAGAGAGTTGAGAAAGTTAGTTCATAGTAAATTGAAGCAAATACTATATATGTGTGTATATATATATACATATACATGTGTATATATATATATACATATGTGTGTGTGTATCTATACATATGTGTGTGTATATATATATATATATACATATGTGTATATATATATATATACATATGTATATGTACGTATGTACACATGTGTACACATGTCTAGACATGTGTACACATGTGTATACATATGTATATATACATACACACACACACACACACACACACACACACACACACACACATATATATATATGTATGTATGTATATATACATATATATACATATATACATATACATATACATATACATATGAGTAAAAGCACAAACTTGTCACCCTTTGGGATATCTTGAGGGGTTATGGCCAAAATGCTATCGATGTACGTAAGTGGCACTTTCCTGGGGCAACATGGCAGGTAAGCTTATGGCCAAAACCCTTTCGGTCATAATGGTTTTGGTCGAAACAGTACAAGATAATATAAGTATGCCAAAATCACTATTGGGAGGTCATTTTCACTATTGGGGAGCGGGTTAGGGTGTTTCGGCCGCAAGTAGTAGGTAGTTTTTTATTTATTTATTTTTTGTTAAGTTATTTTTAGATATTACATGTAATTATTAGTTAATTTAATTTTATTTTAAGTGTTTTAGTAGTTAGTCATTTAGATTAGTTAATTTTTCTATATACCTAAATCATATGCTAGATAGAATACAAAGTATGTATGTTAGAAAATTAAATCTAAAGTCAATTTTACTTTAGTTATCCATAGGTATAGATTATACATCTAGATAAATATAGTATTGTTTAATTAAATATCTACTTAATCACAGATATAAATTTTACATCGAACTTAGAAAACTCAAGTTCAAACCTAGATAGCTAAGTTAATTACATCTTAGAAAACATTAACATAGTAAACCTATATAGTAATTTATATATCAAACATTTTTAAGATATCTAGAACTAACATGCAGTGAAACATTAGGTAGAACTAAACTAGAATAACTTCTAGTTGTTCAAACTTGGAAACTTAAAACTTAACCAATTCAAAAGATCTATATACAAAACATACCTACATCAACATCAAACTTAGAAAACTTGTTAAGACCTATAGCTAGAAATTAGTTACATTTTAGAAAACATTAGCAAAATAAACTTACACTTTAACATGTTGTCAAAAATTATGTACAAATTAAAGTAATTTCAAATTAGTTTTTTATCACACATATGTGTCCATATTTTTTGTTCACATACATGAGAACTCTATACATCATGTTGATATATATAACATGTGTGCTAAATAAAATGGTCTATATTTTTTAGTTGTTCAACTTTACATATATGTATGTGTTTTAAATTAAATTTAACTTTCAATTTTATTTTTATTTACACAAGTATGTTTATATGTGTATATATGCATGTGGCGATCTAGATCTTTATCATATATATTTGTATCTTAGCTCTGCATTTATAGACATATCATCTTTGTATATCATACTTTATGGTATTTTGTACTAGTGGTACACCTACATTTTTAGGGGATGGTAGCATTCATGGAGGGGGTCGTAGTGTTTAGTCTGGTAGAACATGTAGATTGACATCATCTACTGAGGAGAGAGAGCATTTATTTAGAGATACAGTTGCTAGGCTATCTCATGCATTGAGTTCCTAGATTCTACACTTTTGGCTTCTACCACCCTCCCCAATAGGGAGAAGATTACTGCTATGAGACATGAGCTATGTCGTATGATTTAGATGATTGATTCATATAACCCATATGATTGTATTAGTATTGAGACTTTTTATTATTCTCTTTCTCACAGTGTCATTAGCACTATAAAGTATAAACAGATTGATACAAAGGTCTCCACAACTATGGTGAAGTGCATGTTTCCATTTTATATAGATAGGTCTAGGGTTAGATGTTATTTGTCTATGAAGTGTATAGATCAACTTGTTGTACCATTTATATATCCTCGCTAGTTAGTTGCACATCACAGGTGGCCACAGAAGGATGAGTTTCCTCTCTATCTTTGCAAATAATTGTTTGTAGAATTTCATTTACATCATGATGTAGATTATAAAAATTTTTGAGGTCATTTTCAATAGGGCCTCGGTAGACTATCAGAAAGATTTAGACCTGCGGACACAACTACACCTGTTAATAAATGGGAAATGGTGGATCCAAATCTTTTGGTCATGCCAAGAGCTCCATAGATGGTTGTTGTGGGTATGACTATTCCATACGGTAATAGCTAGGATTTAGATCTATTCTAGCATTGCCACAATTGCTATGTAGTTATAGGATATGTCTTTAGATTGATGTGGGAGATATATGTTATGATCTGATGGTACCATTCTGACAATCACATCCTCTAGCATAGGAGTTGATGATGTGTATGGGATAGCAGATATACCATCTCCACTAGAGGTTAATGCTATATTAGATGTGGATGCATTGCATCATATTTACCATCTAATCTTCTTGGTTCATATTAGGTATTATTGATAGTCACGAGGATTCCTCTTAGTGGCATTGGTAGACAGATCAACCATATTCTCTCATGCACAATAGGATCACAAGGTTCATAGAGATAGGAGGATATTCTTGGACCTTCTACATCACCTTCTCCTACATAGGGCCCTATAGCACCCCCCTCCCCCCCCCCCCCACCCCCACCCATACTCAGGCCCCCACAATACAACAATGTCTATTTACCACTATGCTTTCAGATGAGATGGTTGACTTAGACTTAGACCAGGATGTTTTATCACTACACAATTTAGTTATCAGTTAGATCAATAGAGCATTATATGATGCTATGGTAAATATATTTACATGTTTAAATTTATTTTTTATTGTAATTTACACATACTTGAGCTTAAATACATGTATCTAGAGACATATATTCTTGATTCAATCTAACTTGTGTACATACATGTGTGCTATAGGGTCTTAGACATAGTATGTTGCATTTTGGTGACCTTCAGACCTTGACAGATCCCACACAGTGTGAGTCACATGTATGTTACAATTTATATATCTTTGATATATACATGTGATATAATGGGTGTACATAATTTTATAACTCTAGATTTTTATTTTTATTTTTAAATCTTTCATTTGACATAGGGTTTAGACCCAAATCATAGAGCATTTTGGGTTCATGGATCAGGAGGGGGATGTGGTTGATCTAGATGTATATGTAGCAATCTTGTCTTGTTTTAGATGTCTATTTTGTATAAATTTGATATGGAGACCTCAATATTTTTTTATGTTATTTAGATACATTTGATGTAGAGACCTCAATGTTTTTTTTTTTATTTGGATACATTTGATGTGATATTTTGGAGACATTTTATATGGTATTTTGGATACATTTTACATAGGTACATTATTTCATAGATGCATTATTTTGTAGATGTACATGTTATGTTCATGTTTATGTTCACATGTTCATGTTGAATGTATGTATGTTTTCAATATTCATATTTTGATTTCATATATGTGTTATTTTGTAGTGTATATGTTATGTTCATGTGTTAAGTTCATGTTTATGTTCACATGTTACACATGTTCATGTTGGATGTATGTATGTCTTAATCTAAGTTTAATTAACTATAAAATTAATACATTTAATCAATAAAATTTAATACATGTTTAAGAACATAAAGAGTACAATGAATAATACATGTGTTACAACATTTAGTCACTAAATTTAATAAATATAAGAACACAAAGAATACACTAAAGAATACAAATGAACATAAAGAATGTACACTAAAGAATAAACAAGAGCATTTAATCACTAAATGGTCCTAAGAGGTTGTCTTAAGGGGAGGTCCTAAGATGTTTTCTTAAGGAGAGGTCATAAGGGTAGGTCTTAAGGGGAGGTCCTGATGGGATGTTTTAAGGGGTTGTCTTAAGGGGAGGTCCTAAGGGGATGTCTTAAGGGGTTGTCTTAAGGAGAGGTCCTAAGAGGTTGCCCTAAGGGGATGCCCTAATGGGATGTCTTAAGAGGTTGTCATTAGGGGAGGTCCTAAGAGGTTTTCTCAAGGGGAGGTCCTAAGAGGATTTCTTAAGGGAAGACCCTAAGGGGTTGTCCTAGTAGAGTATACATAAAACATAAATTATTAAAGCATAAATAACATCTTCCAAAATACATATATACATCAAACCATACACAAAATATAAATAACAATACATGAATAATTTACCTTGATCCAATGTATACATATATATATATAACATATATCCAAAATCATGTGTATAGTAAATATGAAAGTATGAGAGTTGTATACAAAATAAGTACAAATAGCTAAACTAGAGGTCCACACACATTATATTGTTAGGATCCTCTCTTTTTTAATCTCTAGAAGCTTTTCATGTTTTGATTAATTAAAAATAGGTTTTAAAGGACCCAAAACCTTTTACATAGGAACATAATAACAAGAGCAAAGAAGCTCAAAAGAACTATGCATCAGCACCTAAGAATAGAACTATCTAAGACAAGAAGCCATAAAACAACCAACAAGAAAAGACAGCAAAAAGAAAGAAAGAAATAGCACAAAGATAGCTACAAGGTCTTCAATAAATTTTTTTTCTTGTCTACAAGGATGTTCATATTATCCACAGAGGTCTTCAAATTTTCCATTTCTTTAGCTTCCATGAGCTCAATCTTTTTTGTGTTGGCCCTGATATGCTTGTTGGATCAATGATCATCTTTCATGTCCTTGGAGCCTTGGCCTTTCCCCTATTCAAATTTGTTCATTAGAGTATTAATATTGTTTCTCACAGTCTTCAAAATAGAATAATTCTAGTCAACAAGTTCCTTAACCATCTTCTCTATATTGATCCCTTTAATATGCATACCATCCAACCTTTTCTAGAAATATTTAACTAGTTGATCCAAAGCTTTACTCTTGGCTTCTAAGGGTGGAACTTGTTTCATAAGATTCTTAACCTCTTCAGCATTACTGATCACCTCAAAAAGTCTATCAATATGTTGACCCAAAGTTCTCTCCCCTTTAGTTATTTTTTTGAGCTGATAAAACTCTCTCAAAATATCCTACATCTATTGCTTCAAACTAGTAATTTCCTTCTCCATTAGCCCTAGATTACCAAATGTCCCCATCAAATAACCTTGGTCATCATTGTCCTTGTTATGAATCAGGTAATCCTCATTCCTGTCCAAATTGTCTTTTTCATTATCTGCCTTCTTAGTCCCTTTGTCAACCACCTTCCCTTGAGAAAACGCATTCTTCCCTTTTTACTCCATCCTCTTAATTAGAGATTCATAATCATAAGGTATGTTTGGAACTCTATATGTATTCTTCCCCTTGTTTCTTGTAACTATACTAGAAATGCATCTTTTCCCATTACCCTCCTCTAGCTCCTCTTCAAACTTTGTATCCATCTTAGAATCAACCTCCTTAATCTTTCTTTTCTTCCCAAATGAGCTCCCAAGAATGAGCTCTTTTCCTCTTCTGATCCTCTATCTCAGCAACCTCGTCCTCTATATCCTCATTAAAGCCCTAATCCTATTCACTCCCCTTAGTTTCACACTCCAAAGTTTTTTTACTATGATGGGGTCTTGTCTTTTTTGGATTTTAGAAGGTTCATAAACAAAACCATTAATCCATAATGGTAGGCATGGTCACCCTCAAGATCATTCTAAATAGCTAAAATTAAGTTACCTAGTGATTTCTTGAGGTATAAGGAGAGATTAAGCCTAACCCTATGCCTAAAGTGGTTAACCAACATAAAATAATATCCAAATATCTTAGTAAAGTGGTCATCCAAAGTTAGACATTCAATCAACATGAACATTACAAACCTCCAAGGACAAGAAATGAAACTAGGGCTAAAATAAGAATTATTGATTTTGACCAACCTTTTATGCTCTTTATCCATATCTATGAATTCTTCCACAACCCAATTAGAAAGCTTCCTATGCTTGTAGAAATTGATTCCCTTTGTATCAAGACCTGTAGCTTCCATAATAACATCCTTTTAAAGCTCCATTCTTTGATTACCCACCAAAATACTATCATCCTTCCAAGTCTTAATAAAATGGTGGGTAATGGAAAGGTTTCTACTCTTTAACTTCTCCATAAAGCCTATGAAATTCCCCTGTTCTAGAATTTCCCAAATATTCTTCTTCTTCTTCTAGTCCTTACAGCTAGCTAGCTCAACCCTCCTTCTCCTACCTCCCATCTTCTTCAAGCTGTAGGAGAATCTCACCATCTCAGTATAAACAGGTAGAATGAAAAACTCAGTGTTGTTATCATAGTGAAGGTTTTTATTAATAAACAAACCCAAAAAAATTTTGGTAATGAATGAAGTGTCTCTTCAAAACTAATCATAAACTACCACTCCCCAATCCTTCCCAAATCATAATTAATCCTTATTTCCATGTTCATCATTAATAATAAAAAATTGTATACTTCTAATCTTATTGTACTCAATCAAGGATAACCCATCGGTAGGGCTATTATCACCATGATTCAAAATTAATTTGTCATGACTTTTGCATGCCACATTTGCAACCTTGTCAGCAACATGGTTTGTTTCTCTAAAGTTATAAATGATAACACAATTCTCAAATGAGTTAATTAAACAAATAGAATTGCATATAATATTATGAATTTTCCAAGAGGGATTATTAATTTTATTAAGACAATTGATAATATTAAGGGAGTTCCCCTCAAGCCAAATCTTTTCCAAATTCATACTTTTGGCATAACTAAGACCATAGAGAGGTGTACTAGCTTTTGCCACATTATTCATTTGTTCTCTAATAGGGATGGCCATTATCCCTTATTGGCATAAATATGTATTTACTATTTACACTTCACTTAAGTTTACTTACGTTAATAAATTATTTTATTATTTATTTTGTGAGACATTTAGGAGTTTGTACACCTTTATGAGTTGTCATGTTGACAACATAGAAGTACACAACTCTAATTCAGCACATGGTGTCTACAACACTGGAGTTTGCATCATTCATTGAATTTTAATGTAGACAACACAGTTATTCACACTCCTAATAATAGCACATGGTGTCTACAACATAAATTTGCATGCTACACCATTATAGGCTTATCCTCTCATCATTGCACTTACTTTCGTGCTTAATGGAGGATAACCCATATCTAGTGGACATGTGCCTGGTTGTATGACTTATCATGAAGTTGATTCTTAGTCATTCTAGATGCATCTCAGAGGCCTTTATATACTGGCACTCCTAGTGTACTTTTACATTGAATTGAATACATATCAATATTCTGATCATACTCTTTCTAGACTACTATTGTTCTTTTGTTTGAGTTCTTTGTTCTTGGGTGAATTTTTCCCTAAGGAAAATTCTTACATGGTACAAAGCTTGGAGAATCTCTCTTCACATAGTCGTTTGAGACCATTGTTGCTTTAGAACCTTGACCTAGATCTAGAGTACCATAGAAATTGAGAGCATCTAAAGCCTAAATGCACCTTGCCATTGCATCTAAAATATTGATTGGGTGTAAATCAGCTATAAATTTGGCTACCTATGCCAAAGTTGATTATGAGGCAAAAAAAATTTGCAAATCAGTACTCGAAGGCCCTGATTTACAAATTCGGGTGGCATTGTAGAGAAATTATTTTTGCAGAATTGGGTAGTCACACCCCAGCCCTATAGCTTGGAATATTCAATTTGGTTTAGAAGAATATTCTTCTCTCGATGGGCATATTCCTAACTAGGAACTAGCAAATCAAATCTGATTACTAGAGAACAGAGAAAATCCAGACGAGCCGCACATTTTGTGGCATTGTACATTGCGGCCAACCACATAAAATTCTCGACAGATGGATTTACCACCAACTCTGGCAGGTTCTTTTCTTCACCATGCTCAAGTTCTTATTTTTAACCTATGCATAGCTTGCACTTTGTGTGCATGTGGGATTAAATCCCAAGACCACTGGCTATGAAACATTTTATGGCACTCGTGATCCCTCTTTTTGGCAAGTTCTTCTGACCCGACAGCCTTCTCCATGTGGCATGTCCTACAACAGCCATGTCCGCAACACATGTCACCTTCACACAAGCCTTGTCTAAACCACTAACCACTACCACCTGTCCATACAGATAGACACGTAGACTCTGCAAATGTGCGACACAAGGTCACATGTCGAATCCTCCTGCCAACAGGATGCTAACTTAACTACCAACCACACAACCACATCAATGCCACATAAGCCAAGACATGTCAACATTCTGTACAGCTAACTCATCATTTCCATCCTACCATGTGTTTTCTTTATGTACAACCATATGCCTTGTCAGCCTACTACATCACCTAGGTAACTTTTTTTTTGCTAATGTCAACCAAACATGAGGTTAAAATTGATGACCATCTGACCATCATTCCTAGGAATTTTATAACTGCAACAAAAATCATTTTACCATCAAATTTAAGCTCACAATTTTCTGCCAGACCCCTCTTCAGATTACTTTTTGATTTTGCAGGCCGACTTTGAGAGGCCATAACTCGGTCATCCAAACTCCAAATCAGGTGTGATATTTTTTGATTTTGGGTAAAATTTCTTGAACTTTCTAGTGGTGATTTTTTTTCTAGTTTTTATGCAAGGATATTTTAGAAATTGCATTTTTTGGTGACTATACTTGCTCAATCCTGCATTTTGCAACTTGAAACGCTCCGTACGGGCTCATCTGAACACATTTTCAGGTTCTATTTTTTTTGAAAGTGCATTATTTTTCATCTACTTTCCAGATCTATAGTTAGATTCTAGGATTGTTAAAAATATTCAGAATTAGAACTTTTTCTACATTGTAATGCTTTGTTACTTTTTAGAATTGTTTTACATCTAAGCTGCAGTGCTTAATGACAGATTTGGGCCTCAAAAGGTAGTTGTAAAAAGAAAAATCAGAAGTCCATTTTGACAAGTGACCTATTGTACACGCACTACATATAAAGTGCCAAAATTATCTTTTTTGGTGGGGTCTTTTGATTGAGTGAAGGGGGGTATGTATTGTGTATTGTGTCTCTCTCTTGTGCTCTTTTACTTTTCTGCATCATGGGCTCACCTAAATGTCCACTTCTACTTCACATAATTATTCTACATGGAAAGATATTGCATGGAGTAGATTAATGGAAAAAGATTTAAGTCTTTATGTTGATGGTACAATTCCCAAACCCACTTATTCTATAGCACTCATTGATTGGAAGAATTAGGACCAATAGGCTTTAGGAATTATCAGGAGATGTGTACATAAAGATCTCTTCTTCCACATTGCCAGTTTCATGGAAGCCAAACCTACTTGGTACAAATTTGAATCATTGTATGGTAAGGTGGATGAGGAAAAGGGTTTGTAGATTGAGGAAGATTTACTTCTCTTGGATCCAAAGAACTTTGACACAATTCAGGATTACATCAACAAAGCCAATGAGTATAGGGCACTACTTAAAGATTGTGGAAATCCCATGAATGATGATAATTTGATTCATCATATCCTAAAGAGGCTACCTTTAGAGTATGCCTCTTTTGTTTCAAGTTATAACACTCATAGGTTGACCATGGGAAGTGCTTTCCAGAAGCCTACATTTGATGCATTTTCATAGATGTTGATTGTTGAACAATCTCACTTGATAGATTTGGGAATTCTTATGACATCAAAGACCAAAGCATTGGTGGCTAGTGATGAGAACCAATCAATTCAAGGAGGAAGAATTTTTAACAACAAGAAAAAGTAGTGGAAGCAAAAATCACAATCTAAGACACAACAATCCTCCTCACAGCAAGGCAATTCTTCTTCCAAAAAGAAGGGAAGTAATGAAAAGAAAAATAAAAAAATTTGTTCATATTGCAAAAAGCCAAATCATGATGAGCATTATTGCAAGGTTAAGAGAATCGATGAGTTGGAAAACCTACTTAGGAAGAACAAAATTCAAGTGTTAGGTACTTCCAAGGATTCAACTC
Organism: Cupressus sempervirens; assembly: GCA_028749045.1. NCBI lineage: Eukaryota > Viridiplantae > Streptophyta > Pinopsida > Cupressales > Cupressaceae > Cupressus > Cupressus sempervirens. The sequence goes on from CM053784.1 coordinate 440,197,689, forward strand.
CAACATCTTCAAAGGGAAAAGGGCAAGCACTTATGGCAAATACAAGTTCTTCTTTGGAATGGATTCTTGACACAGGTGCCTCCTATCATATGGGTTCTTCAAATGGAGACTTTTTTTCATTGAAGCAGTAATAGGTACTACACATCTTTGTGGGAGATGATATTAAAATGGAAGTTGAAGGGAAAGGACATGTGGAGATGGAAAATGGAGAATTCAAAGAAATTCTCTATGTTCCAAACCTAAGCTTTAATCTTCTCTTAATTTACCAAATTAATCACCTTGGAGATGGAAACAAAGTTGAGTTCCTTCCAAATTTAGTGATGGTATGTAGTCTTAGAGATGATTCATTGGTTGTAGTGGGAAAATTCAATCATGAAAAAAGGCTTTATTCCTTCTCCCACTTTGTGCCTAAGTCTCCTGCTCAAGCCTTGTTAACTCACTCACATTCACAAATCAACCTATGGCATGAGCAGTTTGGTCATATTGCCTTTTGTTATCTTTAGCAACTTTTCTCCAAGCACATGGCCAAAGGTCTACCTAACATCAACTTTTCTAAGAGTGGCATTCATCATGTTCAATGGATATCCATCTCAAGAAGAAGTATGATAAAGGGAAGTCTTTAAGAGCACTAGTTGTTCTTCAATTGGTTCACATGGTATTAGCGGGTCCTTTTGTAATGACATCAGTTAGCCAAGGTTGCTACATCCTTACTTTCGTTGATGACTTTTCATGCTTTACATGGGTCTACTTCCTTTATCATAAGAATGAAGTAGTTGACAAGCTTCAAGCCTTCAAGTGTCATGTTGAACAAAAATCTACGAAAGCCGTCAAGGTTCTATGGATGGACAATGAAAGAAGATATGTGGATAGAAGACTTAAAGACTTTTGCAAACTTGAGGGTATTGATCTTTAGAATCCACTAGCATTCAGTTCGTATCAGACAAATGTTGTAGCTATGAGCATTAGAACTCTTAAGACCATGGCAAGTTGCATGACTAAAGTCAAGTCTCTTGATCCAACACTTGAAGTTGAAGCCATTAGCAGTGCTACTCACATTCTTAACAAGTCTCCTGATAATGCCCTAGATAGGAAGACTCCTTTTGAGGCATGGTGCTATAGAAAACTAGTTGTGAGTCACTTTGGAGTCTTTAGTTGTCCAACATGGGCAAACATATCATCCAAGGGATACAAGGCACCACCACCTAGGCCTTTTACTTTCATCGGTTATCAAGACAATGCTATGGCATACAAACTTATGGATCCTGAGATTCATGATATTTTTGTGGAGAATGATGTTCACTTTGAGGAAAGTTTACCCGGCTTATCCTCTACTCCTCTCCACACTTCATACATTATAGAAACTGATAGTGAACATCCTTGTCCACAAACTATCCCCATTCATATTTCTAATAATGACATTGCAACCTGCTATCCCTGGGTTTCCCTTGGAAGCCCCATCAAAATTAATCTTAAACTAGTCTTGTGGAGGAAAATCCCACCCAGCCAAATTCCTAATGTTATTATCATTCTAGATAAAACTTAACCCTTCCAAGTTCCATTTTTGAATCACTTTTCCTTCCCATTCATTTTGAGGTTGGTGACCTTTCCGAATAGTCTTGATATTCTCTATCACCAAATGCTTAATCTTATGGAACAACTAGATAAATTAGTCTCTGTACCCTAAACACTCTGACATTTCATTCCTTCCACACACCCCATCAAAAAAGTGGGAGGATGAAATCTCATAACTTTGTAATCAAGGTATTATGAGAGGGATACTTCGATTCTATAAATAACTCTTGGATACTAAGAGGTAAAACCCATTCCATATCTAGCATACCACATATCCTTTCCCATAATCTTCTAGTATAAGAATAGTGAATAGTCAGATAGTTAATTGACTCTTCTGCTTCCTTGCAAAGATAAAACCTACTGCCAAGACTAATACCTCTCTTTATCAAATTGTTAGTGGTAAGAATTTTATTCTGCAAAAGAATCCAAAAAAATATGTTAACCTTGGGGGTCATTCCTTTAAACTAAGCTTTAACCTAGCAAGGTGCCTAATAGTCTTCAAAAGCATTGCCATTTAGAGAAGAAATAGAGAATATTATGTTGGGGTTATACTTCTACATTAAAGCATCCTCCTCTTGAACTAAAGAGATAGAATTCAAAATTTTGTTGAGATCATTAAGATTATTGTCCACTCTATTGAGGTTTACCCAATTATCCTCTTCACAATAAGCCACAACATAATTTCCAAAATGGTTTTTGCATTGATTCATAAAGTCATTCTAGCTTTGATCAGAACTGAGGGAATGATCAAGAATCCAAATATCATCCCAGAAAATAATAATCCTACCATTTCTAACATTCTATCTAACCCCTTTATTAATAATCTACTTATTTTTTTGAGCTTGCTTCCAGTTCATGGAACCCCCTTGAGAAGCCCCATTACTGAGGAAGAGATTAAACCCTTGATTCTCCCTATTATATTTATCATTCCATATGTCTCTCCATTCTCCCTCCTCTTGATGCCATCACCATAAAAACTTTGCAAGTAAAGAATCATTCATAGTTATAACCCTTCTTAGGCCTATTCCTCCTTTGTTGATTGGCATGCAAACTTTATCCCAAGCAATCAAAGCCATTATTTTCTTCTTTTCCATACCTGTCAATAAAAATTGTTTCTAAATTTTCTCAATGGCCAAATAAAACTTCCTAGGAATCTTAAATATAGTCAAAGCATATAGGCATATTCTATAAAGTGGATTTAACAACAATAACCTTACTAGCCTGGCTAAGGAGGTCTTTTCCAGCTCGCTAACTTTGAGTAGATTTTGTTAATAAAAGAACTCCAAAAGGTCTCAAGAGGGTCAAGACAAAGGGGTAATCCAAGATAAGAACCCGGGAGGGTACCAACCTCACAACCACTAAATATTTTGATTTTATTTTGTCTATTCTCATTAACATTGATAAAATAAATCACACTTTTATTCCAATTGATAATCTGACCAGTAGCCTGCCCATAATATTCAAGAGATTTCTTAATATTTCTCACATTTTTGATAGAAGCTTCTCCCATAACTATAGAGTCATCCACAAATTGTTGATGAGAGCAAGTAAGATTCTTAGAAGAAGGTCTAAGTCCAACAAATTCCCCAAAAGTAACCATTTTTTCCATATATCTACCTAAGCATTTAGGCATGAGAATGAATAGGATTGGAGAAAGTGGTTCCCCTTGCCTTAATCCATGAGAAGCCCAGAAGAAAGGTGTCAAAGAACCATTAACAAGAATAGAGAAGGTGGCAAAGGAAACTAGCATAAGGACCAACTCTAGAAATCTTTTATTAAACCCAAAAGCTTCCAACCCACATTTTAAAAACTTCCAATCCACCCTATCATAAGCTTTAGATAATCCAAGCTTTAGAAGGAACCCCTCTTTCTTGGATTTAGTAAGGGAATGAATATTTTCATGCACCATAATGATAGAATCCAAAATCTTCCTGCCAAAAACAAGCCCATTATGTTGTCTCAAAATCAGATTAGGTAGGAAAGATAAGATTCTGAGAGTAAGAACTTTGGAGGTAACCTTGTAAAAAGAATTACAAAGACTAACTAGTCTAAAATGATCCATACAACTAGCCCCAGGCTTTTTGGGAATCAAAGCTAGAAAGGTACCATTCAGCTCCTTCAAAAAATTTTGAGACCCAAAGAATTCTTTAACACCATTAAAAACATCCTCATGAATGATATGCCATTACTTATGAAAAAAGAGGAAGGGGAACCCATTTGGTCCAGGAGTTTTGTCTCCCTCAATGGAAGAAAATGCCTTACCAAATTCTTCATTGGTTGGAATGGCAGTAAAAAAAAAAAATCATTAGAAATACATTTTGGTATACATTCCAAAAATACCTTTTGCTTATCCTTATCCAGGTTGGGATTACCCTCCAGCAAATTACTAAAAAAAATCATGGCTTCCCTTTTAATAGCTTCATCATCATCAGTAGAAATCCCATGAACATTAAGCCTAGAAATCTTATTAACCATTTAATGCTTCAAAGTAGTCATATGAAAATATTTAGTATTTGGATCCCCCTCACTCAAAAAATAATTTCTAGACTATTGTAATTATGTCATGCATCTCAATCAATTTCAAATCTTCTTCCTTCCTAGACACATTCTCATAGCCCTCAGCCTGGATGTTGTCCTAAAGCTCTTTTAGTTCCTCAAGAATCCTCCTTTTGTTGTCAAAGATGTTCCCAAAGGTTTCCATGTTCCATATTTTGACGTTCTTTTAACATTTCTTAGCTTTTTGTAAACTTTAAACATATTGTTTCCCTCCATGTGAATACCCCACGAATCCTTAATAAGGTTTTCCAACCCAGGATGGAGAGTCCACATCTTCTCAAATCTAAAGGGATATTTTTTCTTGATAGATATAGGGTTAGCCAAAAGAAAAATAGGATAGTGGTCTAAGCCCACTCTCACATGAGCAGAAAGGGAGCATTTATACTTCAAAAACCAATCATTACTAATAAGGGCTCTATCCAACCTCACTTGAATAAGATCCTTCCCTATCCTTTTATTAATCCAAGTATAGTCAACCCCATGCAAATCCATGTCATGCAAAAGATGACTATCAATAAACTCCATCAACTCTAATCTGTTTCCAAATTAGTCTGACTACCTCCTATCTTCTCATTCTCTTTCAGAGGTGTATTGAAGTCACCCATAATGATCCAATTCTCATCCACAAAATTCTTTCTTTGATTAGAGAGAGCATCCCAAAGAGATTTCCTACCCCATTTATAATTGGGAGCATAAATATAAGTTAAAACCCAAGAGGTGCCCCTTAGCATTAGAAAAATCTAATATTCATCATGTTTCTATTCTAAGAGATAAGTTCCCCATAAATATATCTATCATTCCAAAAAATTGCCATACCACTTGAGGCCCCATTAGCATCATCCCCAAGAAATTTACCACTTTTAAACACCAAAAGACCTTCAAATTTATCTTTTAATATTTTAGTTTCTTGTAGAAGAACAATATCTGGCTTGTTATTCATGTTCTTTAATAGATAGTTTCCACTTTTTATTTTTGTGATGTCCTATTCTTTGTATTGTGTCAAATTGCAACTTTGTCGCTATAACATGGTTACTGTAGTGTCAAAAAAAAATCCACGCATGTATTCAATAAATTCAATACCACTATCAGTTATCCTTTTTTATTGATAATATGTTCCTTCAACAACAACTAATCCAATTGGATATGATTGTCCATTAGCATCTATAGTTCTTTCTAGCAACTTGTGTTTTGCTTTTGTGCATCTTAGAAGATAACAGTCTACATTTTTTGCATTATCAACTATGGCTTGGTTAGCAAAAATATCTCATGTGTGTACATAAAAATAGATGCATTTATAAAGTGAAAAATTAAATATATAAATTTATTTTAATATGCATACATACATACATACATACATACATACATACATACATACATACATACATACATACATACATATATACACACACACACACACACACACACACACACATATGCCACAAGCATGTTATAACTTAATTAGAAACGTGCTCATAATCAATTGAATATATAGGATCATGAATGTCAACATATTCAAAAGGAGGGTTTCTGACTATCTCCTTCAAATCCTAATGTGAAACATATCCATTCATAATATTTTCACATACATTCATTGGATTTTCCTTAATGAAGTCATCACAAAAACATGATTTCTCTCTTACTTTAAGTACTAGAGGTTTGTGGTGTCTTGTAGTCACCACTTGATGTAAACTTCTAATACTAAAAATTGTTTGGTTTAATTGTAAGGATTAGATCAATCAATATCTGCTACAAATACAGAAAATAATTATCACATTTCAAAATAAATATAATTAAAAACTTGAATTTTAAGAATATATATATTACTTTTAACTTCCCAAAAATAACGCTTATTGTATTCAGTATCTCAAGTAGAAAAATGATTTTTGCACCATTCAATAATTTCATTCACACTCTCTATCTTATTACCTGAATGTGTAACATGCATATGTATAATTTAAAATACACTAAATTTGTGTGTGTGTGTGTGTGCGCGCGTGTGTGTGGGTGTGTCTAGATCTAGAGAAGCTGTATGTTATAAAGTATCAAGAACACACTAAATGTATATGTACCTACAAGTTCATGTTGTTGAAGTGCACACTTTATACATGCTCCTACTCTATCATACTCCCATTTTCTATGTCCACTTTCAAAGAAGTTCCACAAAAACCTAACATTTCTTCTAGCATGTTGCATTAATAACCAATTAAATGCTTTGTAGATTTTGATTGTCCTGTGAACATGAAATGAGATTTAAAAAAATTATATACATCAAATTGAAATATGTGTACAAATCAATATAAGTTAATAAAGTTATATAAAAATGTACACATGTACACTAACCTACACAACCATCGGACCAGATCCAATATTCTAAAACATTTATTCCATGATTTTTAAGATCTTCAGAGAACATTATAAAACAATGAGCCACATAAATCCTATCATGAACTATATCATCACTAATATATAAATGAACCTCCTTGATGATAATGTTCTCATTTTCATCTGAGCTTTGTATCTCATCCACCTCAAATTGTGCATGTCTATAGTCACTTGCACAAATATTGCAACTTGTTTACAATCATAATATTTCTCTTGAAGCTACATTTGAGGTGAAATATATAGTTCTTAAAGAAATATACAATTGAAAAAATACAACCAAGTGGAAAACAATTTTTTGAATCACAAAACTATTTAGCTTGCTATTGTGTACCATGACAATGTTGGATATGTGGATATATCAATGGATGAAACTTGGTCATTAACTCATCATACCATAATTCACTCTCCTTCAATATAATTTTCTTGGATTCAACTCCTGCCTTATTTTGGTATTCTTATATTCATATATCATCCATGAAACTAGTGTTGATTCATTACTATTCTCAATTTGTAGTGAAAATTTGCGTAAATCTCTGCAATCTACACATTGATTTTTGATGCATTGTATTTTGAACTCATCTAAATCTTCTAATTTATCACATAATATAGACTTCACAAATTGTGTTGTGTTGTCAATTTTCATCTTTTTTCTCAAAAACTGTGATATTTTCACAGTAAAAATTCTTTCTTGAATGTTTAAAACAATTCACTTTATGTTATATCTAAAAAATGTTTTGGATGTTCAATTGTTTCCCCTATCTCTTGATCTTTAATTTTTATAATATCACATATATTGGAAGAAACACAAGAGGATGTGGTCCAAAATTCAATAACCTATCTTTTTACATCTTCATAAATTTTGTCTTTTTGAGGAACTCTACAAATATTCACCCAATTATTCTCAATGTTTTCATCTAGCATATTTCTCCTCCTAATGTATCTTTGAATAGTTCTACTAGATATATGTAGTAAATCATAAATTTCACTTACTTGTTTTATATGTGTCAACTTTCTACTAGATATAGTAGTTATCAACGCTCTACGTGCAGTGCTCAAATCACATACACGAGTTGTGTTGTCAATTTTGTTACAAGCAATTTGAAAACTTTCAACTATTGTTTTATTAACATTATATGCATGGTTTTTCCTATTATCAAAACCCAACAACTCCAAAATAGGCCTCATATCTTTTCTCCTAAATAACTTGACAAATAATTGTGTCTTTCCAAATATACTTTTATTTTTGAAATATTCATCCCACATGTTTTGGCAATGCTTTTTATGTTGAAAATAATTGATAAATTGTATACTATCTTTGATAATATACAAAGTGTCATGCCTTTACCAGTCAATGTCTTCTGAGCTCACTCGAGTGACGAAGATAGTTTCTAGTGTCTGTCGAGCATTCCAGAGTTAACCAAGTTCACTCAGGAACCAAAGAGAAGTTCATAGAAGTTTAATGTTAATCGAGCTCACTCAGTTAACAAAGGAAAGTTGGCATGGAACCAGTGTTAATCAAGCTCGCTTAGTTACCAAAGGAATTTTATGAAGTTACAACATTAATCGAGTTCACTTGGTTAACACAGGAAAATCATTTCAAAGTTAGTGTCTATCAAGCTGGGTTGGCTAACGAAGGATTTTTTGAAATCAAAATATTTAGTTTAATGAATTTATTTATTAAGTTTAGTCGACTTAAGGGATGAATATTGAATATTTGTAAATGAATTCAAGCCAACTTGACCATGAAAAAGATATAAGTATAAGGTCAAGTTGTGGGATTAAAAAGAGAACCAAGGAAGTGAATTAGAAGGATAGTAGAGTATCCAGAGTTGACTGAGCTATAAAGTTTTAACTGATCAAGGAGGATCAAGTATTCAAGCTAGAAAAAAGATGAAATTATTAATATAATTGCATCATAAATCATGTCATATCATTGTTACTCTCTAATAATTGTAGCAGTGTATCGAATCACTTAACAAAGTTAGCTTAATAGTTATTTTTCAAATAATCTAACAAGTTGGCATTTCTAGATTGAAGTTTCTAAAGACCTCTCACAAGGTCACTCCTAATAGGGTGATTAGATCCTTTAACAAAGTCATGCCCAATAGTGTGCTTTGTAACCTTTAACAAGGTTGGCTCCTAATAGGGCTCACTTTAGAAGAGTGAAAAATAGTAACTAGTTACAATTGGTGGTTTTTCCCCAAATTGGTTTTCCACCTTAAATCCTAGTGCAACTTGTGTTCATGCTATTTATTTTATGTGTACACAACTAATTTATTTAAGGTTAATCACACTTAACATCTTAAGATCTATATGTTCAGTATTTACCGAGTTATAGTTAATATTTTAGTACTTTTTCAGTGACACTAAATTGTTAGTGTTAATCGAGTACCTCTATATTAAGCAAGTTTCAGCAGAAGTTATATTTTGATTTTTATTGACATGTAAGGGATCTAGGATTTATTTTTGTGGTAACTAATTCACCCCTCCCCTCTTAGTTACTCCTCTTTTATTTCCAACAATTGGTATCATAGCTCTTGGTTCTTGCAGAGAAGGTTTCAAGCACCTAAGTTAAAGATTAGAATGTCTTGCAAAAGGGAAATACCTAAGCTAAACAAAGATAACTTCAAGGCATGGCAAGAACTTATGAGATTGCATTTGGAAACTATTGGAGACTCGGGCTTAAAGTACGTAGATGCCAAGTATGTGGCACCTTTTGGAACTATGACTATTGAAGAAATTACAGAAAAGAAGAATCATAATATTATGATGATTAATATTGCTTCAACTCTTAGCTATGTTGAATTTGATGGAGTCAAAGACTATGATACTATTCATGAGATGGAGATAAAGCTAAAGGACATCTATGGTGGAGATGATAATGTAAGATGAGCCAAGGAAAAAAAAGTCTCAGAAGTCAATTTGATCAAATAAGTATGAGAGAAGATGAGAATATTACAAAAATATATTGAAAGAATAAAAGTCAGTGTGTGTGCAATCAAAGCTTTAGGAGGAAATATTGAAGATGAGATAGTGGTAAGAAATTTTCTCATAAAACTTCTTCCTATATATATGTAATTGGAGTTTTAGCAATTCAAGAGATGAGATCCAATCCAAAGAATGATATAATATTATATTTTGTAGTGGGAAGATTGATAGCATTTGAGCTAGATAACTATGACTATTATGTTCTTTACACTAGCAATCTTGAGTCTACATTTCAAGTCAAGCTATCACTCAAGAAGAAAGCTAAAAAATCTAAAAGGCAATTTGATAGTAAGGATGAAGATATTTCTGATGAAGATCTTGAAGTCATTGAAGCATTACTTGCAAGACGATTTCCCAAGGGAAAAGAGAAGTACAAAGGCAAAATTCCTTTGATTTTATTTTCTCATGAAGAGGTTGGTCATATTGTTGCAAGGTGTCCAAATAGAGAAAGAAAAGAAGAAAATAAGAATGAAAAGTTTAAGGGCAAGAAGGATTTCAAAGGCTACAAGGAAAAAGGTAAGAAATCTTGTTACATTGCTAAAGACTCTGAAAGTAGTGAAGAAGAAGATGAAATGGTCTACATTGTGATTAAGGATGAATTAGATGGTGAGAATGATAAAATGACACTAATCTCTCATATTAGTGAGAATGATACATGGATTATTGATAGTGGTTGTTCTCACCATGTGACTGGTGACAAATCTAAATTTGAGAACTTAGTACACTATGATGGTGGAAGTGTTAGATTTGGAAATGATGAACCATGTTATGTGAAAGGTAAAGGTTGTGTTGCACTAAACAATGATCTCAGATGTAATAATACTTATTGGGTTGAGGGACTGAAGCATAATTTACTTAGAGTGGCTCAACTAAATAACATTGGATTCAAAGTAGAATTCATGAGTGGAAAGGCCAATCTATCAAATGGAAAAGATAATCTGGTTGGGAATGGAAAGCAAACAAAAGGTAACCTATTCTACCTAGATCTTAATAGAATTTCATGTTTCATTGCTCAAGTAGAAGAAAGTTGGTTATGGCATAAGAGGTTATGTCATGTGAATTATGACAAACTAATAAACATAAGAAAGAAAAAAAGGCTTAGAGGCATTCCAAGTTTGAAGAAACCTAACATGGGCATGTACACGAATTGTCAAATTGGTAAGATGGGCAAGATAAGTTTTTAAAAAAATTAATGAAGAAGTGTTGGAGCTGGTCCATATAGACCTTTGTGGACCTATTAGCATAGAAAGATACACAGGAGATAAGTTCTTTATGTTTTTTTTAATGATTATTCTAGAATGGATATTATTGTGTATTTGAAGGACAAATCAAAAGCTTTTCAAATGTTCAAGTGGTATTTAGTGAGAGTGGAGAAAGAGGCAAGAAAGAAACTAGAATGTTTAAGATTACACAAAGGAGGAGAATTCATTTCCAATGAATTCAATGAATTCTACAATAAAAGAGGAATTAAAATATAAGTTTCTACACCTAACACACCTCACCAGAATGGCATTTCTGAAAGAAGGAATGGACCAATCATGGATTGTGCAAGGATATGATAGAAAATAATGTTGCTATCAAATACTAGAAGGAAGCAATCAGCACAATAGTTCATACCCTAAACCAAGTTTAGTTGATGAAGGATTCAAATCAAACACCTTTTGAGTTGTGGTATGGCTATAAACCCAATGTATGTTAGTTCAAAGTATTTGGTAGTAAATGTTATATTCTTAGGGAGTCTAGAAAAGGAAATTTTGATGTGAAAAGTGGTGCAGGAATATTTCTAAGATATTCAAATAAGAGCAAAGCTTATAAATGTTTAAATCTATCTACTTGAATAAAGTTGTAGAAAGTGCATATGTGAAGATTGATGAGTTTGCAGAAAGTAGTGAAGAACAAAGCAATAAGGAATGTGAATACTACAAAGTCTTTGTTTACTATGAGCCTGATATTGTTCCTAATGTTCAAAATAGTGGGATTTAGCAGCCTTCACCCCACCTGAGTCCCCAAAATTTCCAGTTTAACCCAAGTTGCAGCAAGTGCAACCCAAGTCATTCAAAGGACCTAAGTTTCAGCAAGAGAAAATTGAGTCACGTTCTGATGGACCCGAGTCATAGTCAGTGGGACTCAAGCATGAAACATAAGATCATTGTGAACCTAGTGATTTTAGAAAGGAGCCTAGACTTTCTAGATACATCAAAAGGCATCATGCACCCAAGAAAACCATTAGAGATTAGTTAGTTAGTAAAATGATACGAAATAAACTAAAAGGTAAATGTTTTTGTACTAAATTTGAACCTAGATCTATAAAGGATGCTTTAGAGAATAAAAGTTGGATTGAAGCTATGAATGAAGAAATTGATCAAATTAAAAGGAATAAGACTTGGATTCTTGTTTCTAGATCCAAGGATAAGAATTTAATTGGCACAAAATGGGTATTTAGAAACAAGTTGAATGAGAATGGAGAAGTTTCAAGAAACAAGGCAAGGCTAGTTTACAAGGGCTATGCTCAACAGGAAGGTATTGACTATGGAGAAACTTTTGCTCCCGTTGCTAAACTTGAATGTGTTAGAATAGTCTTTACATATGCAACACACAAAGGATTCAATGTGTATTAGATGGATGTGAAATCAACATTCTTGAATGGAATCTTAGAAGAGGAAGTGTACATTGAGAAACTAGAAGGTTTCATTGATCCTATCAAAAGGGACATGATTTTCATAATTATTTGTATGGTCTCAAACAAGCCCCTAGACCATGCTATGATAGATTTCAAAAATATCTCATAAAGATTGGTTTTCAAAGAATGAATGATACTAAAATTCTATACACTAAAGAAGGACCAAATAAGAAGATTGTGTTGGTAGAAATCTTTGTGGATGATACATTGTTTACTAGAAATGATGATTTGTGCAAATCCTTTTCTAAAGAAATGAGTAATAAATTTGAGATGTCAATATTTGGAGAGATCATATTTTTTGTTGGATTGTAGATTAAATAGAATAAGGATGGTATCTATATTACTTAATCAAAATACATTAAGGAGATAATAAAGAAGTTTGGAATGGAAGGTTCTAGACTAGTTAGAACACCTATGTCTACTAGGCATAAACTTTCCAAAGATGATGATTCAAAATAAGTATATCAGACTAAATATAGATTAATGATTGGAAAATTTTAGTATGTGGTGCATAAAAGACCTGATATAGCACTAGCATTTGGAATGGTGACAAGATTCTATACTAATCCAAAAGAAAATCATATGATGGAAATCAAAAGAGTAATGAGGTATCTGAAAGGTACTAAAGATTATGGTTTGTGGTATAAGAAAGGAGGCAACTTTGAGTTGAAAGAATTCATTGATGTTGATTGGGAAGGAAGCATTGATGATGGGAAGAGCACTAGTGGTGGAGCATTCTTTCATGGAAAGAGGCTAGTCTCTTGGACAAGTAAGAAGCAAAATTGTATCTATTTGTCAATAGCAGAAGTAGAATATGTTGCTACAGTAGTCAATTAATCAAATATTGTTTGGTTCAAACAATTGTTGATAGGTACAAAGGAAGAGATCAAGGGTCTAGTTGTTGTTTTCTATGATAACACCAGTGCAATTAACATTTCCAAGCATCTTGTTATGCATACCAAAACCAAGCACTTTGCAATTAAGTATTATTTCTTAAGAGAATTAGTGCAAGATAAGGAAGTAAGATTAGAATATGTGAATACAAAAAAATAGATTGCAAACATATTCACCAAGGCATTACCTAAGGATGCATTCTTGTATCTAAGAGGTAAGCTAGGGGTCATTCCCTATCTAAAGCTCACTAATCAAAATTTAGTGATGCAACAACCAAGCATGTTGAAGATCAGTCAAGTTGATGTAGTATTGTAAAGGGAAGATTTCATATGAATCAATACATCAGGTACATGGAAGTTCACTAAATGCTATCTTTCGCATAAGATTTCAAAGAGGGGGAGTTTTATCATACATCAGAGAAATTGTATGTTTGATAGAGAGGGTTTACTATCATATTTTTATATATGTTAGAGATGTCAAAGAGGGAGAATGAACTTGAGTTAATATCAAAGAGGGAGAGTTTCATATTGTAGTCATTGTAATCAGATTAATCATAAAATAATTTGAGAGGGAGAGATTGATGTCAGAGGGAGTCCACACCGATAGAGGGAGTTATAATGGATGAGTATCAGAATGAAACTAAGGATATTATCCTTACTTTTATTTTGATCTAAGATTTCATTGTATTATGACATGTTGTATTGCCATCAATGCCAAAGAGGGAGATTATTGAAAATAATTGATCAATTGTATATTGTCTTTGATGTTACACAAAATGGCATATCTTTATTAGTCCATTTCTATCAAGCTCACTCAAGCAATGAAGAAAGTTTCCATTTTCTATTGAGCATTCTAGATTTAACCAAGTTTAGAAGACAGTGTCTACCAAGTTCACTCGAGCACCAAAGAGAAGTTCGCAGAAGTTTAGTGTTAACTGAGCTCACTTAGTTAACAAAGGAAAGTTGGCATAGAACTAGTGTTAACTAAGATCACTCAGTTACCAAAGGAATTTTACAAAGTTGTAGTTTTAATCAAGTTCACTTGGTTGACATAGGAAAATCATTTCAGAGTTAGTGTCTACCGAGTTGGGTCAGCTAACAAAGGATTTTCTTAAATTAGCATATTTAGTTTAATGAATTTATTTGTTAAGTCCAGTTGAATTAAGGGATGAATATTGAATATTTGTAAGTGAATTTAAGATGACTTGATTATGAAAAAGATATAAGTATAAGGTTAAGTTGTGGGATTGAAAGAGAGAAGTATGGGCTTGAAAAGATAAACTAAGGAAGCAAATTAGAAGGATAGCAGAGTATCCAGAGTTGACCAAGTTGCAAAGTTTTATTTGATCAAGGAGGATCAAGTATTCAACTCAGAATAGAGATCTAAAATCAGCAATACAATTACATTAGCAATCAGGTCATATCATTGTTACTCTCTAATAATTGTACCAGTGTATCAAATCTCTTAATAGAGTTAGCTTAACAGCTATTTGCCAAATCCTCTAATAAGGTGGTGTTTCTCAATTTAAAAGTGTCTAAAGACCTCTAAAAAGGCCACTCCTAATAGGGTCACACCTAATAATGTGTTTTTTAACCTTTAATAGGATTGTCTCCTAATAGGGCTCACTTCAAAAGAGTGAAAAATAGTAACTAGTTGTAATTGGTGATTTTTTCCCAAATTAGGTTTCCATATTAAATCTTGGTGTCACTTGTGTTCATGCTATTTCTTTAATGTGTATGAAACTAAGTTAATTAATGTTGATCACACTTAATATCTTAAGATCTACATGTTTAGTATTTACTGAGTTGCAGTTGATAATTTAGTACTTGTCAAGTGACAATAAATTGTTAGTGTTAAGTAAGTGCCTATGTGTTAACCGAGTTTCAATAGAAGTTATATTTTTATTTGCATTGAAATCTAATGGATTTTGGATTTATTTTTGTGTTAATTGATTCACCCCTCCCCTCTCAGTTACTCTTCTTATATTTCCAACATTTTAATAGTGTTCTATTTTTCCATATGTTTAGATGGAATTTGAATAAAAAGTAGTTAGATATACCAATTTGTTCATCTTCTTGAATCTCATCCTCTTCATGAATCTCATATTCTTCATGAACTTTAGTAGGTTGGTTTTGATTACGTTTTGTATGACCTTTCATTTTGTCATCTCTCATTTTTTCATATTTCCTTGATCTAGCCTTTTTATTACCCATTAATTCCTTTGATCTACAGAAAATATTTTAATTTAGATTCCACTAGAAATATAATTCAATGCTTCAATATAGAGCATAAAAATAACTAGGCGAACAAAACATACCTTATTAACAATCATTTGTAGTTTTCATTAAACTCCACGAAACAATTGATAAATAAGGCTTCAAAAAATATTTATTTTTGAAAATGCTCCTTTATATTTCACTATTTACTATATTTATTATTATTATTTTTAAAATATTTTATATGAAACTACCAATGTGACCACTAGCAGTTGAGTTGGGCTGATAGGGGTTATGGTCGAAAGGGTTTTAGCTATAACTGTCTATGTGACATCCTAAGTGGCAGCCACACAAGCAAAAAATGCAATTTCTTCAAACTTTTCACTTTCAAGGCTGATTTCTCCATACAAAATGAAGTTTCTTCAAAAACTAAAAATATCCTTTTGTAGATCTTAGGGTCAAGATTATGGTCATATAAATTTTATAGTATTTTGAGTGGTTATAATATGTTATAATTTTAAAATATTACAAGTAGGTATTTTAAGACTCAAGAAGATGTCAGTTTAAAAAAATAGTAAATCATGTTCAAGAAATATTTTTTTATGTGTACCTCTAGAGGAGAGAGTCATCTTCAAGAATATGTAATTTTTTTCTTTAAATATATAGATTTGATAGAAAAAGTTTGGCAGGAAAAAAATGTCAATTTCTGATAAGTTCAACTTTGACCACTTATAACTTGAAAAACATAAATCCAAAATCAATTTTTGTTTTTTTTCCACTAGGTATACATGTCAACTATAACATATTACAAAAGTAGACCAAAATATGATCATTTGCATATTTTTTTTGGTGGGAACGAAACTCTATATTTTCAACATTTTAATAAAATTAGAAAATAGACTTTTTAAAAAAATTAAATGATAAAATTTTCACTCAATTTTTTAAAAAAATGCAAGCATAAACTTCATCCAATTTTACACATTTCATTACTTTACATCATCTTCAAATTCAAAACACAAATGCCCCATTTCTATAATTAAAGTTGAACAATTTAAGTTCTAGTAGCCTTTTCCTTTATAAAAGGTGACACAGGTTTATGCTTTTACCTATATATAAACAATATATTATTACCATCAGCCTATATATTTTCATATATTATACATTATTGAAATCATAATATGTATCAGTTTTTTTATAGACCAAATGTTGATCAACCATGTCAGTCAAGTATCGGTCATCAGTTGTAATACATTGAATCATGACTCTACGTGGCATAAGCCATGCAAGATCATGCCCCTAGTTAAAATTGCAGATATGCATCAATAAAAAATGGTAATATAAATCTCAATTATAACAAATACAATCTGCCATATATCACAAGCTTTATCTTCCATATTCCTTTAGTATAATTTGAAAGAGATCTGCACTTATCAAGATAGTTATTGTTCATCAGTACAATTGTTATATAAAGAAAATCAATTAAACTTATATCCAAATTAAGAAACAGAATTGAAAAATTGCTTTGATCATTATATTATTCTATAAATGCATTTATTTTAGTCTCCACCAACAACGATCTTAATAAATTAACATGGTATCAGAGCCAAATTGGTAGAGAGATTGCTAAACTACTCTTTTTTTTAAAAATTAAATTACAAAATAAAAGTGAAATCATGGCAAGCAATGTTAGAGTCTAGGATAGGCTTGAAGGAGCAACAAATTTCTTCTCATGGAAAGTTATAATTACTACAATCCTCAAAGATTTGGAATTAGAATCATTCATTGAAGAAGACATTTCAATATCTAAAGATGAAACAAAAAAATCCACTTGGAAAAAGCAAAATAATAAAGCTAGAAAAATCATTTTTGATTTAGCAAAAGATCTTATTCTTCCTTACATATCAAATCTCAAGAAAGCATTTGAAGTATTTAAAAAAATTAAAGATACATTTGAGATAACAACTCAAGTAGATTGCTCCCACTAAAAAATCAACTTATGAATATAAAAATGAATATGGTGAGTCAATCTCATCCTACTCTGCAAAAACTTATGAAATAAAGAATCAACTATCTTCTATTGGAAATAAATTTGAAGATAAAGAATTATCCATTATAGTACTTAGAGGGTTACCTATATCTTTGGAAGCATTCGTCCAATTCATCAGAAAACCTTCAATACCAATTTTTTATCAACTTAAAAATGATTGTACCTCAGAAGAATCAAGACTAATTTCTAGAGGGATCATATCAAACCAAGAGGGAGAAAATCAAGCTCTTTCTTCAATCTCTAATAACAAAGGGAAGAAGAGGAAATTTAAACATAAAGGGAAGAAAAGAAAATGATAATCACAATAGGAAAGATTTCTCCAAAGTTCAATGTTACAAGTGTGAGAAATTTGGACATGCCTACATACTTTTTCTAGAAAGGGAAAACATTCTAGCCTCCATAGTTGAAGCTAAAGAGGAAGAAAATATATTATTCTACTCAACTCTATCAAGTAAGATGAACTCCAACAAAAATGTGTGGATAATTGATAGTGGTGCATTATGTTACATAGCAAGATTCAGAGATAAGTTTGAAACTTTTCAAAATTCTCTCACTGAAGGAGTCACCATTGGAGATAATTCCACCTATCCAATAAAAGGAATTGGGACTTTTTCTATACAAATAAGAACTGGGATCACTCTGAAATTAAAAGATGTTATTTTTGTAGCTGACATAAAAAGAAATTGTGTATCCATCTCTGGATTTCCAGATGAAGGGTTTAATGTTACCTTTAATTAAGACAAAGTATTGTACTGGCCTAAAAATTATAACCATAATAATTCCATCACCATAGGGTTTAGAGATGGAACTCTATACAAATTGTGTAACATCCTAAAGAAATCCCTAAATCATGAAGTATCAAATCCTAACAAAATATGGTATGGAAGGGTCAAACATCTTGGATTCAAAACACTATTGAATATAGGAAAAATCACCACTAGAACACCTAACTTAAATTCAAATCATATAGGCATTTGTAAAGGATGTGCCCTAGGAAAGAATGTAAAAATATATTTTCCCTCAAGTGAACATAAATCTAAATTAGTTATGGAACTAGTTCACACCAATTTGTGTGAACCTATGGCAACACTTTCTTACGAGGATACTCATACTACACAATCTTTATTGATGATTTTTCTAGGAAAACTTGGATTTACTTCCTAAAATTCAAAGAATCAAATGAAGTTCTATTGAAATTTAAAGAATTCAAAGCAATTGTGGAAAATCAAACCTTAACAAGAATAAAAACTCTAAGATTAGACAATGGGGGTGAATATACCTCTAAAATTTTCAAATATTTCTGTAGTTTTGTTGTGATTAAGAGGGATTATATTGTACCTTATAATCCTTAATAGAATGGAATGGTGGAAAGGGAAAAAAGAACCATTATTGAGTTAGAAAAAGCCATGTTACATGACCAAAATTTACACTTCCCATTCTAGGTTGAGGCCACTAATATTGTTGTATATATTAAAAATAGATGACCACACTCAATCCTAGAAAAAATAACTCCTAAACAAGCCTCTATAGAAATTAAACCTAACCTAAGTCATATTAGAATATTTGGTCTCCTTGTTTACATTCATATACCTAAAGAAAAGAGAGCCAAGTTAGAACCATCCAGGAAGAAAGGTATATTTGTTGGGTGTAGTGAAAACACTAAAGGGTATGTTGAATACAATTGATTAATTGTGTGTTTTCTTTGATGTTACACAAATTTCATAATCATTATTAGTCAGTATATGCTAAGCTCACTCATGCAATGAAGACAATTCTCAGTGTCTATCAAACTTTCCTATGTTTGCCTAGTTCAGAAGGTAGTGTCTACCGAGTTCACTCGAGTGTCAAAGGAAAAGTTATAGAAAGCAAGTGTTAACTGAGCTCACTTAGGTAATGAAGAAAAGTTGGATGGAACTACTGCAAACTGAGCTCACTCAGTTGCCAAAGGTTTTTCATAAGTTTGTAGTGTTAACCAAGCTTCTGTTGGTTAATAAAGGAAATTATTTCAGAGTTAGTTTCTACTGAGAAGAATCGGCTATAGAAGGATTTTCTTATTTTGTTGTATTAAGCTTACTTGACTTATCTATTGATTCCAACCAACTAAGGTGATGAATACTGATTATTGTAAATTGTATTTGAGTTGACTTGACAAAGTGGAAGCTATAAGTATAAAGTCAAGCTATGATTTCAAGTGTGTGTGAAAAGAGCAAAAGAATGTGAAAATTATAATAATGTGATTGAAGATTTATAAATAAGCAGAGGAAACAAATTTGAAGGATAAGCATAATATCCTTGTGGTGTGGCAAAGCCATATTCGATCAGGAAGGATCATGTACAAGCCAAAACAGAGATCTAAAATCAACAAATTAGTTGTAATCAAATTAGGTCATCTCATTGTTACTCTCTAACCATTGTAGCAGTGACCTAAGTCTCCTAATAGAGTTAGCTTAATAGTTATTTGCAAATCCTCTAACAAGGTGGTAGAATCATTGAATTGTTCTCAAGACCTCTAACCAGGCCACTCCTAATAGGGTGATTAAATCCTTTAATACGGTCACACCTAATAGTTTGTTTTCTAACCTTTAAATGAGTTGGCTCCTAATAGGGCTCACTTTAGAAGAGTGAAAATTAGTAACTAGTTGCTATTGGTGACTTTTCCCAAATTGGGTTTTCACGTTAAATCTTAGTGTCAATTGTGTTCATGCTATTTCTTTTATGTGTTTG
The DNA here is from genome assembly GCA_028749045.1 of Cupressus sempervirens. NCBI lineage: Eukaryota > Viridiplantae > Streptophyta > Pinopsida > Cupressales > Cupressaceae > Cupressus > Cupressus sempervirens. The sequence continues at coordinate 440,217,748 of CM053784.1, forward strand.
CAACTAAGTTAAAGTAATGGTAATTACATATAACATCTAATAGTTTATATATTAATTTTTTACCAAGCTAATCTAGTATTATTGAGTTACATCATTCTGTGTGTTTGTCGAGCATCAACACTATTCAGTTATATGTTTGCATTCTGTACTGACATCTAAGGGATCTAGGATTTATTTTTGTAGTAACTGATTCACCCCTCCCCTCTCAATTACTCCTCTTATATTTCCAACATTTGGTATCAAAGCTTTTGGTGCTTGTAGAAAAGGTTTCAAGGACCTAAGCTAAAGATCAGAATGTCTTACAAAAGAGAGATTCCCAAGCTAAACAGAGACAATTTTGCAACATGGCAAGGAATTATGAGATTACATCTAGCTACCATCAATTATTTAGGCTACAAGTATCTTTATGCTGAATATAAGACTACCTCTAAAATATTATCAATTGAAGACATTACTAAAAAGAAGAATCATAATATCATGATGATTGATATTGCATCTGCTCTCAGTTATGCTAAATTTGATGAGGTAAAAGATTGCAAAACTACTTTTGCAACGTGGAACAAATTAAAAGATATCTATGGAGGAGATGAAAATGTAAGAAGAGCCAAAGCAGAAATCCTTAGAGGAAAATTTGATCAAATGAAAATGAGAGAAGATGAACACATTCAAAAATATGTGGAAAGGATCAAGGCTAGTGTAAGTGCAATCGAAGCATCTAGAGGAGACATCAAGTAGCAAACTGTTGTAAGTAAAGTACTCAGAACTCTTCTTTCCATCTATGCAATTAGAGTATATGCTATTCAAGGAATGAGATGTGATCCAACTAATAAGATAGGGTTGGATGCTCTAGTTGAATGATTAATAGCTTTTGAGTTAGATAATTATAACAACTATGTTCTTTCTTCAAATAATATTGAATCTACATTTAAAGCTAAACTCTCACTCTAAGAAAAGGATAAAAAGTCAAAATCTAGTCAATCAAGAAGAGAAGAAGATGGATCATTAAAAGAAAGCTTAGACAATGATCTTGAAGTTGTTGAAGTCTTGCTTGCAAGGAAGTTTTCCAAAGGAAAAGGGAAGTACAAAAGTAAAGTTCTTCTGATCTACTTTTCTTGTGAAAAAATTGGTTGCATTGTTGCTAGGTTTCCAAACAAGGAAACTAAGGATGAGGATAAAAGAAACAAGCATAAAGGCCAGAAGGACTCCAAGAACTACAAGAGCTTCAAGGACAAAGGTAAGAAATCTTTTTTCATAGCTAAAGGTTCTAATAACAGTGAAGATGAAATGGTTTATATTGTTTTGAAAGATGAATTTGATGATGAAAAAGATAAGATGACACTAACTCTCATGTTAGCAAAAATAATATATGGATTATTGAAAGTGGTTGCTCACATCATATGACTGGTGACAAAACAAAATTTGAGCATAACGAATATTATGATGGAGGTAGTGTGAGATGTGGAAATAATGAACCTTGTAACATAAAAGGAAAAGGATGTATCTTGTTGACTAAAGAACTTGTGTGTGATAATTCTTATTAGGTTGAAGGACTAAAGCATAATCTATTGAGTGTAGCATAGCCAAATAACATTGGATTCAAGGTAGAATTCATGAATGTACAGGCCAAACTACTAGATGAGAAAGGAAATTCTAGTTGGTTCTGGCAAGCAAACAAAAGGTAATCTATTTTATCTTGATCTTAGTGATTATTCATGTTTTATTGCTCAAGGAGAGGAAGGCTGGTTATGGCACAAAAGGCTATGTCATGTGAACTTTGATCATCTAGTTAAGATAAGCAAACATAAAAGAGTAAGAGGTATTCCTAGTTTGAAGAAGCCTGGCATGGGTCTATGCAAGAAATGTCAAATTGGTAAGATGGGAAAGATAAGCTTCAAAAGTAAAGACTATCAGTCAGAAGAAGTCTTGAAAATTGTTCATACAGACTTATGTGGACCTATTGGAATAGAAATTTGTAGTGGAGAAAATTTTTTCATTCTCTTTGTTGATGACTAATCTAGAATGATGACAGTAATGTACCTAAAATAAAAACTTGAAGCCTTTCAAAAATTCAAGTGGTATCTGGGAAAAGTAGAAAAAGAAACTAGAAAGAGGTTGAAATGCCTAAGATCAGACAGAGGTAGTGAATTCATCTCCCATGAATTCAACAATTTTTTCATTGAAAGAGGAATCAAAAGATAAGTGTCTGCCCATAGTACACCATAGTAGAATAGTATAGCAAAAAGAAGAAATAGATCTATCATAGATTGTGCAAGAACTCTGATGATTGAAAAGAATGTTGCTCTCAAATACTGGAAGGAAGCTATCAGCACTATAGTTCATACCATGAATAGATTTCAGTTGAAGAAAGATTCAAACAAGACACCTTATTAGCTATGGTATGGCTACAAACCTAATCTAAGTTAGTTGAAAGTATTTGGCAGCAAATGTTACATATTGAAAGAATCTAGAAAAGGAAAATTTGATGTAAAAGGTGATGAAGGCATATTTCTAGGATACTCTTGCATGGATTTTTCTTCTCACAAAATCATAGAGAGTGCACACGTTAGAATTGATTAATTTTTAGAAAAGAGTGAAGAAGAAAGCAACAAAGAACTTGAAGATTACAGAAGATTTGTTTATTATGAACCTGATACCCTTCCAAATTTATCTAAAAGAAAAGAAGCTTCAACTCTAGAGTCCCTAGAAACTTCAATTGTTACCGAGTTATAGGTAATGCAACCCAAGCTAAAAGGACTTGAGTCACAATCAAAGGCTACCAAGTTAGTTCAAACCAAGCCTGATGGACTTGAGTCACAAATAGAAGTACCCAAGCTTGAAACTAAAATTCAAGAAGAAGATGGTGGTACTCATTCAAAGACCAACGAGCCAGTGTTAGCAAGATATGTCAAAAGACATCATGCACCTGATCAGATCATTGGAGACAAATTAGATGGAACAATGAGAAGAAGAAAATTAAAAGGTACATTTTTACTTGCTAAATTTGAACCTAGGAATGTTAAAGATGCTTTGGAAAATGAAAGTTGGATTGAATCAATGAATGAAGAGATAAAACAAATAGAAAAGAACAAAACTTGGACTCTTGTTCCTAGACCCAAGGATTAAAATGTAATTGGTACAAAATGGGTACTTAGAAATAAGTTGAGTGAATATGGAAAGGTATCAAGAAACAAATCAAGATTGGTATGCAAAGGTTACTCTCAAGAAGAAGATATTTACTATGGTGAGACTTTTTCTCCTATAGAAATAATTGAAGGTTAGAACTTTAATAGCATATGAAGCATATAGAGGATTTAAAGTATAGCAAATGGATGTTAAATCTACTTTCTTGAATGAAATTTTTGATGAAGAAGTTTACATTGAGCAACCAAAGGGTTTTGTAGATCTTAGCAAAGGAGACATGGTTTGCAAACTACACAAAGCATTATATGGTCTTAAGCAAGCTCCCAGAGCTTGGTATGAAAGACTCCATAATTACTTGGTACAGATTAGTTTTTAAAGGACTAATGATAATAGTAGTCTACATATCAAAGAAGGACCAAATAAGAAGATTGTGTTAATAGAAATATTTGTTGATGATACTCTATTTAATGGAAATTGTGATTTATGCAAAGCATTCTCTGAAGAAATGAGTAAGGAATTTGAGATGTCCATGTTTGGTGAAATAAAATTCTTTGTTGGATTGAAAATACAGTAGAACAAGAATGGTATCTACATCACAATCTAAATATATCAAGGAGATACTAAAGAAATTTGGAATGGAAGATTCAAAACTAGTTGGAACACCTATGTCTACCGGACATAAGCTTTACAAAACTAATGATTCCAAAGAAGTAGATAAGACCATTTACAGATCACTGATTGGAAAATTGCAATATATAGTACACACAAGGCCTGATATTGCTCTAGTAGTTGGAATAGTGGCAAGATTCTCAGCAAATCCCAAGGAAAATCACATGATGGAAATTAAGAGAATCATGCAGTATCTGAAAGGTATTGGAGACTATGGTTTATCGTACAAACTTGGAGGCAATCTAAATTTGAAAGTATTTACTGATGTTGATTGGGTAGGAAGTCTTGATGACAAAAAAAAACTAGTGGTAGAGCATTGTTTCTTGGCAAAAGACTAGTATCTTGGACAAGCAAGAAGCAAAATTGTACATCTCAATCCATAACAGAGGTAGAATATGTAGTAGTAGTAATCAATTTCTCTAACATTGTTTGGTTCAAACAACTATTAGAAAGAATGAAGGTAGAGATTAAAGATCCAATTGTGATATATTGTGATAACACCAGTGCAATAAACATATCAAAGAATCTAGTAATGCATTCCAAACAAAGTATATTGCTATAAAATATCACTTCTTAAGAGAGTTGGTGCAAGATAAAGAAGTTAGATTGGAATATGTGAATACAAAGGAATAGATTGAAGACATATTCACCAAACCATTACCTAAGGATGCATTTTTGTATCTAAGAGGTAACCTAGGGGTCATCCCCTATCTAAAAGTCACTAAATGAAGTTTAGTGAATGCATCAACCAGAACCTATTGAAGATTAATCAATTGGTGTAGAATTGGAAAGGGTATATTGCAAATGAATTGGTACTTAAGGTACATTGGTATTTACAAAATTATTGTCTTTGGCATGTGTTTTCAAAGAGGGGGAAGTGTACGATCACATCTCTGAGAAATTTTTGGAACTTGAGTTAGAAACTAGAGAGGGAGAAGTCTTCTAAAGAAGAAGTATACTGAAAGAGGGAGGATGTTCTAAATTAACTCAGTAACACCCATTGTAGATAAAATTCTATTAAAGAAAGAGCTCATATTGATAGAGGGAGTTCTCAAATCTAAAATCCAAAATTTTATTGTGCTATGACATGTTGTGTTTCCATCAATGTCAAAGAGGGAGATTGTTTGATACAATTGATTAATTGTGTGTTTTCTTTGATGTTACACAAATGTTATAATCATTATCAGTTAGTATATGCCAAGCTTACTTGGGTAGTGAAGATATTTCTCAGTATCTATCGAGCATTCTTGTTGTAATCACCTAAAAATGGTCATCTAGACTATTAGCCCCTTTTCAGCATTTTGGCTAATCTTATTAATCATTGACCTAGACCAAATTGCTAATAATCAATTAATTTTATTATAACCTATAGTTTGACTATGCTATCCTAAGTTCATTATTTGATTAAAAGAACATGTCCCCTTTTAATTAAATAAAAGACCCCATTCTTGTAACCCACTTAAAGTGCGCATATAAAGTTCTTTCTCTATTTTATAATTAAAAGAAAAGGCTTGTGAGACTTTTTATCTTATATGACAAGTAAACTCATTTTCTATTGGCTAACTTGTGTGTGCACATGGATCCCACCCATTTTCAAATTCAATCGTTGACCATCCACCATCTCAATCTTGATCTCTACCATTCGTACAACTTTAAAAGGAAGAGAGCTACCCCCCTCAAAGGATCCACACTCTTGAGTATTGTTATGTTGCAAGATTTCCATTTGAGTGCTTGACAGCTTTTGTGAAGAATACCATTTTCCTATCTACATTCCTTCCATCCATAGCATTTTGTTACATGGCATCATAGTTTAGTTTTCATATAGTGTAGTTCTTTTTTGGCAAGTAGCTTAGATCACATAATCTAATTAGTATGGCTATAACACTTTTATTTGTTTAGCTTAGTTACATTGTGCATCTCATTTTATCATAGTTACATTCTTGGATTACATGCATCAAGAGTTCTTTGACACTAGCATTCTTGCTCTTTTTCAAAGAATCTTCCATTTCATGGTTTACAAGCAAGGGTTACATCTCTAAGGCTCAGCTGAGAGCCATTTTATGCTCATTTGTATGCTTTTGTGCTCCATGACTAGGGAGCCTTTAGTCAGCATTCAAGCTTTCCAATCCATGGAAAACCTTGGATAGAAAGGTTTAGGGAAGTGCACTCTTTTTAGTGTACATTTTTGGTGCCCACCCTCGGCCAAAACAGTAGGTTTTGTCCTCAATTTTTCTATTTTTGTCACTAATTTCATTTACTATCCTGCATTTTCTTTTTTTAACAGTCACAATTTTGGGCAAGATTTTTCCAGTTTCATACGACAGTTCACATTACTATCATGGGATACTTGTTTTTGAAATAGTGTCACATGGCCATACTGGGTTCTATAGCCTCTGTATACAAATTTCTTGCTTAAGAAAATATATCACATAGAGAAGTTTTGTTGCATTTTTATAGTGTGAAGTATTGTATGACATTATTCTAGTGAAAATTATCACTTGATAGAGATTTCTTGTTGTTTGAGGTGTTTTGGTCAGCTTCCAATTGTTGCTGGCTAGTTGCTAGTTTTTATAGGTCTTTAAATGGTTTTACAGAGGTCCATTTACAAGTTTCCCTTTTTTTTTAGAGCTAACCCATGGTGCTAATGGTTGTGGTTGCAATTTTCCATTTTGAAAATTTGAAACATTGCCTAAAAGAATGCATGTCAAAGCTCCAAATGCAAAAGGGCTACTAACAGTTGTTTGCAAGGCTACCTGACGCATAAAAACCAAACATTTGCTTGTTCTTTTATTTCATGTGTGGCATATACTAGTTGTTCATTTTTAGGCACATTAAACTTATAATTAGGATTCCTTGGTGGTAGGAGAGTATGCTCTTCACCCTTGCGATGAATAAAAAATCTTTACCCACCTTTGGATTTTGAAAGCAAGTTGATAATTTAATCTTCTTGGTGTGTTTGGGTGAAATGATTGGAATGGGAGAGTATGCTCTTCACCTTTGAGGTGAATCAAAAATCTTGACCTCCAAAAGTTGATCCACTCAATGTTTAGTTAGAATCCTTTAGTGGGCCTGCTCTCGAACAACCTAAGAGGAACAACCCAATTTGGGACAAGAAAATTACTTATCTCTTCCAACCCACTATAAACTCAAGGCTATCAAGGACACAAAACCTTGGTAGACGTAGTGTTTGTCTTCTCTTAGTGTGATTGCTTATGGGATTTTGACCATAGGGAGATCACTAACCAAGAACACTTAAGATGCTCTTGTGGCCATGAGGTCTATTACCCACTGCAAGGTGGGGTGTCCCTTAATTAGGAGCAAGAGGAACACTATGAACGAAATCCCTATCTAGACACTCTAGGTTAGTATCCATTCTATTTTTTTGCTCAACTTCTTGGTGCAAGGATCAATCCTAGTGGACTACTTGTATTACCCAAGATTTACAGTCACCATATGTGTTCCCTTAGTTGTGCTTATGGCACCTCTATGACAAAGCCAATATCTCTTATGGGTAACCACTTGGTGTGAGGCAAAGGAGCATCAAGCATGGGCCAAGTTGTTGAGTAATGAATCGTGACCTTAAGGTAGATTGCTTGGCTACTATTTTTGAATGTGTTAACCAATGTTTACATTCTTGTACATCAAAAAATTGCGATAATATTAGTAGAAAGGTTGTTATGATATCACAAGTGTGTGTTAGAAAGGTTATTTTTACCCTTGTTCAACTATTTGAAGACATTTTAAAACACTTACTATTTGCAAACCTTGTTGATAACTGACACAAGCTAGAAACATACACTATCTGATTCAAAAAATACCTGATTGTCAAGACTGAAATGCAAATTTTGGAGTCAAAATAGATCTTTTGTGCACACAAACTGGTACTTTATTGCCTGGTCTCTAAAGAAATATCGCGCAACTGTAAGGTTCCAAAATTGTATCGCCTAACTATTTCAATTTATATCACCCTTGTATACTGAGGTCTATCGCATCATTTTGCATGAACTATCATCTTCAGGAAAAGTATTGCCTTACTATTCTAAAGTGTATCGTACAACATTTTATGTTGTCCTATTGTCACCTGGTAACTAAGAAAGTATTGCCTAGAGTTATTTCTTGCCAAAACAACATTTGCATTCTAGTTTTTCTGGTCTAGGGTGCATCACTTCCATTTCCTGGGTCCTAGTTGTACATTCATATGTTAGGAAACTATCCTAGGTTGAAAAAATAGGGTTAGTATATTAGATGTAAGTCTTGTAACATCACTGATAAATCACTTGTCAAAATTCAATTACCATTATTTTTAGCTACTTACTATTGAGCTTCTTGCTTACTTGCTCAGCTCAAGTCACCAGTGCTATAAATTCTTGAGCATTGCTTGACAAGGAATCTATCACACTTTGACAAGTGACTAATCTTGATGGTAAAAGCTTCAAATCTGACATACTTTTCTTATTCTATTAAACAAAGAAAAGTCTTTACATGCTAGTTACAACAATATTTCAAGTTGGGAGTGGCAGCCATACCCCTTTTATTTTCAAACAATTAGAAACCCCACCTAGATGTCCTCAGAGATAGCCTTGTGTGGAAGACCCTGAGCCAATTAAAATGCAAACAACTAACATTAGGCATAATCTGCTTTATAGTTTTGAAAACCCATTTGACATACCTTGTGAGACACCTAAGGGTGAGAATGGTTTGTTCACCATGGTGCACCTTGATGAAGTCCAATGTTGTTTAGAGGAACAAGCACATGAAAATCAAAGGATCCTTGAAGCCATGTATGCTAGGGAGAAAGGACATCAACAAGCTAAAAACAATAACCATCCTACCATGAAGGGAACAAGGGGACTTTCTCTTGAAATCCTTTGATGGAAATGATGGCAACAACACACCACCAAGAACTCCTAGAGTCACCATGGGTACATGCCCTTCTCATCATGAAAGTGATGAAGAGGTAACTATCAAAGATGTTATAAAATTACAACAAGATGGCTTTGCTCAAAAACTGATGCTTAGAGCTTTAGAGGAAAACAAAGACCAATACTTCTAATAAATGGCAACAAGAGGATGGAAACTTCCCCAAGATTTTGATATAGAGCGTATAATTCCAAAATGAGAACCCACTAAAGCTGAAATATAAAGGGAAGCAATAAAAGAACTGAGGAAACAATTTACACAACTGCAAGCTTCAAAAGAACCACCTAAAACTTCATTTGTTGAATCAATATGTGCACTTCCATTTGATAGGAGTCTTCACATGCTACCATTTCCTAGGGATATAGAGGTTCCTAAGCATGAAAAATATGATGGAAATGGTGATTCTCATGATCGTGTGAGGAATTTTTATGCTCTTAGCATGGATTTTATACATGAAGACACCTTTCTTATGAGGTTATTCACTAGGAGTCTCAGAGGGTGAGCTATGGAATGGTTCACCAAATTGAGTCCTCCCATTAAAACATTTGAGAAGCTTGCACAATGTTTTATCCAGTAATACTCCTATAATATTCAACATCCTGTGATAGTGTTGGACTGATGTAACATCAAACAAAAATTGGGAGTCTTTTGCAACATATCTTTATTGATGGAGGTCATTATACTCTCGATATCCTGGGCAAGTTACTGAGGTTGAAAATTTTGATATTTTTGTCAATACACTCATACCAAAACTATATTTTGATCTAAGGAAATGGCTATTCATATCTTTCAATGCCATGGTTGAGAGTGTGTATCGTATTGAAGATGTTGCTATTAAAAGGGGTGATATTTTCATAAACAAAGACAACAACAACAATGGAAATGGTAAAGACAAAGGTAAACCTTGGAATAAAAATAAGTATGTTATTAATGATGGAGTGTTGGATAATCCTAAGACCAAGGAACCCATGTTTAATCTTTCCACTACCATCTATGCCACAAAGCAACAAGAAAATGCAAAACCACAAACACTTGAAAAAAGCTCTAAGTTTACCAAGAAATGACATGTTTACACACCAATGGTTGAGCCTTATGAAACGATCTTAAAGACCCTAATTGCAAACAACTTGATTACTTTTCTAGATAATTCCTAACCCTATGATACACCCATTAAACCCCCATGTTGGAGAGAGGATCATATCTAGAGTTATCATCAAAGAAAGGGTCACAACACTAAAAATTGTTTCAAGCTCAAAGATGTGATTCAAGATCTTTTTAAGGAAGATAAAGTTGTCACAGATGGTCTCACCAAAAATGCTGATCACAAAGCTTTTAAGAAACCCTTACCATAATATGAGAATGGTGAAACCTCTAAAGCTACTAAAAGGAGTCATGATGCCAAGATCAACTATGTTTATGCTAACACCAAAAATGTTATAGGTATACATGAGTCTATTAAGTATTTATGCATGGAAAGTTACAATGATGACAACCAATATGTGGATGAATGACCTAAATTTGTCTTAAAAACATGCAATGTTCCTCAATACCATAATGACTCTAGACCTAAGGTGGTGCTCTAGGTGACTAATTCTTTTTCATCACAAAGTGAACCACTTAATGTTGTTACTAGGGGGCAATCTAAGGTCATTCTAAAAGTTTCCCAGGATTCCAAGAATGCTTCATCTTCTAAAAAACCAATCACTTCCAAGATCTCTATGACCTTGTTAGTCAATTACAGTGTATGTCGGCTCAAATTTCCATTTTTCAAGTTGTTGGAGTTATCTCCTTTGCACAAGGATATCCTTGAAAAAAATTTACACTCTGCCAATGTTCCCATAGATATCAATGTGAAATGGTTCTAAGCTATGGTGAATCATATTTCTTCACCTCATCATCTCACCTTTTATGAAGAAGATGATTAGGATCCTAGTCACCCCCATAACCTTTCTCTCCATGTCAAAGTCCAAATCTTCCATACTCACATTCACCAAGTCTTGATAAAAAATGGTGTAGGGTTAAATATTATTTCCTTTAATGTGATCCAACAGTTGGGCATGTTAGAATTTTCTATTGATCTTAGGCACAAGATCACCATAAAAGCTTATGATGAGGTTGAAAGACCTTCCAAGGGTATAATTGTGCTACCAATTAGAGGTTGTCCAATGGAAAAGGATATTGTTTTCCAAGTCCTAGATATAACCCTTGCATATAATTTGTTGTTGGGACAACCATGGATTCATGACATGCAAGCGGTTCCTTCTACGCACCATCAATGCATCAAGTTTCCTTTTAATGGTACTAAATTAGTGGTCCCCAATGACAATTCAATGGCCATAAACACAATGTCTACTACTGAAATGTTGGTTCCACACAATCGCTCTTCTCATGAGTTGACACTGTCCCTTACAGAGTCTGAACAAAAAATGAAAATGATGTGTATTGGTATGGGAAAATATACTTTAGACTCTTTTGTTGCTCTACCTATCTCCCCTTGGTCTTATGGGAAGCCATCTACCAAAAAGAAACCTTCTACATCTGCCATGACTCTTTTTGGCACTTTTGTCCAGTCCTCAGGTTCCCTTGGAAGTAGAAAAAGAAGAACAAGCTATTAAAGATTGGATATATAGGGGAGAGGAATATGAAGAGGATATTAGAGTTACCACTCCCATTTCTCCCAAATGATATGGAAAAGGATATAAGATGCCTGCAAACATGGGTTATCAAGGTCATGGGTCTTTAACTAGTAACAAAAAAGCTCTAGTTGAACCTTTAACTCATACTCAAGGTCTTGATGCTTGAGACACTGCTAGCTTAGGATTTGGGCTAGAGGATAATCTACTAGTATCTACTTAAAATGTGCCCATATCTAGTGAATCAGAGGATGATGATTCTCCCTTTGTTGCTGCCACTTCACAATATGAAGACTTTATACCTATAACCTCTCTTCTTTGGGGAGAAGAAATATTCACTACCAATAATAATGAGTCTTCCACCTTCAGACATCTAGAACAAGATGAATCTGACCATGAGGATTTAAATAGAGGATGGATTAGATAAAAAATTACATGTCTAATTGCTAGAGATCAGATACAGACTCTCAAGAGTATGAATGGGAAAGTTTATTAGAAGCCTCTTGTGAACTTGAGGTTGATGTTATTCATGCCTATGAAACCCAATCAAATATAGTCAATGAGTCTAGTGTAGGGTTAGATGAGTTTGGGTCACAATATGCTTTAGTGGATTATGTTGGTCACTCTAGGAATACTCCTAATCTGGATACCTTTGCAATATTCAATATAGGCTCAACTTTACATATCACTAGAGATTACTCTTTTTGAATCAATCACCTTGAAGCTTCTACCTCACTCTCATTGATTCATCATGATCTCATAGATTGGTCCATTCAACATCAGACACCAGAAATATTATCTTTTCAAAATGATTATGAGATCACATGTTACCTAAATGCCATTGAACCTGTCACTTCTTCCACCAGTGAACCCATGATTTACATGATAGAATCAGATGTCAAGTACCTTAGTCATAAAATCAAAAGAAAAAAAAAATGGTCAAATGGTAAAAACCACATTGTGGCAGTATCTGAACCTAAAAATAGTAAAAATAAAGATGTATCTAACGGTGAAAACCTCTTTGAGGCACATGTGGATGAGGTACTTGGTAGTTTTCCAAGCTATTTTCAAGATAGATCATTGATTCTCATTGAGCCTATGCAACCAATCAAAATAGGGACAAAGGAATCTCTTAAAATTATTCATGTAGCTCAATCATTGTCAGCTAAAGAAAAGGAGCAATTTGCCCAATTTTTTCAAGATAAAAGATCAATTTCATGTGGACATTCTCAGACATGCCTAGGCTTGACATAAATCTTATCATGCATCATTTGTCTATTTCTCCTGATATCAAGCCTGTTAAAGAAAAATTGAGGAAGATGCATACACATGTAGCTTTATTGGTGAAAGAAGAGTTGGAAAAACTTTTGAGTGCCAATTTTATTAGAGCAATTGACTATGCAGAATGGATCTCCAATAGTGTACCTGTATCCAAACATGATAAAACCATTCAAGTTTTTATTGATTTTAGAGATCTTAACAAAGCATACCCCAAGGATGATTTCTCGCTACCAAAAATTGATATGATAGTGGACATGACTACAGGATATGAAATGTACTCCCTTATGGATGGTTTTTCTAGGTATAATCAAATTAAGATAGCTCCCATTGATCAAGAGAAGATAGACTTCACATGTGCATGGGCTACTTTCTATTGGAACATCATGCCTTTTGGGCTCAAGAATGTTGGTGCTACATACCAAAGAGCAATGACCACCATATTCCATGATATGATGCATAAAAATATGGAAGACTATGTTGATGACACATTGGAAAAATCTAGAACAAGAGACACACATCTCAAAGACCTTAGTTTGATATTGGACCATATGGAACAATTCCAACTTAGGCTAAATCCAAAAAAGTGTGCCTTTGGTGTCACTTTGGGAAATTTTCTAGGCTACATTATTTCAGAAAAAGGTATTGAGGTTGATCCTGAAAAAGTCCAGGCTATCATGGATATGCCTCCTCCAAAAAATATCATTCAACTTAGAAGTCTATAAGAATGTCTACAATCCATAAGAAGGTTTATTTCTCAACTGGTTAATAAAGCTCAACCTTTCAACAAGAATTTGCACAAAGGTTCTACTCATATCTAGAATGATGAGTGTCAACAAAGTATAGATCAAATCAAAGGGTACTTGGCAAAGCCTCTAGTTTTGATGCCACCTATTCCAGGCAAACCTTTGATCTTGTATATCTCAGCTATAGCTTCTTCTCTAGGAGCACTATTAGCCCAAAGTGATGAGACCAGTAAAGAATGGGCTATATATTATATTAGTCACATTTTGGTTTCTTACGAGATGAACTATACCAGCATCAAGAAGGCTTGTCTCACAGTGGTCTTTGCTTCTCAAAAGCTTTGACATTACATGTTGGCACATACAGTCCACCTAGTTGCTAAAATCTATCCTTTGAAATATCTGTTGAGCAAAGCTATGCTTACTGGTTATCTAGCTAAATGGATGATGATTCTTTCAAAATTTGACATTCAATATGTTGAATGTAAAGCCATCAAAGGACAAGCTATAGCTGATCAACTAGCTAATTTTCCTCTAGAGGATACAACACCCATACAAGCTAAATTTCTAGATGCCTCAATTATGTACATCACTAAGAGAACTTGGAAAATGTTCTTTGATGGTTCTCACACACAAAATGGAGCTAGAGCAAGTATATTGTTCATTTCCCCTCATGGGTATACAATTCCCAAATCTTACAAACTCTTGTTCCCTTGTATAAACAACATGGTAGAATATGAGGCCTTAACAAATGGAATCAAGATGGCTCTTGAATGGAGAATAATTGAATTGTATATCTACGAAGATTCCCAACTTGTTATTAACCAGGTAAATAATGACTATCAAACAAAAGATGACAAGTTGATAATTTATAAAAAATTGATACATGCTCTAAGGAACTCCTTCACTTTTGTGACATTTTAGCAAATTCCTAGAGCAGGAAAAAAAGCTACTAATGCTATGGCCACTCTAGCATCTATTCTCCAACTACAAGAACATGAATCTCAATTTGAGTTCCTAGTGGAAGAACTACATCATCCTACCTATGATTCTCCTGATAACTAAGTGATCTAAACCATTGTAGGTCATGAATCCTCCTACTATGCCGCCATCATCTCTTACTTGCTTGATCAAATTTTTCCTGAGAACCTCACATGCAACCGAAAATGCCAATTCCTTCATAATGCCTCACATTACATTTTGGTCTCTAGTAACTTGTATAGAAGGGGTCTAGATGGAACATTTCTTAGGTGTTTAGAGCTAGAAGAGTTCGAAAAGACACTTGCCAAAGTCCATGATAGCATTTGTGGGGCACATTCTAATGGCCTTGCACTTGCTTGAAAGTTTCTTAGAGTAGGTTATTACTATTCAACTATGCAAGCTGATGCTATTCATTATGCCAAGTCTTTTCAAAAATGTCAACTCCATGGTAATTTAATTCATGCTCCTAGATGTGAGTTGATTCCTTCTATAACATATTGGCCATTTCAACAATGGGCCTTTGACTTGGTCAAAAAATTCACCCAAGTTCATCTAGTGGCCAAAAGTTCATCATTACAGCAATTGAGTATTTCACTAAATGGTTCAAAGTTGTGCCATTATATGTTGCTATAGGAAAACATGTTGTCCTGTTCATACTAAATCACATCATTTTTTGATATGGTATTCCTTCCTCTATTGTCACTAATAATGGAGGAAAATTCTAAAATAAGGACCTAAGACAGCTATGTAAGAAGTTTTAGATCAAACAACATTGGTCTTCTATTTATTACCCTCAAGGGAATGGCTAAGCAGAGGCCTCCAACAAGAAATTGTTGAAAATCTTGCATCGCACAGTTCATATGTCTGGGAGAGATTGGCACCTACAAATAAATCCAACACTTTGGGCCTACAAAACTACCATCCATACTCCTACAGGGGCCATGCACTTTTTTTTAGTCTATGGTTCAAAGGTTGTTCTCCCATTAGAAGTAGAGATCCCTTCCTTGTGAGTCTCTTTGCATGGGTTGATAACTGATGAAGACCATAGAGCTATGTGAATACAGGAATTATAGACTCTTGATGAGCATCATAAGGAAGCTTTTGATCACATGAGGTCCTATCAAAAGTGCATGTCTACTCAATATAACAAAAAGGTTCATCCACATGAGTTTCAATTTGGTGGCCTCATACTTAGAGAAAATTCAAAAAATCAGCAACATAGAGAGCAGAAAAGAAAGTTTGAACCCAATTGGTTAGGCCCATACATTATCACAACAACATTTGGGTCTGGTTCTTATCAATTGTCTACTCCTAAAGGTGAAAAAATTGTAGAGCCTATTAATTTCCTACACTTAAAAAAGTTATATTCTTAAAAGCTTACTTCTTACTTATCTTGTACATATTTATGATCCTGAAAAAAATCCTAAAAATTAGAAAATGTCCTAAAAAAAAATCATCTTAGTGAAAACCTAGCAATAGGTGCTTTGATGTATCACCAAAAAAAATAATAAATAAAAAAGAAAAAGAAAAAAGTCCTAGAAAAAAAAAGAAATCTACCAAATGGTGAAAACCTGGAAACAGCCATTGTTTGAGACCCTAGCACTTATGTCTATCAGTCTCAATCACTCATTTCACTACACACTTCCTAGCTTGGGATTGTTTCTTGTCCTTGTCTTGGGGGCATAGCTACTTAGCCCATTGAGGTATTCTTGTACATTAGGGTTTTCTTTAATAACTCAAAAAATAGTGTTTCTTAACACTACCCCCACCTTGACATTAAATGTTTCTCAACACTTTTCAAACAGTTTACCTATGGTCTTCGATGTTGCAATATTTCTCACTATCAGAGTCAAGTCTTTAAGAAATGGCCAATTAACTTACACACACACACTTAAACACTTAAATGATTGAGTTATGCTGATCTTTATTTACTTTGTGTGTTATCTATGATGATTTCTTTACTATGTGTTCCCTCCCTTATAGTCTCTCAAGGATGTCATTGACTAGAAGACTGGGGGCATGTGGCACATTTTCTTGATTTCTTCTTTTGGGTATACTTTATTTTTCTATAGTGTTTTAAGCATTCCATGCTTTTCCTATTTGATACTTGGACTTATTAACGTATCATCCTTGACTCTCTTTTTTTCAAGACCAAACTCAAGGGTTATCGTGGCACTTATGCCTTGATACAAGTGTAATCTTACTATACTAAACTTAGGGAATCTAATCATGTAGTTATCTTGACTTTTATGTCTTTGATGCTTAGATTAGATTTCCACATACCTATCTGATATTGATCATATTCATATCTGCATAGTTATACTAGTGACAGTTGCATGATCTCATGATGTCCCTAATAAGTGCTCAATGATGAAATAAGAGTCTAAATGTTATGTGTTCCTTTCCGGTAAACCATTTTGCATACTAGCTTGCATTTTAGCATCATTTTTCTAGTCAAGTCTTGCATTCTTGCATATGGGGAGAACTCTCTCTTTATCCTTTTTGTGGACCTATCAGCTAGCTTCTTTCATGTCCTTCTTTTCTTTCTTTATCATGTCTTTCACCTTCTTGATCTTTCATTTCATATCTATCTCGCTATCTTGTCATCACAAGGGGTTAATCTAAACATCACATTCAATCTATCCAAGTGTCACATATTTTCAAAAACATAAAGTCTATATCATACACATCAGAGCTAAAAACATCATACATAAGAGAGATACATGAGCATAAGTATCCAATTAAATGCATACATGAGCAAGAAATAGAAACTGAAACATCACATGAAAATTAAAAATGTTGAAACATTCATTTGAGACAAGTACACAAGACTGCCAATCAAATCTAGTATCTCATACATATATATATGTATATACATATATGTATATGTAAAAATATATATCTATATGTATATATGTATATGTATATATATATGTGTATGTATATATACATATATATATATATATATGTATATATATGTAGATATGTATATATGTATATGTATATATATGTAGATATGTATATATGTATATGTATATATATATGTATATATATGAGTATATATATATGCATATATATGTAGATATGTATCTATGTATATATGTATATGTATATATATATGTATATATATATATATGTATATGTGTATATGTATAGATATATGTATATATATATTATGTATATATACATATATGTATACATATACATATATATATATACATATACATATACATATATCTATGTATACATATATGTATATATATATTATATGTATACATATATGTATAGATATATGTATATATACATAATATATATATATATATACATATATCTATATATATACATATATACATATACATATATATATCTCAATGTGTTATAGTACATATAAAAAAATGAGATCCACAATCTGGATATCTGTCTCAAAAATATATGTTGTACAATCAAAATGTCAAAACATCGATATCAGCCTATGACTGACTCCCACCCTCTGCAGTAGGAGGAGGTGGTGGCCTTGGTGCTGGAGCCTATCTCCTATCTCCTATCTGGTGGTTGTATTGTATCCTTTGATCTACACACCTGCTCTGAGTAATTAGGTAGTCCCTACCCTAGTGGCACTACACCCCTATAGCTGGCATAATAGTATGTAGCACATGCACCATGATGAGCCACCTCTCACCTTGTAGCATCCCACTCCCTACGGAGCTCATCTCCTCATGCTCACTCATCCATGAGTTGCTAATCCCACACTGCAATGGTAACCCGAGCTACCTGTAGCTCTACCTCTAAAGTGTGGATCCTAGCATCATGCTCATCATCACCCCCCTAACTGGCTACTTTGGCTCTGCCTCCACTCTCCCCACTCATCATTGCCTCAATGGCAACTCCTCCTCCTCCTGCTCCTCCATCTTCCTCGTGGCCTGTGCTCACGTCCTCCTCCTCCTTGATTGGGATCCCTCTCCAACCTCCATCTATCTCACAACCCTACCTCCACCTCCACCTCCACCAACTTTGTGTCCCCCTCCTGTAGGTAGCACATTAGGCTCTATAAATTATGGGAATGGATGCCTTTGCCTCTCATATAAGTATGCAGGATCTACCCCTACATCTGCTACATCTAGGGGATAATCCCAGAGAGTTTCCACTAGAGCTGCTATATCTTGTACTATTTTCTAATAATCTAGCATTGGTAACCATCCCCATGCCTCATCTGAACACATCTAAGCATATGTGGTTTTCTCCACTGATATCACCTGGCACTCTGCAAATTTTTGTCATACTCAGGTGATCACAAATTGCTCCACTACATCTGTCATACTCCCCACCAGTGGCCTATTATGTCTCATGTAGTCTGACTCCCATGCATCAAACCATCTATGGAACTCTTGGTAAGGCTACCATGTGAACATTGTCAGCTCTTCAAAAATGCATAGATAATAGGTCACATCCCAACTATGTGTTTGGGGGATAAATTGTCTATAGCCAAAAATGTACAGCTGGCTCTACTCTTGTGGTTGCACTCATGGTCGAATCACCACAATGTGCTCCCAAGCCTAGATCTGTGCCACCACTACACTGCATGTCCATGAGTGGCCCTCATGATGAACTATCTCATTTAGTTTATGGTACATCTTTGCTAGTATCATTGGCCCCCATGCCATCCTACATGGCTTTGCAATCAGATCAAACACCAGTTGAACCCATCCTAGTGGGAAGCCCTTCTAGCCCTTGTCTATCACCAAAGCCTGAGCCACCAATGAACATAGTAAGTTGGGAAGAGGGAAATGTTCTCCATACTTAGCAATTATTCACTCCCAACCTAGATGAAGATCTAAGATGCTGACATTGTGAAACAATTGCTACATCATGGCTTGCCCCTTTGTCAAGGTCTGATCATAGTACACCTATGACATAACCAAGGTTAACATCAATCTCCCTCACATCAACATTTGCAAAACATGTCAAGAACAATCAATAAAAAAACTTACCAACTCGCTATGGCATGGCACTTGAAGAATGAAATACACATCCTCCAATGTGATCGAGGCCTCTCCAGTCGATAGATGAAAGGTGTTATGCTCACTGTGCCACTGCTCAACCAGCCCAATCAGCAATCCATGGTCTGCCTGTATATGGGGCATCTATATGACCCATCACAAACCCATAGTAGATCTATCAACATGCTCATCATTGCTCAAATACTATACAACACAAAACCCCACCACTTTGTGGGCTCTAATCAGTAGTGCTGGAAATATATCTTGTCCACACATAGCATGTACATGTCAGTAATGCATCACAAACGTGATCATAATGCAAAAAATCCACAAAAACATGCTAAAAAATAGTTGTGTGATACTTTTTCATACTATAGGTGACATAATTTTTTGACATAGTATCATGCGATACTTTTTCTAAAGACATGCGACACAATTCTATCGTGTGACATTTCGCACCGGTCCATGCAACATATGGGTATGTCCCATACGATAGGTTACATAGCATTTGTGTGATACATTTTGGGAAAAAATATATCACATGATATTTACCAAAGTAACCATGTGATACTTTTTAAGTATCACACGATATTCTATGAAAAACCCTAAAAACGTGTGAAAAACACCACAAAAGCCTTGAAAAAATGAGAAAAAGTTGTTACTTACCAGTGCCCTGTACTACTCTACACTCAAAATGGTGTTGGTGAAGTAGAATGTTTGCCAAAGCCATAGTAGCCTCTCAACCACTCACAAGTTCTCAACAAATCATAAAAGACGAAATGAATTTGAAAATGACACTTGGGCCCCTTTTATAGCTTTCGACCTCATTTTGACCTAATTTTCAAACTTCTCAAAATTTTGCAAAAATTATACCCCTAGCTAATTTTGACATCCTAGATCCATTTTTGGGATCAAAATTGAAATCCTAGTTCATCTCAAAGGTCAAAATTTCATTTTAAAATTCTACCTTCTTCTGAGCAGTTAGTTGACCTTTTGAGGTCTAATCTATGAAGGGGCATCTTCATTTCTTCATGTCCTCACCATTTCTACATTTCATATCTCCTTATATTCACCTTTTCATGCTTTAAATCACTTTTCTACTTAATTTGACCTAATTTTTATGTTTTATTCTTTGTGGTCAACTCTGGTCAAATTGGGGCATTCTATCACTTCTTACTAGTCACTCTTTGGTTCTAATCATTAATCTATCATATTAAACATTTATATATCTCAATTTATTCATATCTATCTTGTTTCTACATCCCCCTCACCTCATTTCAATTTCAACCCTAAGGGGGCAGACATACTTTATCATTGCTTGATACAGCTGTCTATTTCTTAGGAGCATATGATTGATATTTTCACTTGCCCTTGATCTATCTACTTTTCTAGGTGATAGAATCCTTCTTGGATTCTAACATCTTCTTTCTTTTCCTATTGTTCATTACTACTGCTATCAGGCTGTACATTCAGGATTTGTTATCTCTTTCTGCATTTTGTTCTTCGAAATCAAATATCTATATCTATTGTTGCCTACTTGGCTTTTATTTTCTTTGACATAATGTGTTCTCAGATCGATAACACATTAGTCAAAGAGGGGAAAATTTAGTCACCTAAAAATGGTCATCTAGACTATTAGCCCCTTTTCAACATTTTGGCTAATCTAATTAATCATTTACCTAGACCAAATTGCTAATAATTAATTAATTTGATTATAACCTATAGTTTGACTATGCTATCCTAAGTTCATTATTTGATTAAAAGAACATGTCCCTTTTAATTAAATAAAAGACCCCATTCTTCTAACGGACTTAAAGTGCACACATAAAATTCTTTTTCTATTTTATAATTAAAAGAAAAGGCTTGTGAGATTTTTTAGCTTATATGACAAGTCAACTTATTTTCTATTGGCTAACTTGTGTGTGCACATGAATCCTTCCTATTTTCAAATTCAACCGTTGATCATCCACCATCTCAATCTTGATCTCTACCATCTGTACGGCTTTAAAAGGAAGAGAGTGTTCCCCCTCAAAGGATCCACATTCTTGAGTATTTTTATGCTACAGGATTTCCATTTGAGTGCCTGAGAGCTTTTGTGGAGAATACCATCTTCTTGTCTACATTCCTTGCATCCATAGCATTTTGTTACATGGCATCATAGTTTAGTTTTCATATAGTGTAGTTCTTTTTTTGCAAGTATCTTAGATCACATAGTCTAATTAAAACTTTCATTTGTTTAGCTTAGTTGCATTGTGCATCTCATTTTAGCATAGTTACATTCTTGCATTGCATGCATCAAGAGTTCTTTGACACTAGCATTATTGCTCTTGCTCAAAGAATCTCCCATTTCATGGTTTACTAGCAAGGGTTGCATCTCTAAGGCTCAGTTCATAGCCATTTTATGCTCATTTGTATGCTTTTGCAGTCCATGACTTGGGATTCCTAAGATGGCATTCAAGCTTTCCAATCCATGGAAAACCTTGGATAGAAGGGTTTAGGGAAGTGCTTTCTTTTTATTGTACACCTATGTTTGCATAGTTTAGAAGGTAGTATCTACCGAGTTCACTCAGGCATTGAAGGAAAAGTTGTAGAAAGCAAGTGTTAACCGAGCTTACTCAAGTAATGAAGGAAAGTTGGATGGAACCAGTGCTAACCAAGCTCACTCAGTTGCCAAAGGATTTTCATAAGTTTGCAGTGTTAACCAAGTTTCTATTGGTTAACAAAGGAAATTATTTTAGAGTTAGTTTCTAATGAGCAGGGTCAGCTAAAGAAGGATTTTCTTATTTTGTTGTATTAAGCTAAATTGTCTTATCTATTGATTCCAGTTGACTAAGGTGATGAATATTGATTATTGTAAATAATATTTGAGCCGACTTGACAAAGTGGAAGTTATAAGTATAGAGTCAAGTTGTGATTTCAAGTGTGTGTAAATAGTGTAAGAGAATGTGTGAGTTATAATGATGTGATTGAAGATCTATTGATAAGAAGAGGAAGAAAATTTGAAGGATAAGTAAAATATCCTTGTGGTGTAGCAAAGCCATATTCAATTAGGAATGATCAAATACAAGCTAGAACAGAGATTGAAATCAAAAAATTAGTTGTAGTCAATTGAAATCATCTCATTCTTACTCTCTAACCATTGTAGCAGTGACCTAAATCTCCAAACAAAGTTATCTTAATAGCTATTTACAAATCCTCTAACAAGGTGGCAATTCCATTGAATTATTCTCAAGACCTCTAACCAAGCCACTCCTAATAGGGTAATTAAATCCTTTAATATGGTCACACCTAACAGTGTGTTTTGTAACCTTTAACAAGGTTGGCTCCTAATAGGGCTCACTTCAGAAGAGTGAAAATCAGTAACTAGTTGTTATTGGTGGTTTTTTCCAAATTGGGTTTCCACGTTAAATCCTAGTGTCAATTGTGTTCATGTTATTTTCTTTATGTGTTTGAAACTAAGTTAAAGTAATGGTAATCATAGATAACATCTAATGGTTTATATTTTAATCTTTTACCAAACTAATCTAGTTATTACCGAGCTACAACATTCTATGTGTTTACTGAGCTTTAGTAGTATTTAATTATCTATTTGCATTCTGTACTGACATCTAAGAGATTTGGGATTTATTTTTGTAGTAACTGATTCACCCCTCCCCTCTTAGTTACTCCTCTTATGTTTCCAACAAGGGTATAGATTCTATATACGTGGACAAGGATCATTTGAAATTAGTAGAGAAGTTGAAGACACTTCCTTCAAACTATCCACAAGTACAAATGATGAGCCCATCACAAAATTGGATAAAAATCAACAAACTAAAAATCAAAGAGAGAACATATCAAAAGAGAATGAACTATTATTAGACACTTAAGACTGGGACATCTCTAATATAAAGAAAAGGCCATTATGGGAAAGGAAAATGATTGAAGAAAATAATGTTGAATTGAATGAAATCTCTATAGAGAGTAAGAAAACTATAACTAAATCATGCTACACTACACTAGTAACTAAGCTTACAGAATATGAACCATCAACTGTTGTGAAAACCTTATCATGTCAAGCATGGAAAGATGCTATGGTTGAATAATATCAATCCATATTACAACATGATGTTTGGGATATTATACCTAGACTAAAAGACAAATTATTTGTTCCATCAAAGTGGTTATACAAAATCAAGTATGCTTCAGATGGTAGTATTGAAAAACAAAAAGAAAGATTTGTTGCTCAAGGTTTCTCTCAAAAGGCAGGTATTGATTATAAGGAAATATTTTCTCTGGTTACTTAATATACTTTAGTAAGGATAATTATTGCAATTGTAGCATCCAAAGGATGGAAGATACATCAAATGGATGTCAAGACTGCATTTTTGAATTTTATCATTAATAAATAAGTATATATGAAACAACATGAATATTTTACTATAAAAGAAAAGAACCTATATATACATAAATTGAAGAAATCTCTTTATGGCCCTAAACAAGCACCACAAGCTTGATATGAAAGGATAGATAGTTATCTCTCCAAACTATGATACTTCAAAAATCAAGTTGATCCTAACATATATTTCAAAATATTGAATGGTGACATGTTAATTATTGTTTTGTATGTTGATGACTTATTAATAATAGGTGGAGATCATCTAATTAAAAGATGCAAGCAAGATCTTGCAACTAAATTTGAAATAAAGGATCTAGGCCTACAACACTATTTTTTAGGCCTAGAAGTTTGTCAAAAGAAAGATCATATTTTTCTAAATCAAGGAAAGTACACCCATGACATCTTAACTAGATTTGATATGATGGACTACAAACCCCTAGCGACTCCTATGGAAACAAATCTACACAAGCTAAAAGAAGAAGCTACAAATTCAGAATCTATTGATCCCACTCTCTACAAACATATCATTGGAACATATGTATTTAGTAAACACTAGGCTTGATATTTTCTATAGCACCAATGTTTTAATCCATTTCATGTGTTAACCAAAGAAGATTTATTTGATGGCTACTAAACATATCTTGAGATATCTACGAGGTGTTATTGGTCTTTGTTTGAAGAATAAAAATTTTGAGATTAAATTTGAAGGATATATTGATTCTAATAGGGTTGGTTATTCCATAAACTGCAAGAGTACTATAGGGTGTTTCTTTAGTCTTGGATCAAAAATGATATCTTGGTTCAGTTGAAAGCAACCTAAAGTTGCCTTGATTTCCACCAAAGCTGAATATATGGCAATCTCCATGGGAGCTCACAAAGCAATATGATTGAGAAAGTTATTATTTGGACCTTTTAGAAAAAAACAAAGTTCAACAGTGATTCATTGTGATAACCAAAGTTGCATCAATTTTTTTGCTAATTGTCAAAGATTTGAGCAAATATGTAAAGCAAATCCATGAAGCCCTTGAATACCCACATGCAGAAAAC
Source organism: Cupressus sempervirens (assembly GCA_028749045.1). Lineage (NCBI taxonomy): Eukaryota > Viridiplantae > Streptophyta > Pinopsida > Cupressales > Cupressaceae > Cupressus > Cupressus sempervirens. The sequence goes on from CM053784.1 coordinate 440,242,535, forward strand.
TTGTCACAGAGAAGAAAAAGACAAGAAGAGGCAAGGGTTTGCTCTTAAAAATATGAAAATTATATATTTAGATGAAGAAAAGATAATTAATTATAATCAATCCTTATAAAAGGAGATTGAAACCTTAAGAGGATAACCTAATAAGTTACAAAGGGTAACCTAAAGGTAAAAGCTATTTAATAATTACTAATTAATTATTAAATAGAGAAAGAAAAAAATGCATAAAGCAAAATCTTAAAAAGGGAGAAATGGTAATTTAATTAATGAAAATAAATTAACCTTTTTCTCTAAAAGCTCAAAAGAAGAGATCCCAAAAAGCAAGGTCTGGCAATTTATCTCAGTGTGTTTGCATTAAAAATGCTTATAAATGATATCAATAATGATCATAAAGGGAAAAGAGCTAATACAATAGATAGTACAGCCCAAAAGAAGAGATCCCATGCCATGAAAATGATCCCCAAACCTGAAACACCCAAGATATCTACCATAGTACAATAAAGAAAAAAACATGGTAGAAAAATCATGGAGAAGAATCTAGAAGAAATTATAGCATTTCTAAAAAGTGAACAGAACCAGCTTTCCAAAAATATAACGTTTTCAAAAAATAGAGATGAGACACTCAAGATATGCCCTCTGGAGTGAAAAATAGAACATCTAGCTTTGACTACCAAAATAGGTAACCAAACTACATCAAAACTAGAAAACACCTACACCACTATCTCTATCTTAGAACCAACTTTATGGTGCTTCTTTCAGATCAAAAAAGATGTTTGTATGCTCAAGTTACAGTGAAAAAATAACATGACCCCTGGAAATGCATAAAAAATTATTTTTTTAATTAAAATAATAATAATAATTTTTAAAAATCTCGCACTGCCAGTAGAGCAGCAGCTAGGTGGTGGGCTACTGCGGAGTGCGGTTGCAATGGAGCCACTAGGCAGTGACTGCCAATGGTAACCATAGTGGTTCCACTATGGTTAGTTAACTGCAGCAAGTAAAAAACCATAAATTTTCAATTTTTTAAACTACTTATAGAGGCCATACAGCCCTATTGGGCAAAAAATTTTACCTCCCGGATCAATGTTTTCCAAAATGGACAAACTTTATATAGAAATGGGGATTTTGATGCCTTTTGGATCCATCTGTGAAGCTAGTTTGGTCTCAAACTGCTACAAAAATTAGTGACCCCCCTATTTTCTTAAGGAATACCTAAAAAACTCTAGATCTAACCTTTCAAACCCTTGTTCTCCCTTTTTTTCCAAATACTAAACAAGCTACAGTAGATCTGACTCTGATACCATGAAAGATTTGACATAAATCCAAGAAGCCCTCGAATATATGGATGTAGAAAACCTGTTACAAAGAAGAAAAAGACAACAAGAGGCAAGGGTTTTCTCTAAAAAATATGCAAATTGTATATTCAGATGAAAAAATATAATTAATTACAAAGAGATCAATCCTTATAAAAGGAGATTGAAACCCAAAAAGGGTAACCTAATAAGTTACAAAGGGTAACCTAAAGGTAAAAGCTATTTAATAATTACTAATTAATTATTAAATAAACAAAGCAAAAAATGCATAAAGTGAAATCTTAAGAAGGGAGAAAAGGTAATTTAATTAATGAAATTGAATTAACCTTTTTCTCTAAAAAATTATGTCTTCCATAATTAATCAAAGCACATGGAGACTCCATACCATTACATAAGAGACATGGTTGAGAGAAATATAATCAAACTAATCTATATCAGCAATAATGAGAAAAATATTGACATTTTCACCAAGCTTCTTGCAAGGATGAAAATAGAGTACTTCAGAGGTAAACCTTGCATGACAAGTTTGTAAATACAATTGTAACTTAATATATTCATGAATAAAATTTAAAAAATTGCATTTGTGTGTTATGAAAGGTGATGATCTTTCATATGCATGAGGTCACTATTGTAAGGTGATGACCTTATCAATAGTTTGACCAATCTCCTAGATACACTACATTAATCTGTAGCACCAAAATGTGTTGGATGTCTAGGAGCAAGTGTTATCATGGTTCTTTAAGTTGAACTTCATCAAATATCATGATAACTTACTCATCATGGTTCTTTGGGCTAAATTTTGTTAGACACCATGATAATCAAATTGTTATGATTCTTTGGGTCGGATCTTATCGAACACCATAATATAGCATCTATCATAGATCACACTTAAAGTAGTATTTTTAAAAGTTATGAAAATTTCTTCAATTCCCTATTTGCTAAAGAGGGAGGTGTTGAGAAATTTAGCCTCACAATAAATTTAAGTAAATACTATAAGTATATAGTTAATGTTATTATATATATATATATATATATATTGATAAAAAATTAATGTATGAAAATCTAATTTGATATGTACATATATATACATACATACATATACACATATATAAATACACACATATACATATATATATCCATACATATACATATAGCATCCTCATCAACCTACGTACTTTCATATATTATACATTACTTAAATCATAATATGTATCGGTTGTTTTATAGACCAAATTTTAATCAAGAATGTAGATCACGTACAGGTCATCAATTGTAATATATTGAATCGATGTGACTTGTAACATAACCACATACGATCAAGACTATGTGGCATAAGCATAGGGTCATGCCCCTATGTGGGTATACTATATATATATATAAGTGCAGATCTCTGTTGAACTATACTAACGGAATATAGCAGATCAAACGTGTGATATATGTCAGACTGTATTTGTTATAACTAAGATTTACATTACAATTTTTTATTGATGTGTATTCATATATATATGAATACACATCAATAAAAAATCGTAATGTAAATCTCAGTTATAAGAAATACAGTTTGACATATATCACACATTTGATCTGCTATATTCTGTTAGTATAGTTCAAAAGAGATCTACACTTATCAATATAGATTTATTGTTCATCAATACAATTGATATATAAAGAAAATCAATTAAACATATATCAAAATTCAGAAATAGAATTGAATAATTGCTTTGATCATTATATTATTCTGTAAATACATTTAGTTTAGTCTCCACCAACAATGATCTAAATAAATTAATAGAGAACGCTTGAAATAAATTTATCAAATTGTATGAGGGCTCCTTCCCTTGGCCAAAAATTTTCTTTATTTATGTACCACAACTCACAGAACACTCATTTTATGTATACAAGAAGAAATTTTGACACCTCAAATTGTTCATCTTGTCACTCAGATTCAAACCTGAAATGCCAAAATCTATGTCTCAAAACATAAAAATCCAACCAAATATGGAACAAAATAACAAATCTGGTAAAATCAAAGAAGAAAAACTGTGATTAAAATGAAAATCAAATCCAACTTACAATTAATGATGAATCGAAAACAATGTAAGACAAATGAAATAAGAATATTTTGAAACTCTTAAAAGCTTAGAGATTCAACCAGAAGTGTTGAACTTTACTATTTGATTGAAAAATAAAAATTAGATAAGCATTGACAACTTTTCCAACCAATTCTAAAAGGTGTTTAAAATTTAAGTTTCCAATTAATCAAAAACTGCTAAAAAATTTGGCGTGTAATATAAAAATGAGAAAAATTTCCAAATAATTTTGAAAGACTCAAAAATTTACATTTACAACAAATCCCAAAACATAAGTTGATATTTTTCATTGCTGGAAAAAGAATTATCAACTGAGAGGGGCTGACAATTTTCTGATCAAAATTTGTAAAAGTTAGGAGACATATAAGCCTATCAACTTAATTAATAAATTACATGGTAAAGGTTAAATAATTAAAACTATGATGAAAGTAAGCCAGAAGGCTAAATAATTAAAACTACAACAAAAATAAACTAAAATAATGATGAGATGAGGTGGGGTCATAAATTGGGAAAAATGAGAGTAAAAATTGTACTCATACTTAGGTGTGGAAATGGTTGGGTAATGGCTATCTAGCCACAATGAAACTCCCTTTCCAATTTGGACACTCCACATGATAAAATTAGAGATAACACAAAACAAATATTAAATATCTCAATCATACTAACATCCCTTGTGAAAATTCCTATTTTAGTCACTAATTATTAATCTCCTATCTTAAATGATTATTTAGCTACCAAAAATTAATTCACAATTAATATTGAAACATAACGCAATTGCAACTTCACCAATAAAATACATAAAGAAATAAGAAACACAATGAACACAATATTTTTAGACAAATCATCCCTGGAAAAACCCTTTAAGGGAAAACTGTAAGAATTTGGTATAGCTATGATACCATGTAAGAATTTGTCTTAGGGAAAATTCTCCCAAGATCGTAGAACTCGAACACAAGCACAACTGTAGACCAAAAAAAGAGTATGATCAATATATCATAGCATGTCCTGATACATCACTATGTTCTGATTAGATGAATGTACACACTAGGAGTGCCTATATATAAAGGCCTCTCAGGAAGCACCTAGAATGTCTCTAGAAAGAACTAGGAGATAAGATAAGCATGACAACTAAGCACACATCTTATCCATCATTCTAGATGATAGGATAAGTATAATGAGGTGTATCTCAAATAGATATGTTGTAGACACCATGTGCTTAATTAGTGTGCTAACTCCTGTATTGTAGACACCATGTGCATAAATGAGGTGCAAACTCTTGTGTTGTCAACATGACAACTCACAAGAGTGCACACACTCCTAAGTGACTAGTAAATAAATATTAAAATAATGTATTAGCCTAAGTAAACTTAAGTAAGTGTAAATAGTAAATAATTATTTACACCAACACCCCCGCTTAAGTACAACTTAGAGGAATACCCTTAAGCTTACAAAAACTAGGATGAAATGCATGATGGGTCATGGCTATGAAGCCATGTTAGGTACCCATGTACATAATGAAAATGCAATCTCTCATAAAGCAGAGAAAGAGGGAAAACCTCATGAGAAAAACCATCCCCCAAAAAGAGAGATAAAAAGGACTAGATGCATGGATGGATGGAGTAATCAAGACCCCCCCATTATGACATACATCAAGTATATACAAAAGAGTAGTGGAAGGAAAAAACCCCTTAAGAGGAAAATTCCCCCCCATAAAAGAGAAGAAGAAGAAGAAGATAAGTTAGTCCCCCCTATTGGTGTAAATAAGTATTTACTTATTACACTTACTTAAGTTTTACTTAGGCTAATGCATTATTTTATTATTATTTTAGGTGAGACACTTAGGAGTTTGTGTACTCTCATTGAGTTATGCAACTCTAATTATGCACATGGTGTCTATAGCATAAGAGTATGCATCATTCATTGAGTTGTGATGATGACAACATGGTTATCTGCACTCCTCATTTAGTACATGTTGTCTACACCACTAATTTGTGTCCTACACCATTGTAGGCTTATCCTCACATCATCGCACTTAATCCTGTGCTCAATGGAGGATAACCCATATCTAGTGGACATGTGCCTGGTTGTATGACATATCATGATGCTGACTTCTATGCATTCTAGAAGCTCTCCTGAGGCCTTTATATTTAGGCACTCCTAGTATACTCTCAAGTAGTTATTGAATGAATATTGTCATTCTGATCAAACTCTATCTATTTTGGTCTACTGTGTGCTTGTGTTGAGTTCTTTAGTTCTTGGGTGAATTCTAGCCTAAGCCAAATTCTTACATGGTATCAGAGCTAAGGGAGATTATCATCACATAGTCGTTCGAGATCGTTCATGCTTTAGCACCTCGACACAAATTTGGAGGATCCACAAAAATTGGGAGCATCTAGAGCCAAATCTGACCTCACCGTTGCATTTAGAATGTTGATTTGGTGAAGATCAACTATAAATTTGCCTATATTGGGTGAAAGTTGATTGTGAGGTGAAAAAAATTTGCATACCGGCACCCAGAGGCACCGATTTGCAATTGGGTATGATCGTTTTCATTGATCTAATTGTTTGATTTTTGGATCTATATTTCTTTGTAATTTTTGGATTAATTTTTTGAAATCAATAGGAGGCAGAGAAAAAAAAATTTGCTGAACTAGGCAGTGACACCATAGCTCAGCTCTGTTATTGGTTGGTAAATTATTTTTATTAATTGCAAGGTTATTAATCAATGGATACCTTTGCAAATCTACGAGCTTTTCTGCGTAATCCAGTACCAAATCATAGGCAGCCCCACCTAAGCCCCATCAAGGGGCACTTTCCACATAATCCTGGCGGAGATAATAATTTTTTCAAGGGCCCAAAGTCTGGTGATCAAAGCAAGGCCACTTAATTCAGTGTCAGACATCTTTGTTTGATGTTAGCATTGGTTTCCTTTTATATCGCATTGGCAACCAAAACCCTACCAATGTAGGATTAAAACCCATGAAATTTGGCGTCAATTTCCCTAGTCCTAGCAGTCAAAAAATGGAATCTAGCAACCCTGTCTGCAGCTTAGGAAACAGCGCCACATGGTGCCATTTGAATTACCCACGCAGATCACTCTGCTCAGACACCTACCCAATTTGCAAGAGACATGTGGCACAATTTTAGACGCCCAGTCATCCGCCAATGTAGCCCACTCATCAGGCGAGTTAGCTGTAATACTATCCCAATCAGTAGGACAGCTATCACGACATGTGGACACTGACTCAACATACAGATCTTTCCTAGTCAGTGCCATGTGGGCATACACAATTAGCAATGGTACCTCAGCCATGTCAATTTTTTGTGTATATCCATACAGTACAAAATCCACACCAGCTGCCATGTCATATGAACGCACAAAAACTTGCTTACATCATCAATTCCTTGTGCTTAAAATTGATGCCCGTTTGGATGTCATCATAGCCCAAATTATAACTACTACAACGGTTGTATGATCATCAAATTTAAATCCATGATTCACTAATGCAACCCCTCTCCAAATTTATTTTGGTTTTTGCAGTCCGACTTCAAGAGACCATAACTCGCACATTTGGACTCCAAATAAGGTGCAATTTTTTTTGAAATTAGGTAGAATTTCCTAAATTTTTTAGTGGTGCAGTTATTTTTTCGTTTTGGTCTATGGATTGTTCAAAATTTGTATTTTTTGGTGATTGTACCTGGATAATCTTGCATTTTGCAACTTCAAATGCTCCATACGGGCACATTTGGAGTCGAAAACGAGTTCTATTTTTTTTGAAAGTGCATTTTTTTTGGTCTACTTTTTAGATCTAGCATCAGATTGTACTACTGTGTGGATAAAATTGTCACTTTCAGCAATAGGACCTTTCTTTGCTTTGTAATGCTTCAGAATTGTAGCACTTTGTAAAGTTTCAAATTTGTACTATATTAAGAGGTTGTAACAAGAAAAATCAAAAGTTCACGAAGGCAAAAATTGGCAAGTGGCCCATTGTAATTGTACTACTAATAAAGTGCCCAAAGCATCTATTTTGGGGGGGGGGGTTCTTGATTTAGTGAAAAGGGGGGGTGTTCTTGGTGTTGTGTTCTCTCTTTTCTACACATTTTTTTTATTTTTTGCATTATGGGCAACTTTAAGTTTCCTAAATTAACTCCTCATAACTATGCTTCATGGTCAATCAAAATGTTGTATCACTTAATGCATAATGGAGTTTAACAATATGTAGATGGTACTCTTTCTAAACTAGTAGGTGATAATGTATCAACAAGTGAAATTTTAAATTAGGTAGCAATGGATAGGAAAGCCCTAGGTGATATATGTTTGGGGGTAGATGATAAGATCATGTATCAAATCAAGCAATGTAATACATCCAAGGAAGCTTGCAATACCCTTGAAAGCCTTTATGGTAAAGTGTCTGAAGAGGATGTGTTCAAAATTGAAGATGAGCTTGTTTCCTTAGATCCTAAGTCGTATGACTCCATCTAGAATTTCATCATCAAGGTGAATGAATTAAGAACAAAGCTTTCTTATTGTGGGAGTTCTATAAAAGATGACAGACTAATCTATCTCATCCATAACAAGCTGCCATTAGAGTATTCCACATTTGTATCTTCTTTTAACACCTCAAAGACTACCTTAGGGTCTACCTACAAGAAAGTCACTTTTGATGAATATGCTAAACTATTGGATGATGAAGAAAAGAAGTTGAGATCAATGGGGATTCTCAAAAAACCTCAGTCCAAAGCATTGGTGGCCAATGAGGGTTCTCAAATTCAACTGGACAATCTTCAAGTAAAGGAAAGGGTAAGAAGAAATGGAAGAAAGACAAATCAGAGGATGCAGAAAAGACAACATCACAATCTAATCAACAAGGCAAGTCCTCGAATTCCAACAAGAAAAGGGACAATAATAAGGAGAAGAAGAAGTGTGCTTATTGCAAGAAAATGGGTCATGAAGAGCATAAGTGTTATCTCAAGAAGATTGATGAGTTAACCAACATCATGAAGAAACATAATGTTCCATTGCCTAATGCTTATAAGGATAAAGGGTCGTCTTCAGATTCTAAGGGAAAAGGGAAAGCATTCTTGGCAAATGAAAACTCTTCAAAGGAATCGATCTTTGACTCAGGTGCCTCATATCACATGGGTTCTTCAAAAGAGGATTTTTCTTCAATGAAGCAGTCCAAGGTACCGCACATCTTCATGGGAGATGATAGAAAAATGGAAGTTGAAGGAAAAGGAAATGTGGAGATGGAAAATTGAGAGTTTCAAGAGGTTCTCTATGTTTCAAACCTCATTTCAAATCTCCTCTCAATCTACCAAATCACTCACCTTGGAGATGGACATAGAGTTGAGTTCCTTCCAGACTCAGTAAAGGTGCATAGTCTTAAAGATGATTCCTTGGTCATAGTGGGGAAAGTGAACAATCACAAGAGGTTGTACTCTTTCTCTCATTTTTTACCCAAGTCTCCTTCAAAGGCCTTGTTATCTCAATCCAATTCAAACATGCAATTATGGCATGAGCGGTATGGTCATCTTGACTACTGCTACCTTCAGCAGCTTTGCACATACCACATGGTGAAAGGTCTACCTCAAATCAACTTTTCTAAGGGTGAGTGTTCAATAGATTTAGTGGATATGCATCTAGAGGGGAAGTTACAAAGAGGGAAGTCTTCTAGAGCAACAAATTTTCTTCAAATGGTTCACATGGTATTAGCAAGTCCTTTTGCATTTAGCCAGGGTCACTACATACTCACCTTAGTTGATGACTTTTCAAGGTTCACTTGGGTCTACTTTCTACACAGTAAGAAAGAAGTGTTGGACAAATTTCTAGACTTCAAGGCTCATGTAGAATGCAAATCTAGAAAGGCCATCAAAATACTTTGCATGGACAATGGAAGCATGTATGTGAACAGAAGACTTAAGGACTTTTGCAGACATGAGGGAATTGATCTTCAGACTCCACCAGCATTCAATCCACATAAGATAGATGTTGCAGCTTTAAGGATTCGTACTCTTAAGTCTATGTCAAGTTGCATGATTCATGCCAAATCTCTAGATCCATCATTATAAGTTGAAGCCATCTCTAGTGCCACTCACATTCTTAATCATTCTCCTCATCCAGCCTTAGATGGAAAAACTCCTTTCGAGGCATGGTGTGGCAGAAAACCTATTGTGACACACTTTAGAGTCTTCAGTTGTCCTGCATGGGAAAAGAGATCTTCCAGGGGATACAAGGCATAGTCATCTTGGCCTTGTACCTTCATTGGTTATGAAGATAGTGTGAAGGCATATAGACTTCTAGATCCTGAGACACATCAAATATTTGTGGAGAAGGATGTACATTTTGACAAAAGTTCACCAAGCTTGTCCTCTACTCCTCTTCGCACATCATATAGTGTGGAAATTAATAGTGACACCAATGATAGTGCTTCAATATATTCATACATGTGGATTTCTATCGACAGTAATAGTGAGAGGTCACTTCATTAGTTCACTCCACATGCATACATCACCACAGTGATAGGTCCAGAATAGCAAGGTACATTCAGTCTTCCAATTACAGGTTCAGTGATAGATTTGGGGGATAGTTTTGATGATCTGCCTCTTCTTCTTGATGTAGAATTACCTTCTTCAGTTGTCATGAGGGTTCTAGACTCTCTTTTTCATTCTCTACATGATCGATCCTTACAGGTTGAAGTGATTGTGGATACTTATGATTAGTAGTTGCAGCAGGGTTCTTCATCAGTTGCAGAGATAGACAGTTCTTTGGGATAGGCTCTTCACTTAGTTGAATAGGTTTTAGAGACATCACTTATCCATGGGATTATTTCCACTCATAGTGGAAGAATCTCATGTGTACCCTTGGCATTGTTTCTTCCTAAGGGGAGGAACACCATTCTATAGTCTTGGATTAGCTTCTTCATCAAAGTAGTCACTATTTGGCATTCTTCTTTAGGCGGGGGAGCCTATCATGTCTCTCTACCTCTTCTCATCATTCTCTTATGTATATACTTGATGTATGTCATAATGGGGGGTCTTGATTACTCCATCCATCCATGCATCCCTATTTATCTCTCTTTTTGGGGGAGGGTTTTTCCCATGAGGTTTTCCCTCTTTCCCTACTTTATGGGAGATTGCATATAATTATGTACATTGGTACCTAACATGGCCTAGTAGCTGGGACCCATCTTGCATTGCATCCTAGATTTCATAAGCTTAAGGGAATTCCCCTAAGTTGCACTTAAGGGGGGGTGTTGGTGTAAATAAGTATTTACTTATTACACTTACTTAAGTTTTACTTAGGTTAATGCATTATTTAATTATTTTGCATTATTTTATTATTATTTTAGGTGAGACACTTAGGAGTTTGTGTACTCTCAATGAGTTATGCAACTCTAATTATGCACATGGTGTCTATAACACAGGAGTATGCATCATTCACTGAGTTGTCATGATGACAACATAGTTATTTGTACTCCTCATTTAGCACATGTTATCTACACCACTAATTTGCATGCTACACCATTGTAGGCTTATCCTCACATCATCACACTTAATCTCGTGCCCAATGGAGGATAACCCATATCTAGTGGACATGTGCCTATTTGTATGACATATCATGATGCTGACTTCTATGCATTCTAGAAGCTCTCCTGAGGCCTTTATATTCAGGCACTCCTAGTGTACTCTCAAGCAATTATTGAATGAATATTGTCATTCTAGTCATACTTTGTCTATTTTGGTCTACTGTGTGCTTGTGTTGAGTTCTTTAGTTCTTAAGTGAATTCTAGCCTAAGCCAAATTCTTACACCCCCCCAAAGGTAGTGTGTTGATCAGTGACAAATGCTCCAATGTAGAAGTTGATCCATGATCATTGAATAATGTTCCTACCCTTTGGAAGAAATAGTGGCAGAGGTACTGGTGAGATGATTCCCCTTTGTGTAGAAAGAATCTTGATGATGTAAGGTGTCTCTAAAACCTATTCAAGTGTCCTTGTGTTAATATTGATGATGGCTCCTCCAAAACTACTGAGAAGAAGTGTAGATTGAGAAAGGATTGTTGTAGAACCTGTTTCAAAGAACCAACAGTCTTCTCAAATGATAGAGAGACTCCCAACAAGTGTTGTACATATGTATCCACAATCATGTCAATCAGTGAAGATTGATTATGTAGAGAATGGACATGAGGGTTAGAGTGGGCTGTCGCAAAACTTATAGAAGGATCATCCTCAGCAAAGAGAAGTGATAGATCATCAAAGAAGTCCTCCAAATCTGTTGTGAGTGACTCCACAAACAAACCTAAAATGTCAGTCAAGAAGTCATCACCTGAGGTGAACTGGAAGACAAAGTGTACCCTCTTGTGCTAAATTACATGAATCTATCACTCCGAAAACAAATGAATAATTCATCTCAAAAAGAAGACAAATATCATCTAGGATGTCTCCCACATCTTCATTGTGAGACTCCATGAATAGGCCTGCTTTGGTAGGAAGGAAGTCATCACATGAAGGTAAAGTAGGAAGACATAGAGCATCATGTTGCACTAAATCCAAAGCATATGTGGCTGGAATAGGATCAGTAGGAGCAATAGGAGCATTTGGAGGTGTGATCTCATCTAGAGAGGATGTAGCTGCAACTAGAGGTAGAAGATCTTTGGAGAATGGAGGAATGTTTGGATCTTCATATGTCTCCCAAAGATGAATCCAATAAACATATGGATCAGATGATTTAATGTCCTCAAGTGAATCCATAACCTCCATATCCATAAATAGAAAGAGAGTACGCCAAATGAGGGCACTTGTGTCTACATGGTAGGCAAGTCTTCTTGTATATGGTAGTGCATTGTGCAGACTAAGATATGGGATAACCAATTGGTTCCATTCTTGGTAGTTGTCTGGTGTCAAGATAATTAAATATTCCTCTTCCATGATGGACTAATTGATGTAACTCCCAAAATGCAAAAATAACAATCAAAGAAACCCCCCCCTAATGGATGATTCAAGCACTTGATAGCCACTTGCCAATTTAGGGCCTATTTTTGAAGGCAGTATTTTTGTCCACAGAACCTATAATATGATTACAAATCTGGAAAGTAGACCAAAAAAATGGAACCTAAATATGTGTCCAGATTAGCTTGTACTAAGCATTTGAAATGGCAAAGATCAGGATTTGCAAGTTGTAGAAAAATTCAAGAACAAGGATCTCAAACCACCTACACCAATGTGTAGATCATGAAATGCTACCCCAAAAAAAAAAAAAATTGCTCAGAAAAAGGAGTCCATATGAGGGAGATATTGTTGTTTGAAAATTTTTGCTACTATTTTTTTTTTCGAATCGCCGTCGTCGCACCTCCAAAAATCAAATGACTCTAGATTTTTCCTTAGATGTCGGATTTGGATGAAACAAAATCTGATTTGGGGATTTTTTGACCTTTTGAAGGTGATGCAAATATTTGATTTGCACCAGGAAGCACCAATCTTCACCTACAAAAAATCTCTCCTATGGCCTGATGGCCAAAAAAACTTCAGAAAATAATGCAAATCTGAAAAAATAGTAGAAATGCAGATGAAAAAAATGCATATGTAAAAATTAAATGTACTGATCTGAAATTATCATGCCAATTCTACAAATCGGTCCTTCGGGTGTCATTTTGCAAAAAAAAATTGTCTCAATTTTGACTATGCCTAGGGTAGGCAAAATTATAGTCAAAATTCACCAAATCAACATGTCTGATGCAATGGTGAGGTTCACTTTGGCTCTAGACACTCTCAATGACTATGATACTCTAGATTTGAGTTGAGGTGCTGAAGCAAGAAGATGGTCTTGAATGGCTATGTGAAGAGAAATTCCCCAAGACCTCTAATACCATGTAAGAATTTTTCTTAGGAAAAATTCACCCAAGATCATAGAACTTGAACACAAGCACAACTGTAAACCAAAAAACTAGTATGATCAATATATCATAGCATGTCCTGATACATCACTATGTTCTGATTAGATGAATGTACACACTAGGAGTTCCTGTATATAAAGGCCTCTCAGGAAGCACCTAGAATGTCTCTAGAAAGAACTAGGAGATAAGATAAGCATGACAACTAGGCACACATCTTATCCATCATTCTAGATGATAGGATAAGGATAATGAGGTGTATCTCAAGTGGAGAGGTTGTAGACACCATGTGCTTAATTAGTGTGCTAACTCTTGTGTTGTAGACACCATGTGCATAAATGAGGTGTGAACTACTATTTTGTCAACATGAAAACTCACAAGAGTGTACATACTCCTAGGTGACTAATAAATAAATATTAAAATAATGCATTAACCAAAGTAAACTTAAGTAAGTGTAAATAGTGAATAATTATTTACACCAACAAAAACTAGTTCTACAAATGAAGAATTATATTGACTTCAACAAATCAAGAGATACAAAATTCATTGCCTCCTACTGGAAGAACTTTGGAAACCTCCCAATTTACTTTGGCAACCTCCCAATTTATCCCATTGATATTCTTCACTATTATCCCAATGTTATCATTGTGCCCATGCTAAAACTACAAGACTATTTTCTATCATTGAAAATTCATCTTCTAACACTACAAATGCTTCTACAACTTGCATTCTCCAAATTCCCCCTGACCCATTTATATACTAATCCTATTGGAAAAGCAATGGCCAAGATTGATTCTCAATTGATGGTCAAGATAAAAACAACTTAACAACCCTAACCAACTTGGTTTCTAGTTTCTTCTCAAAGGAGACAATTATTCAATAAATATGTGTCCCTACTCTAACTAATTATTTAGAAAAACTATTGTTTACTAAGCAAGCATAATGCATCAGCAGAATGCATCAGCAGACAGAAGCGTAAGTTCTTGGCTCTTTGGAAACGTCACGAGCATCATAGAAATGCAGAATATTCAGCAAGTGGTCGCATCTTTTCTCCAGCTCATCGTCGTGGCTCCTCTGTCTCCTCTGCTCCCTCCCACCCTCGGCCCCAGCTCGGTTCTGTTCTTCCCAGCTTAGCCCATTCTCCTACATCATCCCTCCATGCTGGCTCGCCTATTTTTGGCACTTCACCTACTCGTCCCACCATTTCAAACTCTCGGCAGTCTGGGAATCATACCTTTCGGCCATTGTCTTCCCCCGCACTTTCATATTTGGCTTGCGGTCATCTCCATTCTCCTGCTCATTGTCCTGGACCCTCTGGTTCCTCTGCTCCTCTCCATACGCGGTTGCAACACCGTTCTATTCCTCCAGATGCATCCCATTCTCCTGCATCGTCTTCCCCCCATGCTGGCCCTTCTAACTATAAAACGTTGCTGCCACTTTCCAGCATTTCTAGCTCGCAGCGGTATGCATTTTCTGTCTCCTCGCCAAGATCCTCCCCTAAACCCGTGAAGCAGGATTCACTAAAGACAGAGGAGCTCACATTGATCCCCCATCGGTCACTCCATCCCAACGGATCCTTCTCTCCAACGGCTAGTAACCAACGGGAGTATCAACTTGGCGTCCAACCGCACAAAGGTGTTCAATCGCATTTACATCCGGGTACGTCCTCCTCTAACCTCTCTGACTCCTCTCCTTCTTGCATTAATTCTTTCTTGGTTGATGTTGCCTCTCCCCATTTGTGCCCGCGGTCTCCACCTACCCCTCCTCTCGTTACCACCAACAGCTTTTTGGAGCGCCCCTCGAACCATTCTCTCCCTTTTTCCACTTCTAGCCCGGTCAACCTTGCTAGCTCAGCTCCCACCATTTCTGATTGGGAGAACAAATTGGTGGTTAATCTTTCCAGTGCTTTTCTAGACCCGCTGACTTTTAATTTTGTCAAGCGTGGCCTCAATTTTGCTCTTGCCCCCCTTGAGGTTCCGCGTGTGGATTTCTTAGTGGAGATTGAGAGTGCCATCTGTTTGCTCCCCCATGATGTTGCTGATGAAATTCGGCAGGACTGTGCGGTTACACTTAGACATGCTAAACCTCCTAAGCGTAACACCTCTAAGAGAGAATCCACGGCCTTCAACAATTTTTTGAAAAATAACGATGTTATACTTGTCAAAGCGGACAAAGGCAATGCTACTGTCATTATGAACAGGCACGACTACCTTGCAAAGATGACAGACCTTCTCTCTGATTCTTGCAGCTACAAACCCCTCTCTTTCAACCCGTGCTCTAAGATTTCCAAGAATGTCAGGAAGGCCATTTCCTCCTCTTCTTTTGATGATGTCACTAAGAAGAGGCTTTTTCCGTCCAAAGAGTTAACCCCTCGCATCTATGGTGTCCCCAAGATTCACAAAGCTGGCATTCCCCTTAGACCCATCGTGGACACCAGAGGTTCTCCCACTTACCATCTTGCCGCCCATCTTACCAAGCTTATCTCTCCGCTTCTTGGCCATTCCAACTCCTTCATCAAGGATTCCTCCCACTTTGTTAGCTTCATCAAAGAGTCCAAACTAGATGAGGATGACATCTTGGTTAGCTTTGATGTGGTCTCCCTCTTCACGAAGGTTCCTATTCCGGACGTCGTTGGTATTGTGGAAAGGAAAACTAATGTTGAGATCGCTAATCTGGTTGATCTTTGTTTAAGGTCCACCTTCTTCTCCTTCCAAGGGACTATCTTTGAACAAGTAGATGGGGTCGCAATGGGCTCCCCACTCTCCCCAGTTATTGCTAACCTTTATATGGAGCACTTTGAAGAGCTGGCCCTCCACTCTTTCCCCCTCAAGCCTAAATGGTGGAAGCGATACGTTGACGATACCAATGTTTGTTGGCCCCATGGTATTGATAAACTAGAAGAGTTCCACATTCATCTTAACAACATCTCTCCTAGCATTGCTTTTACTAAAGAGCTTGAATCCAACAATCAATTACCCTTCCTTGATATTTTACTCACTAAGAAACCAGATGGCTCTCTGGGACGTCGAGTGTTTCGGAAGGCCACGCACACCGATCTGTACCTTCATGCTTCTTCTCACCACCATCCGAGTCAAAAAGTTGGCACGCTTAAGACCTTAGCCTTAAGAGCCCTCAGGATTTGTGATGATGACCACTTAAATTCAGAGTTGACCCACCTCCGCCAAGTCTTTAGATTAAATGGGTACTCCCACAAACAAATCTCTAGGGCCTTTGTTCGTGCTCGCTCTTTCTTTTTTTCCCTCTCTGCTCCCCGACCCAACCCCTCTCCGCCTCCCGCTTTTGTGTCGCTTCCCTTTATAGATGGGGTCTCCCAGAAGCTTGCCAAGATTCTGAGCAGAAAAGGCCTTCGCGTGGCCTTCAAACCTTGGTTTAGGCTCAAGAATCGCACCCCCGCTCTCAAAGATTCCAGAGATGTTTTTTCAGCATCAGGAGTCTACAAAGTTTCTTGCTCTTGCGGGATTCCGTATATTGGTGAAACTGGTCGCTCTTTCAGCACTAGAATCAAGGAGCATAGTGCCGACATTAAACACGACAGGGTTCATCAGTCTGCTTTAGCGGAGCACTCGTCAGCCACTAAGCACCACATTTGTTTAGAAGATGCCCAAATCGTATCCAAGGAGGACAACTATTTCAAAAGGAAGCTCAAAGAAGCTATAATTATCAACAGTCACCCTGTCAACCTCAACAGAGATGATGGGTGGACCTTAAACCCTTCGTGGATTCCTTTGCTGACTCAAGACCAACAAACTTGATCCTTTGGTGTTCTGAGCCCGTCGGTCTCCCCTCGCCTCCTTGCTCCTAGTTTCTCCCTAGTTGGTGGCCTGCTTGAGGTTGGTGATTGCTCTCTTCCTTTTCTTCTTTTCTCCTTCCTTTCGCTGTGTTGTCGGTATCTTTAGGACGCTCCCATCTTTGGTTCCTTTGTTCCCTCTTACTTTTTGGTGGTCCCTGAGGTTCTTTTTATTTTTATTTTTTATTTTTCATTTTTATTTTTTATTTTTATTTTTTATTTTTTATTTTTTCCTTGTTGACCCCCCTTTTTAAAAATATTTTGTTTCTCATTCTTAGCTCATTCTTATTGTTATTTATTATTTGGTCTATTTTGGTTTTACGTTCATTTATTTTTATTTCTATTTTTATTGTTTTTTCAATTAGTGTTATTATTATTCTCATTTTGTGAGCGCTTTCATTGTTATTTATCATTTGTTTGTTTGTTTTTATTTTTTATTTTTTATTTTTTATTTTTTATTTTTTATTCTATTTAATTTTTTATTTTTACTTTTATTTTTTATTTTTTATTTTTATTTTTATTTTTCTAATTCATTTATTTATTCTTTATTACTTTATCTCCCCCTCAATCCACGTGTCCCCCCCCCCCCCCCCACCTCCTCTCCTTCCTCTTGTTATATCTTTGTGTTTTCTCCAGTCTACTGCTTATTATTATTTTTCTCTAGCTCTTCATCCTGATGATGGATCACTGTGTGTGATCCGAAACGTTGATGCAAAAAACTTACAACACAATCAAATTCCAGAAGTACGACCAATTTTTACTAATGGATTGTGGAAAACAAATGACACTCGTCTATACCCTTCATGGAAAGGAAATTTGGTTTAAATGTAAGCAATTCGAAGTGCTGAGAATTAAGCTCATGAAGAAAGTGGCAGACTTGGCTTTTCTAAAAAGATGCAGAGATTCTTTTTTAATTCCTTCATTTGTGAGAATCACCCACCATCTTTGGAACTGCTACACCAAACGCATCTTCCATCGAGCAGGTTTATCCCTCCTAAGAGCAGTCATCAGATCTTCAAGGACAACGATTAACCATTTGAATTCCAGGTTGTTTCATCTCCATTTGGAACTTGCCTCATCTCTGCGCCCGGATGTCTGGATTCATTTTGACACCTCCTCGCACGCCAGAGCTATGGGTCGGCAAGCAGAATGCATCAGCAGACAGAAGCGTAAGTTCTTGGCTCTTTGGAAACGTCACGAGCATCATAGAAATGCAGAATATTCAGCAAGTGGTCGCATCTTTTCTCCAGCTCATCGTCGTGGCTCCTCTGTCTCCTCTGCTCCCTCCCACCCTCGGCCCCAGCTCGGTTCTGTTCTTCCCAGCTTAGCCCATTCTCCTGCATCATCCCTCCATGCTGGCTCGCCTATTTTTGGCACTTCACCTACTCGTCCCACCATTTCAAACTCTCGGCAGTCTGGGAATCATACCTTTCGGCCATTGTCTTCCCCCGCACTTTCATATTTGGCTTGCGGTCATCTCCATTCTCCTGCTCATTGTCCTGGACCCTCTGGTTCCTCTGCTCCTCTCCATACGCGGTTGCAACACCGTTCTATTCCTCCAGATGCATCCCATTCTCCTGCATCGTCTTCCCCCCATGCTGGCCCTTCTAACTATAAAACGTTGCTGCCACTTTCCAGCATTTCTAGCTCGCAGCGGTATGCATTTTCTGTCTCCTCGCCAAGATCCTCCCCTAAACCCGTGAAGCAGGATTCACTAAAGACAGAGGAGCTCACATTGATCCCCCATCGGTCACTCCATCCCAACGGATCCTTCTCTCCAACGGCTAGTAACCAACGGGAGTATCAACTTGGCGTCCAACCGCACAAAGGTGTTCAATCGCATTTACATCCGGGTACGTCCTCCTCTAACCTCTCTGACTCCTCTCCTTCTTGCATTAATTCTTTCTTGGTTGATGTTGCCTCTCCCCATTTGTGCCCGCGGTCTCCACCTACCCCTCCTCTCGTTACCACCAACAGCTTTTTGGAGCGCCCCTCGAACCATTCTCTCCCTTTTTCCACTTCTAGCCCGGTCAACCTTGCTAGCTCAGCTCCCACCATTTCTGATTGGGAGAACAAATTGGTGGTTAATCTTTCCAGTGCTTTTCTAGACCCGCTGACTTTTAATTTTGTCAAGCGTGGCCTCAATTTTGCTCTTGCCCCCCTTGAGGTTCCGCGTGTGGATTTCTTAGTGGAGATTGAGAGTGCCATCCGTTTGCTCCCCCATGATGTTGCTGATGAAATTCGGCAGGACTGTGCGGTTACACTTAGACATGCTAAACCTCCTAAGCGTAACACCTCTAAGAGAGAATCCACGGCCTTCAACAATTTTTTGAAAAATAACGATGTTATACTTGTCAAAGCGGACAAAGGCAATGCTACTGTCATTATGAACAGGCACGACTACCTTGCAAAGATGACAGACCTTCTCTCTGATTCTTGCAGCTACAAACCCCTCTCTTTCAACCCGTGCTCTAAGATTTCCAAGAATGTCAGGAAGGCCATTTCCTCCTCTTCTTTTGATGATGTCACTAAGAAGAGGCTTTTTCCATCCAAAGAGTTAACCCCTCGCATCTATGGTGTCCCCAAGATTCACAAAGCTGGCATTCCCCTTAGACCCATCGTGGACACCAGAGGTTCTCCCACTTACCATCTTGCCGCCCATCTTACCAAGCTTATCTCTCCGCTTCTTGGCCATTCCAACTCCTTCATCAAGGATTCCTCCCACTTTGTTAGCTTCATCAAAGAGTCCAAACTAGATGAGGATGACATCTTGGTTAGCTTTGATGTGGTCTCCCTCTTCACGAAGGTTCCTATTCCGGACGTCGTTGGTATTGTGGAAAGGAAAACTAATGTTGAGATCGCTAATCTGGTTGATCTTTGTTTAAGGTCCACCTTCTTCTCCTTCCAAGGGACTATCTTTGAACAAGTAGATGGGGTCGCAATGGGCTCCCCACTCTCCCCAGTTATTGCTAACCTTTATATGGAGCACTTTGAAGAGCTGGCCCTCCACTCTTTCCCCCTCAAGCCTAAATGGTGGAAGCGATACGTTGACGATACCAATGTTTGTTGGCCCCATGGTATTGATAAACTAGAAGAGTTCCACATTCATCTTAACAACATCTCTCCTAGCATTGCTTTTACTAAAGAGCTTGAATCCAACAATCAATTACCCTTCCTTGATATTTTACTCACTAAGAAACCAGATGGCTCTCTGGGACGTCGAGTGTTTCGGAAGGCCACGCACACCGATCTGTACCTTCATGCTTCTTCTCACCACCATCCGAGTCAAAAAGTTGGCACGCTTAAGACCTTAGCCTTAAGAGCCCTCAGGATTTGTGATGATGACCACTTAAATTCAGAGTTGACCCACCTCCGCCAAGTCTTTAGATTAAATGGGTACTCCCACAAACAAATCTCTAGGGCCTTTGTCCGTGCTCGCTCTTTCTTTTTTTCCCTCTCTGCTCCCCGACCCAACCCCTCTCCGCCTCCCGCTTTTGTGTCGCTTCCCTTTATAGATGGGGTCTCCCAGAAGCTTGCCAAGATTCTGAGCAGAAAAGGCCTTCGCGTGGCCTTCAAACCTTGGTTTAGGCTCAAGAATCGCACCCCCGCTCTCAAAGATTCCAGAGATGTTTTTTCAGCATCAGGAGTCTACAAAGTTTCTTGCTCTTGCGGGATTCCGTATATTGGTGAAACTGGTCGCTCTTTCAGCACTAGAATCAAGGAGCATAGTGCCGACATTAAACACGACAGGGTTCATCAGTCTGCTTTAGCGGAGCACTCGTCAGCCACTAAGCACCACATTTGTTTAGAAGATGCCCAAATCGTATCCAAGGAGGACAACTATTTCAAAAGGAAGCTCAAAGAAGCTATAATTATCAACAGTCACCCTGTCAACCTCAACAGAGATGATGGGTGGACCTTAAACCCTTCGTGGATTCCTTTGCTGACTCAAGACCAACAAACTTGATCCTTTGGTGTTCTGAGCCCGTCGGTCTCCCCTCGCCTCCTTGCTCCTAGTTTCTCCCTAGTTGGTGGCCTGCTTGAGGTTGGTGATTGCTCTCTTCCTTTTCTTCTTTTCTCCTTCCTTTCGCTGTGTTGTCGGTATCTTTAGGACGCTCCCATCTTTGGTTCCTTTGTTCCCTCTTACTTTTTGGTGGTCCCTGAGGTTCTTTTTATTTTTATTTTTTATTTTTCATTTTTATTTTTTATTTTTATTTTTTATTTTTTATTTTTTCCTTGTTGACCCCCCTTTTTAAAAATATTTTGTTTCTCATTCTTAGCTCATTCTTATTGTTATTTATTATTTGGTCTATTTTGGTTTTACGTTCATTTATTTTTATTTCTATTTTTATTGTTTTTTCAATTAGTGTTATTATTATTCTCATTTTGTGAGCGCTTTCATTGTTATTTATCATTTGTTTGTTTGTTTTTATTTTTTATTTTTTATTTTTTATTTTTTATTTTTTATTCTATTTAATTTTTTATTTTTACTTTTATTTTTTATTTTTTATTTTTATTTTTATTTTTCTAATTCATTTATTTATTCTTTATTACTTTATCTCCCCCTCAATCCACGTGTCCCCCCCCCCCCCCCCACCTCCTCTCCTTCCTCTTGTTATATCTTTGTGTTTTCTCCAGTCTGCTGCTTATTATTATTTTTCTCTAGCTCTTCATCCTGATGATGGATCACTGTGTGTGATCCGAAACGTTGATGCAAAAAACTTACAACACAATCAAATTCCAGAAGTACGACCAATTTTTATTGTTTACTAAATAATAGCATGTAGACAAATCGTTTTCCAAAGCTAACAAACTAACACTCCCTCTTAGCGAGGAAGTTGGTTTGCATGACACCCAACTTATCTTTGAGGAAGATGAATTTAGCCTTCCCCAATGCCTTAGAATGTCTACTACCTGCTCCTTTGTAGGTATGTACTATAGTTGAACAATTCCCCATTGTACACAATCTTTGATGAAGTGATATATAATTTCTATATGTTTAGACTTTTCATGAAATACTTGATTCTCAGACAACTTGATGCAACTCTAATTGTTGAATTGTATCACATTAGTCTCAACCTTCTTACCAAATAAGATTACTAACAACTTTTGAAGCCATATACCTTCACATGTTGCCATGCTAGCTGCTATGTATTCTACTTCTATTGAACTCAAAGCCATGGACTTCTACTTCCTACTGAACCAAGATACAACAACTGATCCCAAATTGAAACAATGCCTTGAAGTGTTTCTTTTGTCCATTGTACTACCTACCCAATCTATTTCAAACTAGTATTTACTTAATAATAGCATGTGGACAAATCATTGTCCAAAGCTAACAAACTAACACTCCCTCTTAGCGAGGAAGTTGTTCTGCATGACACCCAACTTATCTCTAAAGAAGATGAATTTATTCTTCCCTAATGTCTTAGTCAAAATGTCTACTACCTTCTCCTTTGTAGGTATGTACTATACCTAAACAACCCCCATTGTACACAATCTCTTATGAAGTGATATCTAATGTCTATATGTTTAGACCTATCAATGAAACAGTGGAATCTTAGATAACTTGATGCAACTCTAATTGTTTCATTGTATCACATTAGTCTCAAACTTCTTACCAAATAAGCCTACTAACAACTTTCAAAGCCATATACCTTCACATGTTGCCATGCTAGCTACTATGTATTTTACTTATGCTGAACTCAGAGCCATAGACTTCTGCTTCCTACTGAACCAAGATAAAACTCCTGATCCCAAATTGAAACAACACCCTGAAATGTTTCTTTTGTCCGTTGTACTACCTACCTAATCTACATTAGTATAACCTATCAATATGATACGTTCACCATGCTAGCTACTATGTATTTTACTTATGCTGAACTCAGAGCCATAGACTTCTGCTTCCTACTGAACCAAGATACAACTCTTGATCCCAAATTGAAACAACACCTTGAAATGTTTCTTTTGTCCGTTGTACTACCTACCTAATCTACATTAGTATAACCTATCAATATGATACGTTCACCTCAAACATATCTGATCCCATACTCAATTGTACCATGTAAGTAACACAGCACATACTTAATCAATGTCTGATGCATTCTCTTTGGTTCAACCATTAATTGACTAACAGAGTTTAATACAAATGCTATATCTAGCCTAGTGTTGACCAAATACATAATCAAACCAATCAGTTGCCTATATAAGATGGGGTCTACATCATTTTCTCTAGATTTATCTACCTTTCTCCAATTTGTGATCATGGGTGTAGACATGGCTTTGCAATCCTTCATCCTAAATCTCTTCAGGATTTCAATGCAATATTTTCCTTGACCAAGGAAAATCTCTCCATCTTTCTGCCACAACTCCATGCCTAGAAAGTAGTGCATAAGTCCTAAATATTTCATCTCAAACTCTTCTACAAGGTCCCTCTTATATTCCTCTATGAGTCCTAGTGAACCTGTAATAAATAAGTCATCCACATAAAGTATAAGAATGAGAATCTCACCCCCAACCACCAAGTAGTAGAGGTTAACATCTGCTTCACTTTTCACAAAGCCCATTTCTTACAAGTATGTATCAATGCACTCATACCATGCTCTCAGATCCTTCTTGAGTCTATACAAGGCTCTCTTCAATCTACACATGTGGGTATCTTTTTTGTGTGCATTCTCTATGTATACCTCTACCTTCAACTCATCATTGAGCAATGTTTTCTTGACATTGTATATGAGCAATGTTAGTGTGCTAATAGAAACCAAATTTAAATAAAGCTTCTACAAACTAAACAAAATTCATAAACTTCAAGATAGACTAAGATGAGCTCTTAATTGAGAATAGGAGCCATTAATGGGCTCTCTTAATGAGAAGCTCTGTTGCTGAGTGGCTTTGTCTAAATAGATAGGATGTATGCTCAAGCTTATGCTTCAAAAAGGGCTTCAAATGGAGTTGGAATTTGGGTGTGAGTGTATGGTTTTGATGTAAAATGGCTTCTTAAAATGGCATTATGACTTTACTTCATGGATTGTGTTTTTTTGCAAAGGGGAAGGATCCAGTTTATAGGCAAGAGGCTTGAGGGATTGAGGGCTAAGATGCAAGGATGGGAAAAAGCTCATGGAGGGCTCAGATTGCATGAGAGGAGAGCACATGGATTGTGCTTCCTTACAGCCAATCAGGGAGTGACACATGTCACAGGGTGAGAGGATGGAGGAAAGGGGAAGGATGAGTCAACAACGGAGGCTCAAGGGATAAAATCTTCATAAAGACCCTCATAATGGCTTGTAAGAGCAATGAAAGGGCTTGGAAGAGTCATTTATGGCCTAGTGGGCTTCATAAAATTTTATGGTTGGGATATTTTGAGGGAGATGAGAGGAATTTCGACTTGGGCTTGATTAGGAAGGTTTCAAGCTTTCTTAGGATTATGCAAATGATTAGAGGATGGATTAGGATGGTTTAAGATTAGCTTAGGGATAGGCAAGTGGATGGCATTTAATGAGGGTGGGTGAAGGAGGAGATATTTGTTAACTTTGGCTTGGGTTAGTGAGTCTTAACCCATATTTAGAGAATGTGACAAGGTTAGGAGGGGATTAGGATTAGGTTTAAAGACTTCTTCTAGAAGATTCTAGACTTTGGATGAGGATAAAGACTTTTTCGAATAGTCTAGAACTTCCTAGGATGAGGATAAATAAGGTTTTTAAGAAATAAATAAAGTTTTATTTATTTCAAAGGTTTGGGTTGAGGAGATATTTATTAAAACATTTTTAATAAACATGAGGATTAATATTTAATCTTAATTAAATATTTTGAGTTGGAATTAGGGTAGGAAATGATGGGATTAGCCTTTAATCAAAATTAAAGAAGGATTAGAAGATTTTGGAAGAGGTTAGTGGTCTTAAAGAAATTGGCCAAGTTTTGGGCAAAAAATAATTTTTTTATTTATTTTGAGTTTTTTGGTCAATTTATTAATTAAATAATTAATAAATAAGGAAATAATGTTTAAATAAGATTTAAACATTTTTGGGAGGGATTCCTTAATTAAATATTTTTAATTAAGATAAAGGGATTTAATGGCATAAAAATAAATTAATTAATTAATAAATGATGATTTCATCAGGAATTTTTTCAAAAAATAAAAATACTTTATTTTCTAAAGGATTTAGGTGTCTACAGACATTAGTTTGATAGATTTTCAATCTCATGTTAACTGCAAATGAGATTGCAACTCATATAGAAGTATACCTGACCACTTGAGATACTTCAAGACCCAAAAGAGAAGATTCCAAATCAAAAGAAAGAGAAAATCTAAAAGAGAACCATTTTCCAATGAGATGGGTAGGATGAGGTACTAACGGACCAAGATCAGACATGTGGAAAGCTATATCCTGCAAGGATCTATCTGAGAGCACCTAAGCTGATGGATTTTGGATGAGTGATGCATCTGGCAAGCTAAACTAAGAAGAATAACACTTTAGTGACAGGAGATCTAGCTAAAGGATGCATTGGAATAGCTAACCAAGGGTTGTGCGATGTGTGCAAGATGTTGATCAAGGAGGAACTGACATGAAAGCTGGATAGATACAATGGTACTAAGCTAAAGAGGATGTACAAGCTAACGGACCAAGATATGTTAAAAATGTACAAGGTTGTTCATGAATTTGTTTTTGTGAGATGGAAATTTTCATGAAGGGTGGGATGTCTACAATAGTTGATAGGCGGATAGGTAGATGGTTTGCGAAAAGCTTAAGGAAAATGGGATTCTTTGTGTGCATGTGATAGGATACAAGCTAGGATACAAGATTTGGCATATAATACAAGCTGGAATATGGTACAAGCTTTGGACAAGATTTGGATATACAAGCTATGATACAAGGGATGATACAAGATTTACAAGCTGGGGTACAAGATTTACAAGCTGAAGTACAAGATTTACAAGCTATACAGGAGGTATTTACAAGCTTCATTAGATTTTTGATATTTAGTTGGAACACCAAGGGAACAAGCAGGTGTTTTATTATATTGTGAATGGATGGATGAGGGATAGGATAGTGATAAATAATGGATTAGTCTTAATACACAAGGCACCTGAATTACCAGGTTTTCACCAAGTTACCTATCCAAGGCACTTGAATTGCCAAGTTTTCATTATCGGACACTTATTTCTCTTTACTATTTTTTTGTATTTTTCAAAAGCGGGGTATACCAAGGATCTTCAATCATAGAGCTTCTTGAGATGAATGATGTTAGTAGGATCATTCAAGAGTTCTCCTTCCAGTGTAGATAGCTGATAGCCTCTAGAGCCAAAGGAGGCAGTGACAATATAAGGACTAAGCCAGGTAGGTTCAAACTTGTCTTTCTTTTCTCGATCAGCTTGGACTTTCATATTTTCTTTGAGGACCATGTCGCCCGGCTGAAAGTGTCATGGAAGCACCTTCTTGTTGAAACTCCTTTTGAGATGAGTTTGATAGACTATGAGATGATCATAGGCTTTTTGTAGCTTCTCATCTAAGAGATCTAGCTAGGTGAGTTGAGCTACTCTGTATTCTTCATCTAATATTTTCCCTTGCAAAGATATGCACAAGCAGGGAAGTTCAACCTCTATGGGTAGTACTGCTTTGGCACCATAGACTAAGGAGTATGAGGTTGTGCCTATGGATTTATGAAAGGAAGTTTGATAGGCCCATAGGGCTGGATTTATTTGTAGGTATCAATTGTGGCCGAAATCATTGACAATGTTCTTTAGGATTTTGAGGAGGTTTTTGTTTGTTGCCTCTGCTTGGCTATTACCTTGTGGGAAATATTGGCTAGAAAAGTGATGATGGATGTGGAGGGAAGTGCATAATTCTTCCATGTTGAGATTTTCAAAGTTACCTCTGTGGTCGGTGAAGATGGTGGATGGGATGCTGAAGCGGCAAACAATGTGGTACAAGATGAACTTGGAGACCTGAACTCCTGTAGCTGAGACTAGGGGGACTACTTCCACCCATTTAGTGAAATAGTCTGTAGCTATTATTATCCATTTATGTCCATCAGATGAGAGAGGTGTGATAGTTCCAACTAGATCAAGGCCCCAACAAGTGAAAGGGAAAAGGTGGTGCAATAGGCTGTAGATCCTGTGCTGGAGCATGCACAAGATTTGTGTGTTGCTGACATGGCAGACACTTTCTAACAAAGTCATAGGAGTCTTCTTCAATGGTAGGCCAATAGTAGCCTGCTCTAAGGATTTTTCATGTAAGGACAATACCACTCGTGTGGGCACCACAAAGTCCAGAGTGTACTTCTTTTAATGCCATTGCGGCCTCATTTTCATTTAAACATCGAGAGGGAGTATCATGATAACCTCGACGATATAGGGTATTGCCTATGATAACATAGTGGGATGATTTTTGGATGAAGTTTTGGCATTGGATACGTGTGAGGTGAGGGGATATGATACCATCTTTAAGGTAAGCGTGAATCTCATGGTACCAAGGGGATTGGGGACCAACCAAGATACAAACACAGTTTGAGTCATCATTCGCATAGGTAGGTGTGAGGAGCTACTCAACTAAAAACTCATACTGCGTAACCGCTTGGGGAATTTTCAAGAGTGAGCCGATAGTAGCCATAGCGTCTGCTGCTTTGTTCTATATTCGAGGCACTTGTGTAAACTGAAGCTTTGTAAAATGTTGAGTTATCTGATCAACTAGCTCTTTGTAGGGTAATAGCTTTTCATCTTTGGTTTGATATTCATTTAGGGCTTGCTTGATGATGAGCTGAGAATCACCAAATATTTGTAACTCAGTGATGTTCCATTCTACAGCTATCTTTAATCTTGCTATGAGAGACTCATATTCAGCTATATTGTTGATGCTAGGGAATTGTAGCTTGAAGGCTTTTGGAATGTAATATCCTTGAGGTGTGACCAACAATATTTTGGCCCCTGATCCATGAGATGTATATGAGCCATCAAAATAAAGTTTCCATGCAAGTTGTTCTTCAATTAGACAAATATGCTCATCTGGAAATTTTGCGATCAAAGGATATGTATCTACTAGAGGCACATCAACTAGGTGATCTGCTATAGCTTGCCCTTTGATTGTTTTTTTGTCCACATACTGAATGTCAAATTTGCTAAGGAGCATAATCCATTTGGCCAAACGGCCTGTAAGTGCTATTCTAGAGAGCATATACTTGAGAGGGTCGATCTTGGAGACTAGTTGGATGGTATCACTTAGCATGTAGTGGTGAAGCTTTTGAGTTGAGAAAACAACTGCCAAACATGCTTTTTCCATAGGAGTATAATTGAGTTCATAACCAACTAGGGTTCTACTGATGTAGTAGGTGGCTCTTTCTCTGTCGTAGTCATTGAGCTATGCTAGAAGTGCCCCTAGAGCAGTAGGCATTGCTGATATGTAAAAGATCAAGGAACGACCAAGAACTGGTGGAACCAAGATAGGGGGATTGATGAGATACTGCTTGAGATGATTGAAGCTATGTTGACATAAAGGATCCCACTTGAATTTTTCATCCTTCTTCAGTAAGTGTGCAAATGACGTACACTTATCTGCAAGCTGGGAGATAAAGTGTCGAACAGATTGAAGCTTTCCCTGAAGAGTGCAAAGCTATCACAGTGTCTGAGGAGGAGGCATGTCTAAGATAGCTTTGACCTTCTTGGGGTCAATCTCTATACCTCATTTAGAAACTATAAAGCCTAGAAGCTTGCCAGATGTGACCCCAAAGACACATTTCTTGGGATTCAGCATGAGATGATATTTGGCTAACCTATCAAAGACTTTCTCCAGTTCAGCAAGATGATCCATGAAGGTACGAGATTTAACCAAGATATCATCCACATAATCCTCCAAAATGCTATGGATAAGATCATGTAAAATGGCTATCATAGCTCTTTGATAGGTATCCCCAGCATTCTTTAGGCCAAAAGGCATCATGTTGTAGCAAAAGTTTCCCCAAGGGGTAGTGAATGCTATCTTATGTTGATCCTCTTCTGATTTCTTGATTTGATTATACCTAGAAAATCCATCCATGAGGGACAAAATTTCATGTCCAGCCGTAAGATCTATAATCATATCTATGTTGGGCAAGGGAAAATCATCTTTTGGACAAGCTTTGTTAAGATCTCTGAAATCAGTGCAGATTCTGATGTCACCAGAAGGCTTAGTGATGGGGACCATGTTGGAGATCCACTCTAAGTAGTCGATAGGTCAGATAACCTTAGCAGCTAACATTCTTTCTAATTTAGCTTTGACCAATAATGCCACCTTGGGGTGCATTTTTCTAAGCTTTTGTCTGACGGGCTTGATCTTTGGATCGACTGCAAGATGATGACCTACAAGCTTTGGATCCAATCCTGGCATGTCCTGATATGACCATGCAAATCAGCCAATGTTCTCTCTTAAGACCTCAAAGAGGAGGTCAGCTTGGTCTTTTGATAGGGATGCAGCAATGTGAACAAGTCTGGGGATCTCTGAAGAACTGATGTTGACTTCTCTAGTATCCTCAATTAGAATAGAAGACACCTCTGGTCGATTATCTTGAGGAGGCAATGCTAAATCCTCATGTTCTGCTTGTGACTCTAGATTTTC
This sequence comes from Cupressus sempervirens, assembly GCA_028749045.1. Lineage (NCBI taxonomy): Eukaryota > Viridiplantae > Streptophyta > Pinopsida > Cupressales > Cupressaceae > Cupressus > Cupressus sempervirens. Next base: position 440,272,215 of record CM053784.1, read on the forward strand.
TTACTGAGGGGTTCTCTTCACTGCCTTAGCTAGTCTCAAATTCACCTTAGTTCCAATTTTGGGTGTATCAAAACTAGGTTGGGAATTTTCTCCAAAATACCCCTTGGGATCTAGCTTATAGATATAGGCAGAATCTAGTTTTGTTTGCTTGTTAGGAGTTTCAGCTCCCATGAATCTCAAAAGCACTTCCTTTGATGTGAACTCATCAATGTGTATGACGCTTGGTTGGTCCCAATCTATGAGTTGTGGATGGGTGAGTGGTAGGTCAATGAAATAGATGGATAGTTCTTGGAGAACAGAGTCTCTGAGGAAGATTTGGTCTGGGATATTGTCATAGGCTCTCTTTTCAACTTCCTCAGGAATGTTTTTGATTTTGACAAGGTTGTGGTGAATGTTTGAAAAAGTGTGATCATTCTCATTGGTGCCCCCAGTTGTGGGTATGCCAAAGCCAAGACCTAACTTCAATTCCCACTTGTGTGCATCGATGGGGCATTGCATGCCTCTTTCTTCTGGTCCTAGACCACCACCTTGATAGTTCCATTTGTTAGTGATGAGCTTATGTTCTTGGGGATACTTCTGGCTGAAGTGATCAAGGCGTGCTTGATTTCTTGGAGGTGCATCCTTATGTAACCAATTGTTGATATTTGGAGTGAGCTCCTCATGAAGAGGGATTTTTGAGGATACAAAGGTTGTTGGGCCAAAATGTTTGTATCAAGGAGGTGGAATCTCCTTAGCTTTGTGATATGTCGATCATCCATGGGCATGTGGATCAAGTGGGAGTGCCTCAACAACAAATGCATCTAACAGACTATACTCTCCACAGCCTTTGTTATTGATCTTCACGATAGATAGGGTGGAGGCAAGGATGGTTTTTGGGTCATTACAAGTGTGGGATGAGCTAGTGATGGCTATGCTGCTATTAATTCTAGGGAAATGGTTTGCATATGAAGCTTCAACCACATTGTAGTAAGCAAAGGGTTCTGGATCGGCATGCATGGTTACCTCAGTGCCCTGATGCAGAAATTTGACGCACTGATGGTAAGTGGATGGAACGGCTTTCATCACATGAATCCATGGGCGACTGAGGAGGATGTTAAATGGTAGGTTTAGATCAATAACATGGCAGAGTATTTCTTGGATGACTGGCCCAACTTTGATTGGCAGCAAAATAGTTCCTTCTGTGGTTCTTTCCAAGTTGTCATAAGCTTTGATGGTGATAACCCAACTGATGATATCTGCCTTAGTATACCCAGCTTATTTTATGAATTTTAGGGTGCAAATATTCAAGGCTGATCCATTATCTATCATTACTCTTTTTATGGCAAAATTGGATACCATAATGGCTATGCAGAGCGGAAGGGTGTGATCTAGCTTGACCATGGGTATGTCGATAGGTTTGAATGATAGGGCACATGAGGAGGATAGGTGTCCAACGAGATTACAAAAATTAGTAGCGTTGATATCTGAAGGGACACGAGATTCTATGAGAGCACTATCAAGGATGTTTTTGTACACAAGACTAGTGCGGAGAAGGTCTAAAATGGAGATTTGGGCTAGCATGTTCCCAAGGTGTTCCAAGATATTGTACTGGCTTTTTGATGGAGCTGATGGTGCTGGTGAAACTGGTGGGCCTGTGATGTTAAATTGCACTCTTTGAGTGGTGACTGCACACTCATTGTTTGGTCCTTGGATATTGATAACATTGACAGAAGGCTCTCTCTCGAATATACAACCTATGAGGCTACCATAATCTATATAGGATGAAGTGTGGTCATTGTTCTTCCCATGCTATTGGTTTGGTTGGTGGTTGTTGGTGTTGTTTTTGTTGGTTTGGATAGGTGCTTTTCCAGGATTTTGGTTGTTGTGAGGGGGAAAAGCATTTTGATAGATTTGTAAACTTGCATTGGGAGAGGTTTGGGCACCAACAGTGATTTCTTTTTTATCAATGAGGTCCTGCACATAATCTTTCAATTTCATGCATCTGAGGGTGGTGTGACCTTTTACTCTATGAAATTTGTAGTACTCATTATCTTTGTACCATGTAGCTTTGGATTGGCCTGGGTCAATTTGTTGGGTAGGAGGAAATTTGATGAGGTTTTCCTTAGTCAATTTCTCAAAAATGACATCCAATGGCTCACCAAGGGGTGTATAATTTCTAGGTGTAGGTTGGAACTTGGGCTTTGGTCCTACAGCTACATTGATGGCATTAGCTTGATTGCTAGACCCTTGAAAGTTGGGTCTTGGATTGTGGCCTTGATAGCTTTGGTGATTTTGGTGTTGGTAGTTGATAGTTTGTTGATTGCTTGGTTGATAAGGTGGGTTGGACTAATTTTGGGAAGGACCAACAATATTCACATGTCTGGTGTCAGTGACATCGTATGTTGCAATGTGCTTGTTTTGTTCCAATACCTAGACTTTTAATTGGAATGTGATTGATTTTGGTTGGCTTCCTTGTAAATCTTGACCACACCATCTTTAATGAGTCCTTGCTCAAGGATCATTCCTTTTTCTTTGATATCTTTGTAGGTCTGCAAACAATTCATGGTCATGTGGTGAGCTAAGCTGGGATGGGCATTATCAATAAACATTTTCACCAAATGGCGTTCTGGCAAGGTGCAAGATATGCGGGTGGTAAGGGTTTTCCATCTTTGCAGATATTCGAGAAGGCCTTCTCCACCTTTTTGCTTAGTGCAGACAAGATCAACTACTAAGAGCTTTGTTTCAACAAGATGGGCATATTGGGCTACAAATGCCTCAGACAATTCAGCAAAGTTTTTAATTGTGCCATATGGGATTCTATAAAACCATTCAAGAGCTGGTCCGGCCAAGCTTTTCGGAAAGAGATGCAAGAGGAAGACGTCACCGTATGCCACTTCTTGGCAGTGCATGTAAAATTCTTTGATATGTGTGACAGGGTCTCCTTTTCCTCTAAATTTGTCAAACTTGGGTATCTCAAAGTGTTTGGGAAATGGTGTCATGGTAATGGCTCTGTCAAATGGTTAAGGACACACATTTTCAAACTTGAAGGTTTTTGGATCATTTCCCTCCTAGATGTTCTTCAAAGTTGTCTTCATGGCTTCCCATTCTAAATGAATGGGTGATGGATGGGGTGCACCCAATGTAAGAGTGCCCTGAGGTAGGTATGTGCTAGATGGGGCAATGGAACATGGATGGCTTTGAGGTATGGTATGGTAGGGATTGTACATGTCTTGGGCAATTGAATGGTGGATGATGGGTTGCTAAGGTGGAGGAGGCACATATTGCTGCATGTGTTGCAAGGCTTGCTACTGATATGGGATTTGCATTAGGAATTGAGGGACGTAGGCTGGCTGTGGGATAAATGGATTGCTTTGTGGAGGTAAGGTATAAGATGTTTGTGAAGCTTGGAGAAAGGATCGGGGAGCTTGTGGAACTTGACTTGGGATTTGAGGAGTTTGACCAATATATGTGGGTTGTGCCCCCATTTGGGAGGGTATCATGGAAAAGGAGGCCAAGTAATTGGTGGTTGGTGGTGGTGGATTTCCTCCTAGAAGTGGCATAGAAAAATAGTTAGTAATAGGAGGTAATGGATTAGTTAGTGGTGGAGGTGGTGGGAATTGAAAGCTTGGGAATGGAACTGATGGGGTTTCATAGCTTCGTGGCTGGATTTGAAAGCTTGGTAGAGTGGTGGTAGGAGCTTGGGTCATTTGAGAGCTTGGCAGAACATTAGTAGCTTGTGGGGTTTGATAGCTTTGTGGAGTGAGGGCAGTAGCTTATGGATTTGTGGTTGATGGCACTGAGCTCCAAGGACCTAGTGGAAATGATGGAATTGTGCTCTAAGATGAGGTAAACAAGCTGGGGGTGATGAAAGGTTGATTTCTTGGCCCCATGGGTGGCATCCCGGTTGTATATTGATGAGGTTGGCCAAAGATGCTAGTACTGATTTGGGAGATGGGTGGATTTGGAAGGCTAGGTTGGAGAGCAACAGCAGCAATAGTGAAGGGAGTGAATGATGAGGTGTTTTGGGTGAAGGGGGTTTGGGATGGAGTGGTATGGACCAATGGTGGAGTGGTGGTGGATGGATTGGCTTGCGGAAGGGAGATTTCAACTTGAGTGGAGGCTGGTATGTTTGGGTATGTTGGATCATAAGGATTGGCTTGAGGCTCTTCTTTTGGCACATATTGAGGATAATCTGAATCATAAGAGCCTATTGGGAGTGGTAGTTTTCCAAACAATGGGTGAGATGGATCTAAGAAGGGAGGAGGTCTTCCAAAGTCAAAGGCTCATATATTGTCCCTTCAAAAGTTAGCCATGATTGTTTCTTTGTTCTTGTCTATAATGGCATTCACCAATACTGCATTTCTTGGTTGGTTCATGAAAGCTTCAATGTCAGTAGGTTATGGTATAGTGTTCTCTGGGCTGAAGGATGGTTGAGTGCTCAAGGGGAGCGATGCTATTTGATCCAAATGATAGGGCTCCATTGTTTCTTTCTTCTTCTTGGCTAAGCGAGTGATGGGTGGCATAAAAATGTTCCTAGGGATGAGATGCAACAATGCTGATAGATGCAAAGGGGGAAGGCTTTTCTATGCAAATGATTTCCTAGGTTGAGGCAAAGCTATATGAAAAACCTAAGGAGGATTGGGTTGGGGATTCTAACTTCAAAGATATGTCGCCAAATCATGAAAGGTATACTTTCCTATGTGCAAGCTTGGTGGTGATTGTGTCAACTTAAGAATAGACTGATGATCCTTTAGGAAAAATATGAGATTGACCACTTGTGGATCCCAACCTTTAGCTCAAGGTGATGAGGGATGCTAGCTAGGTTTGAGGGGATTGGTTTGGTTTTAAGGCAAAGATCTAAATGAGATGGGTGAGCTAAAATTCTTAAGGGGATGACTAAGGGTGGTTGGCTTACCTACAAGGATGACTCTAAAGTGGAGCTTATGCAAGAAGATGTGGAGGAACAAGGGGGCCTAATCATAGAAATCATGCCTAGTTGGTAAGGCATAAACAAGGTTAACTCCTGGATGCTTGCTAAATTTGATAGTGCGATCTAACCAAGCATCTTGAAGGGCTTCGTCGGCAGTTTTGTCTTCTACTTTGTGGAGTTTGGCAATTCGAGGGCTTGGTGTTACTTCCTTTTTCTTAGCTGCAATTTCTTGGTATGCCTGAGATGGCTTGAGTTTGGCTTTGTGAAACTTCTGTTTGAGTTTGGGTTGTTCTGACGTAAATTCTTGAATTTGCTTGGCTTAGAGAGATTTTGGTTGTTTTGCTTCAACTCGTTCAACTTCTAGAACATGCAGTGACTACGCTAAGTATGCCCTAAGCTAGGATTGACCAAGTTTGGAAACATTCATTCAACAAGTAAAAAATCAAGCAATAGATAGGAATAACTAGATAGAATTTTTTGATTCTCAGAATGTGATACTTGTGCCAAGGAGTGTGTATGTTTTACAAATGTTTCGATCAGTCACTTCAAACACATTAACACCCTAGATGGTTGTCTGAAAGGCTAACAGTTAGTTTAGCTAGGGAGTCCTTAATATACCCAAGGTATGTGAGGCCCAAATCCATAGATGAAAACAAAAAGATTTCACACAGCCGAGAGGAGCGGTAACCCACTTCTCCTCTTTCACTTCTCAAGGGTATAAAGTTTCTTGAGGCTTAGCCCGAGTGACAAAATCTTGATCCCAAGAGAGGTTTCTTTGGATTCACCTCCCGATCTTTATACTCCGCCAGAATGCTGGAGTTGAGGTCGTCCCAAGGGGTGATGAAATCCCCAAGTAGGCCTCCTAAAATTAAAACAAGATTTTGGATCCTAATCTTATGCACCCAAGATGGCCTCGAAAGATGACAAGGAGAGAGAAGACTTGGATGATCTTGGGCTAAAAGATAGAATTCTTTTCCAACTGACGCTTAAGTTTTTCTGATCTAGACCTTGCAAACACACATGTTTAGGATGCAAATGTTCAATTCCAACTTGATTCATTAACAAAAGTAAAATCGATCGAAGAATTAATACACCAAGAAGATTTAGGGTCAACAAAAATAAATTCGTGCACCCGGAGGCCCTCCACGTCAAGTATCGATTGATTTTTTTTTAAGGCATTCAAGATTGAGTGTGAGTTTGTTTTAAGCCCAAAATAAAGATGTGTAAAACTTGGTTTTAAGCGCATGCCCGGAGGCCCTCCACGTCAAGATTTGTTCAATTTTTATGTCCAAATGAAGTGTTAGCGAGACTAATGTGCATTCAAGAAATTTTCTATCTTAGAAAAATCAATAAAAACTCAAGTGAGTGGAATTAGATTTTTGTGGAGCACTTAACACCTTCTTAGGTAAACCCATCCCCATATATGGTGCTGATATTGCAACCAATGGCTAGAATGATGGGTGATTAAAGAGGGTGAGTCCAACAACAAATTCACTCAAAGTGTCTTTATTTGTTTTTATAACTTAGAAAGTTTCTAAAATGTAGATTCTTTTTATGCCCCAAAAGATGAAGTGTGAGATATTGTAATGATTAATTGACCTTTTGCATTCAAGATTGGATTTTTTGTTTTAATCATGCATTCATAAAAAAAAAAAACTTGATTTTAATCCATGGCACTCAAGAGTGATTTTAGCAACATGCATTCAAAGACAAGTGATTAAACATTCAAGTTTTTTCCTTTGAGCATTCAAGATTGAGATTTTGTGTGTTGTTTTAAGAACTTTGAAGTGCTTTGTTTTAACCTTAGATCATTCAAGATTGTTTTGGACTCAAAAGTGAAAATGACTCTTTGGACTTTGGTTTTCATTCAAGATTTTGTGTTCTAGTTTGCATGTTTTCATCCCAAAAATGATATTCCTAGATTGTTTTGATGCATGAAAAATCTAAGAAACATTCAAGATTTTGCAACAAGACATTTGTTTGGAACAAATAACAAAACTTTTAGGACAATTTTGGCAACCATTTAGGACTCTTAGTTTTCGTAGATTTTTAAAAGAACTTTAAAATATTTGCAAATGAGGTTCATTTTATCCTTGATTGATGCTTTGAGTTTGATTTTGATTTTAGTATGCACTTAGTGTTGATTTTGAACCTTTTGAAATAGAAACTTGAAGTTCTTTTTAAATTCTCAAAAATGAAGTGTTCCTAACTTTGCATGAATGCATCTAAAACCTTGATGTTGCAAGGATGCAAATGATTGGATTGGTTTAGTTTCACTTGTTAAAAGATTTTTTTTTTTTTTTGCAAATTTTTAGTTTTTAATGGATTTAAGTATGATTTGGGGGTTCATTTTAAGCACTAAAAAGAAGTGTGTATGATTTTGCTTCTTTAAAAAAAAAAAGGCCAAGATCTCCCACAAGAAGAAGAAGAAGAAGTAGATGGAATAAGAAGAATATAGACAAGAAGAGGAAGAAGAATTCCAAGTGCTTTGTCCACTTATAAGGTTGAAAAATATGCAAACACTATGAGATAGACTATGAGTTCCTTTGTCTTCTTCATGCTCATGTGGACCTACAAAATTGACTTATACAATCCTACCAATCAAAAAAATAAGCAAAATTAGCCAAAATCAGCAAATTACATACAGAACTTGACTAAAAAAGCTAATGAAGATGACCCATGCGGGGTCCCACCGGATGTGCCAAAATGTATATGAGCAATGTTAGTATGCTAATAGAAACCAAATTTAAATAAAGCTTCTACAAACTAAACAAAATTCATAAACTTCAAGATAGACTAAGATGAGCTCTCAATTGAGAATATGAACCATTAATGGGCTCTCTCAATGAGAAGCTCTCTTGTTGAGTGGCTTTGTCTAAATAGATAGGATGTATGCTCAAGCTTATGCTTCAAAAAGGGTTTCAAATGGAGTTGAAATTTGGGTGTGAGTGTATGGTTTTGATGTAAAATGGCTTCTTAAAATGGCATTATGCAAAAAGAGGGGTAAAATTTTATTAAGACAGAAAGAAATACAACAAGGAGAGCTCAACAAGGAGCTCGATCCTGAGCAACAAGATCATCAAATTTTTGCACCATCTCAAAGGACAGTTGCCTCCTATCCCTAATATTCCAACCCGGATCATGACTAGATGCCCATTTGGCTAAACAATCAGTAGTTCTATTCCATTCATGAGGAATATACGTGAACCTAATGAACTGAAAAGAGGAAGAGAAGAAAAGAATCTGCTTAACAATAGTGGCCAGCTACCAACTAACATCCTCAAGCTCTTGCGAAGAAAGCATGTTCACCACCACCTGAGAATCAGACTCAGATAATCTTACTCCATCCCCGCAAGCAACACTGTTCCACAGCATATAAAATAGCCTGAGCTTCCATGAGATTTTTAGTATAATCACCCTTATGAATTGAGAAGAAAAATTTAACATCCCCAGAACTACAACGAGCCACTCCGCCAATACCAGCCAGACCAGGATTCCCACGAGAAGAACCATCAGTGTTAATTTTCAGAACTCCACAGGGAGGAGGAGTCCAGTGCCCATCTCGGTTAACCCGACCCTTCCTCTGATGGTGAAGCTTCTTGGACATAGAAGGAAACCTATGAGCTGCAGCCCCATCCTGCAGATGAAAATTGAGGTGATTACAGATAGCAAGATCAACCGGATCCATACCCCCATCAAGCTCACACTTCACAAGAATAGTTTCCTGAAGAGAATGTGATATTTTCCACCAAAGATGCAAAACACCAAGCTGAACATCTTGGAATATGTGACGATTCCTCTCCAACTAGATATGCCAAAGCATGAAAGATGGGCCAGCAATCCAAGCAACATGGAGAAAAGAAGACTTGGAGGGAGCAGTACCCAAGCGGACCCAAAACTCAGGCAAAGAGGAAGCATGCCGACAAGAGCATTATGACTTTACTTCATGGATTGTGTTTTTTTACAAAGGGGAAGGATTCAATTTATAGGAAAGAGGCTTGAGGGATTGAGGGCTAAGATGCAAGGATGGGAAAAAGCTCATGGAGGGCTCAGATTGCATGAGAGAAGAGCACATGGATTGTGCTTCCTTATAGCCAATAAGGAGTGACACATGTCATAGGGTGAGAGGATGGAGGAAAGGGGAAGAATGAGTCAATAAAGGAGGCTCAAAGGATAAAATCTTCATAAAGACCTTCATAATGGCTTGTAAGAGCAATGAAAGGGCTTGGAAGAGTCATTTATGGCCTAGTGAGCTTCATAAAGTTTTATGGTTGGGATATTTTGAGGGAGATGAGAGGAATTTTGACTTGGATTGATTAGGAAGGTTTTAAGCTTGCTTAGGATTGTGCAAATGATTAGAGGATGGATTAGGATGGTTTAGGATTAGCTTAGGGATAGGCAAGTGGATGGCATTTAATGAGGGTGGGTGAAGGAGGAGATATTTGTTAACTTTGGCTTGGGTTAGTAAGTCTTAACCCATTTTTAGGGAATGTGACAAGTTTAGGAGGGGATTAGGATTAGGTTTAAAGACATCTTCTAGAAGAATCTAGACTTTGGATGAGGATAAAGACTTTCTAGAATAGTCTAGAACTTCCTAGAATGAGGATAAATAAGGTTTTTAGGAAATAAATAAAGTTTTATTTATTTTAAGGGTTTGGGTTGAGGAGATATTTATTAAAACATTTTTAATAAACATGAGGATTAATATTTAATCTTAATTAAATATTTTGAGTTGGAATTAGGGGTAGGAAATGATGGGATTAGCCTTTAATCAAAATTAAAGAAGGATTAGAAGATTTTGGAAGAGGTTAGTGGTCTTAAAGAAATTGGCCAAGTTTTGGGCAAAAAATAAATTTTTTATTTATTTTGGGTTTTTTGGTCAATTTATTAATTAAATAATTAATAAATAAGGAAATAATGTTTAAATAAGATTTAAACATTTTTGGGAGGGATTCCTTAATTAAATATTTTTAATTAAGATAAAGGGATTTAATGGCATAAAAATTAATTAATTAATGATGATGTCATCAGGAATTTTTTTAGAAAATAAAAATACTTTATTTTCTAAAGGATTTAGGTGTCTACAGACATTAGTTTGATAGATTTTCAATCTCATGTTAACTGCAAATGAGATTGCAACTCATATAGAAGTATACCTGACCACTTGAGAAAACGTCTCCTAGTAGTCAATTCCCTCCTTTTGAGAAAACCCATTTTCCATGAATCGTGGCTTTTATTTCTCGATGCTACCATCTATGCCATTTTTTATCTTATAGATCCAGCGTGAACCAACTAATTCTCTATCTGTTGGTCTAGGTACTACCTCCCACACATCATTCTACATTATTAAGGAATATTTTACAACCATAGCATCTCACAATATGTGATGCTCTACAGCCTCCTGATAGTTGGAAGGCTCACTATCTACCAACTGACTAACTAATCCCACATAGTCATTGAAATTGGTTAGTTGTTTCCATTGTCTAGTACTCTTCCTAGGAGCTCCCACAAACTTCTAAGTATCCCTTTGTGTATCTTGAACCTTGTAATCCCTACAACTAACTATAGATGATGAAATATCAACCTTAATGTTTTCTTGATGCATTTCCTATTGCACCAGTTTCTCCACATAATGTGAATCTTCACCACCTGAGCCTATACTTATACTAGTAACTGTACTTGAGCTTTGTTTCCCTTGACTATGCCTTGGAGCTTCTATGGGCTGCTCACTCTGATCACCTACTAGAAAATCTCTAGATGTTCTAAATGCCTTTTCTTACATCAACTTGGCATCGCATCTAACAACAATTCTTTTGGTTTCGAGGATAAAAATCCTATATCCCTTTGAGGTTTCACTATACCCAATAAGATACCCTCTCTCTGCAATGTGATCTAACTTTGTACATGTATCATTTGGAATATGAAAATACGTCAAACTCCCAAATATTTTTAAATGGCTAACATCTGGCTTCTTCCTTGTGAAATCTTCCTCTGGTGTCATCTTCCATAGCACCTTGTGTAGAACCCTATTTTGAATGTATATTGTTGTACTACACACCTCTACCCATAAGTAGTGGGGCATATCTTGGTCATGTAGCATATCCCTTTCTACCCTCGATATAGAATGGTTCTTCCTCTTAGCTACTCTATTTTGATGTGGATTGTAAGGAATGGTCCACTTTCTCTTGATTCCTTCTCTGGTAATTCATTTCCTTTGTACTTTCCTCCATTATCTAACTAAAGAACCTTTATCTTCATATTGATTTCACCACAAGTGCCTTGAACTCTTGGAAGCAACTGAAAACCTCATCCTTGGTCTTCAACAAGTGTATCCAGCTCTTTCTAGAGAAATTGTCAATAAAAGTAACATAGTACTCATATTCTCTGAGAGATTTTTTGGTATTGGTCCACATACATCTTAATGTACTAAATCAAGAACACCCTTAGATCTAGTGTCACTCCTTCAAAAAATATTATTTTGCAAAATTCCCCAACACACATCCCTTACACACGTCATCATACTTTTTGTTCACCTCTTGAACACCTCCCACCATCTCACAAAAAAACTTAAGTGCTCCATGATGAATATGGCCCATTCTCCAATGTCATAGCTCTCCAAGATCTCTATGATTATTATTTCTCATGAGTGCCTTAGGATTATCAAACTATAGCCTATAAAGGTGACCACTCCTAGCTCTAATAGTTATGGGTGACTTCCAATCCTTATGTTTGATCAACACATGTGTCGCTCTAACGAGTACATTATACTCCTTATCCCGAAGAATAGATCTAGAAATAAAATTCATACCTAAGCTTGGCACATGCAACACATTATGAAGTGGAATTATCTTTCCATTCTCCCTCTGAAATAGAACAATCCCTTTCCAAACTGAGTTGAGTTTGGACAAGTTTCTTATATAAATCTAGATATAATTGGTTTTCTCCTCCTTATAACTTGAGAAGTACTATCTAAAATCTATCATATGAAATGATGCCCCACTATCTATATACCAAACATACTATGAGGTTGAGCTAACCATACAAGCTATGAGTGCAAACTCATCTTCCATTCTACTGGGGAGTTCTTCTGCACTTGCTAAAGTGGCCACCTACTTCTTTCCCTTCTTCCTTTCTACGAGATCACTGGCATAGTGACCATACTCATGACAACCAAAGCATTTGATCTTAGACAAATCCTCCTTCTCACTTTGTGAATTTGATTGTTTGCAATACCCCTTCTTTTCTTTCCATTTTTTATGACTCTTGTTGGCCTCATTGATAAGACTTAGTCTAAAATCCTCCTAAGTGAAATCACTCCATAGTTTATCCCAACTCGGTAAGGTATCTTATCTAGTAACAACTTGAACAAAGATACTCCACTGCTTAGTAAACCCATTTAGAGCTATTCTCACTAGCTCGTCATTACTAGGGCTATCTCTGATAGCTGCTAACTTGTCTTTGACAAGTCTAAGCCCAGTGAGGTAACTTGTGATGTCTTCTCCTTAGTTCATTTGGGTATTCTTCAACTTCTCTCAGAGAATCATCTTCCTATTAGTGTTATCATTCTGCTATAGATTTAAAATGGCATCCCACATCTTCTTTATTGTATCTAGCTCAAAGATATGTAGAAAAATATGATCCTTGATACCATCAAGGATTATACTCATTGCCTTGGTATCATCCTTCTTGTATGTTACAAGTTGTGTTGCATCTATAGGTATAGCTACAACACTGGTAACATAATCCTTGATACCATTCTCTTCCAACAATAAAGAAAGTCTAGCCTTCTAGACTCCAAAATTTGAGGTACCATCAAATCTATCTTGATCTCTCAAACTAGCTAAAGTCGTCTCAAGGGATAAAAGCAATAATAAATCTAAACAGATCAACCTAGGTTTTATAAATCCTCAATTTCTTTCCTAGGGAAAAACTTTTCTACCCCCAACAGTGCTCTGATACCATGTGAAAGTTCTTATTGTAGTCACTGATTATTAATCTCCTATCTTAAACAATTATTTAATTGTCGAATATTAATTCACAATTAATATCAAAAAATAACACAACTACAACTTCACCAATAAAATATGGAAAGAAATAAGCAACACAATGAACACAATATTTTCAGACAAATCATACTTGGAGAAACCCTAAGGGAAAACCAGTTCTATAGGTGATGAATTATATTAACTTCAGCAAATCAAGAGATACAAAATTTCTTGCCTCCTACTAGTAGAACTTTAGCAACCTCCCAATTTCTCTTGCAAATATCCCCATTTCTATCCCCAACGCTATCACTGCACCCTTGCTAACACTGCAAGATTATTTGCTATCACTGCAAATTAATTTTCTAACATTGTAAATGCTTCTACAATTTGTGTTCTCTAAATGCCCCCCTAACCCCCTTATATACTACTCCTATTGGAAAAAAAACAGCTGAGATTGATTCTCAATCGACGGTCTAGATTAAATACAACATAACAACCCTAATCAAGTTGGTTTCTAGTTGCTTTTAAAAGGAGTCAATTATTTAATAAATAATTGTCCTTTCCCTAACTAATTAGTTAGGAAAACTATTATTTACTAAATAATAGCATGTGGACAAACAATTGTCCAAAACTAAAAAGATAACATCCCTTCAAAGATATTATGTTTGAGGCATATAAAATGCCTCTTGTCTCATATTTGGAATACTACTAATTACTAAAATATATTGCATCATTTTTTCCTTAGCTGATGTCCATACTATGTCCCAAGGCTTTCATTTCAACATCAATGAAAAGAATGTGATCACAGTTGTGGAATTTGATTTGGTCATCGATATTTCCTTTCTTATTCATCAGTATTTCAATATTTTGTAGATTGGAATACCCTCGATGCTAATTTCTATTTCCATTGACATGTGTAGTTAAAATCTTTGGTTGATTTGATTTCTCAGGTCTACTGTATATTTCTCACCTAGTTTTATAGTCCATTACCCCCACGTAACACATGATCAAACATTAAATACTCAACTGAATTGTATTTATTGCAACGTGAGACATTACATGGTTCAGGAGGTTTTTCTAGAAAAATAGCCTGTCGGCTAACACTTGCAACTTCAATCCAATCTTTCAATTTTCCTGATTTATCTATCCTCATTCAATGGTCTCATTTTGGCACGGGCAAGTAGGATACTCATGCATTGGGATCTTGCAGTTGAAAATTTCAATGGCGACGGCATATGTGTTACAGGATATTAATTTGTCTCATTTATTTAACATAAGTTTGCATCTATGGAAGTCTGGACAATTTCATAATATAAGTTTGCATATGTGGAAGTCTGGGCAATTTCATAATGTCGATACATTTTTTGGTGTTCTAAATTTAATTTTTAAAAATATTTTCAATGAATTATAAGCATGTATTGAAAATGTATACTATCATTTTTCTCTCATTTTAAAGTTTATGTCTTCATATAGAAATGTTTGATAATTCATTATAAAAATTATATAAATCTTGTAAAATATAGTGTATAATGCAAAGCCTCTCATGCTTGCAGTATTATTGTCATCACACATAAAAAAATTACACCACTGAAGTATTGTTTTGATTTGGTTCTACCAAAATTATATTCCTGATCCACCTCTAAGTAGCATTAGGCATTTTAAATGTACTTTTTTTAATTTTTTTATTGTTGGTTTTGTGATTATTAGTCCTTATTGTTACTATTTTGAGTTTGACCTTATCTAATAATGATAATAGGTACCTATTCAATTCATTTTAAAAATAAAAATGATCATTTGTGAAATTCAAGACATGAACAAAATGTAAAAGGAGTATTTGCAGGAATCCTGTCTAATGATATTTTATATTTTCTCATTTCTTTCTACCTTACATTTGAGATTTAGCATTAATCAATGTTAAAATGAAAACACTTAATATTCTAATATTTGGAAGGACAAGTAAGAAAAAATAAATCATTTTCAAATTCTTATTGTAGTGCCTAGCATATTGTGGAATGGATGCCTCCTAAACTAAATTGTGTATTTCAACTATTTTCCATTATAATGAAAATAAAGTTGTTTTTAAGTAATAGTTGGATGTTATATATTGTAACAACATAGCATATGTGGTAGAAACAAAATTTGCATGTATTTTATATATGAATGTTAAATGATACCTGCACTAAAGGAATGAGATTAAATTAAGAATTATAATTAGTGGACATCAAATGACACATGTGTTGAAGGAATGAGATTAAATTAAGCATTAGAATGTGTGGACCAAAAATTAATTATATTCTATAGTGTTTGTATCAGTAATGGTTTCTATAATATTTTATTAATTGAAAATACTTTTTAGACATTTCTAATTTGTACAATAATTAGATACTTAACCATTATGGAGGAGGAAGGGCTGGAAACTTCACAACCTCCTTTGAATAGATCTTAGTTAAGTAGATTATTGAGTATAGTGATTATCTTTGTCATAACATTTTATGTTGGTAGATTAGTCTGTATTAGGAATAAATATTATATAAAAGGAAACAATATTTTTCAACCACTTGGATTCACCATATCTATTTGTGTTGTCCTAAAAAGGAAGCACCCACCATTTAAGACCTTTTAGTACTCATCACATAGCGACTTCATGAACCATGGATCAAACCATTTTCAATGTTCTCTTTCTCTTATCTCTTTCCATTTTTCCCAATTCTATCTACACCTCATCAAAGGCCTTCAAGAGTTCTTTCTAGGACCTTCACCAAGAATAGGTCGACCAAGGTCGATCTGAGGTTGACATGTTCCCAAAAGAGATCAACTTTTTCCTTGTGGATTTAGATATGTGAGGCCCAAAGCACCTTGGGGTTTCCAATTAATTAATTTTGCTGCCAATTTGGCTTGCCTCATTTTCCCATCCATAAACTAGTATAAAATGAGGCTTCAGGTCTTCTTTTTCACACAACATGTCCACGAGACATCAAGCATACAAGGAAAGATATTTAGGCATTCAAGTGAGTGAGTAAACAAGTCTTCTTCAAAGAATTCAAGGATTCTTTGTAAACATTTCCTCTATAAAATCTAGCATATTTTTGGCCATCAAGGGAGAATATCTATATTGAGGCTTTCATTATCTTCTTCATTGATTCACATCTACTTCCACAACTCCATGATGTGATTTTAGTAGATCCATTGTAGTTGTGGAGATATCCTACATTCTACATACCAACATCTACAACATACAACAACATGAATCCTTATTGACAAGGGTTTCTATAAGCAAGTCAAATACTTGCATTTATCTTATTTCTTTTACATACATTTACATTTCAATTTCAAGGTTGATTCATCAATCCAAGGCTTGACCAAGGCAAGCCCTCCCCCACCCAAAAAAAAAAATCAAGTTTTACTATGCGCAAAAATAGGTGAGTAAATTTGCAGTTGCAAATCTAAAACAACTCACGATTGACCTTTCAGAAAATGTTGGGTTGACCTAGTTATAGGGTACCAAAAACATGGTGACTTCATAGAATGATGTCTAGACATTTTTCCTTTAGGGCCACCTATTCCCAGAGCTTAGGCAAGGAAAATTATTTCTAGATTTTTTTGGGTTTTCCATTTCATTCAGGGATCCATGGACAAATTTCAAAAATCGGGTCTAGATCCGTACGTTTCAAAGAAAAAATACACTTTCCTTTACACATTTCAAAGTGAGTTCCCGACATAATTGCATATCTTAATTGGGTTGATTGCATTCATTTAACACTTAGATCTAAATTTCATATATTATGCAGTCAATTAGTTCAATTGCATAATCATATTTACACATCAAACATAGGACGAAGAGCTCTTTGTTGCATTGGATTCTAGTTCACAATTTGAATTCAATATTTGCATGCCTTCCTCTATTTGGGCCTTGCTAATCTAATTCAATTTTGAAAGGGGATTATGCTTGGAAATTCTCCTTCTCCCCGCACATATATTAATGTTTTTGCATGAAAAGTGGAGGCCTAGGTTCTAATTTACCCGTTTCCACTTTTCACCTAAATATTTTTGTGAACCCAACATCTTTCTCACTTCTATTGGATTTTTGAGTTATATTTTGCATCTTGTGAAGTTAGATTTTTTTATCTCTTCCTTATTCTTACTTTGTATTGCATGTTTACATCTATTGTGTATGCATTTCCCACATCTTTAAAAAAAAATTTAACACATTTTCCACCATTACCCTATCCCCTTATCTATTAAATGGCATCCCCTTTTAAAATATGTTTCCTTTAAAAGGAATCAATTTAGTGTATGTTATATTTACTTGTCCTCTCTTACATCACCTTATAAGGAGCTATTAGAGAAAGACTATGATTTCAATCTCTCCCTTGAGGCTCTTTCTCTTTGTAGGGGAGAGTTGAAGATTGATTTTAACATTTCTTCTAATATAGACCTTATCTATGACAATGCTCTTGGTAAGGATTTTTTTTTATTGTCTTTCAATTGCTCTCCTTTTTCCTCTATGGTGTGCTTCCTTGGTAGATATTTTCTTACCTATGCTGATTCTCCTATTTGGGATGAACCCTTGGATGATGACATAGGCTACTCTCTTCCTCATGAAATAAGCTTACTTAAAAATGATGATATCTTGGATGACACCTCTTCTATATCATTTCAACATGACATACATGATATTTCTTCTTTTCCTAACACACATCCTCCTCTTAGTAATATTTTAGAGAAAGAGGAAGATATTGTTAATGTTGAAATATTAGGAAATGTAGGATAGGGAGGTGGTGGGGGTGTGAATCAGTATCCTCTAAAAATTTTATCCTTAAACAAATTTAGTAATTTCCTTGTTTCCTCTATCACTCAATAATCACATAACATGTAATGTAGTTTTTGTAAATGAAAGTAACTTAACTAATTCAACATGCATCAACCATAAACTCAAAAATCATAACACATAACACAAGTATTTGATTATGCAAAAAGCCTTGGTCAGAGGGAAAATTGTAGTGGGGATGGTACCTACAAATCCATCACTATTTCATTAAGAGGATGTCTTATCAAGGATATAATGTTTTTGTCACTTATGGTGACTTACTCTATTAAGAGTTTACAATCAAATCTGATAGGTTCTACCTTCTTCAAGGATTTTACAATACTATTCTAAGTATGTATTCAGTTAAGATATTTACATAAAAGGTTGTTAGGTCTAGCTTCTTCAAGGATTTACGATGCTACAATTATTAGAAAGTAGCAACAAATGATCAATATGATAGAAACTTAATTTTCTTGATCAAATCTCACTTGTGCTCAATTTTTTATCACCTCATTTGCAATTCCTCTTTTTACTATTTGAGTCTCTGACCTCTGCTATCCTTAAAGCTTTCCTCTAATATGAATTTATGTTTGTCTCTTCAAAACTCCTCCCAACAACAACATAACTCTGTTCTAGTTAGGTCCTTTTATAGTTTCTATTTATTGCTTTTATCTCCAACCTAAGTTAGGTTAAGGAACCTCTATAATACATCCCTAAGAAAAATCAATGACCTATAACCATCTTTCAATATTATCCTCTTCCATATTTTCACTATTCTTCCCTACCTTGAAGTCATAAAAAAAATCAAGACACATTCTTTAAGAAATATTTCCAAATCTTTTTCCTTGAACTTTGAGAATTAGGTTTTCTTCCAGTAGGATTATTTCACATCACATTTTGTGCCAAATTAAACTTGTATGTAGCTTTTTTTCTACTTGTTAAATACTTTATTCTTCTGCTTGTCACGCAATTGTGTCTCTACTCAATTATCTCTATTTGGCTTGGTGATCTCTTTCCTAACTGGGTGAGGTATTTTTCTCAGTGATTACTAAGCTCAATAATAACTATATACTTATCATCCTCTTCCTTCCTTGCTCAAGCAATATAGTGACTCAATTACTATCTTCAACTTCACAAATCTTTTTGACACTAATAGGTAGCATAATTATTTATGGGAGTAGCATTCTTCTCCTTTGACATTAGTGGAAAAAATACCATGCTTTAAAATAACTTGAAATTATGTACAAACTCCCTGTATACATATGCTTCCTCGGTATGACCTATTTATCTAAACTATTTTTGTTTTCAGTATTAACACCTTATAACTCCTTTAATAATCATAATGCATACAAACACTTATCATTCATTTCCCCCTTTCTTGACACTGATGTCAAAACAATAAAATGAGAAATACTTACTTTGGATGCAATCCAAAGTGGTCTAGAAACTCCTTGTGATTCTTTAGCATAATATTCACAATATTGTCCCAATTTTTCCTTATTAGTTCAATTGCATGCTTCTCAGTCATCAATTTCGATGATTGATATGTCATGTGTTCGATAATGGATAGGCTTGTGGAAGTAACAAGCTCTTTAGAAATCTTGACATGATGTTACATAACCTCAAGATGAGGTAGTAGAAAAGATTGAATATCATTACTTTTTGCTCTTAGTTTTCTCTCTTCTCTCATCAGTTCATGTTGAAATTTTGTTATAAATCTTACTCAGGAATAGTGCACTGACATAGTACTTCTATAGTTAGTGCATCAACATTTTCATCCACATCTTCTTTCACCTTCTATAATTTATCCTTCGCATCATGCATTAGAGATGAAATGTCACACAATTTCTTAAACAAAGTAATAAAATTGTGTACAATCACTGCCAACTCGGTAAAATAAGTTGATAATGCTACTTATTGGATTGAAATGCCAGTAGAGACTTTCTCTATCACCTTGTGTTCAAACTTCTTCTAATTTTTTTGCATGAACTTTGATTGGGTTTCAATTCCTGGTTCATTGATCTTGTCAACAATCTATACAAGTTGAACTAATATAGGCACTTTTTCATTCAAAGTAATGTCCAGCACAACATCCATCAATATGTCTTTTACATCATACAATACTTGTTTCTACTTGTGCTCCTTCTTTAACCTTGTTTGCTTATATTTCCTAGCACATAGCTCATTATATATATATATATATATATATATATATATATATATATATATATATATATATATATATATATATATATATATATATATATATATATATATATATATATATATATTCATTCTTTTTTCATCCAAAGTATTTAGATCTCATAAAGGTATAATAATTACTTCATCTAAAGTGGATTTTTCATGAGACTAAGGAGATAAAAAAAAATAGGTTGCAGGGTTTGGAAAGGAAGGATGAGGATGATAGGAATAACAGAATCAAAAACTTGGATAATAGGGTAACTAAGGTGGAAAAAAGAATGGACATAATGGAGATCTCCCTCCATAGCACTGCTAACCAAAGCTTCCAAATTATCAAATCTTTAAATGATAATATCAAATAATTGCATACAATGATGGAGGTTAGCACAGGGGTCAAAGAGGACATGGGAATGAGGACAAAAAGGACAAAAAAGATGAATTCCATCCCCAAGATGAGGTCCCTAGCAATATAATGAGATCAAACAACAAGAAGAGGGATAGAGTGTTACAAGCTAGAGTTTTCATTACTAGACTTATAGAACACAGGAGGCGATTAAGCCATGTCATGAATCCAAAATGGGAACATTGGTGGTTAGTCCAACAATCACCCCCTCAATGTTACCCAAGGAGATTCAAACCTATGACCAAGCTTTGATACCACTTGTTACAAGCTAGAGTTGTCATTGCACCAAAAGATCGACCTGTTAATGCTCGATACAACCACTAGGCTTATAGAACAGAGGAGGTGGTTAAGCCATGTCACAAATCTTGAAGGGAAAAATTGGCAGTTAGTCCAACATAGGGAATAGTCTCCTGATGAAATTCAGTTGATCAATGATGTGGCTAAGACTATGGAAAAGTTGGAGCTCAAGGCTATTGAACTGGTCAAGAATAGGGCTCCCTGATTAGATCCCCTAGCTTTCTAGGTTTTCCTTTGGTTTCTAGTTTTCTAGGCTTGCTTTCTCTTTCAGGGGATGTGTTTTCTTTTGTCATGTTCTCCTGGCCTTCTATGGCCTATTGTTTCTTTGTTGTTAGTTTCATTTTCTAGACTTAATGTCAATTTCTTGTGTTAACTGCTAGGTTTTAGGCACCCATTAGAACCTATTTTACTTGATCAAAAACATGGTTAGACCTAAATGCATGTGACTCCTTCTTCATCATCTTCTTGCCTTGTATTTCAATATGACTTGTACTCAAGGATACTTGTACTTGTGTAGGCACTAGAACTTTTGACTCCTTATTAGTCTTTGAGTTCCTTCATCTTTCTCTGTTTCCTCTTTCTTGTCACCTTGATCAATATTATAGCCTATTACAATTTTTATAGGTGGTACTTGGGGCATCTCCTCATATTTTTTGATGTATCGACAATCAATTTCTCCTCTTTCTTTTGTTCTTATTTTTGGCATGTAGAGAGTGGATATAACAACATAGGATTGAATATGTACTTGGTTGTACATGCAAATAGTGATAAATCTTACGGCTTCTTTACACTTACATAAACTAATTGACCTTGCCCAATAATTTCTTCACTCAGAGATTTGTGGGCTAGTACTTTATCACCTATAGAAGACTTATCTTCTTTTTATAATCACCTAAAAATGGCCATCTAGACTATTGGCCCCCATTCTCAACATTTTGGCTAAATTAATTCATCATTTACTTAGACCAAATTGCTATAAATCAATTAATTGGATTTTAACCTATAGTTTGACTATATCATCCTAAGTCCTTAATTGATTAAAATAACATGTCCCCTTTCAATTAAATAAAAGACCCCATTCTTCTTACCCACTCAATGTGCACACATAAAGTCCTTTTTCTATTTTACAAATTAAAAGAAAAGGCTTTTTGTCTCACATAAAAACTCAACTTCTTTTCATTGGTTGACTTTCTCTTACACGTGGATCATGCTTAAAGTCAACCCACACCAATGATCATCCATCATCTTGATCTTGATCTCCACCATCTATGCAACTTTAAAAGAAAGAGCTCTCCCCTTCTCAAAGGATCCACACTCTTGCATATTGTTATGTTGTAGGTTTATCGGTTGAGATTCTTGAGAGCTTGTGGAGAACTTCTATTTTCTTGTCTAAATCTATCATATCATTGCATATTGTCAAAAAAAAAAAATTATTCTTTTATTCTACTCTTTGAATGTCCAATATTCTTGAACAATATTTGGTTACAACAATTGGGAAATCATAACTAAGTGATTGACATCCCTATGAATTCTTAAGTACAACTCCCTTGGATTTTGTGATTTGCAATGAATCTTGTTTATTCCTCATTCTAAATGGGGATTATTCTTGACCAGATAATAGGAGAGGCAAACAAAGTTAGGTCTAAACAAGAACTAACACAAGAAAAGATTTGGGTCTTAAAACTAATCAATTCTGTGAACTCACACATCTTATGAACCCACAAAAATTGATGAAATAATAATGGATTCTATCTATGAATCAACTACTTAACTAAAAGCATGTAACTCTAATAAGAAAGAGACTAACTTGAAGGAAAAAAAAAAAGAATTTCTTTAAACTTTATACAATAGTATTATTATCTACAGCTTGTTGCATTGAATAGGGGAACAAAGATTTATTTATTCCTGAACTCAATTCAACACAAAGAGATATCCTAAGCTATCACAAAACAATGGAACAATAAATAATCGATGCAAAATGCATTCAACTTCTCTCTACAACATTGATATCTCTACTCTTGTACTTTCTCATCGTGATGATGGATCATGTAGTATGATCTGAAACATTAATGGTAAAAAAACACACACAATCAAATCCAGAAAACAATTTATTTACAAATGGATTATGGAAATTCGATAATGTTAACATGAAGTATTTTTATGAAAAAAATTAGCTAACCTTCTATTAATCTTTTCATTAGATACATATAGGATTCTGAGATGATCGTTACAAAATGAGACTCAAATCAGTTCATCTCCTCCAAATTGACAAATGGCAAGGAACCAATTGTCAGTTACAATCATTACATCAAAATATGAAAGGGAGGGATAAGAATCACTTTGTCTTCTTTCCTTTTTCTGACTTCACCCTATAGGCTTTGGTAGCAACAATGATTGGGATCAACTCCTCATGTCTATGAACATGAACATTAGTGTATCTTATGAGCCACTTGGAATTTTCCCTAGCTAAATCTTTGATGGCGTTCAACCATTCATTCATTTCCTCCACAGCCACATGTACACACCCACCAAGCTTTTGAAGGTCCAACACTTTGTTCTAGTGATCAGAAAATTTCTCTGTTAAGCTATCAAGATAATTGGAGAAATTATTTTGCATGACAACTCCAACTATCCCTTTCCCTTGTCCACTAGCTTGGGAATTTGTATGTAGACCTCTTAGTAATTCATAGTCTCTATCATGATCCTTTTTAACTATAACTTTTGTTTCCTTCAATCCTTCTTCCACTAGGATCATTTTAGATTTGAATTGCATACTCTATAGTCGTTCAAATAAGGTCTCATCTCCCTTAGGTAGAATCTTTTCCTCTACTACTTCTTTAGCCTTCATGTGGATCATTTTCAATAAGGAAATACAATCCTCACTTTTGAATTTCTCTACTAATAAGGTAGTTTTGTTAGTTGAGATATTATATTTTGCTATTTTGAGCCTCAGTACATGCATTACTAATTTTCTCTATGATTGTAAGTCTCTCCAACTTGAGCTTTTCGGTCTGCTCCATACCAATTTTCCTGAAGTGCTTGTATTCTTGTAACTTGGAGATGATAGCTTGAATGTTAGTGGTTGTAGGACCACTGGTGGTTGACATTCTCGAGATTCTTACAAGTGGGGTGACTAGTTGTCTGATGAAGCAATTAAGTTCATGAATCTCTACCTTCATTCTGAATTTAGCTAGCTTAAGGCTTTCGAGTTGTCCTTCTATCACATTATTTGTTGATTTCTATAGGCCCACTTTAGTGTCATGTCTAACTTCTCTGAGGTCCACATAATGTAACGTGAAGTACTCTATAGACATGTCTTCAATCCTCCCTTCCTTAGTGGGCTTAGCAATCTCCATAGTCAAATGCCCTATATTAGGATCTTGTCCAAGAATAGAAAGGATATTTTGCTTCTTAACTTTACTCAATGTTGATCCAGAATGGATAGCCAGATATATTTCTTTTTTGGGGACTCCCTCTTCTTTCCTCTTCCTCTTTCTATCCAAAGTGTCTTCCAGCTATGATTTTACGCCAATTACCTTAGATGCAATCTCGAGCGTGTCTACACTAAAATTTTTCCTTTTGACTATGGTCAATGTCTTTGTAGTTAAAAAGAAGGGATTCTTTGGGACCTAGGAAATAATTTTTGAAGCTTCAAGACCTTTCTTTGCTTCTATAGTTTTCTTCATAGCTTCATCAGACTAAGTAGACTCACTCTCACTGCTTCTGCCATCTCCAAGGTCCACCACTTGTATTTAAGGACTACTTTGTAGGAGTAATGTAGCATTTATAGATGGGATAGGAATGTTGTGGGGTGAGAGAGCCATCATAACTGCACTATCCTTCAGTTCCTCCACCTTATTCTTCTTAGCCTCCATTTCAGTTTTGATCACTAGTACTGAACCATCCTGACAAGTCTTATCAAGAAGGATATTCTTGTTAGGAGGTTGGTCACCTCCACTGGTTGGTTGAGCGGGTCCTTGAGTGATGGAAAAGATTGTGCCTCAGGCACCACTTTGAGAGGATGAGGTTGTTGCTACATTCAAAGATGCTTGGGTGGTCATGCCTTTGCTCCTACTTCATCATGTAGTTGTCCACTCGACCCATTTTCTAGTTCTCTTGTAGATTTTGACCATCATCATTTCTAGGTCTTCCACACCTTCTTCATAAGGTTATGAACTTATGGGAATACCTATTAGCTTTTTCAATTAGGTATTTCTATACATTTTTTGACCATCATCTTCCACCCCTTCTACATCAATATTAACTTTATACATCTTCACTTAGTCGACTGTCAGTATAGCAAAGGCTTGATCATGGCTCTTGAACTCACCTTTATAATCGGCCCTATAGTCTTCAATGGTAGTGATGTAATTTATTGCGCTCCCTATCTAAAAACCATCTTTGGCATACCCATTAAATTCAAACATGGGCCTCAAGACTTCATACAT
Source organism: Cupressus sempervirens (assembly GCA_028749045.1). Taxonomy (NCBI): domain Eukaryota; kingdom Viridiplantae; phylum Streptophyta; class Pinopsida; order Cupressales; family Cupressaceae; genus Cupressus; species Cupressus sempervirens. The sequence continues at coordinate 440,297,266 of CM053784.1, forward strand.
GTCAAGCTTATATTTCTTCTCGAACACCATCATCATATTTTTAGCATCAGACCAGGTGTCGCAACTAAAGGCTCTGACTTTCATGGAAAATTCATATCCTTTCTTCTTCAGGCTCCCACTTAGTATATTCACTTGTAGGGCTTGTCATATAATCTTTCTCAACAAAATCATGTCACTTGGATACCTTGGTAGCATTAAGGGAAATTCATCGAAAGCTACATGACACAAATAAGAAAATGATGAGAATTGAATGGAGTAACATCCAAATTGACTAATGGTAGCCATGGCTTATGAGCTGAATCTCCTTTTTGGGCATCCCTATAGATCCCTAAAAATCCTCATAATAAATGCATCATTCACCTTAACATAATCCGCATAGCTATTCTATAATTGTAGACATGGATAAAACTTGTAAGATCAAACATCATCAGGGAAATTCTCTAATCTTGGGAGGCCAGGACATAATTGCAATGATGCCAACATGTAAATCAAGAAGGAAGACATGTAGAATGTATTATAGAACTTAGCTTCCCAGAGAGCATTGGAAAAAATTGCACTTACCTCTTGAACCCAATCAATGTATTGGGTATCTAAGAAAATAACTTGAACTAAAAAGAAATACTACTTGAAAAAATTCAAAGCTTCTAACTCACCTTTCAACCTATGCAAGAGCACCAAAATATCAATGATTTTTGGCTTAAGGTGGGTCCCAAACAAGGTTTTGGGAACTTTACTTTTATCACTTTGAGGTTTCTGGAACCATGTCCTCATGATTTCTTTCCTCCAGATCATCTTCTTAGTTGATAACTCTAAGATGGCTCCACCAATGTCTAAATTAGAGAAATCCTCCTACTCTGGCACATGAAGGTAGTTAACCACCATTTTCCTATAAATTAAGATCAGCACCATATCATCAAGTAGCACAATTTTTTTGGTTTTTAGGTTTTAATGGTTGATGCATTCATAAATCAACTCAGGGCTTGGACTGTGACTGGGAACTAACTGCTTGAACTAAATTTCATGCTCAGAGCTTCTTGATGATGAGATGAATTCATTCAAATCCCAACCTTTTCTAGAAGTCTTCCATGTCAAAGAAGTGAAGAGAAGTATTTGTGAAGTTATGTAATGCAGACTTGATACCAATTAACCCATCAAAACCCATGAACTTGGTTGCCATGAGTTTGTGGACAAGATTTTGATTTGAGAAAGTGAAGAAGACAATGAACAAAATAGTCATAGGTTTTTCAAAAGCTAATTGTATTGTAGAATGAAAAATAAAAGAAAAAGTGGTAACCAATTCAACTTCTTGTCCATCATTATATGAAAGCCTCAATTCATCTGTTGATCTTCAATATTTGCACCACACGAATGAATTTAAGGAAATACCTATTGTATAGTAAATGTGAGAGTTCAATGGACATCTAGAGGTATTTTCACTATTCTGTTGAACTCAATGGTAAATTTCTATATTTCCACTACTTACTTTTCTATTTTCTTTTAAGTTCTGGAAAGTTACCATTGGGATACCCCATCAAGGAAAGTCTGCTAAATGAGATTCTTACTACATTGCTTCTTCCTTGATGATTCAATCCATTTAAAAATCACTCTAACACACTCTAGATCTATTATATGGGTCAAACTTTAACCATTAACTTGATTTCCTTGAAAGATTAGAAAACTATCTTCATGGGTTGAAAACCCGCTAAGGACAAGACATTGTCTATTTTTTTGTTATTGCTTCGTTCCAACTCAAATCTTTGATAACAACACTTCTGGAAGCTTGGAATGCTTCGCTGAGGTATGAGAACCTATTTGAGAGTCACTAAACTTTTTTTTTTCACCTCAAGCCATTTTGCAAAAAATTGTCTTCATGGGTTGAAAACCTGTCAAGGAGAAGACAACTTCAAGTTTTCTAACAAGGCTTAAATATTTGAGTAATAGTGAATCTAAACAATGTTTGGAGACCTTAACTTGGATTCAAACATTAATTTACCTTAGAAACCTTCACTCTTTAAATTTTTTTACTCCATATGTGTGTTCAAGTGATTATTATGAGAAATCACCTTCATGGGTCTGAAAATTACCGAATAGAAGATGATTTTCAAATTTCTATCAATGCCTACTTATTAAAGAGTAGTATGTCATGAGTGAATATGGAGCATGATTGATCATCAAATGAGAAAATTTGATCTCTACCAGACCAGGTATTAACTTACCTGACTAGCACATGGTAAAAAGGCACACCCATCCAGCAAAAGCAAAAGAGAAGGTAAAATTGGAAAATTCAACAGAGATCACCTAACCTTAGGGACTTAGACCTAGACTCAAACATGGATAAGGATTTGAATCACTTATCTTACTAGACAATATTCACTTTTTCCAACTGGTTAGAAAAAAAAAGTGGGGCAACACATATTAGCTTAGATTCATATATTATAGATTCTCTTTTGCAATAATCTAGATCATCTAGTTAATTAGCATGGACTTGTAATACTCTCATTTTCTTAATTTAGTTACAATGTGCATTCTATTCCAGCCTAGTCCATTCTTTCATTACATGACTTGAGAGTTCTTTTGGACACTTGCGTTCTTTCTCTTGTCTTAAGAATCTCCCATTGCATGGTTTACTAGCAAGGGATGTGTATCAAAGGCTCAGATGAGAGCTATTCATATTGCTCAACTTTTTACTTCATGGATAGGGAGCTCTAAGCCAACATTCAAGAATTCCAATTCATGGCATCACTTGAATTGAAGGGTTTAGAGTGGTACACATTTCTAGTGTACATTCTTTGCACCCATCGTGGGGCAGAACACTCTAGTTTTTGTCCTAATTTGCATCTTTTTCCTGCATTTTTCACATTTTTTCTACTCTTATTTTTTTAAAGTTGCAATTATTGAGCGATACTTTCTCAGTATCATATGACATTTTTCAGCACTATTGAGTGATACTTTTCTGTAAAAGTATCACATATATTAAACTCCATTGAACTAGTGTAGTAAGTTATATTGCACAGCTATAGAAAAATAAATTGCAGAAAGAAAAATTATTATACTGCCTTATTGAAAAGTATTGTACAATACTCTTCAAGCATAAAAAGTTACCCAGCCTGAAACTGCTTGTTGTTTGGATTTTGTGATCAGTTTTTCAATTTTTTGTTGTTTGTCTATCAAGTTTTTAGGGTCATTTACAATCTGATAGATTATCATATTATTTAGGGACTAACTTGTGTTAGACTAACAATTGTTCTTGTAGGTTTTTCACTTAAACGCTTGCATACTTACCTTAAAAGAACACATGTCAAAGCTTCAAATACAAAAAGGCTACTAACAGTTGTTTGCAGGTTGCCTAAAAGCATAAAAACCAAACAAGTGCTTGTATTTCCATTATTTTGTGTGTGGTAATCCTACTAGTTGTTCATTTTCATAGGCACATAAAACTTTTAATCAGGATCCTTTGGTGATAGGAAAGTATTCTCTTCACCCTTATACTGAATCAGAAATCTTGACCCACCTTTGGATTTTGAAAGTAAGAGGATTTATTGAGCTTCTCGATGTGTTGGGGGAAATGATTGAGATAGGAGAGTATGATCTTCACCCTTGATTTGAATCATAAATATTGACTCTCAAGAGTGGATCTATTTTGTCTTATTCTATAATCCTTTAGAGGGCTTGCTCTTGAGAAATAAAGAGGAATGACCCAAGTGGGGACAAGCAAACCTGGCTATTCTAACCCACTATAATCTCAAAGCTACCAAAGATACAAAATCTTGGTAGATATAGTCTTTGTCTTTTCTTAGTGTGATTACTTATGGGATTGGACCATGAGGAAAATGTTAGGGAAGAATGCTTAAAGTGCTCTTGTGGTCATGAGGTTTGTTACCTATGACAAGGCAGGGTGTCCCATTATTGGGTGCAAGAGGAACATTATGAACGGAAGCTCTTTCTAAACACTCTAGGTTAGTAACTACCTTATTTTTCCACTCAACTTCTTGGTGCAAGGATTGATCCTAGTGGATTACCCTGATTACTCCAAGATTTTATACTCACCATCTATGTCCTCTTGATTATGCTTATGGCATCTCCATGACAAAGCCAATATCTCTTGTGGGAAACCACTTGGTATGAGACGAAGGGGCACATAGTGTGGGCCAAGTTGTTGAATAATGAACCTTGACTTTTAGATAGATCTACTAGGAAAGAGATTTGAATGTGTTAGACCTATGTAAATGTTCTTGCAAATCAAACATCTCATTAGCATTAGTAGAAATCTATCCTAATATCACAAGTGCATATTGGTAGGTATTCTTTATCCCTTGCTCAATTGTTTGAGACATGCAAAATTCCCTTACTATTTCCAAAATATGTTTTTCTTTGATAAAAACTAAGGTCCTATACTACCCACATAACATTCTAGTCTGAAAATATTCGACTATCAACTTGAAACACATTTTTTTGGGTCAAAACTACTCTTTTTCACAATTTATTAGCACACTATTGTAAGGATTTTTGATAAATATTGCACGACATTATTTTCCTAAAATTATATTGCCTAACTACTATAAGTTCTATCATCTGGCCATAGTGAGTTGGGGAAAAGTATCAACTGAGAAAAAACTATCGCCTTGTTACTGTAAACTCTATCATACAATACTTTTTGTTGTCTTAATATAGCCTAGCTCTTTGAAAAATATTGCCTAGGTTTTGTTGCTTTCAAAATAGATTCTAACTGGTGGCTTAGCTAATCTAGGGATGTCATCACTTCATCCTACCTGAACTTGGTCAAAAATCTCTATGTTAGGTACTATTCTAAGTTGAAAAGATGGGTTTAGTCTATTAGATGTAAGCTAAAAATGATCACTAATGGTCAATTGTCAAGATCTAGTTACCTTTTTATACTAGCTAATTGCTATGAGCTTCTTGCTCATACTCTTAGCTCAAGTCAAAAGTTTTGTAAATTCTTGAGCACACTTGACAAGTCACTCACTTATTGTATCTTTGATAAGTGATTGGTCTTGACCCTACACACTTCAAATTTGAAATAATTCTCTCATCCTATTAAATGAAGACACATCCTTACATGTCAGTCACAAATAGGTTCCAAGTCGATAAGGTATTCATCCTTCTTTCACCTTTGAACAATTGGAAATCCCACCTAGGCAGCCTTGCAAACAACCTTGTGTGAAAGATCTTGACTCTAATAGAACACAAGAATCTAATATTTGTCATAACCCACTCTATAGCTTTGAGAATCCATTTGGTACACCCTTTAATACACCTAGGGGTGAAAATATTGTCTCGTTCACCATGAATTCTGAGGAGATTAAATATCGCTTAGAAGAACAAGCATGAGAAAATGAAAGACTCAAAGAGACCATACACACTAGAGAAAAAGCCTTTCATCAAGCCGAGCCTAATGCTCACACACACATCGATGAAAATAGGAGAGGCTACTATAGAAACCCATTTGATAACATTCCCCTTAGTGGAAATGATGGAAACAAAACATCTCCTAGGACTCCTAGAGTCAATGCAAGAGCATGCTCATCACCACCTAGGCATTCACATTCACATGATGAAAGTGATGATTAAATCACTAAAGAAGACATGATGAGATTGCAACAAGATGAGGTCAACCACAATTTAATGCTCAAAATCTTGGAATGAAATGGGAACCAATACTTTCATTATATGATAGCAAAGGGATGGAAACTCTACTCTTTTACTAATATTACACTACAGGATTGAACATCACATACTTGTGGATCTCCTTTTCTTCTATATTCTATTCTTCTTTCTTCATTATTCTCATTCATTCTAGTTTATCTCCATTCTTATAGCTTAAATTATCTAGTCTAAATAGGGGTTGTAATACTTATTTTCTAGTTTACCTTGTGTTCTACTTTCTGTCATTTAGCTTTCATTTACATTACATTCATTCTAGATTCTTGGATATTGGCAATCTTGCCTCTACTCTTTGAATCTTCCATTCTATGGTGAACTTTGTAAGGATTTTCATAGCTAGGTTCACTTGAGATCCACCATCTCATATCTTTTGCACATCATATATAAGGAGCTATAAATTGGCTCTTAAGACTCCCTCTTCCATGGGTTCTCTCAAGAATAAAGGTTTATAGAAGTGTAACACATTTTGTACACATAGATAACCATGTGGGTACATCAAAGCACCTATTTCTAGGTTTTCACTAAGATGATCATTTTTTCAGGATATTTTTTGATTTTTAGAATTTTTTTCAGGATCAATAGATATATACAAAGAGTTGAGTTGTGAGCCTTTAAGCATAGAATTTTTTCAGATGTAGCATGTTGATAGGCTCAACAAGTTTTTCCTCGTCAAGAGTAGAAAGTTGATAGGAACTGGATCCAAATGTTGTTGTTACAATGTAAGGACCCAACTAGTTAGTCTTGAATTTCCCTTTCTGCTATCTATTATGCTAATTTTTGGAGTTTTTGCTAAGCACAAGCTCACCCACTTGGAACTCATAAGTTATAGCAAGAAATGAAAATAGGAGAGGCTACTATAGCAACCCATTTGATAACATTCCCCTCGGTGGAAATGATGGAAACATCACACCTCCTAGGACTCCTAGAGTCAACACAGGAGCATGATCATCACCACCCAAGCATTCACAATCACATCATGAAAGTGAAGACGTGATGAGATTCCAACAAGATGAGGTAATCCAAATGTTAAAGCTCAAAACCTTGGAACAAAAATGGGGACCAATACTTTAAATATATGATAGCGAAGGGATGGTAACTCCCTCAAGACTTTGGTGTGCAAAGGATAATAAAAAAATGAGAACCCACTAAGGCTGAAATTTTGAGAGAGGAAATGCAAGAACTTAGAAAACAACTAGCACAACTACAAGTCTCAGAAGAACAACCTAAAACCTCCTTTGTTGAATCAATATGTGCTCTTTTTTTTATAGGAGCCTTTACATGCTTCCATTTCCTATGGATATAGAAGTTCCAAAATATGACAAATATGATGGAAATGGTGACCCTCATGATCATGTGAGGAACTTCTATGCTATTAGCATGGACTTTATGCATGAAGACACTTACCTCATGAGGTTATTTCCTAGGAGGACAAGCCATGGAATGGTTTACAAAACTGACACCTCCTCTCAAAATATTTGATGATCTAGCACAATGTGTCATTCAAAAGTATTCCTATAATAGTCAACATCTTATTACTATGTTCGATTTGTGAAAGATCAAACAAAAACAAGGAGAACCCTTTGCAAGGTATCTCCAGTGAAGGAGATATCTACATTCTAGATACCCCCGGCAAGTTCTTGAGACTAAGAATATTGACATCTTTGTCGATACACTTATATCAATTTTTTACACCAACCTTATAAAAAAATTGTTCACATCCTTCAATGCCATGGTTGAATGTGCATACCGCATTGAGGATGTTGCTATCAGAAAAGGTGACATTGTCTTGAATAAAGACAAAAAAATGGAAATGGAAATGGAAAAGACAAGAACAAGTCTTGGGATAAAAACAAATGCATTGTCAATGATGGAGTAGTGGATGCTCCTAAGACCAAGGAGTCTGCTTTTAACCTTTCCAATGCTATTTACATTATGAAACAACAAGAGGCTTCGAAGTCTCAAACATCTGACAAAAACAACAAATTTTCTAAGAAAAGACATATTTACACACCTATGGTCAAAACTTATGAAGTGGTCTTGAAGACCTTACTTGCAAAAAAATTGGTCATGCTTCTAAACAATTCTTGGCCCTATGACCCACCCATCAGACCCCCTTGGTGGAGAGAGGACCATGTCTATAGTTATCATAGAAGAAAAGGCCACAACACTGAAAACTGCTTTAATCTCAAAAATGTCATTTAAGATCTCATAGATGTTCGCAAAATTGTCATGGATGGCCTAATCAAAAACTTAAATCACAAAGCTTTCAAACAATCATTACCAAAGTATGAAAAAGGCAAATCCTCCAAGGTTAACAAGAAAAACCATGATGCAATGATCAACTATATAGATGCTGACACTGACAACATTATAAACATGATTGAACCTGTTAAATATCTTTGCATGATGAGTCCTAACTTTGACAAGGAACCCAATTGTGATATGGATGATAAAAGATCCAAGGTTGTCCTAAAAATGTGAAGTTCTCAACAACAACATAGGGACACTTGACCTAAGGTAGTTCTTAGAGAGGCAAAATCTTCCTCCTCGCATGGTGAGCTACTTAATGTTGTCACTAGGGGGCAATAAAAACTCATCCTTAAAGTTGCCAATGATCCTAAAAATGCTTCATCATCTAAACAAGAAGTTATCTCAGCAATCTCTAGTTATGACCTTGTCAGTCAGCTACAATGAACCCCAACACAAATATCCATTTTTGAATTTTTACAGCTATCTCCTTTGCACAAGGATATTATTGAAAAAGCCTTGCATTCCTCCAACGACCCATAGATATAGATGCTAATTAGTTCCTATTAGAACTAGATAATATTGAGTGGGATTGAATCAATATTCTACAAACTTTTTCCCACAAATGAATATTGTTAATTATTTTAAAACTTGCATATGAAAGTAAACCAACAATGCTACATATTAAATATAACCATACACATAGAGAACTCATAACACCATTATTTGTTAACTAGGGAAACCCTAGCCAAGGAAAAACCCTAGTGGGGATGATACCCACTAGACAATTCACTAAACAATAGGATCATGTTAAGCATATTGAGCCTATTTGTTAGATTGTGGTGACTGATCAGGAAAGTACTGTACATACTCCATAATTTTGTTTTTTGGTACTATTCGTAGATTTTCCATTCGTAGATTTTCCACTAAAGTTATGGCTAATTTATGGCCGACATGTTATAACCCTAAAGAGGTTTAATAATTGTATAAAAGGGCTTAGGGTTAGGGATTGTTTTCATAGTGTAATGCAAAATTGTTTTTTGTGGCGGTATTGAGTTGTAAGGGATTACGGACTGTAATCAAGTTGTAATCATTGGATTGTAATAAGATCAAACTTGCTATTTGGTGGACGTAGCCTAGGGATTGGGTGAACCACATTAAATCTTGGTGCCTTGTGTTCATTTCTGTGTGATCTATTATTTTTCTGTTATTGATTATATTTTCATGTAGTTTTTATTTGTGTTTGTGGTTTTATCCTAACAAGTGGTATTAGAGTGAGGTTGTCTTTCAGTTATCCTCTGTAGGAAAGTCTCACAGTTAAGTGGGAGTCTCACAGTTGAGTGGGAGTGATGGCAGATGAGGGTAAGCTGAGGGTTGATAGGTTTAATGGGAAAAACTTCAAGTTTTGGAAGATGAAAATGGAAGATTATCTTTATCAGAAGGATTTATGGAAGTCGTTGGAAGGCATAGCCAATAATTAGAGATCTATGTCAGATGTTAAATGGGATCTTTTGGATAGAAAGGCACTCGGAAGCATTTGGTTATGCTTGGCACCATCAGTGGCATTTAATATTACAAAAGCAAAGATGACAGAAGAGTTGATGAAAACCCTAGCGATACTGTATGATAAGCCCTCCGCTTCAAACAAGGTATTTCTCATGAAGCGTTTATTTAATATGAAAATGGCAGAAGGTAGATCTATTGTAGATCATTTAAATGAGTTTAATACTGTTACTAGTCAATTATCTTCTGTGGGTATCAATTTTGATGAAGAAATTAGGGCTCTCTTGATTTTTTGTTCTTTGCCTAAAAGCTGGAATGGCTTGGTAATGGCGGTGAGTAATTATGTTCCTAGATCTAGTACCCTAAAATGTGAAGATGTGATCGGTGTTGTTTTGAGTGAAGGAAACTCGTAGGAAATCCTTAGGTGGATCTACCTCAGGAAATGCTTTGAATACACAAAGCATGGGCAGAATGACTGAGAGAGGAAGTAACTCTGGAAATCATGGGAAACCAAGAGGAAAGTTAAAGGGGAAGAGGTCTCAATTGACAGGACCAAATGATTGCTAGTACTATGGAAAACCAGGGCACAAAAACAAAGATTGTTGGAATCAAAAGATAAATGAAGGAGATAAATTAGATGGAGACAAGGAAGAAAATGTGGTAAGTAACAAATCTGAAGAGGATGCTTTGCTTCTATCTTTAGAAAGTGTTGATGATTCATGGGTTTTAGATTCTAGTGCTTCATTTTATGCTACACCTCATAGAGGTTATTTCATTGATTATGTCCAAGGGGATTTTGGGCTTTCTTATTTGGGGGATAATGAACCCTGTCAAATTGTTGGAAAGGAAAAAATTAAGATTAAGTTGTAGAATGGGAATCATTGGCTACTACATGAGGTAAGACATCTTCCAAGGCTGAGTAAGAATTTAATTTTAGCGGGGCAACTCAGTGATGAGGGTTGTGTAGTTACTTTTAATGATAAAAATTGGAAGGTTTCAAAAGGTTCCCTTGTAGTAGCAAAAGGTGTGAAAGTAGGCACCTTATATCTTTGTACAGGTCATATTGTTCCTTCTACTTTGATTGTTTCAGAGAAAAATGAATGTTCAGGAACAATTGCTGCAGTTGAGCAGGGAGAACAAATAGCTGCTATAGATTCTGATACAGCGTTGTGGCACAACAGACTTGGGAACATGAGTGAGAAAGGTATGAAAGTACTTCATTCAAAGAAAGTTTTACCAGGTCTAAAATGTGTTAATATGGATTTATGTGAAAGTTATGTGTATGGAAAACAAAAGAGAGTGAGTTTTGTAAAGACTGGGAAGGAAAATAAAAAGGAGAAATTAGAGCTTGTGCATACAGATGTATGGGGACTAGCTTAGGTATCTTCCCTTGTTGGCTCTCATTATTATGTTACATTTATTGATGACGTAACTAGAAAAGTATGGATTTTTTTCCTTAAACAAAAATCTGATGTATTTCAAACTTTTAAGAAGTGGAAATGCTTGGTTGAAAATGAGACTAGTAAGACATTAAAATGTCTCGAATCTGATAATGGTGGTGAGTATTGTAGTCATGAATTTGAACATTATTGCTCCACTAATGGTATTCATAGACAAAAAACTGTTCCAAGGACTCCACAAGAAAATAGAGTGGCTGAACGCATGGACAGGACTATAATGGAGCGTGCAAGGAGCATGAGGTTGCATGTTGGGTTGCCCTTACACATGTGGGCAGAGGCTATAAATACTACAGTATATTTGATTAATAGATGTCCCTGTACTCCTTTGGGCTATGGTATTCCAGAGGAGGCATGGACTGGTAAGAAGGTGAGTTATTCTTTTCTCAAGACCTTCGATTGTGAAGCTTTTGCTCATATAAACTCTGAAAATAGAACCAAGCTAGAAGCTAAATCAAAGAAAAGTGTCTTTGTTGGATATGGCATTAATGAATTTGGTTATAGGCTTTGGGATTTTCAAAATCATAAAATTTTTAGAAGTCGGGATGTCATATTCAATGAGAAAGTGTTGTACAAAGATTTGTTGCACCAACATGAGAAGAAAGAAGATGATTATGTGGTGCTGGATGATACTCCAAAAGATGATGTTCCATCCATTCCTCATGATGTGCAACAACCAAAACAACAACAAATACCACACACACCATTGAATGTTAGACGGTCAATGAGGCAAATTAGACCTCCACAAAGATTTTATCCCTCTTTGTATTTTATTTTACTTACTGATGCTGGTGAACCTAAAAGTTATGATGAAGTTGTGCAAATGGATACTAAGATTCAGTGGGAGTCTACAATGAAAGATGAAATGGACTCTTTGCTAAACAATAAGACATGGGATTTGTGCAAGTTGCCTGCAGGTAAAAAGGCTTTACAGAATAAGTGGGTTTACAAGTTGAAAGAAGAGGAAGGAGGTAAGAAAAGATTTAAGACCAGGTTAGTTGTAAAAGGATTTACACAAAAAAAGGGAATTGATTTTGATGAGATATTTTCTCTTGTTATTAAAATGACTTCTATTCATACTATTTTAAGTCTTGTGGCTACTAAAGATTTGTAGTTAGAGCAGTTGGATGTTAAAATAGCCTTCCTTCATGGTGATTTGGATGAAGAAATATATATGGCTCAGCCATGGGGATTTGAGGTCAAAGGTAAGGAGAAATTAGTGTGCAAATTGAAGAAAAGTTTATATGGCTTGAAGCAAGCACCTCAGCAATGGTATCTGAAATTTGATAGGTTTATGCATGAGCATGGCTATAACAGGTGCCATTCAGATTATTATGTTTATTTTAAGAGGTTGGATGATGATAGCTACATTATTTTATGTTTATATGTTGATGATGTGCTTGTAGTTGGGTCTAACATGGATCATATTAAGGGGTTGAAATGCTAGTTAGCACATGCATTTTCTATGAAGGATTTGGGGGTAGAAAAAAAAATCCTTGGTATGAAGATTTGCAGAGATAGGAAGAAGAGAAATTTGACGCTATCTTAGGCTGATTATTTTGAGAAGGTGTTGCAACATTTCTCTATGGAGAATGCTAAAGCTGTCAGCACACTTTTACCTGGTCATTTGAAATTGACTAAGGAGATGTGTCCTAAGACACAGGAAGAGGAGGATAAGATGTCCAAGGTACCCTATGCTTCATCTGTAGGAAGCTTGATGTATGCTATGGTATGCACTAGGCCAGATATTGCCCATGCAGTGGGAGTCATTAGCAGGTATATGAGTCATCCAAGATTTGAGCATTGGAATGTTGTCAAGTGGATTCTCATATATTTGAGAGGAAAATCCAATGAGTGTTTACACTTTGGGGGCTCTACTACTGATTTATAGGGCTATGTTGACTCATATTTGGCAAGGGATATTGATACCAGGCGGACTACTACAGGTTATGTCTTTACTATTGGTGGGGCAGCCATGACCTGGGTTTCTAGGTTACAGAAGATTAATGCTCTATCCACTATAGAGGTAGAGTATGTTGCTGCTACAGAGGCAGCCAAGGAGATGATATGGCTTCAGTTCTTCTTGGAAGAATCAAGACATCCTCAGAAGGATAATTATTTGTTCATACATAGGAAGAGTGCCATTCATCTTGCCAAGAATTCAGCTTTGCATTCTAAGACCAAACACATATAGTTGCAGTACCATTTCATTCGGTCCATTTTGGAGGATGGACAGTTAAAGCTAGAGAAGATACATACAAATAAAAATCCAATAGATATGTTGAAAAATGTTGTAACAAGGGAGAAGCTGAACTCCTCTTCAGCTTCGGTTGGTCTTCTAGACTGAACATGAATAAAAGAACAGTAGAGTCCAAGGTGGTTTGATCCGGTGGGAGCCCCATGTGGTAGTGGTATTGCTACAGGATTAGTCTCCAAGTGGGAGATTGTTGTTGAGTGTGGAGCCTGATCAATCCCCAAGTGGGAGATTGTTAGATTGTGGTGACTGATCAGGAAAGTATTGTACATACTCCATAATTTATTTTTTGGGTACTATTCGTAGATTCACCATTCATAGATTCACCACTAAAGTTATGGCTAATTTATGGCCGACATGTTATAACCCTAAAGTGGTTTAATACTTGTATAAAAGGGCTTAGGGTTAGGGATTGTTTTCATAGTGTGATGCATAGTTATTTTTTGTGGTGGTATTGAGCTGTAAGGGATTATGGACTATAATCAGGTTGTAATCACTAGATTGTAATAAGATCGGACTTGCTGTTTGGTGGACGTAGCCCAGGGATTGGGTGAACCATGTTAAATCTTGGTGCCTTGTGTTCATTTTTGTGTGATCTATTATTTTTTTGTTATTGGTTATATTTGCACGTAGTTTTTATTTATGTTCATGGTTTTATCCTAACACTATTAGGAGTCTATGAAGTACATATAGTGTCTTAAGTCCTTGTTAGAGGACTAGGCCTTGTTAGAAGCCTTAACCCTATTAGGAGTCACTACAACCATGTTAGAAGTTGGTAGAACTATTATAATGTATGCAAGAAGAGACCACTACCCTAACATGCAATTATACAATTCGATTCCTTCACAAGATAGGTATACATACAATACTTGCTTTATTATTGTAATTCACACTTTCTCTAATCTTACATCAAATCTGGTATCACATAATGCTCAGAGATAGTTCTCACAATAGTTTGCATGTCACATCTAATCATGTAACTTTCACATTATCTGCGCAAGATAAGATCTTTACTTATACCTTGTGCAATCACAAAACTTTGCATTGTCGGCCTTCATGTCTTCACATGCTTGAAATAATATAAAATAACTTATGGAATAATATCCACATGGTCAGCTCAACATAACTTAGTAATTATTTCATAACCAAAATAATTCCTAAAGTAGTACAGCTCAATTTACTGCTCTATTCTGCACTGTTAAATACCAACATTGTTAATCTTACTATAACTTGCATCATACTATCCATTCACATCTACAAACTGGAATACATCATCATGATAGTGTCAAGAAGCTTTCCTCAACTATACATAAGCTAACTCTTAGCAAATCATTTGTACTCTTAAGATATGTTCTCTGAACTGTTGTAAACTATCTAATACTTAGATAATTTTATGTCTCTGAATGCATAAATGAAATATTGATACATGTTGCCATAAATAAAAACCATCAAGACATCTAATTGACCATATTTACAACAATCTCCCCATTTGGAATTGATGGAAATATTCAAAAAAATTGGCTAAGTCCCAAAATGATGTCATAGATAACAAAAACAAATAAAAGTAACTACACAAAATTACCTTCAAAATATAATAATTTTATTCATGTTTTGATGGATCATTACATTCCTTATCACTCATTTACATTGATACATACATAAGCTCCCCCTTACATATATTTACTTCTATACAAATTTTCTTTTACATAATACTCCCCCTTTGACATCAATGGAAAAAGTGCCAAAACTTGTATCTCAAAAGCTTTTTTCATGTTGTGTTGATTAGCTCGTTATTATGGATATGCAATATGCAAAATCAATCTTTAGTTTGTCAAAGTCCTTCTTCCAATTCCCTTTGACTATATTTGACACACTGATGAGCACACAAAGTGCATAAGATGCCACTTCAACTACGCTCAAGTCAGTATAAGCAAATTTATCATAGGAATTCTTTGCTAAAAGACATTCCTCCAATTGCCTCTACAAAATTACAACTTTGGGTGCCAAATATTCTCTAAGAATAGAGAATCTCTTGATTACCTTCTCTTTGTCAAATCCAATTCCTCTGACAACATTGTGGATCTTCTTAAGCTCATTCTCATAATCTTCAATTCTAATCTCTAGTTGCTATAATCTTTTAGTGAGTGTCTAAAGCTCACTCATATGGACTTTGATCTTTGCATCAAAATAAGATAAGTAAGTGTAAGACATTATTCACTATCCATACAACTCCTTACTTTCAACAATACACTTTCTCAGTTCCTTGATGTTTCCATCAAGTGCCTTCAAATCATTGTGCACATTGGTACACAATGTTTTGAATAGGGTCACATCATGATTTGTTTGTGCTTGTGCTACCTCTGCTTTAGCTAAAGTTGTGAATTCCCCATCAAAGGTCTTCACCAAATATTTTTCCTTGGCCTACAAGTCTTGATTTTCTATAGTTGTGGAAAATTTCTTCTATATGTGCTCCAAGACTTCAACAAGAGTCTTCTCCAAAGACTTAACAAATTTATTCTACTTGAATAACTTGCTTAAGGTGTCCATTAGTTCTTTCTTATCTTCATCATTAGAAGGGATAGACATTGTTGTTGATGTTCTAGTTGCTGGTACTACTAAAGGTACAGTAGTCTTTATCTTTCGTTCCTCTACTTTCTTCTTTTCCTTAGCCTCTTTCTTCACATCTTCTTCTTTCTTCTTCTTTTCTTCTATTTTTCTCTTCTTTTCCTCTTCTTCTTTCCTCTTCCTTTCCTCTTCTTCTTTCATCATCTTTTCTTGTGATTCTTTTCTTTTCTTCTCTTCTGCTTCATAATCCCTCTTTTCTTGTTCTTCCTCTTTTTTCTCTTCTTCCTCATCATCATAATTGTTATAAGTAGTGATATTGTTGATATTGCAACCAATATTTTCTCCATACCCTACAAATGGGTTCTCTTTTGCATCCACAGTTATGTGCCTACTATCCACATGCATGACATCAATACTCATAACAATGTGAGGTGGTGATAGTTCTTTTTGTGTTCCTTCTACCTCTTCCTCTTCACTAGAAGGTGTTTGTACCTGCACATATACTGGACTATCAGCCTTTTCTTGTGCACTCTCCTTAGGCATTGAGGACACATAATTTACTATAGCCTCCTTTGTTTCTTTCCTAACCTCCTCATTATTTCATCCCATCAAAAGAATTGATCTTCTTTTGTTCCTCATCAAGGACTCAATACCCTTCAAAACTTTGTCAAGTTCTTCTTTTGATCCAACATCACATAACTTATTTATTGATGTGATTCTCATATTCAGATCTTCTTCTACTACTCTTCTCTTTCTATCAATTAACCTATTATATAAGTCTTCAGGAATTTTATTCTAAATACTTTCAAATCTTTTATTTCTCAAAATCATGTTCCTAATGGCAGCATTCTCTCATTTCCTCCTATCCATACTACTATACATATCATAAAATTTACTTAACTAAGCAAAATTGTCATCATTTATAATCTGCATGTTTAGATTCTCTACCTTTGGTTTTCATGTCTTTTTTCTTGTAGATGTCTTAGCTTCCCTACATCTTGTTCAACGAGTTTATCTTTAGTATCATCTTCTAAGCTTTCAAAACTGCTCACTTGCATGGTTTTTCTTTTCTTACTACGCTTGTTGGTGGTCTTCTTTACTCTTTTCTTTGCTTGAGATACAGGTTCTTGCTTAACTTTCACCAATCTTCTTGACTTCCTTTGTATAGAAGGTACTTCCACCTCTGGTTGACTCCTTGATTGTTCATAGTTGGCTCTTACTAGTTGTATTTTTGCAACTCCTACATACGGTGCAGTAGGAGCTTGCGCACATGATTGTACCACCATTACTCCTTCTGAGGGTCCTTCTACTACAATAGGTGTTGCTGCCAACACTTTAGATTTCCCACTAGCCTTCATTTCCAACACAATTCCCTTTAGCTCATTGAATTCTTGTCTTGACATACCAAATTCCTTAAGGATGGAATCTATCTTTTTTCTACTTTCTTCTTTCTTTCTTTATTATGCAGCTTAGATTCTACTATCCTTAGTCTTTTATCATATGTTCCCCATCTAGGAAATTATATGTCCTACTCAAATTTGATTATGATCTTTGCATACCCTTCTATCAATTTTATGCTCATCTCATAGCCCATAGGCTCAATGAACTTCACTCTAGGTATCACTGCTTCCATGCAGTTGTTGTCAATCTCCACCATGAAGTATAAATCATCCTTATTATTTTCCACGATAGAGGGAGGTATCATATTCCTTAGTTTCATCTCAAACTAAAAGTTCTTCATCATTCTCTATATATCAATGTCTAATATTTTAAGGTTTGGATTTGTAGCATTGAGTGACTATCTTCATTATGCACTCATTGCTATTCCAATTTATTATTCCAAGAAACTTCTTTGCAACATAAAAAAACAAATGAGTCAATAAGGAGTCAAATCAAAATATTGCGCTCTTCATTTTCTTTATCTTTGCGATATTATCCAATAGTTGCAATTTGATAATGTTACATAAGTTTACTTTCCTTCTTTCAACAACCATCACATATGTTGCATGAAGAAATCCAACTAGTATAGATCTAACCCTTGATCCATGGTTCAACTTGTACCCCAAAAACTTGGCTAACAACTTAACTCCTTTATCCTTAATAGGATCAACTTTCATATTTCTTTTGCCAAACTTGGTTTTCATATTTGTCTTAACCATTTTCTTGAGCTTCTCCCATTAATAGGATTACAACCTTCATTTCTTAATATTGTGAACTTGTGAATTAGGTCATTGTTAATGACAATTTTCACATCACCCAACCAAAACATAGCATGTATTATGCTCAAAATGATTTGGGTCCATTCATGATTATCAAATTTCATCTAGAACATATACTTCACTAAATTCAAATCTTCAAGGTTATTCAGACTTTAGGGATAAGTCATTATTGCACACAACTCCTAAGTCCTTGAGAATTTCATCATCTTTTATGCTCTCAATCTTACAATGTATATAGCTCCTCATATCTTCTATGTGTAACACATTTTTTGAAACTTGTGAAAATGCGCCTATTGGTTCATCTAATCAAGAAACAAATGGGTGGTTCTTGAACTCATACCTTGGTTTGTCACTATTATCATACACTCTCTGACTAGACATTTCTTTATAACTATAAATTCTATAATAAACTGGATTTGATGTTTGATAAAATACCTCAATTTTGTGATTTAGGGCTTCTACAACTCTTGCTTCCCAAACTTTACTTTGTACTTCAATATGTTGTCAAATCACTCTTCAATTCTCTCAAGACTCTTCACATGAAAAAATGGTACACTAAATCTCACTTGTGATCCTTAAATAATTTTAAATCATACTGCACATTAAATGTATATCTACCACAAACTCAAAATATTATATATGTTTGCCAATGACCTTGTTCTTACAATTCTCACTTACTGTGATCATATCTAGACTTGCACACTTAACCATAGCTTCCTCTCTATGTCTTTTACCTTCTTCTAACTATACAATCTCTAACTCAATCTCTAACATTAGTTTTGACCAACTAATGCTTTGCTTATCTAATATCTTGATTCAAACAGGTTGAGCCATAAACAATATGTGACATCAACTTTCCATCATGTGCATCAAATAATTTCTCTTTCAATATTTTTTGTGAAATCTCTAGATTACAAGCTTTCACAAATTCTTCTTTGAATTCCTCAACATGTTCCTTGACTGCTTCTTTCTTACTGTTGTTACTTGTATTTATCCTTCTATCGTTCATGTTGTTGTTCCTTCTATGATTAGAGTTTCTATTAAAGTTCCCTCTATGCATTCTATAGAATCTTGTTGTGTGTCCAAAGCTATTGCATAACTAACATATAGATGCATTTCTCCTCTGATTGTTTCCATTCTGATTTTCTTGTGCATTGTAATTTCTTGCAATGTGTCCAAGATTGTTACATTTGTAATAAACAAATTGCTTTCTCTCACTATTAGGTTTCTCTCCATCATTAGATCTTCTCTAAGATCTAATTCTTCCATTACTTGTAGGGTTGGTATTCCTAAATATTCTACTATTCTTATTATCATCAACAAATTTAAGTTTCTTACATTCTACTGCCTTATGTCCATAACTATGATAATTATAATAATAGAAATTAGTAATAGGCTTAAAAGACTTACCTATGCAATATTTCTTCATATGTCCAACTTCATTACATATGTAGCATCTACCTTTGAATTCATGTCTTACCTCTTTAGATGAATCATCTTGCTTAGGTTCTTCAACTTTCTCTCTTGTTCTAGGTTCATCAAATTTCTCTGTCAAAATTTAAATCTCTCAACTTCATCAAGCCACTTGAAATTTTATTTAGGGATTTATGCTATAGAATCTAATCTCGTCTTTCTTTGTTAACTTCTCTCCAAGAAGATATCCAAGGCTTGTCTTGTCATAAGAAGGTCTTTGATTAAATATCATCAATTTTCTCAAAACTTGTGTAAACTTTCTCTAACTATTGTTTTTCTTGTGTTAACTCTCCTTTCGCAATGATGTTGTATTGTTTCAACTCTTCATGCTCTATCTTAATAGAATCTAATTCAAATTTCACTTGACCCAACTAGGATCTAAGGTTTGCATTCTCAAATTTTAGATCAGGTTCACTCTTATTGCCATTAGTCTTAAGACTCAACTTTAGTTCAATAATTTTCAACTCATGTTTCAAGATCTCATTCTCTTTCTTGAGATTTTTTGTATCATCATTATCATTGGTCTATAAAAAAGGTTCTTTTCCAAATTTAAGATCATCAATTTCATCTTTCAGTTTGTCATTTAAACTTTTGCATCTTTATATATATCTTTCAAGTTATCTCTCTCTTTAGTAAGAAGATCAATCTATTCAAGTGCTTCTTCAAGATTCTTCTTCAATTGTTCCATATTCATTGTGATCTTACTTAAGCTATTAAGCCTCTTCAAAGTAATTGTGCTCTGATACCAATTGTTATAAATAAATAATACTGAGAGGTGGAGTGAATCAGTATTCTAAAAACTTTTTCCCACAACTGAATATTGTTTATTACTTTAACACTTGTATATGAAAGTAAACCAACAATGTTGAATAGTAAATATAACCATACACATAGAGAACTCATAACACCATTATTTTTTAACTACAAAAACCTTGGCTAAGGGAAAACCTCAGTGGGGATGATACCTACTAGATGATTCACTAAACAATAGGATCTTGTTAAGGATATTAAAAATTTTAGGAGTCTTTGAAGTACATATAGTGTCTCGAGTCCTTTTTAGAGTACTAGGCCTTGTTAGAAGCCTCAACCCTATTAGGAGTTGCTACAACCCTATTAGGAGTTGGTAGAACTATTACAATGTATGCAAGAAGAGCCCACTACCCTAACATGCAATTATAAAATTCAATTTCTTCACAAGATATGTATACATGCAATACTTGCTTTGCTATTGTAACTTGCACTTGCTCTGATCCTACATCAGATTTTGCATCACATAAGGCTTGCAAATATTTCTCACAATAGTTTGCATGTCACATCTAATCATGCAACTTTCACAAAATCTATGCAAGATAAGATCTTTACTTATACCTTGCACAATCTTAAAACTCTGTACTATCAGCCTTCATGTCTTCACACGCTTGACATAATATAAAATAACTTATGCAATAATATCCACATATTCAGGTCAACATAACTTATTAATTATTTCATAAGCAAAATAATTCCTAAATTTGTACAACTCTATTTATTGTTGTGCTTTGTTATGCATTGTTAAATAACTACATTGTTAATATTACTATAACTTGCATTGTACTATCCATACACATCTGTACACTGGAACACATCATCATGACACTGTCATGAATATTCTCTCAACTATGCATAAGATAACTCTCAGTGCATTATCTTTGATCTTAAGATCTATTCTCTAAACTATCTCTGAATGCATAAATAAAATACCGAATACATGTTTCCCTAAATGAAAACCATCAAGACATCCAATTAACCATATTTCCAATAGTTCCAAGCTATGGTGAATCACATTTCTTCACCTCATTATCTCACATTTTGTGAAGAAGGTGATAGATCTCTCAGTCATTCCCATAACCTCGCCCTCTACATAGAAATCCAAATCTTTTCTACTCGTGTTCGTTGAGTCCTGATAAACAATGGTGTAGGCTTAAACATTATCTCTTTCAACATTGTAAAATAACTAGGAATGTCTAAATTTTCCATTGACCCTGGGTGAAAGATCACCATCAAAGCCTATGATGAGCTTGAAAGACCTTCTAAAGGTCTCAATGTGCTACCAATCTGTGTTGGTCTAGTTGAAAAAGATGTGGTCTTCCAAGTTCTAGACATCCCACTAGCATACAGTTTGTTGCTTAGAAGGCCTTGGATTCATGACATGCAGGTAGTACCATCTACGTACTACCAATGTATAAATTTTCCCTTCAATGGTACTAAAATAATTATTCATGGAGACAATACTATGTCTATCAATAGATTGTCTTTTGCTGACACACTTGCTCCTCATAATCACTCTTCTCATGAGCTTAAACCATCCCTAACATACTATGAACAAAAATTGAAAATGATGAGCCTAGGTATGGGTGAGTGCACTCTAGATTCTATTTCTTCTCTACCAATTTCTCCTCGATCTTATGGGAAACCTTTTGCCAAATCAAAGTCCTCACCTTCCACTGTGACCAGTTTTGGCACTTTTGTTCAATCCTCAAATCCCCTAGAAGCATAAGAAGAAGACCAAACTATCAGAGATTGGATATATAGGGAAGAGGAAGATGTGGAATAAGTCATGGTCACTACTCCTATCTCTCCTAAGCATTATGGCAAACGATACAATTTTTTTTTTAAACATGGGCTCTCAGGGCCACAGGTCCTTAACTAGTAATAGAAAAGCTCTCATAGAACCCTTCAATCATACTAAGGGTTACAAAACTAGAGATATTTTTGGCCTAGGCTTTGGGCTAGAAGATGACTTACCAAGATTTAATAGAACAGCTCCCAAATTTAGCAAATTAGAGGATGATGAATCATATTTTGCCACAATCGTTCTACAAGAAGAGGATTATATGTCCTTCCACTTCTCTCCTTTGGGGAGAAGAATAAACTATTACCTCCAATGATGTTGAGTCTTCTACTTCTAAATAGCATGAACATGATGAATCAGACCATGAAGACTCAAATAGAGGAACGCTAAGAGAGAATATTGCTCACTTGATTGCTAGGAACTAGAGTGCAGAGTTTGGTGAGTATAAATGGGAAATTCTCTCAGATACATCTTGTTAATTAGGAGTGGATGTTATGCATGCCTATACTACCCAACTAAATGTAGTTAAAGAGTCTTGTCTAGGGTCTGTCGAGTTTGGTTTGCAAACTACTTTAATGGATCACATTGATCCTAGGTCTATTCCTGATCTGGATGTCTTTGGAACTTCCACTATAGGGTCGACCTCTCATGTCACCAAACATGACTCCTTTTGCATAAACAATCTTGAACCCTACATATCCCTCTCATTAATTCATTTCAATCTCATAGATTGGTCTACTCAAAGACTTGAACTACCATCTTTCCAAAATGACTATGAGATCACCTACTACCTCAATTCTATTGAGACCGTGATATCTTCCACCAGTGAACCCATGGTATGAATATCAAATACCTCAGTAATAAAATCAAAAGAAAAAATAAGGATGTATCTAAAGGTGAAAACCTCCTTGAGGCACCTACAAATGAGGTAGGTGGTAGTTTGCCAAGCTATTTCTAGGATAGATCTTTGGTTCTCATCAAACCCACGCATCCTATCAACTTGGGTACAGAAGAGTTTTCTAAAATCATTCAAGTGGCTCAGTCTCTATCAACTGAAGAAAAACATAATTTCACTAAGTTCTTTCTAGAAAAGAAAATCAATTTTTCCTGGACCTACTCAGATATGCATGGTCTTGACATTGATCTAATTATGCACTATCTATCTATTTCTACTAATTTCAAGCTTGTTGAACGGAAGTTGAGGAAGATGCACCCACATGTGGCTCTTTTGTTTAAGGTAGAACTTGAAAAAATCCTAAGTGAAAACTTTACTAGAGCCATTGATTATGCAAAAAGAATCTCCAATATTGTACCTGTGTCTAAACATGATAAGTCCATTCGAGTGTGCACCAATTTTAGAGACTTAAATAAAGCATGACTTAAGGATGATTTTCCACTACCTAAAATAGAAATGATAGTGGATATGACTGTGGGTTATGAGATACACTCTTTAATGGACGGCTCCTCTGGATACAAGCAAATCAAAATCGCCCTTGGAGATTAGGAAAAAAATAGCTTTTACATGTCTACCTATCAATGAGCCATGACCACCATCTTCCATGACATGATGCACAAAAACACAGAAGACTATGTTGATGACACATTGGCCAAATCTAAACAAAGAGATACACATCTTGATCATCTTAGATGTTTGATATTGGACCATATGGAATAATTTCAGCTTAGGCTAAATCCCCAAAAGTGTGCCTTTGGTGTCACGTCAAGAAAATTGTTAGGCTACATCATATTAGAAAAAGGCATTGAAGTTTATCCCAAAAAGGTGTAGGCCATTATGGAAATGTCTCCTCCTAGAAACATCAATCAATTAAGAAGTCTTCAGGGACATCTACAATCCATTAGAAGGTTCATTTCTTAGCTAGCTGATGAAGCTCGATCTTTCAATAAGAACTTACATAAAGACTCCACATATATCTAGAATGAAGAATGTCAACAAATCTTAGATCAAATAAAAGGGTATTTGGCTAACCCTCCAATATTTATGCCACCTATCCTAGGAAGACCTTTGATTATATATATCTCAGCTACAAACTCTTCGCTAGGAGCACTCTTAGCACAATGTGATGAAATTGGCAAAGAGAATGTTATTTACTACATCAATCACACTTTGGTGGCCTATGAGATGAACTACAACAACATTGATAAGGCTTGCCTTGTAGTTGTATTTACCTCCCAAGAGCTTAGACACTATATGTTGGCTCACATAGTCCATCTCATTGCTAAAATTGATCCCCTAAAATATTTATTGAATTAAGTTGCACTTACAGGTCAGCTGGCTAAATGGATGATGATTCTCTCTAAATTTGACATTCAGTACATTGAACACAAAGCTATAAAGGGGCAAGCCATAGCTGACCAACTGGCTAATTTTTTGTTAGATGATACAACACCTATGCAGATTGAGTTTCTAGATGCTTCCATCATGTATATCACTGAAAGAACTTGGAATATGTTCTTCAATGGTTCTCATACACTTCGTGGTTACACAATCCCAAAGTCTTAAAAACTCCTATTTCCTTGCACTAACAATATTGTGGAGTATAAGGCTTTGACAAACAGGATTAAAATGGCTTTAGAATGGAGGATCACGGAGCTACATATCTATGGAGATTCCAAACTTTTCATAAACCACATCAACAATGAATATCAAACCAAAGATGACAAGTTGGTACCTTATAAGAAGTTGATTGATGCTCTACAGAGCTATTTCACATTCGTGACATTCCAGCAAATTCCTAGAGCAGAAACCAAGGTTAATGATGCTATGGCCACCCTAGCATTTAATCTCTAGTTACAAGAACATGAATTTTGTTTTGAGTTCCTAGTGAAAGAATTATGTCACCCCGCTTATAACTCCTCTAATAACCATGTAAGTTGCATCATTGTTGGTCATGATGGATCTCACTATTCCACCATTTTCTCCTATCTGCATGATCAGATTATTCTTAAAAATCTCACATGAAACCAAAAATTCAAACTCCTTTACAATGCCTCAAACTATACCTTGGTCTCTAGTGACTTGTATAGGAAAAGTCTAGATAGAACACTCCTTAGGTGTCTAGAGCTAGAAGATTCTGAAAAGGCATTAATTGAAGTTTGTGATGGCATTTGCAGGGTACACTCCAATGGTCTTGCACTTGCTCAAAAACTACTTAGAGTGGGCTATTATTGGCCAATCACATAGGCTAACATTGTTTGATATGCTAAGTCTTGTGAGAAATGTCAACTTCATGGTAACTTGATTCATGCTCCTAGATGAGAGCTCATATC
The DNA here is from genome assembly GCA_028749045.1 of Cupressus sempervirens. Lineage (NCBI taxonomy): Eukaryota > Viridiplantae > Streptophyta > Pinopsida > Cupressales > Cupressaceae > Cupressus > Cupressus sempervirens. The sequence continues at coordinate 440,322,565 of CM053784.1, forward strand.
TTTTGTTACATATTGGCCATTTCAGCAATGGGCCTTTGACTTTGTAGGAAAGATTCATCCAAATTTGTCCAATGGTCACAAGTTTATTATCACATTGATTGGCTACTTTACAAAATGGGTTAAAGTTGTACATTTATCTACTGCTATAAGAAAACATGTTGTCTTATTTTATACTCAACCACATTTTTTTTGCTACGGTATCCCATCCTCCATTGTTACTGATAATGGAGGAAAATTCAAAAACAAGGACCTACAACAGTTGTCTAAGAAATTCAAAATAAAATAATATTGGTCCTCAATCTACTATCCCCAAGGGAATGGCCAAATTGATGCCTCTAATAAAATATTGCTCAAAATCCTACACAAAACAATTCACAAATCAAGAAAAGATTGGTATCTGTTGATCAATCTAACACTATGGGCTTATAGGAACACCATTCATACTCCTACAAGGGCTACACCTTTTTTGTTATTCTATTGTTTTGAGGTTTTCTTACCCTTATAAGTTTAGATTCCCTCACTATGAGTCTCCCTACATGGGTTGATAATTGATGAAGATCATAGGGCTATGAGGATACAAGAGCTAGAAACCCTCAATAAGTGTCGTAAGGCTACTTTTGACCATATGAGGGCTTATAAAAATTGAATGTCTACTACTTACAACAATAAGGTTCATCCATGTGACTTCCAAGTGGGTGAGCTTGTGCTTGGAGAAAACCCCAAAATTAGCAGAAAGGGAAACCTGAGCCTAATTGTTTGGGTCCCTACATTGTAACAACAACATTTGGATCTAATGCCTATCATCTTTCTACTCTTGAAGGGGAACAATTTTTTGAGCCTATCAACATACTACATCTAAAAAAAATCTATGCTTAAAGGCTCATAGCTTGGCTCTTTGTATATATCTATTGATCTTAAAAAAATTCTAAAAATCATAAAATGTCCTCAAAAAATGATCATCTTAGTGAAAACCTAGCAATATTTGCTTTGATGTACCATCAAAAAATTTTGAAAAATACAAAAAAAATTGAAAAATGTCCTAAGAAAATCTACCAAGTGGTGAAAACCTGGAAACAAGCACTACTTAAGTCCCTCGCACCTATGTCTAATAGTCTCATCCATTCACTCTACAACACATTTCCTAGCTTGGAATTGTCTATTTTCCTCATCTCAAGGGCACAATTTCTTAGCCTATTGAGGTCTCCTTGTGCATTAGGTTTTCTTTGGCAAATCACAAAACAATGTTTCTCAACACTTTCCCCTTGACATCAAGTATTTCTCAACACTTTTTGGGTATTCTACCAACAGTCTAGGATGTTACGATATTTCTTGTTATCATATTCAAGTCTTGAAGAAATGGTCATATGACATACACACATGCACATAAACATTAAACCTATTGACCTATGATGAACTTTATCTTTCTTTGTGTGTTGTATATGACAATTTCTTTTATTTCAAGGATTTCATGGTCTATAAGACTAGGGGCATGGGGCATGTTTTACTTTATTTCTACTTGTGGTTATACTTTTTTAGTCTAAAGTGTTTTGGAGCATTCATGCTTGTCCTATTTCACATTTTGACCTACAATGTATCATTCTTGTTTATTTTTGCAAGACCGCACTCAAGGGTTATCCTGGCAGTTATGTCTTGATACAGGTGTAATCTTGCTATATTAAACTGAGAAAGTCTAGCTACACATATCTGGCTCATTTTTGCATTCCTTTTACCTCAATTTGATTTTGATCCTAAGAGGGTAGAAATACTCTATTATTACTTGCTATAGCTATCTATTTCTTAGGAGCATATGTTTGATCTTTTCACCTGATCTTGATCTATCTACTTTGCTTGGTGTTAGTACTCTTCTTGAGTTCTGATGTTTTCCCTATCCTAGTGTTCAATACTATCACTATCTGACTGTACATTTAGGACTTACTATCTCTTTCTACATTTCATTTTTTTAGAATTAGATTTCTTTGTCTATTACTGCCTACTCGGCTTCTATATTCTTTGATGCCATGTATTCCTAGATCGATCACACATAGTCAAAGAGGGGCAAATTTAATCACCTAAAAATGGTTATCTAGATAATTGGCCCTCTTTCTCAGCATTTTGGCTAAATTAATTAATCATTTACCTAGACCAAATTGTTATAAATTAATTAATTAGATTTTAACCTATAGTTTGACTATATCATCCTAAGTCCTTATTTGATTAAAAGACATCTCCACTTTTAATTAAATAAAAGACCCCATTCTTCTAACCCACTCAAAGCCCATACATAAAGTCCTTTTTCTATTTTACGAATTAAAACAAAAGACTTCTTGTCCCACACAAAAAGTCAACTTCTTTTCATTGGTTGAGTTTCTCTTACACATGGATCATGCCTAAAATCAAGCCACACCCTTGATTGTCCATCATCTTGATCTTGATCTCCACCATCTGTGCACCTTTAAAAGAAAGAATTCTCCATTTCTCAAAGGATCCACACTCTTGAGTATCGTTATGTTACAAGTTTATCATTCGAGCTTCTTGAGAGCTTGTGGAGAACTTCTATTTTCTTGTTTAAATCTCTCATAGCATTGCATATTAGCTTTGATTCATATAGTATAGCTTCTATTTTTTAATAATCTATTTCATCTAGTTAATTAGCATCGACTTGTGATACTCTCATTTGCTTGATTTACTTGCATTGTGCATTCCATTCTAGCCTAGTTCATGCTTGCATTACATGACTTGAGAGTTCTTTTTGACACTTGCATTCTCGCTCTTGTCTTAAGAACCTCTCATTGCATGGTTTACTAGCAAGGGTTGTGTCTCAAAGGCTCAGCTGAGAGCTATTCATATTGCTCACAACACACCTTTTCACTCCATGGATAGGGAGATCTAAGTTGACATTCAAGAATTCCAATTCATGGGATCACTTGAATAGAAGGGTTTAGAGTGGTGTACATTTCTAGTGTACACTTTGTGCTCTATGGAATATCCTCTAGTTTGACCATGTTCAATGTCAACATTTATGTTTTCTTTTTTGGTTTTTGTAGTCCCACTAGTTTCTCCCCCTTGTGTTACTTGAGCCTATTTCTCGTATCTATATCCTTGTGTTGTCCTTCAGTGTCCATGGGGATAATATCTGCTAAAATATATAGAGAGCCTACAAGAATATCACTTATTGTTTGTACTCATGGCTTGGGATATTCTTTGACATCTTTGATTATAGGTGCAAAGTTGGGTATGTGTGCATGAGTTGGCTCAATAAGTGTTGAACCCTTGATGTTCAACTCAATTGCTATTGTAATATCTTTGACTTTCTTTAGCTCCTTGACTTTTTCATCTTCTACCAGATATTTCATAATGATATTATCCTTTCTCCCTATTGTAATCACTCAAAAATGCTCATCTAGACTATGAGCCCCTTAATAGCATTTTTTGCATAATTTATTAATCATTCATCTTCAATCAAATCATCATTTTTATATTTGTTTGATTATAACCTATGGTTAGACCGCCTTATCCTAAGTCTTTTATTTAATTGAAAGAACTTTCTTTCTTTTCATTATATAAAATTCCCCAAGTCCCACTTATCTTAAGTGTGTGCACATAAAGCATTACTCCTTTTTTTAAATAAGAGGAAAAGACATTTTTGTCTACACATAAATGCACAATTTTCTATGTGTGAGGAATCTTTATTTTAAAAATAACTTTAATTCTCCTCCAGACATATTTTTTCCTCTTAAAGCCTACCATTGATCTTGATTAAGTGAGATTCTTGTGCACATGGATCACTTAAGATACATTCTCCACCCTTCATTAGACCTCTCTTGCCTCTTAATCTCAACCATCCATTTTTCTTTAAAAGGAGGCTCTCTCCTTGTTCTCTCAATCTCTTATGTTTTATACTATTGTTATGTTACAGTTTTTCTTGGTGACTTTGGATCCTTTGAATAACTTGGAGCATTGCATTTCCATTCTCATACTTTCATCATGGCTTACTTGCATGTAGCTTAGCTTTCTTTATGCTCTATCTTAGATCACATGGCTTAAGTAGGAAGGCTTGTAACTCTTCATATTTGATTAACTTAGTTTGCATCTTGCATTTCATGTTAATATATCTTTCATTTTATCTCATTTTCATAGTGATTCTTGGATGGTAGCAATCTTGCTCTCATCTTTGAATCTCTTGTTCTATGGTACACCTTGCAAGGGTTGCATAGCTAGGTTTATTTGAGAGCCACCATACTACTATTTTGCACCTTTTCACATCATAGATAGTGAGCTATAAGCTACCTCTTGAGGTTCTCTCTTTCATGGGTAATCTTGAGAATAACGATTTATAGAAGTGTGTCCACATTTTTTACTTACATTTTTTGGCACCCATCGTGGGGCTTGAACCAAGTTTCTAGCTCCATTTTCTTGCATTGTTTCGAGCTTAGTAGCTTAATTTTTTTCCATTTTAGTTTAATTTCTCATTCTTGGTTTTTCACAGCCACTTATTTGATCTCATCAAATGGTTTTTTCAAGTTTCTCACTTTGGTTTTTAAGGCTAACCCTTTTGCAAATTGGCTTGAAGGAAAAAACCTAGGGTTTCAAAAGATTTGATCATATCTTCCAAATGGCTTAGTTATCGTATCTCAAAAAAATTTGGCAGGTTGGTGATGAATCAGAGGTATCTCAGTCCGAAAATTAGAATTTTTTGAGCTCATTTATGTGAGTTATAATTTTTTCTTTATTTTTCATTAAAAAATCATTTTGGTCACAAATCAATGATTTTTTTGGAAAACTTTCCATGTTTGGAAAGGTATAAAAATTCTAGAGGGGGTTTGTTCTTTGTTCTTTGAATTTAGATGCAACTTTAGGGCTCAATAACTCAATTTAGAAAAGCTAATATATTTTGAGAAAATGGGTCCCTAAGGCACAAATTAAGGGATATCCCTAAAATTATTGTATTTTTGGAAAGCTCTTTTATTTTTACTATAGGTCTCATCTTTCCATTTTCAGTTTTGGGGTCCAAATCATAGCATTAGGATTCAATCTTGTTAACTAGATCAAAAACAAAACAAAACAAAAAGAGCATTTGGCAATTAGCTTGTGCTTTATTTGCACATGGTTCAATGCATGATATGAGTTGTCATTTTATTTGGAATTAACTAGTTCAATGTATTTTATTTTAATTTTCTTATTTCTTCATGATTTCATGCTCTTGATTGAAGTTTATGAAGGCAACTTGGAGGTCCAAGGAGCAAAAAATGGAAAAAAGAAATTAGAAAGCATGAAATCAAGGTGCACACATTCGAAAACCTTTCTTATTTGAATTGTAAAAAGTGATAATTTTCTTACTTTTTCATTATGAAATCATTTCTTGTTTTTGGTCAACTTGTTTGATGTACCTTCCCAACATTGAAAAAATATCTTAAAATTAACCATTCACACTTGGATTTGGGACTAAAATGAACCCCTTTGTCTTTTAATCCCCAAGGTTTTCTTATTGATGTTTTCTTCTTGCACCTTTGTTGAGGATTTTGAGGGAAACATAAATATGGGGTCTTACTTTTAATTTTTAGGGGGCTTTCCTAGATAAGTGATCACTCTAGGGGACAACTCAACTCTCGTGTTCTGCCAAAGTATGAATAGTGTGGCTTGAATCTAAAGACATGCCTCTTGGAAGTAGCAATATTGTCAATCTTGGCTAAGCCCCAAAAGACTTTATACCTTTGGGAAGTGAAGGTGTATATTGGGTTATCATTTCCTCCCAAATTTTTGGTAGTATTCTATTTCATCTACAGATGTGGGCCTCATGTACCTTTTGTATATTGAGGACATCCCCTAGTTAAGCTTGTGCATCCTAGTAGAAACCCAAATAGTTTGCTGGTGTATTTGATGTTCTTTAATGTTAAATCCTTCTCCACTTGGAACAAAAGGGGACACGTCCATCAAATTAAGCCTTATGAATTTTTCCTTTTTGCATGCTTTCATTGTGTCTTTTTATTCAAAAAATCCCCCAAAAATAATAAAACTTCATTAACATCCCCAAAAATATCATAGAAATTCAAAAACACACAAAAAAAAGGTCAAAAAAAAAAGTCCAAACATTTTCCTCCAAGTCAAAACATCAAGTCTAAACACATTTTTTGTGTTGCTTGCTAAGGGGGTTTCATCATTTGGCCTTGCTTTGTTATGGCTCTAGTGCTTGAACTTTCTTTAAATGGTTATTTGGTCTTAGCACTCTTGATATTTTCCACCTTTTTGGTCTATGCCAATATATTAGGGCATTCTTTTTTCTCAAATGGTTACCTTGATCTCTTGACTACACTCTTTGATTGGGAAAGTTGTTCACTTGTCATCTCACTTATTCTATCTACTTGGCTATTTGGCTTCTTTCCTAACTATTAACTTGAGTCATCGGTGTTGTAAATTGCTTGGACACTTGACAAGTCATTATTTCATTTCTACCTCTCTTTAGCAAGTGAACACTCTACTCTCAAGTTTGGACATCAAGTTATCTTGTGTCACCTTATTAGCTTCTTCTAGTGACTTCATGTTTGACTTTTAATCTCTCAATATGGCATTCAAATAGTTTTCTACCAAATCTCAACTGAGTCCTATAGACCTTAAACTCCTTGAAGATCTTAAGAAATTTTGGGACTTATATGTTGAATATGAAAAACTAGAAAAGGCATTTGATCCCTCTTACCATAAACTCACTAGGACCATAGTGTGTATAGAGGTTGATCTTATAAAGCAGATAAGAGAAAGAATGACATCCTCACATGAGTCTTCCTTAAGATCTTTACATGCACATGATTCATCTTCTTCAAGGTCACATTCACCTTCTTTTTATATGTCTATGTGCTCTATCTATGACTCAATCAAATCAAATGACTCTAAAGGAAGATTTTGGGTACCTAGACCTAAATGTGACTTTACCCCTTTGGGAGACTCATATTATGTGGTACTCAAGATCTTACTTGCAACACGATCATCACTTTACCATACAAATATAGAACTTATGAACCTGGGGTAAAAGCTCCATGGCAAAATGATGATCACTAATGTGGCTACCATAGAAATAAAACTAAAGATTGCATGGAGTTGAAACATAAAGTCCAAGACCTTATTGATGATGGGATTGTTGATGTTAGAACCACTAATGACTCATGTAATTAGGATTCTTCTCTTGAGGAATATCACATTCATGAACCTATGTCTAGTGATGGATTCCTTGATACCTCTACTTCTTCAAACACTCATGAACCTCCTAAAATGTCAAAGCTTTCCAGCATGCCTCCATAAAAAAAAGAACTTAATGCTCTTAACGTTGACTATGTGTACCCTCAAGCGCTACCTCTAAAAGAAAAGCTAACCTTCACTTGGGTGCAAATATTTTGCATGCTACTAATATTAAAGATCCTCAACCTTCATATAATGCTATGCCTACTATGCCCACTTCAACTAGTCCTCCATTACCTCTTCAAGATCCTATCATGCAAACCTCACATTCTCCCTTGTCCTTAGAAGTGGCTCAATGTCAAGAGGACTCTCAAAAAGCTAAAGATCAAGAACACTTTCATCTCCTTCAAGATGTCATGATTCCCTATCCTATGTCTTATCCACCTCCTAAGTATGATTAAGATATTGTTAGATTAGGTGAAAAACTAATCTCCCAAGAACACATGCATGCATAACCCTATCACATGGAAAAAGCAAAGAACAGAAGCAAGAAAAAATCATGGAGGCCAAAAGGCCAGAGACATCTTATGGAAATGCAAAGAGCAATCTCTATTATGATCCAATAAGTGAATAATCCAAATACAAAGAGGTGAATCCTTATAAAAGGAATCATGAAAACCTAAAGGAGAAAACCCTAAAGAATAATAAGATGCCTAAGTTTAACTTAAGTGTAGAGTATAATAGACTAATAATTAAATAATTAAATTATTAGCTATAATATGACAACTGTAACACCCCCCCTTAAGTGTAACTTAGGGAGAAGCTAAACAACTAAGGACTAAAAGATGCATGAAAGAGCAATGGGTCCCCACAACAAGGCATGATCAGGTACCCAAGTACAATAAATCTCTACAAAGTAGGGAAATAGAGAAAACCCAGTGGAAAAAACATTACCCCAAAAAGAGATGAACTAGATGAAGGAAACATACCCTCCAATCTAGGGAATGTTCCAAAGAAAGGAACAAGAAAGAGCATGAAGCATCTCTGAAGCATGAAGTTGCAAACACTGTCACAAGAAACTACTAGAACCCCCACTGAAATAGTGCATAACCAGGTAGAGAAGACAACATCTAAAGAGCTGATCAATCGAAGAGGTGATCTCCAAAAGTAGGAATGAATGAGTGTCTATATAGTAGATGAACCATCCCACCGAAATGCATAGGTGCCTAGCCACTACATCTGCCTAGTACATAGGAACAAAAACTGAATACGTAGATCACTCAACCGCACCAAGGAAGCAATAGAGCCAACAGGTGAACCCCCCCCCCCCCATGGGTTATGCATGCAGATTTTCTTGGGAGATTACTTTTTCACCTAATCTAACATGGCATCAGAGCAATCTCTATTATGATCCAATAAGTGAATAATCCAAATACAAAGAGGTGAATCCTTATAAAAGGAATTCTAAAACCCTAAAGGAGAAAACCCTAAAGAATAATAAGATGCCTAAGTTTAACTTAAGTGTAGAGTATAATAGACTAATAATTAAATAAATAAATTATTAGCTATAATATGACAACTCTAACAGATACTACACCCACTACCTCCATTGAGCTTATTGAAGATCAAGAAAAACTCACTACGCCTATGCTATCTAAAGAAACTTTTCAAGATCAAAGTATCCCCGCTTGTTCTACTTCTTCACTTCAAAAGTATGTTCAAGCTTCAAGTGCTCCTGTCAAAGAAGGTGTTGCTCCTATTAAAGCTACTTAGGAGTCTATTGATGACCTTGGCCATGTTGCTCACTCTAAAGATGTTGATATCCCTACCACTTTTCCATCTTCCAAATTCATCCTTGTTACATATCCATCAAAGATAAAGCCTTCAAACCTTCCTTCCATATTGGGGTCTTATGTTCCTCCATCTCCTTCTTCTACTCCTAGCTCTCCTATCATACCTCAAGATCAACAAAGACACTTATCCTTGACTCCTTCCATCTAAACCAGCCATATCAACCTAATTCATCCACAAAACCCAATTCTTTTGGAAGAAATTTGGATGAGCAACTTAAGAATAAATATAAGAAATAGTTGAAACCTAAAGATCACTATATCCTATCTAATCTATATGCAAATGAAAATAAAGAAGAAAAAAGCATTCAAAATCCCATAAAGGTCCACTAACCAAAGCTTGAAATCAAAGCAAATATGGGTACCTAAATCCATCATTGAAGAAATGTGTTCTAAAGCATCCAAAGGAAAATAAAAATAAAAATTTGTATGTATTCCCGAGTCCCTTTTGAAAGACTTGAATCTTGAAAATAAATCAAAGTTGACATTCAAACTTCCAAAGGCTTCCGCTTCATCTTCTAAACATTTTCCTCAAAATATTTTGAAGCCTTCCACTCCATTTTCCTCCAAATTTACTCTACCATCTCATACATCAAAACCTCAAGCTATTTCATCTATTATTTCTACATCGTTTTATCACCCTTCAAGGTGTGTGTCAATGTTGATCTTGTCCACTTTTCCACCTAACCTTATGCAATCCTTTCAAGCCTAGACTTACCTACTATCCATACTCTTCGTGTTCCAAGGTATAAACTCTTATCCTCCATATACCTTTTTCTATCAGCATCTTTGAGCATACCTTTCTATGGTCTTGGCTTATCATGGCTTATTTTTCCAATAGGAGCATTATCCATTCTATCTAAAAATTCAAAAAAAAAATAGAAAAGGCGCCTTGGTGAAAACCTAGTAAGCAGGCACCTTGGTTGCAAAAGTGGAGAAATAAATTCATTTTATGGTGAAAACCACTTCTTGTGGTCCCTTGAATAAGTACCATAATGAAAACTTGGCAAATAGGCATCATGTGCAATTCTTCCATAATCTAACTATTCTATCTTTCCTCTTTCATCTTGACAGAGTTTAGCTATCCTTGAGCATTGGTTACCTTATCTATCTCTTCATTGTGACCTTGCTTATTTCATAGCCTCCATAAATGAACTTCATCCTTATCATTCTACACCATCGATATCCTATCCAATTGACCCCTTGGTCTTGATCACGCAAAGAAAACATGGCTCTCATAGGCCTCTTGACATGTCTACTCTTTTAGATTACACACTTTTATTCTATCTCGCTTATTGGCTTCCATTGTTCATCATATATATTACCTTGCTTGTTGGCTTCCACTGCTTATCCTATATGCTATATTGCTTGTCTGCTTCCACTGTTTATCCTATATACTATCTTTCTTATTGGCTTTAACTTATTATCCTACATGCTATCTCGTTTCTTGGCTTCTTCTCTTGTTTGAAATTTTCTTCATATGGCCATTTTACCCTTTCCCCGGGTTGGGTACTCTTGAGGAGCCAATCCTTTAGGATTGCTTTCACTCACTTCATATTCCTTGCCTATCCAATGCTGCTTATCCACTAGCTTGCTCCTTCATCATACCCTATACCTTACTTGACACTTGAACAAAATGATGCGATCTTGCTTAAGATCTAGTTAATCATGTCAAGTGGTGAAAACTTGGAAACAGGTGCTCCTTGAGACCCTTGCACCTATGTCTATTAGTATTTTTCCTTGCACTCATGATCCATTCATCTTATATTGTTTTGCCTCGCCTAGCTTGGAACTTATTCTCATCTAGGTTTAGGGGGCATGAATTGCATAGCTTATTAGGGTCTCCTTGGTGCATTGGTGTTTCTTTGGCAACTCATTCAATAGTGTTTCTCAACACTTATAAAATGCTTTAGCTACAGCCTAGGATGTTGCAATACTTCTCATTAGTAGACTTGAGTCTTAAAGAGACGGTCATGTGATTTTTACATGCACATAAACACTAAAGATGGCTAAGACTTGTTGGCTTGTTTTTCTTTGTGTGTTGTCTGTGATAATTTGTTTGATGAGTGTTCCCTTCATAATAGTCTCTCAAGGATGTCATGGACTAGAGGAGTGGGGACATGGGGCATGTTTTCGTTTGATTTTTTCTTGTGGGTGTACTTTGTTGGATCTTAGGTGTCTTGAGTGTCTTGCTTGTTCCACTTGACACTTAAGATCTACAACTTATCATCCTTGTATGTTTTTTACAAGTGCATGCTTATGGCCATCTAGACATTGTGTCTTGATACAAACATAATCTTGCTACATTAAACCTAGGGAATCTAACTACACTATCATCTTGACCTCTATGTCTTTGATGCATAGGTTGGGTTCTCTCATTCTCATCCGATATATATCATACGCATTTCCTCATAATTAATACTAGTGATGATTGTATGATCTTCTAATGTCCCTAATAAGGCTCGATGATAAAAACTAGGTCCTACTTTTATAACCCTTACAATTTCACCTTTGCATACTAGCTTGCATTTTGGGGTTCATTTTAGCTTAGCTTTGCATTTGAATGTTGAGAGAGTTTTCTTCATTTTTCATGGACGAGTCAGCTAACTATGTTCCTCTTCTCTCACTCCTTCTCAATCATACCTTGTCATCTTCTCTTAGCTTTCTCTCATCTCTTTGCTATCATGTCATCACAAGGGGTTAATCTTATGATCACATCTATCTACCCTTTCGAGCCCCTTATATAACCTTTTGACCCTATTTTGACTTATTATTTGAATTCCTCATATTTGTGCAAAAATTGCACCCTTACCTAATTTTAACATCTTGGATCCATTTTTGGGATCGAAATTGAAATCTGAGTTTATATTGTTGGTCAATTTGTGTTTTAAAATTCTTCCTTCTTTTGCACAGTTAGTTGACATTCTGAGGCTTAAATCTTTGAATCTTCTTAGCGCATTCTTCATTACTCATTTCTTTATCATTTCTACTCTCTTCCACTCTTTTATTTTATTTTGCTTCACTTCATCTTGCCTTTCTTCTTGCTTTGACCTTATTCTCATGCTTTATCTTTCTTGGTCGAATCTAGTCACACTAAGGCATATCTTCATTACTTGGTGATCAATTTTACTTGGTTATCTGTTATCGTGGACCTTGTTTTATCTCAATTTGATCAAATCTAGCTCATTTTTGCATCTTCTCTATCTTATTTTGATTTCAATCCTGAGGGGGTCAGAATATTCTATCATTGCTATAAATTGTTTTTTTTGCTATGGCTATGTAATAACCCCCAACAGGTTATAACTTCTTCAAACACCAAAAAATTTTATACTTCAGTTGTTTGGCATTTCATCAAACACTTTGCAAGCAAACTCTACTACCACTGTAATGGTCCTACTCAATTCCGACCTTAAAATGCTGATTGAAGGCTCGAAATTTTTTGTCAAACACTTTGCATACAAGGGGCCATATGACTGATATAACTTTTCAGATTGCTGCAAGGACTCTTGTTTCAATTTGCATCAAAGAGAATGCTTACAAAAAGACTCCAGATTGTCTAAACAATGACCTAACATGAATGTGCAACTAATTTTGACAATATTCAATACAAATATGTGACTTAAACTACTTGCAATATGTAGCTACAGCAACTAATAATTAAGACAAATACTTTGGATGCAACCTAAGATGGCATTAATGCACTTACAACCAAGTGGCATTAATATAAACACTTAGTATGCAAAATTATAACATTATTTATGCCAAAAAGAGAACTTACAGCCAATTGACATTTTGTCAAACAATTGGCATGCAAACTAATAAGTTGATTATCAAACTCTAGGTTTGCAATAGAAATAGTCTAAAAATTACAACGCTCTTTCAATTGCAAAATCCTAGCTTTCCTTTGATACCAATAATGCCAAATGGCGAACAAAGACAAGTACAATGTAAAATAATGAAGTGCTGAAGCAATATTTTGTACTCAGCTGAAAACCTACATTTCTCATAAAATATGCCAAATGAGAAGTGAAGAACCTGATTGTGGATGGCTGTAATATTTTCCTTCAATGCTGCCCCTTCTGCTTGTTTTTTTTTCTAATCTGCTTTTTCCACTTGTTTTTTCCGGATTTGCTTTTTTCGTTTTACTTTTTCGAACTGCTTTTTCGGATTGCTTTTTTTTTTCGAAGCTGCTTTTTCGGACTGCCTTTTTTTCGGTTTTGCTTTTTCGGCGTGCTTTTTTCGAACTTCTTTTTTTTTCAATTTTTCTTTTTCGGCCTACTTTTTCGTTTTCGACCTGCTTTTTTGGTTCTACTTTTTTCGGACTGCTTTTTCGACCTGCTTTTTCGGACTACTTTTTCGGCCTGCTTTTTCGAACTGCTTTTTCAGCCTGCTTTTTGTACTCAAATATTTTTTCTCAATGTAGCACAAATAGAAGACTGAAGTATCTTCCTCCCAGCTGCAATAATTCAAGTGATATTTCACACCCTCAAAATTGCATACCAATTGAGAGTTTTCGTTCTCAATGGCCAGTTGTGACTATTGCAGAAACCCTAGGCTCCCCAATGCACATCAACAACAACAAATCTGGATGATTAGAATGAAGCTCGGGGTGCCTATTTATTCTTTTTCCTCCACTTTCTCCAGAAGCTTCTAGAACATTATTTTATTTTATCTATTAAGTGACTTTATAAAATATTTTATAATTCAAGTCACTTTATTAAATTAATTAAATATAAAGTTACCTTTTAATATTTATTTATTTGATAACTTTATAAATAATTAACTTAATACCACTTATTTATTTAATTAAAATAATTAATTAGTCATCCTCATAAAATATTCATTATTTTGGACAACCTAATTAATTAAATCAAATTGCCTCCAAAATGGGGACATGACAATCCGCCCTTCCTGAAATTGCTTGTCCCCAAGCAATGGCTGAACAATAAACCAATCAATCTGCCTGGATCCCAAATGTAGTCATGTACTATACTGCTATCAATCAACACAGGCTCCTGCAGTATCCTCTGCAATATAACCAAGAGAAATCCATAATCAAACTGACAATTATAGCTCAACCAAACTCCAAAATCACAATTGCCACAGTGAGAAACCCATGAGACACAAACTCCTAGAACATCAGAACCCAAGTAAAGTGGACAAATCAAACTGCCAACACAGTAAATACCATCAACGCATCCCACTGGCCTATACAGAATGTACAATCCAACTCTACAACAATGGTGAACGCTCCCGAATGAAATTGTACCAAGTATGGAAAATCCACACACTAAACAACTCTTGCAATCAACACAACTCTGCAGATCACCGGCCACTGTCTCATAGCCATAACTCCCATGCACTGCTGATGGTGAAAAGACATCACAAGATAAACAGCAAGAAATGGAACCCAAACCAAATTTGTCTGCCATCAACTCTTCAGCATAAGGATCAAATGCTAACTAATGCACATACCCTGCAGTATAATGTTGATAAAAAGAACCAACCTCAGTCAACAGCTCACCATGAACAAGTGATACAACCCACTGTGACTGATCACCAGCTAAGTCATGAGATGTCATAGCCAAAGGAGTAGAATCAATAACAACAATTGTTGAAGCATCACTCTCAAACTCTTGCTCTAAGTCGTGTATTATCAAGTTGTCAACCGCAAAACCTATCGCCATGTCATGCTCATCACAACTCTCATCCCGAGGCGACAAACCGTCCCATAACTGATGACAAGCACTAGGAACCAAAGTACATCTCTGTATCATCATCTCATCAACATGGTCATCAAAGGTAAATTGATGAGCATACCTCACAGTGTAATGCTGATAGAATGCGCCAATCTCAGTCAGTGGCTCAAACTGCAATCCAGATGAAACTAATTGCAATCGATCACTAACCAAGTTGGAACTGACTACTACCTCCGAAGACATCGCCAAGGGAGTAGTATTACTAGCAGGAACCATGCCAACTGTCGGCTCACCAACATCACACATGATCTTTGATACAACATCTCTAGTCTCCGTGCCATCAGTACTAGAGGCCACCACCATGTCAGGCATATTACAACAATTTGCTACAACACCCAACTCAACTGAACCTGACTCTAATGGGAACGAACCTGATATGCAAATGTTAGTATCAAGGATGGATGCATCCCCATCTCCACTGTTTTTGATAATTTCGACCATCGACATCGTCGGATCACCAAACACCACTGCTTGTGACTGTACAGAATCTGGTAAAGACTGCAATCGCTCTAACTCCATGGTCACCTTAGCCAAATGAAACTGTGACTCCTCGAAAGCCAACTGTGTACTCTCAAGAGTCTCAGAAGTAACCTCGAGCTGCTAAGTAAGCTCACTCACCTCATCTTCCTTGGCCAATAATGCATCGTATGTTGTACTTCCCCACTCCATAAGATAATCTCTGTCGGCTACCAGCTGCATATAATTCTGTCTCAGAATCCGAATAGCCTCCCATAAAGAGTGGATCTCTGTCAGGGAAAAATAACTGCCTCCCTGCTCATCACTAGTAGGAGAACCCCATCCATAAACTGCTAACAAGTGACGAGCAGCATCGAAATGCTGGCAAGCGATAGCAATGTCTCGTTCACTAACTCTCAGCTGACTAGACACATGATGGCACTGGCTAGACTGTCTCCTAGAAACCTCCTCTGACACACTGTCTAAGGGAGTATCCTCAAAGTTACTAGTCTCTAGAGTATTACCAACCATATCCTGTGAATCAACTCCAAAGCTCATATCAACATACGGAGTATCAAAAACTGTAGCACTGCTGTCCAACTCCTCTGTACCAAAAGAAACTGCCAAGGAAGCTAAATCTTCAAAACTACCCACTGCATCCTCATGGATGTCATCAAGGCCAATATGATCCTGGGACTCATCTGTACACACTGCCAAATATGAAAGATCATCAACACATTCCAGCAAGAATGGTCGACTGGATATATGAATAAAGCCCAACACCGGTGTATAAAAACTAATACCAACATCGGACAAGCTACTGGCACAAGAAAAGGCAACACCGTGCAATCTGCTAATCAAATCCATGATAGCACCCAAACAATCACTGCTACCAAAAAGTGATAAAGATCTCCAGTCGATTGAATCCCAAACGCCAATATAACAATCTCGAATCCATATTCGTAAACTAGAATTAGCTGGTAACTCAAGCAAACTCCTCACCTGAGTAATATGACTAATACCAACTAACTCCACATACCTGTCTGACATTTTCCCTGTATCCTGAATGTGAATGCAAGATGAACTCACAACATTATCAACAACCACATATGATCCGCCTGCCGCAGAAAACTGAGTATCAGGAGTGCAAGATGAAACTAAGCTCAACTCCATGCCATGCTCATTCCCATGTCTCTCCCAATCCTGTAATGCCAATGGAGTATTCATCCAAAAGCTCGAATGTCCTCAAGTTCGCGAGAAAGCCTGTCAACTTCCTCCTCCTTTCTCCTCAAGGCATCTGAATAGTCTCCGACAAGGCTAAGAAGATGGTCATGATCTGATAGAAGATGTAAATATCTCAACTTCATCGTTCTCATTCCTTCCCTAATCACCTGTAAGTCAACACAAGAAAACTTCGCCTGAACTCCCTTATGTCTACCTTGTAATTGAATCATCCAAATGTGATCCTCTATCATATCCCGCATCCTGTCATGATGAGATAATGAAATCATAATATTGTCTTTGCTCACCTTCAGCTGGCTGGACAAATCATGTGAAGTACTACCAGCCTCAACCTCATGTGACAAAGCATCTATTTGTGTCTGGTACTCTCTCTCAGCAAAGTCATGAATGCTCAATGTCTGCTCATCTCTACCAAGTATCTCACCATCATGCACAACAACATCCTCATAATCATCATCTGAACCCACTACGTTGTAGTCACTGTCTGTTGGAACTAAACCATCCCGAGTACCTGTGACATCACCCTCTGACGACCTGTATACAATTGTCTCAACTTGAGTATCAAGTTGACCGTTACTATCAATCTGTGTAATATCCATTCCCACTACCTTTTGAAGCATTGTGTGCCCAACATCTTCCTCCAAGCTAGTCTGGTTTTTGTCCTCCCTAGATTCCGCTATATGCTGGTCACCAACTGCTACAAACTCCTTGTAGAGGTTTCTAGATACCTCACTTGTAGAGACCTCTTGTTCCTCTTTGTCTTTGTTCTATGATGTAGTCCTCTTAAACATTGAAACCATCAATTCATTCATCCTTTTCTGACTTTCATCCAACCTTTTCAAATTTTGTTTAAACTTCTTCATATCCTTGTCCCACTGCTTCTGGGTACTTGAAGTAAACATGATTAACTAACTGATTCAATGTCCAATCTACCCAACAGGATGGCAGGTCAATAGCTCTGATACCACTGTAATAACCCCCCAACAGGTTATAACTTCTTCAAACACCAAAAATATTTATACTTCAGTTGTTTGATATTTCGTCAAACACTTTGCAAGAAAACTCTACTACCACTGTAATGGTCCTACTCAATTCCGACCTTAAAATGCTGATTGAAGGCTCGAAATTTTTTGTCAAACACTTTGCATACAAGGGGCCATATGACTGATATAACTTTTCATATTGCTGCAAGGACTCTTGTTTCGATTTGCATCAAAGAGAATGCTTACAAAAAGACTCCAAATTGTCTAAACAATGACCTAATATGAATGTGCAACTAATTTTGACAATATTCAATACAAATATGTGACTTAAACTACTTGCAATATGCAGCTACAACAACTAGTAATTAAGACAAATACTTTGGATGCAACCTAAGATGGCATTAATGCACTTACAACCAAGTGGCATTAATATAAACACTTAGTATGCAAAATTATAACATTATTTATGCCAAAAAGAGAACTTACAGCCAATTGACGTTTTGTCAAACAATTGGCATACAAACTAATAAGTTGATTATCAAACTCTAGGTTTGCAATAGAAATAGTCTAAAAATTACAACGCTCTTTCAATTGCAAAATCCTAGCCTTCCTTTGGTACCAATAATGTCAAATGGCGAACAAAGACAAGTACAATGTAAAATAATGAAGTGCTAAAGCAATATTTTGTACTCGGCTAAAAACCTACATTTCTCAAAAAATATGCCAAATGAGAAGTGAAGAACCTGATTGTGGATGGCTGTAATATTTTCCTTCAATGCTGCCCCTTTTGCTTGTTTTTTTTTCTGATTTGCTTTTCCCACTTGTTTTTTCCGAATTTGCTTTTTTCGTTTTTCTTTTTCGAACTGCTTTTTCGGATTGCTTTTTTTTTCAAAGCTGCGTTTTCGGACTGCCTTTTTTTCGGTTTTGCTTTTTCGGCCTGCTTTTTTCGGACTGCTTTTTTTTTCGGTTTTGCTTTTTCGGCCTGCTTTTTTCGGACTACTTTTTCGGCCTGCTTTTTTCAAACTGCTTTTTCGGCCTGCTTTTTCAAATTGCTTTTTCGGCCTGCTTTTTCGAACTGCTTTTTCGACCTGCTTTTTCGGACTACTTTTTCGGCCTACTTTTTCGAACTGCTTTTTCGGCCTGCTTTTTGTACTCAAATTTTTTTTTTCAATGTAGCACAAATAGAAGACTGAAGTATCTTCCTCCCAGCTGCAATAATTCAAGTGATATTTCACACCCTCAAAATTGCGTACCAATTGAAAATTTTCGTTCTCAATGGCCAGTTGTGACTATTGCAGAAACCCTAAGCTCCACAATGCACATCAACATCAACAACAACAAATCTGGATGATTAGAATGAAGCCCGAGGTGCCTATTTATTCTTTTTCCTCCACTTTCTCCAAAAGCTTTTAGAACATTATTTTATTTTATCTATTAAGTGACTTTATAAAATATTTTATAATTCAAGTCACTTTATTAAATTAATTAAATATAAAGTTACTTTTTAATATTTATTTATTTGATAACTTTATAAATAATTAACTTAATACCACTTATTTATTTAATTAAAATAATTAATTAGTCATCCTCATAAAATATTCATTATTTTGGACAACCTAATTAATTAAATTAATTAAATCAAATTGCCTCCAAAATGGGGACATGACAGGCTATCTATTTGCTCTTGATTTATATGCTTGCTCGGCTTGACATATCGGTGCACATCTCAGATATTAATCAAACAACAAATATTGTCTTAGTTAAGAATAATTCTTCCATTTTAAAAAAATCAAGATCAGCGAATAGAAAACAATCTGTAAATTAAAAATATTCATTATTTTGACATGAATTTGTATTTGACAATTTGTTTATTCAATAGTTAACTACATTTAATTATTTTTTTCTAATTTCCACGTCAGATTTAATTGTGAGAGAACACTTTAACAATATTATTTTGCTGATTTTATATTTTCTTTCTTTTTTCAGCAGTACAACATTTTTTCCATGTGAACATAACATAGGATAAATCATGGGAGTGAATTCTCCATCAACATAGTAGGAGCAGCTTAGATGATGGATATATTGTGCGGAAGATCTTATGGAATGGCAAGAAGAGACGGTAAAGGTAGAAAATGGTTTTGGAAATTGTGAAAGGTAGAGAAGAAAACCTGACATGATTTTCCCCTTTCAAAGGAGGACGGAAACTAAAGCAATTTGTGGTTTATGCACGTTAATGGATCTCATGTGTTGTCTTTTCTGAGGTGGCGGCTCTCCTGGATTTAGCCATCTGTGATTCGGCTAGGTTCTAATCCAATTAGACTAACATACAGCATCCTATTATCAGTTTAAAAATGTATTATTAAAAAAACATTGAATATTAGCATTAAAATTCCAAAACAAACACACTTGTCAAAATAATTTGAGCTACGAGGCACTCCAAATATAGTTACATTTGAAGTTCCAAACACAATATGCATTTGAAATGTCTAACTTGCAACATCAATGACATGCCTTACATACATTAAAACAAAAAAGATCCTCACTTCCAACCAAAGAGAGAAGATTTGATGGAAGACAAGCTAAGAGAGGAATCGAAAATTCATACCGTGGCCCAAGTAGTCGAACAAGTTTGGAGCTTAGAAAGAATACAACAATGCAATACTATTATTACAAGCAATTAAATATTGTCCGCTTGAACATTATATATTTGGGTTTGTACTCTATGTTACACTTCTTATTGCCGTGTAAAAGTAGTAATTTATAATTCATACAATCAATGCATAGTATGCAATTTCTAAGAAACAAAAGTGGCGTCATATTAGGATTACGAGTGACCATCCAAAAAGATCCCTCTAAAGCCCAAATCCTAAATGATGTAGTGGCAATAAGGACGGATCCAAACTCCAATGGGATCTAAAATAAACTTATAACAATCACAATATCATATTTGAAATCCCATTGAAGGGTGATTATTTTACCCAATGTAGATTAATTTTTAAAATAATTAAATAAATAATCAACCTAGATATCAGTTAAATTAATTGTATTGATTAAACTAACTTAAAATAATGAAATATACTAAAGATAAGTTACAAATATTTGTCACTTTGTGATATTGCTATCAGGATTTAACTATGTGATTTTGGAATCAAACTCTATTGATCCATGTTTCATGAGTAGTGATTCATGTGAATCCATCGCTCGTAAGAATAAATGGAACACTTATTACTCATTAGATTTAATTAGATTTAGGTGATAGTCAGTGACATTTCCCCTACTAGTATAGTGTTCTATGAGAAAAAAAATTGCAGGGTAAGATCCACAACTATATCTCAGTAATTTGCATCGCAGATGCAACCGATTCGCTACAGTTATTGTGGAGGCAAAACCTTCTCCTGTACAGAGGACCATCGAAAGGGTTAACCTATCAGTACATACCCTCGCTACTTACCAAAGTAAGATGTTTTCAGACAAGTTTCGGTGTTCAACAGATAATAGTTCCTTGTCATTAGCTTGATTATCTTCCATTCTAAAATTAGAAAAAGCGGACTAGCATCTAAGCCTCGTTTTCTCCCAACACAGTGCCACATCTGAAACAGTGAATAGTAAATTTGCAATTTTTTATATAATCGATCATGTAAGCCTAATTAGGGACACATAAAGCCATATAGCCAGCAGATTTAAATGACGAACCACATATGATATGCCAGGACTGTTTGCAGCAATAAACCTGCCACGGTCATTTTATTCCCTATTCCAGACAGAATTGGTGTGCATTTTCCTTGCTAGCCATCTGACACACTCTACATCAACTGACTAATTCCATGTGCAGATTAAGATTGAGATCGAGATCAATACTCCGCAGCTTATTTAGTTCCAGGTGATTTAGAATCGGTGTAAACATTACCTACTAAAACACACACTCTGAACTGCATCCATAAAAATGATATACATTCTGAGGAGTCGTGATGCATCTGATGTATCGAGCAAAAGCCATATCCTGTTCATTTAATAATTTTTAAAAAGATACATTCCAGGAAGTTTGTCCATCCATAAATATTTTAAAACAAATACATAATGAAATCTTCTCCAACCATCTTACACCAATGCCGAAAGAACACTCTGAATTAAAATTGAAGAAATGTATATCATGTCAAAATTGAAAAAATGTATATTATCCATCTTAGCCATGACCTTTCTTATATTATCAGTTGTACAGAAGCTCCTAATGACACGGAAGCATATAAACTGTATTCGACAAAGGCAGATTTCCAGAAAGTCTTATTTTGTGGCCAGAAAGGAAACATGGGGGAGATGACCATGACGCATGTTACATTCCAATGATTAGAAGAATGTGTCTTTACTTCCAAAAAGTCGCTCTCTTCATTGACTTCTAACCTCAATGTGCGCATAAACAAGACACGTTGGTCAATTGTTTATACAATTTGGTGGTATGCAACCTAAAAGAGAAATTATTTAAACACAGAACACAAATATAGACAAATGGAAATATCCCGTCCTAAGATGCACAAAATTATTCGGTTTTACTTTTGAATCGTGCCACTTTAACATGGAGCTAAGGGACACTAAATTGTGAAATGTAAACCTGACTAGTAAACTTTTCAACAAAAATATTTATACATCAAGTATGGTATATTCTCTGAAAAATTTGCCTAACATAGTAAGATATGGATAAAATTCTGGTAGCACTCAAACATTTCTGAAATAGTCTTAACTGTTTGCCCTGATAAATATTAACATGTATTTCCAAGACAACCTGCATACCAAGCTATAAGGAGTAAGCTGCATGAGTTGCAACATGGCAAATCCTATCTTGAAGCAACAGCAGCACTAATTTATGTAGAAAATTTGATTAAAGAAGCAATTCTAAAGTGTTCTTCAATTCAGATTAAGTGCTCAGTATTGCGTGGATCTCAGAAATTCATATCAACCACCTTTTTTCCAAAACTAGCATATAACAGCAAACCCAAAACATGTCTTCTGAACATCTAACATAAAGCAATAATACATAACTTGATTCTTTGTTCCATATAGTGCCAAATTCCATTCAATGGAGTCTTGCACAGTCGTCCTTAACAAATATCATGATTTTAATATACAATAAGAATGTAATAAAGAAAGACTTAATCAACTGTGAGTGGTAGTGCCATGCAACATCGTCGGATTTTGGCACTCCGAGGTGTTTTCATGATCTCATTTCTTGCATCTTCCAACAATATCACCACTTCACTGAATGATGGCCTTACCTCGGGATTAGAATCCCAGCAGCGCCTCATTATCTCTTCCAATGCTGGGGGGCAATCTCGAGGGATAGTTGGCCTTAGACCCCTGTTCACTACTGCAAATGCTGCTTGCACAGCTGTCATGTTATGGAAAGGTAGCATGCCTGTTACAAGTTCCCACAGGACTATACCAAAACTGTAGACATCCACTTTATGGTTGTAGGATCTGCTTTGGATCATTTCCCTGCAACCAGTACAAATGTAGTTGATATAACAAGCGTTAAGATATGCCTTGTAAACGATATGTGAAATCTGTGCTACAAGAAAACTGAAGCATGTTTATACTTCTCGAGGTAGACCTGAATATTTGACTAGATGGTTTAGTAAGAAAATCTGGACCATCACTTGTGATATAAATGTTATTGCATGTCCTTAATTAGTGATAAAATCTGCACCATCCCATGGTGTAAATGTTATTGCATGCCCTTAAGGCATTATTAGGCATGTTTTCATTTTATAGATTAGCATTACTTATCTGGTCCAGATTGTGTAAAGATATAAATGCATTCATTTCAGGGAAAAATGGCACGTTAGAATGCCTATAATGTCAACCTATCATCCACATGCTGGAAGGCTTTCACTGAGGCAGCATGAACAAAGGAGTCGGATATTGATTTTCATGGTAAATACTTTGTTCAGATGGCTATGCTCAGAGCCAAATGTTGTCATAATGATTATCGAATTGGGAGCATGAGACAAGAAGATGGTAATCTTCTAATAAACAGAAAGAAAGCAAAATGTCCTTGGATTAAAAGAATATGGAAATTACTCATAACAGAAATCGAGTCTTATTATACAAGGACAATCGATCAAATTGAATAAAAAAAGCACTTGCTCAAGTTTAAAAAAATCACGGAAACTGTTTATAAGAGAAACAATACTCCATATAGAAAAGAAGCCCACCAATTACAACCAATATTTATATTTTAATGCTAGAAACTATTTATCAGGGAACCCCCGCCTGCTCGTAGAACAAGACAAGGTGAACCTTCTGTAAGAAATAAGCAGACCTAATACAGCTCACCATTATTGAAAGTTAAACACAAATAACGAAAAATGGCTTGCACCAGAGAACTGCTGCAGAGCAGTACTTTGTAAAAGGAGTACTCAGAAGAAGAGCAAACAAGAAACGATCAACAACAAAAGATCACTGTGTATCTTTACCAAGAAGCAATAACAGACACTGAAATGCAAATGAAGTCTGCAGTGTCTGAAGCAAAAGGGGGAAAACTAGATCAATGCAATCTTCCTTGACAATGCCAACAAGGAAGCCATACTTTCTGCTGGTGTATGGAAAATTGGAAATATCCCACCGTATCTTTAAAAATTAGTACTGAATCTCAAACCCAGCAACTTCTTCCAAAGCACTGGCCCCAAATGGATCAACTGTACAATCTGCGAATCAAATTCTGGTAAGAAGAATACCTCTTCAAAGGTGGACTCTCAGAACTTTTTTTTGACATTAATGAAGAAATTCTGGAAAACAACTCTTAGATATGTGTGAATTCAAGTTGCATCTATTAAAGAAAATACAAAACGAAATCATTAGTTGCAGAAACCAGAAGATGGGTCCAGAAAATTGAGATTGAAGAACAGATTTATTTGTCTCAACTGTTAATGCAGGAAAAAATTTATGGTCAGGTATCCCCACATTCTACCCAAGAAACCAAGGAATGAATCCCCATGAAGGTGCAAGCGCTCATAGTAGTAAATATCGTTTGAGGAAAGAATCGGCAAATTAAAAGTACAATAATTTTTTTTGGAAATCAGGAAAACCCGTATTTTCAAAAAAAACATAAAAATTTGTAGAGGAAGAGAAACTATTTTTGAAAAACTAGAGGGCATTTTCCATAGCATAGAAAGATAGAGTGCAAGTCAATAGGGTTTTAACGCATATATTATAGAAAATAGATATTCTTGTTTATATTCAGTTTAACTTTTTAAGAGGCCAATCACAATATAGTATATACTATATACTATATAGTTGTCTAAGTATGAGATCAAATATTAGCTACGTTTATGAAGTAAATTAAATCAAAAAAATTCTTACATTTTAAGAGGCTAATCACTAAGTATTTGTCTAAGTCTGAGATCAAATATTAGCTGAGTCTATAAGTAACTAAGATTAATATTTATCAGACGGAAATCTAGCTATTGTTAGGAATATTGTTAGGAATTTAGAAGTGTGAGCCATTTTGAAGTGATCCAAGACTTTCATTGTGATAGAGGTGAGGAGTATTGTAGGGGTAGTTCAATATTTGATAAAGCCTATCAAATCATATTCCACAATTGCAATGCTTTATATTCTTCCATAACGGAAATTGGTAAGTCCTTTATATGGGGTAGAATTCAATAAGATAGAGAGCAAATAAAATAGAGTTTAATGCATAAATTATGGAGAATAAAATTCGTTGTTTGTATTCAGTTAACTTTTTAGAGACCAATCACAATATACTATATAGTTGTCCAAGTATGAGATCAAATATTAGCTACATTTATAAGTAAATGAAATCAAAAAAAATTTAACATTTTAAGAGGCTATCACCAAGTAGTTGTCCAAGTCTGAGATCAAATATTAGCCGAGTCTATAAGTAACTAAGATCAATATTTATCAGACGGCAATCTAGCCATTGTTAGGAATTCAGAAGTGTGAGCCATTTTGAAGTGATCCAAGACTTTCATTGCATTTGAGGCAAGGAGTTTTGTTGCAGTAGTTCAATATTTGATATAGCCTATCAAATCATATTCCACAATTGCAATGCTTTATATTCTTCCATAATGGTAATTGGTAAGTCCTTAATATAGGGTAGAATTCAACAAGAGAGATTTGTTTAAATTAACAAAATATTAGCAAGGCACTAATTTGGGCAATACCTAGCTTACAACTACTATTTTAGGCGGAGATATATGTTCATAATAAAACTAAATATATTGATTATGAATCAAAAATCATATTACATATATATAGTAAAATTTAAATATATAAATTAAATATTGAAATTTTAAAATATAAATTAGAAATCATATTTTAATAGTAAATAAACATTTTAATTTTAAAACTGCTTTATAATATTAATTATAAACTATAACAGTTCGCTCCTTCCCCATGAAAGTGCCACCTATATAATAGTGCATAATAGTTATGATTTTAAAATTAGTGCATAAAACTAATTATGTACTTGTTCACATCAAAATGGGGTGAGGCATGCAAAGAGTTCAGGTCATATCAACGCCGTGTTTTAGAGCAGATTCATCAACTCCTTCGATACTATCTCACATGCCTCCTGCAACTTTTGGTTTTTTGCAGGTTTTTGTACAATTTCACCTTGTTTTGCCATTTTTTAAGGATTTTAGCATGATTTCAATGTGTTTTAAGCACAAAAAATCATTGAAAGTTGGATCAACAAGTGCTCAACAATTTTTTCACTAATCTGCTAGCTCGAGGATTTGCAATTAATTAGGTATAATCACAATTTTTTGTAAATTATTGTTTGTCTGAAAGAGTTGACACGCAAAAACAATGAGCAACAACCAAGCAACAATACCAACACATTGTATGCCCCTATGTCAAACCCTAACCCATGCAACGCACATAAGGATTCCCAGATAAACCCTATTGACAATCCTGACAAAACACAAATTCCTAAGCCTCCATCAAAAGCAGTAGACAGAATCACACCACCAACATGACTAACCATAACATTGTTGTGAACTAGAAAAACCTTGGGACTGGTGAAGCGAATACAGATTGGTACAATAAAAACTCCATTGAGAAAGATGAGATCCATTTGCTTAAGACTTGAATGGTAAACCCGTAAGTCTCAAGAATAGGGAAAGCTGAATAAAAAATTGCCAAAAGGAAAAAAAAAAAGTCCACCAAACAAAAGAGTAGAAGAAACTTCCAATGGAGAACAAACCAGCATCAACAAATATAGAAACATCCTTTAGGAAGCGATGAAGATCACCACTTGCAATGCTTGCTTAAGCATCATTCGAAAACACAAGTGCAAGCATAATCATCTTACCGTAAAACCATACATACAGTTGAAGATGATAAAGCATTTTATCTTCAATTTAAAGATTGGATTGAAAACTTCACACAAACATTAGACACCTCAAGTCAACTAGGTATGCTCTAGAGATCTCAAAGAATGGTTGTCACAATACAAGAAGACGTTAACTATGCAACTTGAGGCATACCAGTGCAGATAACTTTGCAAATTACAATAGTAAATTATTTTACAGCAGTACATCTAGAATTAAATTTCATAAAACATGATTGCAATCATTCTCCAGAGAAAACATGTATGGGCTCTATGAATAGAAATGAGCATAGGCTCAGACTGAAGTATGTCCATTCGCAGATTTAATTAATCTCAAAGATTCAATGCATACATATGTTACAAAATTCCTAAGAAATCGTCCTGGATTGTCACTATTCTTCCACAACCGTTGTATTCAGTTATTAGATAGATGAATGATATTGCCTTGAAAGTGGCGCACTTAACAGCAGCTAATACCAATTGTGGAATTACGGTGATATTTCAGATACATTGGCTTGTGCTTGTATCCTCAATCAATGATATTGATCCTTGCCAGAGTAGTGCTTCCTTAAATAGCTTATGCTGGATTTGTTGGTGTCTACAAACACATAACAATGGCCATGTTGTTCAATCAATGCTCAAAAGCACCTCCAAGTACGACATCCTCAATATGTCCAACCCTCCATCACCACTGCTTATTGAAACACATATACTTACATTGATAAGCCCTTCAAAATAGACAAATAATAGAGATAACAAATTTTCCCTGTGAGGAAAGAATAAGTAGGGTTCACCTCCTACCCTAGCAATCCTCTTGAGATTGTCACCACAAGAAGCAAATCGTACATAACAGCAAATTCTCTTAGAATCCTGATGTCTTCAAAAGACTTCCTTCACTCCAATAATAATAATGGCCAAACAAGTTGTTGCCAAGAAGGAAATAGAGATTCCAAACAAGTCATACCCACTAATTTATTTGGCATGTTTATTTAAATATTTAATATTAATATTACTGTAACATTATTAATTTACTAATTAATAAAGTAATAAAAACATTTTATTTCTGGAAAAAAAAAACTACTACAATCATTTGGTAACATGACAATCCTCCCCTCCAAGATGTTGCTTGCCCTCAAACAACTCTAGATTTGGATGCTAAAAAATCTCCACACATTCCCACATTGCATCTTCCATTGGTAATTTCCTCCTTTTAACCATATTCTCTCAAATGACCTTGTTTCTCAATCATCTTTCCCTCACATCTAAAATGGTCTCAGGTTTACAAATTAATTTTGCCTCACATGAAGTGGTGGTAGCTTTTGTAAAGGGATGGCATGTTATCCAAGAGCTTTCTCAAGACACAATCCACGGTAAATATTATGAATTTTGTTGTCAATGGGAATTTCCAGCTCATATGCTACCTCACCAACCCTCCTCAATAACTTGAAGGCCCATAAAATCATGGCTTCAGCTTCTTATCCACTCCCTTAGATAGAAGATTCACTCCCTTAGATAGAAGATTGCCTATCAAGCTGCAACCTCAAGAACACCGTGTCTTCAGCTCCAAAAACTCTCTATCCAACACCTATCCAAATACATCTTTTGCTGATTTCAGGCCTGCTGCAAGTGTTCTTTGAGTTTTCAAGATATCCATACTCTATTGTAAATTTGTACCACATCCTTGGCTCTTGGAACTCTACTATCCGTAAGGATTAGATCCACAAAAAGTGACATCATAGCCATAAATTGCCTTAAAGGGAGTCATACTTATTGACATATGGTGTGTTGTGTTGTAATAATATTCCCCCAAATGAAACCACCTAACAAAAGTTGGTTGCTACCTTGTAACATAATTCCTTCAATAGCCCTCTATCCATCTGTTCATGATCTCAGTTTGTCCATCAATTTGTGGATGATAGCTAGTGTTTGTGTCGACTCTATACCTGTCGATCAAAAGAGTTCTTCACAAAACAAACTGAGAAAGCTGCTGTCAATGTCACTTGCAGTGTTCTTTAGCAAATCATGAAGTCTGAAAATCTCTCTTAAAAACAGATCTGCCACATGTGGGGCTTTATATTTTGAAGAAATTGCATGAAGGTGAGCATACTTATCAACAATCACATATATACAATCCTTACTTTGAACCTTCAGCAAACCCTTAACAAAATCCATGGATATGCTCTCCAATTTCTGATTTGGGATGTGTAGGGGCTACAATACATCAGCTGGACAAATAAGCTCCATTTTGTTTTGTCGGCATGCTGTACACTACCATGATTTACCAAATCATTATTTAACCCATTCCATGAAAACATTCTCTCACCTACCAGTAAGTCTTGAAGAAGCCTTGATCACCAGCCATTTGTGTGTTGTGACATGCTCCCAAAATCTTCTCCTTCATCTTGGATTCAAGTATAAGATCCACCTGATCTTTGTAGACGAAGTATATCAGCCACCTTAAAATTATCATCTTGCAATTGTGCTTCCAAAATATCGTTAGCAATTGAATTCTTAAAATACTCAGCCATTATACAACCCATCCAATAAGCAGATATATCAGTTGATGAATAGAAAATGCTTATTAGAGAGTGTGTTAGCCATCACATTATTATTCCTTTTAATTTTTACATAATGTCATAGAATAGACTTGAAGTTTGCCTACCCAATTTGTTGCCCATCATTCAAATCCCTTTGGTTAAAGAAGAGACTTTCAAGCTGTCATGTTCCGTTATTGACCATAAAATTCCCACAAACCAGGTATTGTTAAAAATTGTCTAGAGCATGCATGATAGCCAACATCTGTCATAAATAGAGAAATTTTGCTCCATCTCCTTGACCTTCCTACTCTCATATATGCTATAAATGTTTATTTTGCATCAACATAGCATCAATGCCTTTCTTGAAGCATCGCATTGTAAAACAAAGCTAAGTAAGAAATCAGGAGCTGCCAAAACAAGACATGAACTCATTACCTCCTTAAGTTTATCAAATCTTGTTGCATTGCTAGACTCCAAGAGAATGTTCCTTTCTTTATCAAATTTGTCATAAGAGGTGCAACTTGTGAGAAACCTTTCACAAATCTTTTAGAATAGCTGCGAAATCCCACAAATCCTCTCAAATGTGTCTGATTTCTTGGTTTGGGCCAATCCTAGAGTGCCTTGATCTTCTCCTCATCCACACTAACATCTTCAACATTAGTCATGAAATCCAAATATAAAATTCCAGTCAACCCAAACTCACATGTGTAGACCTTAGCATAAGAAGAATGATGCTCAAGTATGCCAAGCACTTCATATCAATGCTTCAAATGATCCTCCGATGGCTTACAGTAAATTAAAATGTCATCAAAAAATCAATACAAATTTTCTCAACGAAAGAATGAATACTTGGTTGATGCATTATTGGAAGGTGGCAAGTGCACTCACTAGCTAATCCAAATGCCATGACCAAAGTGACATTTGAAAATCATTTTGTGCACATAATCACCACTTACCTTAATTTGGTGGTACCAAGAATGCAAAGCAATCTTGGAGAAATGCATCGCTCCATGAAGTTCATCATTTAGTTCATCAATCCTAGATATGGGATAGCAATTATTTATTGTTCTTTTGTTGAGGGCTCTATAATTAAAGCACATCCTCATAGACCCATTCTCTTTAACAAAAATTATGGATAAAGTGAATAGGCAAGAACTAGACCCCATGCACAATTGATCCTTAATTGCCTTCTCAATCTCTTATATGTCGTAGGATGGCAATGTGGAGTTGTGATAACTAGGTTTTCTCATTCCTCGAGCTTGATCATATGTTAAAAACCTCTATCCCATGGTAGTCCAAGAGGAATATCTTCAAAAACCTTGCTATGCTTGTCCAAAATGGACTGGATATCCACACTATAGGACTTCCCATCCCTCTAGGGGCATGTGTGTGTAATTAAACATCTAGCTGCCAACACCAATTGATCTTTACAAAAATCTCATTCCATCCTCTTGGCTACAACCATCATGGCAAATTTGATAGCCTCTTCTTCAAACATTGGATTTTAATGAGAAATGTGTCTAATCTCTGCAACAAAGCCCTTGTTGACAAGCTACTAAATCCATCAAACACGGGAATGGTGATCTTTCCCAAATGTTGTTGAATGTCCTACCTCTCTTCAAACATTCCCATCCTATGCCCGTTTCATGTCTCCATCTCATAAAACTCTGTGAAACTCATATCTCTACTGTGCAATGCTTAAGGTTTAGTATTCATCATGTAGCCTTATCATCTCATCCCCCTATTGAGCTGGTTCTTATTTGCTTGCTGCTCCTTTTCCCATAAATTTGACACTTAAAGCTTTAGTACTGATAAGGCCTCAGAACCAAAGTGATGCAAAGTACAAAGGGCTTTCCTAAGAATCCTTGGGGTAAGTTATAACTTATTATGTTTTGTGTTCTAGGCACCAACCTTGGTCCTACTCCCCCCAACCTCTTCTAGGTTGAGTTCTCTTCCTCAACCTTGCTCCTAGGCACTCCACTGAGATCCTCCTTCCAATAGAGAAATCTGATTCACTCTTGGGTTCAAACCCACAAAACTATTCCTGTACCCCTAAGACCTTCTGAGGCTAATTACCCTTTCACTTGCAACTCAAGATCTTTCAATGGCCAATTAGGGTGTGTAAGTGTCCCATACATTCCTTCTTCGTCATTATGCCCATTCTGGCTCATTCGTCAATACCTCCAAAGACACACTCAAGATTTTAATAAGATAATGCCTAAAACAAACCTAATACAATTAGCCCTTTAAATCAAGTATTTTGAATCTTTCTCCTAAACCACCTTAACAACCCCCTAAGCAAACTTGATATTTGGATAGCCTTTTTGTGGGACTACAAGATTACAAAGAATGGGATATGGGTTCTATCATCTACCTTGCTAACCCAAATTGGCTCCATTTGGCTTATAAACCCTTAACCAATGAGGGTTTGGTGAAACACCTTACAACTTGATTGATCAACTCGAATAGGCATTTGCAAAGGTCTCCTCCGAGTTCAAAGACAACAATCCAACATTCACTTTATACCCACACACCTATTACAAGTCTAAAACACCATTTTTTCTTCAATTTAAAGCTTGTCACATATGAATGCCAAGCCTAGGGAACCACAACAAAATTTGGGCTTTCAAGTTATTGACCCCAGGGCCCAAACCAAGACCATCTTAAGTACTTTGAATAACCCAACATTGCCCCAAGAATCAAGTGATTTCAACAGTGGAATGTCAAGAACCCTTCATTTCTTTGTGAAACCCTCGTTGAATGTAACTATGCAAACCTATTTGAAGTATATCTCTGCTTAATCCCTCAATATGCAACCAAATGAGTTCAAACCAAAAGCAAAATGGTGCTAACTCATTAAACTATCTATCCATGATCAAAGATCAGAGATAAAAATGCAAACCAGCCTATGGAATCACGTTGAATGGTAAGAAAACTCTAAAATTCCTTTTTAATCAGCACCAAAAATCTTTTGATTGCCCAAAATCATCATGCTACCTTTTGCCAATTGTTCCAATCATAATTCAAACCGACCATTCGAATTTGAATACAAGAATGTTTTGCAAAAGTTGTCAAAGTTGCACTTAGACAACTTTGCAACAATGACTACTTTTTTTCGTCTTGAGCCAATTTGTGCAATTTGGTTATTGAATCAACTCAAAACATTATAGATCAATCTAACATGTATCCTTAGCATCCTAGGACTCTCCTAATCAAGGTTTGACCATATTAGGCCACTATTGCAAAAATAGGGTCTTTAGAACAAATGGATCATAACCGAGTTATACGGATTAGCAAATTGCCTTATTTTTACCCAATGAACATGAAAATAGATTGATCTTAGACCAATCATGATGTGGGAGTGTGCCCCTACACTACAGAGCTACTCCCTTCTACTTCATTTTGAATAGGTCTACCAACACTCAATTACCAGTTCTCACCCCTCAAAAGTTGGTCCATTTCCACCATAGAATTTCTTTTGCTACTTTTGAACTCTTTTAGTCTCCTTGATGAATTTTGTTGTCATCTTCTTTGTCACCCATGGCATCCTCCTATATTTTCTCTTGCTGCCAGTTTTTGGATCTCTATCAATCATGAACCAAAGATATGTTGGCACGATGGTAGTCTTTGACACCACTAAATATACTAGTGCAATTAACTTTAAAAAAATACAACATTGAATTCTTTTACACCGCTATATCTCGAAGATAAATGCATAGGCTCTATGAACAAACTTATGCACAAGCTCAAATTTTGAAATATGTCTATTCTCAAATCTGATTAACTCGTACATTTAGAACATTCAAAGATGACAAAATCCCTAAGAAATCATCCCCAATTATCACTGCTCTTCAATAACCATTAGCTTTGCTTGTTAGATTGACGAATGATATTACACCTTGAAAATGGCTTAGTAGTTTATAGTAGCTAATACAATTTGTGGAATTACAATGAACTTCCAAATATGTCGACTTGTGCTTGTATCAATAGTATCAAACTTGCAAGAATGACACTTATTTAAATCACTTCATCTATCAACCTCTGTTGGCAGTGCTTATGTCAATAAACACACAACAAAGGCCACCTTGTGAAATCACTACTCAAATGTGCCTCTAGGCATGGCATCCACAATATCCATGGCCCTTTATGACCACTGATTATTGAAGTGCACTTTCTTGCATTGATAAGTTGTTCGAAATTAACACTATCAAGACAAAATAGGCAAATATAACAACTTCACACTATCTAGGAAGAATAGGCTGGGGTTGCATTCTATCCTAGCACCACTCTTAAGATTGTTGCCCCAAGAAGCAATTTTTTTTAAACAGAAATTTCTCTCAAAATCACGATGCCTTCAAAAGAATCCCTTCACTCCATAAATAGGTGATGGCCAAACAGGTCTACCTCAACAAAGAAAATAGAAATTTCAAACAAGTTGGCCCCAAGAGAGCCAAATTATTTAATGTTCTAAGATTAGTTGAATGGGAAGCCTTGAAATACCAAAAAAAAACAAAGCATTAGAAGTCAAACTTATATAATAGATATTTGCTTGGCCTAACACGAAGTGGTGTCAAATTCTTCAATGGAAATATTTAGGCTTTAATGAAAACAACTAAATGATAACCAATTGTAACCCCCCACACAAATCCCACATATGTAATTCATGCAAGAACACAAAAGTCACATCACAAACCATCTTCCTTGGGAGTCAACTATGGCAAAAGACATTTTTGGGCAGAGTCATGGAACACATTTCCACAACTATCAAACTTTCTCTTAATCTCCTTAAGCACATATAAGCCATTATTAGCACATGTGGTCATTGTATCTATGATTACTTACAATAAATCAACGCTAAGAGTGATACTTCTCGGACATGGTAGCATTTTGACAATCTTCCAATAACACACAAAACAGAACACACTTTAAAAATTAAACTAGACAAAAGGCCTAAGTATATCGACCAAAAAGTGGGTATACTCATGAACAAGTACAAAATCTACATGCTACTCAATCAAAAATTGCTATATGCCACAAAATATGATAGAGGATAACATTAATTGGCCCTCACAAATATGTTGGAATGAGTAGAACCTCCCCAAGGAAAGGAAATTTGTATGGACAATCCCACATAAGAGAATTCTAATTAACAACTACCTCAAACGACTTGATATTTAAGGATCTGCATAGTGCATCACAAACAAATCAATGTAACACAAGACTAGGGGACAACATGACAAGTTTCTGAGATGGGGAAAAAGGGCTTCAATTTAGGGATGCCAAGGGGATGGCAACAAGGAAAGGGAGTGGGACGGCGTTTTATATACCATATAACAGTACAAGAAGTAAAATAGCAAAATTGTAAATGCCAAATACTAAATACTTGAACATGGAACAATGAACAATGGAGCAGTACAAATTGAATTATTAATGAGAAAAATAAAATACTACATAAAATTGTCAAAACAGCAAATGAAAGGTTTCTATTATATCAAAAATATCATAAGGACGATTAAAATGAGTAGCATAGTATCAAAACAAGTACAAAATATAGTGAACAGAGGCCTCTAATCATCCCTAAAATAAAACTCCAAATCACTGGAACTGTTGCACTCCTAGCAGTCAAGATCCACCAAACAATTACCAACCGGCTTTGCATCCTTATCGTCATCAATCTATGTTGGCTCGCTTGGCTCTACATTTCATCGAGTTGTTGGGCTCTCTACACATACATGTCTTGTGATCACTAATATGCAAGGCACTATGTACAAAAATTGCTTCTCTACTCTCTTACAGGTAAGTTTGTTCCTCATAAGAGAATGGATAAAGTTGTAACTAAACCAAATCCTCTCTATAGGTGAAGAACTAGAAACTTGGGTTAGCAAACAAATGGCTAGTATGCTATGACTTGATTTTTATACTCCATGACACTTCCTCAAACTCGAGTCCTCTTGTGTCATACTTCTTATATCTAGCTTTTCCGCATCTAAATAACCTCTAAGAGTGGCAATTTTGTCCACTCAATATGAACCTCACGAACAATCTGGAGTATCATACATCCTATCAATGCACCTAAAGAACTATGCCTTCACCTCATCATCCAAAATCAATGTAATTCTACCAGGCCTAGGCATTTACGACTATGGATTCAATGCATAATCAATCCTGTGTAAGGGAGCGTTCAGCTTGTCCCATCTATGCTAAATGATTGGACAAACGTGCTCAATGCAGCATGCTATAGTGGGGTACTCTTGCACAGCAACCCTCATCCAATCAAGCATAGAATCGATGCACTCATACACCTCCAAGGGTAGGTGCATCCTCCTCTACATATTTGATCACCTGAAAAACCAAAGTAATTATAGAAACAATGTACTTTGCACCGCTAAAAAATTTGATACTCTTTGCTATCTCCTTCACCCTCTTCCTCTGCTCTATCTTGGCATTGGCCCATTGATTCCACTCATTTGTCATAACCGTGAGTTTCAGTGCCTCTTGCAACTCAAGCATTCTCTCCAAGAAAATGTAAAATGAGGCATATGTGGTCTCAATTGGCTTCAAGAAATCATTTGCGAAGCTCCTAAGAGTGCATGTGTAGTGTGACAATTGCAAATAAACATCTACACACCTCTTACACCACATTGTTTATGTCATGCAAACAACATGGAGCCCACCAAAAATATCTATAGGCGGCCTCAATTAGCTTCCTAACAGTGCTGCACACATGTTGTGTGTCACTACTTGGACCACATTTTGTGGCCCAACATCCTTAATAGCTTCCCTAAGGACCTCAAATTGAAAACCAGCATCTTTGTGATGCCCCAAAGGATTAATTTTCCTGAGAAAGTATAGACCATATAAACGTGTAACACCATGATGTTGATGAGTGGACAATGCCTATTGTTCATCCACCCATCCATAACTATGTTGCATCCAAACTATATCCAAGATGCTTCCATCTAATCCATTGAAACATTGACCTTGGCATAGTTATTATCCATGATTACAGTCCTCAATTTGTGCTCACCTAGTGGCACATATAATGGTACCCCGCTCACCACCATCAAAATCATCTCCTTATAATTTAGAGATCGAGCTACATGCAATGGGATGTCATTGGCAAAGAACTTGATTCTAAATGTTTTTGGATTCAATTGTGTAGCTGTTTTTTGTATCAATGTTTCAAATCACACTCTGCGATCCACCATCAAGACGAATGATAGAGAACAATGTGAGTAAATGAGAGAAGTAGCAGAGTTAGCCTACATCTCTCATTTACTCACATTGTTCTCTATCATTCATCCTGATGGTGGATCACTCATTTACTCACATTGTTCTTTATCATTCATCCTGATGGTGGATCACAGAGTCTGATCCCAAACATTGATGCAAAAAATAGCTACACAATCAAATTCAAAAACATTTAGAATTGAACTATGGATTGTAGAAATTTATTTTCTCTCAAAGAAGAACGTATCAATGGAATCATCTATCTAGTCCTTCAAATACAGATTGAACAAATCAACCATGGAGTTACTTTGCATCATGTATTTTCCCTTGCCTTCTCCCTAATGCACTCTGAGTGAATGAAGATCCTGAGGTTGACCCTAACATTGTTCTTGGGAGTTGCTCTTTAATACAACATACGAGTAGAAACGACTGTGGCGGCCCCTAAGAAGAAACAATGACGCAATTCACATAACCAATTTTCTCAACAATAAAGGTTGAGATCAAACGGAAGATTCAATTTTTTCAATAAATTCATTAATGACAATACTAAGACTCCTTGCATTACCAATCTCAAGGGAAGGGCATGACAACTCAAAGTCCAACATTAATGCAACGCAGGGCAGGAGAATCCCCAAAGGAGATGTCCTAGCCCCCAACTATATAACCACACAGTGGAATCACAATAACAATGCAATACCAAATTACAATAATTTGTTCATAAAATATAACTGATTACATGCAATATGCCCGAATGTAAAGCCTTCCAAGTTAGGGCCAAATACAAACAGCAATTACAAAATCAATTCAACAAGATCCAACTCACAAAACCAATCTCAGCTAGTTCGAATACACAACTGGATAAGAACACCAAGAAGAATCCACACTTGTACCCTCAAGTCCACCAAGAGATCCTCTAGTTCCTAAGCTGCAGCTCTAGCTCTTCAAATTCGCATCTATCCTTCATTCCATCCCAACTCAATGACTAAATAACTCCACAAGAACCCTACTTATACCAATCTAAGCCACAAGTCGGCCTAACAATTACAAATTAAATAAAACTTAACATTAAATACTTGACGAGCCACAAGTCAGCCTGCAACAGCAATTAAATGTCCAAAAATCGATATTCGAGCAAAATCGTGATATCTCCTAGCTCCTACTGAATTAGAACTCGTTCTTCGAACCAAAGGTAGAACTTTAGGTCCTCTACAACCCCTTAATTGCGCAAAGGTTGATTCACCAAGGATAAGTGCACACCCATCCCAAAAGTCAAGCATAGAAAATTGTTGCGCAAAACTACCAAAAATCAACACTTCGAGAGAATTGCCATATCTCCCAACTTATGAGGAATTAGAACTTACGCCTTTAACTAGAGATAGTACTCTATGCCCTCTTCAATCCGTGAAAAGCGTATCCTCTCATTCATTGCGCAAAATTAGTTACACCGCCTACAACCGGCACCCAGAAACCAGAAAAATGCAATTCCAGCAGCAAGGTACAAACAGCTCAAACTTTAACTCAATCCATTCAATCTCTATGCAATCATGAGGAAAGTTTCCCCAATGTGTCTCCAACACATCCCTAACCATGAAAGCATAACTCCACCAAAATCAAAGCTCGATGCTCCTCAAGACTTAACCAAAATTCCTCCAAATATGCAGGATTGTAGGCAAGCCAAGGATGCTCCTGCATCAGACACCCCAAGTTCAAAAAGATGTTCTAGTAACTGGAAGAACATCTTCTGGGATTCGGCACATAAATCCCAAACTGGTTCTTCACATACATGTCCTCCAAGTCTTCGACTTGCACACTCTTTCCTTTGTTTTTCTTCTTCTTCTTCTTCACATCCACCACATGTGTTCCATAGGTCTACTTTCCATGCTGATCTCCAACCTTCTCAGAATCTGCCAACTCAACTCAGCTGCCAATACTCAGGTTCCTCCTATCGAGCTCTTCATTCTGTAAAGGAATCAGGGAAAACTTCCAACTAGCTTTCTCAATAGTAAACACATTCCTAACACAATCATACACAGCCTTGCAATCATACTGCCAAGCTCTGCCAAGTAACACATGACAGTTGTTCATATCCACAATATCACACAACACTTGATCCTTATACTGCCCAATCTATAAATCAACAAGACGTTACTCCCTCACTTCCAAAGCATGCTCACCTTGCAACTAGCCAATCTGATAAAGATAAGGATGTCTCACTTTCTTCAAACCAAGTTTCTGAACCATCTCTTCAGCGACAAGGTTATCGGTACTACCACCATCCACAATCACTTTGCAGATTTTGCCACCAAACTTACAACAAGCCTTGAACAAACTAGTCCTCTGACAAGAATCCAATGTCCTCTCAGCAACCAGTACTTGCCGAGCCAGCAAACTCTCTCCTTGCTCAAGCTGACTGTCCTAGACTGCAACCTCATTCACAACAACAGTTGTCCTCCCAATCGGACATTCAAAAGATCTATGCCCTTCTTGACCACACTTGAAACAATTACCTCTAAACCCACCTCCACCTGTCCTTTTCTGTTCAACAGGTTTTGGTTCACCTTCTACTTTCGGTTTAGCGTGTGTTGAGCTATCCTACTTCTCCTTCCCTCGGGAACTACCTTGATTCCTCCTCTTTAGCTTCTCCTCTACTCTCAAAGCA
The DNA here is from genome assembly GCA_028749045.1 of Cupressus sempervirens. Classification (NCBI taxonomy): domain Eukaryota; kingdom Viridiplantae; phylum Streptophyta; class Pinopsida; order Cupressales; family Cupressaceae; genus Cupressus; species Cupressus sempervirens. The sequence goes on from CM053784.1 coordinate 440,361,794, forward strand.
TACTGATAAGCATCCTCAACTGAAGAGATATTCAGCATACCAACCTCATCCTGAATATTGAATCTCAAACCATTAATATACTGAGCTACCTTCTCTTTTGACAATTCTCTATGCCCAGACCGAATAGTCAACTTGTAGAACTCCTTGGTATAATCTTCACAGTCATATCCTTCTGTTTCAGATTCTGCAACTTCTTAAACAACTCAAGTTCATAATCAGCAGGAATGAACTTAACCTTCAACTTAGTCACCATCAACCTCCATCTAGTGATCTTCATTTCACCTTCCTCTTCTCTATCTCTTTGTAGTTCTTTCCACCAAAGAGCAGTATGTCCCTTCAGCTTAGTTTGTGCCAACCTTACTCTGAGTGGATTCTCAATATCCTCAAGCTCAAAGTAGTCTTCCAATTCACCAATCCAATCAATCAGGTCTACAGGATTCAAAGTACCCAAGAAATTAGAAACCTCCATCTTATGCTTCAGCTTCAACTGAGATCGAGGTCGAGCAAACTGACCAGCCCTAATTCCAATAGGTCTCTCCACACGATCAGTTATGTCCTCGCTACTCGATCCAGCAACTTTAAAGTCTTCGGCAACTTCTTCATAACTACCTCCAGTGCCTACATGCCTAGGTACACCACCTAAAGCACTTACAATTTCAGCAATCATGTCACTCTTCATCAATGCTATCTAAGATCTAAAACTGGCTTTAACCTCCTCCATCTCAGATCTGAAATCTGCTTTAACCTTCTCTAAGATCCATTCTTCTACAGCATCACTAAGATCATCAACTGCCCTAGGGTCCAATCTTCTTGGAGGCATCTTCCAAAAATTTTGCAAACCTTAAGCAACAAATCCGCCAATCTAGAAGATCAATCAGCCACAAGATCAACCTTCTTTGCAAATCCTAGTGTAAACTGCCTCAACTTCAGCGATCTGTCAACACAATCAAGAACAACTTTCGCTCTATTACCACCTGATACAACGCAGGGCAGGAGAATCCCCAAAGGAGATGTCCTAGCCCTTAGACTATATAACCACACAGCAGAAACACAATAACAATGCAAGATCTGATACCAAATTAAAATAATTTGTTCATAAAATATAACTGATTACATGTAATATACCTTGTTGTAAGGCCTTCCAGGTTAGGGCCAAATACAAACAACAATTACAAAATCAGTTCAGCAAGATCCAACATACAAAACCAATCTCAACTAGTCCAGATACACAATTGGATAAGAATCCACACTTGTACCCTCAAGTCCACCAAGAGATCCTCTAGTTCCTAAGCAGCAGCTCTAGCTCTTCAAATTCGCATCTATCCTTCATTCCATCCCAACTCAATGACTAAAAGACTCCACAAAACCACTACTTATACCAATCTAAGCCACAAATCGGCCTAACAATTACAAATTAAATAAAACTTAACATTAAATACTTGAAGAGCCACAAGTCAGCCTAGAACAGCAATTAAATGTCCAGAAATCAATATCCGAGCAAAATCACGATATCTCCTAGCTCCGATTGAATTAGAACTCGTGCTTCGAACCAAAGATAGAACATTAGGTCCTCTACAACCCCTTAAATGCGCAAATGCTGATTCACCAAGGATAAGTGCACATCCATCCCAAAAGTCAAGCACAAAAAACTGTTAGAAATCGACACTCCGAGAGAATTGCCATATCTCCCAACTTATGAGGAATTAGAACTTGCGCCTTTAACCAAAGATAGTACTCTAGGCCCTCTTCAATCCCTGAAAAGCGCATCCTCTCATTCATTGCGCCAAATTAGTTATACGGTCTGCAACAGACACCCAGAAACTAGAAAAATACAGTTCCAGCAGCACGGTAGAAACAGCTCAAACTTCAACTCAATCCATCCAATCTCTATGCAATCATGAGGAAAGGTTCCCCAGTGTGTCTCCAACACATCCCTAACCATGAAAGCATAACTCCACCAAAATCCAAGCTCGATGCTCCTCAACACTTAACCAAAATTCCTCCAAACATACAGGATTGCAGGCAAGCCTAGGATGCTCCTCCATCAAACATGGTGTTTTTGACACATCTCTATAAATCATTTAAGATACCTACGCTCTACCACAGACCAAGATGCAAGTAAATGGGATCATTTGCAAATGCCTCTCAAAGAACCCCCTCACAGAAATAAGGTATCTATTAAACATACAAATGAGAGGAGATTAAAAAAGTGCAATATGAAGGTAATCGAAAAGGTCGTAATGGAAAGAACACACCCACAACGATAAATTGATGGAGTGTTCTCTAACAAGTAATGTCCTCGTCCCTAGGAGGAAATCTGAAATTTGGTGATTTGTCTGTCAACTCTAATGTGAAACCCTGGTTCACCTCAACCATTATGTACTAATGTTTTATAATGTATTTGTTGAATACCTTATCAACATTATCATATTATGATTTGAAATTTTGTATATTATTTAAATTTCCCTGATTCTTGAGATTCATGGGGATGTGCCCCCAGCCCTCAGACACCCACCCCTATCCTCAAGGGCATTTCAGGTATATAGAGGACAGCAAGGGGCATCCTGCCAAAATATCTTCATATCTGTGAAGCATTTCTGAAGAATATTGCACAAATAGGAAGTTCTATGAGAACATTTGATCATCCCACGAACAGCAAAACATCATTAACAGCAAGAAAAAAAAATTAATGTTTAAAAAAAAACATCATTCAATAGAAGACTTGATTATCTCAAAACAGTAGTGACAGAAGAACAGTTGTATAACAGCTATATCTATATCACGATACAGATTCATAGCCAATGATATGAATTATATTATTATAGTATATTTGCTACATAACAATTAACACCACCAGCACTAATTTGAATTTGTGATTTCATAGTTAAAAATTTAAACTCTTCTAAAGCATTGACATTTTCAATAGCATAGAGTCAATTATAATTGTCAGTAGCAATAGGCATCAAAGGTGCATTGACCTTGGTTTGGTACAGCATGATATTGTGAGATAAGTTCAGAGAAACTAGTTTTTTGAAAATGTGATTGTTCAGATATCATCATTTTAACAGTGTCATGTTATATTGCTGCTGTTATAATGCTGTCCATTTCCTTGTAATAATATCTCTCTCACCCTCTCTCTCTTTCTACATGCACACACATCCCCTGCCATTCCCAAAAAAGACTTGATTATCTCAAAACAGTAGTGACAGAAGAACAGTTGTATAACAGCTATATCTATATCATGATTCAGATTCATAGCCAATGATATGAATTATAGTATATATGCTACATAACAATCAACAACACCAGCACTAATTTGAATTTGTGATTTCATAGTTAATAATTCGACTCTTCTAAAACATCGACATTTTCCATAGCATAGAGTCAATTATAATTGTCAGTAGCAAAAGGCATCAAAGGTGCATTGACCTTGGTTTGGTACAGCATGATATTGTGAGATAAGTTCAGAGACACAAGTGTTTGAAAATGTGATTGTTCAGATATCATCATTTTAACAGTGTCGTGTTATATTGCTGCTGTTATAGTGCTGTCCATTTCCTTGTAGTAATCTCTCTCACCCTCTCTCTCTTCCTACACGCACATCCCCTGCCATTCCCAAAAAATGGCCTTTTGACTGACATTCCTATCCCCAAAACACCCTGGAACATAGCTATTTCTTAAAAGCCATCCCACTAGAAATGCCATAAAAAAATCTGCCCCTTAAATGTGTTCATGTACCTTGCCATCCCCATGCCGGAAACTTGGTGGAACATACATACATACATGTCAGTCACGTTCTCCACTGTCCTCAACCCCTCCCCCACCATCCTCAAATCACATATTATGCTCTGCCAGCCACCCTCCCCTGCCATCCCCAAATTAAAGTCCTTCATCCCCAAATCCTTGAAACATATCCCCCACATCCCCAAGTTTGAGAACTTCATGGAACCACTGTATACTAATGATATAGTAATGAATATTTTAAATAAAACGTTAAAACTAATAATAGTTTTCAAAAATCGTGTATGTATTAATTTGACCTCTATACAATTAACAATGGAGATAAAAAAGTCAACAATGTCAATTAACGATCCATGCTTAATACAGCAATAAAAATAAAGAGGACAAACAACAGAAAATGCTAAATTCTCACAGTTACTATACTCTCAATAACGATAAACACAACTTAAAAATAGCCCATCAGGCCATGGATTATTTCAAAAGTAGTGCAACCGCCAAGGCAGCGGCATGATTTCCTGTTTCAATGGAAGCCAAAATTGGAATACAATTAAGTTTTCTATAGTTCTAGGATGAACATTATTGGAAAAAACTTCTTTAAAAGAGTCATTCTAAGATTGATAGCAAAGGAGAGTGAGAATTTTAACCAATTTAATGGACCATTTTTTAAAATATGCGAATGAAAGATGAAAATCTTACGGTGCCATCCACCTATATGTCCCCGTCTCTGGTGTCATCCCTTCAGACTGTACCTCAATCCTAGCCACGCCAAAATCTGCAATCTTAATACTTTTGTCTGCAGCTATCAACAGGTTATCTGACTTAAGATCCCTGTGAATATATAGCAGACTGTGCAGGTGCTCCATCCCCCTTGCCACATCTAGTGCTTTCTTTACTGTATCCCTAAGCGCTACAGGCCCATTATTCTTCTTTGCCAAAGCCTGCCTCAATGATCCCCCTTTTGCATACTCTGTTACAATACACCATACCAAAGGCTTCCTACAGGCCCCAATAAACCTCACCACATTCTGGTGGCGCAGTGTTGCCAGCATCATCACCTCCTGCCGAAACTGCTGCTCCATGATCTGCAGAAATTGTTTGCACCCATTGACTACATATTAAAAGGCAGATGACAACATTAATATAAATATTAGGCCCACATTAATGTTAGTAATAAATTGCAATCGTGTTCAATGGGATAAGCTGAAGGGCCATGTCAATCCAGCTATTGGGACACACTAATGGTCATCCCTAGAGGCACCAGTCACCCAACATTCACAACGCATGGTGTACACATGCTGGATGGCCACTGCCAATCCATCTCCCATCTCCCAACCTGTACCTATCAAAAATTACTATGAATGACGATCGGCACCTCTTGATGGCTCGAAAAAATCTCCTGGGCTCAAGGGATAAAAGCAAATGGGCTTTCAAGGTGGAGATCGAAATCAGATAAAAACAAATGGATTTATATTGGACATCAAAGTTTAAAATCGGGAGTAAATAATGTAGCAAAAAATCAGGTGAAGCACAGGAAATAGGTTTTCAAGGTGGAGATCAAAGTTCCAAACGAGGGATAAATGGGTATGAATTGCCGAGCTCAATGATATAAGCAGATTACTTTCCGAGGTGGGCAGTAGAGTTCCAAACCAGAAATAAATGGTTTAGTGATAAATTAAGTGAACTCCGGCAAATAGGCTTTCAAGATGGAGACCCAAGTTGCTCAACTAATAAAAGCAAATGGATTTTCGAGGTGGAAATCCAAGTTCAAAACCATGAATGAATAATGTTTATGCGGTGCCGAGCTCAAGTGATAAAAGCAAATGGTTTTCAAGGTGGACGTCAACAATGCAGTGCTAAATTAGGTGCACTCCAGCGAATGGGGCTTTCAATGTGGAGACCATAGTTCAAAACCACGGATAAATGGATATAAAATGCCGAGATCAAAAGATAAAACCAAATGGGTTTTCGGGGTGGACATGAAGGTTCAAAACAAGGAAGAAATATAGTGTGATACTATATTAGGTGAATTCCGGCAGAGGATAACGGGGAATTTGACGGATAGCGAGTGCCCAAATCCATCTCCCATCTCCCAAACGGTCACTGTCAACGATTATGGCACCGATCACCCAGCGATGACCACTGGTACATCGTGATAGCTGGAAATGCATTGCCAGGCTCAAAGTGATGCAAGCCAATGGGTTTCCGAATTGGAGGTCAAAGTTCAGAACTGAGCGAAATGATAAAGTACTGAATCAGGTGAACTCCAGCAAGTGTAAAAGAGTGAATTCGATGGAACAGATAGTGGCAATTAAGCCAAAATGCTACCCACAAAGAGGGGAATTTGGCAACTAAAACAGCATCCAGCCCGTTCAACTCTCTAGGAAAGAAAAGTACGCATTGGGATTGAAAATTACAGAAACTGAGGAAGAATTAATAGAACCTGAGCCTTCTCATCGTCATTCTGTGGACGCTCAAGAATCTTAACGGCAACATCCTCGCCCTTGTAGGTGGCCTTGAAGAGCTTGCCGAAGGCGCCCTGAGCGAAAGCGGGTCCCATGTTAAGGCTCCGCAAATCGATGGTCCAATCAATGTATTCTTTAAGCCCTTCCGTAGGATAGCGATCGTCCATTAGGGCCTGAACTAGGGCATCGTCTCCCAAACCAGTATGAACTACACCAGGATGAACCACACTTCCGGCCGTCAGCCCCCTGCGAGTTCGATCGCGGGTACGTTGAATGAGTGAGGCCATGATAGAGTTAGAGCCCACGCTGCTGTGGCTCGACACAGACACGTAACCCCCGCCATAGCAAGAAGAATTTTGCAGACTATCTACCGACATTTCACCCAGACGCTGGTACTGCCCCTCTGTCACCTGTATCGCCATCATTTTGACGCCCTCTACCATTCTTGCCGTCCTTCAATTCCTTTCTCCTGCGCCTATTTGGTGCTTCTCCCTTCCATTATGTTTCCGCTCTAGCTTGGAATAAATTTGGTTGCTTCCAAATGAATCCAAATGAACCTCATCGTAATTCATGGCGCATAAAATAGAGGCGTCTTGCTACTTGATACCGACAGAGCTTTTTGACGACCGTGGATTTGTCCTTCCCTGCCTACGTATCTCGTTCTTTTGCTCGTGTGGAAACGCGTGATGGATTGATAGACTCGATACCTAAAAAGATTGAGAGGACATTGATAAAAGGTTTTGCGTGTTCTGCGGAAGGCATCATGGTGAAAGTGCACGCCATTTACTTTGTTTCCAAATGCGACATTGTTTTGGAGCTCTCGTTAATTTGTTGGAGTATTGCTAGTAGGGGATTAAATGTATGTTTTTAATGGCGTTTAGGAGATAGGGGAAGTGGGAATAAATGAAGGATTTTTTATGATGTTCCTTACAGTAATAAATGAAGGATTTTTATGATGTTCATTATAGTAATAAATGAAGGATTTTTTTATATGATGTTTATTAGATTTAATGGTTCAAATGATATAGACTTGCAATGATTAAAAAAAAAAAAAATTTATAGAAACTTATTATTAGTCCTTGTCGTTAAGGCAGCAGACTATCTCATTAAAAAATTAGGCAAGTGCCATGTGTAGATGGCCAACATGCTCCACATAATGTTATATTTTTAAGGGTGTCCACATGTCCCTCTACAGCATTGTCACATGTCATAGCAAGGAAAATGTGGATTGTGGATGTCCCTCTAGTGTTTGCTTGCATGTTTTGAGGTGGATGTCAATGAAAAAATTTATTGCATAGATCTCCATGCCAATTGTATCTTAAAATGCAAGAGCCTTTTGAAATAATTTCCATAGAGTGCTGAAAGTTTTTTTAACCTCTGGCCTCTGCATTTTAGATTGATAGTTTCCATGAGAGATGGCTATATATTGAACAAACATTATAGGTCTACTCTCAAAATTTAAACCTTCGTTCTCTACTAGACATAAGAGGTGCTAACATCTATTTGCTTTCTTAGTAGTCTTGGTAGTTTAGTGTGCAAGATCATCATCTAATGTGACCTTATCTTTTGTTATTCCCAACCCCACATGCATCAGACTAAGATGTCTATATTTTTCCTCATATTACCATCGCATGTTTTCCACTTACTCTGCAAAACTGTTATGGTGCCCACATGTATATAAAACAAATGTGGATATTCATACTCTTATTCTTAGAATCAATTTAACCACCTGTTGGTTCATATAAATTTTATAAAACATAGTTGTTATTACTACTATTATTTTCAAAATTAGTTTATCCATCTGTTGATTTGTGTTCAGAGAACAATAAATAGATATAACTAATATTTTATAAAATATAGTTTTTATTGCTACTATTATTTCCAAAATTAGTTTACCCATCTGTCGATTTTTGTTCAGAGAACAATAAATAGATATGACTAATCAATGTTTGGTGTGCTCTCTTTAAATTCGTGACAGATAATTACATAGTATTTGTAATGCAATGTACATTTATTTTAGTCCACTTCTTTATATCCATAGTAGTGTAAGAATTTTTCTGTGTGGAGTTTAATATATATACATATGAGTACAAAATTTCCAGTTGTGTGTGGGGTTAAATTTTTTCAGTGATATTATTTTTAATATGTGGAGCTAAATTTAAAGGACATGTTGTTTGGTAGCTTGTCATTCTGTTTCTTTTTGTCTTCTTAAGTTTAACTATAAATCCCAACAGTCCAATTTGTGATGTCTTTAATCATTTATTTTTAAAATGCACTTCTAATGTTTTGTAGATTATCTGTCTCTAAACTCTCACCATTGTCAAGTTTTTTCATAGTTTTATAATCACTCGTTTTTGATACAAATAATCAAACTAATCTAAATTTAGTGCAAGCTTTCAAGTTATCCAAAGTTAGTCGTCATATTAGATTGAAAATTCCTTTTAATTATATAATTTTTCCAGTTGAATGTTATACTTTTAACTAGCTAGCGTAGATTTATGTCTTATTTGTTTTTTACATTATTACATTATGATGTGGACATTTTCTATGCATTGTATATCATCATATTGTGTGGGCATCCCTTACACATTATATTCACAATCATTTGAGTTGTAGATTTCAATACTCCAAACTACTCAACAACCAAACCCTATATTCTCTTTGCTCTTTTTTATTTCCTATTATTTGTCTCTTCCTTCAAAAAACATTTCGTTAGCAACATCCATTCACAATTATCCATTAATTTATCCACTCATAATTATCCATCAATTTTCAATACCTCAACCAATTATAGAATTATAAAATAGGTACACACAATAAATTTTACCTCATTTTCATTGTGCTCATACTAAAATATTAACTAGTGTTTCTTTATATAGAGTTCTTTGATGATTTGGAGAAACAACTAATCTTATTGGGCATAACTCTTGAATATTTAATTTTGTAGGAATTTCTACAAGATTAATAATAAAATAATATTATTATTTATGTAGTGCCTTATCTTTTAATCTCTAGCTGCAAGTCTCTATAGTATATTGACTTTGCATCTAAGGGGGAAATCAATAGCTTAACCTAAGTTTCTATGCCAAATTTTAGTTTGGTGTTTCTAATGTCTCATTTGTGACACAATGTGGATAAACGACTTTGCATTTAAGGGGGAAATCAATAGCTCAGCCTAATTTTCTACCCCAAATTTTAGTTTAGTATTTCTAATATCTCATTTGTGACACATAGCAGATAAATATATTGAAAACTATGATAAAAATGTTGGTAAATTGTTCAAAATACTTGAAACATTTTAACTTTCATTAGCATAACAATTTCAAATGTCGATCCCAAATAACTTATTCAACAATTCAAAGATTTCTTTTCTTTTCTTTTAAATCTATTTTGATGTGCCTATCTCTTCTATAAAAATAAATATTAGAATTCTCATAAACTTGGCCAAAATGGCTCTTCTTATAATCCAATTATTCTATTTATTTAAATTGAATGCCAACTCAAAAATATGTTCTTCCAATCCAACTAGCCTATTTCTTAATCTATATTTAGATAGGCTTACATTGGAAGTTATATGCAATGAGTTGATCTGTTAGAGTGGTTCATAATTATTCAAACTTCTCGATGAAATCTTCAAAGGAGGAAAAGGATTGTTTGGGATGGCTCAATATTTTAGAAGCTCCACTCCAAATAAAGGGTGATTTCACTCAATAAATGGTACCATTGGATTAGCATTTTCTCACAATAGTTTTCTACAGATCATATGGAAAAGGAAAATTCATTTGCATAATGTTAACAATGGTATATTGATTCTTGCCTTGGATTAGCATTTTCCCACAATAGTTTTCTACAAATCATATAGGAAAGGTAATGAAATTTGAAAAGGCAATGAAATTTGTTTGCATAATGTTAATAATAGTATATTGAACCCTGCCTCATAAGTGATTTGGAATGTATTGATGTTCTTGTTGTGCTGTGAGATACAAATTTTTTATCTAGGAGTGGGACTTTGTCGTTAACCCATTATATTTACTCTAATGGATTTTTTTCTCTTAATCTCTCATCTCCACATGAAAACATTTATATCATTTTTACTTTCATAATTTAAATGCTATGTTCTATATTGTGTGATTAATAATTGTATTGTGAAAATTATGATGTATTTATTTATAGCAATTCTCTGGAATTAGTCTAATGCAATAAATTTTTGTATAATTACATTGTAGAAATTTTCATATTAGATAATTTGTTATTGTATAAATTGTAAGTTAGAAGGAAACCAAATGTTAATAGTTATGAATGTATAACATCTTATGTTTATACCTTTTATCATAAAAACACACAAATTTAAACTTTTGGCTCTACTAAATTATAATATCCTCATAAGTAGAAAGGAGATTATCACTTCTTTGCATATAGTATCCTATTTCTTAGATTGTTGTATTTAATGAGTTTATAAATTCAAAGAGAGAATTTGTTTGAAAGTAAAAAAATAAAGTAATTTGTGAGCAATTTGATTGGGAGATATAATGAGAGATCAAGACATTTTTACAAGGTGATAAAGTAATTATTATCATCATTTACATAAAATTACATCAATTTATACATTAATTAATAATAAATTATTATTATTATTATTTTTTATCAATAAACGGCTAAAGCCTTGATTATATTAATTTAAGATAAATAGCATACAACAAAGTACCTCTATTCAAATGGGCATTGGTAGGAAAAAACGAAGAAGAAAACCTCCAATCTAGCCTAGGACCATGGTCCTTTATTATTACAACATGAAAGGGGCATACCTCAGTAGAATTATTACACATCTGTTATCGTTACAATATAATGGACATATTTCCATAAATTCACTTGATATATTGCCTCTTATTCCATATGAAAACATGTTGCCTAAGGACCATACCAACCAATACTATATGTTCCATCCATCGCTGAGAGTTAAGATCACTGATTCCTTACTAACTTGATCATCAGAATGGTTAGCAGTAACATATTCATTAGCTTCCTGATTAGATAAACAATTAGATAACTTGGGAGGGATAAAAAATAGACCGGTTCTACTTTATCCATCCATAAATACTCAAAACCATCCCCCTCATTCATTGTTAAAAGCTTTGCCATACCCCACTTAATAAAATTCATAAAGCATATTGTCAATATAAATTAGTATTGACCAATATGGGAAATTAATTCCTTGTATGACTAAGTCAATACATTAAAACCATTATTAAATTTAAAACTAGCTAAAACCTTTCATAGAAAACTGAGATGTTCCTAAATTATCATCTTAATGCATAGAGCTCTACTGCCATCCAAAGACAAAAATAAACAACCAGCTATACTCTTGAAGAACGCCATATGCTAATTACATCCTCCAAAGTTACCAAAAAGACCAAATTTAAGCATAAAGTCAAATCAACAGACAAGTGTTCCAAAAGGCCAGACAGAGCATGCTGAAATCAATATTAGTAACAAGAGAACAAAATAATACTTGAATAGATAATCTATGAGAATTTACATTAACGAGATCAGTCAGAGAATTACCCATTCATGCTAAGAGAATTACTAGACTTGATACTATGTATTCATGAAGATCAATCAGTCTACATAAATGAAACAAAGACTACCACATAGCAAACTAATCAAGAATAGAGTTCCTTGCTGAAACTGACCATGATTGTTAAGAAATTTTGAATCAAATAATTTAACTACTCTTCTATGATACCGAATGATACTCTTAAGTTTTCATTACAATTCCAATCAGTCATAACTAAGCATCTTCCCATACTGTAATAAGAAAGAAACAAGTCGAATGAAAACCATTAAATTAGCTATAAAGAGATGAGAAAACCATGCAGCATATCAATTAACTCGAGAGTGCCACAACTACTATTAATATCCACTTATATATTAAGAATAGAGTTATTTACATATTTGCAAATACTTCTATATGGCATAAGGCCACTACTCTGACCCTCGTATTGTTACATTATGAAGAACATACTATAGAGCCATGCTACTAAAACAAAATCCCTAAAGAGACAGGTAGATAACTGATAGAAACTATATGAGCTACTGACCATATGATACTAAAAGCTATAAGACCAAGATTACTAACAAACATCACAAGATGCCAACAAAATTCCCTGCCATAGAGGCATCATTAGGCCAATATTCAATCAGTAACACAAATCAAAGCAGGCAGATGCACCCACCAAAAACCAAAGCTATCTTATTATAAACCAAGCGCACCTTATTTCTTTCAAAACACCATTATGACTTCTGTAATATAATTAGGGTTTTTTGACTTAAAACAAGGGGGAGGGAATTCAAAGGTGAACTTCTCCCTATTGGACTTCTCGATATTGGGTGTACAAAATTCCAATGCCTCCAAGTTACCAAATCTAACCCTCAGATGGATGTATGCATTAAACAAACCAAGATAGTTGTTGAGCCAATCAATTCCATTATCCATCCTATTTTTTCTCTGTCTAAGAAGGAATTGAAAACAAGATTCCATTTTTGGCCATACCTCATTGAAGGCAACTGGGTCCCTTATTACCAATGTAGGCTGTCTTGATATATTTTGCCATGACAAGGCTCCTTGGTGGGTAGTTCATGTACATTTCAGGAAGGGGCACTCTTAACATCTCATCCAAGCTCATGACCACTTCTATCAAGCCATAACACCAAATGGGATCAAAGATATTCAAACACAGTTTCGCCATGTCCCATTTGTTTATCTGGCTCTCGCCATACACCCAATGAAGGTACCTATGATGTTGTTGTTCATCCTCCAAGTGAAGTCATATTTGAAGAAACCCTCTCCTATTGCCCTATTGACTGTAATATGCATCATTCTGTCAACTTGCCTCAACACCCTGTTCCATCTTTCTAGTTTAATATTGCCTCAGAAGGTCATGGTGCAGACCTCTGAAGTATGGAAAACACATATGAATGTATCCATCTCACAAAGACTACATGCATAGTGACAAGGACATGGCAAGACCTAAACAAAAGGAACAAAACAAAATATCATTGAAGGCTCTAGAAACACCTCGATACTTCCTCTAATATCTTAGTGGCTTGACGTCACTTTAATGTAATCATGTTGTGGACAACCCTTCAAAAGGAACCATAACAAAAGGAGTAATAAAGCGACCACACTAGTACTACTAATGATGAAGAACCAGACTGAAAAACAAGCATAATATGCACTACAAAGTTGGGATTGAATTAAAGGATCCCATAGTGTATGTTAAGAAGATATATCTAAGGGATAAAAAACTTAAACCTATACTCGCTAGCCTAACGGATATACCATCAATGGTGACTTAATATACTCAATATTATATGCTGCTCTTCCCTTTGCTACATTTATTCTTGGATAGAGGCTTTACCATTTACTATCCTTTATGAAAACTACATCATATTTAAAAGGACCACACCTTATGAAAAGGAAACTAAAAATTAAAAAAAACTATGATTGGAACTGTTTATAACATATCTTTGATAACCAAGGAGTTTACACCATTAACTCCCTCATTTGCTAAATAATCTGCCTTCTGATTACCTTCTTAGTAAATGTGACATATCCGAATTTTTGCAAAGTGATCTAGGAGCCCAAGAATGTCTTCTAGCTTATAATTAAGGACTTAGTTGGGGGTTGTTCATTTCCTTATCACATTCAAGACAATTTACGAGTCATCTTCAATGATGATATTTGATAATCCTAACTTTTGACATAGCTGCAGACCTTTTTCTAGTGCTTCGAGCTTTGTCAGGCTGTTGCAAGTAGGATGAGTAGACATGGCTTTTTTAGCAATCCATTAACCTATATCATCATTAATGATACAACCAATAGCTATTGTTCCTAGGTTGCCTCTAGCTACTCCATCAAAATTAAGTTTTGCCCATCCCTTTGGAGGGGGAGACCATTTACATGTTTCCCTTGCCTCCTTACTTTTCTTAAAATAGACAAGTGGAGGATTAATCAAGTTTGGTCATATCTTTTTCATATGACCATCCCAAATAAAAAAGGAGCCTTCTTCTTTTCTGGAATTCCTGAGATGGGAGTTAGTTATTTCAACTATGCTAGCTTCTATTTTTAATACTAACTCTTTTGACTTTAACTCTGAATCACAAAAAATTCTTCTATTCCTTTATTTTCAAACTTCCCACACTAGAATAGAAGGAAAAATGTTCCAAAGTTTACTGTAAATGCCCTTACATAGGTTGGTGGGCCATCCTTTGAGGAGATCAATAAATGATTTTGGCAATGGAGAAGACCAACCTAACATATGTCTAAGCCAGTCCCAACATGCTTGGGAAAATGGACAATTGTATAATAAATGATTAGAGTTCTCATTATTTTGCTTACATAAAACACACCTGGAAGGGCCTTCAAAGCCTAATTTACAGAATCTATCTACCCTCAGAATCATGTTTTGAAATGCCAGTCGTAAGAAAAATCCTGCCTTTAGCAGACAAGCGAGGTCCTAACAGAGTTTAAGTGGAATTTCCACTTCATCCCATCTTTGTGAGTGTATCAATGCTTTATATCAATTTTTTACACTATACTTGACATCATTCAATGCCGCCCAAAATGAGCTTGTCATTTCTCTTAAGCTGCTTAACTTTCCTATCTTGTGTTATCGCTTTGTATGTCTTTACTACAACTGGGTCCAACTCTATACCCCCAGATGTTTCCATATCCATCTAGAAGTTTCTTCTGTAATGATCTTTTTCTTGTAGTTACTAACTTTACTACCCCACAGATTGACTAATTTTTCTTTGAGTTCCACGGGGATGTGACTATTGTCTATCAGAGGATGCCCATCCCAAGAGTCCTCCTAGAATAGGGCATCATCGCCCTTACCAACATCCCAAGTTAGATATTTGCTGATGAGATGACGACACTTAATTATAAAGTTCCAGCTCTCTGACCCTTTAAGAAGGGTCTTCATTCTAAAAATTGATAGAGGATCATTTGCATTAAGATACTTATTATTCATGATCTTTGCCCACTTATGTTCTCTTTCCTCAAAAAGGTGCCAAATTAATTTAGCTCCTAATGCTTCATTTTGCCATTGTAAATTCTTAATTCCTAACCCTCCCATATCATTAGGTTTGCATGTATTTTTTTCGTTTTATGAGAGCCAGTTTTTTGTGTTCCTCGCAATCGTTCCAAAGGTAATTTTTGAGTTTTGCCAAAAAGGTGCTTGGATAATGGTAAACAAGAAAGAAGGTAATCGGAATGGCTGAAAAAACAAAGCTTATCTTAATGCTCTTACCAGCTTTTGAGAGCCATTTGTCTTTTCAACTACAATCCTAGCATCTAGTTTCTCCAAAGTACTATCCCATACCTTATTGGACTTCACACCTTTCTCTAACTCAATGCCCAAGTACTTGCATGGAAACAAACCTTTTGTGTATCCCATGATATGGCAGATCTGATTTTCTATCTTTGGATCCGTATTCAAAAAATAAATCTCAGATTTCAAATCATTAACTTTATGTCTGGATGCTTTCATGTATATCTCTATGATGGATTTTAAAACAATCACCTCTTTTATTGACCTTTTGCTTGGTAGAGTCATATCATCTACGTATTGTTGATGAGTAATATTAGGAACATTCCTTGTGATAGTAATGCCTTTAATCTTCTAATTATTATAAGCCTCAGTGAGTGCTCTTCCAGAGGCTTCAGCCATAATTATATAAAGGGTAGGAGATAGAGGGTCTCCTTGTCTAATACCTCTAGAAGTTTCAAAAAAACCTTCGGGGGTCCCATTAATAAGCACTAAAATTTTAGTAGATGATATGCATTTAAAAATAAGGTTGATCCATCGATGAGAAAAATTGAAAGCTTCTAGGGTCTTACAAAGGAATCGCCAATCAACCATATCATAGGCTTTTTTAATGTCAAACTTCATGAACATGCATGCCTCTTTATTCTTGATGGCAAAATGAATTGTTTCTTGGATAGTGAGAATGCCATCAATAATGGATCTACCTAAAACAAAGCATGTTTGTTCCTCATATATAATTTTTGGAACGATGCTCTTTAATCTATTTGCTAATATCTGGGAAAAAATTTTGTAAATAGTGTTACATAGCGCAATAGGTTTGAAATCTCCTAGACTCTCAAGCTCCACCTTTTTGGGGATCAGAGTGAGAAAGGAATAGTTGATTTCTGATAATAGAGCTCCACCATTCCTTGATGCTTCAATGGCTTTCTAGAGATCTAGACCAATGATATCCCAACATTTCTAGAAAAAGAAGGCCTGAAAATTGTTTGGACCTGGTGATTTATCAAGGTTCATATTAAATACCACTGATCTAAGTTCTTCCAATGTAATAGGTTTATTTAGGGCTTTATTATCTTCAGCTGTGACAATTTTGGGGATAACTTTGAGCAGATTGGATTGAGCTTCTCTGTTTGACCCCTCAAAATTGTTTAATATTTATGGAAATGATCCACAAAGGTTTCCGCAATTTCGTTTGGTTTTTTAGTAGAGATACCTAGATGGTTTTTAATGCTGGATATTTTACTCTTAGCTCTGTTATAGAGGGTAGAGTTGTGGAAGAATTTTGTGTTCTGATCCCCCTCATCTAGCCATCTCTCTTGTTATTTTTGTCTCTAGAAAATTTCCTCTTTGGATAATATATCCTCTTGTTTGGTGAGTAATTTTTTTTCTAATAAATAGCTATCATTATTCATACCTTTCTTAATTACTTCTAAATTTAATTCCTTTAATCTTTCTTCAATGCCAATTTTTTTCTTTAAATTTTTTATTAAAGTGTTATTTATTCCATTTGAGAATCTTCTCCTTAAGCATCTTCATTTTGGAAACAAAAATAAACATCTTAGATCCTTCAAAATTACCTTGCAACCACCATTCTTTAATATTTCCTAGAAAGCTAGGATCTAAAAACCACATTTTTTTTCACATTTAAATGGGTTCCTAGCAGGTTTATGGGGCTCAAAGAATTCAAATCTAACTGGGAAATGGTCTAACCCAACAATCAGCAGAATAGAAGATTGGATGTTCAAATAATTTACATCCAAATCTCCTTTAATGAAGAACCTATCTAATTTCTCAACAATATAAGCAAAATCCTTCCAATTGTTATTCCATATGAAATTCCCATTGATGAGTGGAATATCAATCAAGTTATGAAAGTCACACCGTTTTTAAAATTCTTTAGATGATTGTGAGCTCTATTCAATTCCACCTATTTTTCAATCTAAGTTTAGGATAGTATTGAAATTTCCACCTAATAAGAGTAGACTATTCTTATATTCATCCATAAATATGTTGATTTCTTCCCAAACTAATTTTTTCTCTAGATTACTTATTAGACCATAAACATTAACTAGAATAAACTTGAGATTGGATTTCAAACTTTGGACTATACCACTAATGTAGTTATTATTTATGTTTAAAATCCTAGGATTCCAAATGAATCCTAAACCCCTTGACACCCCTATAGACTCTTGAAGAGTGATACTCCAATTACCTAACGTCTTACCTAATATGGTTCCTTCTAACTTGTTTAATTTTGTTTCCTATAATAAAATATTTTTAGATTCGAATAATTTTAGGTTTTGTTTTAGTAGTTTTTTCCTACTAGGGGCATTTAAACCCCTATCATTCCATGTTGTGATCTTCATGAGTCCTTAGGAAGGCACTTCCCCCTTCCCGTTGTTAAATATCTTATCTATCTTTTGTTGTTCTTTGTTCTAACCATCCACTTCTCTGAGTTCTTTCAAAGATTTTCTTCCTCTTTTAGCTTTCAATTTGCCACACTTAGGTGAATTTAAACCTTCCCAGTTCATTTGAATCCCAAGCTACTCCATATTCTTTTGCACATTTTGAGAAACATCCAACCTACTATCAACTTTCCTTTCCATATCTTCACTTTCCAGTTCTCTTAAAATTTGATTTATAATGCTTGACTAATTTTTTAAATTATCCCCTTTTGAATCTAATAAGTCCTCTGCTATCCTTCCCCATATCATCCTCATTTTGCTCTATATGTGTTCCATTTTTAGATAATTGTGAGCCTTTTGTGTCTTTATCCTCCTTTTCAATGTTCATCATATCTGTTTTTAAATCTTCATATGTATAGTTATCTCCTCCTAATTTAAGTACTCTTTGAATGAGATTTTCTTTTTGTGCATTAGTGATGTTGTCTATATTTTCAAAACTGAAGACTTGGATTAATTCCTCAGTTAATGCATCTAGATTGTCTTCTTCTATCTTGGTCATGCTCAGGCTCTCCAAATCTTCTTCCCCTTCCAAATTCCTATGTAGAATGAAATTCTTGTGTAGGAGGTTTTCCTACTCTGTCTATTTCACTATTCTTATCCTTTTGACTACTGACCAAAGAGAAGGGTGAACTAATGAATGTTGACGGTGTCTGCCAAAATTTGGATAGACTAATAGTTGTCTCTTTATTGGGAGTATAAGATGTTTCTTCTGAATCTTCCCCTTCCCGTTGTTAAATGTCTTATCTATCTTTTGTTGTTCTTTGTTCTAACCATCCACTTCTCTAAGTTCTTTCAAAGATTTTCTTCCTCTATTAGCTTTCAATTTGCCAAACTTAGGTGAATTTAAACCTTCCTAATTCATCTGAATCCCAAGCTACTCCATATTCTTTTGCACATTTTGAGAAACATCCAACCTGCTATCAACTTTGCTTTTGATATCTTCACTTTCCAGTTCTCTTAAAATTTGATTTATAATGCTTGACTAATTTATTCCATCCTGAATCTGAGAGTCCTCTACTATCCTTCCCCATATCATCCTCGTTTTTCTCTATATGTGTTCCATGTTTAGATAATTGTGAACCTTTCTTGTCTTTATCCTCCTTTTCAATGTTCATCAGATCTCTTTTTAAATCTTCATATGTATAGTTATCTCCTCCTAATTTAAGTACTCTCTGAATGGGATTTTCTTTTTGCACATCGGTGATGTTGTCTATATTTTCAAAACTGAAGACTTGGATTAATTCCTCAGTTAATGCATCTAGATTGTCTTCTTCTGTCTTGGTCATGCTCAGGCTCTCCAAATCTTCTTCCCCTTCCAAATTCATATGTACAAACTCATGAAATTCTTGTGTAGGAGGTTTTCCTACTGTCTGGTTCACTATTGTTATCCTTTTGACTGTTGACCGGAGAGAATGGTGAACTAATGAATGTTGATTATGTCTGCCAAAATTTGGATAGACTAATAGTTGTCTCTTTATTGGGAGTATAAGATGTTTCTTCTTAATCCTTTGAAGGATGTATAGGAGATTTAATATCCTCATCTAGAGTTTTATCTACCCCTTTTCCTACTACTTCCCATTCAAATAAAAGAGAATTTTCAATATCTTCTAAACTATCCTCTTCATTACCGAGAAGCTTCTTAGTATGTTATTTTCTTGTAGTATCTAGAGCTTTACCTTTTGCACAAATGAATCTTGGATTTTTAGAGACAATGTATTCATTGTTACTCTTTCTTAAACCCTCTAATTGTGTATCAGAGATGCTTGATATATCCTTTCTGGTTTCTTTAGATTTTAGCTTTCCCTCAGGAGTCTGGACTTTTGTATCCATATTGATGTCTATGCCCTTATCTATATTTGTAACCCCAAAATTTCCTTTGTTGTTGATAGGTACTCTTTGTTTCTATTTTGCATTCCTCTAAATATCTATTGATTTGATTACTTGTCTGATTCCTGGATTTTCCCTTTGATTAGACTTTATGTCTAAAGTAGCGTTTGCTAAATCTTCTGATGGCAAATCTATCTTTCTACTCTTATATATCTGTTCTATGCAGATTGGTTCTTGGTGAATCTTGTTATCCAGATGAAAATATATTGGCTCTTTCCTTGTGGATATCTTCTGAAGTTTGTTGTTTCTCCTAACTTTTATCATAGGAAACTTGCTATTGAAATCTGAGGTAAGCTACATAGTCTTGAATATGATTTTCCTATTATCATCTAGTCTTATTATTTCTAAAATTTTGCCTTCGTAGTTATGAAAGTTTAGATTATAGGTAGCTCTGTTAGTAATCATTTTCTTTTGCATAGGAACCAAGTTATTAGTTTTTGTTTTGATAAGTAATTTCACGCTGTTACATACATGAAAAGAGGAGTCTATACCTATGACTTCACCCATAGATGAACCTAATTTCCTAAGAATCTCTATTTGTAATAATTCTAGAGGAAGAGATTGAATGATAAACCATGTTGGCAACATGATGTCTAACATTCCTTCCCTACAATCTGGTATCCATTCTAGAAATTTAATAGCAAATCTTTTGAAATAGCATTCATAAGCAAAAAGAAAATCTTTTTTGACATCTTCATTAGAGCAGTGTAAATAAAGTAATTTGTTTGAGTAATGAGAAATACTTACCTGATCCTCACAATATTCCTACAACCAGTCAGTGAGGCCAAGCACTTCATTCTTGGGACCATTCCAAAATGTGAATACTCCAACCTTTTGGCATTCTTTCCACCTATCTTCACTTTCCTGGTTGCTAATAATGATGAGGTTGTTATTGGGAGTTGGAGAAATAGGGACATCGGAGGACCTCAAGGGCTGCATTAGGCTAGGTGAATTGACACCCACGGTCCATCGATGAGGGGGGACATAAGATTCCTAAGGAGCACCTAGAGCTGGGAAGTTGTGGTGTCCTAACCTACTGGGGTGAGCATGAGGTTGAAAAGGGAGGATCTATATGCATATCTGAAAGAAACCCTATCTGATTGTAGTATAATTCCTTGTTCTCAGATTGGGCATATTTAGTAAGATTAAATACCCTAATTTGGTTGTCTAGGCTCGCTGTGGAGAAGATAATTGGTTGAGGTCATGGACATTTTGACAAAGTTGATGATCTAAATGCTTTATCATGCTTAGGTGGGTTATACTAAGGCGGGATGTCCTCCTTCTCCTTTCTTCTCTCCTGTTGAGGTAGATTGGATCCAAGAATGCACGAATGCTGCCCATGGTATTCCTAATCCTTTATTCCTTCTAGAATGGAGAATTTATTTGTAGTTTTGATCGCATAATTGAAATTTGTAGCCTCTTCTTCAATCAGGGAACACCGCGCTCTATTCCAGGGCTCCAACTCTGCCTTAGGATTTTTGATCATTCGTGAATGCAGTCCAGGGTTTACCACGAGCAATCTGATTCTACTACCATTTAATTTGTCTAGTTTTTTCACATTTCTTGAGTTGTTCACCATTTAAAAATAAATAAAAAATTTGAGATATCTTAATAATAAATAATAAATTATTATACATAATTAGAATATTTTAATTTGTTCACCCAGTAGTCCTTACACTAATGAAATTAATTAAAGCTATAATAAATTTCCATCATTGTTACTTGTTAGATCTAATTAACACATTTCAGTCAAGTATAGATAGTAATAATCAACATGAACAATTGTAAAATGATACCTATGGATGGGATATTTTTACAAGTAATGGATATTAATAAATAGTATAACAACTATTGCAACATTCTCACTTATACTTGCTCATGTGGCATATACATGTAGAGAAACTTTAAAGTATGCAAAGTCTAAAGGTGCATATACGAAAAAATAAATTAAACATTAGAGACACAAAAGTCTAAACATTACTTATCTTTTTTTCTAGCCCAAGTTACATGAAACCTATTGTACAAATTAAAGAGTCAAGTAAGAATACATAATGAACAATTTAGCTAACATTTTCAATATCTAATAGTTAATTATTTGGATAGAATAACCAATTTTATGTTATCGCTCCAACAAAATACTATTTTCTTCATCCATATTTGTTGAGCCATGGTTTTGAAATGGTTTTACTGTAGCAAAGTACAAATATAGAGAGAATTTGGTTGACGACTTTTCTATCCATGTGATTCTTGGAAATGAATCTCAACTAAAATATATTTTCTTTAGTTCTTGACACTCGTTACATACAAAATACTCAGCAATAATAATAGTTAATTTTTGGGCCAAGTTTATCTCCATCGTTTGGCACGTAACTCGCCTTCATGTACTTTCCACACATACATGTCTTATGTATGAGATATTTACAAGTTGATGGAGCTTTTTATAGTGAAATATTAATAGGAAGATACATAGTAGGTGACATGAAGATTCACAACGCATAATCAATGTGCTAGATAAATACAATCACATCTATTTATTCTAATATTTTATCTAATAACTAGATTAAATAGCACTCATATATATCATATCATATGCAACATAGAAAGAGAAAATGGAATATTAAAATGGATATGGAAATGAGCGTGAAGGCTTATATGAAGGCTACAAATGGCATAAATTGGGACATAAATAGGTCTCATCAATTTTTACCACAAAGTAAACTTAGGAAGATTCTTAGAAATGTTAGAAATATTTCCTACCAATAATTTAATAAATTTTCAAATTTAAAATTGACATTATTTAATATCTAATTTTAGAAAATTGTATCATAGATACAATTTTCAATAATGCATCTCTTCTTTTTGAATTTAGATTTATGTTCAATCTCCTAATCTAAAAATTGTCATTGAATATGAAAACAAGGTTGTTTCTCATTTCAATTTGTATTTGTAGAGATTTTATTTTAGTTGTAAATAATCTAAGTAGAAAATTATACAATGCACTTTTTAGTATGTCAATTTTACATTTCTTGCTAACCTCGTCAAAATCTTGACATATAATTCTAAGTACATGCAAACTATAAAATGAATCCTCCTTAAAATTGGGTAGTTCATGCTAATTAAAGAATCAATTGCATTTATATCTCATCTCGATTTCAAATTTATAACACTTTAAAAAATAAACTAAAACTAAATTATAATTTCATGTCCATTATGAATCACCCAAAAAAATGAAGGTGGGTGTTTATAATGTCTTGTCACATTGGAACAAGATAGACTCTAGAGAAAGTTGCAGAATCATCCAAAAAATTGAAGTTAGTTTTTATCTCAAGATGTGTCTAATGGTACTTATACTTCTTCATTTCCATCTTTTTTATTTTTACTAATGAATATAGTGTCATCCTTTGATAAAGACGAAGAGTCATCAGAAACATCAACCTTATTATTGGTGTTCTCTAATTGTAAAACTATTGCTTGATCATTTTTTCTTTACTTTATGAAATTGATCATAGAAATTTTGGGATAAAGGAAAAACAAATTAACACATTTTCTTTCAAGTTCCTTAGTTTTCTTTCCTTGCACCATGTACGACCTTCTTCTTCTTTTCTTTCCTTGCACCAAACAGAGACTAAAGCTCTATAGTGCCCTTTTTATATTTTGAAGTCTTGTTGTCTTAAAAAATATTCATTTAAATTGTCCATCTTTTAGTTGGTATTAAAGTGACTAAGAATATGTGCATATGTTGCACACTCCTTAAAAATATATCATTTAGTTTGTGTCTCTCTTTTGATACTAAAAATACAAGTGATTTCTTATCAATTTTCTTTGGGCATCATCCATCTACTTGTTTAACATCTTAGATGATGCTAACTAGTTCTCAATTTAACAATTTAAATTTTAGCCTTCTCCTTAATTATAAACTTTTAGAACTTATGTTTAGTCATGCTCCTATAGGGGGGCTAAATTCTTTAATATAGTATGTCTTTTTCTACCTTTTTTTTAAAACTATGTGACAAACTTGAATTTTTCTAACACTAACTTTTTTATCTTGTCATCAATGTAAAGACAATTGTGCATATTTATGTCTAATTTATCTATCCACCTACTATTATGTTTCTGCCAAGTCTTCTTCCTCTAATCCATTTCCTCTTTAATGACTATTTTTGACCAAAGGTACTAATCCATATTTTCAAAAACTTTAAATAGCTTAACAAATAAATGATCATTGATGTTTCTATTGGGAACATACAACTCTTAGCTAAAACAATCACACATTGAATCATTAATTTGACTTTAAGACTACTAGTCACTAGATCTTTTTAGTTTCTTTCTATATATCTCTACTTATGGTTTGAGATGCTAGTTCCTCGAACCTCACACATAGAGGATAACCAACATGACTAAAAAATTGAGGGTTTTCTTATTATATCAATCCCATAATCCTATTTTCTTACGCCTATTTAAAAAAAAGAAGCTCTCTACCCTCCTTGGGTCCCTTTTTCTCTACACGCCTCTAAAGGTAGCTGCCATTTTGCTAGTTTTGCCTATTTTAATGCCCAATTATTAATCTTATTCTCTCATATGCTCCTAGAATTTTGTATAAGAAGAAGATTGACCAAAATGTAGTAGAGTAATTGTACGATTATTGATGTCTCTACTTCTATAATATTGTATAAAAACACTATTTGTCCACTCAAATGGTAAGATATTTTGACTAATGTTTGTAAAGGAGAAAATGGGTTTCACTTTTTGTCATTGCATTTGGGAGACCAAGAGGAAGAAACCAAACCCACAATGTAGATCCAACTAGAGCCACTAAGAGGATAGAGAAAAAACACGAGACCCTGACCTTTTAAGTTTGGGATCTTTCTAGGCATTGATCCCCAAGCTATTAAGATGTGTATGAGATGAAAATATGATCTAGATAAGTAAGTAAAAGTAATAGGGATAAGAATACGAGATCAATGAGGTTAAATGGTCAAGTAGCTAATTTATTACAGATCAGAAGCCCGAAGAACCTTGATTCCTATTTTAAGCCTCTTAAAAGTGTAAATTTTGAACAAGGCCAAACCATGTTTTATCACTAGTCAAGGACAACTTGGGTGGATAGGGACAAGGGGTTAGGAATAACCTCATCCCTTAATTGGGCTAGAAATTGGTGTTTAAAACCTCATACATGCTCTTTGGGCTAGTCAAACTACTATTATTCTATAAGTGAAAGTTATTAGGTCAAGGATAGCCTCAACCCTTACCTCAAAATTTTGGATCTTAGAAAAGTTATAGATCTAGAAAATTCTCAAAATATGATTCTCAAGTTTGTGCTTGAATTTGTACTCTAAATCTTACAAATCTTAAAAAGTATGTGTATGGATGGCTATGTAGGGTTTTGCCTTAGTCAAACCCCTATTTTGGGGATTTCCACCTCGATGAATAGTCATTAAGAGCAGTATAAGGTGTGTAGACCTCGTGAATCTAGAATATGTATCTTTAATGCTAAGAGCAATGTAATATAATATAATAATGCTAAGATCTAACTCCCTAGAGGAAAACCCCATCATGTAAATGCAATCAACATGTACTTGAGTGCATGTAAGTGTGTAAATATGAAGAGACAAATCATAGATCTGAAAATAACATAGAAATCATACCAAGACCCAAAGAGCTATAGTACTCTAGCTATCTTCATAATCCATTTGTAACTCCATAGTGTCATGAATGCTTATTTGGACATTGTTTGATTTGAAGGTGTTAAACTCCTTTTTGCTTCAATGGATGAATCACAAAGCCTTTGGTGTCCACCTTGTAATTTATCTAATGTCAAATTAGGATGCCCAAAAAAGCATTGTATATCTCATATACGATGTCATTCATGCTTATATGTCCAAATGATGTCAAAGAGGTTGTTTTATAATAAATTGAAGATGAAACCATCCGAGGGCCAACAAAAATTAGTAGAAAAGACCACAAATTTGAAATAGGCCTAAGGGGAATCAAAATGGGGCTTGGGTTAGTTACAATATCATCCCTTATCCTAGGGGAATTTTGGGGTGCAAGCCCCTTGGGATCTCAAATGTGCAATTTTTACTAAGTCTTATCAAGCAGATGAGTGGGAAATAGTGATTTGATCATGACAATGATGTTAAAATGAGAGAGGGGGGTAGACCCATGGGGATAATTCATACCTCAATTTTGAACAAGAAAAAAAGGGAAAAAAGGAGGACGTGTCAAATCCTACCCCAAGTTCACCTAGAGAGAAGGAGAAATTAAGACAAGTGTGTGCAAAGTGCAAGTGTATAATGCAAACCTTCTAAAGAGGAGCTAAGAAAACACTAAATTAAAGTGATTATAATTTAGGATGGTAAAATTTTATCAAATATGTTCTTAATATATAGAATTAGGAGCTCAACTCTCAATTTTGAAAAAAAAATTCAATCCATGAATGACTTCAGATTTATCACTTGCTAAACTCTTTGTAACTTAGCTAGTGTCTTTAATTAAAGAATGCTCAACTATAGTGTCAATTAAGGGAGGGATTAATTTTCTCATTTTCTTATCCATATCAAAGCTTATCCTGATATAATTATTATACATATTTAATATTACCTTCTATTCATCTTTTTATTTTGATGTATCTCCCTTGAAAAACCTTTGGCATTAACCTTCCCCAAAGAAATTAATTCCTTCCTTCCTAACATTGTATATCTTTCTTTTTTAGATTTTATCAACTATTTATTATTAACATGTTTTCTTTGCCTAATTACTTTTCTTTAAGGGATATTTTGGTAGCATTGAACTCTTCATCTTCCAGGATTAGCAAGGAAGGTATGTAAAATCTCTTCAAAGGTTGGCATCTTTTAGAAACTTTTAAAGTCTTGCCTAGTTAGGGGATCCACATATTTTTACATATATACTCATTTTCTCCCTTGTTTTCCTTACACTATTAGTAGTTAAAATCTAGTTGGAGGTACTTTTCAAGAGAAACTTATTGAGAAACTCGTAATTTTCTTGATGCTTGTATATGGACTCTCTTGTGAGTGTATTGAATCCACACTTCTTTTTTTTGGAAACAATTCTTCAATTGTATGTTGTCATTGATGTTACACAAATGTCAGTATTAATCGAGCAATATACAGTTTGCAGTATTAAGCTTGTATTTCTTAGTACTAACTGAGTAGTGAAGAAGTTTGTAGTATTAAACTTGAAAATCTTAGTATTGACCAAGTAGTTAGTTAAAGAAGACTTTTCTAGTATTAAACGAGTAGTTGGTTAATAAAATAAATCTTGTTAGCAGTATTGACCGAGTGGTTGAGCCTCAAAGGAGTCATGGTATTGACCAAACGTTCAATCCTAGTATTGATCGAGTGACACCAGAATGCATTTGTTAAATATTTAATTGACAAAGGCTAACTATTTAGATGTTTTTTGATGTTTTGGAAGGTTATTCAAGACAACTTGTCCTAGATTAAGATATATAAGAAAGGTCAAGTTGTGAGGATAAAATGTACAAGTGAAATATAAAATAAGATGGATATGTGAGTGAAGAGTAGAGTAGGAAGTGTAAAAGATAAGTTGCAAAGAAACATATGATCAGGAAGGATCCAAAAGTTAGACCAGAACAAAGATTTGAATCTACAAGATAGTTTCTTCATAAATCAAGTCAATTTGTTGTTGCTTTCTAACCATTGTAGCACTAAATAAATCTCTTTACAAAGTTGACTTAATATTCATTTTATAAATCCTCTAACAAGGTGCATTTCAAGATTGAAGTGTTTAAAGACCTCTAACCATGATACTCCTAATAGGGTGATCTAAATCCTCTAACAAGGTCATACTTAACAGTATGTTTTGTAACCTTTAACAAGGTTGGCTCCTAACAGGGCTCAATTTAGAAGAGTGAAAAATATTGCAACTAGTTGTATGGTGGTTTCCCAAATTTGGTTTCCACATTAAATATTGGTGTCATCTCTATTCATGTTATTTGCTTTATGGTTTAAGTTTCTGCAACTAAGTTATGAAAGGTTAAAATTGTTTAATAATCATAAGATTGCTTTGCTAACTGAGTATCAATAATATTTTGGTGTCAACTGAGTTGAATAGTATTGCATGATCAGTGAAAGTTTATATTGACATCTAAGGGATAAGGATTTGTTTTAGTGGTAACTAATTCACCCCTTCCTTCTCAGTTACACTCTTACATTTGCAACAATTGGTATCAAAGCGTTTGGTGCTTGCAGGAAAGGCTTTTAAGTACCTAAGCTAAAGATCAAGATGTCTTATAGAAGGGAGATTCCTAAGCTCAAAAAATATTAAATTTTAGCATGAAAGGATTTGATGAAGCTACATCTATCAAGGATTAGTGATATTGGTCTATTCAACTTGAAAAACAAATATGTGTGTAATGTCCCCATTGGTTTCCGACATCAAAATTTCAAGGATTAGCCTAATATTGGATCCTTGTAGGCTGATGATGATGGTTAAAGGGTCTTTTGAGGATTGACTCATCTTCAACATTCAACAATTTATGGATTTTGCCTTCGTTCGATATCATTTGAACTCTATTTTCCATACTTGCTATGTAAGTAAGCTAGGGGTAATAGAGATGGACCCTTTCTATTTTTAGAAAGTATATATGGTCACATGGAAAATTATGAGGAGAGATTCCTATTACAGATGGCATGGTTATTAGACAAGTATTTCAAGAAATATTAAAGTTCAAGTGACTTAACTGATTTATTTAAATATTTTAATGTTATAAAGTTATAAAGTCACTTAAGTGACTAAAAGATGAAATAGTCTTTTATCCCACATTGCTAAGTTTTTTGTATCTCTCCTCATTCTGAGGTTATAAAAGAAAGCATTTTCATTGGGATTGGGACCATGAAAATATATTAACATATTGTTTTGAAAGTGATTACTTAAATGTGATTGATTACTTTAAGGACATAAACCCTTAATAGCAAGTGGAAGAGTTGGACATAGCCCCAACTAGTTCTAGGAGATTCATCTTGGGAAAAAATTATAGAAAAATCTATCACGTACATCTGGACAACTTAGTGAAGTTAATTTGGCACTGTGTGAGTTCATTGTGAGTTCAGTTGGGCAGTTGTAGCTTCTGGAAACATCCACATGGGCACTTTAATATTCACCACAAAAGCATCTCTAAAGATGGGAGTAGCAACCACTTGTGCTATGTTGGGTTAGAGCCCATGACCTCAAACTATGTTACAATGACATTGGCAAGATAGGACTTTGTGTTATAAGTAGACAGGTAGGAGTGCATGCCACCACTCACACCAAATTTGTAGCTATTGGGCCAAGCATATTGTGGGCAACACTTGGAAAAATATAGAATGGTGACTGGACATAGATGTGGCACAAACACAACAACATAACCAAACCTCCTTTACAACATCGACTAATGTTGAAAATGGGTCTATACTATCCTAACTAAACCGCATGTGCAGTTGTGGTGTGTTTAAGTTAATCTTCACATAAATTGAGAGTCTAGTCAATGGTGTTTTAAACAATAGATGTTAATTTGTTGTTACTATCATGAATATGTATTTCACATTATTGTTATTATATTAGTATTAATATATGATTTGGAAGGCACTATTTCATTAATAATACAACTAATCCATGGTATTTGTGTTAAGAATTAGTAAAGTGATGCTATATTAGTACTTGATTAAGACTCCTTGATTGCACACCAACTGTTTGACAAAATTTTGTGAGTCCAAGTTTGACTTTCTTTGATCAGAATAAGTAGGGATTCTTAGAGTGGTATCAGAGCCAAACCATCCTGCTATACTATGAAGTCTATTCAGAAAGAAAGAATTTAGTAGTCAACCTAAAAAGATTTTTTTTTTTGAGATATGCACCTTGGTGTGAACTGCTATGATACACTTTGGCAAGGGCTTCATCAAAAACTTTATCTAAGACAAATATTTGTAGTTCTAAATTTTTTATTTGAGTTGAAGAAAACAAAGCTATATAGTTAATATTGTTGCTTGTTCTTCTACACAAAGAGCTTATTTTATGGAAAGGGAACAACTTAGCACTAGAGTCTAGTGCTTTTGAAATAGGCAACAATGATCTTAATCACTTTCGTCATACTTGATATCTGAAATATATTGAAGACTTTGACTATGGCGAACATATTGTAAGCAATAAACTTAATATTTTGTGAAGCATTGGAAGGGGAAATTTTCAACTATTGTAAATGAAGTTTAAATTGACAAGGATAACATTTTAATAATTCTCCACTAAAGTGGTGCATGGTTACAATCTGCTTATGGCACGAGTTAGGTGTAGTGGGGTAGGAAAGTTATGTTATTTTCAGTTTGTTGTTGCATTTGGGGTGACCAACACTCTAGTTTTTTTTGTTTTTGTTTCCTATGGATAGACATATGAGGACTGGTAGTTCTAGAAGCTGGTGGAGTAATGAGGAATTTAGCATGAAAATGAATGCTTTGTAGGAGAGTATGGAAAAAATTAAGCTTCATCAACATAGGTTGGAGGAGAGCTTGTTGGATCTAGGGACATTTGAGAGGGTAGTGAGGTATATAGTTTCTACCTTTAGAAGGTTGACATTGAGTTTGCAGGGAAGGAAGCTTGAGTTTTCCCTAACAGGTCCATGATGTGGATGTACCTATATTTAGTAAAACACCTACTAGTCCTATCTACAATGTTGATGATGGACCCATTTCACAGAGATCAGTAGATGTATCAGTACCCTTGGTGGATAGTGGCACTAAGCTTCAGCATATTGAGGCCCCTAGAGTTGTTACAACGAGTGCAAAGACAATTGATGTAGTTGTTACTACTAATACTTCAGGCTTTCTTGAGGAGGGAATTATTATTGGAGATCTGTATGGGAGTTGTCATAATGTTGCTCTGGTGCACGAGGTAGTTGCTTCCTCAGGTGGGACCGATGCATGTATGGACTCACCCAGTTATGATGGCAGTGATTTGGGTGTTGTAGCACAGTCAATAGATGTGGGTTCATGCTCTAGCATTATTGATTCATAGCTTGACATAGAGTCATGTGTGTAGAGTCAGGTGACGATAGTTGAGACTCTATTAGGTGATGGGGATGCAAACAGTGTGGACACTGTTGGTGATTTGATGGACAATACTATGATTTGCACTAGGTATGATAACCCTTGTCAAAAATTGGGTGATGAATCTTATGAGACTTTGGATGAGTCTCAAGATCAATGTTTACAAGATCTTACTATTGAGGTGGACGCTGAGACATGTGGGGAGATTGAGATTGCAAGGGCTTCTATTTCTTTGGAGTTGTTTGAGGTACATAATAGTTGTATCTTAGATGCAGAGTTGTGCAAGGATGATAGCACATGTATCAGTGATCTTGTGTTGGACAATTTTGATTCAATTTCCTACCATAGTGCAATTAGTGAGACATAGAGCTTGCATAAGAGTTAGGGGTTACAAATGCATCATGTGACTTATCAGTTGAAGGTAAGTGATAGTGACATTTATTCATATCTTGATCATTATGATGCTATTCGGCATATGTTAGCTACATTTGGTTGAGATGTCTGGTGTCAGATGAGCATGGTGATAGTAGTCTTTCCCTAATAGAGGTTCATGCACTTTGAGAGGTTGTTAGGATCTTAAAGCATAGTTACTCTTAGTTAGTTGATGATAGAGATTACCTTTTGGAGTGGGGTAGCACTTGCTATGAGGCATTGTTAGGGAAAGAGGAGGAGGTGGTTGAGCTCACTTGGGAGCTTTATATGATGGCAGAGTCTCTTGAATATACTCAGTTGGCTCTTTAGGAGTCACAATCATAGTTGGGTGAGATTACCATGGAGCTAGAATGGGTATAGTCAACACCAGCCCTAAACCTTGTTCAGTTACATATTGTGATTGGTGGTGAGTCTGCTTATATGATTGAGGATGGGGGATGTGATGATGTGGTGAACACATTCATCCAAAATATGAGTGTAGTATGTACAAAGGATGCAAGAGCATTAGGGGAGAGGGACTCTCATGGTGATTTTCCTCCTTCTACTGGTAGTGAATCTATTTCTTCTTTTCACACAACTGGTAGCATTGGACAGTTGGCATTATCACATTTTTAGTGAGATTAGTTGTGGATTGTGGGGGAGCAGATTGATGCTTCCACATATAATTTCTATTGTACTGAATCATTCATGGAGTTTTTGATTGAGAGCTCAGAATTGTAGGAGGTTTCATATGATACATCTGAGGGTGCTCTCAATCGGGGATCTTGTGCTATTCAACGATTGGTGAGGAAGATTGTAGAGACCTTGGCTACAATGCTTCCCAATAGGGATTTTGTGGTTGGGCTTGCTGAGAGGGTTGCCTAGGATCCTACTTGACGAATAGTCCAAAGTCAGAGATTGGAGCCATCTTATGATTTCCAATTTGATGACGATGAGCCCTTGGTAGAGATTGGGAGTTTTTATTGGCATTATACTATTAGAAGTGGTCATCATTTTTCTTTTGACCCATAGGTGAAGGACTTGGTTTTCAATGTTATGATGGTGATAAAAGGTTTGCTATTCATTACACTTACAAAGGGTGTACTTCTTTGCTAATGGAGGGAGATTCTGAGATATAGGGTATTGTGAAATAGTTGGATGTGCTAGTGAATGAGATAAATCAAAATCACAAACAAGTAACCTAATTGATTTCAAAGCCAAAATTTGAGTAGAGAATGATATCACTTTTTCTAAGAGTGAAAGGTGATGATACAGTTGTGACTTCAGATTTATGGGACATTTCTTATGATAAACTACATGAGTTGGGCATAATTGAGGTGGAATGTGATGAGGATTTATGTCAAGTTAAGTTAGATGATTCAATTGTTGGCATGAGTTCCGCAAATCATGTATTTTTAGAGTTATGCAAGGACGATAACACATGCATGAGTGATCTTGTAGTGAATAGTGTTGATTCAATTTCCTATCACAGTGTAATTAGTGAGACATAGAGCTTGCATAAGAGTTACAAAGGCATCATGTGACTTATTAGCTAAAGGTGAGTGATAGTGACATTTATTCATATCTTGATCATTATGATGCTATTTGGCATATGCTAGCTACATCTGGTTGAGGTGCCCCAGTGTCATATGAGCACAATGGTAGTAGTCTTTCCCTAATAGAGGTTCATGTGCTTTGAGAGGCTGATAGGATCTTAAAGCATAGTTACTCTCAGTTGATGATAGATATTACCTTCTGGAGTGGGTAGCCCCTACTATGAGGCATTGTTAGGGAAAGAGGAGGAGGTGGTTGAGCTCACTCAGGAGCTTGAGGTGATGGTGGACTCTCTTCAGTATACTTAGTTGGCTCTTCAGGAGTCACAGTCATAGTTGGATGAGGTTTCACAGTTGGGTGAGGTTATCGTGGAGTTAGAATGGGTACAGTCAACACTAGCTCCAGACCTTGTTCAGTTACATATTGTGATTGGTGGTGAGTTTGCTTCTATGATTAAGGATGGGGGATGTGATGATGTGGTGAACACATCCATCCAAAATATGAGTGTAGTATGTACAGAGGATGTGAGAGCATCAAGGGAGAGGGGCTCACATGGTGATTTGCTTCCTTCTACTAGTAGTGAATCTATTTCTTCTTTTCATATAGCTGGTAGCATTGGATAGTTGGCATTGTCACATTTTCAAAGAGATTACTTGTGGATTGTAGGGGAGCAGATTGATGCTTCCACATATAATTTCTATTGTACTAAATCATTCATGGAGTTTTTTCTTGAGAGCTTGGATTTGTAGGAGGTTTCATACAATACATCTGAGGGTGTTGTAATTCGAGGCTCTTGTGCTATTCAACGATTAGTGAGGAAGATTGTAGAGACCTTGGCTACAATGCTTCCAAACAAAATTTTTGTGGTTGGGCTTGCTGAGGGGGTTACCTAGGATCTTACCTGACCAATAGTTCAAAGTTAGAGATTGGAGCCATCTTGTAATTTCCAGTTTGATGATGATGAGCCCTTGGTAGAGATTGGGAATTTTTATTAGCATTACATTGTTAGGAGTGCTCATCATTTTTTTTTGACCCATAGGTGGAGGACTTGGTTTTCAATGTTATGAATGGTGAAAAAAGGTTTGATATTCATTACACCTACAAAGAGCATACTTCTTTGTTAATAGCGGGAGATTCTGAGATATAGGGTATTGTGAAATAGTTGGATGTGCTAGTGAATAAGATAAATCAAAATCACAAATGAATGACCCAACTAATTTCAAAGCCGAGATTTGAGCAAAGAATGATATCACTTTTTCTAAGAGCAGAAGGTGATGATAAAATTGCAACATCAGATTTGTGGAACATTTCTTATGAGACACTACATGAGTTGGGCACAATTGAGGTGGAATGTGATGAGGATTTATTTCAAGTCAGATGATTCAATTGTTGGCATGAGTTCCCTAGATAATGTATTTGATGGTGATACAATGATAATGGGAGTAGGAGCATGTGAGGATATTTTCATATCAGTAACCACTTCTATGTCAATTGAGCCATCGAATGAGGAGTTTAGCAGTATGCAAGCAGTTGTATATGTGTGCTCTGATGATAGTTTTATTTCTATTGTTGACAAGGTGAGAAATGTAGTGATAGAGTCATATTATACTATCTATCAACAAAGTGTTGATGTTCACTTCATGAATAGTCCTACGTTTGACATGGATGCAACATTGTCTTATGACAATCCATTGTTTGAGGTTAATGTTGATCACTCAACTGGGTAGAGTTGGGCTTGGTTTTCACCATTTGTAAAGATTTAGTTTTGTGTTGTGGTGGTTAGTGATGATCCTGTGTCCACAGCTTTTGACATGGCTACACCTATGGTTGATATAGTTGGCATGAGTGCATATGGTTCTCCTATAACTACATCTCTTAAAGGGATTGTTGATCTAGATTCTAGTCTAGTTTATATTATATGGGTGAGAACTAGGATGAAGATATTTCTTGTGGGGGATTTTTCTAGTGATATTCTAACTCCTACATCATTAGCACAAGTTTTGACTGTTATACTCTAGGTTATGTTGCTGGTCCTGATGATGTTAGTGGTATGTAGTTTGTTCAATGTTATCGGGGGTGTCACATACTACTTCATTTGAGATTCAGGTGGAGGTTGTAGTTCACTGTTATTGTTGGATTGCTTAAGGGAAAGCAATCTTGGGAAGGGAGGATTGTAATGTCCCCATTGGTTGCCAACATCAAAATTCCAAGGATTAGCCTAATATTGGATCCTTGTAGGCTAATGAGGATGGTTAGAGGGTCTTCTGAGGATTGATTCATCTCCAATATTTAATGATTTATGGATTTGGCCTTTGTTCGATGTCATTTGGACTCCATTTTCCATACTTACTATGTATAGTAAGTCAAGGGTAATAAATATGGACCCTTTCTACTTTTAGAAAGTGTTTATGGTCACATGGGGAATTATGAGGACAGATTCCTATTTCAAACCACATGGTAATCAAATGAGTATTTCAAGAGATATTAAAGTTCAAGCGACTTAAGTGATTTATTTAAATATTTAAATATTATAAAGTTATAAAGTCACTTAAGTCACTAAAAGATGAAATAGTCTTTTATCCCACATTACTAAGTTGTTCGTATCTCTCCTCATTCTAAGGTTATAAAAGAAAGCATTTGCATTGGGATTGGGACCATGAAAATATATTAGCATATTGTTTCGACATCAATTTCTTAAATGTGATTGATTACTTTAAGGACTCAAACCTTCAATAGAAACTGGAAGAGATGGATGTTGCCCCAGCTAGTTCTAGGAGATTCATCTTAGGAAGAAATTATAGAAAAATCTATCACGTACATCTAGACAGTGACTGCAACATGTGCAACTTAGTGAAGTTAATTTAGCACTATGAGTTCATTGTGAGTTTAGTTGGGTAGTTGTAGCATCTAGAAACATCCATGTGGGCACTTTGATATACACCACAGAAGCATCTACTAAAGACAGGAGCAACAACAACTTGTATTGTGTTAGGTTAGAGCCCGTGATCTTAGACTGTGTGAGAGTGGCATTCAAAAGACAAGGCTCTATGTTATAAGCATACATGTAGGAGTGCAAACCACCACTCATACTAGATTTGTAGCTGTTGGGTTGAGCATACTGCAGGTAGAATTTGGAAGAATATAGAATGGTGATTGGATGTGGACATGGCACAAACACATCAGCATAACCAAACCTCCTTTACGACATCCACCAATGTTGAAACTGAGTCTATACTATCCTAACTAAACTACATGTGCAGTTGTTTAATCTTCACATAAATTGAGAGTCCAGTCAATGGTGTTTTAAACAATAGATGTTAATTTGTTGTTACTGTCATGAATTGGTATTTCACATTGTTGTTATTATATCAGTATTAATGTATGATTTGGAAGGCACTATTTCATTAATAATACAACTACTCCATGGCATTTGTGTTGAGAATCAGTAAAGTGATGCTATATTAGTACTTGCTTAAGACTCCTTGATTGGACACCAACTATTTGACAAAAATTTGTGAGTCCAAGTTTGACTTTCTTTGATTAGAATAAGCAGGGATTCTTACAATGTGCCACCACTAAACCTATGACTATGGAGTAGATGAAAGAGGCAAAGGATCACAATATAATGATTATTGATATAGTTTCCTCTCTAAACTATTTTGAATTTGATAAGGTGAAAGATTGTCCTACTACATTTGATATGTGGGAAAAGTTGTAGAGTGTCTATGGAGGTGATAAAAATGTGCAAAGAGCCAAGGCAAAAAGTTTGAGAGGCAAGTTTGATCCATTGAAAATGGAAGAAGATGAGAAAATTGTCTAATATAGTGAAAGAATCGAAGAAAGTATATGCAATCAGAGTTGCATGAGGGAAAATTGATGATGAAACAGTAGTCAGCAAGGTACTAAGAACACTTCTTCCTACTTATGCAATTAGAGTTTCAATAATTCAAGAGATGAGATGCAATCCTAGAAATTATATAACTTTGGATGCACTTGTGGGAAGATTAACTACTTTTGAGTTGGATAACTTTGATAACTTTTCTCCTACTTCTAGAAATCTTGAATCTGCATTCAAACCTAAACTAATCCTTGGTAGAAAAGGAGGAAAATCAAAAGGCAAATAGATTGACAGTGATAAAGAATATGATTATGATGAAGACCTTGAATTTATTGAAGCCCTGCTTGAAAAAAGAATATCAAAAGGGAAAGGAAAATTCAAAGGAAAAATCCTATTGATCTATATCTCATGTGAAGGGGTTGGTCATATTGCTTCAAGATGTCTAAACAAGGAAGATAAATATGAGAAAATGAATAACTAGTTCAAAGACAAGAAAGACTTCAAAAGCTACAAGGACTACAAAGACAAAGGTAAAAAATCTTGTTACATTGCCAAAGATACAGATAGTGATTATAATGAAGAAGAAGTAGTTTACATTGTTGTTGAGGATGAATCTAATAATGAGGAAAATGAAAAGATGGCGCTTATCTCTCATGTTACCAAAAATGATACATGGATCATAGATAGTGGTTGTTCTAATCACATGATTGGTGACAAAACTAAGTTTGAACATTTAGAAAACTATGATGTTGGAAGTGTTATATTTGGAAACAATGAACCATGTTATTTTAAAGGAAAAGTAATCATAGCATTAATAAAAGGAATCAAATGTGAAAATGCCTACTAGGTTAAAGGATTAAGACATAATCTACTCAATGTAGCTCAGCTTAATAATATAGGATACAAGGTAGAATACATGAATGACAAAGCCAAACTATTGGATTGAAAAGGAAACATAGTTGGAACTAACAGTCAGACAAAAGGAAACGTGTTTTACTTAGATTTCACTGAAAGTACATGCTTGCTAGCTTAGATAGAGGAAACTTAGTTTAGGCATAAAAGGATGTGTCATGTTAACTTTGATAACCTAGTTACCATAAACAAGAACATAGGATTAAGACATAATCTACTTAGTGTAGCTCAATTA
Source organism: Cupressus sempervirens (assembly GCA_028749045.1). Taxonomy (NCBI): domain Eukaryota; kingdom Viridiplantae; phylum Streptophyta; class Pinopsida; order Cupressales; family Cupressaceae; genus Cupressus; species Cupressus sempervirens. The sequence continues at coordinate 440,399,688 of CM053784.1, forward strand.
AACAATATAGGATACAAGGTAGAATTCATGAATGACAAAGTCAAACTATTGGATGGAAAAAGAAACCTAGTTGGAATTGGAAATCAAACAAAAGTAAATTTGTTTTACCTAGATCTCACTGAAAGTACATGGTTGCTAGCTTAGATAGAGGAAATTTGGTTGTGGCATAAAAGGATATGTCATGTTAACTTTGATAACCTAGTTACCATAAGCAAGAACAAAAGAGTAAGTGGCATACCTTATTTCGAAGAAACCTAAGATGGGCATATGCAAACAATGCCAAATTGGCAAGGATGAGTAAAAGAAATTTTAGAAGTAAGTCTTATAATTTTGAAGAAGTTTTGGAACCAGTTCATACAGATCTTTGTGGGCCAATACATGTCAAAAGCTACTATGGAGACATATTTTATTCTATTTGTTGATGATTATTCTAGTATGATGACTATAATGTTTTTAAAAGACAAATTTGATGTTTTTCAAAAGTTTAAATGGTATTTTGCTAGAGTTGAGAAAGAAAATGGGAAGAATATGAAATTCTTGAGATCAGATAGGGGAAGAGAATTCATCTCAAATAATTTCAATGAGTTTTGCAATGAAAGAGGAATCAAAAGATAGGAATCAACACCTAGAACTCTAGAACAAAATAGTATAGTAGAAAGAAGGAACAAATCCATCATGGAATGTGTAAGGACACTAATGACTAAGAAGAATGTTCCACCAAAATATTGGAGACAAGCAATCAACACAATAGTTTGTTCACTGAACCGAGTTCAACTGAAGAAAGGTACAAACAAAACACCTTGTGCATTATGGTATGGGTATAAGCCTATTGTTTATTATCTTAGAGTATTTAAAAGAAAATGTTATATCCTGAAAGATGTAAGGAAAGGAAATCTTGATGCAAAAAGTGAGGAAGGTATATTCCTAGGTTACTCTAATAAAAGTAAGGCATACAAATGTTTGAATCTTGCTATTCACAAAGTCATTGAAAGTGCACATGTGAAGATTGTTGAGTTTGCAGAAAGAAATGAAGAACATAGTAGCAAGAAACTTGAAGACTATAGGAAGTTTGTTTACTATGAGGAGGAACTTGAGACTTTACCTCAAAATGTTGAAGTCAATTAGCACTTGCTAGTTCAACCCGAGTCACTAACAAAGGCACCTAAGTTGTAGTCACAACAACTCAACCCGAGTTATAGTCAGTCCAACCCAAGTCACAGTTAGAGGAACCCAAGTTGTAGCTAGATCAGCCAAAGGAGCCTAAGAAGAATACAAAAGATCATGGAGAACCAAGTGAACCAAGTTCAAGATCAAGAAAGAAAGATCCAAGACTTACAAAATATGTCATAAGGCATCATGCACCTGATCAAATAATTGGAGGAGAGATAGCGGGCATACTAACAAGGAACAAATTAAAAGGTAAATGTTTTATTAGTGAATTTGAGCCAGATATGTAAAAGATGCATTAGAAAATGAAGGTTGGATAGAGGCAATGAATGAAGAAATTGAGTAGATAGAAAAGAACAAAACCTGGTCTCTTGTACCTAGATCTAAGGATAAGAATGTGATTGGCACAAAATGGATATTTAGAAATAAGTTGAATGAGAAAGGTAAAGTAATAAGGAATAAGGCAAGGCTATTATGCAAAGGTTATGCTCAAGATGAAGGTATTGATTACAGGGAAACATTTGCCCCTATTGCAAGACTTGAAGGAGCCATAATACTTCTAGATTATGCTGCACAAAAGGGATTCAAAGTATATCAAATGGATGTTAAATCAACTTTCTTTAATAGAGTCTTGGAAGAAGAAGTCTACACTGATCGGCTTGAAGGTTTCATTGATCCATGAAAAAGAGATATGGTATATAAAATTCACAAATATTTATATGGGTTAAAGAAAGCTCCTAGAGCATGGTATGAAAGACTACATGAATATCCGGTAAGAAGATAAATGATAATAGCAATTTGTATATTAAAGAAGGACCACAAGGAAAGATATTGCTTGCAAATTTTTTTGTAGATAATATCATAGGAGGACACAGGATGTTATGCAAATCATTTTTTGGATAAATGAGGAAAGAAATTGAAATGTCTATGTTTGGAGAGATTAAATTCTTTGTGGGTCTACAAGTTCATTAGATGAAGGATGGCATATATATCAATTAATCAAAATACATCAGGGAAACATTGAAAGTATTTAGAATGGAGGATTCCAAGCCAATTGAAAAACCTATGTCTACTGAACATAAACTCTCGAAGAATTATGATTTAAAGGAGGTAAATCAAAATACTTAAAGAAAAGATCAATGATTGGGAAACTTTAGTATGTGGTACACAATAGACCTGATATTGCATTGGTAGTTGGCATAGTTGCAATATTTTCTGCTACTCCTAAAGAAATTCACATGATGATAGTAAAATGAATTCTTAGGTATCTAAAAGGAACCAAAGAATATGGTTTATGGTATAAGAAAGGATGAAATCTTGAGTTGAGAGAATTTAATGATGCAGATTGGGCAAGAAACATTCATGACAGGAAAAGAACTAGTGGAGGAGCATTATTTCTTGGAAAAGGTTAGTATCTTGGACAAGCAAGAAGCATAATGGTATTTCTCAATCTATAACAGAAGAAAAGTATGTTGTTGTAGCAGTCAGTTGTTCTAACGTAATATGGATGAAGCAATTAATGTTAGGAATGAAGGAAGAAATCAAGGAACTAGTGGTTATCTATTGTGATAACACAAGTGCAATCAATATATCCAAAAATCCTATGATGTACACAAAGACAAAACACATTGCAATCAAATATAATTTCTTAAGGAAATTGGTTCAAGACAAAGAGGTGAGATTAGATTATGTGAACACCATGTTAGAAATAGACAATACTAGGGGAGGTGAATCAGTATTCTACAAACTTTTGCCCACAATTGGATACTATTAATTACTTTGCAACATGCATATGAAAGTAAAACAATAATGCTTAACAATAAATAAAACCATACAAAAAGAGAACTCATAACACCATATTTTGTTAACTAGGGAAACCCTCGCCAAGGGTTTTCCTAATGAGAATGGCACCCATAGAATGATCCACTAAATAAAAGAATCTTGTTAAGGATATCGACCCTATTAGGAGTCTATGAATTAGATATAGTGTCTTGATCCTTGTTAGAGGACTATGCCCTATTAAAAGTTGTAACCCTATTAGGAGTTGGTAATACAATTACAACTGTATACAAGAAGAGCCCACTACCCTAATATGCAATTATACAATATAGTGCCTTTATACAAAATGAGATAGATACAAAAACCTATTTATTGATTACTATTGTTCTTCACATAGCTCTGATTTGACATCAAAATTCACATCATATATCTCTCGTACAAGTTAACGTATCACATACTCAGTTTGTATACATTTAATATACTTTGCATTCACATTGCATCACATCTAACACATCTTTTACTTCACAATAAATGATTCTTTACTTATACTCTTTTCTTTCACAAAAACTCTTGTGTGGTCAGCTTGATGCATTCACACGTTATGCTAACTGAGGGTAAACATCTAGGATGTCATCCCTACACAAATAAGTAATTATTTCATGACCAAAATAATTCCTTAGCACTTTATTCCTTTATTTCTATTGTACTTTGTTCAACTATGCATACTGCCTTTACTAGTGTTTGACCTGTAACTTTGTATGTACTATCCGTACTGATCTAAGCACTTAGGTACGTCATCATAACACTCTATTCTACCTATCCTTAACTTCTCACAAGCCAAATATCTCTATAGCCTTCACAATAGAAATTGTTTAACACTTAGACAATTTTTTGTCTCTAACTATAGAATCTTGAATTGTATAACCTGCCATCTCATTTGGAGATATATGCTACCATAAATGACAACTTTAAGTCATCCTACCTAGCCATATTTCCAAAAATCTCCCCCTTTGGCATTGATGACAACATATGGGAAAATTTTTCTAAGCCCCAAGATGTTATACAAAAGAACTATTCAAAACTGGCCTTCAAAATTTCAAAATTTCAAAATTCTGTTGATCATTACACTTATAACCATCTTCCTTATATCTCCTAATATAATATAATACTAAGTAACATTTCTCCCCCTTAGGATATATGTTACTATACATATTGTTACTTTATACAATTTTCCTTCTCCCCCTTTGACATCAATGACAAAGGTGTCAAAACTTATTTACATGTCCAAATTGTGTTTCATTACCTCTTCTTAGGATGACAAAAGAGAAATACAGTCACCAAAACTGACTGTATGAATCTTTATGTTATTTTACCACAAGTCCTTGATTGCTTTTGAAATGCTGAGAAGAGCACACAAACCATAGGATGCTATATCCACTGCATTTAGATCTCAGTATATAAACTGTCAAAAGATTTCTTGACTAATAGACATTCCTCCAACTTACACTAAATTGTGCTTAACTTCATAGATAGTTGTTCTCGTAAAAGTGAGAACCTCTTTGTTATCCTTGTTTTCCTATCTCCCAACAAACTTATCTCTTCATAAGTCTTGCTAACCTATGCTTCAATTGCTTTAATCTGCACTCCAGGTTTACTTAACTAACTTACCAATGCTTCTATCTCTACACACTTTCTTTTAAGCTCATTGTTAATTTCTTTTGTAAACTTAAAAGACATCACACACTTTGCGTATAGAGGTTTCACTTTAGGCTTGTATTTCCTCAATGTCTTGATGCATGTATCAAGAGTCAATAAGTCATTTATAATGTTCTTCTAGAAAGTATCAAACATCTATGCATCATGCTTGGTTTGATCCTTGTCCTCAAGGTTTGGATCAAGCGACTTCATAGTCATGACTCCCTGTAATTTATCAGTTACCTCCATGAGAGTTTTCTACAAACTCTTGACCTATTTATTCTTGCTAATAATCTTACTAAAGGATGATATCAATTATGTTTGTTAATCATCATTTGAACTAGTAAGTGTAGCTAAGGTGAGAGAATTTTTGGGTGCACTTAACTTATCATCATCCTCTACTTTCTTCTTCCTATGTTCTTCCTCTCTTCTCTATTCCTCATCCTCTTTCTTCTTTTCATCTTCCTTTCTTCTTCTTCTCGTCTTCTTCTTTTATTTTATTTCTTCTTCTGCCTTCTTCCTCTTCTCTTCCTCTTATTGTCTTCTTCTTCCTTCTCTTCCTTCTTCTTCTTTCCTCTTCTTTCTTCTTTTTATTTTCTTCCTCTTTCTTCTTTTCTCCTCTTCTTCTTTCTATTTCTTTTCATCTTCTACCCTTTGCTTCTTTTTCTTCTCTTCTTCTCTCTTTTCATTTTCTTTTCTCTTCTTTTCTTTTGCTTCATTCTTTCTCTTCTCCTCCCCCTCATATGAGCTGGAGTAATCAATGATATTGCTAACAATGTTCAGCCCAAGATCCTTGAAAGGATCTTTTGTGATGTTAATTGTCACACTTTTAGTGCCAACTTGCATATTATCCATTCTAATGGAGATCTGTGAAGATAGATCTGCCATCTGAGTGTCCTCAGCTTCCACTATTGTTGCTACTAGAGTACTTTGCTCAATAGACATAGAGATTTCTCCCCCTAACTTCACACTCACTTCTTTGGGTATAAAAATCATGTATATTACAATGGCTTCTCATGTCTCCTTGTTTACCTCTTCATAATTACCTCCCATAAGAAGAATGGCTCTTTTTTTGTTTCTCAGTAAGGGCTCAATGCCCTTCATTATATCTTGCATATCTTCATCACTATTGACTTTAAAAAACTTCTTAATTATGTTTTCTCTTATTTTCTTATCCTTGTTTCCAACTTTTCTGCTCCTATTTATCAACCTATTGTATAGGTCCTCTAGTATATGTCTTTTTACATCTTCAATTTTTTATTCTTCAAGATCATATTCCTTACTACTGTATTCTCTAATTTAATTCTATTCATATTGCTATACATACTATAAAACTTGTTCAATTGAATGATATGGTTGTCATTAATGATTTTTATATTCAAGTTCTCTACCTTTGGCTTCTAAGGCTTCTTCCCAGTGGCTATCCTTGCTTCTCCAACTAGCTATTCTATAGGTCTATCCTCTTCATCTTTAGATTCATCAAACTCATCTGATTCAACCAACAATAATGTCTTTCTTCTCTTTCTAGGGCCACTTGACAATTGCTTTGTCCTTTTCTTGTTAGGTGACTCAGCCTCTTGTTTCACCTTGGCGAGTCTCTCTGATTTCCTCTTAGTTGGAGTAGATCATTTACCTTCTACAATTTGTACTTCCTTTTCAAAAAACTTCTTTAGTGGTTGTACAATAGTGGGTTGTACTTGTGCTACTACGAAATAAAGGATAGTAGGTATCAAAGAAGTAGATCCTACTACTATTACTCCTCTTGAAGGTCCTACAATGACAATAGGAGTAGTTGCTAATACCTCAATTTTTCCACTAGCCTTCATCTCCAAGGCTATACTTTTTACCTCATTGAATTCTTCTCTGGTCATTCTTGATTCTTTGAGAATTGATTCAATTTTTTTCTCAACATTCTTCTTTATTTCCTTACTATAGAGCTTTCTCTCTAGTACTCTGATATTTTTGCATAGGTTCCCCATCTAGGAGTGTCCTTGTCCTCCTCATATTCAAGTATGATCTTTACATACCCTTCAATTATTTCTTCACTTAACTCATTGCCCATAGGGTCTATGAACACAACTGCCTCCATGTATGTTATATTTGTTTCAACCATGAAACATATGTCCTCGTACTTTTCCACCAGTGAGGGTGCTATCCTATATCTCTGCTTCATCATAGTTTGAAAGCTTTTCAATCATTCTATTGATGTCTTTAACAATCTTCTCCTCAGATTATCTTTTGTAATAATATGTTAGCAAGCTCATGGTGCATTGAGTCTTCTTGTCTCATTCCCTATTATGCATATCGGGGAATTGCCTAATCACTTGGAAGAATAGGCCGTGTATCACTAAAGATTCAAACTTGAACACTGCACTTCTTGTCTTCTTAAGTTTCTCTATGTTGTCCAGTATCTGATGCCTTAGAATATCACACATATTGACCTTTTCTTTCTTAGTTGTCATTAGGTATGCTACATGTAGGAAACCAACAGGTACTAAGTTCAGCCTTGAACTATGACTCATCTTATAAACAATGATCTTGTTGATCACTCTCACATCTATTTGCTTTATGAGTTCAATCTTCATATTCCTACCATCTGATTTGGTCTTTAGATTGGCTTCTACCATCTTCTTCACATTCTTTTCATTAACTGGGTTTTTGTCCTCATTGGATAAATTGGTTAACCTATGTATCATGGCATTGTCAATCATGACAAACACATCTCCAACCCAAAACATTCCTTCATGAATGCAGTTTAGAATGATTCTACTCCATTCATGGTTGTCGAAGTCCATAAAGAACATAAGGTTTACTATGTTTAGTTCCTTTAGGTGTGTGAACTCTTGTTTTAATGACAAGTCTCCTTGGCACAGTAGGTCTAGGTCCTTATGAATTTCATTGTTTCCAATGCTCTCAAATTTGCAGTGAATGTATGACCTAATATCTTCTATGTGAAGAACATTCTTTGGAACTTGCAAAATTCTCCTAAGGGATCATCAACTTGAGATATGAATGCATGATTTTTAAACTCACATCTTAGCCTCTCACTAACATCATTCATAGTAGGATTCTCTAATTTAGCTAATTTAAACACTTTAAAAGCTTTGTAAAATACCTAAATTTTGCAAAACTAGGAATTTTTCCACTTCGCACTATAAACACTTCAAATTTTCCTTTACTTTGTCTCATATAGCTTTGAATAGCTCCTTAACTCTTTACATGATCAAATGATACTCACAATCTTGTTTGCATCCTTTAAATATTTCAAATTAAACTTTGCATTAATTGCACATCTACCAAAATTTGTGAAACTATTACTCATTAACTAGTAAACTTGTTTGTCTTTGTTCTTCTTCATTTTTCACCAAATGACTTGCTCTCATAAATAGAGCTTCCTTATAACCTTTACTACCTTGTGTTAACTTCACAACTCTCAAGTTGGCTTCTAGCTTCTATTCCATCTTTCTAATGCTCTGTCTTTGATAAAATATGCTTAATTCAAATAAGTTGAATTACACACTATGATTGATTTTATTCTTTCTTTAGGTGCATTGAAAAATTGTTCTTCTAAAACTGTATGTGAAATTTTTGGATTATTTTGATCTCACAAATAATTTCTTGAATTCGTCAACATGCTCTTTAAGTGCTTCCTTCTGATTGTTAGTGCTACCATTATCATTTCTTCTCTCATTTATGTTATTGTTCCTTCTATAGTTAGGATTCCTATTGACATTTCTTCTATCCATTCTACAAAATCTCGCTATGTGTCCAAAGTTATTGCATAACTGACATATAGGTACATTCCTTCTCTGGTTGGTTCCATTCTAATTATCTGGTGCTCCACAATTCATTGCAATGTGTCCAAGGTTGTTACATTTGTAACATACAATTTGATTCCTTACTCCATTAGGTATTTCTCCATCATTGGATCTGCTTTGTGATTTCCTTGTTTCATTACTTGTAGGGTTAGTATCCCTAAACATTCTACTATTCCCATTATTACTATTAAACTTAGGTTTCTTATAATCTACATATTTATGTCCAAAACCATGACAATTATAACAATAGAGATTAGTGATAGGTTTAAAAGACTTGCATGTGCAATCACTCTTCATATGACCAACTTTATTGCATGTAAAACATCTACCTCTGAATTCATTTCTAACCTCCTTAGGTGGTTCAACTTGCTCTATTTTTTTAGGTTCATCATATTTCTCAGGTTGATTAATCTACTCAATTTATTTAAATACTTCTATGGATATGCTTGGTTCAATCCTATTTTGATCATTTTCTTTAGGCTTATTGGTTTCAACAACTGGATCTGGTTCCTTCCCAACTTCTATTTTCTTGGCTGATTTCTCTCCAATAAGATATCAAAGACCCGTCTTATCATAAGAAGATATCTGGAAAAATAGTTATTCATCAATTTTCTCACTATTGGAATAAAGCTTCTCTAATTGTTACTTATCCTGACTTAACTCTACTTTCATAATGGTAATGCACTTCTCTAATTCTGCGTGCTTTAATCTAATAGAATCTAATTTAGATGTTACTTGGGTTAGATGGGATCTTAGGTTTACATTCTTAGATTTTAGATTTGGTTCAAGCTTACTATCATCCTTCTTCAAACTTAACTTAAGTTCAACAATTTTCAACTCATGTTTCAAGATCTCATTTTATTTCTTAAGGGTTACTACTTCATCATTTTCACTAGTTTTCTCCTTTGATTTTGTTCTAAATTTTACGTAATCAATCTAATCTTTTAGTTTACCAATGTAATCTTTTTCATCTTCATACCTTTCTTTTAGGTTGTCTCTTTCTTTTGTAAGAAGATCAATTTGCTCTAGGGCTTCTTCAAGATTCCTCTTTAACTATTCCATATCCATAGTGATCTTACTAAAGCTATTAAGCCTCTTCTGAGTAACTAGGCTCTAATACCAATCATTATAAATAGATAATACTAAGAGGGGGGAGTAAATCAATATTCTACAAACTTTTTCCCACAACTGGATATTATTAATTACTTTGCAACATGCATATGAAAGTAAACCAATAGTATTGAATATTAAATAAAACCATACACAAAGAGAACTCTTAACACCATATTTTGTTAACTAGGGAAATGCTAGCCAAGGGAAAAACTCGATGGGGATGACACCTACATAATGATCCACTAAACAAAAGAATCATGTTAAGGATATTGACCCTGTTAGGCTTCTATGAATTACATATAGTGTCTCGGTCCTTATTATAGGACTAGGCCTTGTTAAAAGCCTCAACCTTATTAGGAGTTGCTTCAAACCTATTAGGAGTTGGTAATACAATTACAATTGCATGCACAAAGAGCCCACTTCCCTAACATGCAATTATACAATATAGTGCTTTTATACAAAATGAGATAGATGCAAAAACCTCTTTACTATTGATTGTTGTACTTCACATAGCTCTGATCTGACATCAAACTTCACATCATAGATCTCCCATACAAGTTAGCATATCACATACTTAGTTTGCATATGCTTAATATACGTTGCATTCACATTGCATCACATCTAACACATCTTTTACTTTGCATGAAATGATTCTTTACTTATACTCTTTTCTTTCACAAAAACTCTTGTGCAGTCGGCTTGATGCATTCACATGTTATGCTAACCTAGGGTAAACATCTAGCATGTCATCCCTACATATATAAGCAATTATTTTGTGACCAAAATAATTTCTTAGCATTTTATTCCTCTATTTCTATTGTACTTTGTTCTATTGTGCATACTTCCTTTACTAGTGTTTGACATGTAACTTTGTTCATACTATCTGTACTAATTTGTGCACTTAGGTACATCATCATAAATTTTTTTTTCTACCTATCCTTAACTTAGCATGAGCCAAATATCTTTGTAGCTTTTGCAATACAAAAAACTATCTCTGCACTACTAGAGAAACTGTTTAACACTTTGGACAATTTTCAGTCTCTAATTGTAGAATCTTCAACTGTATAACCTATCATCTCATCCTAAGATATGTAAGGCCCACACTAGTACCCTATTATGGATCTCAATGAAATAAATATGATTAGGAGTTAATTAAGTTATGATTAACATTTTTGTTACTAATAATGATTTACGAGATCCTATTAGAGACTGATGAAGATTTTGATTATTATAAGGTTGATACCCTATCTAGTAACATTAGGTTGATAAGATAGGACCACATGAAAAATGAAACTCAACATGTTTAAGTTCAGAACCTAGTCACAAGATTCAAGGTATGATTTACTAGACACTTAGGGGAGATGAATTAACTTTCACTCTCATAAGAAATAACAATGAGTATAGATCAAATGTTAACAAAACATAATGGTTGCACTTGTAGATTGGTTTTAAAATATGATGACATAAATTGGAAACATTCAATGGCATGAGAAAATTAACCCTAGGGGCGCACACACCTCGTAACGAGATAAAAAGGACATAGTTAGAAATATTACTTTGGTCAGTTGATTTAAAAGGATACTACTAACAAGTCTACACAATAGTGATTTTCACTTATGACATATATATTAAGATCCATTTTACATGTTTTAATGATTTAATACATACAACTTCATTGTTTCATTATTATGATAGAAAAGGATTGTGATGGTATTTAGAATGGTAATTTTGTTATGATTAGAATGATTAATGTTATAAATATCTTGATATTTCAATGTTTTGAATATTTTATGGAAACGATTAGATGGAAAATATTTGAATATGTTGATGTAATTAAGTGATATTGGATTATTCTACACTCATCTACATGTATTTCTATATTATTTCATTGGGCTATTGACATTAAGTTGAGTGTGCAGGAAAGTTGAACCATGGAGATTATTCAAGGAAACAAGGTTCAAACCTATGTGAACATGGTAAAGCCAAGGTGAATCTTTGGAAGATTCAAAACCTCGTTGTATTGTGTTTATTTTGTAATGTGATTGTGCATGGGTGTTATAAGTTTAAAGATCATGATTAATTAGCAACATGTCATCGTGATGTGTAAAGTATTTAATGTGTGTGTGTCATTTGACACTTGTGTTGTCTATGTGTAAATGACATGTCATACAGGATTTTTGGGCATGAAGTCACTTAACCTAAACTTAATCCCATTGTGAAATTAAGTTAACCCACCTTGGAGAGTGTTAGGATGAGTCACCTTCATGATGGAATTCAAATTCAAACTTGGTAGGAACTTTAGAGAGACTAAAAGTGGTTCGTAAGTGTAATTTTGGTGAAAATAAGTCACCCACATGATAGTAGTATAGGTTGGGGGTCTAAATATACCCATAAGTTGGTCTAGGAGACTTAAGGGACCCTCTAAACGGGTCATTTTCAAGCCAATTCGAAAATTAGAAGTGTCACATGACTTCTTTCCTCATCCCACCACTTGATTAAGTTCTTATCGGTAGAAAGGTACAAGGGTGAAAGAGGGGTAGGTGGGGATGGGAGTGGAGATCTTTTTAGGGAGCTTGTGCCAAACTTAGTGGTTGTTCACCCACTCTCTAATTGTAGAGACAGATAGAGTTTTGGAAGAAGGAGCTTAGAAGCCAAGGAAAAAAAGATCTTCATCCCCATTTCATAACCATGGCTTGGAAGGAGGTTAGTGCTTCATGCCATGTTTTTCTTTCATTTCATAAAAGTTGATGATGTAAATTGTAAGAGTGTTTCTTGTAGGATCTATGTGTTTGTATATGGTGCATGTTGTAAATGTTTGTGTATGTGAGTGAGCATGTTGAATCTATTTGCATTTGGTTTTGTTTCTTGGTTTTTGGTTGTGGATTGAATGTTGTGTTGGGTGTGAAGGTTTCACTCACCCTTGGAAGGGAAGAGAAGCCTTGGGGTGAAGGGGTTAGTTGGGCTCTACATTGGAGTTGAGAAATCCTTCTCTTGGAGAGGGGATAGTTTTTATGGAGTATGGGCTCCATTGAAGCCATATGCCTTTCTATTATTCTATGGAAGGTATAAGTGAGGGTATGTGAAGAGGAGTAAGTGTTGATAGGCTTGTTGAGGCATGTGTTATTTATAGCCTTTTTGTGGCATGTTTCTTGGAAGCCTTATTGGAATATTGCAATTGCAAGATTTGTTGTTTCACAAGGATATGGCATTCTCCTCCTTGAAGAGCCTACCTTCACCCAATGTTTATGATTCCATCTGTGAATCATTGTGCAAGCCTTGGTTGGGAATTGTAAATGTGTTGCTAAACTGTGGTATGCATGTTGGTTCTTGTTATTATGATGTTGTTTGAATGTATCCTAGTTGAGCCTTGTTTCCCCTAGCGTAAGGGTGGCCTCCTTGAGGCCTAGGTTGGGAGGTGAGCCTCCATGGTTCCATAATTTTGATCCTTGCAGGTTTTGGTGCATCTAGATACTTGAAAGTCATGAAGAATTCATTGTATAAGAGAAGGAAATACTATTGTAGTTGGGTTGATAATGGAGCAGCAAACTCCATCTTGTTATGTGTTCTATTTGTGATTGTAGGAGTGTTGATATTGCTCCTATTCTTTTGTCACTATAAGGATTGTGTATCACCTTGAATAGATATCTTTACATTATGTAATGTTGACAAGAAGAGTCTACCACCTTATGTCCAATTGTGATAAGCTTGTTGCATGTTTAAGGAGAAATAGGAGATAGAATTTCATTGTATTGTTGTTGAAGATCCATTATCATGAATATGAATGTATTGGGAAAATGGATTTAGTATCATAGTAGACATTAGTAAGATGTAAATAGAACTATCACCTTGTTATCCTATTATTCTCAAGTCTCATATGAATAAACTAGATGCATTTCTTAGATCAATCTTAGCTTTTGAATAGATGTAGAGTAATACATTCAATCGTTGTTGTAGTTGTTCTTAGAAGGTAGTCATAGATAGAGATCATCCATGAATTGGAATACATGATGTTCATAAAGTTGCATGCAAAAATTTCAATTGTGCTTCGAACAAAAGTATTCAAGAACTAAATTTTGGTATCAATTTGACAGTGATTATAAGCAATATAATAGATTGCCATTTAGGTGAAATTAAGGGAAGCATTATACTATGTTAGTATATCATCAATTCGATTAATTATAACCATAGAGCTCAAATTAGAAAAAATAGTGCTTGTAGATGCACATCCTTTCTTCTCTAGAATTTGTATGGGTAGTGGAAAAATATTCCACTGCCCATTACAGACCAATAAAATAATCCCTAAGATCTTGACCCCTAGACAAATCCATTAAACATAGTAGAGTTAATCTACAAAGGAAAAATAAAATAAAATAAATTATATCTATCAATGCAAGAGTGCATGATGTTGATGTGACTTTTGAAGAGACCTAAAAGTACGTGCTTCCTTTCAAAAGGATTCACTATAATGAACAATATATATTTAAAATAAAATATGGCCACCTAGAACAAAGTACCTAACCCTACGTATGACTTGTACAATAATTTAAAAACTTTGAACCAAGCAAATAATTCTCAAAAAGCCTTCCACCTAGCCGATCACCCCATTCACTCACCTCAAACAAGTAATAAATTAAATAAAAATTGTTAACCCCACCCTCCTAGGCATTACATGCTTTAGGAGCATGTGAATAAACTTTTTCAAACTCTTGTCACGGTTCTGACAAAACTCAGAAACCTCTCACCTTGTCTTTGACGCCTTGATGTTCTTGGAATAAGCATGGTATAAATTATTTCTTTCCTTACCAACACACTGCACCTTGGGAGGATGGTAGATGTTTGGGAAAAAGGGAGGTGCAGGTTTGAAAATGGCAAGTGACCATGACACATATATACCTTGGGATCCCTCTTGCCAACTTTTTTTTTTGCTTGGGAAAAGCTAAACAAACACAAGACCACACACCATTAGAGGAGGATAGAGTGACATGTGACCCCATAATGTGGGAATTCAAATTTGGGAGGCAGACTTGGAATTAGAGTTAAATAGGCTTGTTGGTAGGTGGAATGCATGTTGAGGATGGGTGTTAGAACATAGGGATAGTATAAGACTAACTTTAAACAAATAAATTAGGATTAGGTGGCTAGTAAGTTAATAAAGCATGGATTAAGTATAATTTATTAAGAAGTATGTTAGCTATTTAGTATAGTAGTAGAATATAGTAGAGTTTACTACTTAGCCAAATTAAATTTTATTGCTAGATAAGTGAATAAATGTAGTTAGCAAATGTTAGTTTATAATTTAGTTCATGAGTTTAATTAGTAGATCGAATTAGTGTTAAGAACATTAGTTAAGTTAGTTAATGTTAATAATTTAAGATAGAAAGTTGTTAGGTGAATATTTTAGAGGTAAGTTAGTAAGAAGAGATAGGAATATGTTATAATTTTCATTTAATAAGAAATTATATATAATTAGTGCAATAAATGAATAATATTAAACAATATTAATAATTAAATAAATAGATAATTAATTAAAAATAAAATAAAATAAATTATTAATGATTAACTAAAGGCCTTGTTAGTAGTTTCTTGTTAGTAACTTACCAACATGATCAAAGTTGAAGAGTTAGGTCTATCGGGAAGAATGGTGATAAGTTGATAAGCAGTATGATTTCTTTTATTTGATTTACTAGTAATTAATGGCTATGTAGGAAACATTAATGTTAAATTGATAATTAAGATGCTTATTTCAGTCTCTTAAAAAGTGGAAGTGTAATTAGAAAGGATTGAATCATAACATATAAGAAAAAGTCAAGGTACAATGGGTAGATTTAATTAAAAATCACAAAGGCACTATTAAGATTATGTAATTCTTAGCTAGTCGTGAAATGAACCAACTCGGGGTAGAAGCCTAGTTACCCTTTTTGTCTTCATATTGTAATTACAATATTCATTTGGAATATTAAGATAACATACCTAATTATATTGGAATCAACGAGGATCATTACATATCTATACTAAATAATATGTATATTCAATTCTAGACATAGTACGAAATCTTTCCACAAAATAAGATCAATGAACATGGCATCCTAGCATTATTGTGTAAGAAGATATATAGGTGAAAATAAAATATGACATTATTAACATGTTAGTTAGGACACCGAGTAATTAATATGTATATCTACTTGATGTTAAATGTTACGACAAGACATTATTAGGGGTCTTTATACATAGAATGTATTCATAGCATGTCACTTGTGATGTGTATACTTACTAAATAAAAGATCACAATGATACTGTAAGAGACAACTTAAGACTATACCAAATATCTCGCAATATGAAAATTGTAGTGTTTCTCAATACAATTTAACTAGTACGGTATCACTTCAAATTTAAATAATGATGAGTGAGATCCTAAAGGTTAAAGAATAGAGGTTGTTATTCATATTTCCGTAAACCCTGATTGAAACTTGACTAGAGTAAGGAACTTAGTTGCAACATGTATATGCCAACATGTAATACTCTAAGTTAAAAAAAAAAGTAGCTGTGTTTTGCCTTGTCAAAAATTAGGGCATGACAAGATATATGTTGCCATAAATGACAACCCTAACTCATCCTACCTAGCCATATTTCCAACATGCCAAGGAGAAGATAGCAAATATATTTACTAAGGCTTTACCTAAGGATGAATTTATGTATCTAAGAAGTAAACTAGGGGTTATTCCCTTATCTAATGCTCTTTAAAGCAAAAGATAGTGCTGCATCAACCAAGTTTCATTGAAGATCTATAAAATTGATGCAAAGTGTCACACTTTAGGTGTGAAATGTAGCACATATTGTATATGAATTAGTACAAAGGTACATTGTAACTTTAAAAGTCAATATTCTTTGGCATTTGATGTCAAAGAGGGAGAATTTAGAGTGTCAACATGGAAGATTGAGGGAAGTTTAGTCTTGATGAGAAAGATGGAGAGTTTTGATATTTAGATATTTGATTATGTAGCAAAGAGGGAGAAAATGATAGAAGTTTATAGTAGAGTGATCGACAAGAAAGCAATAGAGACAAATCCAAGAAGAATATCAGAGGGAGTTGGTATGGATGAGAATTAGAATGAAACTAAGGATATTATTCAATTGCTCATATTTCTATCAATTTATGTTGACATGTTGTGTTGCATCAATGCCAAAGAGGGAGTTTGTTGGAAAAAATTCTTCAATTGTGTTGTCATTGATGTTACACAAATATCAATGTAACCAAGCAATGTAGAGTTTGTAGTATTTGTTGATATTAAGGTCAATTTGTCTATCAATGAATCAACACTTAGTCAATTGGTTACATTGCTACCAAGCTCTATAGTTGCTACTGAGCTTATCATTCACTCTATAGTGTTAACCAAGTGTTTCAGATTCTCTCGAGCCAAGTAGTTAGTTTATAGTATTTACCGAGCTTCAAAGATAAAGTACAATGCAAACCAAGCATACTAGAGGTTATCGAGCTATTAAGAAGAAATGAAGAAGATTGTAGTGTTAAACAAGTTGTAGTATGTTAACCAAGTTTTACTATATCTACTGAGCTCCCAATGTTAACAATGTGAATCTAGTATTGATCAAGCTATGCAATGTCAACCGCATGATTCAACAACTGCTGACTTTCTTAGTGTTCACCAAGTCACACAATGTTGACCAAGTTCAAGCTACTTGGAAGTGATTAGTATGGACTGAGCTTCAAGTTCAACTGAGTGCTAAAGATTTCTAAGCATTGACAATGTTTGCCATGTATCAGAACATCACTGAGTTTGTCTTTAGAACCTGAGTTACAATAGTTGGGCTAACTTTGTGAATTATGATGAAATTGGTATTGCAGTCAACTCCAGTAAGCTGTGATTTGGGTTGGTATATATTATATTATCTTAAAATGGAAGCACTTTAATGTTAAGAATGTTTAGCCCTCCAAGTAAGTGGTATGTGGTCATGTTAAGCACATTGAATGGATCTTTTTATGGATCTGGCTATTTCCCCCCTATTATGTTTTTTTGTCTCTATTTCCAACTTATTTATGACAAACTACTCTGTGAAACCAAGGACTTTGACTTCTGGGTCAAGGATGACCTGGTGTTTCAAGGATGACCTCGACCCTAACCTAGGTCAAGGACAACCTCGACCCTAACCTAGGGAAGGATTGACCTCTTCCTTGACCCCAGGTTTATTTTTCAATTTCTAGAAGTTTTGGGATCTTAGGCTTCAGAAAGTGTCTTTTCTCGCTTCTTGGTCAGCTATTTTGGGTTTCAGAATGATAGACTTTTAAATTACATTTAATCTATGTCTATTCCTAGGGGTTAAGGTTAAATGGGATTTAATGCTCCTATGTCAGCCTTCTCTAGGAGTTAGTGCCCTAGATCTCTATATAAGGAAGCCTTCTTCCTTCATTTTGACATTTACTTTCCATCCATAATTTCATGAGTGCATTCACATACATGAAGTGAAGATCTATTACCATTCAAGCATTCAAGTGTTCAAGCATCCAATTCATCAAAGAGGTCCATAATTAGCCATTGAAGGATTTGATCTCTATGGAGCCCACTTGTTGAAGATTTCTCCATCCATATTCATCCATCCTTTTCTTATGGAAAGATACATTCAAGATTGGTGTTAAAGATCTAATGACATTGATTTGAGACATCCTACATATATTTGGAGCATCCATACTTGTGAATTCAAGGATTCAAATCCTCCACAAGGATTTCAATATAAGCAAGGTGAATTGTTTCATTTATTTTGTTTACATATGTTGCAATTTCATTTATATTTCAAGGTTGATTCCAAACTACGGTTTGACCAAGGAAACCCCCCCATCCAAAAAAAAACATTTTTTTTTGCAAATATAAGTATGGAACAATGAATTGAAGAGCAGATTTAGATACCCTTTTCATCGAACTTGCAAGATCCACAAACAAAAATTTCGTCGGAGCAGTGTAGGTCAAGGTCAAAATTTTGGGGTATAATTGTACTCTGGTGTAAGATTGCACCCCACTATCAGGGTCAAGGTTGACCTCCCTTCAAAAAGACAAAATATTTTTGGGTTTTCTCTATCTCAACATTTCTAGTTTGGAACAGGTTGCATTATTCCCCGAAACTATTCACAAACATTAGAAAATAACACTTATCAGATTCAAGGTTAGTATTTGTCTTTTATCTATTTTAGGATTTAAGCACATAATCCTTATAATATGAAGATCATTAAACCTCTTTTCTCGCTATTCTGCATCACATGATCCATGTTTGCATTGATCACTTTCTTGTGCTTAATCAATTTGGATCATTCCTTTTGGAAATTAGGGTTAAGGGAGGAAACCTTATTTTCTTTCTATTCATATATGTAATGCATTGTATCATATCCAAATGAGAATGTGAAGAATAATATAATGAGAAGGAGTGCAAGTTAAAGAAGGCTACAAGTAGTATAAGGGACATCAAAGATTTATCTATCATAGTCAGGTGGTCATTGCAATACAAGGAATCTCAACCAACAAATTAGAATTGTAGATCAAAGATTAGCCATTGGTTCATCCTAATAGATGCATCAGTCAAATCCTTTAATAGGGTAGACTTAATAGTCTTTTTCTAAATCTCCTAACTGAGTGCATACTTCATTGTATGTTTGTAAATCCTTTAACAAGGTGGACCTCACAATCCTTATTTCTCCTAAGAGGGTAGATCACTAGAGGTGGTCAATTGTAAGCCTTAACAAGTTAAATTTATACTATAGTATTGAAGCTTGTGGGTATCATCCCCACCCCAACTTTACTTTCTAATTGGAAGGTTTTAGGGTCACCATATCTTGTGTCAAAATGTTATGAATGTTTATTGCTTTCATTCTTTCATGCATGCAATTAGATAATAATATTATATGAAGGATTAATTAGTGCAGTTAGATAAAAGTTTTATTATTTCCTGATTAACCCCTCCCCTCTTAGTAACCTAGCCTATCTTATATTTCCAACAATTGGTATCAGAGCTTCTTTGGTTCTCACATTAGAAGTTTAACAACTTGAGAAAAGATCAGAGGTAATGGAGGTATACAAGCTAGATAGTGTTATTTACAATGAAAAGTTGGATATGGAATTGGCCATTGGACAACTCAAGAAAGCAAAGGAACAACTCAATCATCGAAAAGAAGGAAAGATCTTGAAGTACAAATGAATGACAATCTCTACACTAAAGAAAGAATTGAAGACATATGTCTAGAAAGAAATTTAAATGAAGCTAATGAAGCAATCAAAGACCTATTAGAAAAGAATTCCAATCTTCAAGAAGAAGTCAGAAAGCTGAAGAGAGAGCAAGAAATCTAATTAGTATGATTATGTGAAGTCATGAAAGAAAAAGATAGAGCTAACGAAGAGATAGACGAAAAGAACAATGAAATTCAACAACTATCCCTTCAACAAGAAAACTTTATTGATCAAATCAATGATTCAAATGAAGAACTTATGAATCTAAGATCAGAGAATGAAAAGACTGCAAAATGATCTCAGCATTGAAAAAAAAACTAATGAAAGAAAGATGAAATATCAAGAAAGCATGAATCAATTGAATGAACAAAATCAATATAAACACAAAGGAAAAGTTGAAATAGGATATATATAAGAAGGTAAATCATCTCAGCAAGGAGCTCAAAAGAATAAAAGACCTACTTGAAATAATTGTGGGAAGATAGGTCATACATCAGACAAATGTTGGAGTAATGGTAAAAAAAAGTTCAATGGAAAGTGTTATAGTTGTAACAAGCATGATCATAGAGCAAGTAAATGCATAGAGAAACCTAAGTTTGAACGTAAATTTCACAATTCAAAGAAATAAGGACTCAAATCTTCAGAATGCAAAACCAAGAAGTGGAACCCAATAGAACAAATTGTGAAAGAAATATTTGGATGGGATTACAACACATGGTGTAGATGTCACTACTATGGTGAATTTGGGCACATTGGAGAAAACTGTGTGAAACATCGCATGAGGAAAAGACATACTACAAAAAGATGTTTTATTTGTACAAAACTTGGACATCTTGCCAAGAACAACACGAACACAAGAAGGATTGAAGATGAAAAGAAAGCCAAAGTTGACAATAAAAAAAAACAAATGAGGCAACAATGGGTATCAAAATCTCTAGAGAATGCAAGCCAAAATCATGAAGTAATTAACACCCAAGTCAATGAGTTGGGTAGCTCAATCATTTCAATTTAGTTCCTTATGGAGATCACTGGAATTGTGATTCAGAAAAACTCATCTAACATCAGTTCTAGCCAACAAGAAGAAAGATCCATATCAGCATTCAAGATGAATAGGGATAATTGAGCATGATGAGAAGTAGGAGACCCTACCAAGAAAGGTTGGGTCGCAAGACCTTACCAAGCAAGGTCAGGTTGCATATTATTTCTGGTTGTAGAAATAGAGTTGGTAGTTCCTACTAAGTGATGGTGACTCTACCAAGCTGTAGATGTCTTTTGAGCATTAAAGACTAAATTGAGTGGAGGATAGGTTGTCACCAAGCGAGTATGAATCACAAAGCATTATGGCAATTGAAAAGAGGAAATTCGTCAAAATGAAGAAATTAGTTGCATTGTTTCACCATGAATTTCCAGACTTATTTGAAGAGAGAATTCAAAGCCCCCAAATGATTCAAGTATTTATTGTTGAAGAATTCTTGAGTTTTTAGAAACCATACCGAGCATGGCATCTTCAAGCATCAAAGAAAAGAAAGGTTCTAAAGTGTTGGTTTGTGGAGTCGATTGTAAGGAACCTAATTTCAAGTTGAGTCCAACAATTGTAGAAATGCTCGACCTAGTTGGTGCACAGTCTCAATTTTTTCCCAAGCTATTACTCATGCATGACATCCATTCATTTTACCACTATTCTATTGAAGAACTTGGAACCCTAGAAATTAATGAGGCATTTAAGAAGTTGTGTGTAGATGGTGTATTGAAACCTAAGCATCAACATTTGGAAACTAAGGGTTGGATGCACATTTCACATTTACCAAGGGATTTTCAAGTCAAATGGATTAGACTTATTCTAAGTCATGTTCACAATTGTCAATTATGGTTGGATCAACCTGTTCAAATTCCTAAGAAAATGATTCATAGAGTCACTAGGCATCCAATGCTAAACAAATCAAAGATGACCAAAACCATGGGTCGAGTTGAACTACCCAAGAGGACTCTTGTTGTATGGGATGGAGAAGATATGAAGTTGAATGACATGAAAAAAATGGAATTGAAGTTTGGAATACATGGGATAGCTCAAAAAATATATAGTTCTAGTCAGTTGAATAGCAAATCATGCGAAGCTGTTGATCTTGCATGCAAGGTTTTGAAGAATAATCTATCCTTCCACCTTGCTAAGTTCTTGTTGAATCATTTCAACAAGAATATGGAGAGAATGCAAATGCCAAATAATTACCCATGTAAGTTCAGTTCTCTTTTGACATATTTATTCTTCTTTGTTCAAAAGTTTTTCCCTTCTAAAGGTACAATAGTATGGAGAAAGGATGTTCCAATTTTATATCAAATCAATGAGTATATAACATAAATGGGTGAAATTTTTGATAGCATCATAGATAATTATTTTGAATCATTCAAAGAGAAGATGCAAAATAGGTTTAGGATACCCAGGATTCTTGTGGAAGACTATGAACAAGATATTTGTTTCATGGTTGATTGTGACAAAGTATATGTTTAGGTAGTCAGACCTAGAGTGGCATGGGTTAAGCCTCTAGACTATGAGGTTAACATTGATGACATCGAGGATATTGTAGAAGCTCTACTGAATGAGTCTATGGATCCTAAAGCCACCTATTTTGGAACATATGATGAAGCAAAGGAAAGAATTGAGCTTGAGATCAAGCTACCTCAAGCAATAAACAAGGGAAGGAAGAGAATAGAAAAGTTAATGAAAAACACAAAACAAGCAAGTTCTACTCTTATGCTAATAGAAGGAAAAGGAGATGATGTAGAAGATGATGATGAAGAGGATGAAGTAGAGGAATATGAATCTAATAAGGAAGAGCCTCCTAAGAAGAAAGGGAAGGTCATCATAACTAGACCTGCCAAATCCACCTCTACTGTATTTACAAGAAGGGCAACCAAATCTAAGAAGAAGTTGAAGTTAGGTGAAGATGAAGCAGAGAAGATTATCTTCAAAAGATCTGAACCTACACTTCAAGAAAGAATGAAGAAAATGGAAGAAGGAATTGGAATAACATGTTTTAACTTTCTCAAATATGAGACAAGGAATGAAGAAGAGAAAATACAGATAGATGATATGCTCACAAAAAAATTGGGTAAATGGAAGTACTCACTAGATGAGCTTGCACAACAAATTCCTAATGAACTTATAGAGGCAATAAAATATAGATGGGAAAATGCAAAGAATTGGCATGGCATGTTTCAAATTTCTCAAATATGAGACAAGGAATGAAGAAGAGAAAAGGCAGATAGAGGATACACTCATGACAAAATTAGGTAAATCGAAGTACTCACTAGATGAGCTTGCACAAAAAATTCCTAATGAACTTATGGAGGCAATAATATGTAGATAGGAAAATGCAAAGAAGACTACAAAAGATATCTTTGAATAGACTTTGAGGCAACTCATTCCAAGTCTCAATAAGAAAGAGGTAAAGAAATCCTTGAAGCAAAATGAGAAGAAGTTTACTCTCAAATTAAACATATACATAATATTGGTTAAGGACATTGAATATGTGGTGAAGGAAACTACAACTACATGGAAGAACATCTATTAGTTGCATCAACCCATTAACTTTGTTGTACATGTTGAGAAAAGGATGATGAGGATGAGGAAGAAGAAGTAGAAATAAAAGATGATGAGGTACATGATGTCAATCTTGATGATGAGGAGGAAGAACAAGAAGCTATAGGAGGAAACCTTCTAGAGATAAAAAGAATTGAGGAAACTAATGCAGAGAAAATTGTAGCAAGAGTCATGAACTCATTTCCCCACTCTCTGAGCAAAGCCTTAGTGAAATCAAGCTCAGAGAAAGCTTCTACTGAGTTGGTTGTGGACACTACTGCTACACCAAGCACCCAACCAAGCTTTGAATCTATTCAGATGAGTGTTACATTAATTGAAGTTCCCAACACTTCATGTGTTGAGTAGTAAGTTCCTCCATCATTAGGCTTGATCGAGAAACAATAAGGCATTCTTGTGGTTAGTATTGTTTCTACATTTGTTGCTACTCCATCTATTTCTACAATTGTTTCAATTTGAGTTGTATCCATAGATAGTACAATGACAATTGAGAACCAGTCTCAACCGAGTATTAAAGTCTTAGATAAGGGTAAACAAATTGTTTCTACCATTCTAAGGGAAAAGGTTAAAGAAGAAGAAGAAATTGATCTAGATGAGGACATAATTGTTCCAACTTGGGATATCTCTATGCTCACTCCTAATCAAATGGATACCATGGGTGAACTTTTGAAGAAGAGAGATAAGCAATAGAAGCTTAGAGAAGAAAAGAAGGAAAATCAAGTTCTTGAAGACATAAAGAGCATATTTATTGATGCTCCGAGTATTGAGGTTGATGACAAACAACCCATTCTAGACTAGTTAACAAAAATGGTCCACAAATATAATGAATACTTGAATGGACAGGATAAACTGCTACAAAGAGCTGAAAGAAAATTTGAGAACAAAGTGTTGGAACAAGTTTCATAGAGAATTTCCATAGATCAAGTAGAGTTATCTACTATTCTTGTTTCACTGGAAGCATCTGTTAGTAATGTTGTTTCATTATTTGTCAAACTGAGTGACACATCTATCTTCACAAAGGAGATCAAGGATAAATTGTCCAAGATAGATGAAGATATGAAGGCAAGTGCACACCAAGTGTCACTTGACCCAAGTCATAGTTCTTTACATTACACAAAGATCAGATATCTAACAAATCTGTAGGCAAAATTATTGAAGGAAGAAGCTAGAATTAGGGCCACACTTGCAAAAATTCAGGGCAGGATTCTTCCAAACATGGATGCATTGCAGAAACACATTGCACATACAAAGACACTTATCCATGACATCAACTTCTCCATAGCTGATCGCATGATGGAATTATCAGTAGAAGTTCAGATCGTACTACATGTAAGTAAAGTATTACAAGAAAATTGGGACAAGACTATGGTACTAACTTTGAAGGTACACTTTAATTTCTTGTCACATTTTGGTATTAACATATAGATATTGTACACCTTTGGCATTTATGTCAAAAAGGGGGAGAAGTAAATATGTTTAATATAAAAGAGGAGAAGATATAAGATATCGATAAAAGGAGGAGAAATATACTATACTCTAGATGTATGTATATAGGAGAGATATATGTATGGGGGAGTAGTATAGTATTATGTAGATACTTATATAGATAAGCAAAAAATATCTTTACAAAAGCAATTTTGAAAAATTAGAAAAATAGAGTATGTTATTGAGCTATAACTTCAGGAAGTCAAACTGAGTTGAAGACTCAAAATGATGATAAATTAAGTTTTTGACTTATAGTTATGAAGATCAAATTTTATTTGATAAGTGTTTTTGTCACTAATGACATACAAGGAGATTATTGATATTAAGGTTGATTTGTCTATTAGTGACTCAATATTTAGTCAATTGGTTACATTGCTACTGAGCTCTATAGTTTCTACCAAGCTTATCATTCACTCTATAGTGTTAACCAAGTGTTTTAGATGCTCCCAAGCCAGGTAGTCAGGTTTACAGTGTTTGCTAAGTTATACAATGTTTACTGAGCTTCAAAGAAAAAGTACAGTGCAAATGAAGTGTAGTAGAGGCTATCAAGCTATTCAGAGGAAATGAAGAAAATTGTAGTGTTAACTGAGCTATGATCTGTTAACCAAGTTTTACTATATCTACCAAGGTCCTAGTGTTAACAATGTGAATCTAGTGTTGATTGAGCTATGTAGTGTCAATCGCGTGATTCAACAACTACCAAGTTTCTTAGTGTTCACTAAGTCACACATTGCTAACCAAGTTTGAGCTACTTGGAAGTGATTAGTATGGACCGAGCTTCAAGTATAATTAAGTGCCAAAGAGTGCTAAACATTGACAATATTTTTCACGTATCAAAACATCACTAATTTTTCCTTTAGAAATTGAGTTATAACAATTGGGGGTTGACTTTGTGAATTATGATGAAATTGGTATTGCAACCGACTCTAGTAAGTTATGATTTGGATTGGTATATATGTAATGCATTTTATCAAATAAAAATGAGAATGTGAAGAATAATATGATGAGAAGGAGTGAGAATTAAAGAAGGGTACAAGTAGTATAAGGGACAACAAAGATTTATCTATCACAGTCAGGTGATCATTGCAATACAAGGAATTTCAACCAGCAAATCAGAATTGCATATCATAGATCAGCCATTATTTCATCCTAATAGGTACATCAGTCAAATCCTTTAAAAGGGTAGACTTAACAATATTTTGCTAAATCTCCTAACTAAGTGCATACTTCATTATATGTTTGTAAATCCTTCAGCAAGGTGGACCTCATAGTCCTTATTTCTCCTAATAGGGTGGATCACTAGAAGTGGCTAATTGTAAGCCTTAATAGGTTAACTTTATATTGTAGTACTAAAGCTTATGGGTATCATCCCAACCCTAGTTTTACTTTCTAATTGGAAGGTTTTTGGGTCACCATATCTTGTGTCAAAATGTTATGAATGTTTATTGCTTTCATTATTTCATGCATGCAATTAGATCATAATATTATATAAAGGACTAAGTGGTGAAGTTAGATAAAAGTTTTATTGGTTCGTAATTCACCCCTCCCCTCTCAATAACCTATTAACCAAGGAGTGAAGAAGTTTGTATTATTAACCTTGCAAATCTTAGTATTGACCAAGTAGTCTGTTAAAGAAGACTTTTCCAATTTTATTTGATAGTTAACCCTTTCTTCACAACAATTTTGAATTCATCTTTCAAAATTCCTTCGTCACATAGTTTCCCATATGCCTCTCAAATCTCACAGTTACCAAACCTCTCCAATATTACACATGTAACAACTTTGCACATCATGTGTCATGATTATCTTAGGTGGTATCAAAGATAATGCACTCGTTGAATCACCTTTCATCACAATCTCAAGAATAACATGAAACTTAGGTGGAGGACAAGTATTACTTTTCACCAATTGAATGTTACTAACCTCTACTACTTGACTCTTTCCTATGGATGATAAAGCTTTCATATTTCTCTAGTATGGTTTGAAACATCTTTCTTTTGACTAACTTGGCACAACTCAAATCTTTACTCGATCAAATGTTTGTCTCAAATTTGCTCTTAATCCCTTAAAATCTCTTTTGCAAATCACTCATATTGCTCTATGTTATCATAATCTATATGCAAGATGCAAAATAATTTCTTCAAATTTTGATATATATTTCCTTTTACTTGAATTAGGGTTTCTATTAATGATGTGTATGCTTGTAGGTGGAAGCAAGTTGTCTCGGTCGATATTGTGCCTTTCAAACTAGGTCTTCATTATGCAGGTTGGTCTCTTCCATCTAACTCGACCTATAGACTAGTTAAGTATCTAAAGTATTTAGTTCATATTGCAATGCTTTATCAATATAGATAATAACTGTGTAAATGATTGTTTTGCACTAGTCCTTTCATATTTATGTTCTTATGCATCTTTCCTTATGTGAATATGAACTTTAGCACATTTTATGTTTGGAACTGATGTAAGAAATATCATTAAGTATGAGGTTCCTTACATATCTTTCTTGATTAGTTTGAGATGATATGATCACCTCCTCCATTGGATTAGGTGATCTCAACTCCATTTGTTCTACTATTTCCATCTTCTAACTTTTTCTTCCAGGTTTATTTATTTCCTTCCTTGTTTGTTCAATGTCTACTTTGCCTTTACCCTTGGTGTGATCATGATTTGTTACTAGTACTTGGGTTCTATAGTTTTTTCTTGAATGTCCAAACTTTTGACATTTGAAACATAAATTGGTAGGTCCATAATTTTTCCTTTTATTAGTTCAATAGAGCCTTGTCTATGATCTTCATTCATATGCTCTATGTCCATACTTTTAAAAATTATAACAATAACCTTTGAATATTGGTGCAATAGATGCATTCTTCATTCTTGATCTACACTCATGTATTTGGTGTCCTTGCTTCTTGTAGTAAAAATAATATTCAATAAACTTAGGTTTAGGGTTTTGCATGCCATTTTCACTTCTTTAGATATTTGTAGTATGACCAAATTTTCCACAATGATAACTGTTGACACAAAAGCTTTCACCTTTGCCTAAAGTCTTACCTAAAGGCAGCCTTGTATAACATGGAAACAATCTTGAAAGTATGGGACTTTGCGACTTGAGATTGAATCTCTAGAGAAGGCTGACTTCCTTACTACCAAGATGCACCTAACTATTTCTTGAGAGGAACAGGGATAAGGAATGCATGAAAGAAAACTACCTAATCTAATCTAAGAGGAGGTGATAATGATTTTTTGGGTTTAGTCTAGTTTTTTGTCAGCCTATCTATATTCTACTTTAAAGTTTCACGAATACGTGTTTATACCATGTACACATATGTAGATTAGAACCAAAAGAATGCTATAAGGAAGAGACTTAACTTTATATCATTCAAAAGCCAAATATACATAATCATATAGTTTAGAAATAAAGACAATACATTAACACAAGAAGGTATTGTACAGTATATTAATGGAAGAAAGAGATATAGAAAAGGAGTGTATTAACTCAAAGGCAAAGGAAATTATAGTAGCAGAGCATAGATGTATAATACTATAGAATCAAAGAAGAGATTGACCCTAAGAAGGGTTACAAATTCTACTTTTATAGTACAAGCATAACTTAGATAGCTTCTACCTTAAGGCAAAACTCAAGAATTGCATTCAAGATTACAGAGAATAGTCACTGCAAATCTGGAAAGATCTGATCATGGCACACACCCAAACACAGGAAAATCACTTATTCACCAAACAACACCTTGAGAAGATTGAAACGGTGGCCATTATTCTTCTAACTAATTAGATGGATCACCAACGATGATGGAGTGTCCCTGTTCATTTACCAAACCAAGGGAGTGATGAAAGTGGTTGAAGGAGATCAAAAAGATTAGGTTCGCCATCAAAGAGCTACTTCCTTTTTTATCAACATGCCAAGTTAACCATGCCATCAGTCGACTAGAGTCAATCCTCAGGCTTCACCATATGGACCAGTCATACTCTATCTTTTATGTTTGACCTCTGACTACAATCAATTGTGACTTCGTAATCCTTTATCTTCATTAGCCATTTTACCATGGAAAATTGTGAACAAACCATATCATTGCTTCATAGTTTGTCCTTAACATCTTCCTCTAATTGTTGCGATCAGATGATAAAGTGAAACTAGCATTTCGCATCATTGGCACTTGATATCCAACTAGCATTAGATGCCTGTGACTATGTGAAACTATGATCCAAACTACCAACACACCATTCACACTGTCATTACTTGAATCTTGACTTGACATGAAATGCCCATGACCATGCAAAAAGGAAGAGATGCATGGTCAAAGCATTAACTATGGTCCAAACTATAACTCCAGCAAACCTGTAATGATCATATGACCCACTCATTTCATATTATCTTTGTTTCATGACTTAATTCCTTAACCCATCACTGACCCCAATGATCATGTGCACAAGGTGATTTGCAAATTCACCATCCTAACCATGGTTAATACTAAACTCTCTATGATCATGCGAATGAGGAAACCTTGAGTTAAGATCATAACCTTGTGATCAAGAAATAAAGAGAGATCACTAGGTTGCCACTCATAATTGGATGTTAGTCTTTTGAACTACAAAACCATGCCGACTGCTGAAAAAGAACATGTTGCACATTCACACCTCTTATGATGGTTAATCCATAGACTATAGTGACTAGGCAATGAAGAATAGTCGTATGATTATGACTTGAGTCTGCAAGGGGATAAAACATAAAAAAGCTTGAACTTAGGAAAATAAGGGATAAGCCAAAGTTTAATTGTATCTTTTATAACATTTGATCATTTGAATACTTGAATAGATATGACTATTGGCCATGCTTGACAGACAAACTCAATTTTGGAGGGAGGGAAAATATGGCTAATGATAACATGTTAGTTTGCTTTTTGGGTTTACATTTCTCATTTCTCCCTTCTTGGATGACTCTCCTTGGTCATTAGATGAATATCCTAATCCAAAAGTGCTATCAGATGACCTCATTAGCTCTTCAAAATATTTCATTACTTCATTAGGCCTTTTGAATCTTTCCACAAGTCATTTCTCAGTTTTTAGTTCATTTTTCAATAAGTCCTTCTATGATCTCATATTTTCTATTTCCACATCCTTTTTGTTCAACTCTTGGTTTGCAAGCATTAGTTAATTCATCATGTCTAGTTGAGTGGTTGTAATATTTTGTACATTAGATGACCTTTCTTCTAGTCTGATTACCATTTTCCTCAACATCTTCCTCATATTTCTTATTTTTCTTGGTCACTTCACATAGCCTTACTGATTGAATCTCATGTTCCCTTTTTAGTCCTCTAGTTTCTTCATTTAGGATTTTGTTTTCCTAGTAGATCTGCAATAACAATATCACTATTACTTAGATTTCTAGTTTCAAATAGTCCTGTGGTATCAACTTCTTCATAATTATACTATTTTATTGTTAGATTAGGTGAAAAACTAATCTCCCAAGAACACCTACATGCATAAACCTATCACATGGATGAAGCAAAGAACAGAGACAAGGAAAAATCATGGAGGCCAAAAAGCCAGATCCATCTTATGGACATGCAAAGAGAAATCTCTCATATAATCCAATAAGTGAATGAATAAAATACAAAGAGGTGAATCCTTATAAAGGAAACTCGAAAAGGGAAACTAAATCCTAAAAAAGCTAGGGTTGCACAATATAATTAATAAAATATTAATTATATGCACCTACAAGATAGCTTAAGCAAACTAGAGTAATAGGCAACTTAATTAATTAAATCAAAGTGATTTAATTAATAAGTTAGAACAAATAATTACTCTAACATTTATCTATATGGCCAACTCCTTTCTCGTTTTTATGGATTTTCCTAGTTCATGTCTTGCTACCTCAAGTTGTTGCAATATGAGCTAGATTTCAATCCCCTGATTGTCAATAACTTTTCCCAATTTGAAAGCCTCCATTTCCATGATCCAATCTCTTAGGCTATTAGACTTTTTAAAGAGAACCTAAGCTTTAATAGCAATTGTTGGAAGTCTTATTGGAAAAATAAAATACCAAGGAGGGGGGTTGAATCAAAATCTATAAAGCTTTAAATCTTTTACTTCTTCTAACACAACTTTAGTGCATTCACCATACCTACCATCTCATAGCTTGTAAATCCAAATTGTAGTAACGCATTCTATCAATCACATGCATGAAATGTAAGAACATAACACAAAGATTTGATTACCTAGAAACCCTCCAAGGTGAAGGTAAAACTAGGGTGGGGATGACACCCACAAATCTTCACTACTATAGTAATAAAGTTAACTTGTTAGGGTTACAATGTCTGACCATATCTGATGATCTACCCTGCGAAGGTCTACCCTATTAAAGGTTATTAAGACTATTATGTCTTACCTTGTGAGAGAATTTTACACTTAAAACAAAGTAAGGACTCTGTTAGGAGATTTACATAGATATGTTAAAACTACTTCATTAAGAGATTATGCCCAACTCAATCATGTTACAAACTAATTCAATACTTGATCCTCAGTCTGCTATGAAAAAGATGGTTTTGGATCTCCTCTCTTCAATCTGATATGATCTTTGATCTGATATAACTTTACTATCCTTCATTGCTTTGACAAGGTCACTTCCTCTTTCCTACAATAACAACACTCAACTTTTTTTCCTTCTTCACAAAGGTTTTACTTTCACACTTGATCTCTGTGATCATATGAATAGCTCAATTCTATTTTATATCATCACATATCCATACCAAAATAGATTTAGATATGTTCTATTAAAATATTTCATAAAGATTTTTCTAGATGCTTCCCTATTTCACCTCTTCATCTATTAGGTTGATTGCAATGCATAGATATTTATGATCCATGTCATAAAATGTGTAATAACCTCTATAAAAACCTCTACAAGTATTAAATATCTTGTCAATGTTGGCTTGTAACAATTTATCTCAAAGTTTGTATCATTCTTGACTTGAATGTTAATTCTGTATTAATCGACACTATCTCTGATACTTGGCATTCATTGTACATGCTATTGATGCTTGGTCTCTACTATTCTTTACACCTACTATGTAACTTGACATCAATATGCTCAAACTACTCAGTAAATATTATATTCAACTTATATTGAAAATACTCAGAAACCAAAGACTTGCTCAACTCCTATAGAGCCTGGCATATACATGTTTATATACAAGGCTTTTATATCACTTGGCCCGTATAGAGTAGCTCGATCATAATGATGACCTTCTAACTCTGTCTAGTAAATGACTAAGTGTTTAACACTAATAGACAAAAACAATTAGAGATACCAACAATTTGTAGTTGCATTGTTGCTCATCTTAAGGGGGGTATTAGTCTAAAGGATTAATTTAATTTAATTTATTAAATTACATTTACTCCCTACTTAAGATTTCATTTTATGCATATGCATTCCCATTTAATAATTGATTATTAATTATTAAGTGTCATTTACCTCTTAGGGTTTCCCTTTTAGGTTTTATGATCTCCTTCTATAAGGATTGATCCATTATATATTTTTATTGATTCTTTTAGTCTGATAACATATTCTGACATATTTCAGAGCCAAAACCTTGCCTTCTCTTGTATTTTTCTTCTTTATGAAATGTTCTTACATGTAGGTGTTCTACTATATCTATGGATTTATTCTCATCAAATCCTTTAGGAAATATGTTTTCCTTGGTTGTAAATGTATCATATTGTATTGCTTTATTGATGTGGTATGGGGATGCAAATTTGATGAGATCACAATAGAGGATGGTGTTGAGGATGTATTAAGAACTTCAAAGGAATTGTATTATAAAACAAATTGTTTGTATCAGTCAGCCCACCCTTAGATATGTTATCCTAGAGAATTGTTTTGTGAAGATAGTTCTGAAGTAATTTAGACAATGGGTTCAATTGAATTCTTATCAACTCCTATCATGGTTGAAGTGGCTCCTAGCAAGGTTGGAATATTATAACAGAGATTCAAAGTCTCCTAATGGGTGCTACATGTATTTATTGTATATAATTGGCTCCTAAAAAAGTCTTACACTTTCACAAGAAATTTCCATATAAATACATCATCTTGTGGGTATTATTCCGATTGGGGTTTTCCCTTTGAACAAGGATTTCCCTAGTTAACAAATCTGGTTTTATTATGCACAATTGTTATTTATGGTGGTTGCATCTATTAGTTATAAGTTTTGGATTTGATAAAGTTAACTTAAGTTGTTTAAGAACACAACTGATCCCCCCTCTCAATTTTGTTGGTGGAATTTACTTTCTAACAATTCGTACCAGAGCATCAGGTCCTTGATTAGGAATTTTAATAGCTTAAAAAGATCCATGGAAATCTAGAAGTAAAGTCTGAAATTTGATGGAGAAAAATATGATAGTTGGACGGAGAAAATGAAGGCACATTTTCTATACATGGGGATTGACTAATGGTTGGTTACAAGGGATAGGAATATTGTGATTGAAGAAAAAGACTTTGGATCATTAATGTTGAACATAAGGAACTTTTATGTGTAAAATATATGCAAGGAAAACATTGATTACTACACTACCTGAATCAAAATTTGTTGAGGTAAAGAATTTACATCTTGCTCATGATATTTGGATTAGATTAGAAGATCTTTTTGAACATGATCATTATGAAAGTAAATATAAATCATAAAATTGGAAGGATATGTTATATAGTTCTAAAATTTTGGAAGATGAATATATAAGACCATACTTTCAAAGAATATCAAACATTGTTGCAAGGATAAAGAGTTTTGTGGAACTATTACAAGAGATGAGGTTGTGTGGAATATCTTGAAATCATTGGTACCCTCTTATGAAAACAAGGGAATAGTTGTGGAAGAAACCATTATTGTCACACCTAACTTCAACAGAGATACACTATTTGGAAAGCTACAAGTATTTGAGCATAGATTGAAACAAAATCAAAATCAGACCATTATAGAGTCTTCCTTTAGAACAAGTGCACATTTAGACAATAGAACCTTAACTAAAAGTGCAAGCACAAGTGGAGACTATGCTAGAGGTTGGGCTACTAAGAAAGATGAATAAAGGAAGATAGATGAAGGACTTGCATTAATCATGAAAAGAGAACCTGTAGGTGAAAAAAATTTCTTGTTGGACATACAAATAATTTGGTCATTTTTCATATCAATGTCTAAAGAGAGAAAGGAGTAAAACCTAAGAAACCCTATAAGTCAAAGATTACAAAAGATTGCTTATTTATTGATGAAGATGATAAATTTTATTTCAAAGCTAAAAATTCCTAGCAAGTTATGATGAGGATGATGAAATTGGTTTTTTTTATATTAAAGAAGAAAGTTAATAAAGAGAAGAAAAAACACTAGTATCAAATGTAGAAAAGAAAAGATTAGATTGGATTATAGATAGTGGATTCTCTCATCATATGACTGGGGACATGAATGATTTTTTTGAATTTTACAATTATGATGAAAGAGTAGTTAGAGTTGGTAATAATGCACCATGTCATATTAAGGGGAAAGGATCTATTACACTTGATGGGAAAGTTAACACTGAAGATGTCTATTTTGTTGATGGATTGAAATATAGCTTGTTGAGTGTTGGAAAACTTGTTGATAAGGGATATCTTTTTCAATTCACTGAGAAAACATGCATAATCAAAGACAAGAATGGTACACTAATTTGAAAAGGTATAAGGTTTAAAGGTAATGATTTTCGATTAAATCCTACTAAGATAACATGTTTGGTTGCTAAAGTGGATGATAATTGCTTATGACATAAGAGATTTTTCCATATAAATTTTGATAACATTGGGAAGATTAGTACTACAAATGAAATAAGATATCTACCTAAGATTGTGAAACCCTCTAGCATGGCTTGAAAGGAATGTATGATGGCTAAGAAAAAAAATTAAAAATTCCAAGAAAGATATTTACTAGATTAGGAAAATTGGAGATTGTGCAGACTAATTTATGTGGCCTTACAAGAACAAGAGTATTCTATGGTGAAAGCTACTTTATTATTTTTATTGATGATTTTAAAAGAATGATGTGGGTAGTATTTTTAGAGAGAAATATGAAGCTTTTGAAGACTTCAAGTTTTTCAAAAGTGTAGTAGAGAATGAATTTGGATTGAAGGTAAAATGTTTTAGATTAGATAAATGAGGGGAGTTTACATAGAATTAGTTCAATTACCTATGTGAAGATAGAGGGATTAAAAGACAACTTTCAACTCATAAGACACCACAACAAAATGGGATAGCAAAAAGAAGGAACAAATCAGTGAGTTAACCAACTAGAGCTATGATGCTTGAAGGTAATTTATCACATATCTATTGGAGAGAAGCAATGAACACTATAGTATATACAATGAATAGAGTACTGATCAAATGAGCTACTAGTAAGATACCCTATGAACTTTGATTTAGGCATACACATAGTATGAACTACTTTAGAATCTTTGGAAGAAAATATTATATTGAAAGAGATAATGATATATGAAAGTTTGATTCTAGAAGTGATGAAGGAATATTTATTAGATATTCATTGAAAAATAACACATATAGACATTTTGACTAGAGATTGAGAATAATTGATGAAAGTGTTGATGTGAAACTTGATGGAAAATTCAAAATATAGGCAAGGATGCTTGATTATGATTCAAATGATAATGTAAGAAAAAGGCATGACAATTAGAATGTAGAACATGAAATTTTCTATGAAATTGGTAATGATTTATTGAATGAAAAAAATAGAGAAGAACCAAGAGCTAAATTCAAAGTGGAATAGAGAACACCAAGGTATATAACAAGAAATCACCTTGAGAACTAAATTATTGGAAGTGGAAACAAAGTAGTTTTGACAAGGAATAATGTAAGAAATGAAATCTATTCATTTAATAAGTTGAACCTAAGACTGTAAATGAAGCATGTAAAGATGAACTTTAGATAAAGGCTATGAAATAGGAACTTGAGAAGATTGAAAAGAACAAAACATGGGAACTGACCCCTAGACCTAATGATAAGAAAATCATCAACACTAAGCGGGTATTTAGGAACAAGATGAATGAAAAAGAAGTGGTAAGAAAAAAAGAAAGGTCAGTTAGTAAAGGTTGTTTACAATAGGAATGAATTTATTTTGAATAAATTTTTTGCCCCTTTTGCTAGACTTAAAGCAATGAGATTTTTTTTTGGCATATGCATCTAACAATAATTTAAAGGTGTATCATATGGATGTCAAGTCAACATTCTCAAATGGAGAAATAGAAGAAGAGCTCTATATTAGACAAAATGAAGGCTTTCCACTTACATAAGACAAAGATATGGTTTGCAAACTGAACAAAAACTTTGTATGAATTGAAGAAAACACCTAGAGCATGGTATGCAAGATTGGACAAAGACTTGCAAAGTTTTTGATTCAAGAAAGGTAATCCAAAAAATAATACGTAATTAAGAAAAAATTAAGATGGATTACTTATTATTGAAGTTTTTGTTGATGATATTATCTTTGGAAGGACTGATGAAGCTAGTGAGAAATTTTCAATGAAAATAATAATGAATTTGAGATGAGTATGATTAAATAAAACATTTATTGGGATTGCAAATAACTCATAATAAGGATGGAGTTTTTATATCACAAAATAAATATCTCAAGGATCTATCGAGAGGGATTGGATTAGAAAATTGCAAACTAATTGGAACACCTATAACCACTAGATATAAATTGTCAAGCAAAGATGAATCACCTAGTGCAATACAAACAAGGTACATATCCATAATGGGAGGACTGTAATATTTGACACATGCAAGATCAGATATAGCTAATGTAGTTAGAATCATGGTGAGATTGCAAGAAATATCCTAAAGAGATACACTTAGCAATGGTAAAGAGGATTTTTAGATATTTGAAGGGAACATCCAATTATGCATTATGGTATGATAGATCACAAGATTTTAGCTTATGTACATACATTGATGTAAATTAGTTAGGAAATATAGATGATAGAAAAAGTACTTGTAGATGAGAATTCTTCTTGGGAGGAAGATTAGATTCTAGGTTAAGTAAGAAATAAGATTGTATATCACATTCTACAATAGAAGAAGAGTATGTAACATCAACAAACAACTATAATTAGATCATTTGGATGAAGAAATTTTTGAAAGACATACGTATTGAGTTTCAAAACCTATTATCATTCATTGTGATAGTACAAGTATAGTTAGTATATCAAAGAATCTTTTACTAAATTTGAAGACTAAATACATTCCTATAAAGTATCATATTTTGAGAGAGAAGGAAGAAGAGAAGGAAATCATATTAGAGTATGTTACCACAAAGGAACATATAATAGACATATTTACTAAGCCTTTTGCTAAGCATACCTTTGAGTACCTCGAAGGTATGCTTGGGGTTATTCCCAAACCTTCTACAAAGTAGTTATGCAGAATTACATCAATCCAGTGTATTTAGAGCATTTTCTTACACATGGATTGTATGTTTGGTGATGTTTCCTTTCAGAAGTAGTCACTTTTGAGTAGAGTTATTGAGAACTCTTTGGTAAATTTTTGTATAATTGTGTCTGTTGGCACTTGTCATTTTTGCTTTTTTCAAATTGTATTGGAGATTATTGAACTTTTAGAATTGACATAATGACACCTTTGTCATTGATGTCAATTGGAGAGAGTAAGACATGAAAAACCTTACATATAATTAAGAGAGAGTAATATCTATAGGGAAGAGTATTTAGTAGCTAATTGATGTCAATGGGGGAATATTTCAAAAACTTCATTGCATTATCATTCAAGATAGGGAGGTTTTGGCATTTATGGTTTTTCATTATATGTTACCATCAATGCCAAAGGGGTGATTGTTAACCTGAATATTGAAGGGAGATATTGCTAGTATGTTTGGGGAGATGATTACATGCTTATGTGTTGTATCCATGACTTGGTTTGTCATTAATGTCAACATATATACTTTTGGTTATGATACTAAGAGTTAAAAATGAATATTTTATCAATGAGGTTAGAGTTTGTGGAACTTAGTTATATAGGTTTAGAATCATGTTGTTGGAGATTTATTGATTCTATATCTATGTTTGTAGAAAGCTATTTGAAAGTTTGCATGAGTTTCAAAAGATTAGTAGAGACTGGTCATAGAATAATACATAGGAAATTGTTTACTAGTAAATTAATTGTGTATGTTAAGTGAGATAGAATTTGGTTAAGCAAGTTTGGTTATGGTTGAAAACATTTTCATGATGATGTATTTGAGGTAGCATATACTAGTGATGATTCTGTGATGGTCACTGAAGTATAACATGTCATATGTTTACTATCAAGTCAAATGTGTATTGGTATTTATTTTAGATGTTGTAAATATAATGTAACGTGTAATGCAATATCTTAATAAGGTCATATATTATTCATCTACATTAAAGAAGGATCAAGGATGACTCAAATGGTTTTTAGGACTTGGTTTTAAGGAAATATGTTTCCCTTGGTTGTAAAGGTATCATATTGTATTGTATTATTGATGTGGTCTATGGATGCAAATTTGATGAGATCAGGGTGGAGGATGATTTTGAGAACTTTGAAGGAATTGTGTTTAAAAAGAAGTTGTTGTATCAGTTAGTTCACCCTTGGATATGTTATCCTAGAGAATTATTTTTTGAAACAATTCTAAAGAAACTTGGATAGTGGGTTCACTTGACTTCTTACTAACTCCTAATAGGATTGAAGTGACTCGTAGAAGGCTCAGAATCTTCTAGTAGGGATTCAAACTCCTAATTATATGTAATTGGATCCTAATAGAGTCTTACCATTTCACAAGGAATTTTCATATTAGTACATCATCTTGTGGGCATCATTCCCATTGGGGTTTTCCCTCTAATCAAGGGTTTACCTAGTTAACAAATATGGTGTTTTTGTGCATAATTGTTATGTTTTGGTTTTTGTGTCTATTGGTTATAAGTTTTAGATTCAATAAAGTTAATTTAAGTTGTTTAAGTACATAATTGATTTACCCCTCCACCCCCTCATATTTATGTTGTTGGACTTTACTTTCTAATACATCTGTGTGATTATCATCCTCACCTTCAAATACCAACTTCTTATGGGTGAGATTAACATCCTTTTCTTCTTGTTTGATAATTCAACATCACTTTCCTTAGTACCTTCCCCATCATTACCCCTATAAATTCTTTGCTAAGAAGCCACATGTCTCTTCTTAATCACTTTCTTCTCACCCTTGGTATGCCAATCATCCTTCATCTCCTCATATTTACTTTTCCCATAAGTTTCCAAATGAGAAACCCCCTTACCCTCCTCCACATCCATAATTCTTAACTTAGGGTTTTCAACATTCTTAGCTCTTAAATGGTTCTATAGATTAAGAATGAGCCCTTGATGTAGAACCATTTTCTTGGGATTATTCTTATGATCATAAATGCTAACACTCACAGAGGAAAGACAATAGAAAAGAAATGAAATATGACACTTATGCCTAAAATGATTCAAAAAATGAAACACATGAAGCTGAGTGAGCCCACTATCTAGAGTGAAGAATTCTACAATTATTTGGAACATTCTCTTCTAGAATGAATCTAGCTAGTCTGGGTCATAGTAAGAAATATCCCCCTTTTCTAGAAAGTTTCTTTCATCCTTAGTCTTGGGGCATTTAAAGAAAGCATTATCAATGAATTTTTTGTCATTGAAAAACTTGCTGCCTACAATCAACATCCCCATAGTCTCTATCATCAACTCTTCATTGGTAGTGAATTAGATAGTGATAGCCTCATTATCCCAATTAGTGACAAATATATCAATAACATCTCTATTATACACACTTAGTTTCTCCATAAATGGAGTAACCCCTCCCTTAGCCAATTTACTCCATATCTTTGAGTCCTTGCATACATGTTCACATGTTATAGGCTCGAGCCTATTTAGATCACCAACCAATTGTTTCCTTCACTAAAAATCACCTTCTAATTGTAAAATATAGAACAAATGAGAACACAAAAAAAACCTTTTTTTAGCCCAAAAAGCATGCAGAGGATAATCATCACTAAAAACATGACATATTTTGTAATGACAAGCTATTTAATGAGTTTTGAAATACCATGTCATTGGAATTGAACTTTCTTACCATTTACTCTATCAAGGTTTATTATGCTTGTAAAATCAAAATTAAACTTGTCCTCACACTCTCATTTCTTCTCATGATTACTTTTGATAACAAGATTCAGAATGAAATCCACCACTTTATTGTACTCTGAGTAAATATGTGAGATATAAACTTTTAAAAAACCCCTTATAATAATCCTTTCCTTGTTGATAATATTATCTATAGTCCAGAAGGATAGACCTTCCCCTTTAAAATTTTTTATTATATTTAATGAATCACTCTCAATCCATACATTATCAACCTTTATCTACTTGGCCAATTAAAGCCCTTGGAGAGATCCCATGGCTTTTGTAAGATTCTTTGACTGGGTATCCAAAGGGAAAGTGACAATATAGACCAAAACACTATTAATATCACCAATTACTCCACATCCAGTCAGACTAGGGTTTTCCTTGGCCACCCATCAAATTTAACATTCACCTAACCCTTTGGAGGATACATCCAACACAAGTCCTCTCTTTTTCTATGATATGGTCTTGCTAAGACACAAATATTAAGGCATATATCCTATTCGTAAGTTATATCAAAATCATTTTTTATGGCCTAAACAAAAGGTTTAAGATTAATAGAATGAGAGAGAGGGTTCAAGTTCTCTGAAACATTACATATGATATGTCAAAAGCCAATAGAGATTTATCTCTAAAAAAAATGTTATTCCTTTCTTTACAAATACCCCAAATAGCATGAAAGGCCATAATTTCCTAGAGTGTAGAAAATAATTTTTTTTTAGAAGGACAAACCAATTATTTCAAAAACTCTTGCAAAGAGGTAGGTGAAACCCAAAAAAGGTTCCACCTATTAGAAGGATGATTTTTAGTACCCAAGGTGGTCTCAGTTTTTTAACTTTCAGTTTCAGAGGTTGAACCTCTTTGAACCACTTTGAACTAAAGTTTGAAGTAGTTCAAAGTAGTTCGACAGTTCAAAGCAGTTCAAAATGGTCCAATAGTCCAAATTGTTCATTCAGCAGGTCTAGTTCAACAAGTTTAGAATTTTGTCATTTAATCCCAGGTTCTACCAATTCAATAATTTCAAGAAAGTGCAAAGGCATAGGTCAAGATGGAGATCAGTTCAGTGGCTTAAAAATGCAAAGTGGTTCAGAAATTTCAATATGAAGATACAGAAACAAGTGTTAGGTTCAATGCCTTCAAGTTCAATGATCCAGTGCAAAGTGATTCAAGAAGCAGACATATATCTCAGGATATCTGTCATAAATGGTTCAGAAGCACAAGGCGGTTCACTAGTTCAACTTGCAGATTCATAATCCAAGTTCAAATTCTATCAGTTCGACAGTTTCAAGGGTTCATTCTGCATTTCAAGTAAAGTCATTGGTTCTATGTAACACCACAGAAGTGCAGATCAAAATGGAGATTTTGTCCAATAACCCAAAGGTCAAAGGTTCAAAATTCAAGTCCCATGTTATAGATTCGAGTGTTATTGCAAAATTTGACATAATGTTGTGGTTCAAATTTAGTGAGTCAATTGCAAATTTGCAGACTCGAGAGTCCAGTGATTTAATTCAACAATGTAGAGATCATTATATTCTATTCACGAATTCACAAGAAGGTATTGTAAAAGCTAACAAAGCTTGAACTTTGGTATCAAATTTAATGGCAAGTATCATGAACCGACTAAGACATCTACCTATGTCTTAGAATGCATATCTTAAGTGCTCCACATGCATATCCAAACAAAGCTAGCATCACCACCAGAATATATGGTATTTTGAGTTTGGGATGATCAAATACTATCATAAGTATTGAGGGCATCGAATACACTGTCTGAAGCAAGAGACGAATAAGCCGAGCATTCCTTGTGACTGACTCGATCAATTCTTATGAATTTAAAATGTGAGATCACCGATAGTATAAGAAAACTATTTGATGGAATGAAAGAAGTCTTTAAGCCTCCAATTGGTGTGTAGAGCATGATGGTAGCAACTTCATAAACCCATAGACTTAAATTGCATAAACATGAAAGATATATACCCCGATGCCAAACACATATGCAGGTTTCGTAGTATCACAGAATCTAATACATCTATTTTGGTATAAATATTTGGCATTGGAAATCATCATTACGATATCCCGAATTGAAGAAACATACATGCAAAATGCCCTTCAAAGTGTTTGAAATTCATCACATTCAATCCATGGAGTTCAACCTGAACTCGATTTGGAGAAATAGAAGAAAATTTTAAGAGATAGGAGATTGGGAACAAGTGAAGCCTCCATATATTGACTTGCATAGATTAAAGTAGTCACCGTGATTCCATGAAACAAGACATAGACTGACTACGAACATACTGATCAGGATTGTTAGCAGTTTGGAAATAAATGACAGCGGCTAAAGTTTGTTGATAATTTTGGAGCTCATGCTTGGTCCAAATTCTTCATATATGCATGCATCAATATAAAACTAAGGATCGATTTCTAATGTACAGAAATGAATGTTTTAGATAATGTGATATAGACAAGCATATCATATATCATCGACAATCCATACATGAATACAACCTAAGCAGCAGCCTTTGATAGGATTTTGACCTGGCGGGTGCTTTGATCAGAATTCATGCCATTTCCTATTCAAGCTAACAGATATGTAGATTATATATATTGTTTGTTAAGCACAATAGTCATGAGATCAACTCAACAGTAAAAGGGGCACTCTCCATATACCCAACATATGTATTCCTCTCTTATATATGTTCCTCAATAGAGGAAGATATCGTGGGTGATAATAAATCATACCAAAATAAACAATTATGTGAAAAAGCTATGGTGCTAGGTTCATGTGTAGATATGAAGACTGAGTTTCATCATAAATGTGGATGCATCCAAAATCTCGATGATACAATCTGATTCAGTGGAGTCCCCAGAACAGTTATAATACACAAGCTATGAGCTATTTGATAAAATACATCGTTGGTGACAAGTGTTTACTATTAAAAAGAGTAAACTACAAAAGTACCCCAGTGAATTAATAGGAAATGAATATATTACATATCCATTCAAATATATTATATATTGTGTCAAAAAATATTCTCGTGGGCCCCAAGACTCCATCTAGAATGGGAAAAGTGATATATTATTTTTCAATCTTAATGAAATATGTTATTAGATTTGTTACCTAACATCTGATTAGGAGTAAAACATTACAACCAAGGGAGAGTAAAAAATAAAAAAGGGGAAGAGAAGATCAAACGACAGTTCCAAGAATTAGTTATAGAAGCTGAACAGTTTGCCCACAAATTCTATATATGGTGAAAGCATCAAACAAAAGAGGGTTTCACTTCTTTTCTGTAGGGGAGACTTTGGTGCTGTAGTACAGGAGAGTTTGGGCTGAGAATTCTGCTTTTTCCTTATAGGAGATTTTATGCTACTGCAAGGGAGAGGGTAGAATGGTTAGAGTTTTAGATAGGCAGATATTGTAATGACAGTAATTGGTAGATATGATATGGGTGCTTTAGTTTTTGCATGACTTTGTGCATACAGAGATTTGATGTCTATATATGTATCTTCTTGAATATGGCTTAGAAACCTTGTGTTCAGGCATGTTAAGTCAGTATTACTTTGTGAATCCTAATTTATTAGTTCTAGATATCTGGTTACAATTTTTACTGCAGATTAGTGTTATTATTCATTTCTATAGATTAGTTAAAGCATCTCTTTGTTGTTAGAAATAATCTATACCTCACGATCTAAGAATCTTGAGAGATCCTTTCGTACTTTCAGGTAAAAGTGCAGGATATTTAAATTCATTTCACATTTCACATGGGGAGCTGTACCCGATAAAATTCAGAGGAAGGTTATTAATCTAATAATAACCTATCCAACTGTTGGTGCTAGTTTATCCTCTCACTTGGGCATTCAGGGTCGAATTTGCACGCATTTCCTCGAAGGAAAATTTGTTCACTAATAGATTTTTGGTGACTCTACTGGGGACTTTTGAAGTGAAGATTTAAGTGCCTAACATTTGCTTCCTCAGTTTTATAATTATCTCCATGTGCAGGAGATTGGTGACTCTATGCGAAGATCATGCCGGACATGGAAGTCATGAGAAAACAAAGGCTAGATCCTTCTCTCGTAGAGCTTTGTCGAATTGACGATAAAGTGTTACATGATTTTATGGACAGTTTCAGAAAC
Source organism: Cupressus sempervirens (assembly GCA_028749045.1). Classification (NCBI taxonomy): domain Eukaryota; kingdom Viridiplantae; phylum Streptophyta; class Pinopsida; order Cupressales; family Cupressaceae; genus Cupressus; species Cupressus sempervirens. The sequence continues at coordinate 440,443,917 of CM053784.1, forward strand.
AGTATTTCCAAAGGTATCCAAAAAAATTTGAGTGTTGAAGATGATACAAGTTCTTGGCTGCTATGGAAAGGCCTCTGCGGAAGATTTCATAAGCTAAAACACTTGCAAAAACTTGAAGAAGAAGTGGCTTGATTAAAGGAGCATTTGAAAATGATGATGGACCTCCCATTATTTTAGTCTCACCCATGTATCTCAATCTCCTTGTCATGAGTGATCAAGAAGTACAGCCAGAGTTACTCTAGCCTCATGCTGATCCAGTTTCAATAGATGAAAATATATGTGCCAACAATGGAGCAAGGGTAAGCAATAATGATGAAATCTTACCTCAATATTTTTCTTCATCCCATGTAGAAAGTTTTTCAGTAAAAGAACATGGTGATCATTCTTTGCTTCATGATTCTGTTGGAATGTTGTCTAGTGATGCTTTACCTGTAAATGAATCTTTTAATGTCATGAGAAATCATGAAAACATTGGCTCTTTGAATGAGAACGCTGGAAGAGATCATGTCCTTGAAACTTTTCCTTCTGAAGATTTTGCAACAGCAAGCCCTGTAGATGATGCTGATTTTAATGGAGGTATATTCAAATCTTTTTCTCCACATCTTGAGAGTTTCAATTTTAACTATGTTGATAGTCTCCCTATTTCAGAAGTTCCTATTGATGAGGAACTAGACAACTTGCCTCTAGATTTTCAATCTTTCACCTTTGATATTGATCATCTTTCTTTGAAAAGTCTTCTTGATGAAAGAATCCAAAACAACATACAATCTGAAAATGAACTTCCTATCATTATAAAGAATGAAGATGATTCCTTGTGCTTGCGAACCAGTGACGAGTCCTTGCAAAGATTTTTTCCATTTGATGATGAAATATGTAACTATGACAAGGTGAAAGTGCATGAAGAGAAGTTTATTTTCCATGATAAAGATACTGAAATTAATAATCAGTTTGAAAATTGCCCAGCTGAAGCATGGAAAGGAATGTCACTTGATTAGCAAGAAGAAACCATTGTCAAATTCTTGTTATATCTTCAGCCAAAAGATTTCTCTCCAAATAGTCCTTTTGATGGTGACTCATTCTTTCATAGAGACAAGAAAAAGATACCTCTAGATGCAGACACCTTTGCTGAATTTCTTGTTGAGATAGAAAAATATGAAGCTGACCTTCAATCTAGTAGTGATTCGGCATATGCGTTAAAGAATGCAATTCTTGATGAAGAAGAGGAGGTCATAAACACATTTTTGTCATCACTCATTCTGGGGTACTTCAATAATATCTCAGGTACCTATTTTTATCAGTTTCAGAATGAAACATTTCTTGATATCTTTCCTCTTCATCCATCTATGCATAGTGTTACTAATTGGGATTGTGGAAGAAATGCTGAAAAGTTTGATGACATTTTGGGAAGAGAAAAGAATAGAATTCATGGCCTGTTTGATGATAGCTGGTTCCTTGAAAGAAATAGAGAAAACATATATCCAAGGATTGATCCTATGTTGAAGGAGGCATCATTATGGTTGCGAGATGATCATGACCATACACTAGAGTTCAATCTGCATGACAATGTTCTTGAGGATTGCATATCATCTTTTGGTGAGGATTTTTCATATCATGTTTTTCAGCTTGAGGTGGAATCAAATTTTTCTAGCATGAAGGATCCATTTTTAGGTGAAGGAGAATACTATGATGAATTGTGGCTGTTCAGAAAAGAAGGTTGGATCAGCATATGCATGCATGCAGTTAGTTTGAAGTTTGGCATTGAAAGAGTTATCAGCACGCTATGGTTTGGAGCTGTTCCAATGAGACATGACTTGTTGCTCCGGAAAGGATGCTACTTCTCCCAGTCGATAAATGGATTTGCATGATTACTTTCCTTTCTTCTGGTTCTCATGGTAGGTTCTCTTGCTACCTTTGTATATATTTTGTAAATAAGTGTTGTGGTGCGTAGTGTAGTTGGAATAATGTGCAAGCTTCAAGCTTGCTGGTGGTTTTGGTTTGTGGTTGGTTTGAGTTTGCTGGTTTTGCACTGCTCCCCTCCGCCCTCTCTGTAAGCAGCTCTCGGTCTTCTCTTGCTGACTCTATTTTCCCAATGGATAAGGTACTGTTCTTTCCCAGAGATTGCTGGAGTTCTCTGATTTCACATCAAAATCAGTCCTGCAGTTAGAGCCCCTGTTAGTACCCAAGGTGGTCTTAGTTTTTAAACTTTTAGTTTCAAAGGTTGAACCTCTTTGAACCACTTCGAACTGAAGTTCAAAGTAGTTCAAAGTAGTTCGACAGTTCAAAGTAGTTCAAAATGGTCCAATAGTCCAAATTGTTCATTCAACAGGTCTAGTTCAACAAGTTCAGAATTTTGTCATTTAATCCTAGGTTCTGCCAATTCAACAGTTTCAAGAAAGTTCAAAGGTATAGGTCAAGATGGAGATCAGTTCAATGGCTTAAAAATGCAAAGTGGTTCAGAAATTTCAATATGAAGATACGGAAACAAGTGTCAGGTTCAATGCCTTCAAGTTCAATGATCCAGTGCAAAGTGATTAAAGAAGCAGACATATATCTTAGGATATCTATCATAAATGGTTCAAAAGCACAAGGCGGTTCACTAGTTCAACTTGCAGATTCATAATCCAAGTTCAAATTTTATCAGTTCAGCAGTTTTAAGGGTTCATTTTGCATTTCAAGTAAAGTCATTGGTTCTATGTAACACCACAGAAGTGCAGATCAAAATGGAGATTTTGTCTAATAACCCAAAGGTCAAAGGTTCAAAATTCAAGTCCCATGTTATAGATTTGAGTGTTATTGCAAAATTTGACATAATGTTATGGTTCGAATTTAGTGAGTCAATTGCAGATTCATAGACTCAAGAGTCCAGTGATTTAATTCAACAATGTAGAGATCATTATATTCTATTCATGAATTCACAAGAAGGTATTGTAAGAGATGACAAAGCTTGAAGTTTGGTATCAAATTTAATGGCAAGTATCATGAACCGACTAAGACATCTACCTATGTCTTAGAATGCATATCTTAAGTGCTCCACGTGCATATCCAGACAAAGCTAGCATCACCACTAGAATATATGGTATTTTGAGTTTGGGATGATCAAATACTATCATAAGTATCGAGGGCATTGAATACACTGTTTGAAGCAAGAGATGAATAAGCCAAGCATTCCTTGTGACTGACTCGATCAATTCTTATGAATTTAAAATGTGAGATCACCGATAGTATAAGAAAACTATTTGATGGAATGAAAGAAGTCTTTAAGCCTCCAATTGGTGTGCAGAGCATGATGGCAGTAATGTCATAAACCCACAGACTTAAATTGCATAAACATGAAAGATATATACCCTGATGCCAAACACATATGCAAGTTTCATAGTATCACAGAATCTAATACATCTATTTTGGTATAAAGATTTGGCATTGGAAATCATCATTACGGTATCTCGAATTGAAGAAACATACATGCAAAATGCCCTTTAGAGTGTTTGAAATTCATCACATTCAATCCATGGAGTTCAACCCGAACCCGATTTGGAGAAATAGAAGAAAATTTTAAGAGACAGGAGATTGGGAACAAGTAAAGCCTTCATATATTGACTTGCATAGATCAAAGTAGTCACTGTGATTCCATGAAACAAGATACAGACCAACTATGAACATACTGATCAGGATTGTTAGCAGTTTGGAAATAAATGATAGTGGCTAAAGTTTGTTGATAATTTTGGAGCTCATGCTCGGTCCAAATTCTTCATATATGCATACATCAATATAAAACTAAGCATCGATTTCTAATGTACAGAAATGAATGTTTTAGATAATGTGATATAGACAAGCATATCATATATCACCGACAATCCATACATGACTACAACCTGAGCAACAACCTTTGATAGGATTTTGACCTAGCGGGTGCTTTGATCAGAATTTATGCCATTTCCTATTCGAGCTAACAGATATGTAGATTATATACATTGTTTGTTAAGCGTGATAGTCATGAGATCGGCTCAACAGTAAAAGGGGCACTCTCCATATACCCAACACATGTATTCCTCTCTTATATATGTTCCTCAATACGAGAAGATACCGTGGGTGATAATAAATCATACCAAAATAAACAGTTATGTGAAAAAGCTGTGGTGCTAGGTTCATGTGCAGATATGAAGACTAAGTTTCATCATAAATGTGGATGCATCCAAAATCTCGATGATACAATCTGATTCAGTGGAGTCCCCAGAACAGTTATAACAGACAGGCTGTGAGCTGTTTGATAAAATACATTGTTGGTGACAAGTGTTTACTATTAAAAAGAGTCTACTGCAAAAGTACCTCGGTGAATTAATAGAAAATGAATATATTACATATCCATTCAAATATATTATATATTGTGTCAAAATATATTCCCGTGGGCCCCAGGACTCCATTCAGAATGGAAAAAGTGATATATTATTTTTCAATCTTAATGACATATGTCATTAGATTTGTTACCTAACATATGATTAGGAGTAAAACATTACAACCAAGGGAGAAAAAAAAATAAAAAAGGGGAAGAGAAGATCAAATGACAGTTCCAAGAATCAGTTATAGAAGCTGAACAATTTGCCCACAAATTCTATATATGGTAAAAGCATCAAACAAAAGAGGGTTCCACTTCTTTTCTGTAGGGGAGACTTTGTTGCTGCAGTATAGGAGAGTTTGGGTTGAGAATTCTTCTTTTTCCTTATAGGAGATTTTATGCTGCTGCAAAGGGGAGGGTAGAATGGTTAGAGTTTTAGATAGGCATATATTGTAATGATAGTAATTGGTAGATATGATATGGGTGTTTTAGTTTTTGCATGACTTTGTGCATACAAAGATTTGATGTCTATATATGTATCTTCTTGAATATGGCTTAGAAACCTTGTGTTCAGGCATGTTAAGTCAGTATTACTTTGTGAATTCTTATTTATCAGTTCTAGATATCTGGTTACAATCTTTACTACAGATTAGTGTTATTATTCATTTTTGTAGATTAGTTAAAGCATCTCTTTGTTGTTAGAAATAATCTATACCTCACGATCTAAGAATCTTGAGAGATCCTTTCATACTTTTGAGTAAAAGTGTAGGATATTTAAATTCATTGAACATTTCACATGGGGAGCTGTACCCAATAAAATTTAGAGGAAGGTTATTAATCTAATAATAACCTATCCAACTGTTGGTGCTAGTTTGTCCTCTCACTTGGGCATTCAGGGTCGGATTTGCACGCATTTCCTCGAAGGACAATCTGTTCACTAACAATGATCAAAATTTTAGAAGAAAAGGGACACTGTAATAAGAGACGAGTCACATATTCTTTATTCTCCATACAAAGATAACACTTATTTAGAATCATAAATCCCCTCTTATTTAGATTGTCAATAGTGAGAAATTTATTTTGAATTAAAATTGAAAAAAATGTTAATCTTGGGGAGAAGGATATTAGATCATACTGAAGCCCAAAAAGGGGAATTTTTATCATCAATGGTAAGCATAAAATCTAATGTGACATATAAATGACTATTAGGAGAAGTTTTCCAAACAATAGCATCAAAATAATCCTTCCTAGGAATAACATCATTTAGTAATCTTTGAAGCGATTTCAACCTATCTCAAGTATCCCAATATCAACCCAATGTTGGTTTACCTAGTAATTTGAAACATAGTTTCAAAATCCCTCCTTAAATATATCTATAGTAGCTCCAAAATCCTAAATTTTGTAGAGAGAACCATTGAACAACAATTTATCTTCTAAAAAATGCGTTGAACCTAAAGGCAAATTGTTGATTAATGCAAAACACTTTGTAATTTATGAGGAAATGTTGGGTAATTATCATAACAACTGAGCCACCATATAAGTCAAGCTATAATATGAAGAAGTGTACATATTCAATAAGTGTTAAGCTATAGTAGCTTTTGACCAATCCATAGTCACTGAGAAATTCATAAGGTAATTTTAGTTTTGGTCAAGTCAAGTTCATGCTGATGAACAACACAAAGAAATAAGAATAGTCAAGTGCTAGAAGCCATATATGGTGAGTTACACAATTATTGGTATATGAGTTTGAAATGGCACAAACTCTTACGTAAACCATTTTTCTGAGATGGAAACATGTTTCTAAGTTTGAGGTATTAATCAAGGAAGTAATTAAACCTATAATTACAAATTATTAATCCCTATGTTATGTGATCAACCAATCAGGAAAATAGAAAAGTCAAGCGGCAAAAAGGATGAATCCTAATTGTTGATCAAGATCTAGAAGTTTCTTTAAATGACTATAAAAGAAGGGTCTAAGACAGAATTTTCTATTGTTGAAGTTGGTAGAGAGAAGATTGCATAGTTGAAGGTGAATTAGAGGTTGAAGGACTAAGGTAACCGAGTGGTGCAAAGAGGAGAAATTGCATATCTATCACATTGAGTTGATTATAGTTTTGGAAAGAGAATACCTATAATTATAAATCAAGAGAAAACCAAAGTATCATGGTACTGATTACATTCAAACCACTATATCAGGTGAATCTCTTAGCATAGTGGTCCTAACAGGCGTATTATAAATCTCCTAACAAAGTGCTCACTTTATTTTGATGTAAAAATCCTTTAACCAAGGTAGAATTAATAGTCTTGTAAGATTTTAATAGAGAAGACCCCTCACAGGGTAGAACATTAGAAGTGATCAAAATTGTTGCCCTAATAGATACTTTATTGCTACACTAATGAGGATTTTGTGGGTGTCATCCCTACTATAGTTTTATCTTCACCTTGGACGGTTACTGCATTACCATATCTTATATCATGTGTTGATTAATTATTTATGTGTTTCATTCATGTTATTAGATGTTAGATATGATATTACATGCTATTACATGTTGATGCATGAATACAGTTATGTTTGAGATCTGCGGTAAATCAAATTTGAATGTGGTTAATTGTTTGAAAAGAAATTTTTATAGAGATCTTGATTCACCCCTCATGCCCCCCCTCAACATCTTACTTTCCCATTAGATTTCCAACAACTAGCATTAGAGCTCAGTTCTCTAGGAAAAAGTCTAACCACTTGAGAGTCAAAGATCTTGGAGATGGAATCCTACAAACTAGAAAAGGTGATTGAGAATCAAAAGTTTGATTTGTAACTTGCATATGAGCAAGTGAAGGATGTAAAGGAGGAATTGAAAAAATCCTTAAAAAGAAGGAAGGAGATGGAAATATAGCAAAAGTACAGATAATACAAGGAAGAAAGCATTGAATAATTATATGATGAAGCTAGATCTAGTGAGATTGATGCAAAAATAGTAGATCTATTAGTAAAGAACAACATATTGAATGAAGAAGTAAGAGCATTGAAGAGAGAACATGAAATACAATTAGTGAGACTATGTGACATTGTTGAACAAAAGAAAAATGATGAAGAAGACAAAATGAAGATGTCTACAAGACTTGATGAAAGGATCAATGAAGTAAAAAGGTTGACTCACAATTAATTTTATATATTTAATCAGCTACTAAGCACCAATGATGAGATTGCTAGGAAGGTGGAAGAGATTGCAAACCTGAGATCTCAGAACAATCAATTAAAAAATGAGTTAAGAGTTCAAAAGGAAATCATTGAAAGAATGAATATATTTGAAGAGGATATGAGACAACTTGATATTTATTTGAAAGCACAAAGGAGGCCTCATGATACTACTAGATTAGGTTATACTAAGTTCATATCATCTACTAAGCAAGGAGAGTCATCAAAGAATGGAGAACAAAGGAATGCATCTGCAAAACCAAAGAACAAGAATTCTATATGCTATCATTGTGAAAAACCAAGCCATAAAACAATTTTTGTAGGAGAAAAATTGATAAGTCTAACCCTAAGCCTAAATTCAATGGTAATTGCTTCAATTGTAATAAGTATGGACACCAAACAGATGAGTGTAGATCTAAGACTAGAAAGACACTGATGACATCTATATTTGAAGGTTATTGCTACACATGTCAAAAGTATGGTCATAAGGCACACAATTTTAGATCTAATGAAAAACATACTTGGACACCTAAAGGTCAAGGGAATTCATCTATGTAAGGTAATGCAATAAATTGGGATTACAATACTTGGGTCAATTGTTAGTTGTGTGGAAAGTATGGATAGTTTAGGGAAAATTGTAGAAGGATACATCATAGAGGAAGATCAAGAAACTAGAGAAACTTTGGTTCAGTATGCTTTAACTATTAGAAGGTCAATCACCTAAGCAGAGACTATACAAATTAAGCAATGTCATAATGAAAAAACCAACGATTAGTGCTTAAGAAGTGAGAACCCATGTGAATCAATCTTGGAAAAATAAATCTAAAGGAGAAAGTAGTTTAAATGATGAAGTTATGATCACCCAATCCAATGGATTAGTTGATTCCACCACCTCAAACTTAATAAAGAGCTATATATAGAATTTTATTTCAAAATTTTAAATTCTACATCAGTTCCTAATATTGAAAGTGAAAAAGTCAAAATGAGTGTATGATTAGATGCATTACAAAAGATTTGAAGTTTGAACCAAGTAATGTGTATGTATGTCAAGATGAAAAGTTAATAATTGCCAAGTATCAATATTGGAGGATGAAAGTGTTAAGCGGTCAAGTAAGATTGCTAGTATTGATCGATTTAGCATATTAGCTAAGTTGAAGTCTGGAGGAAGTATGATTGTTGAGTTTTCTAGAGAAGGTCAAGATAGTTGTATTACATCCACTCTGTGTACAAAAAATTTATGAGGACCTAAAATTGAAATTTTGAACTATGTAGTGGATTTCACCAATCATTAGAGTGAATTTAAGCTATTTGTGTGGAGATCTTATAGTGTGTCATTGGTAATTGAGAGCACTTTGAAGGTTGTGTTAACACTGAGCAAATCAAAGTTCAAGTTTCAAATTCAAAACACAAAAATAGAATCAAGTTCAACCATTACAGAGAAAGGTGAAGCATCAAAGGTTAGTAATGTGCAATTAAATCATAATGAAGTTGTTAAACTACCAAAGTTTAAGGCATATCTAGAGAGTACTATGAAAGGGGATGCATCTAGTGCCCTATCATATACCCCACCTAAGGTTATCATGATTCATGATGTTAGGTCATGCTATATGTTTAATATTGGTGATTTTGGTGATTTTCAACTAGGAAATGCATAAGAGAAACTTTGCATTGATGGGAAGTTAAAGGAAGAGCATAAGGAAATTGTTGAGGTTGGACTCACATGTGCCCTAGGTTTTTTGAGGGTTTTCAAAACTGAGTGGATTTAGATTGTTTTGAGATAAGTAAATGAGATGAAATTATGGCTAGAAGGTGGAGCAGTTGAGATCACTCAACAGATTGTTTACCAAGTGACTGGCTACCTTGTTATAGACAAAGTGAAGACTATTCACTGTTAAGTAAGGATGTGATTAGAGTTAACATAATAGCCATCAAGGATGCTGAGAAATTTTTTTCAATGAGGGTTATTGTGCACAAGTTCTATCAACAAAGTTACTAGATAGTATGCCCTATATTGTAGTTGTATTGCATGGAAGATTGTGAAGAACGGTCATACCTACGACCTTGTTGTTTTGTAACTGAAACAATTGGATGAGAATTTGTAATCCATCAGAAGAGAAAAGAACACAATGTATAAGTTTGGTTCAATTCTTGTTTGCATATTATTTTATGTGTAAAATTATTTAACTACCATTGGTAATGTTATTTGGAGCAAGAAGAAGTCGATTACCCAACAGATTAATGAATTTATTAGTCAATTGGGTGAGAACTTTGAAATGGTAATGGATGGTTATTTTGAGGAGTTCAAATAGAAGATGAAAATAAGTTCAAGGATACCTAAGTCATTGGTTGATGATTATTATGACAATATTTTCTTTCTAGTTGACACAGTCAAGACCTATATCCAAGTTGTAATACCTAGAATTGCATGCCTAAAGCCATTAGGCCTTGAAATTAACATAGATAAAACCATAGAGACAATCACAAAATTGCTAGATAAACCTATTGAAAAGGATGCTAGGCCATTCAACACATATGAGATTGCAAAAGTGAAAATCATGATGGAAACAAAAGCTTGTAAGTTACAAAGAAAAATAAAAAGGATGATAGATAATTTGGAGAGAGTTCTAGGAGAAGGTGTCAAGCAAGAGGTACCATTGTAAATTACTAAAGGAAAAGTTGAAGATTTATCTAGTGATTATGAAGAAGAATAATACAACAAAGAAGAGGAAGTCAAGGGAAAATTAAAGGAGATAGTGCCAAGCCTTACGACAATAGAGGAAAGAATAATGAAACAAAGCCTACCCCAGCTATAGAAAGAGTCACCATGCAATGAATAAGGGAAACTACTACTATAGTAGCTGAACCACAAAGGAAAGGAGTGGTAAAGATGACAAAGCCAACTCAAGCCAAGAGCTCAAAAAAGAGAAAGACTACCATAGATGAAGCTAAGCTCATCCAACCTGTGAAGAAGTGAAGGAGAAAGCTTGTGATTTCAAATGATGATGAAGAAGAAAAGAATTAGAGGACACCAGTAGTATTAGGATTACTGTGCACAAGAAACCCTAGAATATTGATGAGGTATGTGAGAACATTAGGGTGGTACATGCTTATCTAGATTTCATTTTATAAAGTTTGAGAAATTGCATAAGGTTGATAAGAGTGTAGTTGAAGAGACACTAATTAATATGATGACAAACTTCAAATACACTCCATTAGAGCTAGGAAATATGACACCTAATGAATTATATGGGAGAATAGCTGAAAAATGGAAGTTTGCACTAATAATAGAAAATAAAATAAGAGAGGGAACACTTTCCCAAATAATGCATGAATTTAATAAGAAATAAATTTCAAATTCTATGAAAGAGGACAATACTATATTTTTTCCTAAAAGGAGGACTTTCCTAATTTTGAAGAGGAAAGTGGAAAATATTGTAGAGGAAAGAAAATTGATATGGAAGAAGATATATGGACTAAATCTTGATGATGAATAGAAAGACAAGGAAGAAAATGATGAGCATGAAAATGTAGAATTGGACAACACATAAGACATTAACAATAGCATGGTTGACACCATTCACAATATGGTACAATAGAGTTAAGGGAAAAATGAAACACTTGTAATTCAAAATGAATCACATGAAAGTCTAGAAAGGAATGTAGATAATACAGAGAGTGTCTTGACTAAGCTAGACAATCAAAGTGAAGGTCACATATAGACTAAGCCGGTAAAGATGCCATCCCATGTAACATTGCTGGACTTAAATCTTGTGATAGTGCACGTAAGAGATTATCCAAAGGATGGTGCATAAGATTCCACATAGTATGTATAATCCACGCCTATTACATTTGATATTCATAATGTTACTGATAGTCAAGCTCAAGGACAAGGAGATGTAAGTGTGATCATTCCAAGCAACAAAATGTGCTAGCCAATGAAGGAGAAAATGCACAAGTATTAGGACAGTAGGATGATGCTAATGAGGGCAATGTCAATGTGAATATTAAAGAATAAAAGAATGAAAATAGTTAGAATGATCAAGTGGATCAGTCCAATGTAGGTGAGAGAATGAGTGCGTTGGGACTTTAGATTAAGGGAACAAAGGAGGTTGTGTAATTGAGTTCCACAGCTGAACTCACTACTAATGTTGAAAAGGATTAGAATAATGCACTTGAATAATAGGTGACTATTGTTGAGGAGAAAAAAAAAGTGCAAACTACACAAACTAAGGAGACACAAAGACCAAGCATAGATGTACAAACTAAAAAGTCTACAATAGGCACTACCAAGCTCCAACACCCAAGACTCAAAGGGGAAGAGAATAAAGAAAAGGAAAATAAAGTTTCCAATGGGAATTCAAGGTAAACCTATTACACTTGAAGAAGTGATTTTGATCCCAATTGGGACACAAAAAATTCAACTTATGATCAGACAAAAACATTAAGTGAGTTGTTATCAAGGAAAACCAATCAAGAAGAATTGAGAAGGGAGCATCGACAAAGGAAATTTTTGTATGAAATCAAGGATATCTTCCTTGAAATAATTGATGTTGAGAATTTAAATAAACAAGCTCCTATCATTGAAAAATTGGTTCAAATTGTGGAGAAGTTGAATGAACTTGATATAGATATAAGAGAAAAGTTGATGCAAAGGCCAAAGAGGAAATTTGAGAAAAAGGTGATGGAGAAAGTTGCAATAGAGATTGTAGTCAAATAGGTTGACCTTTATACTCTTGTAAATGATTTTCAAAAGATAGTTCAAAATGTAAATACATTGTTTACGAAGTTGTGTCATGTCCCATAATTTACAAAAGATATAAGAGATCAAATGGATAAGATTGATGTTGATTTATAGTAGAGTAGTAATACACTAACCTTGGATGCAAGTTTAAGTTTAGTACATTTTTCAAAGTTAATATTTTTGCAAGTTAAAAGGCCCAAGTTGATATAAGAGGAATATAAAATAAGGTCAGAGATCACAAAAATTCAAGCTTCATTGACACTTCATTTGGAGGTAATGGAAAGACATTTAAAGACTAATAAGGGCACCATATTGCTCCTTGAAGAGCTTCTCCAAATCATTCCAATAGCCAATATTGTCATCAGATAGTCTCCTAAACCAATGTTTGGCATCTTCTATCAATGAGTGAAAAAATAAATTCATCACCTCATGCTCATGTTCTACCTCATAGTCATTAAGCATGTCAATGAGATTTCTAAGGTGCTCTTCACTAGTTATGGCATTATTGCCTGAAAACTTGATGACTTTATCTCTCAAATCATTGGAAATAGGATGGGGAAAATTAGGTATGTATCTATAGTAGCAACACACTCTGCCTCTGTAGTGGATAAAGCATTAACCTTTTGCAACCTAGAAACCTAGATCATGACTGCCTCACCAATAATAAATACATAACCTGTAGTACTTTTCTTGGTATCAATAACCCCTGCCAAGTCAACATATCTTTATAAATTAGTAGTCGAGCCCCCAAAAAACACTTATTGGATGTACCTCTCAAATATCTAAGAATCCATTTTACTACATTCCAATGCTTAATTCTTGGATGACTCATATACCTACTAATGACTCCCACTACATGGGCAATATTTGGCCTTGTACATACCATAACATACGTCAAAATTCCTATAGCTGAAGCATAAGGTACCTTGGACATCTTATCATCCTCTTCTTGTGTCTTGGGAAACATCTCCTTAGTCAACTTCAAATGACTAGGTAAAAGTGTGCTAATAGCTTGGGCATTCTTTATAGAGAGACATTTCAACACCTTCAAAATATAACTAGTCTAAGATAATGTCAATTTCCTTTTCTTCCTATCTCTACAAATCTTCATACCAAGGATTTGTTTTGTTGCCCCCAAATCCTTCATAGCAAATGCATGTGCTAACTGACATTTCATCCCCTTAATGTGATCCATGTTAGACCCAACTACAGGCATATCATCAACATATAAACATAAAATAATTTAGCTATCATCATCCAACCTCTTAAAATAAACACAATGATCTAAGTGACACCTACTATATCCATGTTCATTCATAAAACTATCAAATTTTAGATACCATTGCCAAGGTGCTTGCTTTAATCCATATAAACTTTCCTTCAATCTGCACACTAAGTTCTCCTTACCTTTGACCTCAAATCCCTATGGCTATGCCATATATATCTCTTCATGAAAATCACCATGAAGGAAGGCTATTTTAACATCAAGCTACTACAAATGTAAATCTTCAGTAGCCACCATACTTAAAAACAGTACAAATAGAAGTCATTTTAATAACAGGAGAGAATATCTCATAAAAATCAATATCTTTTTTCTATGCAAATTCTTTAACTACTAACCTAAATTTTTAAATCTTTTCTTACATCCATCCTCTTCTTTCAACTTGCAAACCCATTTATTTTGTAAAGCCCTTTTACTTGCAGGCAACTTGCATAAAACCCATGTCTTATTTTTTAACAAAGAGTCCATTTTGTCTTTCATTGTATACTCCCACTAAAGCTTAGAATCCACCTACATAGCTTCATCATAACATTTAGGTTCACTAGAATCTCTTAGTAAAGTAGAGCACAAAGAAGGAGAAAATCTTTCTAGAGGTCTACTTAGCCTTGTTGATTGTCTAACATTTACTAGGATGTGTGGTATTTTTTGTTGTAGTTGTTGTACATCATGAGGAATTGCTAGAACATTATTTTTTAGAATATCATCTAGCACTACATAATCATCTTCTTTATTCTCATGTTGTTGCAGTAGATCTTTGTACAACACTTTCTCATTGAATATGACATCCCTGTTTCTTACAATTTTACAATTTTCAAAATTCCAAAGCCTATAACCAAATTCATCAATGCCATATCCAAAAAATACAGATTTCTTCAACTTAGCTTCAAACTTGGTTCTATTTTTTATAATTTATGTGAGGAAATGCTTCACAATTTAAGGTTTTGTGAAAATAATAACTCACCTTCTTACCCGTCCATGCTTCCTTTGGAATACCACAACCCAAGGGAGTAGAGGGACCTCTATTAATCAAATATATAGCAATATTGACAACCTTTGCCCATGTGTTTGAGGAAAACCTTGCATGCAACCTCATGCTCCTTGCACACTCCATTATAGTCTTGTTCATGCGTTCAACCACTCCTTTTTCTTGTGGAGTCCTTGGAATTTTTTTTTTGTCTATGAGTACCATTAGTGGAGCAATAATCTTCAAATTCATGATTGCAATACTCACTACCATTATCAAATCTAAGACATTTTAATTTCTTACTAGTCTCATTTTCAACTAAGCATTTCCGTTTCTTAAAAGTTTGAAATACATCATATTTCTATTTAAGGAAATAAACCCATACTTTTCTAGTTGCATCATTAATAAATGTAACATGATAATGAGATCCATCAAAGGAAAATACCTGAGATGGTCCCCATACATCTATATACACAAGCTCTAATCTCTCATTTTTCTTTTCCTTCTCAATCTTCACAAAACTCTCTCTCTCTCTCTCTCTCTCTCTCTCTATACACACAACTTTCACAAAAATCCATATTAACACATTTCAAACCATGTAACAATTTCTTTGAATGAAGTACTTTCATACCTTTCTCACTCATTTGCCTAAGTTTGTTGTGCTACAGTGTCGTATTAGAATCTACAACAACTGTTTGTTCTCCTTGCTTAATTGTAGCAATTGTTCCTGAACATTCATTTTTCTCAGAAACAATCAAAGTAGGAGGAATAGTATGACTTGTACAAATATATAAGGTTCCTACTTTCACACCTTTTTCTACTACAAGG
The DNA here is from genome assembly GCA_028749045.1 of Cupressus sempervirens. Classification (NCBI taxonomy): domain Eukaryota; kingdom Viridiplantae; phylum Streptophyta; class Pinopsida; order Cupressales; family Cupressaceae; genus Cupressus; species Cupressus sempervirens. The sequence continues at coordinate 440,459,258 of CM053784.1, forward strand.
GAACCTTTTGAAACCTTCCAATTTTTATCATTAAAAGTAATTACACAACCCTCATCACCGAGTTGCCCTGCTGAAATTAAGTTCCTACTTGTAATCACCTAAAAATGGTCATCTAGACTATTAGCTCCCTTTTCAACATTTTGGCTAAATTAATTTAATCACTTACCTAAGCCAAATTTCTAATAATCAATTTATTTGATTATAACCTATAGTTTGACTATGCTATCCTAAGTTCATTATTTGATTAAAAGAACATGTCCCCTTTTAATTAAATAAAAGACCCCATTCTTCTAACCCACTTAAAGTGCACACATAAAGTCCTTTTTCTATTTTGCAATTAAAAGAAAAGGCTTTGTGACTTTTGTCTTATATGACAAGTCAACTTATATTCTATTGGTTGACTTGTGTGTGCACATGGATCACTCCTCTTTTTGAATTCCACCATTGATCATCCACCATCTTCATCTTGATCTCTACCATCCATACATCTTTAAAAAGGAGAGAGATTTCCCCCTCAATCCATCCATATTTTGAATATTGTTATACTACAGGTTTTCTAACAGGTTTCTTTGGAGCTTTGTGGAGAACTTCTATTTCTTGTCTACATTCTCTCATACCATAGCATTTTAGCTTAGATTCATGTTGCATGTTAGTTTAGCTTCTATTTTGCAATAATCTATCTCACATAGCTTAATATTTGGATTGTAACACTCTCATCCATGCTTAGAATAGCTGCACTTTTCATATTCATTATAGCTTAATCTTTAGTTGCATTGCATTCTTGAGGAACTCCTTGGGACATTTGCATTCTTGCATCTTGTCTTTAGAACCTCCCATTGCATGGTTTACTAGCAAGAAGAGTATCTCTAAGGCTCATCTGAGAGCCCTTGAACTTAAAATACACTCTCTTGCACTCCGTGGATAGGGAGCTCTAAGACGGCATCCAAGCATTCCAACTCATGGAATCGTTTGGATAGAAGGGTTTAGAGTGTGACACATTTCTAGTGTACATTTTTGGCGCCCACCGTGGGGCTTGAATCAAGTTTTTAGCTCCATTTGCTTTTATTTTTCATCTCTGGTTTTTTACAACAGCATAGTGGATCTAATCAAATGCTTTTGTAGAATTATCACTTTGGTTTTAAGGCCAATCCATAAGTAGATTGGTTTGAAGGCCAAAAACTTAGTTGGTTTAAAGATTTGATCATATCTTTTAAACCGCTTAGATTTTGGTTCTGAATTTTTTTTTACAAGTTGGATATGTGCTCAAAATGTCCCAGTCCAATTTTCAGAGCATTTTGATGTGATTTTTAGGAGTTATGATTTTTTCATAAAAAGCCATTTCTGATCCCAAATCAGCGCATATTTTGGAAAAACTTACATTTTCAGAAAGGTTTTTGAATTCTAATGGGGGTTCTTTCTTTGTGTTTTGAATTTTGAAGTTGTAGTAAGGATCAAAAACTTGATTTGATAAATTTGGCCTGTTTTGACAAAATCGATCTCTAGAGCACAAATGAAGAGATTTTTTAAAATTTCTTGCATTTTTGGAAAGCTCTCTAATTTTTAACAGGGGTTTGTTCTTTTCATTTTTATTTTTGGATACGAACTCATAGCAAAAAAGTCCAATCTTTTTGACTAGGTCAAAATCAAAGAGTAAAAATGAGAGCATTTGTGATTAACTTGCACTTTCTTTGCATGCACTCGGTTGGAAGATAAATTGGATTTTTGAGGCAACTCACCACTTTTTATTGCAGATTTTTATTTTATTTCACACTAACTTTTGGTGCTAACAAGTTGTGATTATAGGTTTCCATCATTGTGAAAAAAAAATTGAAACATTGCATAAAAAGAACGCATGTCAAAGCTTCAAATGCACAAGGGCTACTAACAATTGTTTGCAGGGCTGCCCAAAGCATAGAAACCCAAAATTTCTTACTTTTTTGTTTTCATGTGTGGCATTGACTAATTGTTTATTTTCCATAGGCACATAAAACTTGTGATTGGAGTCTTTTGGTAATAGAAGAGTATGCTCTTCACCCTTGTGGTGAATCAGAAATCTTGACTTGCCATTTGGTTTCAAAAGCAAGGGGTAACTGAATCTTCTTGGTGTGTTTGGGAGAAAATGATTGGAATAGGAGAGTATGCTCTTCACCTTTGTGGTGAATCAAAAATCTTGACTTCCAAAAGTTGATCCACTCTTTGTGTAGTTTAGAATCCTTTAGAGGGCCTGCTCTCGGACAACCTGAGAGGAACGACCCAAGTGGGGACAAGCAAATTACCCGGCTCTTCTAACCCACTATAAACTCAAGGCTATCAAGGACACAAAACCTTGGTAGAAATAGTGTTTTTCTTCACCTAGTGTGATCGCTTATGAGATTTCGACCATAGGGAGATCACTAGGCAAGAATGCTTAAGGTACTCTTGTGGTCGCGAGATCGGTTACTCATCACAAGGTGAGGTGTCCTGTAATTTGGAGCAAGAGAAACACTATGAACGGATGCCCTATCTAAACACCCTAAGTTAGTAACTACCCTTTTTAGCCGCTCAACTTCTTGGTGCAAGGATCGATCCTAGTGGATTACCCAGATCACCCCAAGATTTTATACTCACCATCTGTGTTCTCTTGGTTATGCTTATTGCATTTCCATGACAAAGCCAATATCTCTTGTGGGAAACCACTTGGTGTGAGGCAAAGGAGCATCAAGCGTGGGCCAAGTTGTTGAGTAATGAACCATGTCCTTTAGTTAGATATTGCTTGATGTGTTCTCGAATGTGCTAGACCTGTAGAAATCTTTGAAACATACACATGACGATAATTCTAGGGAATTCTTTTGAGACCTCAAATATGCTTGTATCATGCAAGGTTTCTTTGTCCCTTGCTTGATTGTTTGAAGACTACTCCATGTGTCACTATCTTGCTTGGAAAGAAATTGCTTTTGAACATCAAACTTGCTATGCTATCAACTATTGTCAAACTTTGTCAACCAAGTCAAAGCATCAAGTCTTAACATTTTTCTTGTATTGCTTGCTAAGGGGAGTCTCATAATTTGATTTTTATCTTTTATGTCTCTAGTTCTTGAACATGCTTAAAATGGCTCTTTGGTCTTAGTGCTCTTGGTCTTTTTGTCTTCATGGTCTATGTCCACTTGCTAGTTATATTTTTGATGAAATGGTTGCCTCGATTTCTTGACTACACTCTTGGGTTGGAGAGTTGTTCACTTGTCACCCTGCTTGCTCTATCTATTTGGCTATTTGGGCATCTTTCCTAGCTATTGACTTGAGTCATTCATGTCGTAAGTTTCTTGGACATATTGTTTGACAAGTCACTTTAATCTCTCTTTACTATCTTGGCAAGTGAACACTCTACCTCCTATAGTTTCAACATCAAGTTATCTTCTAGGCTCTTTTATGCTTGGCTTTGCATCTAAAACTATGGAATTCAAATCTTGTGCTACCAAACCTCAACCAAATCTAGATGATCATGATATCCTCCATATCACTAAAGAGTTTCAAGATCTATATGTGCAATACAAAGAACTAGAAGAGACAAATGATCTTTCTTACCTTCATCTCTCTAAGCGCATGATAGAAATGAAGTCTAAACTTGAGAAAAGGTTAGAGGAGAATATTGCATCATTACATGAATCTTCCTTAAGGTCTTTAGATGCATGTGAGTCACCTTCTTTGAGGTCATCCTCTTCTTCTAGGTCTACATGCTCTACTTCAAGACATCAAATGTCTTCATCTTCTAGATCTAAAGACCTCTTTAGAGAACAAGCAAGTGATACATCCTTTGAGCCTATGCCAAAATTTCATGATAAACCTATCTTTGATCAAGACAATGATGAAGACATGTATGCATGCTATTCACTTGGGAAGCAACCAAAGGACTCTAGACATACTTTTGAGAGAAATTTTACTCCCTTGGGGAATTCTTATGATGACATTTTGAGAACACTTCTTGGCACCAAGCTTATCATGTTGCCTAAGTCTGGCTCCTATGGAAATCCATTCTTGGATACCTATTATGCCTATCATCAATCTAATGACCATGCTACTTCTAATTGTATAGAGCTGAAACATAAAATCCAAGATCTCATTGATGATGAGATTGTTGATCTTGGAACCTCTAGTGACTCATGTGCTGAGGATACTTCTCTTGAGCAAGATTACATTGATGAACCTATGTCTAGTAGTGGCTCCATTAAATCTTCTGCTTCTTCCAACACTCATGCATCTCCCAACACTTCAAAGCTTTCCAACATGCCTCCATCAAACAAAGAACCTAATGCTTTCCACATTGACTATATGTATCCTCAAGGGCTACCTCTAAAAGAAACTCAAGCTGACCTTCACTTGGCTGCAAACCTTTTCCATGCTACTAATCCTAAACATCCTCAACCTTCATGCACTACTATGCCTAATCCAAGTACTAATCCATTCACTCTTCATTCTCCCTTGTCCTTAGAAGTGGCTCCATGTCAAGAGGACTCTCAAAAAGAAAAAGCTATAAATGTCAAGAAAGATCAAGATCAAGAACCCGTTCATCTCTTTCAATATTTTCCCCCTCCATATCCTATATCTTGTCCACCCCCCAAGTATGATGAAGACACCACTTCCATTATCTCCCTTGAGCTTACTGAAAATTATGAGAAAAGTTCTCTTCATATGCTATCCAAAGCTACTTGTCAAGATCAAAGCATCCCCTCATGTTCTACTTCTCCACATCCACTTCAAAATTATGCTCAAGCTTCAAGTGCTTCTATTAAAATTTTTGTTCCTATCAAAGGTACTTATGAGTCTATTGATGGCTTTGACCATGTTGCTCATTCTAAAGATGTTGATATCCCTTTCCACTATCCCTTTGCATCTTCTAAATCTATCCTTGGTCCTTATCCATCTAAGCTAAAGCATTCAAACCTTCCATCCATATTGGGGCCTTATGTTCCTCCATCTCCTACATTCACTCCTAGCTCATTCCCTAGCTCTCCTATAATACCTCAAGATCAACAAAGACACTCATCATTGATGACTTTTCACCCATATATACATCTAAACTAGTCACATCATCCTTATTCATCCACAAATCCCAAGTCCTTTGGAAGTGAGAATAAACATAAGAATCCATTGAAAAATGAAGATCACTATGTCCCATCTAATCAACATGTGAATGCTAAGAAGGAAAATGCACAAAAGAGACCACAAAGGTCCACTATTAAAAAAGCTAAATCAAAGAAAATATGGGTACCTAAACCCATTATTGAAGAAATGTGTTTTGAAGTATCCAAAGGAAAATCTAAAGCTATATGGATTCCCAAGTCTCTTTTAAAAGACTTGAATATTGAAAATACTTCAAAGTTGACATTCAAGCTTCCAAAGGCTTCCATTCCATCTTCTTCCAAAAATCTTTCTAAAAATATTCCAAAGTCTTCCACTCCACTTTTTTCCAAATCTCTTCTACCACCTTATACATCTAAACCTCAAGCTACTTCATCCATGATTCCTCCATCATTCCAATACCCTTCAAGGTGTGTGTCAATGTTGATCTTGTCCAATATTTCAACTACCCTCATAAATCCTCTAAAGCTTACACCTCCTTTCTATACATGAACTCTTATCCTCCATATATTCTTATTACTACCATTTCCCTTTCATCACCCTATCAACATCTTTGAGCATACCAGTCTATGGTCTCGGCTTATCATGACTTATCTTTTCTATAGGAGCACTATCTACATTCAAAAAGTTTGAGCTCTTTCTAAAAATTCAAAAAAATAAAAAAAATAAAAAAAATATGAAAAAAAATGAAAATGTGCCTTGGTGAAAACCACTTCTTGTGGCACCTTGGTAGCAAAAGTAAAGAGAAATAAATCCATCCTATGGTGAAAACTACTTCTTGTAGCACCTTAGATAAGTACCATGATGAAAACCTGGCAAACATGCATCATGCGTAATTCTTCCATCATCCATCTATCCCCTCTTCTCTCTTTGATCTTGACAATGTTGAGCTATCTTTGCATATTGGCTATCTTATCCACCAGATTTTCTATTGTGCTCTTCCATTCACTCATAGCCTCTATCTTGAGCTTTATTCTTATTGCTCTATCCCATTGCTATACTATCTAGTTGACCCCTTGATCTTGATCATAATAAATGAAACATGGTTCTCATAGGTCTCTTGACATGTCTACTCTTTTGGACTACATGCTTCATGCTATCTCACTTGTTGGCTTCACTGCTTATCTTACATGCGATCTTTCTCATCACTTCCATTGCTTATCCAAAACATGCGTCATATGACTATTTCACCTCTTTCCCTAGCTTGGGTACTCTTGAGTAGTCAGTCCTTGAGGATCACTTTCACTTGCTTCACATTCCTTTCTTATGCATCTTTGCTTATCTATCGGCTTGTTTCTCCATCGTGTCCTATACCTTGCTAGACATTGGGAGAAAATGATGTGATCTTTCTTGAGAACTAGTGATCTGTAAATTATTCTAAAAAATCCTAAAAATCAAAAAATGTTCTAAAAAAAGATCTTCTTAGTGAAAACCTAGCAATAGGCACTTTTATGTATCACCAAAAAAAAAGTTCAAAAATTGAAAAATACAAAAAAATTGGAAAAAGTCTTGAAAAAAATCTGTCAAGTGGTGAAAACCTGGAAACAGGCGCTACTTGAAACCCTCACACCTATGTCTATCAATCTCAATCATCCACTTCACTACACATTTCCTGGCTTGGAATTGTTTCTTGTCTTTTTCTCAGGGGCATAGTTACTTAGCCTATTGAGGTATTCTTGTGCATTAGGGTTTCTTTGGGAACTCACAAAATAGTGTTTCTCAACACTTCCCCCACCTTGACATCAAGTGTTTTTCAATACTTTTCAGATAGTTTACCTACGGTCTCCGATGTCGCAATATTTCTCACTATCAGAATCAAGTCTTGAAGAAATGGCCAAGTGACTTACACACACACACACACACACACTTTAACACTTAAATGACTGAGCTATGCTGATCTTTATGTACTTTGTGTGCTATCTATGATGATTTTTTTGCCATGTGTTCCCTCCCTAATAGTCTTTCGAGGATGTCACTGATTAGAAGATTGGGGGCATGGGACATATTTTCTTGATTTTTGTTTGTGGGTATACTTTGTTTGTCTATAGTGTTGTAAGCATTTATGCTTGTCCTATTCAACATTTTGACTTACAAATGTATCATCCTTGACTGTTGTGCAAGACCTCACTCAGGGTTTATCCTGGGCTTATGCCTTGATACAGGTGTAATCTTGCTAAATTAAACTTAGGGAATCTAATCGTGTAGTTATCTTGACTTACATGTCTCTGATGCTTAGATTGGATTTCCACATACCTATCTAATATTGATCATATTCATATCCTCATAGTTATACTAGTGATGGTTGTATGATCTCATGATGTCCCTAATAAATGCTCAATGATGAAATTAAGAGTCTAAATGTTATGCGCTTCTTGCTGGTAAACCACTTTGCATATTAGCTTGCATTTTAGGTTCATTTTCTAGCTTAAGTCTTGCATTCTTGCATATGGGGAGAGCTCTCTTTCTTCATCTTTTTGTGGACATATCAGCTAACTCCTTTCATATATTTCTTTACTTTCTTCTTGTTCATGTCTTTTCACCTTCTTAATCTTTCGCTTCATCTCTTTTCTATCTTTTCATCACATTATATAAAGTTTTGACCTCTTAAATAATTTTGATGTCCTAGATTCATTTTCGAGATCGAAATCCAAATTCGAGTTCATCTTGATGGTCAAAATTGTCTTTTAAAATTTTACTTTCTTCTGAGCAGTTAGCTGACCTTTTGAGGTCTAATCTCTAAATCATCACTGGGGCATCTTCATTTCTTCATGTCTTCATCATTTCCATACTTCATATCTACTTAAATTCACTATTTCATGTCTAAAATCACCTTTCTACTCATTTCAACCTTATTTTTATACTATATCCTTCAAGGTCAACTCTAGTCAAACTGGGGCATTTTATCAATTTTTTTATATAGTCATTCTTGGGTTCTAATCATCTATCTGTCATCTTGGACATTGCTATATTCTATTTTTCTCATGTCTAGCTTATTTTTGCATCCCCTTGCCTCATTTCAATTTCGATCCCGAGGGGGCAGAAATACTCTATCACTTCTTAGGAGCACTTGTTTGATCTTCTCACTTGCTCTCACTCTATCTGCTTTTCTAGGTGTTAACATTCTTCTTGAATTCTAACATTGTTCTCTTCCTAGTGTTCAGTACTACCACTATCAGGCTATGCATTCAAGAATTGCTATCTATTTTTGCATTTCATTCTTTGAAATCAGATATCTATATCTATCACCACGTACTTGGCTTTTTATTTTCTTTGACATAGTGTGTTCCCAGATCAATCACACATTAGTCAAAGAGGGGCAAATGTAATCACCTAAAAATGGTCATCTAGACTATTAGCCCCCTTTTCAACATTTTGGCTAAATTAATTTAATCACTTACCTAAGCCAAATTGCTAATAATCAATTTATTTGATTATAACCTATAGTTTGACTATGCTATCCTAAGTTCATTATTTGATTAAAAGAACATGTCCCCTTTTAATTAAATAAAAGACCCCATTTTTCTAACCCACTTAAAGTGCACACATAAAGTCCTTTTTCTATTTTGCAATTAAAAGAAAAGGCTTTGTGACTTTTGTCTTATATGACAAGTCAACTTATATTCTATTGGTTGACTTGTGTGTTCACATGGATCACTCCTCTTTTTGAATTCCACCATTGATCATCCACCATCTTCATCTTGATCTCTACCGTCCATACATCTTTAAAAGGGAGAGAGCTTTCCCCCTCAATCCATCCATATTTTGAATATTGTTATGCTGTAGGTTTTCTAACAGGTTTCTTTGGAGCTTTGTGGAGAACTTCTATTTCTTGTCTACATTCTCTCATACCATAGCATTTTAGCTTAGATTCATGTTGCATGTTAGTTTAGCTTCTATTTTGCAATAATCTATCTCACATAGCTTAATATTTGGATTGTAACACTCTCATCCATGCTTAGAATAGCTGCACTTTTCATATTCATTCTAGCTTAATCTTTAGTTGCATTGCATTCTTGAGGAACTCCTTGGGACATTTGCATTCTTGCATCTTGTCTTTGGAACCTCCCATTGCATGATTTACTAGCAAGAAGAGTATCTCTAAGGCTCATCTGAGAGCCCTTGAACTTAAAATACACTCTCTTGCACTCTGTGGATAGGGAGCTCTAAGACGACATCCAAGCATTCCAACTCATGGAATCATTTGGATAGAAGGGTTTAGAGTGTGACACATTTCTACTGTACACTACTTAGCCTTGGAACATGTCTTACCTCATGTAGTAGCCAATGATTCCCATTCTACAAATTAATCTTAACTTTCCTTTTTCCAACAATCTAACAGGGTTCATTATCCTCCAAATAAACAAGCCCAAAATCCCATTGGACATAATCAATAAAATAAACTCTATGAGGTGTAGCATGAAATGAAGCACAAGAATCTAAAACCCATGAATCATCAATACTTTTTAAAGATAGAAGCAAAGTATCCTCTTTGGATTTTTTACTTAACAAATTTGCCTCCTTTATCCCTTCTAGTTTATCTCCTTCATTTCTCTTTCGAGTCCAACAATCTTTCTTTTTATGCCCTAGTTTCCCATAGTACTAGCAGTCATTTGGTCTTCTTGATTGAGATCTCTTTCCCTTTGACTTTCCTCTTGATTTTCCATGATTTATAGAATTATTTCCTCTCTCAATCATTCTGCCTCTACTTTGTGCATTCAAAAAGCTTCCTAATGTAGATTCACATGAGGTTTTCCTACAAGTTTCCTCACTCAAAATAACATCGATCACATCATCATATTTTAGAGTATTAGATCCAGAATTGGAATTACTCATAGCCATTACCAAGCCATTCCAACTTTCATGCAAAGAAAACAAAATCAAGAGAGCCCTAATTTCTTCATCAAAATTAATACCCATAGAAGATAACTGACTAGTAATAGTATTAAATTCATTTAAATGATCTACAATAGATCCACCTTCTGCCATCTTCATATTAAATAAAAAATTCATAAGAAATACCTTATTTGAAGTAGAGGGCTTTTCATACAATTTCACTAGGGTTTTCATCAACTCTTCTGTCATCTTCACTTTTGTAATATTAAATGCCACAAATGGTGGTAGGCATAATCAAATGCTTTCAGGTGCCTTTCTATATAAAAATCCCAGTCAGCATTTATCATAGTTCCCTGGTTCTTAGTTTTTCCTTCCAACGATTTCCATAAATCCTTCTAATAAAGATAGTCTTCCATCTACATCTTCCATAACTAAAAGTTCTATGCATTAAACTTGTCAACCTTTAGCTTACCCTTGTCTGCCATCACTCCCACTTAACTGTGAGACTTCCACTCAACTGTGAGACTTTTGTGTAGAGGATAATTGAAAAAAAAAAACCTCACTTTGATACCACTTGTTAGTATTAAACCATGGAAAAAAATAAGAATTTAATGCAAATATAAAAAATATTAGAAAATAATAGATCACAGAAAATTGAACAAAAGACACTAAGATTTAATGTGGTTCACCCAAACCCTAATCTATGCCCACCAAACAACAAGTCCAATATTATTATGATCTAGTGATTACAACCTAATTACAATCTGTAATCACTTATAGCTCAATACCCCTACAAGAAGGAATTTTGCATCACATCTTATTTCACAATCCCTAATCCTAAGCTTTTTTATACAAGTATTTTTGCCGCTTTATGGTTACAACATTTCATCCATAAATTGGTGAATAATTAGCCATACATTGGCGAATAATAGCCATTAGTGAATAACAACTAAAGAATTATGAAGTATGTACAATAGTTCCTTGATCAGTCAACAAAAATTAACAAAAATGGATATCTAGGTTTTCCCTTACATTTGTTCTTGTATTCTTCCTTCCATCAGTCATTCTTCACTTTATTATGAGCACTAGTTAACAAAACCTAAGACCGAGTCACCACCCCCTAAGGAATTTTTTTTAAATAATGGCTAAAAGGAAAGAAACTTCAAGGGAAAAGTATTCCTAAAAATAAATATGATAGAAGGACCCAACCTAGATGATTTTAATATCGTATACTTTAGGAATGTAAACTCTATATGGAAAATAAGGCACTTGTAAGAATACCACATGTCACACAACTCTTGGGTGATGGGATTATTTTAAATTCTCAAGGTTTGTATTGGAAAGGAACCAATATTAAACATGGCCACAAACTAGAGGGCATATAACTATTAATGGATAGCTTACAATAGAGACTCCAAAACTTCTAATATGAGTTCTTCTCATAGGCTCTCCAATAGAGTCACCATTTTATTGGTGACTCAGATGGGCAAAACATAACTGATATACATGACTAAAATATGCAATTTATACCTGAGATTCTTTTCCTTTTAACAAGGCTTATTGCAACCTATTCTCCAATAGAGTCACCATTTTGTTGGTGTTTTGAAATTATAGGTTGTAAAAACCATGTACCAGAATGCAGAAGATAAATAAAAGCCCAAAGATTAGCTAATTCCTATATTCAACATAAATTATCTTAGATCTAGACCAACTTCAACAAAGCACACAAGGGCTTTCTACTCTTTAGGCTCTACAAGGCCAAGGAGGGTGCACCTACGAATTTAGATGGCTACTTCATTGATTTTCTTCTTCAATATTTTCTCACTAATACTCTTCTCTTTAGATCTATCCCTTATAATAGATAAATGGTCAATAATCTTCTTGATATTGTAATCAACTTATGTGTTACAATAGCTAACTATAAATTCGAAGAAAGCTATTACAACAAGGGAATGATCAATAGTTTAGTTCTTTATTACAAAAATGGAAAATTAATTTTGATTTATATGTGTATTGTGCAACCCCATAACTATATCAATTTGCATCTGAATTAATGACCAGTGCCTTATCCATTATTATAAAGAGTCAAACTAGTAACCCTAGACCTATTTAATTGAATTGCAATTAAACTTATCAGCTATTAACCTTGAATTTCATTCTTATGATATCCCTCCCATATACCTAAAAACCCTACCAATTCATGAAAGCATTTAATTAATTACTTGAATTAAAAGAAATCAATGAAAATATATACAACTCATCCAAGCAACATTAAATTGAAAGAACCTTGCTCATTTCAATCTCAAAATAACACATACATGAAAATTAAGATGAAACTTAGAGACACAAATATGCAAAACTTCTCTTTTGTATTAATTTTCTTGAAAACCATACATTACTAGTATAAACTCAAAATATAACTCAAAACTTGATAAACTTAATCATTCAATGTTCACTGTATTCTCAAATTTACAAAATTGAATACAACATAAAATTGACACAAAATTTTGGACTGACTATAATAGCAAAAACACTAAAATTCTACAGATTTTAGACCATCACTCTACATCTTGGAAATCCTTTTATAAGAAAGGATTGCAACAAGCTTCAGATGGAAGGACAGATGTCAAAATTTGATTTGAAAGTAAATACAAAGATACTTTTTGATATTTCTTTTTTACAAAACATTCTTTTTATTTAGAAAAAAATGGGGAAACAGTTCTATAACTAGCAGGTGGCACTTTCTATAGGAGTCTTCAACATAATTATATTTGTATTCTAACTGCTTGTCACTTTCCTTGCCTTTTCTATCTATTTTGTCTCTTCTGCCTTTAGCTATACCTTTAACCGCTCAAACATTGTCCCTTGATGGTAAAGCCTTTATTCCTAATATGACCTTCCAAATGGCTATGTTAGTGTCCACATAAGGCCATGTGGTATCCCTAATACCATTTAATTCTTCGAGGCACTTATTCCATTTGGCATTAGTTATAGCTTTAACCTTTGCATTTATCTTTCTCATCTCTGCTTCTAACTTATACAACATATCTATCAAATCATAAACTACTACAACATCTACCTCACCATTGCAATATGCCAAATATCTAGAGTGATTCAAACTTTTATCAAAAGAGGATGACCACTCTAGCTATTCTTTGACTCCTCCATCATTATCCAAAGTGGTGGGTACAAAATTAGGTGTTCCTATAGCAATGCATTTCATCTTATTTTGAGTCAACAACAAATATTCCACAAAGAAACCATATCTTATTAACCAATTCTCTAATAGTGATGATCATTACCTTTGAAAAATATTTCTTTTGTGTCAGCATAGGTACAAGATTACCAAAATATTGGGTATAAGGATCCCATGTAGTGAAAAAGGGAGACAACAAGGAAATCGCCTTAGAACATTTGTACTCCACCCCTTGTAAAATGAGAAAGTTGCTATGCACATTCCATGAGACCAACTTTAAGGAATTTATCTTGTGAGTTAGCAAGTTCTTGATAGTTCTGATTTCAATCTCCTTGGTAGACTCCAACTCCTCTTCATCTACTAACATAGCTTGTTGTGTTATATCCTTTGTTTTAGGTATAAGGCCCTCTATTTGTATGACCCTGTCTTCAATCTCTATAGTAGATCCGACAATATTTTTCAATGCTACCACCTCATTTTCTAGTTGGATATTCTTTTGTTCTAGGACATATGTTTTCTTCATTTCCTCTTCATATTGCCTCCTTGTCTTGATGTACCTTTCATAGGCTCCTTCCAGCTATTGTTCTAAGACATCAATTTTGTTCTTCCCTAGCAGTGATGCTGAAGTATGCAACCCATAAATATGACTACTAGAGATAGAATGGACATTCCAAAATATAGCATTTACCTTAGGGAACTCTTTGATCTCCATGAGAGTGGGATTTTGGTTCTCTGGAGCTAAAATCCATATTGACATTTTATGGGCATCAATGTTATATCATGACCCTCTCAACTCCCCCTTCTGATTTTCATCCTCAAATGAGATTGTCTTTTCCTGCCTCCTCATTTGGTCTAGTTAAAATGAGGAACTAATATCCCACCCTGGGAATACAATCATTCCACTTATTTGGATTAGCTCTCTAGCCTCTTCCATAGTGAGGGTTTCATTAGTAGGATCATGCCCTTGTAGTTTTTGTACCATTTTAGCAACTACCTCATTAAAGTCACCTAGTTTCATTTGTAGAGATAACTCATTCTGCTTCAATTTGAACAAAAAGCTCTTGAATTTCCCAATTTTGATGAAATTTTCATCACTCATGAATTCATTGACTTCAATGATTCTATCATCAATCATTTGAGCTTGTAGCTGCAACTTTTTAGCCCTTTTCTCATCCTTAGTGGCTTGAGCTATTAGATAATTTGTCCTTACAATATCAAAGTACTGGTTGTTCCTTGGTAGGATTTGTAAGGCTTTTTGTTTGGCCTTTTGTGGAATCTCCACCATTTTTTTCTTTTTGCTCCTCTACTGAGCCCACTCTGAACTTTCATCTTGGTCCTCATTATCATCATTGAACTCAACAATAATGTCCTTATTAGAAGACTCAAGATCCACCTTCTTTCTTATCTCTTCTAACACTTGTGCTGATATCTTATCAAAGTTTTTAATACACTTGTCAAACCTAGACCAATAGTTTACTTAAGGATATAATCTCTTGAAGGATGGATCTACCTTTCTCATCTCCTATTCAAAACTTAGAACATCTATGTATTTGATAATCCTTTATCTATACACATTCTCATCTAAATGGTCAATACTGACATCCTCCTCCCATAAACACTTTTTTAGAGGTAAAGTATATCCCCTCATTTGCTTTAAAGCATTTTTGACTACATTGTAGGGGTCATATATTCTTGACGGTCTAGTTGGAAACTTATAGCCTCTTAGGAAAGCATTAGTTTCCTCTATGGCATTTTTTCCTATATCAAAATATCCTATTTTGGTACATCTATACAAAAATGTTCCCTTCTTGATAGTTTGACCTAGATATTCTCTATTTAATGAGATTAATTGCCAAAAGACTTCTTTAAATCATAGTCTCTCTGGGACATACTTTGACAAAATGTGAGGTGGCTGAGGGCATCCATAAATTTTGATGACAGTATATTCCTCAAAAAGAAAAACACTTCCCCAATCATGCCTTAATTCTTTCCCTGCATCAAAACATAAATTAGGCTTAACCACCTTGCTAACACTTCTAGGTACCCTTTCATTTACAACTCCTATCATTTGTAAGTTAGGGTGTACAGAGGCATTATAAAAAGAAATAACATTTGAATAGGGGTGGAATATTTTCCATACCCTTGTCCATCTTTGTATAGGTAGCCTTTCTCCCCATTCCTCTGTACACTCAAAGAAGCTCTGATCAAAGAATTGTACATTTTTGAACAGGATTAGATGCATGATCAAAGAGTAATGATGGAACCTGAAGTTCTCCATTCTTTCCTCCTATGTAGCAACAATTTTATTATTGATCTTATTGATGATGTAGATAACAAAATCATATCCAACATTTGTGTTTGGGTCCTAGATATTCAAAGCCATTACGTAATGCCCACCAATAGCATTCATGGTTCCATCTGAACATAGGGATTTGTTCAGAAAAAAAATAGTGTTCTACATATACCTTTGAAAGATTTCCAAGGGCATAAGGTCTTCCACCTCCTTCTTCTTTGGAATTTCCCCTTTCTCTTCTCTAGACATTGGGATGTGCCTTGTCATTATTCTTCCCATGTAGAAGCTCTTTTAATTCTTAAAGTTCTCATTCAATTTGTCCATGTCAATAGGTAATGACTTTGGATCTCCTAAATTAAAGGATTCTATAAATGTCTCCTTATCCAATGCCAAGAATATGCTCCTATCTTTCATGTTGAATGACTTGCTAACTAGATTGTAGGACTTTATCAATGCCTTAACTAGGTCATCATCCACAAAACCTTAGGCATAATTAGCTTCCCCAAATTCCTAATCCAATGGTTACAAATTGGGACCTTCTCCAATCTATTCTTGTAGAAGAACCAAAACAATTCACTTTCGTTACTATCAAGGACCTCTGCATCTCTGTAAAACACGTAGGAATCTTTGAACACATGATCATTGATAGAATGTGCATTAGATGAACTAGGTAGAATCTACATCCATTCATCTATGAATGGGCTAGGGCCTTTTGATTTTGAAGTATATTCTTTAATATGTGCTTGTGTGTTCAATTCACCTTCTTCTGCACCATTTCTTCAAAATATCTCAATAGCCTTGAATTTTGTTATGCTGGAAATTCACTCAAATTCACTCTACAACTCAAACTCTGCTTCTAAAATTTCAAACACTTATGCAACTAGTTCTTCTTAGAATTATGTGTTCCTAAAAAAGGGAGTGTGGCATTAATGGCATTAAAAATAGCATGCTTGAAATCCTATCAATCCTAAAAAAGCTGGCAATATCTTCACTTTTTCACTATTCATACTTCTAGCTCATATCTCTTTTTTCTAGCTTCAACATGTTTGTTTAAAACTATTTTATGCTTTTAAAACTGAAGGCTAGTAAGTTTCTATTTCCCTTTATTTTCCACTTCACATGAGTTTTTACCTTTGTTTATTTCTAGCTACATGCATGCGAAAAAGGCTATCTTAACTATTTCACAACTTCATCACCTAAATCCCTAACTGCCAATGTTGTGATTCCTTTTAATCACCACTTCACAACTTTATTTCCTTATTGACCACATGGGCTTGTAAAACTATGATTTCTTCATTCTATCCTTTATCGCTTCTTCACAACTATGTTAGGATTAAACCATAGATAGAAATAACAATTACATGCAAATATAACCAATAACAAAAAATAATAGATCACACAAAAAAGAACACAAGGCACCAAGATTTAATGTGGTTCACCCAATCCTTGGGCTACATCCATAAACAACAAGTCCAATATTATTACAATCCAATGATTACAACCTGATTAAAATTTGTAATCTCTTACAGTACTACCACAAGAACTGATTTTCACATCACCACAATAAAACAATTCCTAACCCTAAGCCCTTTTATACAAGTATTTTTATGCTGCTTTAGGGTTACAACATGTTAGCCATATTAGGCCATACGTCAGCCACAATGTCGAGCATGACCCAATTTTTTTAATTTTATGAAGTATGTACAATACTTTCCTGATCGGTCACCACAAACTAACAAACTATTCATCACTTTATTTTACTAACCGCTGCAAAGTGGCGACGACTATCAAACTGACCATCTCACATCTTCATGACCCATTATCTTCTTCTTTATTACCTACAATGACCTAGAAAAATAACTATTAGACCTCTTATCACAACATCACTACTCATATTCATAACTATTACTTCAAACCTATGAAGTAGTGAAATCTTAATTTTGACTGCATTGCCACTTTGCAACTAGTTATAACTTAACATTTTTATCTCTTGCGATGATGTGATGACTATATTGATGTTTGACTATCACTCCTTTCATTGTTTTGCAAGTGTAAACTTCAACTCACCTTTGAACCCAACGATTTTGCAAAAAATTCACACTTAACTGCATAGAGCACCTTTCATAGCTTCACAACTTAACTTTCATCATGTGGAATATGAATTGCAATGTTACAAACTAGGGTGTGTCTCTACTTCACAACTTAAAATTGAGAATTAGACTTATCTCTTGTGATACTATGATCCCCTTTTAAACTTAACTACTACTATCTTTCATGGCCTCACAACTCTAAACATTAATTCAACTCAGACCTTGCAATGGTGTAATAGCTATTTCTTTAAAATGTCAACTACTCTTTGTGGCTTCACAACTTAAAAATTTTATTCATAGCTTAACAATTCAAAGCTGTGATTATAAGCTTTTTTCCACTTTGGTACCTTGACCTGAAGTTAAACTTAACCTCTTGCAAAGCTGTGATGGCTTAACTTTAACTATCTTGACTATTTGTCATTTCTTCGCAACTTAAAATGTCTTAATTGCTTTAACACCTGAAATGTTGCGATAACCATATAAAGTTAACCTATTACCTTGATCGTAACCTTGCAACTTAAAACTTTGACTCATCTCTTAACCTTGAAAAGCCAAAATTACATGCTTTCGCTACTTCACCACCTTAACCATGGATTACTCTTAACTATAGGTGATGAAGAAATAACCTTGAGCTTAATTGTTGATGTTACCTTTCACACCTTTGTGACTTAGATTTTAGAGTTTATCTGACTACTTGCGATGGAGTGATAGCTATTTAACTTTAACCATTTATTTGTTTTGTGGTCTTACAACAATGAAATCTAACTGTAGTTTGACCTTGCAAAACCATGATCATAAGCTTTCGCTGCTTTACAACTATAATCTTAAGTTAACCTTAACTGCATGTGAGGTTGCGATGGTTCAAACTTTGACTACCATGATTATCTCCTGCATGTTCGCAACTTAAAATTCTTTGAGCTAGAACCAACTCATGATTAATGCGATCCTTAATGAATTGCTCCTTCGCAACCCAAACTTGAAAGTTAGCAATAACATCTGCGATGTTGTGATGACTATGCTAATGACCGTTTCATTGTTTTGCAACTTCTCAAATAGTTACATCTCAAACTAAAGTGATGAAGTGATTGAATTATTTTGTGACATCACAACTTAAATTTTTTTAGATATATTGACTTATGATATGAAAAAAATTGAAGGACCTAGGGATATAAAAGAAATTAACGTACAACCAAAGTTTTTTATGTATCTCTATTTATACTTGCAAGTCAATTTATGGACAAACCAATGAAACATAAGACATAACGATTTCCCTAGGTCCTTTACATAAAGAAAAACACATTTTTAAAAACCCTAAGCAATTTAATAAACTTTCTTCCTAATTTTCAAAGGATATCACATTTTTTTTGCTGGGTGAAAAATTAGGCCATCAGTGGCTCTATTTGGGGATGATGGATAACTTGTATGCATGCAAGAATTCAATTTTTTTGGGATGAGCATATCATATACATGACAACTGATGACAACTTTGGAGAGAAACACCTAAAAAAGTAGGGGAAAACAACAGAACAACAAGAAAAACCATACTGTACAAAGATTTACATATAATACACAACCTAACTAATGTTCATGGAAAGATAAACATTTCAACAGAAATACTTCTTCGAGAATTGTCCATGAACTGGAAATTCTATAATATCACCCGATAACTCCCTGAGGAAATAATAGTCTTATCCCCAATTGTCATGAATTAGATATGGTCCTAACTAGATGGAATCAAACTTCTCATATTTACCTTTTTCTTTTGATTTGGCATTCCATAACAATATGATATCTTTAGGATAAAATTTTCTTGACATTGTCCTCTTGTCATACAAATGCTTAAATTGGACTTTCAATTTTGCATTTTTAGTAGAGGTATCCCTTCTTATTTCATCTAACTGCATAATGTCATCCATCCTAATATGTATATCATTTTTAAGATCATCATCATAGTGCTGAGAAAACTTGTACATACCCCTTAAATTGTTATTAGGGAGTCTAGCTTGTATTCCATATACCAGATCAAATGGTGCACATCCTATCGCTTTCTTCATTGTTACTTTTTCAGTCTAGAGTGCTAGTGGCAATTTGGAATCCCAAGCCTTTTTGTTTCTTCTAGAATCCTCTTGATTATCTTTAGAAGACTCTTGTTGCTTGATCTCACCTGCCCATTTCCTTGAGGATGGTATGGGTAAGATGTTGATCTAGTAATACCATACTTGTCACAAAATTTTATAAATTCTTCAGAACTAAAGCACATGGCATTATCAGTCACAGTATTTTTAGGAAATCCAAATTTGGTTACAATGTTATTCAATAGAAAGTTATTCACCACCTTACTAGTAGCATTCCTAGTAGGAATAGCTTCTACCCACTTTGTGAAAAAATCTATTGCCACTAGTATCCATGAGTAACCAATACTAGATTTGGTTGAAATTTATCCTATGAAATCCAATCCTTGTTGTTGGAAAGGTTCTTGTTACTAGTTTTAATGGCATGTTTCCATAAAATTTCAACTTTCTACTGAATCACACTTTCTCAAAAGTTCATATGCATCTTTGAAAAGAGTAGGCCAGTAAAATCCTACTATGATCACCTTGTGAGCTATTGCTTTAGCCATATAAATTTCCTCCACATACTCCACTATGCATTTCATTCAAAATTATGACTGAATGACCTTTATCAATACGTCTGAATAATACACCTTCCATACTTCTCCACCATAGTTTTCCACTCACAATGACATACTTGATAGCATGTAACTTTAAGGCCCTTCTCTAATTATCACTTAAGCTTGGTGGAGCTTTCATGTATTGCAAGTAAAATATGAAATCCTTATACCAATCATAGATATCCATAACACACAATCAATCTATGTCATCATCGTCAAGATGATTTATCTCATTTTCTTCAAGGTTTACTTATGCCATCAGCTTAGTAAGTCCTTGACCTCTCACCAACTTAGTAATCTAAATGTCTATATTGAACTCTTGGATCCTATTGATCCATCTACATCTTCTTCTTGAAACTTTTTGTTGTGAGAAGATGTCCTTGATTGCAGCACATGGAACAAGTGCAATCATTGTAGCACCCATTAGATAACACCTGAATGTCTTAAATACCTTAACCAATGCATAAGCTTTCTTTTCACTTACGTCATATTTCAATTCTATAGCTTGCAATGATTTAATTAAGAATGCTATTAGTTGTTCAAACCCATCCTCATTTTTTTGCAATAAAAATGCTACAATAGTATGAAATGAGGCAAAGGAAAATATGTGCATTGGCTTAGAATAACCTGGGGCTCTTAAAATAGGAGCATCTTTTATCGCTTGTTTGATTTTATGAAAATCCATACTTGGTTCCCCATCCCATTTGATCTTAGAACCTTTCTTAAGCATTTTAGAAATGGAACTACTTATCTCAACAAAATTTGTAACAAATCTTCTAAGGAATTTTATTTGTCCAAAGAAGCCTTTTCAGGGTCTATCCTAACTCCTTCTTTCTCTACCAAGTGGCCAGACAATTTACCTTCCATAACAAAAAATGCACACTTCCTAATATTCAAAGAAATACCATACTTAAGAACTTTGATAAATACCTTTTCAAGATGCATACAATGATCATTATTATCCTTGGAGTAAGCTGTCAAGTCATCTTGATACACTACTAATAATTTGTCAATGAACCCACTATCCAAATGATCTCTATATAATTCCTTGCAAAATAATAGAAATGAATAGTACTGCTTCTTCCTCTTCCTATCTTGTCAACTAGACTCCTCCTTCTGATCTTATAACCAGATCAAAAATCTTGTATCCAATAATCCATTGGATTGATTACTTGCATTTAGTAAAAACTCTTCTCCTTTTTGCACTTGAAATACACTTCAATATTTTTTGTATATTTTACAAACAAGGAAAATATCTTTCCTTTATACCTTATCTTCAAAATATTTCCTTGAGTTGGCCTTGAGGCTTTCCCAATTAATTATAATAAGACAATTAATTAATTTAAAATTACAATAGCATTGTCAGCTCACAATGAATATAAATTCTCACATGTGCAACACTAGCACTTGTGTATCGGCTAACATCATCATAAGACTATCATTACTCACTAGCTAACTACACATCAATAGATTATATCACTGCCAAAGGATATAATGAAAATATTATAAACTACTTCTTAGGTACTTTGTCTATATACTGTTCTTTATAAATTAGGTATATATTCCATACATCTTTGACTTACATGTTGTGCATTGAACCTTCACATTGGGACACTATACTGAACATGCCCATGAACATGCATCACTAGACAATCTAAACATTATCCATACAACTTAGATCTTTTTCTACTACTATGTCAATCTTCACATACTTACTGGCATGTTGACATCAATGACAAACACAATCATGAATGTAACATGTTAATACTCTTCAATAATTAGGATACTCCCCCAATGTAGTATCATCAGAATTCATGCTAACAATCTCCCCCTTTGGCATTGATGGTAGAAAAGATGAAAAACATCTAAGTTCCAAGAATACCAAAATAGTACTCTATTGATGTTGTTGTTGTTCTCATCTTTTCAAATCCTCTTCATCAATCAAATTTTTAATGCCCTAGAAGACTGCTTTGTTCTTCTTCTCTTTAGGATTGGCAACAATTTTTCATATTAAACAACTCACCATACATTAGGGTTACTTATGCTACATATCTCCCCCATGGAGATATTCCTCCTTCTTTACATAATTTTTTCTAAATCTCCCTAATAAAGTAGAAATTTCTCATGCACTGTTCTCCCCATACATACTTAGGAGGTGTTTTTCATGCATAAACTCCCCCATTGACATTAATGACAAAGACCTCATTAAGTCAATTTACTACTCCAAGTCTTCAACCATCTCAAGTTTCCAAATACACTAGTCAAGACCAAACACCAAGAGTCCTTAATGATTCAACTCATCACAGACATTCCTCCATACAAGAAGCATCAAGATTCAATCTAGTCTAACAATAATGCTTTGTACCACTATACTAATGCACTCTTTGCATCATCTAATTAGAAGTAGGTATGGACATAACCCCAAGAATACCTCTCAAGTACTCAAATGTATCTTTAGGTAAGAGCATCATACATATATCTACAATATGATCTTTAGTACTCACATATTCCAATCTAATCTCTTTTTTTGATGTGTTCTCTCTTAAGACATGATACTTAATAGATATATGCTTAGTCTTAGAATGTAATATAGGATTTTTAGACATACTTATAATACTTGTGTTATTATAGTATAGGGTAACAAGTTTCATAAACTCAATCTAGATATCCTTCAGCATCTGTTTCATCCACATCACTTGATTACAATTGTTTGTTCCTGCAACATACTCCGCCTCTCCCGTACTTTTTGAAATATAATCTTGTTTCTTGCTTAGCCAAGAAACCAATCTTCCTTCAAGAAAAAATGTTCCACCACAAGTGCTCTTTCTATCATCCATATTGCCTACCCAATCCACATTAGTATATGCACATAGTGTGAAATCACTCAATTTATCCTACCAAATCCATAGTCAGATGTTCCTTTCAAATATCTAAATATCCTCTTTACTACTACATAATGATACTCTTTAGGATCATCTTGAAATCCAGCTATAATCCCAATTGTATTTGCTATATCTGGTCTAGTGTGAATCAGATACTACAAACCTCCAATCATGGATATGTACTTCTTCTTAGCTCTAGGTATCCCATCCTTGCTAGATAACTTGTAACTAGATATCATAGGTGTATCAATAGTCTTACAACTTTCCAATCCAAACCTTTTCATCAAATCTTTCAAGTACTTGGCTTGTGAAATAAAAATACCATCACTATTCTGTACAATTTGCAACCCTAGGAAAAACTTCATTTCTCCTATCATGCTTATCTCAAATTCATTCTTCATCTCTTTAGAAAACTTATCACTTGCTTCATCATTACCTCCAAATATGATACCATCAACAAATATTACTATTATCAAAAAACCATTCTCAATT
Source organism: Cupressus sempervirens (assembly GCA_028749045.1). Classification (NCBI taxonomy): domain Eukaryota; kingdom Viridiplantae; phylum Streptophyta; class Pinopsida; order Cupressales; family Cupressaceae; genus Cupressus; species Cupressus sempervirens. The sequence goes on from CM053784.1 coordinate 440,482,830, forward strand.
TCTTTTAAGTACAAGTTACTATCTGTTGTACCTTTAGCAAATCCAAGTTTTTCCAAATAGTTGTCCAATCTTGCATACCAAGTTCTAAGTGCTTGCTTCAGTCTATATAGAGATTTATTTAGTTTGCATACAAGATCTTTGTCTTCTATCTGAGGAAAGCCTTTAGGCTGTTCAATATATACCTCTTCTTCGAGTTCTCCATTCAAGAAAGCTAATTTAACATCCATATGATATACTTTGATCTTCTTATTTGCTACATAAGCCAAAAACATTCTTATTGCTTCCATTCTGGTTATAGGGGCATATGTTTCCTCATAGTCTATGCCTTCTTGCTATGAGTATCGTTTGTATACAAGTCTAGCCTTGTTTCTCACAACTTCATCTTGTTCATTCATCTTATTTCTAAATACCCATTTGGTCCCTATCACATTCTTGTCTTTAGATTGAGGAGTTAACTCCCATGTTTCATTCTTCACAATCTAATCTAGTTCTTATTTCATTGCTTGAATCCAATGATCATTTTGACATGCTTCATCTACACTTTTAGGTTTCAACTTGAAAAATCAAACATATCTCTTCATTAACTCTATTTCTTGTCATCACACCATTGTCTTGACTTCCAATTATCTGCTCTGGAGGGGGATTCTTTGTCATGTTTTTGTTAGAGGTAGGTGTTGTCAACTTAGCTCTTATCTCATCTCTTAGCTCAGATCTTTGTTATCCTCTTTGCTTAAAAATTTGTACATCATTGTATAGATCATTGTTAGTCTTAAAGAAAACTTCTATATTCTATCTAATAATTCCATAATTATCTTATTCGTCATTTGAATTGTAATCTAACATCTTTTCTTTAGTTCCAAACTTTTCATCAATCTTTACATTTGCGCACTCAACTATTGTCTTAATTTTGTGATTAAAATATCTATATGCCTTACTTTTCAATGAATAGCCAAGAAACACACCTTCATCACTTCTTAGATCAAACTTACCAATATCATCATCTCTCTTAATATAACACTTGCTTCCAAATATTCTAAAATACTTAACTGTTGGTGAATTACCAAACCACAATTAATTAGGGGTCTTGCTCGTATCTTTTTTGATATGTACTCTATTCATAGTGTACACTGTTGTATTGACCACTTCTCTACAAAATGTCTTGGATACATCATTCTCAAATAACATCACTCTTTTTGCCTCTACTACTGATCTATTTCTTCTTTCTTTAATCCCATTCTATTTAGGTGTCCTAGATGAAGATAATTGTCTCTTGATTCCATTCTCTCCACAAAACATATTAAACTCTCTAGAGATGAATTCTCCTCCTCTATCTAATCATAATTTTTTTTTCTTAACACCAAATTCATTCTCAACTCTATTCTTAAATACATTAAACTTCTCAAAAGCTTTAGACTTCTACTTAAGAAATACTACCAACATCATTCTAGTGAAATCATCAACAAAAACCATGAAATAACTTTCACCATAGAGTCCTCTTGTTCTAGAGGGACCACTTAGATCTATGTGAAAAATATCCAGTTTCTTTATGGTTGTGAAGTTCTTGTTGGGAAATGATACCTTCTTTTACTTAGCCAAAATACACTATTTGCAACACAACATTAGTAGGCTTTTATTATCCTATTCAAATCTCTAACTGCAAATGTGCTACTAATTTTTACAATATTATCAAAGTTTCTGTGATAAAATCTCCTATGCCATAACCAAGTTTTATTCACTTTAGCAAAAACATGTTATTTTAGTGGGATTCAACTAAAATATATTACCTCTAGACCTAGTTCTAGTTCCAATCATCTCACCATCTTTATCATTGATAGTTAAAGTCTTTTCTTTGAATTGTAATTGATACCCTTTTTCCACCAATTGTCCAACACTCAAAAAATTATGCTTTAATCCATCAATAAAATAAACATCAGCAATGTTAGTTCTTCCATCTAAAGTAATGGATCCAATCCTTGTAATATAACAAGCTGCATTATTACCAACTCTAACAATACATCCATCATAGTTTTTGAATTTAACAAATTTATTTATATCACCAGTCATGTAATGTGAATAAACACTGTCTATTATCCAATCAAATTTCTTTTCAACTTGGGAAACTAGAGCCTTTTCTTCTCTAATTTCTCTATCAACATCATCTTCCTTAACATCAACAAATCCTAGCTCATAATCACTTTCACTCTGAAATTTTTCATCAAATTCTTCTTCTTCATTAACATACAAGCAATTCCTAGGTCTCCTAGGATTGAGCTTTCCTTTATAATTTTTCTCTCTTTTAGGATACTTAGATGCATAATGACCAAAATTACATGTCCAACATTTAAATATGTTATTATCATCTTTTTCTATTCTCACAAGAAGTGTTATACCTTCTTCAATCTTCTTATTCTTAATCAGATCTGCTTTTGTTGCTACTAGAAAAATATCCATGTGTACATGCACTTCTAGATAGACTTGGCTAAAGATTTAGGGCATTGATGGTTGTTTCAACTCTAGTCAGATCTCTATATTTTCCCATACCTACTACTGCTACTTCCAATCTTCCAAGAAATGTTTCCCTGGAAAACTCCTTGGTATAAGGAATTAGTAGTTTAATCATCTAAGCTACTTGCTTGAATGGTGGTATTAAAGCTTTCAAAATCTTCCACAACACCTCATCTTCTTCCTTGGTTGCACCATATGAGTTGATTCCTATAACAATTTTTGATATCCTACCAATATAGTTTCTTATAGATTTGTTTTCTAAAATTTTAGCATCTTGAAATGTACATATCCAATTTTGCAATCTTAGTCTTTTTGTATGTGTATGACCTTCAAAAATAGCTTCTAAAGTTATCCAAGTCTTATGAGATGTTTTAATTGACTTTACCTGCCTGTATTCTCTTTGGAAGTGTTGATAGTAAAGCTTCTCTAGCTCCCATGTTGCACATGAATAGATCTCTCTCTGCTTCACTACATTCTTCAAGTTTCTCTTCTTCAATAATTGTCTTTTCACTCTTTGTCAAGAGCCAATAACCTGGAGCTATACAAGAAGATGAGTCTTCATTTTCTCCTTCCAACTATCATAGTTAGCCACCTTATTAAACTTTAACCATATGAGAAATATAATTAGAAACTACAACAAGATACTCATACACAATAACACCAGATATGTTAACTAGGGAAACTGTTGATTAGAGAAAAAACTCAATTTGGATGGTACCCACAAGATGATATACTAATATAAATATTCCTTGTTAGAGGATGGACCCTGTTAAACCTATTAGGAGACTTTGAATCCTTGTTAGGAGATTCAAACCCTATTAGGAGTTGTGGAAGATAGCTAGACCCATTGCCCAAATAGCTTCAAGGGAAAGATCAATGAACCCAATATCCAAATGATCTCTAATTATTCCTTGAAGAATAATATAAATGAATAATACTACCCCTTCCTCTTCCTTTCCTATCAATTAGACTCCTACTCCTTCAAATCTTGTAACTAGATCACAAATCTCACATTGAATAATCCCTTGGATCACTTACTCACATTTAGTAAACACTCTGCTTCTTTTCGCACTTCACATACACTTCAATCTTTCTTGTACATTTTACAAACAAGGAAACCATCTTTCCTTTATACCATATCTTCAAAATAATTTCTTGAGTCAACCTTGAGGCTTTCCCACTAAATTATAATAAGATAATTAATTAATTTACAATTACAATAGCATTGTCAGATCACAATCTATATGACTTCTCACACGTGTAACACTGGGCTTGTGTATCTACTAACATCATCATTAGACTGTCATCAGTCACTGGTTGACCATGCATCAACAAATTATATCACTTCCAAAGGATACAATGCAAATATTAGAAATTACTTCTCAGTTACTCTGTTTATGTTCTACTCTCTGTAAATCAAGTACAACTTTCATATGTCTTTGACTTATGTGTTACACATTTTACCTTCAATCAAGAAACTATACCAAACATATCCATGAATTTCCATCACCAGACAATCAAAATATTGTCCATATAACTAAGATCTCTATGTACTACTCTACCAATCTTCATAGACTTACTATTATGTTGACATCAATCACAACCACAGTCATGAATGTAACATGTCAATACTCTCCAATGCTTAGGATACTCCCCCAATATAGTATCTTCACAATTCATGCTAATAATTTGTCATATATGTGTCCCTATCCTCAATACCATCAAAGGTAGTGTTAAGTGTCACTTTACTTGGACTAGTAGAGCTAATGATAGTTTTGAGAACTTGAAGAAGAAAGTTGCAGAGTTATCTTCCTTAAGATTGTGATGCAAGTTTTACATAGGAGTAGTGTTGAGTTAAGAGGACCATCTAGTAGCATTATTTTCAGAGAATCTTAATGAGGCTAAACAAAAGTATTCTACTTATAACCTAAAGTTGTATGCCTCAATGCAAGACCTAAAGAAATGGAGGTATTTCTTGTTGCTTAAAGAGTTTATTTTTTATACTAATAATTACGCCCTTCACTACTTGAATAGGCAACATAACTTGAAAGAAAGACACATAAAGTGGGTTGAATAGTTGTAAGTTTACACTTTCACTGTTAAGCATAAAAAGGTTACCACAAACAAGGTGGTAGATGCTTTGAGCAGAAGAGTCATTACTATACAATAAATTCAATTATAAAGTACACAATTATAATGTTTGAAAGAATTCTATAAGTGTGAAACAAATTTTTTAGAGGCCTATAAAGTTTGTGCTCAATTCACTAATGCTTTCAATGTTGATTACTCAGACTTCATTTTGTAGGATGGTCTATTATTTAAAGGACATTTTTTGTGCATTCGTCACTATTCTATGAGGGAAATATCATAAAAGAAAAGCATCAAGGTAGACTTGGGGATTATTTTGGCCTAGACAAGACCCTAGAGAAGGTAACAAGATTCTACTATTGGCATAATATACAAAGCGATGTTAGAAAATTTGTGGAACAATGTTCAAAATTTCAAAGCAAAAAAGGAACATCATCTAATATAGGCCTCTATTAACCATTGGTTATTCCTACTAGGCCTTGGGAATTCCTTAGTATGGACTTTCTCTAAGGGTTTCCTAAAACTATTAGGGTATTTCACAATGTGTATCTTATGGTGGATATATTTAGTAATATGACACTTTTTATTCCATTTAGGAGTACCAATGTTGCTTCATGCATAGAAGGACTATTCTTTAAAGAAATTATCAAGATACATGGGCTTCCATTTACTATTGTTATTGATAAATGTTGGAAATATAATAGGGAAAGTAAGATGTTGAAGGGTGGGGGGGAAGGGGGGGTCTAAATTAGGATCTTTAAAAATTTTATTGCTTCAAACATAAACCATATTTGATAACTTCATTGTAGACCCTTATCTCAACTTAACCTTATATCAAATCAAAAATTCACTACAATGTAATCAGATCTAGTATCTACTTCCATGAATAAAACATATAAGCAATAGATCAATACATAACACAAAGATTTGGTAACACAAATACCCTCCAAGATGAAGGTAAAATTGCAGTGGCGATAACACCCACTAAATATTCACTACCACAACAATAAAGTTTGATAAATTCTAATAATCTACCCTATGGGAGGTATTCCATGTTAAGAGCTTACAAGAATTATTCAATCTACCTTGATTAAAGGATTTTAAATACACAATTAAGTAAGCACTTTGTTAGGAGATTTACATAGGCTTGTTAAGACCAATCTATTAAGATATTTACCCTAAAACACCTATTAAAATGTATCAATACCTTGATCTTTCAGTTTGCATTCTAAATTCTAATGACAAGTCTTCTCTTTACAATATGATATCAACTCTTTCTGGTAGATCTTCAATAGCTGCTCTCTACACTACTTAGTCACCTTACCAATCCTTTAAACTTAAATTAAATTGACTTTCAACTTCACATCCAAACTTCTATAGGTCTAAACTCCTTAAATATTTATTTCATGAAGCTTATACATCTCAACTAACAATATAAATTCATCCTTTTTTCCATTTAGTCCTTCTAATTTTCTGATTGATTAATCACCTCACATAGGGATTGATGATCCTCAACTACATGCTTGATTAACTCCTTGATTAAATCCTCGATCATAAAATAACACAGTGCAAGGAAAGAGAATCCCCAAAGGAGATGTCCTAGCTCTCCATAAAATAACCACGTAGAAAAAAAAGTAATAACACAAAGACTTAGATCCAAAATAATGCCAACTCACATAATAGAATCATAAGATTTACATCCAACATGCCCGATTGTAAGGCCTTATAGGTTATAGCCAAATACAAAATAAATTACAATAGTAATTCCACAAGACCTCACAATATCCAAACCCTAGCTAGCCTAGATCCACAATCTAGTAGAAAACCCCAAGAAGAATCTAAAATTGTGCTCCCAAGCCACATCTACTAGCTCTGCTAACAATCTTCATTCTCTCAACTACTCCTTAATTCCTCCATGTTGGATCAATAATCCTCCCTCTAGACTCTAAAAGACCCTCTACTTATACTAAACCAAGCCACAAGTCATCCTAGCATAATAGACAATAAATAAACATGCATATTAAATACACCCTCAAGCCATAAGTTGTCTTGTCTACAAACATTAAATACAACAAATTATTAAATAATTAGGACATGCCCCAAGCTTACAATGCACAACTAACTCAAAAAGCCACATAAGAGTTCATACATTTAGACATAGGTTCATGTTTCATCCAATTATCCAAATCCAAGAGCACACATGCCAACTCCCTTAGATCAAAACTCACAGAAACAATCTACAAAGTTTGCTAGTAAAATAGGAACATGCTATCAATAGCCACTAAAATGGCTCTAACTCAAAGATGATTAATCCAATAATCATGCATACATAGGAAAAGGTCCACCAATATTCCTTAACAACATCCCTGGCTGCGTAAACCATAAGGTCCACAAAATCCAACCTCAACACTCCTAGATTAGACTCCCTAGGTAGATTAAAAAGTATATCCCATTCTTTAATTCCCAAAGAAATTTTTGCAACCAACTTCATTTTCAATAAAGGATTCCAATCCATTAAATACAAGAGAAAAAATCTAAAAATCAACCAATTATGCTTCATCCACTGAAACATCAAAATTGAATGAATCTCAGCAACCCAATCAACATGCTTACTCCCAAGAACAAGCTGAACATAATGCTTCACCAATAATTCCTGCAACTAATCATAACCAGCAATAATAAAATCCTCCAATATGAAACCCATGTCATCAATATCATGTAACTTCCAAACCAATTCAACAATATGTAAGCCCAAATCTATACTAAGACCAACATATAAATCCTCAACCATGTTAACTGTTGATCTTAGATTGGTTTTGACAATTGACTGTCAACACACTTAAGAAATTTTCTAAGTTCATTCCTAGTATAATATAGATGCCGAGTTGAAATGAGTGCCAAGTCACTCATGTGTTGAGTTAACAATATGTGCTAAGCTAGAAATTTAATAAGTGCTGAGTCATTTAGATGCTGAGCAAATAGATAGTGCCAAGCAAGTATATGTGCCAAGTGAAGAATAGATGTTGAGCAAGTTCAAGTACCAAGCCAGAAAAAATTTTAGCATGTGCCAAGCATCAATAATCATTATGTGCTGAGTAACACATAATCAACATAAGAGTTTGTGCCTTCACAAACTAAGATGTAAACCATTTTTGAGCTAACATGTGGATAGATCTCAAAGCTTAGAGATAAGATCGAATCTATTTGGATTCCCTATGCAATAAAAATGCAACCAATGAGAAAATTGGAAGGATTTGGGTAGGAAATTTAGATGAATCTCAATCGTAGATTCATACCTAACTGTATGTCACAAACTCTTTTTAAAGGAGATGAAGCCTCATACTTTATAGAGTGTGAGAGAGAATGCATGCGAGGAGATAATGCTAGCAAAAGGTTTGAAGGAAGTGAAAGGGGTGAATTGATCAAGTTAAAGGTGACTTAGAAGAAGGACAAAATCATAGAATTAGTTAGCAAAACAAAGGATCAAGATTACAACATTTTCATATCAGATCAGAGAGGATCAAGATGAATTGAATTGGGATATGAAATCAGCAATATCAGATTGTAAGTGTATTAGATCAAACATTCTATTTTACTCTCTAACAATTGTTACAACAGAATGAAATCCTATGGACTTAGTTTGGTTTAACAAGCATTGGATAAAGCCTTTAATAGGGTGACATTCCAAGTGAGTGTTCTAAAGTCCTTTAGCCAGGCACACTTTTTACAGGGTGTTAAAATCCTTTAATAGTGTAGGATCTAAAAATCCTTTGTAAGCCTTTAATAGGGTAGGCCTTTCATAGGGTAGATCATGAGGATGGTCAAAATATGTAACCCTAACAGGTGAAATTTATTGCTATAGTAGTGAAGAGTTTTGGGTGTTATCCCCACCCCAGTTTTACCTTCTCATTGGAGGGTTTCTAGGTAATCATATTTGGTGTCAAGCGTTTGTGTGGATGCATTTTATTTACATGTTATTTCTATATGTTTATGCATGTAATGTTTTAAATTTTAAATTTTTATTGGTTAGAGTTTAGTACTTCTAATTTCACCCCCCTTCAAAAGTATACTTCCCACTTGCAAATTCCAATAATTGGTATCAGAGCCTAGTTCTCATCAGGAGAAGTCTTATAGCTTGGAGAAAAGATCTTGAGATGGAAGTCTACAAATTGGGAAAGACCATTGAGAATCAAGAGATTGAGATACACCTGTTACTGTAACAACTTGATGAAGCTAGAAATGTCTTGAGGAGTTCACTAAAGAGAAGGAAAGAGATTTCCATAGCTGAAAATGACACTCAATACAAGGAGATTGACACCAAAAAGTTATTTATATATGGTAACTCTTGTGAGTTTGATGTAGCAATTGTAGATCTCATGGATAAGAACAAAGCACAAGCTAAAGAGATCAAAAATCTCAAGTTGGAGCAAGAATCACAAGCAATATTGCTATGTGAAGTGACTAAGAAAAAGAAGAAAGCTATAAAGGATAAGGCCATGATTGAAGAGGACAAAAGAATCTTGTCAAATAGATTGGAAGAAAAATTAATAGAGCTATCTAGGATCTCAAACATGTAACTAGAGTACCTAAGTCAAATGATGAATGCCCATCATGAGTTGAATGCCAAGGACATTGAGATAACTATAGTGAAGCAGCAAAATGAACAACTACAGAATGACCTAAAAAGAGAGAAAGAGTTTGTTGAAATTTTAAACAAGCCAAATGAAGCTATCAAGTACTTTGAGAAACTATTGAAATCCCCTAGATCCAGTAAAGACACAACATGATTGGGCTACACAAGCACTAAAGAAGGAGAATCATCCAAGACTACTAAACAAAGGAATGACAAAGGTAAGAACTCTAAGCCTACTTGTCATAATTATGGAAAGTAAGGACATACAACTAATGTTTGTAGGATCAAGAATGCTAGTTAGAATGCCAAGACAAAGAATATGACACATTTTTACAAGTGAAATGAACAAGATCATTAGGCACATGAATGTAGAACTAGGACTATGCATGCACCAAGATTTGAAGGACACCACTACAATTTTCAAAACTTTGGACACAAAGCCTTTGAATGCAGATCCAAGAACAAGGAAATAAGCCATGAAAATTCTTACAATTGGGACTACAATACAAGACATAGATGTCACTACTATCAAGAGTATGGGCACATCCCTAAGAATTACATAAGAACACATTTCAGTGGAAGCTACAATAGATGATTGAGCCAAACTACATGCTTTAGTTGTTTGAAGACTGGTCATATCAGCAAGCACTGCCCAATAAGAATAGAGGCACCAAACTCAAAGTCAATAAAGGGAAAATGCAAGGTAGAGGTTGAGCACATTAGAGGAGAAATAAATAAGACATGGAAAAAGAAAGATGGATTTAATACATCAAATGGAGGGATCACTTCACCTAAAGGGTCAAGTGGTCATACTTCATCAAACTAAGCAAAAGAAGGTATGTGGGACTAATATTTAAATGCTTTATCATACTTGAGTTCCTAGAATAAGTTAGTACTAAAAAGGATAGATCAGCATGAATAAAGATGAAAGATCAAATCTTCAAAGTTTTTCATTTTATTACCTAGTGTGAGAAGTTCACTTTAGATGTGGAGTGAATGTTAGTATGTGCCAAGTTGTTAGTCAAAGTTAGTTGAAGCCGAGTGATGGGAAAACTAATGTAAGCTGAGTAAGGGTAACTCTAGTGAATTTTGAATGATGGGAAAACTAATGTAAGCCGAGTGAAATAAAAATTGTATAAGGAGCTGAGTGTACAACTGTATATGCACTAAGCATTAAATGCTATGTATTGAAGGGTATAAGGTCAATTTTTCCATCATTTTTTGTCATTTGAACATAGAGCAAGAGTGAGAAAATCACAAAAGAAAATTCCAAGAAGAGATTGAAGCCATTTGCAAAGATTCCAACAAAAATTCAGCACTGTTTCATCGATCTAAGGTATTTCTCAAGTGTCGAGTTATGTAGTCATGAAGTTTAACATCTTTTGAAACCTTAGCTTTGCAAAATGGCCTCTAGTTCAAGAAATCTGAAAGATAAGGAACCATTTGAGGTTTAGCTAGTGAGTATGAATTTAAGCATCTGGGTTTTAGGCCAATACCCGAGGTTGCATATAAAAATGACCCTGCTGGCACACTATCCATTATTCCACCTAAAGTTGTAATGGTACAAGATGTTAGAAAATGCTACAATTGTAAGGTTAGAGTAATTGGTGATATGGAAATTTGATAGACATATGAAAAACTATGTGAGAATAGGGTATTGAAAGAAGAATTCAAGATTATTGAAAGAAAGGGCTTCACCCATGCCCTAGATTTCCCTGCAATCTTCAAGACAGAGTGAATAAGAATAGTTTTGAGTAGAATTCATGATGGATTCCTCTTGTTGGAAGTTGGACCTATTAATTTGTCAAAGAGAATCATACATAGGGTGAGGGGGTACCCAACCCTAGAATGGCCAAAGACCCTAAGGAGTGACTCAAAATAAGCCATTGAGAAGAACATTGGGGCAAAATGGAATAAAAGAGGCATGACCATTAACACAATCAAAGATCCACTTCTAGAATTTTCACTTAGGGTCATATCCCACAAATTCTACTAGTCAAGATGACTAAATAGTTTTCCATGCATTGTAGTGGATGTAGGCTATAAAATTGTGAAGAAATATCATATATATGATCTAGCAAAACTGTAACTACAACAAATTATATAGAATTTGGGAGCAATAAGAAGATCCAAGAGTGCTTAGTGTAAGTTTGGATCAATTTTGATATGCATATTTTTCTATGTTCAAAATGAATTTCCTTCTTTTAGAAAGATAGGATGGAAGACCAATAGGTCTATAGCTATACAAGTTAATGAATACATAGAGTAGATGGGAGCCAAATTTGAAACCATCATGACAAGCTATTTTGAGGACTTTAAGAAGTCTATGAAGCAAAGACTAAGGATTCTAGTCTCTCTAGTAGATTAGCATATCAATGATATTTGTTTCTTAGTTGACATTTATTATACTTATATCCAAGCAATAGTACAAAGAGTGACATGGCTAAGGCCATTAGGATATGAGCTAAATATTAATGAGGCATCAACAACAATCACAATATTTCTTGTAGAAGAAATTGATAAGATTGCAAAACCTTTTGGCACCTATGATGTAGTGAAGTCTAAGGTGGAAATGGAGTTGAAAATTTCCTCAAATCTAAAGAAAAAGGATAAATTGGTCAAGAAACTTAAAGCAAAATTTGGATAAGGGACTGTAGAAGGAGAAGAAGAAGATGATAAAGATGCAGATGAAGATGGAGAAGAAGAAGAATAGGGCTAGGAGCCACTTTCCTTGACACAAGGCATGAGAGAAGATGAAGAGGAAGAAGGTGCTAAGGAAGAGAAAGTTGAGGAAGCATCAACTAAACTAGAGCCTAGGAAGAGAAAAACTCAGAAACAACCTGCTACTCAGCCCAAGGGCAAAAAGACTGCAAAGCCAAGCCCGACCAAGCCTACTAAAAGAGAAAGCACAAGAGCCACAACTAAAGAGGCTAAGGAGCAAGAAAAGAAGAAGACCATAGAGTAGCAAGGTCCAACCAAGAAGAAAGTAAGAAGAAAATATGTTGCACAACCTAACTCTAATGAAGAAAGGACCAAGTCAGTAGATACAAGCCAATTTAGAGTGGAAATTCATGCCACCAAGTCTAGTTTAGAAAATACTCCTAATAATATTAAAGATAATGTAGACTTAACAAGCTTGAAGAACATTGATTTCAATGAGCTAAGTAGGGAAGACCAAAACATGGTTGAGGAATCAATCTATACCATGATGGCCAAGTTCAAGAACACCCCACTTGAACTTGATAATTCAATACTCGAAGGTTTATATTCTATTATTGAAAATAAATGGCATTATTGCCTTAACATGGAAAAGGAAATAAGAGAGTCCATATTGGCTCAAGTAATGCCAGAACTTACCAAAGGACAAATAAAAAGGCTAACAAGAAGCATGGGAGCAAATTTGCACCCAAATATAGAGCCTTCAACATTCTTCAAAACAAGATTGAAGATGTTGTCAAGAAATTCACTTAAATGTGGAAGTTAATATATGGGCTAACAATAGTCAAGGAAGGAGAGGAAGATCCATTTGAGGGAAGAAATAATGAAGAAGAGGAAGACAATGATAAGGAAGGAGAAGGTGAGAAGGAAAAGGCAGACAATATAATGGAGGAGGAAACATGAAAGTGAGATGATATGGAAATGCTGAAGAGCATCAAATAGATCAGAATGTGTAAGATACACAATTTCCACCTCCAAGCCCTCTGCATGACACCTCTACACTTGTAGACATAGTAAAAGTGAAGGACGTTCCTGACAACTTTGGTCAGAACTCAACCCATTGACTACAAAGGATCTTAAAAAGATCCTTGACCAATCAACTCTACAAGCTCAATTATGCAATAATCCAATATTGACTAGTGTAGATAAATTGCAAAAAGTAGTAGCTAATCTAACTAGGGACAAGGTGTCAACACAAGAAACATCTTCTTCCATTCCTACATCTATAACTAGACAACCTAAAGAGAAAGCTTCATAAGATACATCAGCTAAGGTTGATTTCACAGTTAAAGTTACTACAACTATCAAGGAGCCATGAAAGGAACAAATAGGATAGATGGATACCTCTATTCCTACTACACAAGTACAAGGTGCACCACCTCAAATAGTTATTATTTATAAAGATAAATCAGAGGAGGAGAAGGAGATTCAAAGGAAATGGAGCAAGATGTTAGAATTCTTTAGAATAACTAAGAGGGGGGGGGGGGGGGTTGAATTAATTATTCAAGGTCTAAATGCCCTAATAATACTTTTCCTCTAATTATAGTGAGCCCATAAAATTTTCATTCATCCAAACTTAAATCAATCATTTTAGCAAATTATAACAAATCAATATGCAGGGATAAAATATGCAAGATCAACACATGACACAGTGATTTACATGGAAACCCAATTTGGAAAAAACCACCAATAACATGCTACTTGATTTTCACTCTTCTAAAGTGATGCCCTGTTAAAAGCCTACCCTATTAAAGGCTTTCAACACACTTTTAAATGTGACCTTGTTAGAGGATTTCACCGTACTGTTAGGAATGGGCCTGGTCAAAGGACTTTTGAACATTCACTTGGAATGTCACCTTGTTAAAAGATTTATAGCATGGCTATTAAACCAACCTAAGTTCATAGGATTTAAAATATCTATTACATCTTTGATATGTTTCAGTGTGCCCATTCTCTATGTCTTAGAGTATGTCATCAATACACTTTTTCATCAATGGCTTAGCTGATCCTTGTACTTCATTACAACATCATAACTTCAACCCTTCTCTAGGTGTACTAGTTACATCTTATTGATTGCTTCCTCCTTGTCAATCAACCAATTGATAGTATTTGGATCACTAAAGTAATATTCATTCCTACAAGTAGCAAGTTTGACATCAATGAAAAACAATGATTGAGAACATTCTTTACCAGTTCCATTACTTTTTATGTTGATCTCTTCAATCATTTCCAACAATCTCCCTCTTTGGCATTGATGGCAAACCAAACTGATCAATTGATCAACTTAGTTACCACCCAGATTGTATATGTTGTCTGCTACTTTCTTGACTGCTGCATCCTTACTACTGATCTCTTATATCTCCCTCTTTCATATATATCTACCTCTTGCTTTGTATTGATCAATTTTATGCATATTTCTCCCTCTTCAACATAAATGCCAAATATGTAGCATCTTTAATATGCATAATATAAGCTTTGGCTATGATGTCTTCTCCCTCTGTCACCATGCTTGTGACTGATTTGGAGTTTCTACTCCTTCTGTCATCCTCTGCATCATTTTTTAGATATTTCAATGATTTATTCCTATTGATGAAGGGCAGCTTCCTTGTTGTTTTACACTGCTTGAGTTAGGGGCATTACCCCCAACTTGCCTCTAAGATATTCATAAGAATCCTTGGGCAATGGTTTGGTGAAGATATCTACAGTTTGTTCCTTTGTGTGAATGTATTCCAACTTCACTTATTTGTCTTCTACCAATTCTCTAACATAGTGATACTTGATTGCAATATGCTTAGTTTTTGCATGCATACTGGATTTTTGGATATGTTTATAGCACTTGTATTATCACAATACAATATCATAGGTTTAGTTACCTCTTCTTTCATTCCTTTCAATAGATGTGTGAGCCACACAATGTTTGTGCAATTGACTACTACTGCCACATATTCTGATTCTACAGTGGACTGGGATGTGCATGTTTGTTTCTTGCTAGTCCAAGAAACTAGCTTTTTACCTAAAAATAATGCACCTCCACTTGTGCTTTTTTTGTCATCAATGTTGCCCCCCCAATCTGCATCTATATATGCATTGAGCTCAAACTTCTCATTCTTTTTGTAATATAGACCAAAGTTATCAGTTCCTTTGAGATACCTCATTATTCTTTTTACTGCTATGAGATGATTTTCTTTGGGATTGAATCTAGCCACTATTCCAACTATTAATGCTATATCTGGTTTTCTATGTACAACATATTGTAGTTTTCCAATCATGGATCTGTACATTATTTGATTGACTTTAGTTGATACATCATTTTTGGATAGCTTATTTCCTGTTACCATTGGTGTGCTAACTAGTTTGGACTCCTCCAATCCAAACATTTTAAGTATCTCTTTGATGTACTTTGATTGTGTCACAAATATACCATGTTTTAGTTGATGTACTTGCAATCCAACAAAAAATTTGATCTCACCAAACATAGACATCTCAAACTCATGTTTCATTTTGTCAGCAAAGCCTCTACAAAGCACTTCCTTTCCTCCAAAAACTATGTCATCCACAAAGATTTCAGATACAATAATATCCTTACTTTCTTTTGATTTGATGTACATGTTGCTGTTATCATCAGTTCTTTCAAATCCTATTTGCACTAGATACTTGTGAAGTCTCTCATACCATGCTCTGGGTGCTTGTTTTAGACCATAGAGTGCTTTATGTAATTTACAAACCATATCCCTGTTGTTCTCATCAACAAATCGCTCTGGTTGTTCAATATAGACTTCTTCTAATATACCATTTAAAAAAGCAAACTTTACATCCATCTGATAGACTTTAAAACCTTTATATGTAGCATATGCAAGTAAAGTTCTTACTCCTTCCGTTCTAGCAATAGGGGTGAATGTTTCCCCATAGTCTAATCCTTCTTCTTGAGCATAACCCTTGCATACTAGTCTAGCTTTGTTTCTAGTAATCTCACCATTCTCATCTAACTTGTTTCTAAATACCCACTTGGTGCCAATCACATTCTTTTCAACTGGTCTAGGAAC
Source organism: Cupressus sempervirens (assembly GCA_028749045.1). Lineage (NCBI taxonomy): Eukaryota > Viridiplantae > Streptophyta > Pinopsida > Cupressales > Cupressaceae > Cupressus > Cupressus sempervirens. The sequence goes on from CM053784.1 coordinate 440,498,817, forward strand.
TAAACTCCAGGTTTTGTTCTTCTTTATTTGATCAATCTCTTCTTCCATAGCTTTATACCAATCATCATCTTGTAATGCACCATATACTGTCTTAGGTTTAGATTTGCTAATCAGACATGATTCTTGTTTTAGTCTATTCCTTGTCATTGGTCTTGCATCTTTGTCACCAATTATCTGTTCAGCAGGGTGATGTCTTTTTACATATTTGGATAATCTTGGTTCTGTCCTTGTTTCCATGTTTGATCTTTCAGATTTAGGATCACTATGCACTGAGCTGTCAGGTTGTTCTTCATCTCTTTCATGTGTATTGACTTTAAGATCTTCATTCTACAACTTGACTTCTAAATGTAACTCGGTATTTACTGGTTGTGACTCATTTGAAATTGAAATTTATTATTGAATCCTAATTTGATTGACAACATCCTTGTCAATAGGCATTCTTTCATAAGAATACACAAAGGTTCTATATTCATCTATTCTCTTTGGTTCTTCAGCTTGGACTTTTGTATGCTCATCAAAGTTTACATTTTCACTTTCCACAATTTTGTTAGTGTTAGTATTCAAACACTTATATGCTTTACTTCTAGTGGAGTAACCAAGGAATATGCCTTCATCACTTTTTACATCAAATTTCTCATTTCTAGCATCTTTAAGGATAAAGCATTTGCAACCAAATACTTTGAAATGTTTTCCATTGGGTGAGTGACCATACCATAATTCAAAAGGTGTTGCACTAGTACCTTTCTTGACTTGTACTCAGTTCAGTGTATGAACAACTACACTTATAGCTTCTCTCCAGTATTTTAGAGCAACACTCTTTTCCATCATTAATGTTCTGGCATAGTCAATCATAGATCTATTTCTTCTCTCAGTAATTCCATTTTGTGGGGGAGTTCTAGGAGCTGAAATTTGCCTTTTGATTCCTTTTTCATTACAAAATATCTCAAATTCTTTTGATGTGAATTCACCACCTCTGTCTGATCTCAGGCATTTCAAACTCTTTCTTGTTTCTTTTTCAACTCTAGGCACATACCACTTAAACATTTGAAAAGCATTAGATTTTTGCTTTAAGAACATAACAATCATCATCCTGGAATAGTCATCAACAAACAACATTATGTATTTATCTCCTTTATAGCTTTGTACTTCCATTGGACCACATAAGTCAATATGAACTAACTCAAGTACTTCTTTAGATGTATAGTTTTTGCTTTTGAAACTTGATTTTGTAATCTTTCCTAGCTGACATTGTTTGCACATGATATTGTCAGGTTTTTTCAATTCAGGTAAACCTCTGGATTTCTTCATTTGACTGATATTGACCAGATTGTCAAAGTTGACATGACATAGCCTTCTATGCCATAACCATTCATCATCAAATTTTGCAGCAAAATAAGAAAGATCATCCATATCAAGATAAAATAGATTACTTCTTGTTTGATCTCCTTTTCTTATCAATTTTCCATTAGTACCATAGATTTTTGCAGTTTTGTTTCCAAATTCTACTTTGCATCCTACATTGCCTAACTGTGAAAAACTTAATAAATTGTAGTTTAATCCTTCAACATAGTATGCATTATCACTTGAAATTTTTTCTGTGAGCTTAATGGAGCCTTTTCCTTTTATTTGACATGGAGCATCATTACCAAATCTAACACTATTTCCATCATACTGAGTAAAGTTAACAAACTTACTTTTGTCTCCTGTCATGTGATGTGAGCATCCACTGTCTATGATCCATCTATCATTCTTGTTCGTACATGTTACTAGTGTTGTAGGTTCTTCTTCATCAGATTGGTCCTTCATGGCTACATAAACAACTTCATCATCATGATCATCAGGATTCTCTTCAACAATATAACACTTCTTGCCTTTGTCTTTGTAATCTCTCTTATCATCTTCTCTTCTATATTTGTACTTGTTACCTTTCTGATAATCCTTTTTCTGTGTACACCTTGTAGGAATATGTCCTACTTCATTGCAATTGAAACAAATGATAGGCATCTTACCTTTGAATTTTTCTTCGCCTCCATGAAATCTTCTAGCTAGCAATGCTTCCAATTGTTCCACATCTTCCTCATCAGTGCTACTGTCACTGGATACATATTTCATTTTTCTTCCTTTCTTTGATTTCACCTATTCAACATCTTTCAGTGATAGCTTGGCCTTGAAAGTAGATTTAACATTTTCAGGTCTGTAGTTATCAAAGTTGGATAAATCAAATGCAGTCAGTCTACCCACTATACCTTCAAAACTTAGATTGTTTCCTGGTACACATCTTAGTTCTTGTATTGCTAATACTCTAATAGAATAGATAGGGAGCAAGGCTCTTAAGAACTTGCTATTAACAGTATCTTCATCCAATTGACCACGCAAACATCTTATTGCACTTACCACTTCCTTTATTCTATTGCCATACTGAGAAAAATTCTCACTTTCTTCCATTTTCATATTATCAAACTTTCCTCTGAGGCTTTCTCTTTTTACTCTTTGGACATTCTGATCTTCTCCATAAATGTCTGATAGGGTCTTCCAAATCTTGAATGCAGTGTCACATCCTTTGATATCATCAAATTCAGCATAGTTGAGTACAGAAGCAATCTCCAGTATTGTCTGATTGTGTTCCTATTTGTTTTTCAAATCTTTTGCAGTAAGAGTACTAGTTGGATCAACATGTTCAGTAACAATTGACTTTTGGGCATAATCTCCTATGGATCCAAGATGTAGCTTCATCAAAATTTTCCATGTGGCAAAGTTGTCTTTTTTGAGCTTGGGAACTTCTCTCTTAGGCATTTTGATTTTTTTGCTTATAGTCCCTTTAAACTGAATCAACAGTTTGGCTCTGATACCAATAGTTAGAATTCTTTAGAATAATTGAGAGGGGGGGGTGAATCAGTTATTCAAGGTCTAAATGCCCTAATAATACTTTTTCTCTAATTATAGTGAGCCCATAAACTTTTCATCCATCCAAACTTAAATCAATCATTTTAGCAAATTACAACAAATCAATATGTAGGGATAAAACATGCAAGATCAACACATGAAACAATGATTTACGTGGAAACCCAATTTGGGAAAAACCACCAGTAACATGCTACTTAATTTTCACTCTTCTAAAGTGATGCCCTATTAAAAGCCTACCCTGTTAAAGGCTTTCAACACACTGTTAAATGTGACCTTGTTAGAGGATTTCACTATACTATTAGGAATGGGCCTGGTCAAAGGACTTTTGAACATTCACTTGGAATGTCACCCTGTTAAAGGATTTATAACATGGCTATTAAACCAACCTAAGTTCATAGGATTTAAACTATCTGTTACAACTATTAGAGAGCAACAATAATAACTTTTTGATCTGATACAACTTACAACATATTTTGCAAATTTTAGATCACATTTTAGTTCAGTCCTTTTTCTTGGCTTTAATCACTTCAGCTTTGACAGCTTGTCATCTCAAGCTTCGTCTCCTTAAGTCTTCTTACTCATTATACCAATGCAACCATATCTGTGGTCATCTATTTAAGTAGAGTATCTGTGCTCTCTTACTCCTTAGCACCTCCTTCAACACTTTATGCTTTCATGCTTGACCTCCTCTCTTCTGCTTCGTGACCTTGTTACTCCTTAAATAGAAATCTAGATTGCCTTTGCTGCTCGATTCTCCCTCTCCAACTTTAGGGTTTCAAATGGATTAGGTAGGATACAATGTATCTACCCCATATCTTGCTCTTATCTAGAAACTTTGTCTAGAGTCTAGTTGTATTCTCCAAAAATGTTTTACATGGTGTTCTATACCACCAACTCATCACTCTTATCTTCTATTTAATTCACAAAATTCTAGATAACAACCTTGTCGTCTTAGATCTGATGAATCTTTGATCTTAGAAATAATGTAGCAACTTGGAATTATTGGTTTACTGATTCTTGAAACCTCTGTGTTACTCGACACTTATATCCTGCTCGGCACATGAAGATCACTCGGCATCTGAAGTTCACTCGGCATTTGAAGTTCACTCGACACTTATTGAAGTTCACTCGGCATCTAAAGATCACTTGCTCAGCTTCTACTAGGAATTTGTTTGGCACTTACTAGCTTGCTTGGCTCCCTCTCTAATAGACTTAGTTAAGCTTTACAAATGACTTAGCTAAAACCTTAGATCTTTGATATGTTTTAGTGTGCCCATTCTCTGTGTCTTTCAGTATGTCATCAATACACTTTTTCATCAATGGCTTAGCTGATCCTTGTACTTCATTACAACATCATAACTTCAACCTTTCTCTTGGTGTACTAGTTACATCTTATTGATTGCCTCCTCCTTGTCAATCGACCAATTGATAATATTTGGATCACTAAAGCAATTGGCATTCCTGCAAGTAGCAAGTTTGACATCAATGATAAAACAATAATTGAGAACATTCTTTACCAGTTCCATTACTTTTTATGTATGATCTCTTCAATCATTTCCAACAATCTCCCTCATGATCTTTTCAATCATTTCCAACACAAGAAGTAATTCAAACCTTTGTTAAATCTACCAACCACTAGTACTCCTACAAGAATGCCTCAAAAGCAGAGCACTAAAGCAATACCACTCAAAATTTTAGCACTAGGTTTGAGCTCCACAAAGGTTGCAAGGGTACTTCACTATAGAGACCCTACATTAGATGAAGAAATAGTCATTCCAAAGTATGACTATGCAACCATGAACATAGACCAGATTAATGAGGTGCAAGAGGCATTAGAGAGGAAGAAGCAGGAGATACTAAAAAATGAGTATAAATAGAGGTAAGCACTAATTGAGATAAAAGACATATTTTTAGATGCATTCAACTTGCAGGCACCTAATTAAACTAAGCCAATAATGGAACAACTGTCAAAAATTGTTGAACAAATGACCAATGAAGACCACAAGACAAATGTAAAACTCATGGAATGGTTAGAAAAGAAATTTCAAGAAAAGGTAAATGAAAGTATATCCAATGAAATAACACTATCATAGGTAGAGCTAGCAAAGAAAATTAAGAAGGTGAAGACAGTACTTGAGAACATATTCTCACTATACATAAAGTTGTGTGATCCTTCAATCTTCACACAAGAAACCAACCAGAGAATAATGAGCTTGGAAAGAAATTTGAAAGTATTAGGCATACAATTGCTAAAAGATCCAACTCAAAGTGAGAAACACTTTCATACAATGCTTCACACACAAAAGAAATTAGCTGTATTGACAGTAGAAGAGGCTAATATTAGAGCCAAATTAGTTCAAATACAAGCTACCCTAACCCCTCACATGAAAATTCTCCAAAAGGAACTAGTCTATGTAGAAAATGTATTGAAGAAAGATCCTAATCTTTCAACATTAGATGGCTTAGTTCACCTTGCAGTAGAGACAACAATACAAATCAAATTCCTAGAAGTTGCAATACAAAAATGGGATGATGCTCTGAGAATTGTAATGGAAGTAAAGAAGACCTTCTTGGAAAAATATTTAGTCAGTGTATAGACCGTTTGACATAAGTGTCAAAAAGGGGGAGAAATTGTAAAAAGGGGGAGATAAATCAGGCCAGAAGGACACTTAATCTACAAGGGGAGAAATGTGAAAGGGGGAGTTATAAAATAAATAGAGAGAAGAAAAAATAGGGCATAACAAAACACATCAGATAAATAGTATCAAAATTTAGAATAAAGACAAGGAGTATCAGCAAAGGCAAATCATTCTACTCAAAGAGATTTTGGATACATAAAATGGCACATCAACTCAGGGGGAGACACAAAATTTTGAGGTATATATTCCTTCACAAAATTTTGAATAGTTTTGAAGTTTTGTATATATGTTGAACAAAATGTATATTATACTCAAGGAGATTAGATTCATCATGTGTAGTTAAGTGTTTTTTCCACTCATGTCAAAATGGGAGATTGTTGATCTCAGATTGGTTTTGAAAATTGAGTTTCAGCACACTTAAGAAATTTTCTAAGTTCATGCCTAGTATAATATAGATGTCAAGTTGAAATGAGTGCTGAGTCACTCATATACCGAGTAAACAATATGTGTTGAGCCAAAAATTTAATAAGTGTTGAGCAATTTAGATGCTGAACAAATAGATAATGCCAAGCGAGTATATGTGTAGAGTGAACAATAGATGCCAAGCAACTTCAAGTGCTGAGCCCAATAGAATTTTAGCATGTGTTGAGCATTATTAATCAGTATGTGCCAAGAAAAATAGAATCAACATAAGAGTTTATACCTTCACAAACTAAGATGTAAACTATTTTTGAGCCAACATATGGATAGATCTCAAAGCTTAGAGATAAGATCGAATCTATTTGGATTCCCTATGCAATTAACATGAAACCAATGAGAAAATTGGAAAGACTTGAGTAGGAAAGTTAAATAAATCTCAATTGTAGATTCATACCTAACCCTAAGTCATGAAATCTTTTTAAAGGAGACAATGCCCCATACTTTACAGAGTGTGAGAGAGTATGCATGCAAGGAGATAATGCTAGTAAAAGATTTGAAGGAAGTAAAAGGGGTGAATCGATCAAGTTAAAGGTGACTTAGAAGAAGGAAAAAATTGTAGAATTAGTTAGCAAAACAAAGGATCAAGATTACAAAATTTTCATATCAAATTAGAGAGGATCAAGATGAATTGAATTGGGATATGAAATTAGAAATATCACATTGTAAGTGTATCGGATCAAAAATTCTATTGTACTCTCTAAAAATTGTTACAACAGAATAAAATCCTATGGACTTAGGTTGGTTTAACAACCATTGTATAAAGCCTTTAACAAGGTGACATTCCAAGTGAGTGTTCTAAAGTACTTTAGCCAGGCACACTTTTGACAGGGTGTTAAAATCCTTTAATAGGGTAGGATCTAACAATCCTTTGTAAGCCTTTAATAGGGAAAATCATGAGAATGGTCAAAATATGTAACCGTAATAGGTGAACTTTATTGTTGTAGTAGTGAAGAGTTGTGGGTGTCATCCCCACCCCAATTTTACCTTCTCATTTGAGGGTTTCTGGGTAATCATATCTAGTGTCAAGTGTTTGTGTGGATGAATTTTCTTTATATGTCATTTCTATATGTTTATGAATGTAATGTTTTAAAGTTGAAAGTTTTATTGGTTAGAGTTTAGTACTTTTGATTCACCCTCCCCCCCCCCCAAAGAAGTATACTTCCCACTTGCAAATTCCAACAGTTGACCACATGCAAATCAAGAACATACATATCTGTAGTATTATGTAGATCCTCAACCACATCAATAACTAGTGAATCCACACTAGAAAAATCAAACTCCACATTAGTAACATCTATATCCTCAATCATCTTAGGAACAATGTATGAATTTAGATCCATATCAACAACCATATATGAATCCTCATCCATATTTAAATCCTCAGCATTACATTGCTCACAACAATATGCTCAATAATATCCATGTCATATCCAACCAACTGATCATGAAAAAAAGATATACTTTTGAGTTTTAATAAGGTTAGGAACCTCTTCAATAAGCTTAGGTATCTCAGCAATAACCACAAGTTTCTCTGTAGGTTTCTTATAAGACTCCATGAACTGATCAAGAAAACCAACCATACATACCTCTTCAGCTTTAGGGAAGTCATCCTTTACCTCTTCTTCAATAGAAAAGTGTCTTCTCCTTTGAATAATCCTTCTAACATGTCATACAACTCTCTGATCAATAGATACCAACTCTAGTAGCATACAAATTTCTTCTCCTTATCTTCAACTTGTTCCACTTTTAAAGGATTTTCTCAACTCTTCTTTGACTTCTTCCACTTTGTGTAGAGCTAGGTGCACATCAATCACCTGATTGTCTATGATCTTCCCAAGTTTGAAGACCTCCATCTTCAGATCTTTTTCTCTAAGCTGTTAGGCTTCTCCTTGTGAGAACCTTTGCTCTGATACCAATTGTTGGAGTGTTCAAAATGGGAAGAGTACTTCTAAGAGGGGGGGGGGGGGGGGGGGGAGGGGGGGGGGGTGAATTAGAACTATCACACTTTTAACCTTTTTCAATCCTTTAAACATATTACTAAAAAATAAACTACATGCATGTAAACATATAAATAAACATGAAGTAAATCACATGCAATAACATATAACACTAGAATTGATAACCTAGAAACCCTCCAAAAATAAGAAGGTAAAACTGGGGTGGGGATGATACCCACAAAAATCACTACAACAATATATGTTCAACCACTTCTAATGGTCTACCCTGTGAAAGACCTACCCTATTAAAGGCTTTACATTGTGTCAATAGTGACCTAGTTAGAGGATTTACAAACACTTTACATGAAGTGTCATCCTATTAAAGGATTTAAAATAGGCTATTAAACCCACCTAATACATAGGATTTTCAATCACCTTCTCCAAAGGTTCTCCTACCTAGTTGTTAAGCTAACATATCAAAATAGGATTTTTGACTTCTAATACAATGGCAAGAAAGTATTAGAACAATAAACCTGATAGTATGCAATCTCTAATTGCTAGATTCAGACACTTGATCTACTCTCTCTGCTCTTGATCCTTTGAGATCTTATGTCTGATCGTGTTCCTTGTCCCTTGTACCATTTTGATCAACTAGATATGAAATTGCTGCTCTATTCCTCTAAGTCTTTCCTTTTTCACACTAAATTTTTGCTATAGTCTCCCCATACATTTTTCTCTTCCACTCATGCAAATGGGGTTTTTGACCTCCTTTTAAAGATCGTGAAGACTGAGGGTTAGGTATGGATCTACGATCCATATTAAATTCTCAAATTCTCACTCATACCTTGCATTTTTCTCATTGGTTGCATGCCTTCTCCATTTTCCTGATTGGCTACATGATGATCTCATTAGGAATGTAAATGATTCATCCTTATCCTTTTCCTCTTTTGAAATCTCTCTATGTTTTCTCAAAAAGTGGTTTACATCTAATTTTGTGAGGGCACAAACTTATATATTGATCCTGTGTTACTTGGCACATACTGGACTACTGGTGCTCGACACATACTATCCTAGATTGCTCGACACTTGTTACACTCTATCTCACTTAGCACATACATGATTCTAGCTTACTTGACATATGAAGCATTCTGGCTTACTCGACATCAACTGTGACTCAACACCTATATGTCACTCGACACTTATATACTACTCGACACCTGAAGTCACTTAGCACCTGTTGAAATACTAACTTGGCACACACTGTGGCTTGACATACATAGTGTACTTGACTTTAATGTGGGAAGTGGTTAAGTGTGCTGACACTCAAATTTCAAAACTATTTAAGACCAACAAAAGGCACAAACCAATAATAAACTCATAAAGACCTTAATTGATGACAAAATGTATCAAAAATGAACTATGAGTCCACTCAACTATTGAATAAGAACAAAAATCCCCTATGTTGATTAAGTACATTAAAAAAATCAACTCTCATTTTCCATAAATCTCCTCCAAAGTGTCTCAAAAGATAAAATCATACGCCGATTCCCCTTCAAAGTGCAAAAACACCCTTTCTATTTTGTATTATAAAAGTTAATATTTACCAATTGATTTATAACACATCAATTGGTAAATAATAATTGAAAGATGGTAATGATTTTTTTAAAAATAATGCTTTATGTTTATTAAATAATATACAAAACCTATTTGGTTGAAAATAATCAATGAAGATGATGATATATGATAAGTTTCAAGTTATATTCCTTTAGATTATGTCACGTGTTATATATGACTAGTTTATAGACATGAGGTTTCAATAATCATAGAGGTTTAATCTAAGAATGGAGATAGTTTTATGGTTAAAGTTAGGGTTTTAGTACATGAAGGATAATGGTTTCAAATTTTTGGGTTTTGATCCTATCTACAATTATAATTATGATTAGGATCTTGGTTTAATGGTTGCAATAAGGTTCAATGTTAAGGATTATGATAATGGGGCATGATTATCTTTGTCATTAATAATTTTACTAAATTTATTTGAGGTTTATGATGGATACTAGTAAAAATGGAAAATATTTGCTTTTCATTCTAATCTCATTTGTTTCTATCCATCCATTTTGAACCATTAAAGCTCAAATATCCTTTACCCCAAATAGACACAATATGTGTATATGCTTTGAACTAAATAAACTACAAATAAGAACAAATTAGATATTGAAAACCCTAAACTATAAAATTTCTTTGACTGTTAGACTAATGAATAATCTCCAACATAGCTAGATCCATATGTATTATTGTAAAATAATACTTATCCAACTAAATAGAACAAATACTTTACTTAATTGAACTTAAAAAAATATTACACTTACTTTATCTAAAGTGCAATTACTAATAAATATTTTTGACCTCCAATATATCTTCAGACTAGAGTCTAGCCGATATGATATTATCTGGTAGAAGCCCAACCAAAAACTAATCATAGTCAGATCTCAGAAAAGTCAATGCCACAAGAGGTGGTCCATTCCAATATGATAGTAGAAGGAATGTAGTTAGATCCCATGTGGAATTCAAGGGTATTATTAGATATTCCAGATATAATTTTTTTTTGTCATGTCTGAAGATGCCTTTCTTGTGAATAAGAGAGAAATTTTTGTTGTTGGATCTAGTAATTAAAGATCATTAAAATGTAATCAAAGATCATTGAATGTAATTGATAGTAATTTGTCAAAGCAATTTATTGCAGGCCTCATGATCATTAACATGGAGCTCATCCTTAACATTAGAGTCACAAATCCACATATGATACCTATTGAATACAAAAACACAATCATGGAAATCTATTACAATAATTGTGCATTCACCTAAGCACAAACAAGGTCCAACTATAGGTTAGGGTTAGGGTTTTACACTATTTTACCATGGCAAAATAAAATATTACATAATATAAGATCTATGCTATACTCACCCAAATAATCTCAATCAAATCTATCAAGAAGTAGAACATAATGACAACTATAGGAGTTTGAATCAGCAATCCCATATTTCACTCATATAGTAGATGTAGAAGTAGGATTGATGCACCAATATGCTACTCCAAGCACAAAAATAAAAAGGAAGTACCAAACTTGATATTTCAAATCAAATAAGGTTCCCACTGAAATAACTTCTAATAACTTTTTTCAATGATATTTTATCCCTTAGATACAATTATGTAGTTGCACCAAAAAATAATGACACACCACCAAATTCTCACACAATTCCAAATAAAGAGATTTCCTAATTACTAAACCTCATATGATGGATTCACCAAATGATCTATTTACACTAACTTTTCTTTTTCTATCTCGATATTTTTCTTTTCACATAGAACCCTTTGATTTTCCATGTTAAAGTTAGGATATTTAGGATCCACTTGAAGCCACATTTAAGTGCAAAGGACTACTTGTGGTCACAAGGTTGTGACCTTTGATGTGACACACATTTAGTAAATTGCAAAACATTATTGATAAATTACATACATACTTCCAATTTAATATTTATAATTGCAGAGTTCACCACAATTCATTTCTAATATTTAACAATTGAAACATTTCCACTTCCACAAAAGAAAATTAAACAAAAAAAACCTTTGGGTAGTTACAAGGTAGAGCACTATTCCATGCAGGCTATATAAATCCTATTTGATTAATAATTATTGTGTTGATGCATTTACCATTCACATAAAATGCTCGCAATGTTTCCACAACTCATGATATATATGAGGTCAAAGTTGCAATATCATAACTCATCATGATGATGAATTTAAAATATCTACCCATAATACAAAGTTTTTATGAATAATCTCTCTAAATAATGTATATGTCGAAGCTTGAATTCTCAAATAATATGTAATTATTAATAGAAATGCCAATGTCACCCATCCATGTAGGTACAAGATTGAAAATGGATCTACATAAAAACATGAATCCATAAGTAGTAACTACATTCAATGTTCTAAAGATATCAAATATTGATTAGTTGCACACTGAATCACATATTTTATGCCTAGGTATTGATCTTTAACAAATAAATTTTGTCGTTTGTACATTGCATCATTTGGAAAAAAGGGCTACTTTTTGCCAAATTGTTTGGTGATAGGAGCCATGCAAATGATCTTAATGCATAGTCTAATGACACTCCAATAGGTTTAGAAAAGGATGATAGAGATGTATTTGATTTCTATAAGGGTGAAAGACTTTAAGACTATGGAAAACAAGTCTTTGATCATGTCTTTGGATATAATATTGAGATTGCTTTACAAAATTTAGGAACTTGGAAGAAAAGGAGAACACCAATTCCTATATATACCAAGGACATTCTTCCTTCAAGATATGAAGAACCAAATGGGAATTCTGATAACATATTTGGAAAGGAAAGAGATCATTCTTTATCTATAATGGATGCCTTGCAACTAAAAATTCTACAGGATCTTTGGTCTTGTAGTGATAGTGCAAAAATATTCTTGAAGGGTTTGCAACATTTTTTTAAGGAAGAAAAAATGTTAGTACGAATCTATTCCATCTTTCTTCAATTTTGGCTACCCATACTTGTACTTGAGAATTATTTATTGGTTTGTAAATATATTCTATATTTGGAAATTCCTTATATGTTTTTGGAATGGTGTCAATTAATCCATATTTACTACTATGTCTCGATAAATTAGGAATTTGACTTTCGACAAAGATGATTGGTTAGTTATTGAGTTTGTGACTGTAGCTACAAATCTTCAAGATTCTTCCTTTGGTATCCCAATGTAGAGCCTCTTTGAAGAAACAGGTATTGTAGACAATATTGTTCATGTAATATCAACAAAAAATGTAATTATCACAGGTCTAATTGTCTTGGAAATAATTAAGTTACTGACAAATGATTCCAAAAATTATACGTAAGAGCTTTCATTATTTCATTCCTATAAATGACATAAAGCTCTTTATGGGTTTTTTCAACTTCTATTTGTTTTCAATTTCATATTTGAATCTTCTTATTAGATGGTCAATGTATTTGTCAGGATTAGGGCCTAGGAGTTGACTTAAATCTATGAACTTTCAGTATTATGATTTGCTACGCAATGTCAACATGAATTGAAGTTTAAATGTTTACCTTAATGTTCAATATCCACAAAAATAAATTCTAACTTTTGTTCCTTGTATTTCAAGTTTTTGGTCCTCCTCATCTTGGAATCAATTTGGAATGCTAGTCATATGTGACATTGCTTATTACCCAAAACAAAACAATAGATGTTCACTTCACCCTTAGAGTATTGTTATGTGTAAACCATTTATAATATTCTTAGTTTAAACATGATGTTGAGAAGTTGGACTAGGGAAAAAATTGGTCAATGCTTGGCTATTTTATAATGGTTTTTGAAAGTTCTAATTTACTCATATATTTTTGCAGTCACAGTCTAGTCTTTCAATATAGTTGTCAAAATTTGTAAGTTTCAACATTCTAGTGAGTTATGGCTGGTAGATGCGGTCAATTATGTGAGTTTAGGCTATAGATTTCCTAAGCTTGACGAGGACTTGCATCTATTACCCCTTGCTAAAACTTTTTGAATCTGTATCAATACCAATATTTCTTTTAAAAGAGTTGCATAAAATGTTATATATATATATATATATATATATATATATATATATATATATATATATATATATATATATATATATATATATATATATATATATATATATATATATATATATATATATATATATATATATATATATATATATATATATATATATATATATATATAAATTACATTCTTAACTATATATGTCCTCCTAGAATTTTATATAGGACATGTGAGATAGGTGCACCTACACATATATTAATAAATAGCAATTACAAAGCTACTATGGAAAAGAATTATGCTAATAGATAATGGTTCACACCTCAAAGCTCTAGGATATTTATCATACCAAAAGAAAGTTTGCATCTCACTAATATGATATAAATTGAGTGATGCAATCAGTACTACTATAGTTACAACACCACAAAAAAATCCATTGCTAATGGGCTACATGGCACAAACAAACTCCCCGCTACTTTCAACATCTAGGTTTGCATCATCATTCTCCAAATCTATCTCATCAAATTTTAGGCTTCCTCCAAAGTAATGACCAATCTCACCAACCTCTAGTGCTAGTATCCTAGCTTTAGTAATTATTTGCATAATCTCATCAACACTTTGGTGTTGCTGATCCAAATCGTCAAATTGATTGTCACTTGTATTAGCTGCATCTCCCAAATTTTTAGTTAAATTCTTCAAAAACCATTCATGGTTCCATGTATTAGGATTTGATATTCTCTATGAAATAACCAGACTATGAAGCATCAATACTCAAAATCTGAAGATATAATACTTCTAGAAAGGTAGGACTAAAATAATAACCTTGTATTTAATAAAGAATAGAAAAAAATTACTATAATAGTCTGGAATAGACTACTGCACATTTAGTATATGTTGTAGTCAAGATTAAAAAATATGATTAGTGTTCATTAGCCTTAACCATGCAATAACATCTCATCTTTAACAAAAAGCATGTTGTGTGAAGTTAAACAAAAAAACATATATGAATGCAAAACATATATTGTATGGATAGTCTTTTTAAAATACCTTGGTTCCTCTAGATCCTCAAATGAATATGCTCCTACTAGCATAACATAAAGAGTAACTCCACATGACCAAACATCTACAAGCATTTATCATCAACAAGATAAAGCTTATTTTCCACTGAAAGAATTCTTGAATAATGGTATGGCCCCTTAAAAATTTCCTAAAATGTCTCCACACCTTGGGATAAACTGTCTCAGCCCTATAAATTATTTCTTGTCCTTTACCATAATTTTAAAAATTCACATAATTGTAGCAGCTCAAAACCACTAGGGTTTTTTTTACACGAAATATTTAATAACTTAAATGTTATACTCAAAAAATTAGGATCCACAAATGTAGACAATACAACTAGTCTTAATTTTTCCTTGTATAATTCCTTGCATTGATCTTTCAACAATTAAAACTCAATTATATGTTTCTATAAATTTTAGGATTTTAAGATCATAGATAGAGAAGTTGCACATTTACGTAATAATGATGTGAAAAAGTTACTACCAAAAAAGAAACTCTATTTAGTATTGGATCTAGATCACACATTGCTCAATTCATCTTGTCTTGTTGAAGTCCCCCATGAAGAGGTGGCATATGTCACATCAACTTACTTAAAGGGCATATCAAATGCTAAATTAGGTGTGCTAGTCAGTTAGTTACCTAGATATTTTTTAAAATATCATTTTAGTCTTCAAAATGATTTCTTATATAGTTGTAAGGACTCATGCTTTAGTTACCTTTTCATTTTCCTTTATTGCACCTTTCCATGTCTATTAACAACTCTAATTACCTTTGTTTTTTATTATTAGTCTATTCACTACTTATTTTCACTTGATTTCTGACTTTAGATTGCTTCCTTAGACTTATTTATTCACTGCTACATGACTTGCAATCCTTTTCATTCATGATAATAGTTTCTTATTGAGGTGGTGCTATGATAATGTTTTCAGTCTACTATTGTAAGTTAAATAGATATGATTTGATGTCATTTTCCTCTTGAATGTTGATTTTTGCTCTTTCAATGAGTTCTTATGCTAAATGGTTTGATTTGGGTATTTGATTGCTGAAGATTAATATTAGGGGATTACTATCCTTCTTTTTCTTCTATGCTTTATCTCCCTCCAATATATTGATTAGAAATTTTATGTCCAAGGGCTTAGAATATTAGTAAAGAAGATATTTTAAAGTTAAGAAATTAGAAGAGAAGCAAAAATATTTCTTTCTTTTTGTTGTTTGGAGAATGAAGATAGAGAGTGGAATAGAAATTGATTCTTTTAGAAATAATTTTTAAAGTAGAGATGGCAGAGTTCCTCTGTCTCTTATAAAAATTGCTAGTAAATTCATCACTTAAATAGGTAAGATATTATCTTTCATTCTTAAATATTTAGTTCTTGTCAATTTTCATGCCTCAAGATTCATGGGTTTTCTAACAAATTAGTCATATTATTGTTCTTTCTCTGGAATGTTTAGTTGCGGTAGCATGGAGGGATGAGTTGTTGGTACTACAAGATGTTTAGGCTGAGACTTTTTTAATGGTCCCTAATATTCTTACTAGGCTAATAATGATTTAACCAAGGTTCTGAATCTTGTCTTGGCATTGCTTACATCTCTTGAACCTTTTTTTCATTTTGTTTTTTAATGAACCCTATTTACACCTTTTAACTATATTCAATAGAATTCAATATTTTGTTCATACAGAGTGTAAATATGATGTTAATATTTTTTTTTCTTCATTATATTTTCTATTATGCCACATATAGTTCCAATGTCTTCAACAAAATTAATTGAGCCAAAGGTCCAATAGATATTATTGAACATATTCATGTCTTGACTCTTGTAATGGGTTTGGACTTGTCT
The DNA here is from genome assembly GCA_028749045.1 of Cupressus sempervirens. Taxonomy (NCBI): domain Eukaryota; kingdom Viridiplantae; phylum Streptophyta; class Pinopsida; order Cupressales; family Cupressaceae; genus Cupressus; species Cupressus sempervirens. The sequence goes on from CM053784.1 coordinate 440,515,286, forward strand.
AACAATGAAATTATAGGGATAAGAAATTTGGTTACATTGTCATTCTTCGAGTTGAAGCATGTTGGATCAATTTTTTTAGTAGTCTTTTTTATCCTCAGAAAAATTTCCTCCCAAAAAAGAGTCTCTTAGATCATGGTAGGAATTGACATAGTTTAATGTGTCCTCTATACATCCACTATATTCAACTTTTGCATGCTCTTGACATTGGTGTTATTATGGTGATTACATTTCATCAAGTGACTCTATCTTTATAATGCATGCAAGCTGGCCTCAATTATTGCAGAGACTATGAAAAGAAATAATAGTTGGTTTGATGTGATTTTTTAATGGGATTTGATGTTTTTATATAATACAAAGGTCTATTTTCTTGACATAAATTACATAATCATTTGTATCTTTTTTTGAGAAATTAGCACAAGAAACAATACTTGTGTGTGGCCAAAGTGCTCCAAATTATTTTTTATAAGAGTCTATCACTACAATAATTTAGAGAAGTGTAATTGACATGAAATATAATTTAAAAATGCTTGAACAAAAGAATTTAAAATTGTTGAATTGTTATTAATAAATATTTAGATTATTGTTTTTCATAATAACTAAACTTTGTGTTCTTTGAGAAGAGTATGTCATCTTATAATGACCATGATCATGGTAGATCTAATGTTGGAAAGACAACTTCGTCAATTTTTTGCATTATTCTTTAGAGGGTACTAGCTTAATGGAAGAGCACCTACTTTATAAGTAGGAGGATGGTAGTTCAATTCCATCATGCCCTAATATGACTAAATTAATGATTAAATAAACTACGAAATATACTACTAAATAAACTACCAAAATTACCAAATAAACTACCAAGTAACAACAATAAATGACTAAATCAATGACCTAATCAATGATTAAAATAGTTTAGTCATAAATTTAGTTGGGAGATAAATGTCTGGAAATAAACTACCATTGGTCATGTGATCAATATTAGTCACATATCTACAAATTTTAGTAGTTTATTTAGTAATATATTATTATTTTTGTATTACTGTATATAGGGAAACCCTGGCCAAGGGAAAACCCTAGTGGGGATGATACCCACAAGATGATTCACTAAACAAAAGTATCATATTAAGGATATTGACCCTATTAGGAGTCTATGAAGTACATATAATATCTCAAGTCCTTATTAGAAGCCTCAACCCTATTAGGAGTTGGTAGATCAAATACAATGTATGCAAGAAGATCCCACTACCCTAACATGCATTTATACAATACAGTTCTTCACAAGAATAGATATACATACAATACTTTCTAACTGTTGTAATTCACACTTGCTTTAATCATACATTAGATCTTGCATCACATAGTTCACATACCATCTAATCAATTTCACATCTATCCCAAATATCACATATGTCACACACTTATCTGTGTAAGATAAGACCTTTACTTATACTTCATAAATTAGTAATTCTCCCCTCAATCAACCTTCATGTGATCACGTGCTTGATAAAATATAGAAAAAATTATGGAATAATATCCACAAAGTTGGCTCATCATGGCTTAGTAATTATTTTGTTATCAAAATAATTCCTGAAGTCATACAACTCAATTCTCTGCTATGCTTTATTCTGCTCTATCAAATACTTGTACTAGAATTTCAATCATAACTCATGTCATATTTTCCATACACATCTGCAGACTTAACCATTTCATCATGATATTGCTATAATTTTATGCTCAACTACATATAAACTGATTTGAAGTGTGTCATCTGTACACATCACATCTGTCTCTGTGCTACCACAAACTGACTAACACTTGGATAATTTTCTAACTATAAATGCATAAATGAAATGTTGAATAAATGTTACCATAAATGAAAACTCTTAAGACATCTATCTGACCATATCGCAAATAATCTCCCCCTTTGGCATTGATGGAAAGGTTTGTGAAAATTGGCTAAGTCCCAAAATGATGTCATAGATAACAAAAACAAATGAAAGTAACTACACAAAATTACCTTCAAAATATAACACTTTTATTCATGTTTTGATGGATCATTATATTCCTTATCACTCCATTACATTAATACATATGTATATTCCCCCTTACATATACAATATACAATTTCCTTACATATATTACTTTTCCTCCTTAGTAATTACAAGCACACACTTTTCTTTTACATATTACTCTCCCTTTGACATCAATGACAAAGGTGTCAAAATAGTACCCATAAAAAATGTGTTGCCTTCTGTTGATTAGCTGGACATTTTGTATATCTAATTTGAAAAATCATGTTTCAGCATTTCAAAGTCCTTCTTCCAGTTCTCTTTGACTGTATCAAATATACTAATGAGTGTGCAAAGTGCATAAGATGCTACTTCTACTACACTCAATTCAATATAGGAAAATTTAACATAGGATGTTTTAGTTGCAAGAAACTCCTCCAATTTCCTCTACAAAATGACAACATTGGGTGATAAGTATTCTTTGAGGATAGAGAATCTCCTTAATACCTTTTCCTTGTCAAACTCAATGCTTCTAATAGCATTGTGAATCTTCTCCATCCTAGTTTCAAAATCTTCAATTCTGGCCTCTAGTTGCTACAATCTTGTAGTGAGTATCTAAAGTCTACTCATTTGGCTTTTGATCTTACTATCAAAATCTAACAGGTAACCATATGACATTATGAACTATCTATACAACTTCTTGCCTTCATTTGTACTCTTCCTAAATTTTTTGATACACACATCTAAAGTTTTCATATCATTTCTAACATTTGTGCATACTATATCAAACAATGATGCATCATGCTTGGTTTGCACTTGCGCTGAAGCTACCTCTGATAATATTGTGAATTCCTTATCAAAGGTCTTCACTAATTCCTTGGCCTTTGACTACAAGTCTAGAATAGTTACAATTGTGGTAATTGTCTTTTGTATTCTATCCAAGACTTTAGTTAGTGTCCTTTCTAGAGACTTTACTGATTTGTTCTTTTGGAGCATTTTTCTCAAAGAACTCATTAGTCCCTTTTGATCATCATCATCATTAGATGCCATTGCTACTATTTCAGCTACTACTATTACCATAGGAGTTGCAAATGGAGTGGATGTACAACTACAATCTTATTTTATTCCTTGACCTTCTTTTCTTCTTCCAATTTCTTATTTGCTTCTTTGACTTTCTTCCTTTTCTGTTCTTCTTCTTTCTTGTTCCTTTCATCTTTTTCTTTCTTCTTCTTTTCCTCTTCCTTCTTTCTTTCCTCTTCTTTTTTCTTCTTTTTCTTAGCCTCTTCCTTCATTTTCTCTTCTTCATCATCATTAGAGATGGTATATGATGTGATATTGCCAACAATGAATTTTCCAAATATTGCAAAAGGATTCTCTTTTGCATCCATAATTATGCGAGTACTATCCACTTGCATGGATTCAATACCCATAATAATGTGTGGTAGTGAGGGTTCCTACTGTGTCTCCTCTACTTCTTCATTACTAGAAGTTGTGCTTGCTTCTACATAGATTGGGCTCATAGGTTTGGACTGCATACTCACCTCTGGCACTGTGGTCATGAATTTTACAATTTCCTCCTCTGTTTCCTTCCTAACATCCTCATAGTTCCCTCCCATTAGAAGAATTACTCTTCTTTTTTTCCTCATCAAGGGCTCAATACCCTTCAAAATTCTATTTTAGTTCTCCTTGGAGTTAGTTTCACACAACTTGTTGCTCATTGTTATTCTAAAATTGTTGTCTTCTTCTAACATTCTTTTCTTTCTATTTAACAACCTATTAATTAGATCTTCTAGAATCTTACTTTTTATACTATCAAACCTCTTATTCCATTGTATCATGTTCCTTTCTATAGCATTCTCTAACTACCTTCTATCCATATTATTGTACAAACTATAATACTTGTTCAACTGTACAAAATTGTCATTATTGATGATTTGCATGTTAAGGTTTTCTACCTTTGGCTTCCATGTTGTCTTTCTAGCTGGTGTTCTACCTTCTTGCATTGGTTGTTCCATTGATCTATCTTCCACTTCATCCTTAGATTCTCCAGAATCACTGACTTTTAGTGTCCTTCTTTCCTTTCTTGGTCTACTGGTGGTCTACTTGACTCTTTTCTTGGATGATGGTACAAATTCTTGTTTCACCTTCACCAATCTCTCTAATTTTCTCTATGTAATAGGTGTTTCTACCTCTGGCTACCTCCTAGGATGATCACTTCATGTCTTTAGTAGTTGCATTTGTGCAACTACTACATATGGTGGAATAGGGGCATGCACACATGGTTGTGCAATAGTTACACCTTCTGAAGGTTCTATGTGATGTCCCCTTCTAGCTAGAGACATCACTTTAGCTGGTGATTAGCCTATCAGAGACCCTCGTAGGCTAATAAGATTGGATAGAGGGTCACCCTGGTGTGGAGATCCTCCAAGGACTAGAGCAGAGTACTCTTTTGGGTTGCCAGAGTTTGTTTATGATGAGTTTTGCTTTGAGTTTGGCTTGTTTAGGCTATTTTTAGCAATTTTGGAGTTATAAAGATAGACCCCTGCTATTTTTAGAAAAGGGGTATGGTCATATGTAGTTCTATCATGTTAGCTCCCAGTCCAAATGACATTCAAAAATGTTGAGTAATAATGGAGATATTAATGTTTATTTAGTTAAAATAAACATTATTCGTTTTGAGCCTATATTGTTAAGTTATAATATATAACTTAAGTGAGGGTCATGATATCATAAAAGGGGCCATTGTTTCAATTAATTGTGGGTCCAAGCTTATGGAAAAATTAAAAGGGATTTTCTAAGTTTAAATGTAATAACATTTTTTATGTTATTATTATATCTTTTATCCCACATTGAGCGTGGAGACTCATTCTGGAGTTGAGGAGTCGTTATAAACAAACCTTGTATTCCTTCAAGAGCAGGTTATGAGAATTGCTTAAAAACTTTTCCTTGTGAAATTTCTTGAAGTTGTGGCAATAAGGGTTTCTACAAGTTTGAGAAGAATTCAGACTGTGGAGAACGTAGTATCTTCAGAGTTGATGCAATTTGAGGGTGTGAAATATCACTTGAATTTTGCCTGTGAGTTGACTTCATTCTGGAGTCAATATTGTGTTTTAGTAGGAAAAAAAGTGGATGAATCTATTTACAGGTTGGAAGGGGTTATAACAGCAGCTACAGTGCCGTGAACAGTGTGCTACAGTGCCGTGAATAGTGTGCTACAGTACCACAAACAGTAACATGCTATAGTGCTGCTGTGAATAGTGTGTATAGTGCTGTGAACAGTACAACGCTACAGTGAATTAAAAATCAAAGATTTAATATTGTGGTTTTTGATAGGCGCTGCCCAAGGAGGAAGCAACCAGCAGCGTGGTTGCGTATTGGAGACAAAAATCAGGTTTTTTTTTCAACTATTAATAATGATGTTTTTAATGTATTCTTCTAGCAATAAGTATTGTACATACATTAGGAGCCATCTGAATAAATGAATTTTATTAGCATTATAATCAGATTTGAGTTATAATTTTAGGTAAGATTAGTTTTCAATATTTGTATTTTCTTTTCATCAACTCAAAAACCCAAAAATAGCTTAAAACATTCAAAAACAAACCAAAAACAATCATTACACCTAGGGAAACAAATAGTGATCAGCGCAGAGCCTATTTGGGGTTCTTACATTGGTATCAAAGCCTCATTCCTGCCATCCTGAGGGTTTGGGGAGTCATATGCAGCCACTAGAAATTGGACCACACAGGTACCATACTCGTAGGGGAGCTCTGATTGAAAGAGAACAGTTATAGGAAATAGGAACTATGGAAGAGAGGCATGATGGTAGTCCACCTAGAAATAGGAGGAATAATGATGATCAAGATACCAGAGAATTCTACTGTGCTATGGTTACAGGGCAGCAACAGATGGCACAGGCATTACAGGCACTCACTACTATGGTAGAAAGGATGAACCCACCTGTTAGACAAAATGTGGAGCCAAGAGAATAGGGAGATAACAAGAGTGCTACAGGTAATCAAAGACCACAACATACCCATTCCAGAATAGCTAATAGGCCTACATGCCCTACATTTGTTCTAGAGGAGCCAGAAGAAGCTTTGGTAGAGGAGGCGATAGGAGACCCCATATTCGCAGATGCACTCATGGCTGCAAATGATGAATGGGAATTATTAGCTCTACAGGTTCGAGAGAGGATGACCTTTGAACGCTTTTTAAATTAGAGGAGAGAGCATTACAGGTCACTCAGACAAGATAGGAGGCCTAGAGGTCAAAATAGTGAGCTAAAGAGGGCTATAGGCAAGCTTACTATGCCTACATTTGATGGGAGTGGTAAGATGACAGCTCAAGCTTGGATTCATAAGCTTGACACATTTTTGGCACTGAGGCCAATGACAGAGATTGAAGCTATCAAATATGCCACCTTGCATTTGGAGGGAATAGCACATGATTGGTGATACCATGGTATGGTAACACTTTAGCATAACCAAGTGACAGAATACCAAGACTTCGTGGATAGGTTGGTTGAAAGATTTGACAAGAAAGATCCAGAGATTTACTTCCGGGACTTAGCACAGCTGAAACAAACAGGCAACTTGGAGTATTTCATTGGTGAATTTTAGCGGTTGGCAGTCATGGTGCCAAACATTTCAGAGCATAGATTGATAGTTTTTTTCATTGAGGGCCTATCCGAACCACTGAGAGGTTGGATAAAGGCATTTGATCCTATTTCTTTACAGGAAGTGATGAAAAAGGCAAGAAGTATGGAACATGTAGTCCCAAGAAACAAATTTCAGTCCAAAGGAGCATCTTCTAGTAAGGATAACAAACCATTTTAAAAAAAAACCAGAGAGGACTGATTTTCAAAATGATTCTAAAGATAAAACTCCAGCACCTTTTGACAGGGAAACATTAAATGAGTTGAGGAAGAAAAAATTATGTTTCTACTGTAAGGGACCCTATGATGCAAACCATGATTGTCCTCTTAGGCCAAAGGGAAAAGCTAACAGAGTTATGTGGGCATACTATTAGGAATCAGAATCAGATAATTTAGATCAGCAGTCTGATATAGAGGAAATAGATGGTGAAAAAGAGGAAGACAAGGCTGAAAACTTGTCTAAAATGGAGTCCAAGGATGGGGAAGGAGATGGGAAACTTAGGAAGCTCTTCTCACTAGCATTAAGCAAGAAGGGTCATTCCAGATGAGAGGAGTACTTGCTGGACAACGAGTCATAACCTTGGTTGATATAGGTGCCACTTATAATTTCATTGATGCTAAGATGGTGGAGAAGCATGGCATACAAACAGAGGAGTTTGGGGGAATTAGAGTGAGGGTAGCGGATGGCTATGTCCTCAAATGTGATCGTAGGATCACTGGACTCCCATTGAAAGTTAATAATTATGACTTTAAGGCAGATTTTAATGTTGTACCTATGGGAGATATAGCTATAGTTCTTGGGATGAGTTGGTTGCACGATATTGGTGAGTTCACTCTTAACCTCAAGGAGATGGAGATGAGGTTTAAAGTGAATGGGAAGACACATATTCTTAAGGCAATCAGGGACAGTGATCTCAGGATGGTCTCTTTTCATAGAATGGCTAGATTGATTCGACATGATCAGGTAGAGTGGGCAGCAGAGTGCATGTTGATGACATCACAGGAGGGACAACATAAGATTGAATATCCTCTTGATATTCAGGAGCCTAGAGTTAAACACTCTAAGGTGTTCAATGACATTCCACCAGGTAGACCACCAGACAGAGGTATTGAGCACATCATTGAGTTAGAGGAGGGGGCTAAGCCCATCATGATTACACCTTACAGGCATCTGAAGAGGTTGAAGGATGAAATTGAGAAAACCATAAAGGAGTTACTTGCTATGGGCCACATTAGACCAAGTAAGTCTCCTTTTTCTTCTTCAATGGTGTTAGTAAAGAAGAAGGATGGGACATTGAGGATGTGCATTGATTACAGAGTGCTTAATAGGAAGACAATTAAAAATAGATACCCCATTCCCAGGATCGATGAGTTGATAGATGAGCTTTATGGAGCTTGCTTCTTCTCAAAGATAGATTTGAGAAAAGGTTATCACCAGATTAGAGTTAGAGAGTAGGACATCGAGAAGATAGCCTTTAGATGTCATTGTGGCCATTTTGAGTTTGTAGTTATGCCATTTGGGCTAACTAATGCACCTGCTACTTTTTAGGCAACAATGAATAGGGTTTTCCATCCTCAGTTGAGGAGATTTGTACTTGTCTTCTTCAATGATATCTTGGTATATAGTAGATCTTGGGAGGAGCACTTGGTTCACCTGGATACGGTGCTGGGTATATTGGACAGAGAATCCTTGTATGCAAAGGAGTCAAAGTGTGATTTGGGCATGACAGAGTTGTTGTACTTGGGTCACATCATTAGTGCAGAGGGTGTGTGCATGGATCCTGAAAAGATTCGTGCCATTGTGGAGTGGCCTTCACCAGTGAACCTTACATAGTTGAGGGGCTTTCTAGGACTATGTGGTTTCTACAAAAGGTTTGTGGATGGATATTCTAGGCATGCGGCACCCTTGACAGATTTGATGAGAAAGGGAGCTTTCTTGTGGACTCTTGAGGCACAGGAGTGTTTTGAGAAATTTAAGGGGTTGATGACTTCTTGTCCAGTGTTAGCATTACCAGATTTCAGCAAACCTTTGGAGCTACATTGTGATGCTTTCGGAGAGGGCATTGGAGCGGTGCTTATGCAGGAGAAGCACCCTATTGCTTATGAGAGCAAGAAATTGAGAGGGCCAGAGTGGAGCTTCAACATATATGATAAGGAGATGTTAGCCATTATGCATGCTTTGGCAAAATTCAGGCAATATTTGGTAGGTAGAAAATTTTGTATCAAAATTGACCATAATAGCCTAAGACACTTTTTGGGGCAGCGAGATCTCAATGATAGGCAGCAAAAGTGGGTGAGCAAGTTACAGTCCTATGACTTTGACATTACATATTTTAAGGGGACACAGAATGTAGTTGCTGATGCCTTATCACGTAGGCCCCATTTGAGCTTATTGATAGACATATCAGAGGATTGGAGACACTTGATCCGTGCAGAGTATGCAAAGGACACTTGGGCAGCTGGATTCATAGATGGGACTATTCAGGACAGCAGATACACCCTTGTGAATGAGCTCATCATTTACAAAGGACGAATATTTTTTGTCCCAGGATCAGTAGTGAGGAGGGTGGTTTTGAAATCTTTTCATGATTCACCTATGGTAGGACATCCTAGTTTCTACAAGACATACTGACAGATTAGAGAGCAATTCACATGGAAAGGGCTCAAAGCAAAGGTACTTCAGTATGTTAGGGAGTGTCCCACTTGCCAGCAGAATAAGAAAGAACACTCCTATCCAGCCGATTTACTTCAGCCACTTCCGATTCCTGATAGGAAGTGGGAGTGTTTGTCTATGGACTTCATCACAGGACTGCTTAGAGCCCAAGGTAGGGACTGCATATATGTGGTTGTGGATCGCCTTACGAAGTTTGCACACTTCTTTTCGATCACTGCTACATACATTGCTACACAGGTGGCAAAGTTGTTCTTCAAAGAGATATTTAGATTACATGGCTTACCTTGAAGCATTGTAAGTGATAGAGACAATAGGTTTATGAGTCACTTTTGGCAGGAGCTATTCAAGTTGTGTGTGACAGAGCTCACTCCGAGTACTAGCTACCACCCTTAGACAGATGGTCAAACAGAGATAGTAAACAAATGGGTGGAGGGATATCTCAAAAATTATATAGTAGGGCAATAGAGGGCATGGGTAAAGTGGATTTATCTCTGTGAGTATTGCTACAATACCACTTATCACATGTCTATTCAGATGTCACCCTTTATGGCCCTGTATGGGTATGAGGCACCCAATTTTATGGATCTACTTTTGAGTGACAATAGAGTGCCCAGTGCAGGTGATTTTTTACAAGAGAGTCAAGACCTTGTTAAGACTCTCAAGGATAATCTAACTAAGGCACAAAATCAGCAAAAGCAGTATGCAGGTCAGAAGAGGACTGAGCGAACTTTTGAGGTTGGAGACATGGTGTATCTTATGTTGTAGCCTTACCGTCAATCCACTCTCAAGAAGAGTGGTGCCGAGAAACTCAAGCCACGATACTATGGTCCATTTAGGATTATCAGGAAAGTGGGAGAGGTGGCTTATGAGTTAGACTTGCCGACGGAGAGCAAGGTGCACAATGTTTTTCATGTGTCATGCCTCAAGAAGGCACTAGGGCATCATATTGTACCTTCTACAGTACTACCACCCCTGGATGATGAGGGAAAACTTGTTTTGATATCGAAGGCTATTATTGATTTTAGAGAGAGGAACTTGAGAAAATGTACCATCTGAGAATATTTGGTGAAGTGGAAGGATTTTCCGTGAGAGGATGCTACTTGGGAGAGCGAGGAGATTTTACAGCATCCAGAGTTGAGATTGCTTGAGGACAAGCAATTTCAGGGAGGGCGGACTGTGATGTCCCCTTCTAGCTAGAGACATCACTTTAGCTGGTGATTAGCCTATCAGAGACCCTCGTAGGCTAATAAGATTGGATAGAGGGTCACCTTGGTGTGGAGATCCTCCAAGGACCAGAGAAGAGTACTCTTTTGGGTTGCCAGAGTTTGTTTATGATGAGTTTTGCTTGGTCAGGCTATTTTTAGCAGTTTTGGAGTTATAAAGATAGACCCCTGCTATTTTTAGAAAAGGGGTATGGTCATATGCAGTTCTATCATGTTAGCTCCTAGTCCAAATGACATTCAAAAATGTTGAGTAATAATGGAGATATTAATGTTTATTTAGTTAAAATAAACATTATTGGTTTTGAGCCTATATTGTTAAGTTATAATATATAACTTAAGTGAGGGTCATGATATCATAAAAGGGGCCATTGTTTCAATTAATTGTGGGTCCAAGCTTATGGAAAAATTAAAAGGGATTTTCTAAGTTTTAATGTAATAACATTTTTTATGTTATTATTATATCTTTTATCCCACATTGAGCGTGGAGACTCATTTTGGAGTTGAGGAGTCGTTATAAACAAACCTTGTCTTCCTTCAAGAGCAGGTTATGAGAATTGCTTAAAAACTTTGCCTTGTGAAATTTCTTGAAGTTGTGGCAACAAGGGTTTCTACAAGTTTGAGAAGAATTCAGACTGTGGAGAACATAGTATCTTCAAATTTGATGCAATTTGAGGGTGTGAAATATCACTTGAATTTTGCCTGTGAGTTGACTTCATTCTGGAGTCAATATTGTGTTTTAGTAGGAAAAAAGTGGATGAATCTGTTTACAGGTTGGAAGGGGTTATAACAAAAACTACAGTGCCGTGAACAGTGCGCTACAATGCCATGAATAGTGCGCTACAGTACCACAAATAGTAACATGCTACAGTGCCGCCGTGAATAGTGCGCTACAGTGCTGTGAACAGTACAATGCTACAGTGAATTAAAAATCAAAGATTTAATATTGCAGTTTTTGATAGGCGCTGGCCAAGGAGGAAGCAACCAGTAGTGTGGTTGCGTATTGGAGACAAAAATCAAGTTTTTTTTTCAACTATTAATGATGATGTTTTTAATGTATTCTTCCAGCAATAAGTATTGTACATACATTAGGAGCCATCTGAATAAATGAATTTGATTAGCATTATAATCAGACTTGAGTTATAATTTTAGGTAAGATTAATTTTCAATATTTTTATTTTCTTTTCATCAACTCAAAAACCCAAAAATAGCTTAAAACATTAAAAAACAAACCAAAAACAATCATTACACCCAAGGAAACAAACAATGATCAGCGAGAGCCTATTTGGGATTCTTACATTCTACAAAAATAATTAGGGTTGCTACTATCACTTTATATTGGCCATTTATCTTCATCTCTAATGCAATTCCCTTTACTTCATTCAATTCTACACAAGTCATACCTAATTCTTTAAGGATGGAATCAATTACTTTCTCTGCTTTCTTCTTACTATCTTTTCTTTGTGATTTGGAATGAACTCTTCTCATCTTTTCCTCATAAGTTCCCCATATAGGGTACTTATTGTCCTTCTTATATTGGATTATGATTTTCACATAGCCTTCAATAAGTTCTATTCTTATTTCATATCCCATGGGTTCTATGAATTTTACCGTTGGTTCCACAACTTCCATGCAGGTGTTATCTATTTCCACCATAAAGCATATTTCATCCTTATATCTCTCTACCATGTAGGGAGGTATTCTATACCTCTATTTCATTTCAATCTAGAAATTGTTCATCATTTTATCAATGTCATCATCTCTAACATTCTCTAGCTTTGATCTATAGCATTGAGTCACCAATTTCATTATGCACTTATTGCTATCCCAATTTGTCATTCCTAGGAATTTCTTTGTAGCATAGAAAAAAATGAGTCAACAAGGACTCAAATTTGAATACTATGTTCTTTGCCTTCTTTAATTTGGCAATGCTATCTAATAGCTATAATATGATAATTTTACACAGATTTACTTTTCTTCGTTGAATTGCCATCACATATGCGACATGTAAGAATCTGGCTGGTACTGAGTTAACCCTTGAGCCATGGTTAAACTTGTACCCTAATATCTTACTCAATAGTTTTACTCCTTTGTCTTGAATTGAGTCTACCTTCATTTTCCTTCCATCAAATCTTGCGTTTAGATTTGTCACAACCATCTTCCTTACATTCTTCTCATTTATGAAATTTCATCCCTTATTACTCAATCTGGTGACCTTATGAACTAGGTCATTATCAATTTCAACTTGCACATCACCTAGCCAAAATATTTCATCATGTGCCCTACTTAGAATGATTCAGGCCCAATAATTATTGTCAAACTCTGTATAAAAGATATACTTTACCAAATTCAACTCACTCAGGTGCATATACTCAGACTTAAAAGATAGTTCATTGTTACACATGGTCCCTAAGACCTTGTGTATATCTTCATCACCTATGCTCTCAATTTTATAATGTATATAACTTTTGATGTCTTCAACATGAAGCACATTCTCTAGAACTTACAAAAATGCACCCAATGGGTCATCCATAAGCAAAATAAACTGGTGTTTCTTGAATACATATCTCAACCTTTCACTCACATCATAAATAGTTTGACTAGACATTTTAATTGTAAGTGAATGTACTAAAAGCATTTTTAAAAAACTCTGTAAAATATCTTAACAATCACATTTAGGGATTCTACAACTTTGCACTTCAAGAATCTGCTTTTTGCAATTTAATTCACTATCAAATTGCTCTCCAATTCTCTCAAGACACTTCTCATGATAAAATGGTACTCACAATCTTGTTTGCAATCCTTAAATCATTTCAAATCGCACTACACATTAAATATGTATCTACCACAAATTCAAATATTGTCTCTATTAACCAATAGACTTATTTTCTAAATTTACACTTACTATGATCATATCTAAGCTTATGCACTTGACCATAGTTTCCTTTCTATGTCATTTACCTCCTATTAACTATGTAATTTCCAACCCTCTCTCTAATATTAGTCATGACTAGCTAATACTCTACCTCTTCTAAAACTACTTAATTTAGGTGGGATGAGTCACAAGCAATTGCTAACTTCAATGTCTCATTAGGTGCACCAAAATACTATTCCTCCAAAACCATATAAGAGCTTTTTGGATCCTTAGCTTTCAAAATTCTTCTTTGAATTCATCAACATGTTCCTTGACTACTTCCTTCTAACTATTATCACTATCATTCCCATTCCTTCTATCATTTTTATTATTGTTCCTTCTATAGTTAGGGTTCCTATTGAAGTTTCTTCTATCCATTCTACAATGTCTCATTGTGTGTCTGAAGTTATTACATAATTGACATTCATGTGCATTCCTTCTCTGATTGGTTCCATTTTAACTATCACGTGCTCTATAATTCCTTGCAATGTGTCTAGATTTGTTACACTCGTAACACACAAACTAGTTCTTTTCTCCATTAGGTCTCTCTATAATTGGATCTTCTTTATGATCTAGACCTCTTTCATTACCTACAAGGTTAGTGTTCCTAAACATTCTACTATTTTCATTATTACCATTAACCTTAGGTTTCTTACAATCTAATGCTTTATGTCCATAACCATGACAATTATAACAATAGAAATTAGTAATAGGTTTAAAAGACTTACCTATGCAATCTCTTGTTCTATGACCAACTTTGTTGCAATGAAACATCTACCTCTGAACTCATGTCTCACTTCCTTGGGTGGTTCATCTTTCTTAGGTTTATCAACTTGCTTTATTTTCTTAAGGTCATCATCTTTCACTGACAAATCAACTAATTCAATTTCTTTCAATACTTCAGTGGTTGTGCTTGGTTCTACCTTGCAAAGATCAGATTCTTTAGGGGATTTAATAACTGGATCTAGTTCTCTTTTGATTTCAACTTTCTTGTCTGATTTCTCTCCAATAAGATATCCAACTCCTGTCTTATCATAATAAGGTCTTTGGTGAAATATTTTTTCATCAATCTTCTCACTACTGGAATAAAGTTTCTCTAACTATTCCTTAGCTTGGTTGATTCTCTTTTCACAATGATATTGTACTTTTCTAATTCTACATGCTTAATCTTGATAGTATATAATTTAGATGTTACTTGACTCAACTAGGATCTAAGGTCTACATTCTCAGTTTTCAAATCAGGTTCATTCTTACTACCATCTTTCTTAAGACTTTTACCAAGTTTTAGTCTTCCCCTTTTTAAGCTTGAGGTCACTTATTAAAGTGAGTAAGAGGTGTCTAAGTCTATTTTAGGTTACTTACTTCTCATCTTTCCTGAAGCACTCTTCTATCTTCATTATCTAGTTCTTCCTTTGCAATACATTCACCTAACCTTTCTATGTGGGTTTCTTATTTTTCTGGTGCACATAGGGATTAGGTGATTTAGGCATATTTGGGGTGTGATCTTGCATCCTCCTAATAAGAAGTAAGTTTTCTACACCTTATTATCTATAATCTTGCCCTAACACTGAATATCTCACAGTTTTATAAGCTCTCAAGTTGATTCTCCCATCAAGTGAACTACACCAATTATAAATCCAAAGGTTGGAGCCATGGAAAGTGATTAAAGGGGTCATAAATATGCCTTGGCCAAATACCCAAGGATTTGATGTTATAGATAGGGGCCAAGGTGATTCTCATTTAGATATGTGGAGATAAGATCAAATATTGCTTAGAAATATGGGTTGATAGTTTTGTTGCTGCATACTCATGGAAATGGAGTTGTTTTGTTCTATTTCTGAGGTGGTATGAACTTGAGCCAAATCTCAATTTGAATGATCAATTAATGTTAGCATAGTGTTGAAAGAACTATTTAAAAATCATAATAAGTGAGGCAATGCTCAAGATTTTTCCTCATTGCCATCAGATCGAAGTAAGAAGTTGAATGTTGTTTTTTGTGCCTTAGTCTAGAAATTGCTATTGAGAAAGGAGTTTTCCACTTAAAGGTAACAAAATGGGCTTCTTTTTTGGAGGTTTTGAGAATTCAAAGTCAAGTTACCCAAAATTTGAATATACTTTGGAGATGCCCATAAGATACTTCCAGAGAAGTTGGTGTTGGAGATGTGAACTTGTTATGAAGGAAAAGAAGTGTTAAATGCCTTAGGTAGAGAATGGAAGAATGGAGTGTGCAAGCTAGCAAAAGGATTACTCCCTGTACTGCAATTTTGAATAAATGAAAATAACATTGTAGAAAAGCTAAGTGTTTCTTTCTCTCATGCATATGTTAATAGTGCTAAGAATATCTGTAATCTAGATTTTGAAGTAAAGTAAGGCACTTCCCACAAAGCTAAGTAGTTATGTTGTTCAATGATTTTTAGTCATATCACTTTACTATAAGTAAAGTACGAGTGCTTTTGGGAACTTCATATTCTGAGTGCAAATAAATAAAAAGTTTAAATAGTAATTGCTTAAGGAATTAAATGCAAATTTGACCATTACAATCATTGGCCAAACTTAATTTCATTTGTGTGGTGCCAATGTTATAATTCCTTAAAGTTGTTTCATCAGATTTGCAAGAAATTAGTTTTTAAAAGTTTATTTAATGACTATTTATCAAGGATTGCATCCTATGTAATCATAGAAAATGACAATCAACGTTGGTCGTAACGAAAGATTATTTGACTTGGAAAGTGAGTTAAAAGATTATACAGACACATCCTTCAAGTTCTATGACTTGGGTGATCTACATAGGAGGCAAAATTCCCAACCCATTCACCTAATCACTCTAAAACTAAAAGGGTGTAGATTGGTAGAAGTAGTTAGATTTATAATGGTAGTTTATGAACTTGAGTTAGTAAATGAGTGCATTGAGAGATACAATCTAGAAATGAGGCTAAGATTGTTTCCAAATCAATCTATTCTCTTGTTAATTAATAAGGTGTTGATGCAGTTAGCATTTGGCACCCCTATACAAGAGCAGTATTGTGACATTGATTTTGGGTCCTCTGTGTCCATGTTTAATGAGAAAAAGACCCTCATATGGGAGGACATGCAGAGGACTTGGTTCCAAATTACTTTCTCAAAGAAGAGAAAAATGCTGAAAACTTTTTTTGGCACAAAAACCTACACGATATATCGTAGATATCCTCACATTCCTCCTCAGACTGAAGTGAAGAGAGGAGATTTTAAAATTCATCAAGCACCATTTCTTCCTATTACAAGATATCTATGCTGAAGGTATGAAGATCAATTTGGCATAGATCATCTATGATGAGCTCACTTCATGGTTGAATTCTGCCAGAGGATTTAAGCAATTTTACATGTCCTCTTATTTGGTCTATGCTCTTGCAATGCACTATTTGTGGCCTGGTCTCCCAAGTATCCCAAACTAAGATGAGCACACTAAGGTCTATGAATTCTACCTACATCTACAACTACAAAGGAGCTATGAGGATTATGTAGCTATCAATGATGCTTTTATGATGAGATTGTGTCAAGAATTACAAGGTTGCCCTGAGAGGAGATTCTCACCAGAGGCAATTTTTTCCATAGTCCAATTTGGTTGCTCATTCATTCAATTCTTGAGCTTCTCCTATTTGTGAATAAGAGCCTATAATATATTTCCCAAGAGATTTCCTAGATATCTAGAGGATAAGGTATTTCTAGTTGAGTTGTGTCAACAAATTCTTGAGGTGAACACCTTATATTCAAATGTTAAGAAGATTGTTAGGATTCAATTCCCTATTATGGTAGGCATGTATTCATGTGCCTCCAAATTAGATTCTAGGAACTTGGTGAAGAGTTTTGAAAGAAAGATCAAGTTGATAGAGTATGAGGTGCTTAGGCCTCAATATGATCTAGTTAATTTTGTACAGAATCATTTGAAGTTGGGATATGCCTATAGGCATATCCTAGATATTGAAGATTTCTAGTCTGGGTGTCTTGATGAGTACCAAAATTAGGAGAGATTTTGGTCACAATTGATTGTAGAGGAAATAAAGATATATAATGATTTTATGGATGTTTTTGATCTTTTAGATGATAGAGCTAACATACACCTCACATCTTATGAGAAGATCAAGGGCACACCTATCCTGTCTACCCCACCCATTGAGCCAGTCATTGATACAATGGAGGTTCTCATGTGATGGATAATTAAAAGAATAGAAAAATGGGTGTTGGACCTATGCAAGGAAGAAAGAGACTGGAGCTGCTAGTTCAACATATGGAGTATTAATAGGAGCCATCTAGTTAGCTAGAACTATGACCATAACAAACACTACAAAAAAATCTATTGGGCCATCATAATCCATTGGCCAAGATGGAGACCAATATCCAAAAAAGAATGTGTCACTTAATCCCACCTATGGAGTTGGCCCTCTTCCAAACATTGGGAAGATGGGAGAGAAGGAGGATGACAAGGAGAAGGGGAAGGAACGGGAGAAATCAGTGGCTAAGGCATCCTCCCTTGCTCAAGTCATCAATTTGAATGGTGACATGAATCCCATGGATAACTAGGAACACGAAGCATCTCAACAAGGGGATATATTAGTCCTTTCAGTAACCAAGGTAGCTACCTTCCCTATTGCTTCCCAGAGCAAGCCAACTCCATTGATTATAAGGAAGTTGTTCAATCCCTCTGCACTACAATCTACTATCAATGTCCTCTCTACAAAGTCTTAGCTCAAAGAGACCATTGATAGAATGAAGAAGAGATATGAGGATGTGACTGCATCAAAGGAATTGATCACTCAAGTCACCTACTCTTAATTATCAAAGAAGACAAAGAAGCAGGATACAGTCACTACCCTATCTACAAATTCAAAAACTGGCCCTATGCTAATTGAAATTGTAGAGCCTCAAAAGGAAGGAAGATTTCACAAGTTCTCAAAAGATGATTTCCAAGTCAAAACATTGGATCTTGACATTCTAGTTCATGAATCCATGGTGAACATGTGGACCTCAACCAATGAGAAGATTAAGGACAACAGGTCGAGCATGGGTAGATCAAATGAAGGCCCAAGGTCCCCCACTGGTTGAGAATCTGTGAAGCTTGGTATTGGATGCTCACAAGCTTAGAGAGGCTGCTTCAAATCATCAAAAACCATACAAAAGGTAACAGATAAGCTGACAAAGTAATTTTCCCTTCTGTAAAAATTGATAGATATGAAGAACAATGTGGCCATTACTCATGGGATTCTAAAGACTAGATAGGAGTCATTGTTCCACTAGAAGAAATCCTTGGAGTTTGTCATAGAAAAATCTATGAGATTTGCAAGTAAACTCAAGGATATGCACAACCTAGCGCAAAAGGTCATTGACAAGTTGTTTCAATACTTTAAGATCTTACACATAGAGTGCTTTGTGTCTACTAATGGCAAGCTAGTAGACATTAAAAGAATGAAGTCCAAGTTCTTAGTATTTTTTGATGAAGTCATTAACTCACTTAACTTCCAAGTGGCCAAGATTTAGGAATTATCAGTAACTAATACAGTCATAAAGAGGGAAATTGAGAAGTTCCAATCAATAGTGGCCAAAATTGATGAACTTACAGAAATACATGATTACTTGATGATCAAAGACAACAATATGGTCATTAATGTATGTGTCAAAGAGATAGATAAAAAAATCAAAACTATGAAAGCATACAGGGCTAAATACATTACTTCTAAGAAGGCATGATGATTCTAATGTTTCTCTAGACATCTATCATTCTTTTGCTCTTCCTTCTTTTGTCGCCATTCTCTGCAGTTTGCTAAATCTCTATAATGGAAAATGATTCAAACTTGTCCTATTTTAAAATTATTTTATTCATAGATTCTTTGCTGAGCAATCATCCAATGTAACTAACCATTTTGAGTAGGCTTATAAATGTAACCTTTTAAGATGTAAATAAGATCAACAAAATTTACTTTGGGAAAACCCCTATAGTTGGGGCTACTATGTGAGACTTTGAGTCTATTTTAAGTTTTATTGTTCATTTAGTTTAAGTGGAGTTTATAGAATGAATGTGTTAATGCTCAAAGTTGAATTAATGTGAATGAACTTGGCTTTATTTCCTTCATTCAATAGATTGTATACTTTACTCTCTTTAGCATAAACATGTCTTCTATTCATCATAGTCTATGTTTAGTTTAGTTCTTTGCATAAGGAAGCTAGAAATTGGTGTGGAAGTAGCTAAGGAATAGACAATTCGAGTATTTTCAAAACATTGGCTAATTCTATAATCTAGGAATTACTTATTTCACTATCTTTCCTTTCTTCCTACAATTGTAGTTAGTCTTGCATGTTTCCATTTTTTTGCATTATTAGTTTGAGTAGCTTAAATATTGTGAGATGATCTCCCTTCCTTTCCTAGGTTGTTTAAAATGTTGAGCAACTTTGTTTTTTCCTTTTATGCTCTTTAGTTAAGAGCATACCCCCAAAACTCAAAAGAAAAATTAATTGCATATCTTGCACTCATAAGGGAGTTGTACCTTTCAATTTAGGGGTCTTTGATAGATTACTACACTGACCCATTCTATTGTTAACTTTTGTGTTTTCCATGAGCCTTTGGGAAAGTAAAGATTCAAGGTATAAACCAATATATCAAGGAAGATAAATTCTTAACCAAAAAAGATTCAAGTTCAATAATTTTCAATTCATGTTTCAAGATTTCATTTTCTTTCTTGAGATTTCCTACTTTATCATTGTCACTAGTCTATACAATTGATTCCTTACCATATTTTAGATCATCAATCTTGTCTTTCAGTTTGCCAATGTAGACTTTTTCATCTTCATACCTATCTTTCAAGTTGTCTCTTTCTTTTGTAAGAAGGTCAATCAGTTTAAGAGCTTCTTCAAGGTTTTTCTTTAACTATTCCATATTCATATGGATCTTACTAAATCTGGTGGGTAGGGTGGGGGTGAATCAACATTCTACAAACTTTTTCCCACAACTAAATATTATTAATTACTTTGTAACTTTCATAAAAAAGTAAACCAATAATGATGAACAATAAATATAACCATACACATAGAGAACTCATAACACCATTATTTGTTAACTAGGGAGACCCTGGCCAAGGCAAAACCTCAGTGGGGATGATACCCACAAGATGATTCACTAAATAAAAGGATCATGTTAAGGATATTGACCCTATTAGGAGTCTATGAAGTACATATAGTGTCTCAAGTCCTTGTTAGAAGCCTCAACCCTATTAGGAGTTTCTTTGACCCTATTAGGAGTTGGCAGATTAAACACAATGTATGCAAGAAGAGCCCACTATCCTAACATGCATTTATGTAATAAAGTTCTCTCTCTCTCTCTCTCTATATATATATATATATATGTGTGTGTGTGTGTGTGTGTGTGTGTGTGTGTGTGTGTGTGTGTGTGTGTGTGTGTGTGTGTGTGTGTGTACACTACTTTTTGACTATTGTAATTCATACTTGCTCTGATCATACATCAGATCTTGCATCAGATAGTTCACATATCATCTCATTGATTTCACATCTATCACAAATATTGCATATATCACTCACTTATATGTGCAAGATAAGGCCTTTACTTATACTTTGAAAATTAGTAATTATCTCTTCAGTCAGCCTTGATGTGATCCCATGCTTGATATAATATAGAACAACATATGGAATAATATCCATAGAGTTGGCTCATTATGATTAGTAATTATTTTATTACCAAAATAATTCCTTAAGTCATACAACTCAAATCTATATTATGCTTTGTTCTTCTCTGTCAAATACCCATACTGGTATTTCAATCATAACTTGCATCGTACCATCTATACACATTTGTGCACTTAACCACATCATCATGACATTGCTATAATTCAATGCTCAACTATGCATAACCTGATTTGAAGTGTGTCATTTGTACACATCATATCTCTCTCTCTATGTTATTGCAAACTATCTAACACAGAGACAATTTTCTAACTCTAAATGTATAAATGAAATGTTGAATACATGTTGTGATAAAAGAAAACTCTCAAGACATCTCTCTAGCCATATTTCCAAAAAATACACCCTTAAGCCACAAGTCAACTTGTCTACAAATATTAAATATAGGAAATAATTAAATATGTCACTCACTTATTTTTGCAAGATAAGGCCTTTACTTATACTTTGCAAATTAGTAATTCTCTCCTCAATCAGCCTTGATGTGATCACATGCTTGATATAATATAGAAAAAAATATGGAATAATATCCAAAAAGTTGGCTTATCATGATTAGTAATTATTTCATTACCAAAATAATTCCTTAAGTTGTACAACTCAAATCTCTGTTATGCTAGTGTGTCATTTGTACACATCATATATGTCTCTATGTTATTGAAAACTATCTAACCCTGAGACAATTTTTTAACTCTAAATACATAAATGAAATGTTGAATACATGTTGTGATAAAAGAAAACTCTCATAGGAAATAATTAAATACTTAGGGCAGGCCCCCAACTTACAATGCATAAATAACTCAAAAGGTCACATAAGAGTTTATGCACTTAGACATAGGTCCACATGCCATCCTACAATCCAAATCCAAGATAAAATAATCCAAATCCATCAGATCAAAGCTCACAGAAACAATCTCCAAAGGCTACTAATAAAATAGGAACACACTTTTGGTAGCCACCAAAATAGCTCTAACTTCAAGATGATTAATTCAATCATCATGCATACATAGGACAAGGTCCACTAATATGCCTTGAGCACATCCCTAACCTTGCAAATCATAAGGTCCAAAAAATCCAAGGTCGATGCTCCTACATCATAAAAATACACTTTCAACTTGATAAAAATAGTTTACATCAATGTTTGTGTCATTCCAAACATTTATACAAAACTATGTTACTAAAAAATAATAGCTTCTTGACACTTGGAACATACTAGTTCTTCCTACTATCCCTCAACCTTAGTTGTACTTGGCTTCTACTATCTTGTTTAGCCTTAGCATCACTCAACTTATATGTTACCTCTTGAAAAACTCAACAACCACTAGAGTACTTGATGATACTTTGTTTTCTTAGCAATAACTACTACTCAAAAACAACTGATCATATATATCTCCTTTTTATAATATTTTTTGGCTTGTCTAGAACCACTTGGTCATAATGTTGACTAAATAACTCTACCTTGTAAATTACCAAGTTTTGCACTAACTGACAATACTAGATTACCTTTATGGTCAAAATATGTACTTCCCCTTAGATTATATTCCATACTTGTAGTTCAGTCCATACATATATACTATTGGTACTTATATTTTTCAAAATCGTTTATGTCTCACATGTTGAGCATCTAATTAACTGACTCCTTATTGCTCCAAAAATATATACCAAACTTTCAAATCAAAATTTGATAACATACATACATATAAATGACCATAACCTTTTCATATACACATACACTTGCTTACTTGATCATGGAACAATGCCATTTCTCATTTCCCCTTTATGTTTGTCACTTATGCCTTGAACAAATTTTTAATTGGTGTTCTAGGAGGGTTCCAAATGCCTTTAGCAATGGATGGTGCAATGTGATGATGATTGGAATTTTATTGTCCCAGTTGGCCTTCAAAGTATGTAGTACTTGTTTTTCTATTTCAATCTTGGTAGCTAGATTTGCCATATTGTCTACAATGGATAAGTGATTATCCTTCACAAGATCCTTAACAATCTATATGCACCTTTACATGACTTCCATATGAGGTAGAAATTGGGCTTGAATTTCATTCAACTCATTTCTTATATGGCATTCTTCCTATAAGAGTTATGAATACTTCCCTTGTAAGAATTTTATCTTTGAATAGTAAACTAAGTTGGAGTTGGGATCCATGCTCAACCCTTTACGATCTTTCTATAGATCCACATCTATCGTATCCATTATGTCCCTTATAAACTTGCAATAAGAGGGAATTTCATTACACAAATTTGTAAACAATGTATTTGGTTTTGTGGTTTACTATTCTAGCTCAGTGACAAGAGTGAAAAGCTCAACTTGCTTGATTTTTATCTCACTAGATACTTTTTCCATCACTTTATTGTCATACTTCCTCTTTTCTATTTGCATCTATTTTTCTTGAATGTATACATCAGGATCATTGAATTTCTCCATAATTTTAATCAATTTCTCAGTGATTGGAGCATTTTCATCTAAATCATCAACAATAATTGTATTAAGAAAAATGTCTTTGATATCATACAAACTTGCCTCTTTTGATGTTGTCTTCTTAGCTCGGCTTGCTTAACCTTCCTTGAAAATAGTTCACTTAATATTATCATCTCCTCCTCACTCAATTTAGATTTATCCCAATTAAGAATAACAATGTCTCCATCTAGAGTGGTAGATTTACCTATTATATCTTGAGGTGACTGTTTCACCTTCTCCTTCATTATTTCACCCTTCGAGTTTGGTGTGTTAGATCTTGGTACAATTAGTTGTGGACTTTATGTTGAAACCTCCAGAATCAGATTCCATGACACTTGAGTCACATCCAATTTATTTGTTACATCTTCTATCTTTTTCTTCTCCTCTTGGATCTTAACTTTTTATGTATGTTGTAAAGACACATCCTATTTGTCCTTGACTTCAACTATTTGGAGTTTACTAGTTAAACTCAGTTATCCTACTTTCTTGATTCTCTCAATCTAAGATCTTGAGGAACTTGTTCTTAGACCTAGAGAAAAGTGTTCTTCTTGATCATCATGACTTTTAACTTCTTTCTCATTTCCATCCTTTCCCTCAACAACTTCATTTGTCCATGTAGGCACTTCTCTGGCTTGTCCTATATTAACTGACACACTCTATTGCTCAACATCACCAACTTTTACATTACCTTGGCTATCAGTTGGACTTAATGTAGCAATAGGATTAGATGAATTTTCTACCAATTGAATAGCCACATATGTGTCAATATTTGGATAATCCTTTACTTGCACTAACACAGGGTTAGGGTCCATCAACAACTACACAAATTTGGTCTGAACTAGACTTACATTTTCTTGTTCTGGATTAGTCATGACATTCTTAATAGGACTAGCTTTAGGTTCATCATCAATAACCATAGTCATTTTCTATCATTCATTTAGCCAGACCAAATTGTTGAGAGTATCAACAAGATTATCTTTCCTATCATCAAATTATTTAGTATTATCTAGTTCAACATTTTCCAATTCAATCTTTTGTTCATCGTCAAGCATCAGACCATAAATCTTTTTCTATGTTATCTTGGTCTTCAACAATATTTTATATCTTATTCCTTAGAATAAAAAATGATTTCCTCTTATGTAAAAACCTATTATTATAATCTCTTAAAGCTAAACAAATATTACTTTTGTAGAATTCTAGCATAACTTGAGCTAATGTTGTTTATCTTATTTTCCTTTTAGTGGGTAGTGCAAATTTCCATTTCCCATCAATCTTATTATTAAATTCCTCAAGAATTATTTTGCCTAACTCTATAGGTGTATACTTAAAATTCACCATCATATCACTTAAAGCCTCTTCTACTTTAATCTTATCTTCCTTAATTTATCATATTTTATATACTAAAAACTAAATAATCTAGTAGTGCTATGAATGTTTTCACATGCTTTATCAATATTTTGGGGCTTTTTGTATGTATACACTTTGAATTGACTTAAGTTCTCTGACTTGGTCCTTTCTACTTGATCTTCCTCATCATCCTTCTTTACAATGAGATTTATCCTTGGTTTCTTTTCATCTTTTCTCAACTCAGCTTCCTCAGTGATAGTCTTTATCTTTGTTGAGCTCTTCATTTGAGCAGGCTTGATTATCTTGGAAATGCCTTTCTTTTGAGGCTTGGAAAATACAGTAGTATTTTCCCTTGTTCTTTGTCTAGTAACCCTTGGTGGTGTAGATGTAGGCTTGGTTACAAACTTCTTAAGTTTTGAATGCATGCACTTGAGTTAAGACAGACCTGAAACTCTTATTAGATTGATGGGTATGGAGGGTCAAAACTCAAGTATCAACTTTAGGAGTCAAAACTATCATAGTCAACCATTTGGTTTTTGTATGGCTGAATGTATGGGCTGAATGGATGCACATATGTAGTGCATTCATGGATATGCATGTATGTATGCCCGACACCTAGACATATTTATTTGCAATGATATGTATATGCGCATGTATGTATATACTAGATATGAGTATGCATTTAATCACATACATTTATGAATGCATGAATGAAATGGGCAAAAATGACTGCTTAACAACATAAACCAACAACTTGACTAACCTAGACTACAAAACAAGGCAAGAAACTAACATAGAATAGAAAATAAAAACTACACATGCTTGGACAACACTTAGGAAAAAAAATGAAACACCTAACCTACCCTAAACTAACCAGTACAACAGATGATCAAACAAATCCATTCACTGGATAGTTAAAATAGCTACCCTTCCTCTTTAGGATATAATACTATACATGCATGAGGACAGCTGATAAGAAATGAATTACATATAGTTGTGTAAAGAATTGATGCACTATCTCTTGAAAAACATAAAAAAATTGACTCACCTCCACCAATAGATTCCTCTTTCCATTGTTCAGGGGTAGATAAGTGAGTTGACCTTTAGCTTCAACTTCATTCAAATATTCATGTTTGAATACAAACATGACTGGTTTTTCTTGGTTGGCCTCCATTCTAACTAAGTGCCTAATGGGAGAGCGTCTGGATATAAAAAACTTTGCACTCATCCTGTTGGCTCCTTTTTGTAGTTCATCATGACTCCCCTAATGAATTTCTTGTTGTTTCATCTCCTCCTCCTAAGTTAGAGGCTCACCATCTAAAATTTCAACACCAAGATTTTCACAAAAATCTTTGATAATGCTACCAAAAAACTCCTCTCCTAGAACCTTGTTATCTTCCATATCTTGAGTGGATACTTTTTCAAGTATAACTTCATCATTTATTTCCTTCTATTTTGGATGAATATGTTTTGAACATCAATACTCTCCACTTGCTCTATAAATAGGGGTAACTCATCAGACAAACACATAATGGTTTCTTCTTTACCCATGTCTTTTCCTACAACTAATAGAGCTTCTTCATCATGTTGTTCACAAACTTGCTATTCCAACTGGGCTTCCATAGCTACTTCTTGATTCCATAATTCTGAATGAGCTGAAATCACCTCATTTTCAATCTCTTGACTTTGGATTGGCTCACATGGGATATCCTTGACAAGATTCAGGATACCTAGTTCATGAAAATTGACATGTTTGCTAAACATTTTGATTACTAATAGGTTCTTGACATGACTGAATAGGGGAACTAACAAGATGGCTTGGCTATCTATGATCACTCAAGGGTTCTTTTAGAGGATACTGTATTGGATTAGCTAAACTATGAGCCTTGGAAAATGGAACCTTTGGCTTCAAAAATTGAGTTGGGGATTGAGAAGAAGTTTCTACCTTAAAACTTGGAATCACAGGGTTTGGAGCTTCTTCACTCACAAGATGAATACGAAAATGGACTGTTGATTGAGCCTCTAGCTCTTGTACTTTTGTAAGTAGCAATCTCATTTGCTCCTCCTTCTCTCAAATTTTTTGAGCAAGTACTTCTTCATGATGAGCTTGATCCTCCTAGTTCTTCATGAATTCATTAACTAGGAGTTCCATTTTCTCACTATACTCCTCTAGCTTTTTGTCATGAAATTCTTCATGAACTCTTAATGCTTGATGAACATTCTTTTCATGCCACAAATTTTGTGCTTCTAACTATTTTGCATGAAAATCTTCATTTGTTGTTAATGTTCTTTGAAACTCTTCCTTTTTTGCAGCTACAATAGTAGTAACCTTTATCATTTCTTCCTCATAAACCTTTTGCAATGTTGTGAGATTGCTTGTAAGGGATGTCTGACTTTGTTGCTGTCCTATGATGACCTCTTCATATTGCTTCCATCTAGCATCAAATTGTTCCTTTTCTTGTGTTTGCATATTCTTTTTCTATGTCTCCAATAACTCTTCATAATATTTTCTTTTCTCTTCAATCTCTTTATGATGTTGCTCCTAAATAACCAACATCTCTTACTGTTGGGTATGAGCTTGAAAACCAAGCTCTTGTTGCCGCATAACAAATCTATATTGATGCATCTCTTCATGAGGTTGCTGGTATGCATGTTGATGCTTCTAAAATCCTTCAGCAAGGGTAGGTGGGTGGTGAGCATAAGATGAATGTTGTTTTTCAAATTCTAGCATGAAACCAGCAATACAACCATTTTGAAATGACTAAAATTCAGAGAATGGAGGAAGAATTTTGTGAAATGGAGGGTGGTAATCCATTTTAAGCATTGAATTTTCTTAAAACTAGTAGATATGATCTTTGAGTTGCTAGATATGAAAAATAATGACCTCTCAAAGGTCTGCAACCTAGTGGATGCATATCAAAACCAACAAGAACTATGAGAACTATGACCTTCATGTCCCACCAGTTGTACCAAAATTGTTAAGTATTAGAATTTGCACCCATTACTAAACTAAAAGAGTTCAACAATCCTAACTTAACATGGGAATCACTTGACTACATGGGACATGCAAATAAAGTGAGACCTCCAGATTCTAGGTCAGCTCCCATTAGATATTCAGTGATATTTCCAAGATCCTAACTTAAACTCAAGGAAAAGGGAAGAAATTTCTAAAAATGAACTTAAACCTATAGCCTAAACTAAGAGATGGTGATACACCAAAAGTGATGATGGAAATTCAGATACACTTGATGTAGAGGATTACATAGCTATTTGAAGTGCAAGCAAAACACAGCTTCCTGTAAATATTTGCATAAATAATTTATAATAGGGTCTTAAGAATGAATTAGTAAAAGGAGAAACATAAACACCTCTCTTTAACCAATTTCACTTTAAAAGACACAAATTATAACCTGCAAATAAACTTACTCTCCTACAATCAGGTGCTGGAATGAGACAGAATGACAGGGAACAATGAAATTTCACAAGTTATTCTATCAAATCACTCAGATACACACACAAAAACCCAGGACGAAAGAAAGCTTAACAGTTAAAACAAAATAGCATAATTAAACTTGCTATCACTTGTATTGTATCTCCAAAAATGAATTACAAATTTTGAAAATGCAGTCTAGGACTCAGAAAAGTACTCACAAAACCTCTATGCATAAAATCAAAACTCTAGAAAAATGAGTTGCAAAACTCATTAAGTACCATCTCAACCTCTTGGGTCAAATGCATAAAGATAGCCCAAAAAGGACTTAGAAACTTCCAAAAATGAAGTCTCCTCACTCATTTGACTCCACTAACTCATTAAGAACCCCATGAGTCACTCAAAACTGCCCCAAAATTGCTCTAACAAGTCATAAAGACACTTAAACTAACAAGGTGAAATCAAATTTGACCCTAAAAGCCTTATATTCCCTCCAAATGTTCCCAACTGATTTCTCACTTAAAAGATCATGACATAGAAACAATGATTCATTTCTCCTTTTGCATCAAAGATAGAAAAATATTTAATGACTTATAATCATGTCATGTAAATATTTATTCTTTACAACAATACTTATGCAAAAGAAAATAATTAAAAAGATATCCCTCTTATCTTTGCATTTTAAACAAGAAAATAATATTAAATGATTTCTATTTATCATTTTAATATTATTTTCTTTACAATAGACTATGTAAAAATAAAACAAAATAACTGTTACAAAACCCAAAACTCCTAAGGCACAACATGTTAAATCACCCCCCTTTCCATATTCAAAACAAAAAGAAAGGGATTAAAATCCCATTTGCAAACCTGCGGACTTCAAATTTTATACAAAAATAGAAAAGGGCATGAGAAAAGCTCGAATACCCTAAGGCACTTTTCATTTTTGCATTTTCTTATTTGCATTGTTGATGAAGAGGAGGAATGAGGGTTTGCAGAGTTTTTGTGGCCGCCATTGTTGAGCTCACTATTTCTTGAAGGGTTTTATTAGTTTTTTGCTGCCCCATTGTGAAGTGCTGGAAACATGGTAAGAAATTTGATGCATTTGTTTTGTTTAGCTGAATCTTGTTGTATGTATAACATATTTTCTAGCTTTATATATATATATATATATATGTATATATATATATATATATATATATATTGCATTTGGGTTTTATTAATCTTCTAGAGTGGATAGTGAAGTGCAATCAGCTATAGCATCCTTAATAAATCATGACTATCCCTCCATATTCAAAAATTGTGATTCAAATTGAGCCATTGTTTCAGACATCTTCTGAACATTATTACTGGCAAGAACAGTATCTAGTGCCCTAACAATTGATGTCATGGACTTGTAAATTGTCATCATTTTAGCTTGGATATCAAACCTAGAAATGACTACATCCAAACGAGAGGCTAATCACATGTAGTTTAATTGTTCATTGTGTTTTTTGATGGAATTCTCTGCATAGGTGTGGGCTCCACCCATGTTTCCTTTCTCTATTTTCTATTTTTAAATAACTTAGCTTCCCATCATATTCTCTTGATCGAAGCCCAAAAGTTTAATGAATATTTTCAATCCTAAAACACAGATTCCTTTCTCTTATTTTGCTTGAGAGACCTCATCCATTGAATTATTTCTATGAATAGGCTCTAGAACTTGATGACTTTTCTTTGTCAACTATTGGTTATGTGTAATGACCCTTCATTTTTTACTTGAGTTTGATTTTTTTTAATTTTTTACATTTCCTTACATTGTTGACATCCAATAATGGCATCTTTTTTGTACCAGTATGATAACTCATATAAATCTCCACCCATACACATTTTGCTAAATGCAGAATGTGGGGTGCCATGTTTTAATGAATTGTTGTTTAGATCCTCTATTGCAGAGGTAGCATCAAATGCTAAGATGGATTGGAAATTATTTTTCAATAGGCCAAGTGTGTAGTTAAGTAGATTTCCAATTGTGTTGGCAAGATGAGCATTCACAATACTGATAAATCATTCCTCTGAATAGTCCCCATCACTACCAAATTCAACCTCTCTCAGCAAGAAATATCTAACAACATCAGATCCAAACCTTTCCATAGGATCCCTTGGCTCAAGCACATTACCCATGGATTTTCCCATCTTCAAACCATCCTTTGTCAGAAATCCATGACCAAATACAGTTGTTGGAAGGCTTAGGCCAGCAAACATTAACATTGCAAGCCAATAAACTACATGGAATCTTCAGTGTTATGAACTTGGGTTTGCTGATAAGTACCCCAGTAAGGCATCA
Organism: Cupressus sempervirens; assembly: GCA_028749045.1. Lineage (NCBI taxonomy): Eukaryota > Viridiplantae > Streptophyta > Pinopsida > Cupressales > Cupressaceae > Cupressus > Cupressus sempervirens. The sequence goes on from CM053784.1 coordinate 440,546,046, forward strand.
CACCAAACATAAATTTTTTGTTTGCTATCATTTGCAAAAGGAATTCCCCAATCAACTGATGCCCGAGATATTGAGAAGTCCCTCAAAGTTTGCACAATAGATAGCTCCTTTCTCAAAGACTTGTAGATAAAACTCCTTCACAATTTCTTCATGATAAGAATTTGTTGTACGAATGAACTTGTCATAAGATATGTCTAGATCTTATATTGCCTAGTAATTAGATGTAATATGATCACAATGATCTTTTGGCTTTTGATGATTAGCGCTGGTAGCTATGGAAATTTTCTCCCCATGCTCATATGTTCCAGTGATGAACACTACCTTTTTGCCTTGTAATCTATTCACATATTCTGAAACAATCCCTTGAGTGCTGAATTATTCCATTCTGTGATATTTAAAAGAATGCTTTATGAGGTTCGAGCACGAGCTTGTGACTCTCATAAAGTACCTTTCTGTGATATGCATTTAATATGCTTGTCTTTGATTATAACAAAAGTTTTCATATCAGGAATAATATGTCCCTTTAACATTATATTGTCTGATTTTGTCGTTTGAGCATTACTATTTTTATATGTATTTAGAATAGGAAAGATATTACATGTGTGGGTAAAATAGTTACAAATAATTAGTCATTGCTTAGATCTTAAAACATCTAACCCCAGTTTTTCCCTGTGTAGGAGGACAAAACCCCAGAACTATCAAATCGAGAGCTGGACCAAGAGCAGCAACAAAGATCATTTAACTAGTCAAAAGCTGAAAAGAAATGACTAGTTACCTTTGACTCTACCTCCTTGTGCAATATTTTTCTTATTTTCAATATGTATAAAAGTAGTAGTCAGACTCATGGCTTGTGTGAGATTTTTTCCTTTTAGCATATCAATTCATTTCGCTCTTTTGTAAACATCAGTTATATATTTGAAAATGAATAATACAAGGACATTTCTACTTTTTTTTGTGAAATGAATGGCACTTATGTACTTTCCTTGTCTAAATACTTAAATTTTACATGTGCAAAATTTTAGTAATAGATCTTTCTTAACAATTTTCCATTCCGAGTCCACTGCAATACATGACACATTATTAGGTTAGCTTGACTGATAAAATTTGTGGAAAATGACTCTGAAAATAAATTCTATCTTTAAATCTTTAGTGATGGATATTTTCATTCCTCTATTGTTCCACTTAGCTAGTGTGTTATCTTCAATCACATCTCTTCCTTGAAAAAAAATGGTATTAACCCCATCTATAATAGCTTAAGTTATAACATGGTGAATAATTTGCTTTGTTACTTTCACTAGTCCATTCTCTAACCATAACTTCATGTCATGTACATGGCTCAAAATGACTTTGATCCATTCAATCTTGAAATTTCTAGAGAAATTTGGGGCATGTGTTAACCCTTTCTCAAAAAAAATCTTATGCTCTTCCTTTAGTTGTCTATTCTCACATAACTTATCATATGAAACTCTCAACTTAGAATCTCCTAATTGACCTATCTTGCACATATAACATGATCTCCCATTATGAATCATGATCACTCTAGGTGGGATAGATGAAAGAGAACTCAAAGAATCACCATTCATCATAATTTTAGGATAAGATTTGGATTTAGGTGGGGGAGTTGCATCATTTCTTACTAAATGAACATTACTAACCTATAAATCTATCTTCTTCTCAATTTTTGATGAACTTGATGCCATTCTAATGATTTAGGGTTCGATTAAAAACTTATGCATAGCTTGGCCTTTACAATCTACTCACAAGTCACTTAAAATTCCAATGACATGCATTTGTTGGAATTACAATACAAAAGGTAAAGTTTTGAGGGGGGGTGAATCAACAGTTTAAACTTGGACCCACAAAAATTTCACCACACATCCATCTCATACATTCAATGTGTAAACTAAAATAACATGTAAAGCATGTACATCTAAAACATGTAAGAAAGTAAAAATTCACACACATATGACACTAGATATGATTACCCATAAACCCTCCAAGTGTGAAGCTAAAATTGGGGTGGGGATGACACCCACAAATCTTCACTACTACAATAATAAAGTGTATCTAATAAAGGTTACAATGTTTTGACCATGAAACGTGATCTACCTTAAGAAAGGTCTACCCTATTAAAAGCTTACAAAGACTGTTAGGTCTCACCCTATTAAAGGATCTCAACATCTTGTTAGAAGTGTGCCTTGCTAAAGGACTTTACTCACAATTAAGTAAGCACCTTGTTAGAGGATTTCAATACAACCTATTAGGACTACTTAGTTAAGAGATTTTGACTGATTCACCTACTAAATTGATTTAGCATTGATCTTGTGTTAGCACTTTATTGATTGATGATAAATCACCTCTAAACTATTGTCTTCTTGATCCTTTTTGATCAGATGTCTCTTTGCTATATACTCTTCTCTTTCCCCTATTCTCCTTTAACTGATTGTGTAACACAATCTCACTTCATAACTCCTTAGCTACCTTGAATGCTTTGTTTGCACATGCAAACTTCTCTATACTTTCCTTTAACACCTTACACACACTAGAGAGTTTAGGGTTTTCCTTCCTTTAGAAGACTTTAGTGACTTATGGTTAGGTATGAATCAACGATTATGATTCATCCATTTTATCACCTAAACCTTCCCTTTTTTTGATTGGGTACATGTAATTTTATTGAAAATCCAACTTAATATTTGTCCTTATCTCCAAAATATTGTAATTCATCCTTAATTTGGATAAAAAATGCTTTACATAGTTATTTGTGCCTTTACAAACAACTATATCAAAATTGTCTCACTCGACATTAGAAGTCTTTAATGCTTGGCATTTAATATCTTTTATACTGAGACTCAGTAGCTGTATCACTTGGCATGTACTACTTACTTGACTCTTGAATCACTTAGCCTACACCGTCTACTCAACACTTGAGTGACTCGACACATAAGTGGCTTAGCACTCACTGTTGACTCAATATGCATTATAATATACATGTTGTACTCGACATGTACTACTTTTTTGGCATGAACTAATTAAATAACTTAAGTGTGTAGACACTCATTTTTCAAAACCAATATGAGATCAACAACCATTAGATCCTTTACAAACTTGCTCAAAATACTTTGGATTCACTTGGATTCACTTGGGCTCTCCTATTATTCTCCCCCTTTGTTTGACTCTCCTTATATCTCCCCCAAAATTCTTATTCTCCCCCTTTTTGACACTTATGTCAATGGGCTATACATTTATAGTGTGTTTTTCCAAAAGGATTTGTGGACATCTAGGATAATCTTGAGAGCGACATCCCAATTCTCACATGCTACATCCAAAGAGTTGTTTGGATGGCCAACTCGATAGCAAGGTGGACTAGGCCATATAATCTTGAAAATTTAGGGTATTTCTTCATGAGATTTTTAGCATAGCCTAGTTCCTTGTGCAAAATTTCCATATAGGGGGTCAATGTGGTCTAGATGCTAATTATTTTGGCCCTTATCTTGGCCTTGTGTGCATAAAACTGTCACACTTCTATAAACCATTATTCTTGAGAGAACCTATGGAAGAAGGAGTCTCAACAGCTAGCTTATAGCTCTCTATCTATGATGTACAAACGCTATGAGATGGTGGTTCTCAAATGAACCAAATTATGCAACCCTTGCAAGGTGCACCATAGAATAAGAGATTCAAAGAGTAGAGGCAAGAGTGCCAATATCCAAGAATGTAAAATAGAATGTAATGCAAATGCGAGCTATTCTAAATGAAATGCAAGCTAACAAAAAGAACTAAGCTAAAAATTATGGCATAATGTAAGTATAATGAGAGCTAAACTAAAATGCAAAAGTGCAAGAATGCTCCAAGTCTCCAAAATCACCAAGAAAACCTATAGCATAACAATAGCATGAGAGACAAATATTTTTTGAATGAGAAGAGAGCCCTCCCTTTTAAAGAAAAATAGATGGTAGAGATTAAGAGGCAAGATGAATGTAATCAAGGGTGGAGTTTGAAAGTGGGAGTGATCCATGTGCACAAGCATCTCAACCAATCAAAATTAATGGTTGAATTTTGAAAGGGTTTGTAATGTGTGGAGGAGAATTACAGTTATTTTAAAAGTAGGAGATTCCTCTCACATAGAAAAATGTGCATTCATGTGTAGACAAAAATGCCTTTTCTTTTATTTCTAAAATAGGAATAATGCTTTATGTGTGTAGACTTAGGATAAGAGATGAGTGGGAAATTTTATTTAATTAAAATGGGGAAATGTTCTTTTAATTAAATATGAACTTGGGATAAAGTGGTCATACCATAGGTTATAATCGAATAAATAGATTTTTTGAGGATTTGGTCAAAAATAACCATTAGATAAATTATGGAAAACTTCTAGAAAGTGGGCGCATAGTCTAGATGACCATTTTTAGTTGATTACATTTGCCCCTCTTTGACTAATGTGTGATCAATCTAGGAAAACATGATGTCAAAGAATGAAGAAGCTAAGATGATAGAGAGATTTGATTATATGTAGAAACAGATAGCAAGTCCTGAATGTACAGTCTGATAGTGATAGCACTAAACATTAGGAAAAAGATGATGTTAGAATTTAAGAAGAATGCTAACACCTAGCAAAGTAGATAGACCGAGAGCAAATGGATAGATCAAACAAATGCTCCTAAGAAATAGACAGCTATAACAGGTGATGATAGAATATTTTTGCCCCCTCGGGATCAAAATCAAAATGAGATAAGGGGATGCAAAAATGAGCAAGATGTGAGAAAATCAAGATATAAAAATGTCCAAGATGATAGATAGAGGATTAGAACCAAAGAGTGACCACCAAGCAATGAAGATATGCCCCAATTTGACTAACTTTGACCAAGAAAGATAAAGCATAAGAATTAGATCAAGTGGAAGAGAGTAGAAATGATGAAAAAATGAAGAAATGATGACTTCTCCAACAATATTTAAAGATTAAGCCTCAATAGGTCAGCCAAATACATAGAAGAAAGAAGAATTTTTTGAATAGCGAGATGAAGTCAAATTTGGATTTCAATCCTGAAAATGGACCTAGGATGTCAAGATTAGCAAAGATAGGTCAAAAGCATAGATGAGATGGTAAGATAGAAAAGAAGCGAGAAATAGGAAAGAAGAGATAAGATAAGATTGAGAAGGTACAAGAGAAGGATGAATGTGGTTAGCTAACAAGTCCATGAAAAATAAAGAAGAGAGCTCTCTCAATATGTAAAATGCAAAACTAAGCTAGAACGAACCCTAGAAGCTGGTATGAAAGGGTGCAATTGCAAGGGTTACATAAGTAGGTCCTAGTTTTTATCATCGAGCCTTATTAGGGACATCATAAGATCATACAGTCATCACTAGTAAAACTATGAGGATATGAATATGATCTACGTCAAATAGAAATGTGGGAATCTAATCTAAGCATCAAAGACATAAAAGTCAAGATGACTACATGATCAAATTCCCTAAGTTTGATATAGCAAGATTACACTTGTATCAAGGCATAGCACTAGGATAATCCCCAAGTGTGGTCTTGCAAAAAATAGTCAAGGATGATATGTTTATAAGTCAAAGTGTCAAATAGGACAAGCATGAATTCTTAAAACACTATAGATAGATAAAGTATACCCATAAGAAGAAATCAAGAAAATGTGCCCCATGCCCCCAGTCTTCTAGTCAATAACATCCTCGAGAGACTATTAGGGAGGGAACACATAGTAAAGAAATCATCATAGATAACATAGAAAGTAAATAAAAATCAGCATAGCTCAGTCATTTAAGTGTTTAAGTGTGTGTGTGTGTGTGTGTGTGTGTGTGTAAGTCATTTGGCTATTTCTTCAAAGCTTGATCCTAATAGTGAGAAACATCACGACATCAAAGACTATAGGTTGGGGGGGTAGTGTTGAGAAACATTGTTTTTTGAGGTGTCAAAGAAACCCTAATGCACAAGAATACCTCAATGGGCTAAGTAGCTATGCCCCCCAAGATAAGGACAAGAAACAATTCCAAGCTAGGAAATGTGTAGTGAAATGAGTGATTGAGACTGATAGACATAGGTGCAAGGGTTTCAAGTAGTGTTTGTTTCTAGATTTTCACCACTTGGCAAATTTTGTTAGCACTTTTTAAAAAATTGTAAATCTTTAAAAAAAAAAAAATTGGTGATACATCAAAGTGCCTATTGCTAAGTTTTCACTAAGATAATCATTTTTTAGGACATTTTCTGATTTTTAGGATTTTTTTCAGCATCGTATATGATTTTTTTTGGATTTTTAGAATGATCTAGAGATTACTATTTCTCAAGCAAGATCACATCATTTTCTCCCAATGTCTTGCAATGTATAGGACACAATGGAGAAACTAGCTAGTGCATAAGAAGAGAAGGATAAGAAAGGAGTATGGAGCAAGTAAAAGTGATCCTCAAGGAATGACTCCTCAAGAGTACCCAAGCTAGGGAAAGAGGTGAAATAGTTAGATGAAGTATGTTTTGGATAAGAAATGGAAGTGATGAGCAAGATAGCATGTAGGATAAGTAGTGAAGCTAACAAGTGAGATAGCATGAAGCGTGTAGTCCAAAAGAGTAGCCATGTCAAGACACCTATGAGAACCATGTTTTATTTATTGTGATCAAGACTAAGGGGTCAACTAGATAGGATAGCAATGGGATAGAGCAATATGAATAAAGCTCAAGATGGAGGCTATGAGTGAATGAGAGAGGAAAATAGAAAATCACGTGGATAAGATAGCCAATATGCAAAGATAGCTCAACATTGTCAAGATCAAAGAGAGAAAAGGGGATAGATGGATGATGAAAGAATTATGCATGATGCCTGTTTACTAGGTTTTCATCATGGCACTTATCCCAGGTGCCACAAAAAGTAGTTTTCACCATAGGATGAATTTTATTTCTCTTTACTTTTGCTACCAAGGTGCCACAAGAAGTGGTTTTCACCAGGCACATTTTCATTTTTTTCATTTTTTCAATTTTTTTTTTTTTTTTTTTTTTTTGAATTTTCAAAAAGAGCTCAAGCTGTTTGAATGTAGATAGTGCTCCTATAGGAAAGATAACTCATGATAAGCTAAGACCATAGAAAGGTATGCTCAAAGATGTTGATAGGATGATGAAAGAGAAATGGTAGTAGGAAGAATATATTGAGGATAAGAGTTCATGTATAGAAAGTAAGTGTAAGCTTTAGAAGATTTCATAAGGGTAGCTGAAATATTGGACAAGATCAACATTGACACACACCTTGAAGGGTATTGGAATGATGGAGGAATCATGGATGAAATAGCTTGAGGTTTAGATGTATGAGGTGGTAGAAGAGATTTGGAAAAAAGTGGAGTGGAAGGCTTTGGAATATTTTTAGGAAGATTTTTGTAAGAAGATGGAATGGAAGCCTTTGGAAGCTTGAATGTCAACTTTGAAGTATTTTCAATATTCAAGTCTTTTAAAAGAGAATTGGGAATCCATATAGCTTTAGATTTTTCTTTGGATATATTAGAGAATATTTCTTCAATAATTGGCTTAGGAACACATATTTTCTTTGATTTAGCTCTCTTAATAGTGGACCTTTGTTGTCTCTTAAATTTATTCTTTGCATTCACATGTTGATTAAATGGGACATAGTGATCTTTATTTTTCAATGGATTCTTATGTTTATTCTCACTTCCAAAGGACTTGGTATTTTTGGATAAATAAGGATGATATGACTAGTTTAGATGGATAGATGGGTGGAAATTCATCAAGGATGAGTGTCTTTGTTGATCTTGAGGTATGATGGGAGAGCTAGGAGTGGAAAATGTAGGAGATGAGGGAACATAAAGTCCCAATATAGATGGAAGGTTTGAAGGTTTTAGCTTTGATGGATGAGGACCAAGGATAGACTTAGGATATGCAAATGGATAATGGAAAGGGATATCAACATCTTTAAAGTGAGCAACATGGTCAATCCATCAATAGAATCATGAGTAGATTTGATAGGAACAACATTTTTAATAGGAGCACTTGAAGCTTGAGCACAATTTTGAAGTGGATATGAAGTAGAACATGAGGGGATGCTTTGATCTGTACAAGTAGCTTTGGATAACATAGGAAGATAAATTTTCTCATAATTTTTAGTAAGCTCAAGGGAAATAGTGGAAGTGGTGTCCTCATCATACTTAGGAGGTGGATAAGATATAGGATGAAAGGGTGCTTGATCTTGATCTTTCTTGACATTTATAGCTTTTTCTTTTTGAGAGTCCTCTTGACATGGAGCCACTTCTAAGGACAAGAGAGAATGAAGAGAAAGTGAAGTAGTACTTGGAGTAGGAATAGTAGTTCAGGAAGGTTGAGGATATTTAGGATTAGTAGCATGGAAAAGGTTTGCAACCGAGTGAAGGTTAGCTTGAGTTTCTTTTAGAGATAGCCCTTGAGGATATGCATAAATAATGTGGAAAGAATTATGTTTTTTATTTGATGGAGGCATATTGGAAAGCTTTGAAGTGTTGGGAGATGCATGAGTGTTGGAAGAAGTGGAAGATGTAATAGAGCCAATACTAGACATAGGTTCATCAATGTAATCTTGCTCAAGAGAAGCATCCTCACCACATGAGTCACTAGAGGTTCCAAGATCAAAAATCTCATCATCAATGAGATCTTGCACTTTATATTTCAGCTCTATACAATCAAAATTAGCATGGTCATTAGATCAATGATAGGCACAATAGGTATCCAAGAATTGGTTTCCATATCAGCTAGACTTAGGCAATGTAATGAGCTTGGTGCCAATAAGTATTTGCAAAGTGTCATCATAAGAATATTCCAAGGGAGTAAAAGTTTTATCAAAAGTATTTCTAGAGTCCTTTTTTTGTTTCTCAAGTGAATGGTATGTATCCATGTCTTCATCATTGTCTTGGTCAAAGATAGGTCCATCATGATATCTTGGAATAGGCTTAAAGTGGGTATCACTTTCTTTCTCTCTAAGGAGGTCTTTAGATCTAGAAGATGAAGACATTTGATGTCTTGGAGTAGAATATGTAGACCTTGAAGAAGATGAACCATGTGTATGAAAAGGTCTTAAGGGAGAATCAATTAAGAATGCAATATTTTCCTCTAACCTTTTCTCAAGTTTAGACTTCATTTCAATCATGCACTTAGAGAAATGAAGGTAAGAAAGATCATTTTTCTCTTCTAGTTCTTTGTATTAAGCATATAGATCTTGAAACTCTTTAATGGCATGGAGGATATCATGATCATCTAGATTTGGTTAAGGTTTGGTAGCACAAGCTTTGAAGCTCATAGTGGTAGATAGATAATCAATCATGAAGGAGACCAGATGAAGCTTAGAAGGTGACACAAGATAACTTGATGTCCAAACTAGAGAGGTAGAGTATACGCTTCTCAATATAGTAAAGGTATATTAAAATGACTTGTCGAGAAAAGTGCCCAAGAAAATTATGACACTAGTGACTCAAGTCAAGAGCTAGGCAAGAAGCCAAATAGCCAAATAGATAGAGCAAGCAGGGTGACAAGTGAACAACTTTCCCAACCCAAGAGTGTAGTCAAGAAATCAAGGTAACAATTTCAGCAAAAAGATAACTAGCAAGAGGACATAGACCATGATCCTAGAAAGACCAAGAGCACTAAGACCAAAGAGCCACTTTAAGTATGCTCAAGAACTAGAGACATAGAAAAGAAAAATCAAATGATGAGACTCTCCTTAGCAAGTAACACAAGAAATTTTTTAAGACTTGATGCTTTGACTTGGTTAACAAAGTTTGACAATATTGATAGCATTGCAAGTTTGCTGTTCAAAAGCAATTTCTTTCCAAGCAAGATAGTGACACATGGAGTAGTCTTCAAAAAATCAAGCAAGGGACAAAGCAACCTTACATGATACAAGAATATGTGAGGTCTCAAAAGAAATCCCTAGAACTATCGGCATGTGTATGTTCAAAAGATTTCCACAGGTATAACACATCAAGCAATATCTACCTAAAAGTCATAGTTCATTACTCAACAACTTGGCCCACACTTGATGCTCCTTTACCTCACACCAAGTGGTTTCCACAAGAGATATTGGCTTTGTCATGGAAATTCCATAAACATAACCAAGGGAACAAATATGGTGAGTATAAAATCTTGGGGTGATCTGGGTAATCCACTACGATCGATCCTTGTACGAAGAAGTTGAGTAGCAAAATAGGTTAGATTTTAACCTAGGGAGTTTAGAAAGGGTTTCCATTCATAGCACTCCTCTTGCTCCTGATATAGGACACCTCACCTTGTGATGAGTAACTAGTCTCGCAACCAAAAGATTACCTTAAGCATTCCTCCCTAGTGATCTCATCATGGTTGCAATCCCACAAGCAATCACACTAGGTAAGACAAGTTCTATGTCTACCAAGGTTTTGTGTCCTTGATAACCTTGAGATTATAGTGGGTTGAAATAGTTGGGTAATTTTCTTCTCTCCACTTGGGTCATTTCTCTTAGGTTGTCTAAGAGTAGGCCCTCTAAAGGATCCTAACTACCACAAAATGGATCCACTCTCAAGGGTCAAGATTTATGATTCACAGCAAGGGTGAAGAGCATACTCTCCTATCACCAAGAAATTTCAATTGCCAGTTTAATGTGCCTATGAAAAAAATGAACAACCAGTAGATGCCACACATGAAATAAAAGAAATACAAGAAAGTTTGGTTTTTATGCTTTGGGTAGCCCTACAAACAATTGTTAATAGCCCTTGTGCATTTGAAGCTTTGACATGCGTTCTTTTTAGCAATGAGAATGAGAAACTTCCTGCAAAGCAACCAAGGTAAGGGCATAACAACCAAGTAAGACCTATAAAAAAAGGTGGTTAGCTACCTCCAATAGCCAAGTTATCTTCCAACCAAGTGTATGCAAAGAAAGTGCAAACTAATCACAAATGCTCTCATTTCTACTCTTTGCTTTTGACCTAGTCAACAAGATTGGACTTATTTGCTATGATTTAGGATCTAAAAATAGAAATGAAAAGAATAGACCCTTATTAAAAATTAGAGATCTTTCCAAAAATACAAGAAATTTTTTAAAAATTCTTCATTTGTGCCCTAGGGACCCATTTTGTCAAAGCAAACCACATTTATCAAATCGGATTTTTGATCCTTTATATGACCTCAAAATTCAAAACACAAAGAAAATACCCTCCCTTATAATTCAAAAACCTTTCTAAAACTATAAGTTTTTTTGGAAAATTCATCGATTTGCGACCAGAAATGATTTTTTATGAAAAATAAAGAAAAATTCATAACTATTGCAAATCAAATCAAAATGATCTAAAAATTGGACTAAGACATCTTAGACAAATAAATAACTTGAAAAAATAATTCAGAACCAAACTCTAAGTAGTTAAGGAGATATGATCAAATCTTCAAATAAACTAGGTTTTTTGCCTTCAAACCAATCTACATATGGGTTAGCCTTAAAACCAAAGTGAGAACTCTACAAAACCACTTGATTAGATCTAATATGTTTTTGTAAAAAAATTAGAAATGAGAAATGAAAGAAAATGGAGCTAGAAACTTGATTCAAGCCCCATGGTGGGTGTCAAAAATGTGTGCATAAAAGTGTCACACTTCTATAAACCATTATTCTTGAGAGAACCCATAGAAGAGGGAGCCTCAAGAGCCGGCTTATAGATCTCTATCTATGATGTGCAAAGGCTATGAGATGATGGTTCTAAAATGAACCAAACTATGCAACCCTTGCAAGGTGCACCATAGAATGAGAGATTCAAAGAGTAGAGGCAAGAGTGCCAATATCCAAGAATCTAGAATAAAATGTAATGCAAATGCAAGCTAACAAAAATAACTAAGCTAAAGCATAAATGAAACTACGATAAAAAGTATGACATAATATAAGTATAATGAGAGCTAAACTAAAATGCAAAAGTGCAAGAATGCTCCAACTCTCTAAAATCACCAAGAAAACCTACAACATAACAATAGCATGAGAGACAAAGATTTTTAGAATGAGAAGAGATCCCTCCCTTTTAAAGAAAAATAGATGGTAGAGATTAAGAGGCAAGATGAATGTAATCAAGGGTGGATTTTGAAAGTGGGAGTGATCCATGTGCACAAGCATCTCAACCAATCACAATTAATGGTTGACTTTTGAAAGGGTTTGAAATGTGTGGAGGAGAATTAGAGTTATTTTAAAAGTAGGAGATTCCTCTCACATAGAAAAATGTGCATCCATGTGTAGACAAAAATGCCTTTTCTTTTATTTCTAAAATAGGAATAATGCTTTATGTGTGTAGACTTAGGATAAGAGATGAGTGGGAAATTTTATTTAATTAAAATAGGGACATGTTCTTTTAACTAAATATGAACTTGGGATAAAGTGGTCATACCATAGGTTATAATCAAATAAATAGATTTTTGAGGATTTGATGAAAAATAACCATTAGATAAATTATGGAAAACTGTTAGAAAGGGGGCTCATAGTCTAGATGACCATTTTTAGTTGATTACAGGCCTCATCAGCTAACAATGTAGCTAACTAACTTTTGGTTTGTAACACTGTTCTGAAGTTCTTTTTACTTTGAGTTGGATTCATAGGTAGTTTTGCACCTGATGAATTGATCTAACTTTCCAAACTAAAAATGTGACTTCTAGTCTCTTGGGTGAAGAGTGCTAGATTGCACAATTTTGTGTACGATGAGAAGATATTCTCAAGCATCTTCTTCACACCCTCAACCTTATTTTTCAATGCAACTTATGTTAGTGCTATGTCACCTAATCTCTTTTCATTTAGTTTTCTCTAGAATTTATTTTCTAACCACTCTAATAATTTTGCATTAGTGTCAAGGTTTGCATCACTAACCTTCTCCACTATGTTTGTTAGCTATTCAATTTGTGGCTTGGTCTCATCTGGAGTTGGCAGATTGAATGCATCTAAAAATATTTCTTTGATATCCTACAATGCCTACTTCTACCTGTGCTCCCTTCTAAGAATTTCTTAATGCTTCTTCCTTGCTAGGGCTTCCTGAAGTATTCCCATCTATTCTATAGTCATTGTATCATAATCATACTTTGGTAGAACAATTTCTTCATCAAGGTTAACATCTCCATAGTGGATCACTTCTTTAGCCTTTGATGAACTTGGGCTAAGCATTGAGATCTGCAATGGAGTTTCATCTATGCTCAGCTTCTTAAGAGTGCTAGTGGAAGGAATGCTAGATACTAGTAAGGTTACTAGGGCTTGGATGGAAACTTGCTCCTTCACCTTAGGTGTTAGCTCTATCTCTTCAAGCTTCTCCTTGACTTCCATAATGACTTGTGATGCACCTTGTTCTTGTGTTGTAGGTGCAGATAAGATTATCTAACCTATTCCACTTTGTATTTCTAGAGTGGCTTGAGTTTCCACTATACTCTTCTCAACTATATCAACCTTAGCAATTGTATCAACCTTGTCTGATGTGGCTTCTGGTACTTTGTCCAAAGGTTGTACATGAGTGACTTGAGGGATGATAGTAGGCGGTTCTTGTGTATTCACCTCTTCCTTGATTGTTTTAGTCACTAATTTTTGCAATTCATCCACACTTACCAATATAGGATTATCACAAAGTCTTTCTTGTAGTGTGGACTGATCAAGTATCATCTTCAGATCTTCTTTTGTAAGAGAATTGATGTTCTGAGGTGTGACATCAAAAGCATCCTTAACTATTACTATTTTAGTGTTCTCACATGTTACATGTTGGGGGCTAACATTAGGCAATTTTTAATCTTGCACACTTTGTTCTTCTTGTTGCTCTACTCCATTTGTTGCCTTATCATCTATTTGCATTTATGTTCCTCCCTCAATAGAATCATCATTTTTATCATCTTCTTCATCATCCTTGACCTCTATGGGTTCTTGCTCACCTTCCTTGACTGTAGTCAACCCATATGTAAGCTTCCACATCTGTATGGACTTTTGAACAACATCTTCAATATTTTTTTACAAAATGCTAAAGGCTCTATATTTAAGTGTAAACCTAACTGCATATTTCTTCATAGCCTTAGCAATCTATACCTTACTAAGTTTAGGAATCAGTTGTGCAAGAGATGTCTCTCTTATCCATCTCTCCAAATCCAGACAATAGTGCCATTTTTGCTCAACTCTATCATATAAGATTTTATACATTTAGTTGGAAATCTCTAGTGGGGGGTAGCCTTGAATTTTTCCATCATGGCATATATAGCCTCCACTTGATTTTTCTCCACTTTACCAAGATTATCAAAGTCTACATGAGAGAATCCTAAAAATTTTGCACTATTCTTTACATTTTCACATAGATTTTCTATTCTTCTTATGCAACATATTTCCTTCTTGGTCTTTTCTACACTTGACCTCCTTGCTCTATTGGTTTTGTCTTCTCTTTAGCCTTTTGTGTATTCACACATGCACTAGCCCTTGTAGTAGGTGCAATTGGTTTGGGTTGACTCAGCTTGACTACCTTCTTTGATTTTGTTATTGGTTGGGTCTTATCCTTCCTCTTCTTTTTATTGGTAGGAGTAGATGCTTCCTCAAATTCTTCTCGCTTGGCACCTTTAGAAATTTTAGTTTCCTCTTCTTCCTAGTTTTATCCCATTCCTTGTGTGAGTGCAAGTGGTGCTTATGCCTATATTTCTTCCTCCTCTTTATCCTCTTCTTCTTATTCTTCATCTTTCTTAACACCCTCACCAAATTTGGCCTTTAATTTCTTCACCAACCTATCTTTCTTCTTGATAATAGAAGTTGTCTTCAATTCCATCGTGAGTTTGGACTTAGCCAACTCATAGTTTCCAAATGCCTTGGCATTTTTATCTATCTCTTATACCACTAAAGTTGGTATAGCTGCAAAGACCTCATCCACATTTATTTCATATCCAAGTGGCCTCAACCATCTTACCCTTGGTGTTGTTGCTTGGACAAATGTATAGTCAACATCTACTAGAAAACAGATATCATCATAATGTTTTTCTACTAGAGATACTAGTATTCTTAATCTTTTCTTCATTGATTGCTTAAAGTCTTCAAAAAATCTTTTCATCACAAATTCAAAATTCTCTCTCAATTGCTCAATGAACTTAGTAATCTACACTACTACTAACGTATTTGTCTTCCAACCAACTATACCAAAAGTAGGAAAAATGTTTTGAACATAAAAGAATATACATATCAAAATAGAACAAAATTTATATTGTGCACTTTTTGTCTTCGTTATTGCTCCTAGGTTCTCCATTAGTTTTTGTAATTATAACTCTACAAGATCATATGTGTGATCTTTCTTAACAATCTTATATCCCAC
Organism: Cupressus sempervirens; assembly: GCA_028749045.1. Taxonomy (NCBI): domain Eukaryota; kingdom Viridiplantae; phylum Streptophyta; class Pinopsida; order Cupressales; family Cupressaceae; genus Cupressus; species Cupressus sempervirens. The sequence continues at coordinate 440,561,340 of CM053784.1, forward strand.
ATCCACTACTATATAGGGTATAGTATTTAATCTACTAGATTGATAGAAATTGTGTGAAATAACCCTTACAGCAAACCCTATCAATGGATCAATAATTGTGTCAATTTTCATGCCTCTCTTATTCTATACGACTCCAATATTTTTTTCAATCACCTCTTTTGAATCACTCCTCAATGTATTAGGTCAATCTAGGGTTGGATAACTAGTAACCCTATGGATAATCCTCTTGGTTATCTTGATAGGTCCATTATCCAACCATAATGAACCATCATGTATCCTGCTTTATACAATTCTTATCTATTCAATTTTTAACACATTTGGGAAACCTAGGGCATGATTTAACCCTTTCCTCTCAACAATTTTGTATTCTTCCTTCAATACACCATTTTCATACAGTATATTGTATGCTTCCCTGATCACCATATCCCCAATACTTCCTATTTTGTAGTTGTAACATTTTTGAATATCTTGCACCATTAAAATATTTTATGGTATCATGGATAACGAATCAAAGGGGTCTTTCTTGTAAGAAATGGCTGGTATGGCCTTGAATATAGCTTGCTTAAGTTCATTACCAACTATTTGAATGTTTAAAACCTCCTTACCCTCTATATTCTTTTAACTAGATGCCATTGTGTGAACCTAGGGTTTACAAAAATATAAATAGAATAACTCAACTCTTGATAAATACCTTACAAGATCTGAAAAATTGGTGATGAATCATTGCTCAAACTTTCTATGATCGCTTTGAATGGTTTTATAGATTTTCTTCTACTCTCCTTGCTCTTTCTTGATTTTGAAATGATCTAAAAATTAATAAAATACCCTTTGAAACATTGCAATTAATGTTGAGTGCTTACACAACTGTAAACTTAGCATTAACTAATTTTAGGCTCACTCAACATCCATCAACATTCCATTCACTTAGCATCCATTATGATCTTGGCATCAACTAGTATTTCACTCGGCACATACAAGAAACTTTTCATGCTTGGAAACAACATGAAAAACTTTAAAGAATTTACTTGGATTCCTAATGATATCTTGTATCTTTATTCATGTTAATGTAATCTTTTCAGTACTAAATCCATTGGAACTGATGAATGACATAACCTTTGAATATCAGTCCCACAAACCTCTTGATTACTTAGTTTGATGAAGTGTGATCACCTGACCCATTGGGTGAAGTGATCCCTTCTCCATTTGATGTGTTGCAATCCTTTTTCTTCTTCCATGTCTTGTTCATTTCATTTTTGATATTTTCAACATCTTCCTTGCTTTTTCCTTTGTCAAATTCACAACTTGGTGCCTTTGACCTTGTTGGGCAATACCTACTAATGTGACTAGTCTTTAAATAGCTAAAACATGTAGTTTGACTCAACCACCTATTGTAGTCACCTTTGAAGTGTGTCCTAATACAATTCTCAGGAACATGTCCATATTCTTGAGAATAATGACAGTTATATAATAGTCCCATTTATAAGAGTTTCCATTGTTCCTTACCTTTGTTTGCCTATTTGATGACCACATGGGTTTGGATCTATACTCAAAAGCTCTATGTCCATAATTTTGACAATTGTAACAATATCCTTCAAATCTTTGTGTGTGCATGGTCTTGGTTCTACATTAATGTGCTTGATGACCTTGCTTATTTCACTTATGGTTGTGAACCATGCTCTTGTGCTTGACATTCTGATTTGTAGTTTTGCTTCTACACACATTAGTAGTATGTCCTTTCTTACTACAATTATGACAAGTACATATGGAATACTTACTTTTTTTGTTCCTTTCTTTAACACTTTTGGATGACTCTCCTTCTTTAGTGCTTATGTATCCCAATCCAAATGTGTCATTATTGGATCTAGGGGATCTCATTAGTTGCCCAAAGTATTTGATGGCTTCAATGTCCTTAACATTTAGCTCATAGTTGGCATTCATCATTTGACTCAGTGTATCCAATTGCATATTAGAAATCTTGGTTAGCTTTGATGATTTCTCTTCGAGTCTATTGTTCAAAATTCTTTTGTCTTCTTCAATCATGGCTTTGTCTTCCATAGCTTTCTTCTTCTGTTCAGTCACCTCACATAGTAGTATGGCCTGTGATTCTTGCTCTAACTTGAGATCTCTAATTTCCTCTACTTGAGCTCCATTCTTTTCCATTAGATCTACAACAGCTACATAAAATTCATTTGAGTCTCCATCAACAAATATCTTATTAGTGTCTATCTCTTTGTATTGTGTGTCATTCTCCACAATAGCAATTTCCTTCCTTCTCTTCAAGGATTTCTTTAGTTCTTCTCTTGCTTCATTCATTTGATGTAGAATGAGATGTATTTCAATCTCCTAATTCTCAATAGTGGTTCCCAACTAGTAAACTTCCATTTTGAAGATCTTTCCTCAAAGCTACAAAGCTTCTCTTTTAGAGAAGAAGGCTCTAATACCAATTGTTGGAATTACAATAAGAAAGGTAAACTTCTGGGGGGGGTGAATTAGCAGTTTAAACGTGGACCCATAAAACTTTCACCACACATCCATCTCATACATTCAATGTGTAAACTAAAATAACATGTAAATCTTGTACATCTAAAACATGTAAGCAAGTAAAAATTCACACACATATGACACCACATATGATTGCCCAGAAACCCTCCAAGTGAGAAGGTAAAATTGGGGTGGTGATGACACCCATAAATCTTCACTACTATAGTAATAAAGTGTATCCAATGAAGGTTACAATTTTTTGACCATTAAACATGATCTACCCTATGAAATGTCTACCCTATCAAAGGCTTACAAAGACTATTAGGTCTCACCTTATTAAAGGATTTCAACAACCTATTAGAAGTGTGCCTTGCTAAAGGACTTTGACTCACAATTAAGTAAGTACCTTGCTAGAGGATTTCAATACATCCTGTTAGAACTACTCTGTTAAGAGATTTTGATTTATTCACCTACTAGAATGATTCAGCAATGATCCTGTAGTTAGAACTTGATTTTTTGATGATAGATCACCTTTAAACTTCTGTCTTCTCAATCCTTCTTAATCAAATGTATCTTTGTTGTATACTCTTCTCTTTTCTTTGTTCTCCTTTAATTGATTCTACAATGCAATCTCATTTCATAACTCATAGCCACCATGAATGCTACTTCTCTATACTCTCCTTTAACACCTTACACACATTAGAGAGTTTAGGGTTTGTCCTCCTTAAGAAGACTTTGGAGACTTAGGGTTAGGTATAAATCAATAGTTGTGATTCATCCATTTTTTTTCTTAAACCTTCCCTTTTTCTAATTGTTTGCATGTAATTTCATTGGAAATCCAACTTAAGATTCATCCTTATCTCCAAAATATCATAATTCATCCATAAGTTGGCTCAAAAATGGTTTATGTAGTTGTTTGTGCCTTTATAAATAACTATATCAAAATTGTCTCACTCAACATCTAAAGTATTTGATGCTTGGCATATACTATCTTTTATAATAAGACTTAGCATTTGTATCACTCAGCATGTATTGCTTACTCACTCTTGAATCACATAGCATACACTGTCTGCTCAATACTTCAGGGACTCGACACATGAGTAGCTCAGCACTCATTGTTGACTTGGCATGTAGTATTATAATATACATGTTGTGATCAGCATGTACTACTTGTTTGGCATGAACTAAGTAAATTTAACTTAAGTGTATAGGCACTTATTTGTCAAAATCAATCTGAGATTAGTAGCCTTTAGATCCTTTACAAAATTGTTCAGACTACTTTGGATTCACTTGGACTCTCCTGCTCTTGAAATCTTGAATGTTGTGTGATCAAATAACCATAAGATTCACTATATAGTGCAAAAATTAAAATTTAGGGCCTCTTTAATGCACCAAACATATTGTGGGTAAGATACAACTATCTTGTCCATCTCCATAAAACTTGGTCACCACTCTTCCAAACTTCCATTTACTCGGTCAATGCCACAACTTGGTCATAATTGACATTTGGGCTTAATATCTTCAAGATTGTAAAACTAACACTCAATCATCACCAGATTTTCAACTTGTCACCAAAATACATTAGCCAATTCATATCTCATAATTATCCGTATGCATCTACTGCCATGTTGATTTCAACCTTTAGCCAAACAATCTTAGGAACTGATGTATGATCTAGAAATTTGAAATTTAGTTCCATTCATACCTATTCTCTTAGTTTGAGATGGGGAAATCACCTAATCCATTGGATTGGGTGATCACAACTTCACCATTTGAACTATTTTCTCCTTCATTTTTCTTTTTTTAGGTTTGATTTATCTAGGTTCTCAATTCTTCAACATTAACCTTTTCTTTGGTATTTTTCCCGTCAACATTAGGTTTTGGTGACCAGTTTATATAGTTTCTTCTTAGGTGACCAAATTTTTGAGAATTAAAACATACTGATCAAAAGTTTCTCTAGTTTCTTGATCTTCCTCTAAGATGTATCCTTGCACAATTTATTGGAATGTGTCCATACTTTCCACAAAATTTACAATTGACCAAGTACTATAATCCCAATTTATGCTATTACATTGCCTAGGTGCTTTTTCTTGACCTTTAGGTGTCTATTTTTTTTTCTTTATATCTACAATCTTGTGCCTTATGACCATAGTTTTGACATGTGTGACGATAGCCTTCAAATCTAGATGTAGCTTCTGTCTTATTGGTCTTTGATCTACATTCATGTGCTTGATGTCTATGCTTGTTATAATTGAAATAATTACCATTAAATTTAGATTTAGGACATGACTTATCAATTTTTTCTGCTGAAAATATTAGTTTTATGACCTAGTTTTCTGTAGTGATAGCATGTAGGCTTCTTGTTCTTACCATTCCTTTGTTCTTCATGCTTTGATGACTCTCCTTGTTTGATAGATGATACAAAGTTAGTATAACCTAGTCCACTAGTGTCATGAGGTCTTCTTTATGCTCTTAGTTATTCATAATGTTATCTCAAAGCCTCTCTAGATATGTTAATTATTTCCATGATTTCTTTTTCAGCTTTTAGTTGATTATTCTCATATCTTAGATTTGTAATCTCTTTCACATTCCTAGAAATATCATGATTGGAACTTAGTAACTAATTGACCATATAAAATTGATTGTGATTCAAGCTCTATACCGCATTGATTCTCTCATCAAGACTTATAGCCATCTTCTTTCTATCTTCTTCAACCATTACCTTGCCTTCTTCAACCTTTTTCTTTTGTTCAAACACTTCACATAGCCTTATTGACTTTATTTCATATTCTCTTTTTAGTGTTCTTACCTCTTCATTAATAATGTTGTTCCTTCCAATAGATTTTCTATTGGTGCATCAATTTCACTAGATCTACCTTCATCACATAAGTCACCAATGCTTTATTCCTTGTATTAGGTGTCATTTGTTGTATTTCCATATCCTTCCTTCTCTCTAGGGATTTCTTCATTTCCTCCTTTGCAGCCTTGAGTTGCTCAAATATAAGTTGCAAATCAATCTTTTGATTCTCAATAATCTTTCCCAACTTGTAGGCTTCCATCTCCAAGATCTTTTACTCTCAAGTGGTTAGACTTCTTCTTAGATAACTCTTATCTAGTACTAATTTCTAGAAATATAGTAGGAAAAGTAAGATACTAAGAGGGAGGGTGAATTAGGATCTTTAAAACTTTTACTTTCTTCAAACATTAACCATATTTAATATGTTCACCATAAACCCTTATCTCAACTTAAGCTTATATCAAATCTAGTATTTACTTCCATGAATAAAACATATAATGAATAGATCAACACATAACACAAATATTTGGTAACACAGAAACCCTCCATGATGAAGGTAAAATTGTAGTGGGGATGACACCCACAAAATCTTCACTACTACAGCAATAAAGTGTGTCTATTAGGGCTACAAATTTTGATTACTTGTAATGATATACCCTATGAGGAGTCTACCCTATTAAGATCTTACAAGACTTATTTAATCTACCTTGATTAAAGGATTTTGACTACACAATTAAGTGAGCACTATGTTAGGAGATTTACATAGGCCTATTAGGACCACTCTAGTAAGAGATTTACCCTAAAACACGTATTAAAACGTATCAGTACCTTGAACTTTCAATTTTCACTTTGAATGTTGATGATATATTTTCTCTTTACAATCTAATATCACCTCTCTATGATAGACCTTCAAAAATTGCTCTCTACATTTCTCAGTCACCTTACCAATCCTTTACATTTAACTTTATTGAATTCCCCTTTAGCTTCACATCTAAACTTCTAACTCGTAACCAACAATAATTAGGTTAAAACCCTCCTTTAATAGTTGTTAGATGAATCTTCTAGATCTCAACCAACAATATAGATTCATTCTTTTTGTTGCTTAGTCCTTTCAATTTTCTTATTAGTTAATCAACTCACATAGGGATTGATGATCCTCAATTATAGGCACACTAGTACCAAAACAACAATATATTACTAAATAAACTACTAAAAATTGTAGATATGTGACTAATATTGATCACATGACCAATGGTAGTTTATTCTAGACATTTATCTACGAACCAAATTTATGGCTAAACTATTTTAATCATTGATTTAGTCATTTATTGTTGTTACTTAATAGTTTATAAGGTAGTTTATTTGATAATTTTGGTATTTTTTGGGTAGTATATATGGTAGTATATTTGATAATATATTTGGCAGTTGATTTGGTAGTTTTTTGGGTAGTATATATAGTAGTATATTTGGTAGTTTATTTGTTAGTATATTTGGTAGTATATATGGTAGTATATTTGGTAATATATTTGGTAGTTTATTTGGTAGTTTATTTAATCATTAATTTTGTCATATTAGGGCATGATGGAATTGAACCACCATCTTCCTCCTTATAAAGCAGGTACTCTTCCATTAAGCTAGTACCCTCTGAAGAATAATGCAAAAAATTGACAAAGTTGTCTTCCCAACATTAGATCTATCATGATCATGGTCACTATAAGATGATATACTCTTCTCAAAGAACATAAAGTTTAGTTATTATGAAAAACAATAATCTAAATCTTTATTAATAATAATTCAAAAATTTTAAATTCTTTTGTTCAAGCATTTTTAAATTATATTTCATTTCAATTACACTTATCTAAATTATTGTAGTGATAGACTCTTATAAAATATAATTTGGAGCACTTTGATCACACACAAGGATTATTTCTTGTTCTAACTTCTCAGAAAAAGATACAAATGATTATGCAATTTATGTCAAGAAAATAGACCTTTGAATTAAATAGAAACATCAAATCCCATTAAAAAGTCACATCAAACCAACTATTTTTTCTTTTCATAGTCTCTACAATAATTAAGACTAGCTTGCATGCATTGAAAAAATAGAGTCACTTGATGTAATGATGAAATATAATCACCATAATAACACTAATGACAAGAGCATGCAAAAGTTGCATATAGTGGATGTATAAAGGACATGTTAAACTATGCTAACTCCTACCATGACCTAAGAGACTATATTTTGGGAGGAAAGTTTTGTGAGGAAAAAAAAGACTACTAAAAAAATTGATCAAACACACTTCAACTCCAAGAATGACAATGCAGCTAGACAAGTCCAAACCCATTACAAGAACTGAGACATGAATGTATTCAATAATATCTATTGAACCTTTGGCTCAGTTGATTTTTTTGAAGACATTGGAACTATATGTGGCAAAATAGAAAATATAGTGAAGAAAAGTAAATATTAACATCATATTTACACTTTGTATGAAAAAAATATTGAATTCTATTGAACATAGTTAGTAGGTGTAAATAGAATTCATTAAAAAACAAAATGAAAAAAAATGTTCAAGAGATGTAAGCATTGCCAAGACAAGATTCAGAACCTTGGTTAAATCATTATTGGCCTGGTAAGAATATTAGGGACCATTAAAAAAGTCTCAGCCTAAACATCTTATAGTAACAACAACTCCTTATCTCTCCATGCTACCACAACTGAACATTCCAAAGAAAGAACAACAATAGGACTAATTCGTTAGAAAACTCATGAATCTTGAGGCATGAAAATTGGTAAGAAATAAAGATTTAAGAATGAAAGATAATATCTTACTTATGTAAGTGATGACTTTACCAATAGTTTTTGCAAGAGATAGAGGAACTCTACCATCTCTACTCTTAAAATTCTTGTTGGAAGAATCAATTTCTATTCCACTCTCTATCTTCATTCCGCAAACATTTTTGCTTCTCTTCTAATTTCTTAACTTTAAAATATCTTCTTTACCAATATTCTAAGCCCTTGGACATAAAATTTCTAGTCAATATATTGGACAGAGATAAGGCATAGAAGAAAGAGAAGGATAATAATCCACTAATATTAATCTTGAGCAATCAAATATCCAAATCAAACCAATCAATATAAACACTCATTAAAAGAGTAAAAATCAATATTCAAGAGAAAAATGACATCAAATAAAATATATTTAACTTAAAATAGTGGACTAAAAACATTATCATAGCACCACCTCAATAAGAAACTCTTATCATGAATGAAAAGGATTGTAAGTCATCTAGCAGAAAATAAATAAGTCTAAGGAAGCAATCTTAAATCAGAAATCAAGTGAAAATAAGTAGTGAATAGAGTAATAGTAAATAAAAAAGTTAATTAGAGTTGTTAGTGTTGGTATTAGATTGGTTTTGACAATTGAGTGTCAACACACTTAAGAAAATTCTAAGGTTGATGCCAAGTATAATATAGATGTCGAGCCACAGTATGTGCCAAGCTAGAAGTTCAAGTGTCGAGTTATTCAAGTGTTGAGCAAGTTTCAAGTGCTGAGTGATAATTGATGTCAAGATAGTATAGATGTCGAGCTAGTATATGTGCTAAGAAAAGTATAGGAGCCAAGTGAGACAAAGTTACTATAGGAGTTGAGCAAGACAAAAATCCTATATATGTTAAGCATTAGCAATCAATAAGTGTCGAGTAACATAGAATCAACATAAGTGTTTGTGCCTTCACAAATATAGATGTAAACTATTTTTGATCTAACTCAAGATGAATCTCAAAGGATCTAAAAGGTAAGATCAAATCTATTACATTCCCTATGTAATCAGCATGCAACCAATTAGAAAAATGGAGAGAGCATGCAACCAATCAGAAAATATGGAAAGAATTGAGCAAAAAAGATGGATGAATCTCGATCATAGATTCATACCTAACCCTAAGTCTTGAAGCTTTTATAGAGAGGTCAAAACTCCATAATTCAAGTTTGTAAGATGTTGTGTGGGAATGCATCTGTGAATGCTAGTGAAGTATTATGGGGTGTAAGGACTTAAAGGAAGAGTAGCATTGTAGAATCAAGTTGATTAGAACAGAGCATCAACACTGTGAATAGAGTTATATTAGATTACAAAAGATCAAATAAAATTGGATAGAACAAGGATTTGGAATCAGCAATTGAAGATTGTAAGTCATCAAGTCAATAAATTCTACTATACTTTCTAGCCATTGTATCAGGAGAATGAAAATCCTATGATGATAGGTTGGTTTAGCAGCCATATTGTAAATCATTTATAGGGTTGTAAATCCTTTAACATGGTGACATTCCAAGTGAGTGTTTGTAAATCCTTTAGATATGTCACTTTTAATAAGGTGTAAAGCCTTTAACAGGGTAGGCCTTTCACACAATGAACCATTGCTGATGGTCAAACTTTGTAACCTTAACCAATTACATAGTGTTGCAGTGATAAGTTGTGGGTCTCATCCCCACGCCAGTTTTACCTTCTCATTTTGGAGGGTTTTCGAGTGACCAAATCTTGTCTTATCTATTTTCATGTATGTTTTTACTTTCATGTTAATTAGATATGTTAAATGCATGTGATTGATCTCAATTAAAAGTTTTAGAGGGCAAATTTTGTTACTTTTGATTCACCCCCCTCTCAAAACTAAATCTTCCCAATTGGAAATTCCAACAATTGGTATCAAAGCTAAGTTCTCACAAGGAGAAGCTTTATAGCTTAGAGAAAAAGATCTAGAAATGGAAGTCTAAAAACTTGGGAAGATCGTAGAAAACCAAGAGATTGAGATGCATCTCATTGTACATTCTCTAGAAGAAGCCTAGGAAGAATTGAGGAAATCCTTAAAGAGAAGAAGAGAGATTGCCATAGCTGAGAATGATGCATAGTACAAGGAGATTGACACCTCAAAAGTGTTTGCAAATGGAGATTCCAAGGAGTTTGATGTAGAAATAGCATATCTGATGGAGAAGAATAGAGCTCAAGTAGAAGAGATCAAAACTCTCAAGCTTGAACAAGAATCACAAGCCATGATGCTTTGTGAAGTAACTAAACAGAAGAAAAGAGCTATTGAAGATAAGGCTATGATAGAAGATGATAAGAGAAATCTTTCTAATATATTGGAGGAAAAGTCAATTGAGCTTACAAGAATTTCCAACATGCAGCTAGACACCCTAAGCCAGATGATGAATGCACATCATGAGCTAAATGTTAAGGACATTGAGATCTCTAAACTGAAGATGAAAAATGAACAACTAAAAAATGACCTAAAAAGAGAAAAGGAAATTATAGAGAGCTTCAACAAACCCAATGAAGCCATCAAGTATTTTGAATAGCTTTTGAAATCACCAAGATCTAGTAATGACACTTTAGGATTAGGATACATTAGCACTAAAAAAGGAGAGTCATCCAAGACTGCAAAAGAAAGAAGTGACAAGGTAAGAATACTAAAACCACTTGTCATTTTTGTGGTTAAAAAGGACATACCTCTAATGTGTGTAGAAGAAAAAATTCCAATTAGCATGACAAACCTAAAAACATGGGTCACTATCACAAGTGCAACAAGCAAGGACATCAAGCACATGACTAGAGGACTAGAACCATTAGGACATCAAGATTTGAAGGCCACTGCTACAATTGCAAGAAGTATGGACATAGAGCTTTTGAGTGCAGATCAAAGCCTATGTGGATACCTAATCAACTAGCAAGGGAAAATAATTATGGACATCACTACAATTGGGACTACAACACTAGGAAAAGCTATCACTACTATCAAGAATATGGACACATCCCTAAAAATTGCATAAGAACACATTTTAGTGGAAGCTACAGTAGATGGTTAAGCCATACTACATGATTTAGTTGTTTGAAGACTGGTCACATCAATAAGAACTGCCCAACAAGGTCAAAGGCACCTAACTTAGAGTTCAACAAAGGAAAAAGAAGGTAGATGTTGAACACATTAGAGGATAAATGAATAAAACATAGAAGAAGAAAGATGGAGGCAACATATCTAATGAAGGAATCTTTTCACCTAAAAGGTCAAGTGGTCACACTTTATTTAACTAAGAAAAAGAAGGTATGTGGGACTAATAAATAAAGCTTTATCATACATCAGTTCCAAGACAAGTAAGTACTGAAAAGGAGAGATTAGTGTGAATAAAGATGCACAGTTAAAATTTCAAATTATCACAAGTGTTGCAAGTAAGGAAAGTTGCCTTCATATGTCGAGTAAGATCATAGTACATGTCAAGTTGTCTACCAAGGTCAGTAGAAGCCAAGTGATTAGTTGTAGCCGAGTTACCAGAGGATTCCAAGTGAAGGGAAATTCTAGTTAAAGTCGAGTAAGGGAAACTCCAGTGTATGCCAAGTGTTTGAAAACCAATGGAAGCCGAGTGAAGTAGAATTGCTTAAGGAGCCAAGTGGACAGTTGTAAATGTACTAAGCATTAAATGCTATGAAACAAGAGTATATGATCACATTTTGAATCATTTTTCACCATCATGAGCAAAGAGAAAAAGACAAGAAGAGTGCATAATGATTTCCAAGTAGAGTTCCAAGCATTTGAGAAAATTTCAATAGAGATTTAGCATAGTTTCATCAATTTCAAGGTACTTATACTTGTGCTGAGCTATGTAGTTTTGAAATTTCTTTGTATTGAAACCCTAGATTGCATAAATGGCCTCAAGTTCTAGAAAACCCTAGGAAAAAGAGTTGTTTGAAGTTCAATTAGTGTCAAATGAAGTTAAGCAACCAAATTTTCAACCTATCCCTAAAGTTGCATACAAGAATGACCCAGCTGGAGCCCTATCTGTAATTCATCCTAAGGTAGTAATGGTTCAAGATGTTAGGAGATGTTATAACTAGAAAATAGGTGCTATTGAAGACATGGAAATTACGAAAGCATATGATAGATTGAGTGAGAATGGAATCTTGAAAGAATTTCAAATCATTGAGAAGAAGGGCTTAACCCATGCCCTAGATTTCCCTACTATTTTTAAGACTAAATGGATTAGAATTGTACTTAGTGGGATACATGATGGTAGCTTGTGGTTATAAGATTGGCCAGTTAAAATATCAAAAAGGATTATTCATAGGGTAACAGGGTATCCAACCCTAGATCGGCCCAAAACACTAGGGAGTGACTCCAAAGAAGCTATTGAGAAGAATACTGGAACCAAGTGGAACAAGAGAGGCATGACCATAGATACCATTAAGGATCCTCTTGTTGATTTTGCTATCAAAGTCATATCCCACAAGTTTTATCAATCAAGTAGACTCAATAGTGTTCCATGTATTGCAGTAGATGTTAGCTACAAAATTGTTAAAATGGATCATACTTATGATCTAGCAGAACTGCAATTACAATAGATAAATGAAAATTTGGGAGCTATAAGAAGAACAAAGGGAGCTCAATGTAAATTTGGAGCAATTTTGATATTTATATTCTTTTATGTATAGAATTGATTTCCTTCTTTTGGAAAGGTTAGCTAGAAGACAAATAGATCCATAGTAGCCTAGGTGAATGAATGCATTGAACAAATGGGACCAAATTTTGAGACACTCATGACTAGCTACTTTGAAGATTTCAAGAAATCTATGAAATAGAGACTGAGGGTACCTATTTCATTAGTTGAGCAGCATACAAATGATATTTGTTTTCTTGTTGATATTGACTACACTTACATTCAAGCAACCATATCAAGGGTAAGATGGCTTAGACCACTTGGGTATGAGATAAATATTGATGAAGCATCTACAACAATAATAGCTTTACTTGCAGAAGAAGTAGACAAAAGTGCCCAACACTTTGGCACATATGATGTGGTGAGATCCAATGTGGATATGGAGCTAAAGACTACTTCTACACTGAAGAAAAAGGATAAACTAGTGAAGAAGCTCAAGGCCAAATTTGGAGAAGGCACAGTAGAGGCAGAAGAATAAGAAGAAGAAGAAGAAGAAGAAGAAGAAGAAGAAGAGGAACAGGGCTAAGGACCACTAGCACTAACCCAAGGCATGGTTGAAGATGCTAAAGAACAAGAAGGTGTCAAGGAAGGAGAGGAAGCACCTAAGGCAGAGCCCAAAAAGAAGAAAGCACAAAAGAAGCATGTAACACAACCTAAAGGCAAGAAGAAAATAACTAAGCCAAGCCCAGCAAAGCCTACCACAAGGGTAGATACAAGGGCTACAACAAACATGGCCAAGGAACAAGAAAAGAAGAAAGCCACAGAGTAGGGAGGGCTAGCAGAGAAAAAGAGGAGAAAATATGTGGCACCTCTAGAGTCAAATGAGGAGAGAATTGAGTCTAATGATAACAACTAGTTCAGAGCAGTAAGTCACACCACAAAATTAGCTTTTAAAAACATTTGTGACAATAATAGGGATAATGCAGACTTGTCAAGGCTTAAAGGTATTGATTTTAATAAGCTAACAAGAGAAGAGAAAAACATAGTGGAAGAATCAATTTAAACTATGATGACCAAGTTCAAGAATACTCCACTTGAACTTGATAATACTATGCCTAAGGAGCTATATTCAATTGTAGAGAATAAATGCCATTATTTCCTAAACATGGAAAAGGAAATAAGAGAGCCAACCTTGGCTCGTGTGATGCCTGACCTCACAAAAGGTCAAATAAGCAAGGCAAGTAAGAAACATGGGAGCAAATTTGCACCCAAATACAAAGCATTCAATATTTTGCAAAATAAAATTGAATGTTAGAGTAAATAATTAATTATTAATTATTTATTCTATTTACTTAAGCTTACTTAGGTTAATGCATTCATTTAATATTTATTATTTAATAGTTATAGTGGTTAGTTGTTGACAACACAGGAGTTTGTTCCCTTCTAGCATGTTCCACCTTTTTGTGGATGCTTAGTTGTCAACCTTATCTTCTACCACTTTCTAGCTTGTTCTACAAGCTTCCATGAGGCCTTTATAAGTGGTCTCTCCCTCATTGTATAACATTCAGCATATTGTAAATACATATTTTCTTGTGTTTGCAAAGTTGGTTATCTCTCATGTCCGTTTAGGGTTTTTTCCTTGCTCCACACTCTTCCTTCCTTGGCTTCCCTTTGATAGGTTATTGCATACAGGTGATCTTGGACATCTTCGAAGTTGGATTTCATCAACTCCAACATTGAAGATGTTGTGAAGAATTCAACTCTCATGTGGAAAGTAATTTATGGCCTCAAGACAATTAAGAACAAGAAGATTCCTTTGAGGGAAGGAATAATTATGAGGAAGAAGAAGACAATGAAAAGGAGCAAGAAGGAGAGAAAGAAAAGATAGATGTTACAATGGAGAAAAATACACAAGAGAGTGTAAGGGCAACTACTGAGGAGCAACAATAGGAATAGTGTGTGCAAGACACATAACTACCACCTCCTAGCCCTCCACATGTAATACCCACACCTGCAAAGATAGTAATTGTAAAGGATGTTCCTAACACCTCTAGTTAGAACATCAATCCACTGATTGTAGATGATCTTAGAAAGATCCTTCACCAAACCACACTACAATCATAATTGTGTACCAATCTAGTCTTGGTGAGTGTAGAGGAAATACAGAAGGCAGTAGCTAAAATTACAAAGGAGAAGGTGAATCCACAAGAACCACCTTCACATACTCCAATAGCTACAAGTGGACAACCACAAGAGCAAGAAACCCAAGATGCATCAGTTAAGGTTGACACCATAGTTATAGTGACTTCAACTACTAAGGAGCAAGCAAAGGAGCAAATGGGATAGAAGGATATCTTTGTTCCTACAGCAAAAAGTCAAGGTGCACCTCCTTAGATAACTATAATTGATCAAGGCAGAACTAAAGAGGACAAAGAAGAGGAGAAGACCCCTAAGGAGAAAGAACAAGAGGCAATATAAACATTGGTTAATTTTCCTACAATAGGGACTCCTACAATGCCTCAAAGTCTAAGCACTGATGCAGTACCACTGCAAATATCAACACCAAGCTTGAGCTCTACCAAGGTAGCAAGGTTACTTCACTATGGAGACCCTGCACTTCATGAAGAGATAGTCATTCCAAAATATGACTATGAAAATATGAACAAAAATCAGATAAATGAAGTGCAAGAGGCACTTGAGGGGAAGAAAAAGCAAGAGATACTCAAGAATGAGTATAAGAAAAGACAAGCATTGATAGAAATTAAGGACATATTTCTAGATGCATTCAGCCTACAAGTACCTGACAAGAAAAAGGTCATAATGGAGCAATTATCCAACATAGTGGACCAGGTACAGAATGAAGACCTAGACACCAATGCCACATTGCTTGAATGGTCTAAAAATAAATTTTAAATGAAGGTAAATGAGAAAATATCTAGTGAGATAGCATTGTCGTAGGTGGAGCTAGAAAAGAAGGTTGAGAAGGTAAAAGTAGTACTTGAGAATATATTCTCACTATAATCCAAATTGTGTGGTTCCTCATACTTCACACAAGAGACTAGCCAGAGGATATTGAGCTTGGAGAGGAATCTAAAAGTATCTAGCATGCAGCTACCAAATGATCTAGCTCAAAGTGAGAAGCATTATGCTAAAATGTTTCATATACAAAAGGAATTAGTTGTACTCAATATAGATGAGACAAACACCAAGGCCAAGCTAATACAAATCCAGTCTACCATAACCCCTCACAAGGACGTTTTGCATAAAGAAATGGCCTATATAGAGAATGTCTTGAAGAAAGATCCCAATCTTTCTACATTGGAAGGCCTAGTACACCTTGTAGTAGAGATAACCATCCATCTTAAAGCACAAGAAATTGCATTAGACAATTGGGATGTTTCTCTAAAGATCATTATGGAGGTAAACAAATCCTTTTTGGCTAAGTATTCAATTAATTCATAAGAACCCTTTGACATAAGTATCAAAAAAGGGGGAGATAATAATTTGAAAGACCCAAAGGGGGAGATACAATAAATTGGGGAAGATAATAAAATTTTGAGTTTGAGATAGAGCCAAAAGGATAACAAAAACTATAAGGGAAGATGTGTGAAAGGGGGAGCCAAAACAGAGTAGAAATAGAGCAGACAGAAACAGAGCAAACAAGGGAAGGAATGACAAGGTAGAGATAAAGAGTATCTGAATAATCAACATCAAACAAATTTAGCATAAGGAGTTTTGGATACAAAAATGGCACATTAGCTTGGGGGGGTAACAATTTTTTGAGGTATCTAGTCTTCTACAAAATTTTGAACAAGTTTTTGAAGTTTTGTACATATGTCGAACAAGATGTATATTGTACTTATAGAGATTAGATTCATAATTCTTAGTTAAGTTTTTTTGACACTCATGTCATAGGGGGAGATTATTGGTCTCAAATTGGTTTTGACAATTGAGTGTCAACACACTTAAGAAAATGCTAAGGTTGATACCAAGTATAATATAGATGCCGAGCCACAATATGTGCTGAGCCAAAAGTTCAACAAGTGTCGAGTTATTCAAGTGCCAAGCAAGTTTCAAGTACCGAGTGACAATTGATGTTGAGCTAGTATAGATGCCAAGCCAGTATATGTGCCAATAAAAGCATAGGAGATGAGTGAGATAGAGTTACTATAGGAGCCAAGCAAGACAAAAATCCTATATGTGTCGAGCATCAACAATTAGTAAGTGCCAAGTAACATAGAATCAACATAAGTGTTTGTGCCTTCAAAAATATAGATGTAAACTATTTTTGAGCTGACTCAAGATGAATCTCAAAGGATTTAAAAGATAAGATTGAATCTATTACATTCCCTATGTAATCATCATGCAACCAATTAGAAAAATGGAGAGAGCATGCAACCAATCAAGATATATGGAAAGAATTGAGTGGAAAAGATGGATGAATCTCGATCGTAGATTCATACCTAACCCTAAGTCTTGAAACCTTTATAAGGAGGTTGAAAATCCATAATTCAAGTGTGTAAGAGGTCATGTGGGAATGCATGTGTGAATGCTAGCAAAGTTTTAAGGGGTGTAAGGACTTAGAGGAAGAGCATCATTACAGAATCAAGTTGATCTATACAAAGCATCAACACTATGAATAGAGTTATATTAGATTAGGAAGGATCAGATCAGATTGGATAGAACAAGGATTTGGAATCAACAATTGAATATTGTAAGTCATCAAGTCAATACATTCTACTATACTTTCTAGCCATTATATTAGGATAATGAAAATCCTATGATGATAGGTTGGTTTAGTAGCCATATTGTAAATCCTTTAACAAGGTGACATTCCAAGTGAGTTTTTTGTAAATCCTTTAGACAAGTCATTTTTAATAGGATGTAAAGCCTTTAATAGGGTAGGCCTTTCACAAGGCAGACCATTGCTAATGGTCAAACTTTGTAACCTTAACTAGTTACATATTGCTGCAGTGATAAGTTGTGGGTGTCATCCCCACCCTAGTTTTACCTTCTCATTTTGGAGGGTTTTTGGGTGACCAAATCTTGTGTTATCTATTTTCATTTATGTTTTTACTTTCATGTTAATTAGATATGTTAAATGCATGTGATTGATCTCAATTAAAAGTTTTAGAGGATAAAGTTTGTTACTTCTGATTTACCCCCACTCCCCCCTCCTCAGAAGTAAATCTTCCCAATTGTAAATTCCAACAATTAACAGACATGGAAAGGTGCAATAAAGGAAGATGTATAGGTAAATAAAGCATGAGTCCTTACAACTATATAAGAAATCCTTTCAAAGACTAAAATGATATTTTAAAAATATCTCAAGAATTAACTAACTAGCACACCTAATTTAGCATTTGATATGCCCTTTAAGTAAGTTGATGTGATATATGCCACCTCTTCGTGGGGGACTTCAACAAGATGAATTGAATTGAGCAATGTGCAATCTAGATCCAACACTAAATAGAGTTTCTTTTTTGGTCATAACTTATTCACATCATTATCACATAACTGTGCAACTTCTCTATCTATAAGCTTAAAATCCTAAAAACCATTTACATATGAAATGGTTTTAGTTACAAAAACATATAATTGAATTTTATTTGTTGAAAGATTAATGCAGGGAATCATACAAGGAAAATTTAAGACTAGTAATATTGTCTACACTTGTGGATCCTATTTTTTTGAGTATAACATTTAAGTTATTAAATATTTCATGTAAAAAACACTCTGGTGGTTTTGAGCTGCTTATAATTATGTGAAATTTTTAATTATGGTAAAGGCCAAGAAACAATTTATAGGTCTGAGATAGTTCATCCCAAGGTGTGGAGACATTTAGGAAATTTTTAAGGGGCCATACCATTATTCAAGAATTCTTTCAGTGGAAAATAAGCTTTATCTTGTTGATGATAAATACTTGCAGATGTTTGGTCATGTGGAGTTACTCTTTATGTTATGCTAGTAGAGCATATCCATTTGAGGATCCAAAGGAACTATGGTATTTTAAAAAGACTATCCATACAAGATATGTTTTGCATTCATGTATGTTTTTCTTTTAACTTCACACAACATTATTTTTGTTAAAGATGAGATGTTCTTGCATGGTTAAGGATGATTAACACTGATCATATTTTTTAATCTTGCCTACAGCATATACTGAGCATGCAGTAGCCTATTCTAGACTATAAGAGTAAATTTTTTCTATTCTTTATTAAATACAAGCTTATTATTTTAATATCCTACCTTTCTAGAATTGTTACACTTTCAAATTTTGAGTATTGATGCTTCATCTTTTGGTTATTTCACAGAGAATATCAAATCCTCATATATGGAACCATGAATGGTTTTTAAAGAATTTACCTGAAGATTTGGGTGATTCAACTGATACAAGTGACAATCAATTTGATGATTTGGATCAGCAACACCAAAGTGTTGATGAGATTATGCAAATAATTGTTGAAGCTAGGATACTAGCACTAGGGGTTGGTGAGATTGATCATTACTTTGGAGGAAGCCTAAACTTTGATGAGATGAATTTGGAGAATGATGATGTAGACCTGGATGTTGAAAGTAGCGGGGAGTTTTTTTGTGCTATGTAGCTCATTGGCAATGGATATTTCTTCTGGTGTTGTAACTACAGTAGTGATTACATCACTCAATTTATATGATACTAGTGAGATGCAAACTTTCTTTTTGATATGATAAATATCGAGGAGCTTTGAGGTGTGAATCATTATCTAGTAGCACAATTGTTTTCCATAATATCTTTGTAATTGCTATTTATATATATATGTGTAGGTGCACCTATCTTACATGCCCTATATAAAATTCTAGAAGGACATAGTTAAGAATGTAAAATATATATATATAAAACATTTTATGAAGCTCTTTTAAAAGAAATGTATTGGTATTAATACAAATTTAGAAATTTTTAGCCAGGGCTAATAGATGCAAGTCTCAGTCAAGCTCAAAAAATGTATAGCCTAAACTCACAGACTTGACCACATCTACAGCAATAGCTCACTAGAATGCTGAAACTTACAAATTTTGATAGCTATATTGAAAAACTAGACTGAGACTACAAAAACATATGAGTAAATTAGAACTTTCAAAAACCATTATAAAATAGCCAAGCATTGACCAAGTTATCCCCTAGTCCAACTTCTCAACATATTTTTTAAACTAGGAATATTATACATGGTTTACACATAGCAATACTCTAAGGGTGAAGTGAATTTCTATTGTTTTGATTTGGGTAACGAGTAACACACATGATTGGCATTCCAAATTAATTCCAAGATGAGTAGGACCAAAAAATTGAAATACAAGGAAAAAAAATTAGAATTCATTTTTGTGGATATTGAACATTATGGTAAATGTTCCAACTTCAATTCACGTTGACACAGTATAGCAAATCATAATACGAAAAGTTCACATATTTAAGTAAACTCCTAGGCCCTAATCCTGACAAATACACTAACCATCTGACAAGTGAATTCAAATATGAAATTGAAAACAAATAGAAGTTGAAAAAATCCATAAAGAGCTTTATGTCATTTATAGGAATGAAATAATGAAAGCTCTTACCTATAATTTTTGGAATCATTTGTTAGTAACTTAATTATTTCCAACACAAGTAGACCTGTGATAATTACATTTGTTGTTGTAATTGCATGAACAATATTGTCTACAATACCTTTTTCTTCAAAGAGGCTCTACATTAGGATGCCAAAGGAAGAATCTTGAAGACTTGTAGTTGTAGTCACAAACTCAACAACTAATTGATCATCTTTGTTGAAAATCAAATTCCCAATTTCCTTAGACATAATAGCAAATATGGATTAACTACCACACTTCCAAAAAAAATGAGGCATTTCCACATACAAAATATATTTACAAACCAACAAAAAATCTCAAGGAAGTACAAGCATGGATAAATAAAATTAAAAAAATATGGAATTAGATTCATACTAACATTTTTTCTTCCTTCAAAAAAAAGTTGCAAAGCCTTCAAGAATATTTTTGCATTATCACTACGAGTCCAAATGTCCCATGGATTTTTTAGTTGCAAGGCATCCATTATAGATAAAGAATGTTTTCTTTCCTTTCCAAATAAGTTATGAGAATTCCCATT
Organism: Cupressus sempervirens; assembly: GCA_028749045.1. Lineage (NCBI taxonomy): Eukaryota > Viridiplantae > Streptophyta > Pinopsida > Cupressales > Cupressaceae > Cupressus > Cupressus sempervirens. The sequence goes on from CM053784.1 coordinate 440,582,179, forward strand.
TGGTTCTTCATCCCTTGAAGGAAGAATGTCCTTGATATATAGGAATTGGTGTTCTCCTTTTCTTCCAAGTTTCTAAATTTTGTAAAGAAATCTCGATATTATATGCAAAGACATGATCAAAGAAATTTTTTCCATATTCTTCAAGGCTTTCATCCTCACAGAAATTAAATGCATCTCTGTCATCTTTTTCTAAACTTGTTGGAGTGTCATTAGATTGTGTATTAAGATCACTCTCTTGGCTCCTATCACCAAACAATTTGGCAAAAAGTAGCTATTTTTCCCAAATGATGCAATGTAAAAACTACAAAATTAATTTGTTAAAGATCAATAACCATGCATAAAAATATGTGATTTTGTGTGTAGCTAATCAATATTTGATATCTTTACAATATTGAATGTAGTTACTACTTATGGATTCATGTTTTTATGTAAATCCATTTTCAAGCTTGTACCTACATGGATGGGTGACACTAGCATATCTATTAATAAGTACATATTATTTGAGAATTCAAGCTTCTACAAATACACTATTTAGAGAGATTATTCATGAAACCTTTGTATTTTGGGTGGATATTTTAAAATCATCATCATCATGAGTTATGATATTGTAATTTTGACCCCATATATATCATGAGCTGTGGAAACATTGCGAGAATTTTATGTGAATGATAAATGCATCAACACAATAATTATTAATCAAATAGAATTTATATAGCCTGCATGTAATAGTGCTCTATCTTGTATCTACCCAAAGGTTTTTTTTGTTTATTTTTCTCTTTTAGAATTGGCAATGTTTCAGTTGTTAAATGTTAGAAATGAATTGTGGTGAACTCTGCAATTATAAATGTTATTTTGGAAGTATGTTATGTAATTTATCAATAATTTTTTGCAATTTACTAAATGTGTGTCACATCAAAGGTCACAACCTTGTGACTGTAACTACTCCTTTGTATTGAAATGTGGCTTCAAGTGAATCCTAAATATCTTGACTGTGACATGGAAAATAAAAGGGTTCTATTTGACAAGGAAAATATCGAGATAGAAAAAGAAAAGTTAGTGTGAATAGATCATTTGGTGAATCCATCATATGAGGTTTAGTAACTAGGCAATCTCTTTATTTGGAATTGTGAGAGAATTTGACAATGTGTCATTCTTTTTTGGTGCAACTACATGATAGTATCTAAGGGATAAAATATCATTGAAAAAAGTTACTAGAAGTTGTCTCAGTGGGAGCATTATTTGATTTGAAATACCAATTTTGGTACTTCTTATTTTTGTGCTTGGAGTATCATATTGGTGCTCAAGCCTACTTCTACATCCACTCTATGAGGGAAATATGGGACTGTTGATTCAAACTCCTATAGTTGTCATTATTTTCTACTTCTTGAGGGTCACAGATGTGATTGAGATCATTTGGGTAAGTATAGCATAGATCTTGTATTCTGTGATATTTTGTTTTGCCATGGTAAAATAAGATGAAACCCTAACCCTAATCTATAGTTGGACCTTGTCTATGCTTAGGCAAGTAGGCAATTATTGTAATAGATTTTTATGACTGTGTTTTTGTATTCAATGGGTATCATGTGTAGATTTGTGACTCTAATGTTAAGAAAGAGCTCCATGTTAATGATCATGAGGCCCACAATAAATTTATTTCAAAAATTACTATCAATTACATTTAATGATCTTTAATTATATTTTAATGATCTTTGATTCCTAGATCCAACAACATAAATTGCTCTCTTATTCTCAAGAAAGGCATCTTCAGACATGACAAAAAAATATTATATATGGAATATCTCATACTCCCCTTGAATTCCACATGGGATCTAACTGCCTTCCTTCAACTGTTGTATTGGAATGGACTGCCTCTTGTGGCATTTACTTTTCTGAGATCTAACTGTGATTATTTTTGGTTGGGCTTCTCCTAGATAATATCAAATCGGCTAGACTCTAGTCCAAGGATATATTGGAGGTCAAAAATATTTATTAGTAATTGTACTTTAGATAAAATAAGTGTAATATTTATTAAAGTTCAATTAAGTAAAGTATTTTTTCTATTTAGTTGGATAAGTATTATTTTACAATAATACATATGGATCAATCTATGTTGGAGATTATTCATTAATCTAACAATCAAAGAAATTTTATAATTTAGGGTTTTCAATATCTAAATTGTTCTTATTTGTAGTTTATTTAGTTCAAAATATATACACATATTGGTTCTATTTGGGGTAAGGGATATTCGAGCTTTAATGGTTCAAATGGATGGATAGAAACAAATGAGATTAGAATGAAAAGAAAATGTTTTCCATTTTTACTAGTATCCATCATAAATCTCAAATAAATTTAAGTAAAATTATTAATGAGGAAGATAATCATGCCCCATTATCATAATCCTTACCATTGAACCTTATTGTAGGGCCCATTTGCTGTTGCACCAAAAGCCATGACTGTTAGTGAACATGGAACACCACATAATTAACCACCTGTGGGTAGGGGAGCGCGTCGCATCACCCAACAATCTCCCCCTCAACACGCATACCAGGTGCTTACGCAGGTTGGGATGGCACCAGGGAGATTTGAACCCATGACTAGGCCAAAACCAAGCTCTGATACCAATTGTGGGGTTCAAATCTCCCCGGTGCCATCTCGACCCGCGTAAGTACCTAGTATGCGTGTCGAGGGGGAGATTGTTGGGTGATGCGACGTGCTCCCCTACCCATGGGTGGTTAATTATGTGGTGTTCCATGTTCACTAACAGTCATGGCTTTTGGTGCAACATGGAACACCACATAATTAACCACCTGTGGGTAGGGGAGCGCGTCGCATCACCCAACACTTATTGCAATCATTAAACCAAGATCCTAATCATAATTATAATTGTAGACAGGATCAAAACCCAATAATTTGAAACCATTATCCTGCATGTACTAAACCCTAACTTTAACCATAAAACTATCTGAATTCTTAGATAAAACCTCTATCCTAACATTAGTCATAATTTTCATTAAAATCATAACCCTAACCATAATAACCACCATGATGTAAAAATTTACCCTACTAACTAACCCTATACATAAAGAGCTTGTTTACATAGATGTCAAGGGTAGAGGTTTGGTGACCAATGGTATTTCTTTTTTTACATATGATAAAGAACAATGAGATTATAAATCATGGACCACAAATGTTACAACATGCACAATTCCACACCAAGGATGAGATGATAAGGCAATGGAAAGTGGCTACTTATTACAATTAAAGAAAATTAAAGTGATCAAATTAAATCAATTTTTTGACAATAGAGTCAAGTAAATTAGATTGACTCAACTAAGAAATTTTCACATTTATAATTAATTATTTAAGTTGGATATTAAAATTATATTATTATTATTTACTTTTCAATTATGTATTCCTACTGTAAGAAAGATAATTTAATTATACTTGAAAATACACACATCACTATCATTTAAATAAATATATTTATCATGTATAGAATTGATAGAATTTACATATCTAAATAATTTGTAAAACAATTTCTATTTTGAATGACTCTAAATTGATTTTATATCTTTCATCAAAGTAGTTCATTTCATTCTACCAACAATGACGCTTGTGCAACACATACTGTTGTTTGTGTTGTACACTAATGTTCATCCACATTTTGATGTAGGATACCGAGTAAAAATATAAGTTTATTCTTCTATTTTTAGTAATTAATAATTCAAGTTAAATAATTCCATTCATGTTATGAAGACCATATGGAATAATAGTAAGAACACCAATCCAATTTCCCTTGTGTTGTACACTAATTTTTATCCACATTTATGATGTAGATTACTTAGTTAATATCATCATTCCATTCATATCATGAAGGCCATATGAAACTAATAATAATAATAACAACAACAACAAAAATCCAATTTTATTTCAACATTAACTATTGAGGAGAAATTTTAACATTGAATTCAACATGATAGTTTGTATAAAAGAAAGATTATGTAAGAAATTTTTTTCTTTCATATTAATAGTGATGAATATTTTCTAATAAGTAGAGTGTTATATTATTATAATTTACTAATTTATTTTATCTAAGATATTTATTATCTATAATTAATATGTATTTTCAATTGTGTATGTCTTAATAATGTATTTACTAAGCTTGGTTTTATATTATATTTCATCTTTGGGTAGGTAGTCAGCATGTGGAAGGGGTCTACTCCCTAACATTCTTTACTTCATTCAATTATCAAACTTGACATGAGACTCCATCTTGGCTAAGTAGTCATTTGGAAGGGCCATTTCCATCATGTTTATTGAAACCATCCAAATGTCAAACTTAACCAAAAAGAACCTCATGTCTATAAACTAGTATATATAAGACTTGACATAATCTAAAGGAATATAACTTGAAACTTATCATATATCATCATCTTCATTAATTATTTTCAACCAAATAGCTTTTTTATATTATTAATAAACATAAATATTGATAAAATTATTTTTTTAATTACCATGTTTCAATTATTATTTACCAATTGATGTGTTATAAATCAATTGGTAAATATTAAATTTTATAATACAAAATAGAAAGGGTGTTTTTGCGCTTTGAAAGGGAATTGGCATATGATTTTATCTTTTGAGACACTTTGGAAGAGATTTATGGAAAATGAGAGTTGATTTTTTTTAATGTACTTAATTGACATAGGGGATTTTTGTTCTTTTTCAATAGTTGAGTGGACTCACAAATCATTTTTGAGACATTTTGTCATCAATTAGTATGTTTTTGAGGTTGCCATCAATTAAGGTCTTTATGAGTTGATCATCAGTTTGTGCCTTTTTTAGTTTATCATTAGTTGGTGAATTTTTTTGTTCATTATTTGGTGTGATAGGTACATTTTGTGCACCAAGTAATCTAGTGAGGAAAATGGCCTACTTAGGTAGAGTTCTCATTAGGAGGCCTAAGCTCTATCCAATAGGATCAAATTTGAAAAAATAAATGTATGAATAATCATCATCTATACTTGTAAATTATTAAAAAGGAAGTAACATTCATTAATATGTATTAGTGTGATAAAAAAATCATCAATTATGCATTTAGTCAGTTATTTAGGTGACTAATTACTAGTGATGAATTATTTAATCATTTATTTAGTCATTTACACTTATAAATTGTAGAAAATTACAATAATTTGATCACTTTTAGTCACGTGACTAGGATTTTTAGTCTTGTGACTAAAAGTTTTAGTCACGTAGTCATTTATTTGCCAAAATTCTATTAGTGATAATTAACTTGTTTATTAACTCCTCGATCATAAAAATACACTTCCATCTTGATAAAAATGGTTTTACATAATTGTTTGTGACATTCCAAACATTTATGCAAAATTATGTTACTCAACACTAAAAGCTTCTTGATGCTTGACGCATACTAGTTCTTCCTATTATCCCCCAGCCTTAATTGTACTCGGCTTCTACTATCTTTCTTGGCCTCTATATCTCTTTACTTGTATGATTCCTCTTGAACAACTCAACAACTACTCGAGTACTTGATGACACTAGGTTTTCTTGGCAGTAACTACTGCCCGACAATAATTGATTATATATATATATATATATATATATATATACACATATACATATACATATATATCCTTTACATAACATTACTTGGAATGTATAGAATCACTCAATCACAGTTTTGACCAAATAACTTTGCCTTGTAAATGACTAAGTGTTTTGCATTTACTGACAATACTAGATTTCCTTCAGGGTCAACAATAAAGACACAATTTGTGGGTCATTTTTTGAGGAATTTGTGGAAAAGGTTAGGAGCCAATCTATCATTCTCATCAAACTATCATCAGTTGTTTGATGGATAGACTAAATTTGTAAACATGTCATTGGGAAACTTATTGACATTTCTTCCCAAACATCATGGGAAAGCATGGGACTTGGTTATTGGTCAAGCTAAATATGCTTATAATGACTCAATGAACAAGAGTACAAGAGAGAGTCCTTTTGAAATTATTTGTAGATGCCATCTAATGGGAATAAAGGAACTAAGATATTTGATAAAAATGGATAAGAGAAGTTCTTTGGGAGAAACTTTCATAGAAAACATGAAAGATATACATGAATAGGTAAAAGAAGAACTTGTAGCAAAGTGTAGAGAAATTCAATGCTCAAGAAGACAAGACAAGAAGAGAATCATAGATGGGGAATATCATTAACAATCTTTGTACATGAATATATGATCAAACTGAAGAGTAAACACAATCATAACACAATACAATGCATAACACCATCCTTTTTTAACTCGGGACACCTTAGCCAAGGGAAAACTCTGGTGGGGATGGTATCCACAATATGATCCACTAATCAAAAATATCTTGTAGAAGATATTGACCCTATTAGGAGTCTATTAAATCCATATAGTGTATATGTCCATGTTAGAATCCTCAACCCTATTAAGAGTTGATATTGCAATACAAATAGAAAGTTGATCCTACTACCCAAACTTGTAGATATAATAGTATACAATTTGTATATAACATGAGTAGATACCAAAATCTTTTACACAGTGTTGATATCTTTGATATCTAATTTTTCCATTGTAGATCTCTTCTTGAAACTAACCATGTGTTCATACTATTCTATACCATCATTAATTTTCACATCAATATTGGTCATAAAAAGTGTGCATGGAAACATTATCTCATTGCAATACAATACTACACTTATTGCAAACAGAGAGTGTCTTCCTTTATACCAAACCACTTAACCATTCAACCTTCAATACCTTGTACATTTCCCAAAACTTAAAATTACTTTTTGCTAAGTGAGGGTTAACATCTAGGATGTCATCCTAACCTTGCTAAATCATTTTTTTGGTAAACCAAAATAATCTCTTAACCAAAATTCCTTTACTTTGTCACCTGCTCAATTCTACCTATTATAACCTATACCTAGTAAAATATCCATAACTTTATTCATACATATCAAAATTGTTAGTTCTTTTATAAATTTTCTCTATACACCTTGTACAACCTTCCCTTAACTACACACATGAAAAAATGCATCCTATAAAGTTATCTAAATGAAATACTCTGATTGATCACTATTTTGTTGAATAACACTTAAAATAAATTTTCTAAGTCCAAGTATCAAAAACATCATAGCATGTTCTACCTTTTCATAGTAGGTATATGTTTCCATAAATGAAAAATCTATATCATAATTGTACATCCTCTTAGAAAAATTTCTAACTATCTCCCCCTTTGGCATTGATGGAAACATATGGGAAATTTGGCTAAGTTGCAAAAAGTCTTCAAAATTGTGGCCTTGTGAAAATTTTAAAACTATGGATCATCTTCAAAAATGTATAGAATATTATATTGTACTTTATCCTACCTATAACTCATTATACATTATAATTTTCCTATCAGATACTCTCCCCCTTTGACATCAATGGAAAAGGTGAGTCAAAATCTATATACTGTCAAATTGTTTATAATAACTAAGAGGTGGGGGAGGGAGGTGAATCAGTTACTCAAGGTCCATATGTACCAATTGAAAAACCAAAACATTTACAAAATTTTATGTTATGCTTATCTTGTTGCTTGGTCTCTATTATAATCTTAATATCAATATTAACTAGTAATTCATTGTCCTAATATAATAGACTTGTAGAGTGTAAACATGAAAATGTAAAACAACATAAAAACATTGAACACAAGTTTGACACTAGGATTTAACGTGGAAACCCAATTTGGAAAAAATGACCAAAAACATGTCACCACTTTTTCACTCTTCTAAAGTGAGTCTTGTTAGGAGCCAACCCTATTAAAGGCTACAATACACATTGTTAAATGTGAACTTGTTAAAGGATTTAATCACCCTATTAGGAATGACCTTGCTAGAGGACTTTAGAACATTCCATTAGAATGTCACCTAGTTCAAGGATTTGCAGAGAATGTTAACTTCTTAATGACTATTAGGTCAACCTTGCTTAAAAAGGATTTTAATACAAAGTATTTTCAATTATTAGAAAGAAAATGGTAGGGTTTGATCTATATGATTACAACTCACTTTGCAGTTTCAGATCTCTAATATGTTCACATGTTGATTCCCTAATAAGTCTTCCTTGTCACCTCTGTCATTGATTTTCTTGGAAACCCTTCAAGAAAACACCCTTCTCTTTGTAACAAACTTAAGTCTTCTACTTAGATTTTCTTATCAACCTTAGCAACTTTGTTCCATTTCACTAGAAATAATTCTCATCCACATATAGACTTTTTCACTTGGATATTATTGATCATTCTATGCAAATAATTTCACTGTTCTGACTATATCTCTTCAACATGCATCCACACATGGTATCACACTTAGAGTATGAACATTTACCTCCTTAAATAGATAATTATATTCTTTTATCAATTCTCACAATCATTCTAGATCTTAGGGTCTGTGATCTGATCCAATAGATTCATTGTATGTAATCATCATTTTGTTTATCTCTTCTTTTCTAGAAACTTATCTTTGAATTTATCTCTTAGATTTTTTATATAATCCTCTCCTTGAATTAAATGATCCAATGGATCAATTCTTATATTCAACATACTTTTCATATCCCAAGAAATCAACTAAGTTGGCTGAAAATTATGATTTCTCATACGCATTAAAATTTTGTCACTCAGTCATCACTTGGTTTTGATATTTTTTCATCACTAGATCAATCGTTCATTATTTGGTTTCTTAGTCGACATTACACTATTTACTTAGTCAATATTGATGCTTGGTCAACACTAAGTTTTATTCATCTTGTACTGGCACTCAACTTTCTTTATTTTAGAGCTCAATCAACACTAGCATCCTCGACATGAACTTCAAGTTCTTTAATCTTTTGTTTTATTCCTCAATCAAGCTTATGTAATCTATCAATCTCTTCTCCTATCTTCATAATGTAAAAAATTAGATTAACTTGTCAAAGTCTAACTAATCAATAATCCATTATAGCTTCTTTTTCATAACTCAACCTTTCCTTTGGGTGCTTTTGTTATGAGAAATTTCTCAAATCCTCTTCATCAATCAAATAGATATGACATTTAGATCAGATAGCAATATGTCCCATTAGTAGATTTGACATCAATAACAACATAACAACCATTTCAATTGTACTTTCTAACAATCTCCCTCTTTGGCATTGATGACAACACCTCAAATATTTAATTTTATGAATATAATCTCCCTCTTTGTTACTAGGAAATCCAAAAGACTTCACTTCCATAAGTAATTGATATCCTTAGTTTTTTTAAATTCTCATCTATACAATTTTAGAAACTTCCTCTAAGTTTTGAGTTTAGACTCCCTCTATCATAGATATTTCTACTAGTCTACATCTATGAATTCTCCCTCTTACATCTTGTATACAATCTCCTTTATATATTTCTCATATAATATCTTGTGTACATATTCTCCCTCTTCGACAACAATGCCAAAGATATTATTTCCCTTGGCTTCATTTTCTTTATACATCTTGATTATGTAGATACTTGCATGTCAAGCTTTAATTCTCCATCTATTATTAGTATATGAATGATATATTCTTCTTCTTCACTTCTACCTTACACAAATCCTAAAGTAGAACTATCTACATCAATGTGTAAAGTATTTTGATTAGCACATTTGATGCATAGCAACCATCTTTCCTTAAGTTTCTTTGCTTAGGAGAATCACCCCCATTTTCCCTGTAAGATATTCATGAGCATCTTTAGGTAAGGCTTTAGTGAATATGTCAACAATTTATTCTTTGGTGTGTATAGATTCTAACTTCACTTATTTGTCTTGAACTGGTTCTCTCAAGTAATGATACTTGATAGTAATGTGCTTTGTTTTTTTGTACATCACAAGATTCTTTGATATGTTGATAACACTTGTTTAATCACAATAGATAACTATTGGATCTTTAATTTCTTCCTTTGTTCCTTTCAATAATTTATTGATCCATGTATTATTTGAATAGTTCATTGTAGCTGCCACATACTCAACTTCAACAATTGATTGGGAAATATAGTTTTGTTTCTTGCTTGTCCAGGACACCAATCTCTTTCCTAGAAAGAATGCACCTCCACTAGTGTTTTTTCTATCATCAATATTTCCTACCTAATTAGAGTCAATGAATACCTTCAACTCAAATCTATAACTCTTCTTGTAATACAATCCATAGTCTTTTGTACCTTCTAGATATCTCAATATCCTTTTCACTCCCATCATATTGTTTTCCTTAGGATTTTCTAAAAATTTAGCAGCTATCCCAACAACTAATGCAATATTAGGTCTTCTATGAACAACATAGTGTATTTTTCCAATCATTGATTTGTATTATGTTTGGTTCACATCTACAGATTCATCACTTTTAGATGACTTATATCCTATAGACATAGGTGTGCTCACTGGTCTTGATTCTTCCATTCCAAAAGTTTTCAATATATCCTTGATATATTTGGACTTAGTAATGAAAATACCAGATTTTATTTGATATACTTGTAAGACAATAAAGAATTTGATTTCACCAAACATTGACATTTCGAATTCCTTCTTCATTCTATCAAAAAATGATTTTCATAATGCTTCTTTTCATCCAAATACAATGTCATCAACAAAAATTTCAAATAGTAGTACATCATTGTTCTTAATAGACTTCAAGTATAGATTATTGTTATTAGTTGTCCTTTCAAAACCAATCTTCACCAAGTAATTGTGTAATCTTTCATACCATGCTCTTAGAGCTTGGTTCAATCCATATAGAGATTTTTTTAATTTACATACCATATTCTTCTTTTCTAGGTCCACAAATCCCTTAGGTTGTTCTACATACACTTCTTCCTCAAGTATACCATTCAAAAAATTTATTTTGACATCCATCTGATATATCTTAAATTTTTTGTAGGTTGAGTGTACAAATAGAGTTCTAACTCCTTCTAGTCTTGCTACAAGAGTGAATGTTTCTCCATAGTCAACTCCTTCTTGAGAATATCCTTTGCATAGCAATCTAGCTTTATTCCATTAAGTTCACCTCTCTCATTTAGCTTATTCCTAAAATCTCACTTTGTTCCAATAGAATTTTTGTCCTTTGGTCTAGGTACTAGGGTCCAAGTGTTGTTCTTCTCAATTTGTTCAATTTTTTCATTCATTTCTTGAATCCAATCTTCATTATCTAAAGCATATTTTGCTGATTTGGACACAAATTCAAAAAGTAAGCATGTATCACTTTTGAGTCTTCCTTTTCATAATCACTTTTGAGTCTCTTCCTTTTCATAACACTAGATTCTGCATCTCTACCAATTTGTTATGGTTTATGATGTCTTCTTACATAATTGGCTACCAAAGGTGGTCTCCTCTATTCTTCAATGGGTTCATCTTGAAAAATAATCTCAGGCTCATTATCTCTTTCTTGTTTAGGTTTTGGTTTTGGTTCATCATGCTTGGCATTGTGTATCTAATGGTCAAAATTATCTATCTATAACTTGACATCTTTTTCCTATTTCTCAATGCCCACTATCTATTGCTTGGAAATTGGTTGTTGCACCTCAACATTCTCTCTCTATTGGGAAACTATAGTTTTCTTCTCTTGTTTAGTAGGAGTGTTGGGGGCACCATCATCCACATATGTAAATGTACTATAATCTTCAGGTTCTTTCTTGCATTCAACATCATTTCTTTATGCAAATTTATCAACTTTCATAGTTGCACTTTCCACAACTTTGTTAGTGTTAGAGTTTAAACACTTGTAAGCTTTACTCTTGGTGGAATATCCTAGGAATCTACCTTCATCACTCTTATCATCAATTTTTTAATTTCTATTATCTTTTAATATGTAACATTTTCTTCCAAAGGTTTTGAAATATTTCATATTAGGAGCATAACCATACCACAATTCAAAAGGCATAGCATTTGTACCTTTCTTGACTTGTACTCTATTCAAGGTATAGACATTAGTAATGATAGATTCTCTCCAATATTTTTGTGATACATTATTTTCCATCATTAATTTTCTAGCACAATCTATTATTGACATGTTTCTCCTTTCATCTATCCCATTCTAAGGAGGGGTCCTTAGTGCTGACATACATCTTTTAATTCCTCTATCATTGAAGAATGTGTTGAACTCATTGGAAATGAATTCATCACCTCTGTCAGATCTCAAACACTTTGAACTCTTCCCTATTTCTTTTCCAACTCTAGCCAAATGCCACTTAAATAACTGAAAAGCATTAGATTTAGTTTTGAGAAACGCTACAACCATCATCTTAGCATAATCATCAACAAACAAAGTGAAATAGATATCTCCACAATAAATTTGAACATCAATAGGTCAACATAGGTTAGTATGAACCAATTCCAAAATATCACTATATGTGTATGTTTTTCTCTTGAAACTAGACTTTGTCATTTTTCCCAATTGACATTGTTTACACATAGCATTGTTTGGATCTTTAGTTTTAGTAACCCTCTCACTTTCTTCATTTTACTAATGCTCACCAAATTTTCAAAGTTTACATGACATAACCTTTTGTGCCATAACCAAATATCTTCTTGTTGTGTAAACAAATAGGTCTCGTCAGATAGATCTAGATAGAACAAGTTACCTCTTGTTTGATCACCACTTCCAATCAGTTTTCTAGTAGTAGCATATATATTTGTCTTTCTATGATGGAATTCAACTTTGTACCCTAATTTGTTTAACTGTGAAACACTTAACATATTATAGCTAAGTCCTTCCACCTAGTAAACATTGTCATACTTGATTTTGTCAATCAATTGAATAGTCCCTTTACCTTTAACAATACATGGAATATCATTACCAAATTTAACACAACCACCCTTGTATGGTCCAATGTCTTCAAATTTATTTTTATCACCAGTATATGATTAGAGAAACCACTATTAATTGTCCATCTATCACTTTTGTTCACATAAGAAATTAAATCAATTTTCTCATCTTCATCAGAATCTTTTTTCATAGCAACATAGACATATTCATCATTATTACTTTTAGATTTAGTGTTAGTTTCTTGTTTAGTAATGTAACAAAATTTCTTACCTTTGTCATCTTTGTTCATTTTAATATAGTCTTGGTCATCTCTCCTTCCTTTGTACTTGCTTTCCTTTCTCTCATCCTTGTCTTCCTTGACAAGACATCTTGTAACAATATGACCAACCTTATTGCATGAAAAAAAAATTATAGGTAATTTACCTTTGTATTTACTTCTACATCTTCCAAATATTTTTACAATAAGTACTTTAAGTTCATCAAGTTTATCATCAGAAGTGTCACTTTCACTCTTCACATGTTTTCCTTTTCTTTTGCTAAGAACCAATTGTGACTTAAAAGAAGATTCAATGGTAGCAGGTGTGTAGTTAAAAAAATTAGACATCTCAAAAGTAGTAAGTCTACCAATTACACCTTCTAGAATTGGATTGTTACCTGAAGTGCATCTCAGATCTTGTATTGTAGAAACCTTAATGGCATATATAGGAAGTAGAGTTCTTAATACCTTACTTATCACAATTTCATCCTCAATCATTCTATTTTCACATCGAATAACATTAACAACTTCCTTGATTCTTGTGTAATACTGCACTATATTCTCACCTTCTATCATTCTCATTTCATCAAGTTTTCCTTACAAGCTCTCTGATTTAGATCTTAAGACATTTTCATCTCCTCCATATATGGTATTCAATTTGTCCCACATCTATTTTGCACTATCACAATTTTTTATGTCATCAAACTTGACATAGCTTAGGGCTGCAACAATAGCCAACATTGCTTGATTGTGTTTTGATTTTTCCTTTAGTTGTTGAGTAGTCAGAGGAACAATTATTATCTTCATATATTCGTTGTCCACAAATCTTATTGTAGCATCACTAATACTGGATATATGTATCCTCATCAACATTTACCATGCAAGAAAGTCCTCCTTGTTCAGCTTTGGTACCTCCCTTTTGCAAGTCATGATCTTTAGCTTTGAGTGCCTTCAAACTTCTCTTTATAAGCACCATTGCCCTGATACCAATTGTTAGAATGTTTTGAATAACTATAGGGGGGGTGAGGAGGGTAAATTAGCTACTGAAGTTCCATATGTACTAATTGAATAAACAAAAAACTGAAATACTTTTTTGTCTTACTTATCCTATTGCTTGGCCTCTACTGTAATCTTAATAGAAATATTAACTAGTAGTTCACTATTGTAATATAAAAAACTTTCAAACTTGTAGAGTGTAAACATGAAAATGTAAAACACCATAAAAAATATTCAACACAAGTTTGACACACTATTAAATGTGACCTTGTTAAAGTGGCCTTTTCATATCACTTTAAAACATTCCATTAGAATGTCACTTAGTTAAAGGATTTACATAAACTGTTATGTCCTTAATGGCTACTAGGTAAATCTTGGTTTACAATTTCACTTTCCAATTTCATAGATCTATTATGTTCATGTGTTGATTCGTTGATAATTCTTCCTTGTCACCTCTGTCCTTGATTTTCTTGGAAACCCTTCTATAAAACACCCTTCTCTTCACAAAAAAATCAAGTGCTCTAATTATGTTTACTTATCAACCTCAGCAACTTTGTTCCATCTCACTATAAATCATTCTCATGTGCATACAATCTTTGCACTTGGATATTCTTGATCACTCCTTGATCATCCTCTGCAAATAACTTCAATATTCTGACTGTATCTCTTCAACATGCATCCACAAGCACTCTCACACTTACAGTTCACACATTTACCTCCTTAAATAGATAATTTTAGTCTTTTTCCATTGCTCACAATCATCATAGATCTTATGGTTATTGATCTAATCCAGCAAACTCATTGTATCTAATCATTATTCTATTTATCTCTCCTTTTCTAGAAACTTCTCTTTGAATTTATCTCTTAGATCATTTATCTAATCATCTCCTTGAATTAAATTATCCAACATGTTAATCCTTATCTTCAACACACTTTCCATATCCCAAGAAATCAACTAAGTCAGCTAGAAATCATGATTTCTCATATGCATTCAAAATGTTGTCACTCGATCAACACTTGGATCTGGCACATGATCATCACTAGATCAATTAGTCATCACTTACACTAAGTTTCAATTGACTTGTACTGCCACTCAGCTTTCTCTATTATGGCACTCAGTTGACAATAGAATTTGTCATCATGAATTTCAAGTCCTTTAATCTTCTATTGTATTCCTCAGTAAATTTTATGCAATATGTTTGTCTCTTCTCATGTCTTCATAATGTAAACAATCAGATTATCTTGTCAAAGTCTAACTAATCAAACATCCATTGTAACTTCCTTTTCATAACTCAACCTTTCCTCTAGGTGCTTTTGTTATGAGCAACTTCTCAAATCCTCTTCATCATTCAAATAGATATGACATTTAGATCAAATAGCAACATGTCTCATCAATAGATTTGGCATCAATGATAATATAGTATTTTTTTTGTAGTTTTCAACACATACATGTCAAAATTTGGTTACTTTCCTTTCTTTAACCTTGTTTCATATTAATGAGTGTCATGCATTGTCCAAAATTCTACTCCAGACTAGAAAACTCCTTATCCCATGTTTCCTTCACTACCTTAGAAATATTGATCAATGCACATAATTAATAGGCTACAAACTCAACTACATTGAGATCAAAATATATTAGTTTTCCATAAGACTCTTTTGTATCTATGCATTCTTTTAGTTGCCTTTGTACATGATTGATTTTCAAAGTAAACTGTTCCTTTAATAGTGAGAATTTCTTCATTTTTCTCTCCTTTTGTAATTCAAGTAGCCTTAGCTCATCATGAGAATTTTTTATTCTTCTTTCCAAATCTGTGATCAGTGCATTTGGATTTTTCAATTCATCTACAATGGATTCCAATTCTATCTTCTTGTCTTGAATTTCCTTTTGAATTCATTGAGATAAATCAAATGATAGAGCACATTTTCCATGTAAGTCATTTCCTTCTTGCATGAATCTCATCAATTCCTTGATACAAGTATCAAGAATTCATCTAGATCACTAGTGATATTGTTCCAAATTGTGCTAAATACATTTGCATCATGGGTAGTTTAGGCCTTCCATGTTGTAACTTTGACTAATGTAGAGAACTTCTTATCAAATTATTCTATTATTTTCACTTCTCTCTTTTCTATATCAAGCTCAGTGATATTCCTTTGATTTTGCATTTTCTCAGTCATCTTTTCAAGTGTGCCTAATGCACTCTTTCTCATCTTATCAAATTCCTCGACAATCTTCCCAATAAATTTTTTTAGCTAAATGTATTTATATATATTCATGTTACCATCAAACATCATAGTAACATATTATGGTAGTCCTATGACAAGTGCTTCAAGAGGTGAGATTGAAGTACTTATTGATGGTGTATTTATTGCCTTGGTGTCTAAAAAACTATTATCTACCTCTCCTCTATAGTAGGCCTTTGTTCTTCTTGTGGCTATGATAGATGGTTATCCATCTGATAATTCTTCTCTTTCTCTTTATCTTTATTTTCTTCTTATTTCTTTGCTTCTTATCTCTTTGTCTTCTTTAAATTAATTTTACCTTTTGTGGCCTCTTTCACTATATTTGACCAAGGTGGTGAGTAATCAAATTCTGTACTCATAGAAGTAGGTATCAATAACATCTCTTTTTGTGAATCTTGTTTGTGCATAACTATAGAGTCTTTTTGACTCACTTTATTATCTTCTTCATAAAAAATATGGCAATGTATTACATTACCCATGACCAAATTGTGAACCTCATAATCTTATAGACTTGAAAAGGGGTCTTCTAAGTACTAGCAAAGGGATCTTCTCTAGTGTAAATTGTAATTGTATCTCCCCCTATCATCATGCTATTATCTTTCACATTAATTGCATCCTTAGTATCCATTATTGTGTTATCTTGAGGCTCTTCTTCTTCTTCTTCTATTTTTGCTTGTGTAGAAATTGTCTATGCCATCACTTTTACAATTGGCAACTCAGTCTCCTTAATCACTAGCTCATACTCTCCTCTCATTATCAATTTTGATCTCTTCTTATTTATCAAGAATGGTTCAATATTCTTCAAGATTACTTGCATTTCATCATCACTTTAAATATCACAAAGCTTTCTAATCATTTGATCTCTGATACTCTTGTCTTCTTCCTTTGTTCTAATTTCCTTCTCTACCAATATGTTATATAGTTCCTTTGGTACATTCCCATGAATATGCACAAAGAGTTGTTTAAAATATATCATATAACTTATGACCACATTTTCTAATTGTCTCTTTTTCAAGGGATCATACAAGTCATAATACTTGTTTAGTTGTATTATGTTTCCATCTTTAATGATCATTTGATCCATGCTTTCAATTTATAGTTTCCAACTCTTTCTTTTCCTTTCATTACTCTCTTCTTATTGTGGTTGTGTCTATGGTTTGGCTTGGGGTTCAATTAATTCTAGCCTGATCTACCTCTCATCTTCTTAGATGGTGTCTTCTTCTCTTCCTCTATTAGTGTTCTTTTTCTAACACATGTCATCAACACTTTTGGTTTCTTGTTTGGTCCTAGACCAATAACCATCTCCTTAATTCTTTTAGATCTATTTGGTGTTATTTCTTCCTTTTTCTCTTCTTTCTTTTCTTGCTTCACTAGTACTAAGGTCACTAATGGTGAGGTCCTTGTAGACCTCCTTTAAATTGTAGAGGTACTCTTCTCACCAATAATTGTTACATCTTTTTCTTGTCCAATTGGTTATAATTATCTTTCTAATGGAATAAGACTGATAGGACTAGGTATTGCAAGGGTAGGTGTTGGTGGTAGTGGTGAACTAGATGCTACTAATAGTTGTTAAACCAATAAGATATTACTCTGTCCACTTTCTCTTATTTCACATGTTGTTTATTTGTCTTCAATGTATTCTTTAGATGTCATATGTGTGTCTTGAAGTGTCTTCTTTTAAACATTCTCTACCTTCTTCTTGGATGCTTTGGAAATTTGTGTTTCTTGTACTTCAACCAATCTTTCTTTTGTAGTTCCCCATCTGTCATTGTCCTCATCAACATTTCCCTTCAAAATCTCTTTAACATACACATGTATTTTTGTCTCAATAACCTCATATCAAAAGGGGTTGACAAACATGACTCTTGGAACAACTACTTCTATACAAGTCTTATATGTTTCCATTAAAAAACATATATGTTTCTTATAGCTTTCTATAAATGACTTGGGAATCCTCATTCTTTTACTCATCTCAGTCTAAAATGTCTTGATCATATTTGTTATGTTGTTGTTCATGCAATCTTATGATAATTTCCTATAGTAATAGCTAATTGATTCCATGGTGAACTTATCTAAATTCCAATGTGATACTAGCATGGTAGGGAACATTTTCACGATATTAAAGTATAGATAGGTTATCAAAGATCCAAATATGAATGTTGCATACTTATTCTTCTTAATTATCTCAAGATTTTCAAGGAGTTGTTTTTTCAAAATCTCACATAAGTTGACTTCCATTCTCTCACCACACATTTTATATTGTGTATCAATGAAGCCTATAGAGACTTTATCTTCTCTTGAGCTAGAACTCATCTTATAAGCTAAGATTTTGCTAATGAATATCACATCATCTTTCTTTATCAAACTTAACATCATGCCTCTTCTATTCCATTTAGTCTTGGTGTTTTCTTGCATACTTTTCATCACATTTTTCTCATTAATAGATATTTTTCCCTTGTTACTTAGTCCAATCACTTCATGAATTAGATTACTAGTTATCCAATCTAAAACTTGTTATCATGAATTCTACTTAAAATTATTTTTTCACAATCTTCATTGTCAGATTCATGGTATAATATAAAATGTTCAATCTTTAATTGCCCTAGATGTCAAAATTCATCCTTAAAGTTCATGTATTGTCTATATACCTTTTCAAACTCACTTGAAGTGGTTGAATCTCCTAAATTTTCCTACTTATAGTGTATATAAGACCTTACATCTTCTACAATTAACACTCCATCCAGAAATTGTGAGAATGCCCCAACAAAGTCATCTTCCAAATGTGCAATTGAACCTTTCTTAAAAAATTATGTCTCAGTCTTTCCATGATATCATGTACCAAGGAGGGATCTATTTCCTTAAATTTCAAGTGAATTTATAGTTTAGCTTCAACAATGTGAATAAATACCTCAAAATCATAGAATTAGGGCTTGGAGAAAATCGCTTGAATTCACTTCACAATTGCATCAATTCGCTCTCAAATATCCTCCAAAAGTTTTCTTAAGCTTCAAATTCTCAAATGGTAGTTAATTACTTTATCATCAGTCCTTATATCTACCATAAATCTTATCTACATTAATTGTGCCTATACGCAAAACTCAAAAAGATGATTTTACATCTAGTAGGCTAAATTCCTTTATCATGCTCATATATGACCTCAGATCCTTATCCACTCTTAACTGTACCTTTTAAATATCATTTCCATGCTTCTCCTAAGTGTGCAAAATTTCATATTACCATTTTAAGGTCTAATGAATTTCTGGTCTGTCATCCCCTATTTTCTCTTGATGAATTGATTGCTTAAGTTGACAAGGGGTTTTAAGCTACTATAACTTATTTCAATTTTTTCTCTAATGTATTATTTGTCTTTTCTACCCATAGTTGAGTTCTTGTAGGACTTATTTCTTTAACAAATGTTTCATTGAAGTTTTATGCTTGTTCTTTCGCTTTTTCTTTCTTCCTTTCATTATTATTTTCATTCCTTTTTACATTGTTGTTTGCATTCCTTCTAACTTCAATTGTTGTGATCTTATATTTGGTTTTCTCATGTTGTTCATTCTAATAAACCTTGTTTTATTGCCCAAATTATTGTAAATATAACATGATATAACATTATTTCCATATCTAGGTCCAAATTAATTAGTCTATAGTTTGTAATCCCTAGTAATCTATCCAAAATTATTGCATCTATAACACATAACAACATTTCTTATGACATTTGCTTCTCCCAGTGGTCTACTAGCTACAAGGTTAGTACTTTCATACATTGTATTTTTATTATTATATCTAGGTTTCCTATAGTCATTAGATTTGTGTCCATAAGCAATTCAATCATAACAATAACTAGAAAATGATTTAGAATACTTGCCCATGGAATCCTTCTTTATATATCCAATTTGATTGCATGCAAATCATCTTCCAGTAAATCATTTCTCTTTTTTTTCATGTTGTTCAAGTGGTTTAGGTATTTCTTTGTTCAAATCTTCTAGCTGATCAGGTTAATTAAGATGATGGTTTAATAGATCTTATTCATCAATAACTTCAAATCCTTTAGATGATTCTCCTTCAACATATCATGTCTTTTCATAATTTGGTTTTAGTGACATAATATGCTCACTAAGATTCTTAATGCTAGAATACAACTTATCAAGATGTTTCTTTGTTTGTGTAAGTTCTCCTTTAATAATAATGTTGTACTTCTCAAGTTTTGTATATTATAGCTTTGTAGTTTCAAGATTAGATGTCACCTTGGTAAGTTTGGATTTTAGATATGCATTCTTAGATCTCAAAACTAGCTAACTTTTCTTCTCATCTTCTACCATACTCATCTTAAGGTTGGTGATCTCAAGATCATGCTTTAGAATTTAATTATCCTGCTTGAGCTTAGAAATTACATCACTATCCTTCATATGATCATGTGACTCTTTTTTCTTGGATTTAGTAAATTCAATTTGTTCCTTCAAATTCTGAATGAAATCTTGCGCATCTCTAAGTTTGATCTTTAGTTTATTTCTTTCCTCTATAACTACATCAAATTTGTCAAGAGCTTCCTCTAGATTCTTCTTTAACTTGTCCATTTCCATTGAGATCTTACTAAATTTGTTAGGCCTCCTTTGAGTAATCATACTCTGATACCAATTATTAGAAATAAGGTGGAGTGAATCAATGTTGCAATTTTTTTTTCCCAAATATGGATATTATTAATAATTTTTATACATGCATATATGATCAAAATGAAAAGAAAATACAGCTGTAACACAATGCAACTCACAGTGCCATTTTTTTTAGCTAGGGAAAACCATAGTAGGGATGGTATCCACAAAATGATCCACTAATAAAAAGTATCTTGTAAAATATATTGACCCTGTTAAGAGTGTACTACATCTGTATAGTGTATATGTCCTTGATAGAGGATTGTGCCTTGTTAGAAGCCTTAATCCTATTAGGAGCTAGTATTAAAATAAATATAGAAATTTGAGCGCACTATCCAAACATGCATATAAAAAACTATAATATGTATACAAAAGGTGTAGATACAAAAACCTTTTACGCATTGTTGATATGTTTAATATATGATTTGTCCTTTGCAACTCTCTTCTCAAAACTGACCATGCATCTGTACTATTTAATACTATCATCAATTTTTGCATCAATACTGATTATCCAAAGTGTGCATGAAAAGATTATATCATTACAATACAATGCCACACTTATTGCAAACAAAGAAATGTCTTCCTTTATACCAAATTGGTTAACCAGTTGGCCTTCAATACCTCACACATTTCCCAAAACTTAAAATTACTTTTGGCTAAGTGAGGGTTAACATCTAGGATTTCCTCCTTACCTTGTTAAGCCATTATTTTGGTAAACCAAAACAATCCCTTAACCAAAATGTCTTTACTGTGTCATCTTCTATGTTCTAACTATCATAATTTGTACCCAATAGAATGTCCCTAACTTCGTCCATACATATCAAAATCTTTAGCACTTTTATACACATGTTATATACACTTGTTACACCTTCCCTTAACTATGTACATGTTGAAATACATCCTTATAAATTTATCTAAATGAAATACTCTGATTGTTCACTATTGTTTTCAATAACACTTAAATAAAAATTTTAAGCCCAAGTATTGAAAAAATCATAGCGTATTTTTCCTTCTTCATAATGGGTATATGTTTCCATAAATGAAAACTCTATATCATCCTCATACATCCTCTTAGCCAAATTTCCAATAGAGAAACACATTTCATAGTAGGGGATCTAGTAATTACTTACTTGAGGAAAGAAAGGTTGCCTATGGAAGAACCTACGAAGCTACTGATGAAGAAGATATTGTTGACATTTAAGTCAAGTTTGTTATTAGTGACACACACTTATTTCAATAGTAATTATCTATCAAGATTATTGTATAGTTAACAGTGTTAACCAAGCATATTAGGCTTTACTGAGTTCTACAGTTGTTGTCAAGTACCAAGAATAGTATATAGTTTGTGTTGAGTAGTTTCTACCAAGTTGATGATTATCAGTGTAAATTGAGCTTCATAAAGTTTACGGAGTTTCTTAGTGCAAAATGAGTTATGCAATAATTATCAAGTTCATAGATTTAGCAATGTGAATCCAGTGTTGACCGATCCACTCAGTGTTAACCAAATGATTCAGTTTATATCAACCTCATAGTGATAGTATTGACTGAGCTATGCAATATGAATCAAGTGACTTAGTCTATATCTCGAGTTTCACAGTGTTCACCAAGTCACCAGTGCAGATCGAGCTCAAACTACTTGGAAGTGATCAGTATGGACCAAGCTTCTATGTCTATCAAGGGCATGGCAATGTCAAGCTTTGATAGTGGATGTCAAGTATCAAAACCTCACTGAGCTAGTCTTCAAAACTTGAGTTCTTGTAGTTCAACTGACTTTGTGTATTTTATGTAAACTTGTATTGTAGCCAACTTTGTTGAATTGTAATTTGGATTGGTATATATTTAATGTATTGTATCACATCCAAAGGTATGAAATGGAATAAGAATGAAAGTAATGTAACAAGCAAAAATGAGAAGAAGTGTAAAGTATAAAGGCTAAAATAGAATAAGGAGCAAAAAATATTTATCTATCACATTAAGGTGATCATTACACTCAAAGGAATCTCATTCAGCAAACCAAGTTGCAGATCAGAGATCAGCCATTGTTTCATCCTAATAGGTGGATCAGTTAAATCCTTTCACAAGGTAGACTTAATAGTCTTTTGAAAATCTCTTTACTGAGTGCATACTTCATTGTATGTTTGTAAATCCTTTTGCAAGGTGGACCTAGCAATCCTTATTGCTCCTAATAGGGCAGATCATTAGAAGCTATCATCATAAGCCTTAATAGGCCAACTTTATAAAGCTTGTGGGCATCATCCCCACCCTAGTTTTACTTTCTAATTGGAAGGTTTCTAGGTCACCATATTGTGTGTCAAATTGTTATGTATGTTTTGATGCTTTTAGTTTTTCATGCATGTAATTAGATCATAATACACATGAAGGATTAATTGGTAATAAAGGATTAAGTTTTATTGGTAATTGATTCACCCCTCCCCTCTTAGTAACTTAGCCTATCATATATATTTCCAACAGATATGACCATTGAAGATAGTGCACACAATTTGAAATAATGCATATGAAGTGGAATTACCTCCTAACTTAGGCATTTCACATATTTTTAATGTAAGTGCTTTGTATCCTTTCAAAGGAACCATAATAGACATATGACGACATGATGTTTCAACCTTAGATGAAATAAATTGGGTAAAAGATCTTCCTCCTAGCCAACCATTACAATTGGAGTTCATTATATATTATAAGGTCATAAAAAATACTATAAATGAGTCTATATAGAATATATGGTCAAATAGGCTACTTTTTTTGAAGCAAAGGCTACATGGATGACTAAAGCAGACATCATAAAGCATGAAAAAAATGGTCAAGGCTTGTCCACTCAAGGGACTTGATTTTTTTCCACCCTAGGAGTATGGTACATGAAAACCTTAATAATTTTTTTGTGAATTTTAATTAGTGATGTAATAATGGCTTAAAGCAACAAATCTTGTAATATTGAGCCTCATTAGACTCATTTTGGTTTGTGAACCTTGATTGATTGACTTAGTCAATCTTAGGGTCTTGAGTCACCAAGGGTGGTCATAGTGCAAAGTTTATTTAGGAAGGTTATTATAGGGTTAATTTTTTTTTTGGAATTGTTTCTAGGTTATTTGGATTATTTAGGAGAAGTTTGGAGCAATTGTAGTGCAATGTTGCACAAAAGCTACAAAATTGCAACTTTTGCAACATTTTACAAAATGTTGCAAGAATGCTAACTTCAGACTGATAATAAATTGGGAATGAGTAAAAATAATCAAAGAGCACAAAAAAGGCCTTGTAAAATGTTATTGGAGTTTCTTGGATCAATTGAGGCAATAAGTTTAAGTTTTTACTTTATTTTCATTGTTGATCAATACTTGTTCAAACTACAACACATAGCATATTGATTGGCTTGGAAAAGTTCATTTTTGGATATTAAAGCCTATTGTTTTATCTTGAATTAGAATCTATCTTATGGTTTTTAAATTATTTTTGTGAGGATATTCATGGTTTTGAATCCACACATCTAAAACCCTCAAAACCTAGGGTTTTGTACAAAAATACATTTTTCGTAGCATTCCATGGTCAGAACTTATTATGACTTCTTGGAATTCTAGGTGTGATTATATAGTTTTTTTAAATTCTATTTTTGGCCTTTCCAAAGTTGATTTACTATGTTTACTATGATGTCCTAGGCTAGTCACTAGGTAGTGGTAAGATAAGAAGAAAAGGTAGAAAAGGTGATTGCAATGGGTAACAAATCAAAAGATGGAAACTAATGGAAGATTAAAGTTTTTATGACTTGTAAAGACACCATCCAAGTTCTTAGATTTCAATAAGTCAAATGATGAAGTTCTTATGTGTTGTAAGAAATACTACTTAAAATTGCTCTATAAGCCTACAATTTTTTCAGTTTGGGTTTAGGATTTTATAGAGAAAACCAAAGTGTAATTCCTTGATACTCTTTAGAGATACCAAATGAGTTTTAGGAACTATAATTAGATGATGGGGTTTTCATTTGGTTTGTGAGTTAAAGATAGCCAATTAACGGGGCTAATACAATTAGGCTGAATTAGGTCTTGTATAGCAAGTTGTTGAATTCAAGTAAGTTGAACAAAACCCATTATATCATTGTCTAACATGAGTGAAACTAATCCAATTCATGTAATTAAAGGGAAGAAGACATTATAATCCTAGCAAGTGGAGGTATTGTAGTAGTTGTCCTTTGGAAGGAGAAACTTACTGAGATAATGAGGAAATTGTGTGCATAAAAAGTCAGTGAGTTAAAGGATTATCATCAAGAAACCTTCAGAAGGTGGGACAAGTCCTTAGGGTGACCTTGGGAAGGACCCTTTATTCTTAACCATTAGATGGTTTAAGACTAAACTAGCTAGTCAAACCTTGTTGTGAGATAAACCACAAGTTCCTTATGTAATGAAGTCCCATATTAATGTATGATATGTCCATATTATTGTGCATGATATATTAAGTTTCTCTTCACTGGTATTGTTCACTGAATAAGTAATGAGCCATATGCATCAAACACCATCTCAACTATATTAAAGTTTTTATACATAACCCAAGGAATGATAGATGAATCAATTTCCACCAACATTAAAATATATATCAACAACATTAGTTAAAAAAGAAACATTGATAATATTAAAAGCACAATTTTTAATATTAAAAAGTGATGCAAGGGATAACAATGGGGAATAAGATATAATATACCCAACTTAGACCTACTAATACCCTTTTTAAGAGTTATACACAGAAGCTTTACTTAGACAAATCAATAGGAATATAATAGCTATATGTAGCAAATCAAAGGTGTAATTATTTCACTTCACATATAGAGAAACCAACATGCCCGACTGTGAGGCCTTTTGGGTTGAGGCCATATACAAGAAAAATTACAAAATAAAAACCTAGATTGAGTATTTTATCTTCTTCTATCTAGAATCTTACTTTCCTACATCTAACCAAGCTTCTTATATAGCTAGTTAAGCCACAATTTGATTAGTTAGACATTTAATTACATTATAGGTCCAGTCTTGGAAGAGTATGTTGGATACAATTGTATAATTATGTGTTGTCTTTGATGTTACACAAATTTCATATCAGTTGTCACTTTGTGCTTACCGAGCTCACTTGGTTAGCAAGACTATTTTTCTTGTCTATTGAGAATTCTTGGAAATTACTCTGTGAATTCAGTGTCTACCAAGCTCACTCGGGTGTTGAAGGAAATTATGGCAAAAAGCTGTGTTAACCAAGTTCTCATGGTTAATGAAGGAAATTTGGTTATAATCAGTTTTCACTGAGTTCACTCGGCTACCAAAGGATTTTGCAAGTTCATAGTGTTAACCAAGATTCTATTGGTTAACATAGGAAATCATGTCAGGACCAGTGCTTACCGAGCAAGGTCAGCCAATGAAGAATTTTGTTCATTTGGGATATGAAGTCTAATTATTTCAAGTATTGATTCTAGCCAACTATGGTAATGTTTATTGGTCATTGTAAATTGTAATTGAGTTGACTTGATAATCTAGATGGTATAAATGAAAGGACAAGTTGAGATTCTAATGTATGAAACATTATACAAGTATATTGATTGATTGAGAAGGAAAGTGTGTGAGTGAACTTGAAGGATGGTCGGATATCCTTATGGAGTAGCAAAGAAATATTCAATTAGGAAGGATCTAATATGAAGCAGAACAAAGATCTGTAATCAACAATTCAGTTGCATCTCAAATTAGATCATTTCATTGTTACTTTCTTACAATTGTAGCAGTGATTCCAAAATCTCTTAATAGATTTTGTTTAATAGCTAGTTGTAAATCCTCTAACAAGGTGATAGTTACATTGAATTATTTTAAGACCTCTTGCAAGGCCACTCCTAAATGGGTGATTAAATCCTCTAACAAGGTCACACCTAATAGTGTGTTTTGTAATCTTTAACCAGGTTGGCTCCTAACAGGGTTCACTTTAGAAGAGTGAAAAATAGTAACTAGTTACATTGGAGGTTTTTCACATATTCGATTTCCACGTTAAATCCTGGTGTCTCATGTGTTCATGTTATTTCTTTATGCTTACAAGTTAATCACTGTGAATGTTTAAGATTAGTTAAAAGTAACTTTCACTGCTTTTACTGAGTTACAACATTTTCTGTGAGTTTACTAAGTAACAACAGCAATTAGTTTTATTGTTAACATCCAAGGGATCTTAAATATTTTTTTGGTAACTGATTCACCCCCCCCCCCCTCTTAGTTACTCCATCTATATTTCCAACAATTGGTATTAGATCTTTTGGTGCTTGCAGGAAAGGTTTCAAGGACCTAAGCTAAATATCAAGATGTCTTGCAAGAGAGAAATTCCAAAGCTTAACAGAGACAAATTTTTAGCATGACAGGGACTCATGAGACTTCATCTAGTTTCCATTGGTGATTTAGGATTGAAATACCTTGATAAAGAATACACAACTCCTACTGGTACATTATCTATTAGAGATATTGTTGAGAAAAAGAATCTTAACACCATGATGATAGATATTGCATCTGCTCTTAGCTATGAGGAATTTGATGATATCAAGGATTGTAAAACTACCTTTGCAATGTGGAATAAGCTAAAGGACATCTATGGTGGTGGTAAAAATGTGAGGAGCCAAAGAAAAAAGCCTTAGAGGAAAATTTGATCAGATGAGAATGAGAGAAGATGAAAATATTGTTAGAAATGGTTGAAAATATCATGAATGAAGAATAATGGAACTGGTAAAGAATGTTTTCAATCATTGTTTTTTCATTGATGTCAAACTTGCTACTTGCAAGAATGACAATTGCTTAAGTGATCCAAATACTATTAATTGGTTGATTGACAAGGAGGTGGCAATCAATAAGATGTAACTAGAGTACCTAGAGAAAGGTTGAAGTTATGATGTTGTAATGAAGTATAAGGATTAGATAAGCCATTGATGAAATAGTGTATTGATGACATACTCTAAGACATAGAGGATGGACACACTGAGACACATCAAAGATGTAAGGATTAACTAAGTTCATTAGAGAGAGAGTTGAGCTAGCTAGTATGTGCCGAATAGATTCTCAGTTGAAGCTGAGAAAGTTCAACTTAGTGTGTGCCGAGTGATCTTTAGGTGCTGAGTGGTCTTCAGGTGCCGAGCAGCCTTCAGGTGCTGAGTGAAGATCAGGTGTTGAGCGCCAATAAAATAACAATAGAAGCCGAGTAACACAGAAGGAGCTAAGCATTAGTAAATCAATAATGTCGAGTTGCTGCATTATTTGTTAAGTCAAAGATTTGCAAGATCAACAATGATAAGTTTGTTGCATCAAATTTTGTGAATTAGTTGGATGATAAGGATGATGAGTAGATTCACAGAATTTTATGTGAACCATGCAAACCAATTCAAGGCGAATGCTCATGGATTTATCATGAAGTTTCTAGAAGAAGCAATTTGGAGGGAAAACAATACCATTTTCTCAAGATCAAATTAAGATTTGAGAGGGAAATGAAGAACAAAATTTCTTTATAAGGAGTTATAGGTCAGAGATCAAAGGCAAATGTATGAGAGGGAGTTGGTCATAAAAGTATGGTCATGCTAAGAAGCCAGGAGGAGTAAGAACAGAGCATCAAGACTCTGAGTTGATCAAGTGACCATAGAATGCATTGGCATAACAAGTGGAAGAACTCAAGGAGACAGATCTTGAAGGGTGAACAAGCTGTCAGCACTGCAAGGAAGGAAAGCCAAGCAAAGAAAAGGACTGAAGAGTGATCTGAAATCTGCAAGGTTGAAGTTGCAATTTGTATCAGGTCAAAATCCTTCTAATACTTTCTTACCATTGTATTAGACATTGAAACCCTACATTGCTAGGTTAGCTTAATAGCTAGGTGGATAAGCCTTAGGAAAAGGATAAAGAGATCCCCAGGAGAAGGATAAAGAGATCCCTAGGAGAAGGATAAAGAGATCCTCAAGAGAAGGATAAAGAGATCCTTAGGAGAAGGATAGGAGATCCTTAGAGAGGGATGAAAGATTCTTTTGAGAAGGTGATTGTAAATCCCATGGACTTGGGTGAGCCTAACAGCTCTATGTAAATCTTTTAATAGGGTGACATTCCAAGTTGAATGTTCTTAAGTCCTCTAATAGGGAACACTCCTAACAAGGTGTAGAAATCCTTTAACAGGGTCACATTTAACAATGTGCTATAGCCTTTAATAGGGCAGGCCTTTAATAGGGTAGACCATCAGAAGTGGTTGAAATCAATTGTGCAGTTATTCAGTGGGTATCATCCCCACTCTAGTTTTACCTTCTTATTCCTGGAGGGTTTCTGGGTCATCAAAATCCTTAGTGTTATGATGTGATGCATGTTTACTTTTCATGATTGTTTAATGTTCAATTGCATGCATGATAATTTCAGTTATGTGCCATTAAGGATTAGAAGAAAAAGTTGTATTGGACATCATTGGACCTTGGATAACTAATTCACCCCTCTCAGTTATTCTAAAGAATTCTAACAAATATTGCCAAATATTTGGAAAGAATCAAAGCTAGTGTCAATGCAATTAAAACTTTTGGAGGAGACATCAAAGAAGAAACTGTTTTAAGTAAAGTTCTCAGAACTTTGCTTCCTATCTATGCAATTAGAGTATCTGCTATTCAAGAAAGAAGGTGTGAAACAAATCATAAGATAACTTTGGATACCTTAGTAGGAAGATTGATAGCTTTTGAGCTAGATAATTTTGACAATTATTTTCCAACTTCCAAGAATATTGAATCTGCATTTGAGGCTAAGCTTTCACTTAAGAAGAAAGGTAAGAAAATAAAGGACACTCAATTAGAAAGTGAAGAAGAATCAGAGGAAATTTATGATAGTGATCTTGAATTTGTTGAAGCTCTACTTGCAAGAAAATATTCTAGAGGAAAAGGAAAATACAAAGGTAAAGTTCCCCTAATCTATTTTTTATGTGAAAAAATTGGTCATATTGCTACCAGGTGCCCAAAAAAAGAAAGCAAGGATGAGAAGAAAAGTCACAAGTGCAATAGCAAGAAGGATTTCAAAAATCACAAATCATTCAAGGACAAAGGTAAGAAGACTTGTTGTATGGCTAAAGATTCTAATAATAGTGAAGATGAAATAGTTTACATTGCTATAAAAGATGAATCTAATGATGAAGAAGATAAGATGGGACTTATCTCTCATGTGAGAAAAAATGATACATGGATCATAGATAGTAGATGTTTACATCACATGACTAGTGACAAAACAAAGTTTGAACACTTTAAAGACTATGACAGTGGTAGTGTAAGATTTGGAAATAATGAACCTTGTTGCATAAAAAGGAAAGGTCAAATCTTATTAATCAAAGAACTTGTATGTGATAATGCCTATTGGGTTGAAGGACTAAAACATAATCTGCTAAGTGTGACATAGCTAATCAACATTGGATTCAAGGTGGAATTCATGCATTTCAAGGCAAAACTATTGGATGACAAAGGAAAATTGATTAGATCAGGCAAAAAAACAAAAGGTAACCTATTTTATCTTGATCTTGGTGATTGCTCATGTTTTATTGCTCAAGTAGAAGAAAGTTGGTTATGGCATAGAAGGTTATGTCATGTAAATTTTGATAACACGGTGAAAATAAGAAAATTTAGGAAAGTGAGAGGCATGCCTATTTTAAAAAAACTAGATGTTGGTTTATGCAAGAATTGTCAGATTGGCAAAATGGGAAAGACTAGTTTTAAAAGCAAAAACTATTAATCTGAAGATATCTTGGAAATTGTGCATACTGACTTGTGTGGACCTATTGGAATAGAAAGTTGTAGTGGGGAAAATTTATTTATTCTTTTTTTTCATGACTAATCTAGAATGATGACTGTTATGTATTTACAAGAAAAGTCAGAAGCATTCGAGAAATTCAAATGGTATTTGGCAAGAGTAGAGAAGGAAACAGGGAAAAGATTGAAATACTTAAGATCAGACAGAGGTGGTGAATTCATCTCCAATAAATTCAATAACTTTTGCATTGAAAGACGAATCAAAAGACAAGTATTAGCCCCTAGAACTCTTGAGAAAAATGGTATAGCTAAAAGAGGGAACAGATCTATCATGGATTATGCAAGGACTCTAATGATTGAAAAGAACATTGTTATCAAATACTGGAAGGAAGCTATCAGCACTGCAATTCATACCTTAAATCAAGTTCAGTTGAAGGGCTCATATAAAACTCCCTATGAGCTATGGTATGGCTATAAACCCAATGTAAGTTACTTGAAAGTATTTGGAAGTAAATTTTATATCTTGAAAGAATCTAGAAAAGGAAAATTTGATGTGAAAGGTGATGAAGGTATATTCTTAGGTTATTCTTGCAAGAGTAAGACATATAGATGTTTGAATTTGTCTACTCTTAAAATCATAGAAAGTGCACATGTGAGAATTGATGAGTTTGTAGAAAGGACTAAAAAAGAAAGCAAAAAGGAACCAAAAGATTACAGGATATTTGTTTACATCAAACCTGATACATTGTCAGACACATCTATCAATAAGGAGACTTCTACTCCTAAGTCTTCCTCAGTCACTGAGTTGTAAGAAGTTCAAACTGAGTCACAAGGACCTAAGTCACATTCTAAATCTACCAAGCCAATGTCTACCAAGTTTGAGTAACCAGGGCCAGAAGTTGAAATTCAAGAGGATGATAATGTAATTCATTCAAAAGGCAAAGAATCTATATTGGCTAAGTATGTCAGAAGGCACCATGCACTAGATTAGATTATTGGAGATAAATCAGAAGGTACTATGACAAGAAGTAAGCTAAAAGTTACATGTTTACTTGCTGATTTTGAACTTAGAAATGTTAAAGATGCATTGGAAAATGAAAGTTGGATTGAGGCTATGAATGAAGAGATAGAGCAAATAGAAAATAACAAAACCTAGAATCTTGTACCTAGGCCTAAAGATAAAAATGTGATTGGAACAAAATGGGTATTTAGGAATAAATTGAAAGAAGATGGTAAGGTATCAAGAAACAAAGCTAGATTGGTATGTAAAAGCTACTTTCAAGAAGAAGGCATTGATTATGGTGAAACTTTTTCTTCTATTGCAAGACTAGAAGGTGTCAGGACCTTACTTGCATATGCAGCACATAAGGGATTTAAGGCATATCAGATGGATGTTAAATCTACATTTCTCAATGGCATTCTTGATGAATAAGTCTACATTGAACAAATAGAAGGTTTTGTTGATCAAGACAAAAGGGACATGGTCTGAAAATTACACAAAGCTTTGTATGGTCTGAAACAAGCCCCTAGAGCATGTATGAGAGACTGCATAACTACCTTATATAGATTGGTTTCTAGAGAACTAATGATAATAGTAGTTTGTACATTAAGGAAGGACCAAATAACAAGATTGTATTGGCAGAAATATTTGTGGATGATACTTAATTTATAGGGAACGATGATCTATGCAAAGAATTTTCAGAGCAAATGAACAAAGAATTTGAAATTTCTATGTTTGGTGAGATTAGGTTCTTTGTTGGACTTAAAATAAAGCAAAGCAGGAATGGTATCTACATCCCTCAGTCTAAGTATATCAAGGAGATACTCAAGAAATTTGGTATGGAAGATTTAAAACTAGTTGGAACACCCATGTGTACTAGATTAAAGCTTACCAAAGATGATGATTCAAAAGAGGTAGATCAGACCTTGTATAGATCAATGATTGGAAAATTACAATATGTAGTTTACACAAGGCTTGATATTGCTCTTGCAATTGGTATAGTGGCAAGATTTTTGGAAAAACCCAAAAAAATCATATGATGGCAATCAAAAGAATCTTGAGATATCTGGAAGGTACTAAAGACTATGGCTTATGGTATAAACTTGGAGGAAATCTGGACCTAAAATTGTTTACTAATGCTGATTGGGCAGGAAATATTGATGACAAAAAGAGTACAAGTGGTGGAGCATTCTTTCTTGGAAAAATATTGGTATCTTGGACAAGTAAAAAGAAAAATTGCACATCTCAATCTACAGCAAAAGCAAAATATGTTGCAACAATAGTGAATTGTTGAAAGGTGTGAAGGTTGAGATCAAAGAACCAGTTGTCATGTTTTGTGATAATACAAGTGCAATTAACATATCAAAGAATCTAGTGATGCATTCCAAAACCAAGCATATTGCTATAAAATATCATTTTGTTAGAGAATTAGTCCAGGACAAAGAAATCAAATTGGAATATGTTCATACAAAAGAATAGATTGTAGAAATATTTAACAAGCCATTACCTAAGGATGCATTCTTCTATCTAAGAGGTAAGTTAGGGGTCATTCCCCTATCTGAAGCTCACTAAATAAAGTTTTAGTGACGGATCAACAGGAACCAAGTTGAAGATCTTTTAGTTGATCCAACATAAGTCAAGAGAACATTGCATATGAATGAGTACTCAAGGTACATTAATACGCATTTGGTATGTGTTGTCTTTGGCATGTGTTTTCAAAGAGGGAGAGTTTACTATCATATCTTTTTAAAATTTGTAATTCCTTCACACAGGAAGATTACTACATAAAAGAGCACCTTGTGGTATAAAAATCTAAGAGGGGGAAACTTTCTATCATAGAAAGTCTTGTTTTCAAATTTCATTATGCTATGACATGTTGTGTTGCCATCAATGCCAAAGAGGGAGATTGTTGGATAAAATTGTATAATTGTGTGTTGTCTTTAATGTTACACAAATGTCATATCAGTTGTCAGTTTGTGCTTATCAAGCTCACTTGGTCAGCAAGATAGTTTTTCTTGTTTACCAAGCATTCCTGGAAATTACTCTGCAATGTCAGTATCTACCGAGCTCACTCAAGCGTCGAAGGAAATTATGGCAAAAAGCTATATTAACTGAGTTCTCATGGTTAACAAAGGAAAGTTGGTTAGAATCAGTATTCACCGAGTTCACTCAGCTACCAAATTATTTTGAAAGGTCAAAGTGTAAACCAAGCTTCTAGTGGTTAACATAAGAAATCATGTCAGGACTAGTGTTTATCAAGCATGGTCAGCCAATGAAGAATTTTGTTGATTTGGGATATGAAGTTTAATTATTTCAAGTATTGATTCTAGTTGACTCTGGTAATGTTTATTGGTCGTTATAAATTGTAATTGAGCTAACTTCATAATCTGGATGGTATAAATTAAAGGACAAGTTGAGATTCTAATGTATGAAAGAGTATGCGAGTGTATTGATTGATTGAGAAGAAAAGTGTGTGGGCAAACTTGAAGGATGGTTAGATATCCTTATGGAGCAGCAAAGCAATATTTGATCAAGAAGGATCTAATATGAAGCAGAATAGAGATCTATAATCGATTTAGTTGCATCTCAAATCAAGTCATTTCATTTTTACTTTCTTACCATTGTAGCAGTGATTCCAAAATCTCTTAACAAAGTTGGTTTAACAGCCAGCGGTAAATCCTCTAACAAGGTGATAGTTCCATTGAATTGTTTTAAAACCTCTTGCAAGGCCACTCCTAACAAGGTGATTAAATCCTCTAACAAGGTCACACCTAACAGTTTGTTTTGTAACCTTTAACCAGGTTGGCTCCTAATAGGGCTCACTTCAGAAGAGTGAAAAATAGTAACTAGTTACATTGGTGGTTTTGCCCATATTTGGTTTCCATGTTAAATCCCAATGCCTCATGTGTTCATGTTATTTCTTTTATGCTTGCAAGTTAATCACTGTGAATGTTTAAGATTAATTAAAAGTAAATATCACTACTTTTATCGAGTTATATCATTTTCTATGAGTTTATCGAGAAACAATAGCAATCAGTTTTATTGATAACATCCAAGGGATCTAAAATACTTTTGTGGTAACTAATTCACCCCCTCTCTTAGTTACTCCATCTATATTTCCAACAAAGTGAACCAAAATCTAAGAAAAGGATAACATAAGATCATGTGCTCTTAGAAATAGGTCCAAACACAAGTTAGGAGTCATCCCCCAACTATGCAAGACACCACATCATCATAGGACACTATGCCAATAGAAATAACTTGCCTCGTTGGATGAAAACTACAGGAAACAAAAATCAAAACTTGAAGAGTATAAAACATCGGTATTTGCACACTCAAGAAAAAGGTCTAGGATAGGTCCTCAAAATGATATCAATTGCACACATAATGAAACCAAAATCAATAATAGCTACCTTACAAACAATAGACTAGTACAAAAAACAAGAAATATTTTTGGTTCATACAAGATTTCTGAAAAACCCAAGATGCTCCTACATCAAACACTTGGGGTTAATAAAGAAATAATATCCACATAAGGAATTCCCAATATTATTTCTTGATTCATAAAGATCCAACTTAGCTTGTGTAATCCATGAATTATATCCAACTAGTTTGTCTTTTCACTAAACTAGGTACTCCATGTAGTCTTTTCCTCTAGTACTTTTGCTTATTATGCTAGTCAAAATCTGCTCAATGATGTTAGCCTTCTTTTTAGGATAATCCATATTATCTTTTAATTCCTCACCTACTTCAAAGTACTAAAATATGTTGGCAACATTGAAGATAGGTAAAATATCCGTCTCTAGGTAATTAAACTTCAAAAGCATTTCCACTATCAAACTTTCTCAAAATCTTACGAGGACCAAATTTCTTTTTCTTTCACTTTCTATATGTACCAATAGGAAATATAATTTTTTTCAAATCAATCATTACTTTATCTCCTACCTCAAAATATTTATGTCTTCTCCCTTTATCTTCTCTCTATTTATATCCAAGACTAATATTCTCCAGATTACTTCTCATTTTTTATCATGCAAAGTCTTCATGAAATCTACAAATTCTTCCGCTTCTACACTTATCTTTCCCTTACTATTTAAAATTCAAGCCATTAATAATCTCAAAAGGTGTCTTCTTGGTATTTCTATTCATAGAATTATTGTATGTGAAATTTTCTTGTGTCAAAATCAAATCCCAATTACTAGGCTTATTTCCAACCAAACATTTCAACAAGTCACCTAAACTTTTATACACAACCTCAATCTTGTTAGCCCCTCTTTGAATCCATTTACTTAAAAAATATTCTTGAATTTTGAATCTCAAATAGTCTTATCTTTATTTGTCTAGAGCGGGAAGATTAAAATAAACCCTAGGTGTATTGTAATTTTTTTGAAAACCCTCGTATTATTTTTCCTTAATTAAGGTTGTTCCTTTGCTAGGTTTTAATTTTCAACGGGTGGGGTTAATTACTTAGTTTTAATTGACCCATGGTTATGTCCTAATTGGTCTACTTATTTGTTAAATTGTGTTTGCTTAACCCAAGGGATGATCTATTTTACAACATTTTGATTCATCTAAGATTCATGGCTCTTGCTCAATCACTATGTAAAGGTGCAATTTCTTTATTTTTTGTGATAAAGTGAGCTTGTGACACCTGTCAAGTGGGACCAAAGGAATGCCACAATCCTAGCTACCAATCTCAACCCTTAGATGCTAAAATGATCAAAACTTGTTGTTTTTTTGTTATGAAAACTTGTGTGTCTTTTAATAATTGCAACATAGCGAGTGTATGACACATGGATATGGTATGCCCTCGAAATTTCAAAGGAAACTATATCATTATAGGATAGCTATCAAGATATGGTTGGTTCATCAATTAGGCCAAGAAATTTGCACCTATCTTCCCAACCATTGATTAAGATAATGATCCACGGATGTCATGTTCTCACCATGGCAAAGTACCCAAATTTTAAGAAATGTGAGAATATGAGAAGTTTCCATGTGTTCATATGGGTCCCAAAGAGATATTGAAATATGCAAAACTTTTGAGCCATTGATCAGAAAGAAGATCAATGATGGTCATGTGATCTCAATTTCAAGCTACGTGATGTTTAAATAATGTGACAAAATGATTGTTTCATGTATGTATAATGGTTGGTATTGGTATGGGATATCAGTTTTTAGATACATGTCAGATCTACAGTGGCCACTATATCACCAAAGGAAGGTGTTTTATTTTTAAGGAAAATGAATGTAAAGGCACATGGAGGTGGGACCAAGTAGCTCGCAATATCCAAAAGAAATGACATCATCAAAAAGAAACATATGTCATGTTATAGTTCACTCATGTCGTATTAAGGTATTGTTCTCAGCTGTTGATCTAGGATGGATCAACAATCCTCACTTTGTTGTCATTATGAGTAGCAAGGTCATTAACCAAAGTAGCCATGTGACATGGTGACGTGTCCTAGTGCTTCATAGTGAAGAAACAAAACTAAAAGATTTATAGACCATTACATCAAAGAGGGATCAATGGATGTCATTTTTTCACAATGAAAAGATGCACATGTTTCAAGGTATGTGACATAGAGAGATGAAGCCACATGTCCAATTGGGCCATATAGAGATAGTATGAGCCTTTGTTCTCTTCCAATCATTAGATCAAATGTAATTCTATGGTGGTTGTTATGTTTCTATTATAATTTATAAGGATTTTAGTCATAGCTACTACATGATGTTGTGCTACGTGTCCTCAATGGGCCCACTCTCTAAAGAAATACTAAAATAATCATAGTTGTCCTTGAGTGTCTGATCATTTGGTGATCAATGGCTATCGCTATCTCTTTGATTTAAGGTATGAGGTTTTTAAGTTTTACAACTAAGTGAGAGGTTCCACATGTCTAGCTAGTGAAAATATGACTCAATATCAACTTTAAATCATAAGTGTCAGACTTTGTTTAGATCAATGGCCAATATTTAAATATTTTGTGTTGCATGCACAATTTGACTATTGTAAACATTAATGGTGAATTAAGAAAATCCTTGTGATAATTAATTCAAAATAAAGTGAATGGACTATTCTCAATTTTGCACAATGCATGATAGAGCAAGATAAAGTGATCAGAGCTTGAGATTCTAAGTTTTTAGATTGTGAATTATTGTGATCGAGACGGTGATTGTTGTGATCAGAGCTGTGCAAGTATCATTGGTATGTTCTTGAAAATTTTTGTTGAGGATTTTTTTATAATATTTTTAAAGTAATAAAAATTACTGCTTGAAGGGACTTTTCCAAGAAAATAGATTATCAACATAGGAGTGTCCACGATGACTTCGTTGACCAATTTCTTGCTTCAACAAATGAAACTACAAAGAGTGGGGAATTGGTTCCAAAAGATCCTAGATTGAAGATTGACAAAGGTTTCTATGATAGAGGAATTTGGTTGAGGGATTCAAAAACATCAATGAGTGGCCTAGAATTATTTAAAATATGGTTTTCATAGAGGAGCTAGGATACACCCCTCAATAATGTTTGGGAATTTAATGTTGGGAAGCTTGTTGTATCGAGCATATTGATGGATGTTGACTTATTGACTATGATGTGTATTGTGAAAGGTGAAGAACCACTCTAGGGATAACTTGTCTAAGGTTATAGCTAAAGGAAACAAATAGGCCTTTATATTAAGTCCCAACATTGTAGTGCATGAGAAGATTGATTTTGATGATTTGTAGGCTAGGTATGATGCACAAAGGGTCTATCTTCAAGGGGGGCCACATCAAGATCATTTTGATAACTATAAGGTAGGGCATCTAACATTAGTGACACACTCAACCACAAAGACTTTTTTGAAGAAGTATTTCAACCCTATGGCACAAGCTTTATATATTTCCCTTTCTAAGATTCTTGTTATGGATGAAGATAAGTATGTTCTGGCAACCCTAGTTTTCATGATGGCACATATATTGTAGTAAGGAATGAGCTCTACTTTTTATTTTACTTCCCATTTTGAAGAGATACATAATGGGTTGATTGGCATAAGAAAGAATAAGGTAGATAAACCTTTTGGTTGGTATTCTTTACTTATATACATGTGTTTATTCAAAGGTTCTCCTCTTTTTGGAAAAGAGATGAAATTGGAATGACAAAGAGATGGAGAAAAGTTACTAGTCAAATTATGGAGTGCAAATATGACTTGGTAAGTTACTGATGCTAGCTTTGTTCTATTTGATTAGTATTTTACATAAAAAATGAGGACATTATTAGTCTAAGATAACCCTTGAATCCCTAAACCTTTCTTGGAGTTATTAGACCTAAAGATCATGCTAAGGGTTTGAAGGTTAGTCATAATTGGGGAGATATTATACCATATTCTATTTCCACTATCTTCAGAATATATGGTTTTTAAGAAAAACCTCATGTCCTACCCTACCAAGTACTATTACAAGTGAGTGTTGCTGAATTTATATGGAAAATTGGAGAGATTGAAGAAAGAGAATTGGTGGGAAGATCCAAAGGAACATTTTTTCTAAATTTCACAATTTTTGACCATTTTTTGATAACAAAGAGAGGATGGAGACATCTGGGTAAGTTCCTAGATAAATATCAGATGGCCCAATCCCATCCTAGGTTTATAGACCTAGAAGGGTTTTATGAGGGTTTTATGAAATATTTAAAGAAAGAACTAGAGCTAAAAGTTATAATTACATGTTTTACTTTCCTGGGGATATAATTAGAAAAGAATTTTCTTTACAAGAACAAGGAGTAAGAAAGGAAAAATATAGAGTTTTTAGTAGAATTGTTAAATTTTTTAATGCTTTAGATAGCCAATATGATCCTTTGGGGGATATAAAATTTTGGGGAGACAAAATAAATAAAGTGATGACACATTTTGGTGGAATCATGCAAAAATTAAATGAGAAAAAGGAGGCATTAATAAAGGCATATCCAAATCAAGCTAAGGAGGTGGAAAGAAGACTAATAAGAAAAGTTGTCATTAGTCCAAGACAATACACCCTCTAGAGAAAGGTTGGATATGCAGTTGCTAAAAATGTACGATCACATCCAGTGCTAGTTTAACTGAGAAAATATTCAAAAAGCCCACCTTCAAAACCAACAACTAAGAAGAAAATGTTCAAAGTGGGATCTTCATCAAGGATGGAGGAATACTCACCCTCTCATACCCCCATACATTTTGATAAGGAGGACTCTTTAAGGGAGAAAATAAAACAAATGGGAGGCCAGGATGATTTTTTGATAACAACTTAAGAAATAGAAGAGGGAATGCCTCAAGAACCCCCAATGCCACTCTTAGACCTCACTATTAAGGATTATAAGGGAAGGGAGATGGATCCTATCATAGAGAACGCTACCAAAAAAAAAATTCTGATGATTACTTTGTTAATTCCAGGGATTTCATTCAATTTTTGTGGAGAACTAATATTTCCAATTTTTAGGCAAAATGTAAGAAAATAAAGTCAGAGCAAGCTAATAGACAAGACTCTGAGATTGAAGAAGAAATCAAGAGTGATTTGATACAAAAAAAATTATCAAATAACCCCTAAAGGGAGAAGACAAGTACTCCAAGATGTTGGTTTTCTAATACTGTCTGAATGGGACATTTCTAATGTAATGATTTTTTATACAATTAGGAAGGAAAAAGATGCTAAGTTTGATACAAAATAAAAATTTAAGGAAGATCATAAAGGAGTGAAATATAGTGATGATCATAAAGCCCTTGTAATGTGGTCAATTTAGAAGAGAGACCAATCTAGACTCCAAGAAGCTTTAGATTTAGAGCATACAGGGAGTCTTTTTGTGTACAAAGTATTTGATGTAGATGGTGAAAAATCTGCACTCATGAATAAAAAAGTATCTAATTTCAACCTAGTTGTTGCTAGGAAAGAGAAATAAAAATTCATTTATTTGAACACTAGGTTTGAAAATATTCTAGAAGCCTATTATGAAAGGGAAAATAAAATATATGAGATGTAGCAAATCATTACAAAGTTAGAAAAGCAGCAAGGAAAGAAGAAAATGTTGGAAGGACCAAGTCAACCTATGATTGTAGCATCCCATGCTCCACCCCTTCCTACTAGGCCTGTCATTAATACCCCAAATACACCTCAACATCAAAAACTCTACACTGTAGAAGAATTGGATGAGGGGAAGGCTAAACTTAATGCAACCTAGATAGTTGTGCACTTGCATTGTAAGGATAAAGTTAGGGATACAATCTTGTTCTTAGTTGATAGAATAAATTGTCGCTTGTTCCATTTGGAAATGTCAAATGTAGAAAGAATATGGAGTGAGCTTGAGCATAATCAAGGTGCTTTAACACAAATTTTGGATAAATGGATCAATAGAGAAAATGGTATCACTACTTTATGTGCCACTATTATTGATAAGGTTGATGATCAAATTGAAAAGACATATGATCAATCTAATGACTTGTTGGACTTTGATCTTAAGAGAGAAGTTCTATAGAAAAGGATTAGAACATTATTTTCCAAGTATCCCAATAGAAGCTTTGATTTTTTTCCTGGTGTGCTAAAGGGCCTTGGTAACATTAAAAGTAAAGAGGAATGGGGAAATGAATTAAAAGAAATAATGTTTGTGTAAGGGTGAATGATGTTGTCAACAAAAAAATTATATCTAGTTTACTAGGATTGTTGAAGAAGTAGTTAGTGTTCAGATATTCTTTGATTCTTTCCACCAAGACTTTGAGGAAATAAAGAAGCTTGGAAAAAATATTTTGAATAGACAGAAAGAAATCCTTTATGAAACTAGCCAGATGACACAATTTTCAATAAGTGGATGGCAGGATATTCTTCACCTTCAAAACTTTTATAGATGGCATCTAAGATTAAATCAATGAATAAATCCATGACCACTAAAGAGAGAGAACTTATTGACAAAGGTATTCAGGTATTAATAGAAGAGATAGAAGGGGTATTCCCATGGACAATATAGGAAATTCAAGATAAAAGTGGTTAAGGAAGGGGACATCCAATCACAAACTGAAGAAGCTAGAGAATCAGATCAAAGCAAAAAGGAGGAGGAAAAAGTGGCCCTA
This sequence comes from Cupressus sempervirens, assembly GCA_028749045.1. Lineage (NCBI taxonomy): Eukaryota > Viridiplantae > Streptophyta > Pinopsida > Cupressales > Cupressaceae > Cupressus > Cupressus sempervirens. Next base: position 440,623,989 of record CM053784.1, read on the forward strand.
CCATCTGAAGGGGAGAAAAAAGATGAAGGAAAATCATCAAAAATAATTGAGAAAGAAGAAATGGCCAAAATGAAAGAAGCCTCTGCCCCACCACAAAGCATTTGATGAGAAACTACTTTGTTGTCAAGTAAAAGATGCCACGAACATTTTTCAGTCTCTCGTGCTATAAGGATGGTGACATTTTGTCTCTTGTGTAACATTTTTGCCAAAAGGACAGTTGTCTTTTTCCTCTATGTCTAAATCTTGTTGCAACTCATGCTATATAAATGATTTCCCAAGGCTAGAAAAAGGGTCTCTAAATCATTTTGTTGAACTAGTTCTATTCATTTTCTCAATTGGTCAATGTATATTGTATAGTGATTTTCCATTGTTAGAATGAAAAAGATGGTTAACAGTACTAAGTCTAGTTCAGCATCTCTGTAAAAATTTGACATTGAATTCTATGTTTTCAAGGAAGATAATACAAAGACATTAGTATAATGGTCATTTGATCTAAATCTTGTGTCTTCTTTGTAACTTTTGATTTTCTAATAGTTGATTGCAAAGTTTATTGAGTCCCAGTTATGATTATTTTTGGAATTATATTTAAGTTTATGTTTTGTTGATAATCTAATGGATTACGTAAATGCTTAATTTAGGTTAAGAGGATTACTGGTTATCACAAGAAGATTCTAATGAGAATGAGAATTTGATCAAATACTGATTTCTTTTCTTAAAGTTTTGAGACAGATCTAATAGCAAATGTCAAATCTCTGTGAGATAGCATCCTAATAGATAAAGCACTAGTCACCATCAAAGTTGATATAGCTTGGAAGTTTATATGGTTATACATTTATAAATCAAATATTTTAAAGTTTCTTTCTTGAAGATCTGAAAGTGAGTCTATGCTTAATTCATGGAATCTTAGGATTTGATAGATTAGATATTTGTCATTCCTTTGAAAATCCTAGAATTAGAAAAATATGAGACAAATTATTTGTTATATTGGAATTCATATCAAGACATGAAAATTGGAGGGAGAAAATGAATTCCTAGGTAAACTCACTTAAATTTTGCAAAGTTCAAAGTGGAGAAGACATTGCGTGGTCTTATTAGTTGGTCCTTTTAATTTGTTCCCCAGAATACTTGTTATGGTTTTAGCTAACTCCTAAGAATTCTCTACTTTTAAAAGGTTGTTAATTTTTTGTCAAATTAGGAGCCAATGAAATGGTGACTATGTTGAGGACCTCTATTGAATTCTTCTAGTAAACAAAACTTAAGAATCTAAAAAGAAATTCAGCACAGCAAGATGTGTACATGACATGGATTGTATCCCAAAGCATGGTAGGTCATGTGTCAAAGCAATGCCTTGTCCGTGTGATAGATTTTTCATTTCCAAAAGAAAATCATGATAAGAGTTTATTGTGTATTGGGCCCTTGTGTCAGATTTGTGGTCAACATTCCATTCTCTTGGTAGTCTATTGTTTTTAAGCCATATTAAAGTTTTTCCCCTTAGTGGGTGATGACTCAATCAAAAGTTTAGTCTCTAGTGCTATATTTTAAGTGTTGTTTGAAATTGTTGATAAAAGGAGAAACATAAGAGCATATACAAAAGCAAATCCATAGGTTTCGTTATACACAAAATTACCTCAAGTTGGTAATAAGAATTAGTTGGCCCCAAGATAATACCTCAACTCATTCACAATATCATCATGTGATAGAAAGAGAATCCTCATCCCTAAATTTTGAATTTGAAAATACTAGGCTTCTAGGTGAAATTTTCACCCCCCATTACTTGAAGAAAGAGTATACCAGGATAAAATTGTGTCTTCTATAGGAGATACTACTTTCAGACTTGATATGTCTGATAAAATAAATCAACTATGGGGATATAAGAACACCCTAGATAATAGGAAAAACTTCAAACATATTCCATATGTTGAAAGAAATCTTATAGACCTAGATGATCTTGTAGATTTAGAAACTACTTCTGTAGATCCTAATGAGTTGCTATCTAAAATTGAAATACTTGGGAAAAAGGTTGCAGAGGAGGATGCCACATGTCTAAGTTTGGAGAAAGAGAAAGAGGAAATCACCATGAATTCCTCCATAGAGAGGGAAGATATTCTCAAAAGAATGGAAGTACTGAAAGAGAAAATAGGAAGTTGGAAGAGAAATCTTCTACTTTAAACTTAGATATATTTGGAGATATGGGAGAAATAAGGTCTAAAATCCAAGGTCAAGAATGTGTTCTACAACAAAAGGAAGGACTTGTCATTTCTCAAGTTCAACCTTATAAACCCATTGAAGAGAATGTGATTGATCTCACTACCAAGAATGTTGATAAAGAATAGTATAAGGTTGTGGGTATTCAAATTAATGAGCCCCCTATTCCCTATAAGAATATTGTTATCTCCAAGATTGACTTAGAATTGGAAAGAGCAAAAAATGAGAGGGAAGATCTCGAAAAAGAATTAGAGAAAGTTGAAAATGAAGCTAAGGTCATAGAAATAAGAAGGAATATTCATTTCCTTAAGTCCACCTCTGGCTTAACAACTTGGCAAAATCAGATTTCACAATGTACATTTTTTGTTCCAACACATGATCCTATGATAGATAGTCAAGACCTCTCCCAATCAATGCCAGCTTCCTCTTCTACTACTACTTGTCAACTAGTTGCAACCCAACAAGGAAAGATTCTCATGAAAACCCAAGGGGTTGGACCAAGTTCTTCAAATGTCTTAGGATTTCAAAAAAGGCCCATCTATATGGAAATATATAAACATATGTCTATTATAGGAATCCCTAGTTTTCCTCATCCTATCCCCAATGAGTTGAGAGATAAGGTCATGAAATTCTCCTGAAATAATGCCATTAGCAGTGAATAATATCTTAGAAAATTTACTAATATGTTGATTAAAATGAGGTTGAACATGAAGATGTTATCATGAAGTTATTTGTGCACTCACTCACAGAAGTTGTCAGATGCTGATGATACTACTTTGGGGGAGTATCTTAAGAATTGGAGAGTATTGATATGTTGCATTCATGTCTATTTTTTTCATTGCTATTAACATAGCATGACTTCTATAAAGACTAGCTAAGTACTAGAAAGAGATCTTAATGGTACATACAATGGTTTGATTGTCTGGTGATATGCAATCATGGACATGTTTGGCACTATTTCTTGATTATGTGGTCAAGTGTGTAGAGTTTAATTCAAAGACATACAAAAGGTATACCTGGTTTACAAATAGCAATTTAGAGATAGAGTATGGGAAAAGTAATTCCTCATGTTTGTTTGCTATCTTACATCTGAGATATAATGAGAAGATGCACAATCAGGCAATGACAGAGGATAGTCTATTGATGATGTTAGTGAGTGTGCAAGCCCTAGTATTGCATATGCAAAGTTTTGTATAAACTATGAGCTAATAGTGCTATTGTAATTGTAATTAATTAATTATCTTATTATAATTAATTGGGAAAGCCTCAAGGACAACTCAAGGAATTATTATGAAGATATGGTATAAAGGAAAGTTGTTTTCCTTATTTGTAATAGAGTATGAGTGTTGTGATCATTTTATGAAGTGCAAAGTATGAAAAGGAGCAGAATGCTTACTGAATGCAAGTAAGTGATCCAAGGGATTGTTGGATGCAAGTTATGTGATCTGGTTACAAGATTAGAAGGAGAAAAGGTTTGGTTGACAGGACAAAAAAGAGAGGAAGGAAGTACATTTCATTGCTATTATTCTACAAGGAATAATAAAGAGATCATTTGGATAGTGGGTTCATTGGTCTTGCCCTTGAATCTATTTGGGTAGTGGGTTCAGCTATCTTCCACAACTCCTAACAAGGTTGGCACAACTACTAATAGGGTTGGAATCTCATAACAGGGATTCAAACTCTCCTTATAGGGACTCATATGTACTAAATGTATTCATAGACTCCTAATAGAGTCTATCATCTAACAAAGAATATTTATATTAGTACATCATCTTGTAGGTACCATCTCCACTAGGGTTTTCCCTCTAATCAAGGGTTTCCCTAGTCAACATATCTAGTGTTATTGTATCTGAGTATCTTCTTATGGTTTTGGTTTATATTTATCATATGGTTAAGTTTTTTTAAGGTTAAAAATTGTGGTAATTGCTAGATAACTAATTCAACCCCCCCCCCCACCCCACCCCCCTAGTTATATCAGTGGACTATATATTCTAACAAGTGGTATTAGAGCACTAGGTCCTTGAACGATAAGCTTAACAACTTTGGGAGATCGATGGTGAATCTTTTCAGAAAGAAAAGTCCTAGATTTGATGGGGGAAACTATGATAGTTGGAAGGAGAAGATGAATACTCATCTATTGTGCATGGATCTAGGTTATTGGATCTTGACAAAGAGTGAGAAGATGATTATGAAAGAAGAATAGCTTGAACAATGCACTGAAGTAGAAAAAGATTTAGAGCCAAAGAAGCTATACTATCAGCTCTTTTAGAGAATGAATACATTTTGGTAAAGTTACTTCAAACATCTCATGAAATTTGGAAAGCTTTAGAACATACTTTTGAAAGTGATACACATGCAAAAAGAATGAGATTGCAGAATTGGATATGTGCATTTCAATATGCTAGATGATGGAACATGAATCTGAAAGAAGCTATATTGGTAGAATATTAGAAATTGTTGCAAGAATTCAGTCTCTTGGTGGAACCAAGGAAGATGATGAAGTGATATAGAAGATCTTGAAAAGCTTGATGCCACCATTCAATCAAGTAGCTTGGATGATTTAGCTAGTAATTCCCTACATAAATATTTCACAAAGGAAACATTGCTTGGAAGATTAGAATCTGTAGAAGTAGATCTAAGATGGTCTAGAGATCTAGCTAGAGTCAAAATAGCTTTCATTTCCCAGAACATTTGACCTAATCAGACAAGGGGTGAAAGCAAATGTGGAAATTTTTTTGGTAGCAGAAAATCCAATGAAGACAAGAAGATTAAGGAAGGTGATGGACTCAAAATTACATTCCCAATTTGAGTACCATCCTAAGCTTTTGAGTCAATTTCAGCCCCTATAAGCACATTTAATGCATATGTACCCAGCTATCCTTTTGAGGCCTAAGAGGCATTTAATTTTTCTAACAAATTGCATTTAATATATCCATGTGTTCCCTAATGGTAAATTTCCATTCTAAGTCATTCAGTGAAGTTTCATTTTGAGCAATGTTCAGATCTACATTTTTGCCTAAGTGTCAAACAATAACTGGAAGCCTGGTTTGCATTTGAATATCTTGCACTTGGTTGTGTTTCATGACTCACCACTTTGGGAGTTCTTAGTACACACATCAAAGAACCTATGCTTCTATTTTCAAGTCATTTTGATATGTTTTGACTAGGTTTTGAATCTCTCAAAGTTGGTTGTTTACTATTGTCATGCTAATGCATATTTATTCAGAATTCAAGGAGGCCCTTTTTGACCAGTTGTAACTTTGACCCAGTTGACCAAAATGATAAATTTCTTATTTTATTACATCCTAGAGGTTAGACACTACTATGTTTCAAATTTGAGACTATGACGAATCTATTTGGCTAGTTTTCAAATGTGATTCCAAATGCAATTTCTAAAGTTTTACTGATGTCATAAAATGCAGATTGTTTGATAGCCATGTTCGGGATTTCATAACTTTGAGTTCATGATTGTCTAAACTAAATGGATTATACAACTATGTTCTATTCTAAAAATAATTTAAGTGTGCCAGTTTGCAAGTTGTGACCAATCCATTTACACACTTTCCTAGGTCAATTCCATTTGTGAAAATCACTTTTCTACCAATGTTTCCAATCATGCAAATCCAAATACCTCACTTTCCCCACTTACCAAGTATACCCTTTTATTCATCATGTTCCTGAACCACAAATTTATATTCACCTTGTGATAGTGAACTAGTGCCCCAATTTTTGAGCCCTCAAATCTTAGTTTGACATATTTTTGAAGCCAAAATTGAATGTGATTTATTATTTTCTAACATGTTTACTTGTAGGCAATTTCACAAAGGAAAATTTGATGGAAAATATCTTTTGACCTAAGAGTCGTCATGACATGAAATCAAACAAGTTACAAGAATGTGGGACAAAAAATTAGTATGTCAGATCTCAGGGCTCAATTTTCAGTTTTCGTCCTTTTTTCAAGGCTAGTCAGAGGACCCCTTGGCACAAAAGTCACAGTTTGTAGAAAACGGTAAAATGAGTTATAATTGGTACTTCAGTGATGGATTTTGATTTTGATTAGTACCAAGTGTTTAGTGAGTCAAGCTAAAGGATCAGATGCTTAAGTTCGAAAAAAATTAGCTGGACCCACTTTGGGGCCCAACTAATTTTGTCAAACTGATAAGATGTTGGGGAGTGAAGGTGCTTTAAAAGATATTATAATGATTTTTTTCATGTTGATGTCTTGGCATATGCACATATCATTTCAAAGAAAATTGGATGTATATATAATACCTGTAATGAAAAGGGTGCTCTAGTTCATCAATGCCACTATGATTGCACACAAAAGAAGTGTAGACTGAAAATTTATGTGGGGGATTTGATGTTCCAGAAACCACTAACCAATTTCTCCAAAAAAAAATCCAAGAGAAGCAAGTTTGGTAAAATGGGTAAGCACAAAAAATTGCATAGAATGGTTATTCTCAAAGGAAAAGATAAGCATTTGTGGTGAGGTTGACTACACTTGAGAGGTCCCAAGTTTAATAATTGTTAAAATTATTTTCAAAGACTTTTCTTGTCGAGATAATGTGTCAAAGACTCAACACCTATAGGTTGAAGCCTGTATCACTCAAGACAATAATGCATTGTATCTTTTTTATACATTTTTATGAGATAAATGAAACATTATAAGAAGTGAAGTGCTAAATTTGAATGGCAAATTGGGGGCCATATGTCAATAGGATCTCAAATAAAGACACATTATAATTCATGAAATTTCCATCGAGAATGAAGGCTTTGTACTTTGAACAAAGGTAGTTGACTGAGTTTACCCTTTTGGGAAGTGGTTCACTCATTCATCTCATTGCTCCAACAATAATTCACCCTACATCCCATGGTGTGAGTGTTGAATGTCTTGTCACACTTGCAAGCTTTTTTATTAGACATCTCCTACCATCAACTATCTGGTTAGCTTTCAGCAGCTTTGAGGGGATTGGTACTTCTTTCAAGTTTCATTTTCTTTTAATTGATCCACTAATCAAATTCATGCTCTCAAGGTTTTCCATAAAACATAGGGAAACCATCCAAAGAGGCAGGGTATAGTTTTCTGAAACAAATGAACCACCTAGTGCATCAACTGACACAAAGATAGATCTTAGGGTGTTTCATGCTAGTGGAGAGATGTTTTTTAGGGTTATTGCCATTGGAGTGTGAGAGGAAAATGTCAAGAAATGTCCTAAGACTCAATAGTGATCCGCCCTTTCTAGTTTACCCTCTCATTGTGTTCTTTCATGGGTTGAGTTCTACTCTATTGCTTGCCAACATTACTAAGAAGTCAATGACTCTACAGCAATGCAATAGCAGGAATAGTAGATAATCTGAAAGACTCTTTTACTGGGAAAGAATACCTCAATTGTCAAAAAAAAAAATCAATTTGTAATATTGTTGACAATGTCTCATTCATGGCATTATCACCATTAAATGTAATAAAACAAAATAGGGCAAAGGTAGTAGAATACATTGAGGGCAAGCTAAACGGAGGAGATTGGGAGGTGTTTCCTTCTAATGTGAATCACATTTTTATTTTGAGTAGAAGAAGATGCCACATTATTCAGGGGGCGAGTTTTTAAAAGAAAGAAGCTTGAATGTTTAGTCCCACATTGGAAAAGAAGTGGATACTTTTACTATTTATAAGCCCAAACACTCATAGCTGAAATGCCTTAAGGACACTGTGCTTTTGAAGGGCAAGGCTCATGTTGAGGGCCCCACCCATAGTTAGATTTCAAATTGAATGTAAGTGAAATTTTTTGAACAAAATTACAAGTGGGAGAAGCAAACAGTTATGACGTCAGTAAGTAGACATGTGGCATGAAATCATGGCATTGCAGCAGAAACTGTGTAGTCAGGTAGTAACTGTGTGATGGCACAAATAGGTCAGAAATAACCATGTGGCGACTTTGCTAGCATAAAATGTTAACACACAAAAAGTGATGCAACCATGTGAAAATCCTCATTTTGTAGCCTTAAAAGAGTTAACTATGATTAGCCATGTTGAGTTTTGAAGCCACAAAAATGTAGTAAATTTCCAATTCATAGGGGTTAATCAAGAATTAAGATTAAGACCTACGAGCTTGCAAAATTGTAACACATAGCAAGGCACTCTAGGGTAGTGATGAAGTGGTGATAACTATGCAGAAGATTTGAACAATGAGGAGCTGACACATGGTGGTCAACTAGGAGGGTTGACCGAGAGTTGGAAAAAAGGGAAAATATGGAATAATAGAAAATTAATAATTTATTATTTTTTCTCCAAAGTTTGTAGTATGAACCTAGATTTGAAAAATTTAAAGATTTGAAAGAATTTTCTATAGTTTAGACTATAGGATATTTTAAATTTTTCAATTAAATGCTCTACTTATGAGTTGGGACCTAATTTTTCAAATGAGTGTTAGAGGGGAAATTTTGATCAAAAATGTAGAGTGCAATGTATTATTGAAACTAGGAGAAGACGAGCTATCTAGATATGGAATCATAAATTGTATAGGTATTCATAGGTATAGGCTATAAGTAGATTTGTAAATTGGGGGCACCCTTAGCAAAATGGGTTAATTTCATGATGAAGCATCAAAATTAGTTGGAAGATAGACAATGAAGTTTGTTGACTCCATATTTGAAGTAAAATTATTCTGAGAGTTATATTTTTCCTCTAAGGGTCATTTGGTGGGTGTTTTTGCCTTGTCTTAATAATAGCTCTTGCAAATTAGTTAGATGTTTCTATTATGCTGGAGATATTTTCAAGCTTTCTTCAGTAGTAAAGAAAAGGATCTGATTTTTAGTTATAGAGAAAAGGTAGAGAGAGGTTTTTCATCTGCAAGTGGAGAAGTTTCAAATAGACAAATGGTAGCATTTGATCTGATCCAAGAATTCTCCTATCTTTATATTCTCTTCTCTTCTCTAGCTCTAGGATTGGTTCTAGTTCTTGAATATTTTTCACTACTGTGATACCACAAGGATGGTTCCTGTTAGGCTGAAATTTCTATCATGACTATGATTCCACCATTTTTAGCATTTCTCTCATGTAATGAACAATAAGCAGTGATAATAAAGATAGTTTTAGTTTATTCAGTAGTTTCAGAAGTTGTTTTCATGCATCCTTTATGTATTTGTTTCAAGGAAATGAATAAAAGTGTTGCAACAAGTTTTATCTTCAGTCTAAATCTTGTCTCTTGTTCATGTAGTTTGTAATCTTTTGTGTTTTTTGAACAAAGAGAATGAAACTCAATTGCATCCTTTTTTGGGGTGTATGAGTTGATATATTTTTCTTATGATTCAAGGAGTCATATAAATGCTTAATTTATCATCATAGCATTGCAGATTTCATGAAGGGATAAGTTGAGTATGAGATTCAGAAGTGTTGTAGATGTTTGATTCACAAGGTGAAATGGATAGATCTAGAAGTCCTGATACATGAAATATCTCAATTATTTCCAAGGATGTATGTTAGTGATTTGTGGAATTTCCCAATAGATAAGGCATTGATTAGCTACAGGATCAAAGTGTTGTGTTGCTCATGTCTTGGTTTTGCTAAAATCAATTAATAATCAAAATCCTTTTCCCTTTCTATTTAGGAGCTGAAAAGACTTACCCCCACTTAGCTTGTCAAATTCATGTGTTATGTTTGTAGCTATTTCATATCCATGATTGTTTGTATAAGTGTTAGAAGATTAAGGGTATTATCTGCTTTGCTAGATTCAAGTGTATGCTTTAGTACTGGTATAATATGAATGAATTTGAGGTACACCTACCTAGGTTTTGCAAAGCCTAAAGTAGAAGAAGGGTTTAGCCTTATATTTGGCCCCAGTATTTGAATGGGTATATTGTAGATGGGAAATAGTTGCCCCTAGATTTATTCTATTCCTATCACTAGGTTTTTGAAACAAAACATTTTAAAACACCAACAAAGTGATGACTCTACTGGGGACTCTATGAAGAATTTCATTGTCAAAAGTATTAGAATCTATAGTATAAATTGCATTTTCTGAATCTGTATGATAGAAAAACTTTGAGAATTTTTTTTAAAAAATATTTAATACAACAAGATAAATTTTCTATAGCAATAAGGTCATGAAGTGTTTTTTGTTTCTTTACTGAAGATTCATGTCTCCTAGTAGTGACTTATTTATTTACAGTAGTAGCTTTGAAGGTTGAGTGTAAGTTGTGTTGTTACTAGGAGATTTCATCTTCAATCAATACAGTCAAATTTTGTTTTGAAGTGCTATTGTAAAATTAGAGTCAAGAATGAACAAAAGTTTTTGTTCTCTTTTTCAAGTTTGTAAATCTCCAAGAGTGGTTTGATGGTTTGCATATTTTCCATTATCTGAAAGTCTGGTTTAGATTTGTCAAGTGAAAAATCATGTTTTATTTCTCACATGCGTAAATGGCGAATCTAAATCTTTGTACTAGTGTTCCTAGTTGATTTGATATTGTATATTTTGAAGGACTTTCAGCTTGTGGGCATATTTGAAGCTCTTGATAGTGGTTCTTAGAAAAGAAGTATAAGTTCTTGATTGATAGATTTAAAGTGTTGTATGCAATTTGTTGTTCTAAGATTTTAAATGATTAAAAAGTGAATCACAACAGTGATCTCATTTGTCCTTTTTAGGAGGTGACAACTCTATTGTTGCTATATGATTGAAAAGGCTGAGTCATTTGAGTAGGAAAATTCTTATTGTTCAACAAGTGTTTTCAATCATTGTTTTTTCACTAACGTCAAACCTGCTATATGTCGGTAAGACAATTGCTTATATGTTTCAAGCACTATTACTTAGTTGATTGATGAAGAGGATTTGATCAACAAGATGTAACAAAAGTACTTAGAGAAAAGGTTGAGTTATGATTATGTATTGAAGTGCAAGAATCAGTTAAGACAGTGATAACATAATGTATTGATGATCTACTTGTGGTTACAAAAGGATTGGCTACACCTAGAAAGTTTAGAAGAACAAGGTTGGATAGATTTAATTTGCTAAGCTTGACCAAGTTGATAGAATTTGTCGAGCAAAGTTAGTGCAAGCTAAGAAAAAAGTCAGTTGGAGTTGAGTGAAAGCAATTTCTAGTAGATGTTGAGTGAACTACTGGATGCCAAGCAAGTTAGTAGATGTTGATCACTAGTAAAATCTATTTGAAATGATTGAAAAGATCATGAATGAAAAGTAATGGAACTAGTAAAGAATGTTTACAATCATTGTTTTGTCATTGATGTCAAACTTGCTACTTGCAGGAATAAAAATTGCTTTAGTGATCCAAATACTACCAATTGGTTGATTGACAAGGAGGAGGCAATCAATAAGATGTAACTAGAGCACCTAGAGAAAGGTTGAAGTTGTTACAAATGCAAAAAGAAATATTTAAATAAGCAATACCAGGAAAGAATCTAAGAGAGTTAATGCATGAAAAGATATTACCATAAGATAGGAGAGAGAAAGCTTCAAGATCCAACACCATGAGACAAGATATTTGAAAAGGTGAAAGCAAAGAAAACCCCTTGTGACATTATGAATGAGGCATGAAAAGCCTAAGGAATGAGAGAGAGAGAGAGAGAGAGAGAGAGAGAACAATAGCTCATACAATAATTTAGAAGAGGAAGAAACCTCATTAGAAATGAGAGAGGAGGGTCATCTCTTAAATAGAGATGAGAGAGAGGAGTTAGAATGTAACTCCCATGTCTATGAATGCCACCATTCATAAGTGTGTGAGGCCAAGTGTGAGATTACTCTTAAGGAGGAATAATCTAAATTACAAATTACAATAAATATTTGTCCTTAAATATTCCACTAGAGGACAAAATAAGTTGTAGTGGAAAAAGGACAAAAAAGAAATATATTAGGATACCTTGGCTTATATCCTAATATATTATAACAATAAAGAAAGGAGGTCTAACCTTGGTTTATAAACACACCAAGGAAAGATTACAACTTCTAATAGAAGTTATGATGTTATAATGAAGTATAAGGATCAGCTAAGCCATTGATGAAATAGTGTATTGATGTCATACTCCAAGACATAGAGAATGGGCACACTAAAACACATCAAAGATGTAAGGTTTAGCTAAGTCATTTGTAAAGCCTAACTAAGTTCATTAGAGAGAGTCGAGCAAGCTAGTTAGTGCCAAATAGATTCTCAGCTAAAGCTGAGCAAAGTTTAACTTTAGTAAGTGTCGAGTGATCTTCAAGTGTCAAGCAACCTTCAGGTGTTGAGTGAAGATCAGGTGCCGAGCATGATACAAGTGCCGAGTAATATAGAAGAAGTTGAGCATCAATAAACCAATGATGTCGAGTTGCTACATTATTTTGAAAATTGAAGATTCACCAGATCTGAGCTGACATGGTGGTTATCTAGAATTTTGTGAATTAGATAGAAGATAAGAATGATGAGCTGGTGGCACAGAACACTATGTAAAACATTTTTGGCAAATACAACTAGATTCTAGATGAAGTTTCTAGATAAGAGCAAGATATGGGATAGATACATTGTATCCTACCTAATCCATTGAAACCCTAAAGTTGGAGAGGGAGAATCGAGCAGAAGAGGTATTCCAAATTTCTATTTAAGGAGTCATAAGGTCACGAAGCAGAGTAATGGTCAAGCATGAAAGCATGAAGTGCTGAAGAAGGTGCTAAGGAGAAAGAGAGCACAGATACTCTATTTTGATAGATGACCACAGATATGATTGCATTGGTATGATGAGCAAGAAGACTCAAGGGGATGAAGCTTGAGATGACAAGTTGTCAGAGCTGCAATGATTAAAACCAAGCAAAGGATTGAACTGAAGTGTGATCTATAATCTGCAAGATATGTTGTAAGTTGTATCAGATCAAAATCCATTATTCTTACTCTCTAGCAATTGTAGCAGTTAGTATAAATCCTATGGACTTAGGTTGGTTTAATAGCCATGTTGTAAATCCTTTAACAGGGTGACATTCCAAGTGAATGTTCCAAAGTCCTCTGACCAGGCCCATTCCTAACAGTATGGTGAAATCCTCTAACAAGGTCACATTTAACAGTGTGTTGTAAGCCTTTAATAGGGCAGGCCTTTAATAGGGCATCACTTCAGAAGAGTGAGAATTGAGTAGCATGTTACTGGTGGTTTTTTCCAAATTGGGTTTCCACGTAAATCACTGTGTCATGTGTTGATCTTGCATTTTTTATTCCTGCATGTTGATTTGTTGTAACTTGCTAAGATGGTTGATTTAAGCTTGGATGGATGCATAGTTTAATGGGCTCACTATAATTAGTGAAAAAGTACTATTATTAGGGCATTTAGACCTTGAATAACTGATTCACTCCACCCCCCCCCCCCCCCCCCCTCTCAGTTATTCTAAAAGAATTCTAACAAAATCCAATTGATGCCGAGTGATTTTCAATAGATGTTGAGTAACACAGTATGTGTTGAGCATCAGTAAATTGATAATGTCAAGTTGTTGCATTATGAAAAAGATTGAAGATTCGCCAATTAAAAGCTGACAAGTTTGTTTTCTTGGAACTTGTAAATTAGGAGGAAGATAAGATTGATGAGTTGGAGACACAAAATCTTATGTAAATTATTTTGGAGGTGAATTCAAATGGATTCAAAGAGAAGCTTCTCAAGAAGACACGATATGGGGTAGATACATTGTATCCTACCTAATCCAATGAAAACCCTAATTTTTGAGATGCATAATGAGTGAAAAAAAAGGAGTTCTAATTCCCTATATGAAGGGATGTCTGGTCATGAAGCAAAGATTAAGAAGTCACAGAGTTTTTGGATGCAAAAAATTGATAAGAAGAAGGAAGAGGGTTTTCTTCATAAGTGACCCAAGAGGAGAAGTCTAGAATGAAAACTAAGCATGAAGGCTTAATGAGGATGAATTCTTGAAGGGTGAACAAGTGATCAAAACTGCAAAGATTGGAAGCCAAGTAGAGATGAGGACTGAATAGTGATCTATAATCTACAAGTAAGGTTGTAAGTTGTATCAAATCAAACTCTATTGTAACTCTTTAACAATTGTATTGGATTAGGGTAAATCCTTTGGAGAAAGGTTGACTTAACAGTCATTGGAAAATCCTTTAACAAGGTGGCATTCCAAGTAAATGACCTAAAGTCCTCTAACAAGGCTCAATTTTAATAGAGTGATTGAAATCCCTTAACTGGGTCACATTTGGGTCATATTTAACAATGTGTATTGTAACCTTTAATAGGGTTGGCCTTTAACAGGGTATCACTTCAGAAGAGTGAGAAAGGAGTAGCATATTACTGTTGGTTTTTCCCAAATTGGGTTTCCATGTTAAATCATTATTTCATGTGTACTTATGAATGTGTTGTGTTTTATACTTTACATTTCTGCATGTTAGTTTAGCAGTAACATATCAGTTTTGGTTTACACACAATGAATGCATGCATGGTTAAGAAAGTTTTATGGGTTCACTAAATTATAAAAGTTTTATTTGGGCATCTGGACCTTGACTAACTAATTCACCCCTCCCTCCTCTCACTTATTCTATATAATTCCAACAAATGGTATCAAAGACTAGTTGCTTAAGAGTATCAGTTTCAAGGTACTAAAAGCATAAAGATCAAGATGTCAAAGAGAGAGGTACCCAAGTTGAATATAGATAACTTTCCTACATGGAAATTTTTGATGAAGCTAGACCTTGGAGGACTTGGAGATTATGCACAAACTTGCATTACAACAAAACATGTTGATCTAGTAGGAGCCCTAACTATTGAAAATTTGAAGAAAAAGAAAGAGCACAATTAGGCAATGTTGGAGATTGCCTCTGCCTTGAGCTATATCGAGTTTGATGATATCAAAGACCTTAAAAGTGAAAAGCATATGTGGGATTCCCTAAACACCATCTATGGAGGGGACAAAAATGTTCAAAGAGCCAAGTTAGAGAGCCTTAGAGGTAAGTTTGATGACATGAGAATGGAAGAAGGTGAAAACATTACTTAATATGTTGCTAGAATAAAAGAGGTTATTAGTGCTATAAAAGGTGCAACTGGTAAAATAGATGATGAAAATATGATAGTTAAAGTCTTGAGAAATTTGTTGCCTACATATACCATTAGAGTATCTACAATTCAAGAGTTAAGATGTATACCAAGAAATGAACTAACCCTTGAAGGTATAGTGGGTAGACTCACTACATTTGAGCTATCTAATTTTGACAACTACAGACTAGAGAGTATTGAATCAGCTTTCAAAGCTAAATTGTTACTGAAGGATTTTGATGAGGTAAAGCCAAAGAAGAAGAAAAGAAAGATAAAGTATGCATCCAATGATAGTAGTAGAGATGAGCAAGACATTGAACAATCGAAAGCATTGTTGGCTAGAAGATTTCACAAAGGAAAAGGTGAATTCAAAGGTAAGCTACCTATCATTTGTTTTAATTGCAATGAATTTTTCCATATTGCAGCAAGATGTACACAGAAGAAGAACTTCAAAGAAGGGAACAACTACAAAAATAGAAGAGAAAATGATGGAAGAGACTATAGAGATAAAGGAAAGAAGTCATGCTACATTGCTGATGAAAACAACTCTGATGAAAATAATGATGAAGTGGTATATGTTGCAATGAAGGATGAATCAGATGAGGATGAGGCTACTGCACTTATGACTTATGTGAACAAGAATGACAAATGGATCATTGACAGTGGATGCTCACATCACATGACTAGAGACAAAAGTAAGTTCATTACCTTAACTTGTTATGATGGAAATACTGTAAGATTTGGTAATGATGCACTATGTTCAATAAAAGGAAAAGGGTCTATTAAGCTTACAAACAAGAGCTCATGTGATAATGCTTATTATGTTGAAGGATTGAATTATAATTTGTTAAGTGTGTCACAATTGAACAATTTGAGGTGCAAATTTGATTTTGAAAACAAATCAGCCAAGATATATGATACAAATGGAAACTTGATTGGAAAAGGTGATCAAACTAGGAGCAATATGTTCTATTTGGATATAGAAGATGCTACTTGTCTTATTGCAAAATTTGATGAGGTATGGCTTTGGCACAAGAGATTATGTCATGTTAACTTTGATAACCTGATTAGTATAAGTAACATGAAAAGAGTTAGAGGTTCTCCAACTTGAAGAAACCAGAAAACATAATGTGCAAATAATGTCAACCAGGCAAGATGACAAAGTAAAGCTTATACCTCTAAGGAAATACTTGAAATTGTTCATCCTAACTTGTGTGGACCTATTGAAGTGCAAAGCTACATAGGAGATAGGTATATAATGCTACCTTTTGATGATTACTCTAGAATGATGACTGTCATGTTTTTAAAACAGAACTCAGATGCTTTTCAAATGTTTAAATGATACTTGGCAAGAGTTGAGAAAGAAATAGGTAATAGATTAAAATGCTTGAGATCATATAGAGGAGGTGAATTCATTTCACATGAATTTGAGGTGTTCTATAATGACAAAGGAATCAAGAGACAGACATCAGAACCAAGGACTCTCCCAAAAAATGGAATTGCTTAAAGAAGAAATAGATCTATAATGGACTGTACCAGAATACTAATGATGGAGAAAAATGTTGCCCTAAAATATTGGAGAGAAGCTATAAGTACTGTACTATACACTTTGAACCATGTACAAGTAAAGAAAGGTACTCATTCTGCACCTTTTGAACTATGGTATGGTCATCCACCTAATGTGAAATATTTTAAGGTATTTGGAAGCAAATGCTATATTCTCAAAGATGTTAGGAGTGAAAAGTTTGATGCAAAGAGCGAAGAAGGTATATTCCTTGGTTACTCCACAAGAAGCAAAGCTTATAAGTGTTTAATTACTAACACTAACAGGATTGTGGAAAGTGCAAATGTGAATTTTGATGAGTTTACAGAAGCACATGAAGCTGAACCTACAAAAGAACTAGAAGATTACAAGACATTTGCATACTACTATGAACGAATGCCTACTAAAGAAGATGTCACAAATTATGCAGCAAATCAACAACAAGTTTCAACAATTGCCAAGTCACATCCTATGAATATCAAGTTGCATTCAAATGTTGAGTTGAAAAATGAGGAGAATGCACAATCTGACTCTGAGATTAGCATACATGAAAGAGATGCTAATATACCTAACAGAGATGCACATAGTGATACTAAAGCTGAGAGACAGAATGTAGCCACAAGAATTGAGCCTAGACTGTCCAAATATGTTAAAAGACACCATCCTATAGATCAAATCATTGGAGACAAGGATGCAAGGCCAATGACAAGAAATAGGTTAAGAGGTGAATCATGTTTGCTAAGCATGAAGGAACCTAAGATAGTAAGAGATGCATTGGAAGATGATAATTGGTATAAGGCCATGTAAGAAGAAATTCAACAAATAGAAAAGAACAAGACTTAGAGCCTAGTTCCTAGACCAGAGGACAAGAATGTGATTGGCACAAAATAGGTATTCAGGAATAAGCTAGATGAGAATGGTGAAGTAATAAGAAATAAAGCAAGACTAGTTTGCAAAGGGTATGCACAAGAAGAAGGAATTGACTATGGTGAAACATTTGCCCCTGTTGCAAGAATGGAAGGAGTAAGAACTCTATTTGCTTATGCTTCTTACAAAGGTTTCAAAGTTTACCAGATGGATGTTAAGTCTACATTTCTGAATGGAATATTAGAAGAGGAGGTCTACATAGAATAGCCAAAAGGATTTTTGGATAAAAACAATAAAAACATGGTATGTAGACTGCACAAAGCCCTATATGGATTGAAACAAGCACCAAGAGCATGGTATGAGATACTTCATTCTTATCTTGTTAAGATTGGATTTGAAAGGACAGATGATAACAGCAATTTGTACATGAAGACAAATAAAGAAAGAGGTATACTTTTATCCGAAAAAAATTTTGATGACATTATATTTGGAGGACAAGATGCTTTATGTAAATATTTAGCAAAGCAGATGAAGCAAGAGTTTGAAATGTCAATGTTTGGTGAGATCAAATTCTTTGTTGAATTATAGGTCTATCAAAGGAAGCATGGTGTATATATCACTCAGTCAAAATATGCCAAGGAGATATTGAAAACTTTTGGACTTGAGGATTCAAAACCAATAAGTACACCTATGGTAACAACACTCAAGCTATCAAAGAATGATGAATCAGTTGAGGTCAATCAAACATTGTATATATCCATGATTGGCACATTGCAATAGGTAGTACACAGCATACCTGATATTGTGTTAGTTGTAGGAATAGTTGCTAGATTGTTTGCTAACCCTAGAAAGAATCACTTGATGGCAGTGAAAAGGATAATGAGATACTTGAAAGGAAAAGAAGAGTATGGCTTATACTATAAGAAGAATGAAAAGTTTGAACTAAAAGCCTACACTGATGTTGATTAGGCTAGAAATATTGATGACAGAAAGAGCACCAGTGGAGGAGCATTCTTCTTAGGTAGAAGACTTGTTACATGGACAAGCAAGAAGCAAAGTTGTACTTCACAATCTACTACTAAAGCAGAGTATGTTTTTGCTGCTATCAATTACACAAACATTGTATGGATCAAACAGTTACTAAAGGGAATGAAGGAAGAGATCACTAAACAAGTAACACTTTATTGTGATAATACAAGTGCTATAAATATATCAAAGAATCCTATTATGCATAAAAAGACAAAGCACATTGCAATAAAGTATCGTTATGTAAGGGAATTGGTTCAAGACAAAGAAGTGAAGATGGAATATATCAACACAAAGGAGCAAATTGTTGATATCTTCACCAAAGCATTACCTAAGGATGCTTATGAGTATCTGAGAGGTAAATTAGGGGTGATACCCCTATCAAAGGCTACATAAAATACATAGGGAGTATCCTGCATCAAACAAACTTGCATTCATTTCATACAAATTAATGCAATGGATCTTACTTTAGCAAGTTGTCTAAAGTAATTACAGAGTTAGAATTTCAAATCAGTCACAAGCAAGGTGATAGAGGGAGAAAATTGAAGAGCCTACAAAATTTTATATCTACATATGCAAAGATGCCAAGTGTTGAGTACATGTCATTGGTATTGTTGTCAAAGAGGGAGAATGTATAGTAAATTGATCAAGAGGGAGATTATCAAAGCTGACAATCAAGTTAGAGGGAGAAAGTACAGAGAAATTACATTAACAAAAAAGGAACAATGAAGTGAGAGCACATCATTCAAAAATCAGAAGACTGAGAAAGAAAGAGGGAGTTAGCAGAAAACAAGAGAGGGAGATATTCAGATATTTTGTTGATCCATGACAGAAGAGAATTTTGTAACTAAGAGGGAGTTGCTAATAGAGGCAGAATTTTTATTCGTAAGCTTTCTTTTTGGTATTGCCTTACTATTTTAACCTAGTTAGTATTAATAGAACAAGATGTTCATCGTTTGTTTGATTGGTTGATCAGTTTGGTTTGCCATCAATGCCAAAGAGGGAGATTGTTGATATATGATTGAAAAGATTGAGTCATTTGCGTACAAAAATTGTTATTATTGAAGAAGTGTTTTCAATCATTATTTTGTCACTAATATCAAACCTGTTATATGTTGGGAAGACAATTGCTTATATGTTTCAAGCACTATCACTTAGTTGATTGATGAAGAGGATTTGATCAACAAGATGTAACAAAAGTACCTAGAGAAAAGGTTGAGTTATGATTATGTATTGAAGTGCAAGAACCAATTAAGATAGTGATAATTTACAAAAGGATTGGGTACACTTAGAAAGTTTAGAAGAATAAGGTTAGAGAAAGTTCATTTGCTAAGCTTGACCAAGTTGATAGAAGGTACCGATAAAAGTTAGTGCAAGCCGAGCAAAAAGTCAATTGGAGCTAAGTGAAAGCAATTTTTAGTAGATGTCGAGTGAACTAGTGGATGTTGAGCAAGTTAGTAGATGTCAGGCACTAGTAAAATCTAGTTGATGCCGAGTGATTTTACAATAGATGCCAAGTAACATAGTATGTGTTGAGCATTACTAAATTTATAATGCCAAGCTATTGCATTATGAAAAAGATCGAAGATTCACCAATTAAAACCCAACAAGTTTGTTTTCTTGGAACTTGTAAATCAGGAGGAAGATAAGATTGATGAGCTGGAGGCATATAATCTTATGTAAACCATTTTGGAGGTGAATTCAAATGGATTCAAAGAAAGGTTTCTAGAGAATACAAGATATGGGGTAGATACATTGCATCCTACCTAATCAATCAAAAACCCTAATTTTTGAGATGGATAATGAGCAAAAAAAAAGTTCTAATTCCCTATATGAAGGGATGTTTGGTCATGAAGCAAAGGTTAAGAGCTCACAAATTTTTTGGATGCAAAAATTTGACAAGGAGAAGGAAGAGGGTTTGCTTCACTAAGTGACCCAAGAGGAGAAGTCTGCAATGGTGAACTAAGCATGAAGGCTTAATGAGGATAAATGCTTGAAGGGTGAACAAGCTGTCAAAACTACAAAGATTGGAAGCCAAGCAAAGATGAGGACTGAATAGTGATCTATAATCTACAAGTAAGGTTGTAAGTTGTATTAGATCAAATTCTACTGTTACTTTCTAATAATTGTATCAAATTAGGGTAAATCCTTTGGAGAAAGGTTGACTTAACAGTCATTATTAAATCCTTTAACAGGGTGGCATTCGAAGTGAATGACCTAAAGTCCTCTAACAAGGCTCATTTTTAATAGGGTGATTGAAATCCCTTAACCAGGTCACATTTAATAGTGTGTGTTGTAACCTTTAATAGGGTTGGACTTTAACAAGGCATCACTTCAGAAGAGTGAGAAAGGAGTAGCATGTTATTGGTGGTTTTTCCCAAACTGGGTTTCCACATTAAATCATTATGTCATGTGTACTGATGGATGTGTTGTGTTTTATACTTTACATTTCTGCATGTTAGTTTAACAGTAACATATCAATTTTGGTTTACATACAATGAATGCGTGCATGGTTAGAAACTTTTAAGGGTTCACTGAATTATAAAAGTTTTATTTGGGCATCTGGACCTTGAATAACTAATTTAACACCCCCCCCCCCCCCCCCGCGTTATTGTAAGGAATTCTAACATCTACATGGTTTTCATTCTAACATCTACATGGTTTTCATTAATGGTGTGAAGAAGTTAAGTTTGCACCCATGCCAAATCAATAGATCAAAATTTAGCATTAGCACTTGAAGGTATTTTTATTTTCATGTTTTCTTTCCATGGAAGTCAAATGTTGGATATGGTTGTCTCTAATCAGTGATTTTCAACACTAGGAGAAAGAGGTAGTTAGTTTTTTTTCAAAATGGAATTAGATCTCAGATCTAAAGTTAGTCTACCAAGTTAGGAAAGTATAGTTGAAGATATTGTAGAGATAAGAAAGGAACTCTGCAATCAGATTGCCACTTTCATAAGAAATATGCTAGGAAGTGTTCAAGGTCTAGGATATAATCAGATTTATGTAAATTTCAAATCAACACTCATGGAGTTGCACTTGTCTTTAAGACCAAAGGGATCCTCATGGCCTATTATTTTATTAGATACTTTTATGCCTAATTCAGTTAATTGGCCAACACATTTAAGAGTACAAAATATTTTGCATGTTGAGATTCTTTCCAAGAAATTTGAGAGTGATTTAAGTAGTAATGAATGTATTGAATCCTCTAATAGCAAATGTGAATGTGCTAAAAGTAATAGTGAATCTAGTGAATCCATAGATAATGATAATTTGTCTTCCAAGTGTGAAGAGATGGATTCTAGATATACTAAATTAGATGTTTTAGTTAGCAAGATGAAGATGGTTATGTAACTAAAAATGAATTTTGTGATAGTATAGATGAGAGTGTAGAAAGTTCTAACAATAGTATGGATAGCTTTTCTTTCAATGAAAATGAAAGTGAATCACCTAGTGAAGAGGTTTTCTGCAAAGAAGAGGTAATATGTTGTAGTCATGATTCTGATTTTTTAGATTGTCATATTAATGGTACTACTGCTATAATTTTTTAGAATAGTTAGATTATGATCAGAGCCATGGCGAACAAAATTGTGATGAGGTTTTATTGAGTGTTGATGAAATTTTAGAATTATTAGCTCATGATCTCGAGAGGTATGCAAATATTTCTTTGGATGCTCATGTTGTCCCTTGTTATGTTTCTTCTCAAGATGAAGTCCTTTCCCCAAAGTTTGATGCTAAAAATGATATGAATTCAGAACATTCTTTGTCAAGTTTTGGAGGTGTATGTGATAATGGTTTAAGTGTCAATACACATGAAAACTCTTCTTATAAGGAGAATACCATTAGGGAGAAGTTTCATACTATTTCAGATTCTTGTCATGCTGATAATGTTGAAGTTGTTTTTAATTGTTCATATGACAAAGAGGAAGAGGCCAAAAGTTGTAAATCTAATTCTAATTTTCCCTTTTGTGCTGATGATAAGTTAGATGAGTTCAAAGTTCATTTTAATGAGTTGTTTAATGTGGATTATGATCAACATATTTTGTGTCAACACTTTCATGAAAGTTTTTCAAACTTGGTGACTAATTAGTTGTTTAAGTGTGAAGGAATTTCAGCATGTGACAAATCTGACCAGATGAGTACTTGTGCTGAAAATGATAAGAAAATAGATTTAAAATATTCTTCTCACCTGATTACATAAGGTGAGTTGCAAGTTTTTGATGCATTCAACTTTTTGAATGAAGCAAAGTATGAAGACTTCATGTTTCTACTTGATAGCATGCATCAGTCATTTTTTGAAGAAAACTTTTAGTTTGATTTTAGTTTATATGAGCATGTTGATTCACTTTCTCATAGTGAGCATGATGTAGAAGTAAATTTTGATTTGTATATGCACTATGAGATTGATGAGATTAATTTTGTTTTTCCAAGAGCACTAATGGAGAATGTTGATTATGTTGGTGAAACAATTGAGAATGGCATTTTCAGCTTACCTCATGAAAATGGAGATGAAAATAAGATATATGATAGAAGTAAGAAGTTTTGTTGAGTTTTGGTGGCCTGAGGCCATCGTTTGTACAGTTTAGGAGTAGTTATTTTTGCTTTCAAGAAGTTGTTCGAAAGTTTTGCTATCAGGTGTGTGATTTGCTTCTTCTAGTTATTTTGAATCCTTTCCATTCCTACATGGGACATGCATCCCTAGATAGAGCCACTGATGAGACTCAAAATTACATTCTTGATTTGAGTATCATTCTAAGCTTTTGAGTCAATTTGAACCCCTATAAGCACATTTAATGCAAATGAACCTAGATGTCCTTTTGAGTCCTAAGAGGTGTTAAATGTTTCTAACACCTTGCATTCAGTATATCCATGTGTTCCCTAATAGTAAATTTTCATTCTAATTCATTCAGTAAAGTTTCTTTTTGAGCAATGTTCAGATCTGTATTTTTGCCAAGTGTCAAACAATGACAGGAAGCCTAATTTGCATGTGAATATCTTGCACTCAGTTATGTTTCATGACTTGCCACTCTAGGAGTATTTATTATGCATATCAGAGAATCTATTTTTCTATTTTCAAGTCATTTCAACAATTTTTTACTAGGTTTTGAATCTCTCAAAGTTGCTTGTATATTGTTGTCATGTTGATGCATATTTGTTCAGAATTCTAGGAGGCCCTATTTGACCAGTTGTAACTTTGACCTAGTTGACCAAAATGATAAATTTCTTATTTCATTACATTCTAGAGGTTAGACACTTTCTATGTTTCAATTTTGACACTATGATGAATCTATTTGACTAGTTTTCAAACACAATTCCAAATGCAATTTCTAAAGTTTTATTGGTGTCATAAAATGCAGATTGACTAGTAGCCCTGTTAAGGATGTCATAACTTTGATTCTGTGATTGTTTGAACCAAATGGATTGTACCAATGTGTTCCACTCTGAAAATACTTTAAGTGTGCCAGTTTGCAAGCCTTGACCAATCCTTTCGCATACTTTTACAGGTCCATTCCATTTCTGAAAATCACTTTATTGGCGGTGTTTCCAATCTTGCAAATCCAAATACCCCACTTTGACCACTTTCCAAATGTTTCCTATTATTCATTATGAGCTCAAATCACATTTTATACTATCCTCATGATAGTGAACTAATGCCCCAGTTTTTGAGCTCTCAAATCTCAGTTTAAATTGTTTCAAAGCCAACACCGAATGCAATTTATTATTTTTTGACATGTTTACTTGCAGGTAGTTTCATGAAGGAAACTTTGACAGAAAATATCTTTTGACCCAGGTCTCATCATGACATGAAATCAGACAAGTTACAAGAATGTAGAATAGAAAATTAGTATGTCAAATCTCAGAGCCCAGTTGTTAGTTTTGGTTAGTTTTTAAGGCCAGTCGGAGGACCCCTTGGCACGAAAGTCATGGCTTGCAGAAAATGGTAAAATGAGTTTTAATTGGTACTTCACTAGTGGATTTTGATTTTGATCAATACCAAGTGTTCAATGAGTTAGGCTAAAGGATCAGGTGTTTAAGTTTGAAAAAATATTTATCTAGACCCACTTTAGGGCCTAGCTAATTTCGTCAGACTGATAAGATATCGGGGAATGAAGGTGTTTTAAAAGATATTATAACGATTCTTTTCATGTTGATGTCTTGGCATATGCACATATCATTTCAAAGCAAATTGGATGTATATGTAATACCCATAGTGAAAAGGGGGCTCTAGTTGATCAATGCCACTATGATTGCACAAAAAAGAAGTGTAGACTGAAAATTTAAGTGGGGGAAGTTGATATTCTAGAAACCACTAACCAATTTCTCCAAAGAAAAATCCAAGAGAAGCAAGTTTAGTAAAAGGGGTAGGCACAGAAAATTGCATAGAATGGTTATTCTCAAAGGAAAAGATAAGCATTTGTGGTGAGGTCGACTACACTTGAGAGGCCCCAAGGTTAATAATTAATAAAATTATTTTCAAAGACTTTGCTTGTCGAGATAATGTGTTAAAGACTCAACACTTGTGGGTTGAAGCTTGTATCACTCAAGAAAATAATGCAATGTATCTTTTTTATGCTTTTTTATGAGATAAATGAAATACCATAAGAAATGAAGTAATAAATGTGAATGGCACATTAGGGGCCATATGTCAATAGGATCTTGAATAGAGACACATTCTCATTCATTAAATTTCCATGGAACATGAAGGCTTTGTAGTTTGAACAAAAGTAGTTTACTAAGTTTACTAAATTTACCCTTCAAGGAAGTAGTTCATCCATTCATCTCATTACTCTAGTAGTGATTTTTCGTGCATCCCATAGTGTGAGTGTTGAATGTCTTGTCACACCTATAAGCTTTGTCATTAGACGTCTCCTACCATCAACTATTTGATTAACTTCTAGTGGCTTTGAGGGGATTGTTGCTTCTTTCAAGTTTCATTTTATTCCAATTGATCCACTAATCAAATTCATGCTCTAAAGGTTTTCCACCAAACACAGAAAGCATCAAAAGAGGTAGGGGATAGTTTTCTACACCAAATGAACCACCTAGTTCATCAACTAAGATGAAGATTGATCCCAGAGTGTTTCATGCTAGTGGGGAGTTTTTTTTGGGGGTTGAATGTCATTAGAGAGAGAGGGGAAAATGTCAAGAAATGTCCTAAGACTCAACAGTGATTTTCCCTTTCCAATTTACCTTGCCATTGTGTTCTACCATGACTTTAGTTCCACTCTATTGCTGGCTAGCATTGCCATGAAGTCAATAGCTCTACAGTGAAGGAATAGCATGAATAGCGCATAATTTGAAAGACTCTTCTATTGAGAAAGAATACCTTGGTTGTCAAAGTGATAAAATTATTTTTCAATTTGTAAGATTGATGTTGTTATCTCATTCATGGCATTGTCACCATCAAATGTAATACAACAAAATTGGGCAGAGGTAGTAGAATCCATCAAGGGTAGGCTAAACGGAGGAGATTGGGAGGCATTTCCTTCTAATGTGAATCACATTTTTGTTTTGAGTTGAAGAAGATTTTGCATTATTCAGGGGGTGAGTTATTTTTAAAAGAAACAAGCTTGAAGGTTTAGTCCCATGTTAGGAAAGAAGTGGATACTTTTCCTATTTATAAGCCCAACCACTCATAGCTGAAATGTCTTAAGGACGCCATGCTTTTTAAGCACAAGGCTCATGTTGAGGGCACCACCCATGGTTAGATTGCTAGTTGGACATGAGTAAATGAAATTTTTTGAATGAAAACATAGGTGGGAGAAGCAAATAGTGATGATGTCAACAAGTGGACATGTGGCATGAAATCCCAGCATCGCAATGAAAATTGCGCAGTCAGGCAGTAACCACATGATGGCATGAAAAGTTCAAAAATAACTGCATCCAACTTTGCTAGCATAAAATGTTAAGCCAAAAAAGTGATGCAACCATGCAAAAATTCTCATTCTGTAGCCTTGCAAGAGTTAATTGCAGTTAGTCAGGTTGAGTTCTAAATTCGTGTAGTCAATAGCTAGTTCACAGGGGTTAAGGCAAAATTAAGGTTAAGACTTGTGAGCTTGTGAAATTTTGACATGTGGTAGGGCACTCCAGGGTAGTGATGAAGAGGCAATGACTATGCAGAAGATCTAACCAATGAGGAGTTGACATGTGGTGATCAACCAGGAAGGTTGACCTGGAGTTCAAAAAAAGGGAAAATATGGAATAATAAAAAATTAATATTTTATTATTTTTTCTACAAATTTTGAAGTACAAACCCAGATTTGAAAAATTTAAAGATTTGAAAGAATTTTCTATAGTTCAGACTATAGCATATTTTAAATTTTTCAATTAAATTCTTTGCCCATGAGTTGGGACCTAATTTTTCAAATGAGTGCCAAAGGGGATATTTTAGTGAAAATGTAGAGTGCAATATATTGTTAGAACTGGGAGAAGATGAGCTATCCAAATATGGAACCATAAATTGCACAGTTGTTCACCGATATAGGCTATAAGCATATTTGTAAAATGGGGGACATTCTTAGTAGAATGGGAAAATTTCATGATGAAGCATCAAAATCAGTTGGAAGGAAAATAGTGAAGTTTGTTGATTTGAGATTCAGAGTAAAATAATTCTAAGGGTTGCCTCTAAGGGTCATTTGGCAGGTGTTTCCCCATTTGTCTTAAAATTAGAATTTGCAAATCATTTAGATGTTTCTATCATGCTGGAAATATTTTTAAGCTTTCTTCAATAGCAAAGAAAAGGATCTAATTTTCAATTACAAAGAGAAGGTAGAGAGAGGTTTTTCATTTGCAAGTGGAGAAGTTTCAAGTGGACAATGGTAGCATCTGATTTGATTTAGGAATTCTCTTGTCTTTATATTCTCTTCTCTTCTCTTTCTTTAGGGTTGGTTCTAGTTATTGGATAGTTTTCATTGTTGTGATACCACAAGGATGGTTTCGGTTAGGCTAAAAATTATGTCATGACTGTGATTCCACCATTTTTTAGCAGTTCTCTCATGTAATGAACAACAAGTCATGATAATAAAGATAGTTCTAGTTTATTCAGTAGTTTCAAAAGTTGTTTTCATACATCCTTTATGTATTTGTTTCAAGAAAATGAATAAAAGTGCAGCAACAAATTTTATATTCAGTCTAAATCTTGTCTCATGTTCATGTACTTCATTAGCTTTTGTGTTTTCTAAAAAAAGAGCATGAAACTTAGTTGCATCCTTTTTTGGGGTGTATGTGTTGATATATTTTGCTTGTGATTCAAGGAGTCGTATAAATTCTTAGTTTATCATCATAGGGTTGCAGATTTCATGAAGTGATAAGTCAAGTATGAGATTCAGAAGTGATGCAAATGTCTGATTCACAAGGTGAACTGGATAGATCTAGAAGTGTTGATACATGAAATGTCTCAATGATTTCCAAGGATTTATGTTAGTGATTTATGGAATTTTCCAATATATAAGGCATTGATTAGCTATAGGATCAAAGTGTTGTATTGTTCATGTCTTGGTTTTACTAAAATCAATTTATAATCAAAATCATTTTCCCTTTCTATTTAGGAGTTGAAAAGAGTTACCGCCACTTAGCTTGTCAAATTCATGTGTTATGTCAATAGTTATTTCATATCCATGATTGTTTGTATAAGTGTTAGAAGATTAAGGGTATTATCTAGTCTGTTAGATCCAAGTGTATGCTTTAACACTCATACCATATTAATGAATATGAGGTACATATGCCTAGGTTTTGCAGAGCCTAAAGTAGAAGAAGGGTTTAGCCTTATAGTTGGCCCCAGTTTTTGAATGGGTATGTTGTAGATCAGAAGTAGCTACCCCTTGATGTATTTTATTCCTATCACTAGGTTTTTGAAACATGACATTTTAAAACACTAACAAAAGGAATTACCCTTCTTGTGAGAAGAGAAAAAAATTGGTAAGGAAACATTTAAATGTTGGACTTATGATGAATTTGGTCATCATGCATCTAAATGCTCTAAAGGAGAGAAAAAGTATAAGGGAAAGTTTAAGCCTAGAAGAGATAGAAATTGTTTATATGCTATTGAGGATGATGATCTTGATAGAGAAATTAGAGAAGAAAGAGCTCTAATTTCCCAAATGGAAAAGAAATCTAATTGGATAATTGATAGTGGTTGTTAACATCAAATGACTGGTGATATGAATAATTTGGTTAAGTTCAAGAATCATGATGGAGGTATTGTTAGAGTTGGTGACAATGCAACCTATCATAAAATAGGAATTGGATCCATTACTCTTGATGGTAAAACTAACACTAATTATGTTTATTTTGTTGATGGATTAAAGCATAACTTGTTGAGTGTTGGACAATTGGTGGACAAGGGTTATCAATTGCAATTCACTGAGAAGACCTGCATTATCAAAGACAAAGATGGTAAGCTGACTGGAATAGGCACAAGATCTAGAGGTAATGTATTAGAGTTGAATCCTACTGAAATGATATGTTTTGGTAGCTAAAGTGGACAATAGTTGCTTGTGAAATAGAAGATTCCATCACATAAACTTTGATAATATTGTGAAGGTTAGTAGCACATTTGCAGTTAGAGACTTGCCTAAGATTACAATGCCTACTAATGTTGTGTGTAAATAATGTATTTTGGCTAAATAGAAGAAATTATCATTTCCTAGCAAGAAGTTCACTACCACAAAGAAGTTGGAGACCATTTACATAGATCTGAGTGGTCCTTCTAGAAAAAGAGGATTATATGGTGAAAGGTACTTTATGATTTATGTTGATGATTTCACTAGAATGATATGGGGAGCATCTCTTAAAAATAAATCTAAAGCTTTTGAGAAATTTAAGATATTTAAGAATAGATTTGAGAATGAATCTAGTGTTAAGATAAATTGTTTGAGATCTAATAAAGAGAATTCACATCTAGATAGTTTAACATATTTTGTGAAGAGAATGGAGTCAAAAGATAACTATCTTCACCTAGAACACTTTAGCAAAATGAGATTACTGAAACAAGGAATAAGTCAGTGGCAAAAGCAGAAACAGTGATGTTATTTGAGAATGATGTTTCTAAGATATTTTGAAGAGAAACAGTAAATACAATAATATACACTCTAAATAGAGTATAGATCAGAAAAGGTATGAACAAGACACCTTATAAAGTATGGTTTGGTCATTCACCATCAATTAAGTATTTCAGAATATTTGGGAGAAAATGTCATATTATGAGAGGTGATGACATTGGTATGTTTGATCCAAGAAGTGATCTGAACCTAAGAAGAGATAAGAGTTGAGATGTCAACTCCTACCTCTAACAGGAAACTCACAAAGAATCACCCTCATGAATAGATAATTGGAAGCAAAGACAAAGGTGTGATTACAAGAAATAGAGTAAATGAGGAGATATGTTTGATATCTCAAGTTGAACCTAATGGCGCAGATGAAGCATGTAAAGATGATCATTGGATTCAAGGAATGAAGGAAGAGTCAGATCATATTGTGAAGAATGATACATGGGAGTTAGTTCCTAGATCTAAAGAAAAGAATGTGATAGGAACCAAATGGGTATTCAAAAACAAGATGAATGAGAAAGGTGAAGTTGTGAGGAATAAGCCTAGAATTGTATACAAGGGATATTCATAGTAAGAAAGCATAGATTATGAGGATACATATGCACCTGTATCTAGAATGGAAGCACTAAGGATTTTCTTGGCTTATGTAACAAATAAGAAGCTCAAGGTTTATAAGATGGATGTTAAATCAACCTTCTTGAATGGAGAACTTGAAGAAGAGTTATATATTGAGAAGCCTAAAGGTTTTCATGTATCAGAAGACAAAGACATGGTATGCAGACTAAAGAAACCTCTATACGGTCTAAAGCAAGCATTTAGAACTTGGTATGCAAGGTTGGACAATTATTTGGCAAAGCTTGGATTTGCTAAAGGTATAGCTGATAGTACCTTGTATTTGAAAGAAGTTGAGAATGGTTTGCTAATAGTAGTAATATTTGTTGATGACACCAATTTTAGAGGTAATGATAAGTAAGTGACAATTTTTTTGAAGAGATGAAGAATGAGTTTGAAATGAGCATAATAGGAGAAATGATGTTTTTCTTAAGACTACGGATTGTATAGAATAGTGATGGTATTTTCATTTTACAAGCTAAGTACTCAATGACTTGTTGAAAAGGTTTGGTTTAGAAATTTGTAAACTTGTTGGTACACCTATGCTAACTGGTCACAAGTTATCCAGCAAAGATGAGACACATGCAATAGAGCAGAAGAAGTACAGATCCATGATTGAAGGTTTGTAGTATCTAACTTACACCAAACCAGATATAGAAAATGTAGTTTGGATTGTAGCTATATTTTAAGTTGATCCTAAGGAGTATCATTTTGCAATAGTAAAGAGAATATTTAGATATTTGAAAGGAACATCTGACGATGGAATTTCGTATGATAGATCAAGTGATTTCACTTGATGTACATATACTAATGTGGATTGGGCAGGCAGTATGGATGACAAAAAGAAAACCAGTGGTGGAGCATTCTTTCTTGGAGGAAGATTGGTTTCTTGGCTAAGCAAGAAGCAAGATTGCATTTCTCAGAGTACAGTTGAGGTAGAGTATGTTGTAGCAACAAATAACTATAATCAAGTTATGTGGATGAAGTAGATGTTGAAGGATATCATAATTGAGTTTGAAGAACCTATTATCATTTACTATGATAACACGAGTACAATGAGTGTGCCTAAGAATCTTGTATTGCATTCTAAGACTGAGCATATATCAATTAAGTATCATGTGTTGAGAGAGAAAGTAGAAGAAAAGGAGATCAGATTGAAGTATGTGAGTACTAAAGATCAGATTGTAGATATCTTTATGAAGCCTTTGCCTAAAGATACATTTGAGTACTTCAGAGGTATGCTTGGGGTTATTCCCCTACCTACTTTTAAGTAGATGATGCAGAAAGGGCATCAGTCTAGTAGTACTGAGCACTATTTTTAGCTTGGACTAAATGTTGATGCTTCATGTATGGGGGAGTATCTATCATGAGAAAATTTATTGAGGACTCTTGGTATTTTGTTTTGAATAGTGTCTTTAGACACTCAAACTAGTTGAAGACTTGGAGTAGCATATTTACAATTGACATTTAATAATTGGTATGTTGTAACATTGAGGCCTTTAACATTGATGTCAATGGGGGAGAGATTATGCATGAAAAACATCTCCTAAGTATGGGGGAGAAGAACTATATGAATAAGGGAGAGATATCTCTTTAGAGGGATTTAGAAAGATTCATGTAAGGAAGTAGGAATATGCACCTAATGTATTGTGAATTATTTAGTGTGAAGTAAATAATTATTGTCAAAGAAGCATGAGTATGCACCTATTATATTGAGATATTTTTAGCATGTGGACAACTAATGCTAGTCAGTAGCAATAGCAGAACACTATTTGGTATTCTTGGAACTAAGATGATTTTTCATCTATTTTTCCATCAATGCCAAAGGGGGAGATTGTTAGCATGAATTCTAATGATACTACTTTGGGGGAGTATCCTAAGCATGGGAGAGTATTGACATGTTGCATTCATGACTATGTTTGTGATTAATGTTAACATAATATGGTTTCTGTAAAGATTGGTTGAGTAGCAGACAAAGATCTTAACGATACTAACAATGGTTTGATTGTCTAGTGATGTGCAGCCATGGACATGTTTGGCACTATGTCCTAATGACATGGTCAAGTGCATAGAGTCTAAGTCAAAGACATATAGAAGATATACCTAATTTATAGAGATCAGTTCAGAGACAAAGTATTGGGAAAGTAGTTCCTAATGTTTGTTCATATCTTACAAGATGTTATGAGAAGATGTGTAGTCAAGTAGTGATAGAGGACAGTCTATTGATGATGTCAATGAGTGCACAAGCCCTAGTATCACATGTGTGAATTTTTGTATAGACTATGAGCCAACAGTGCTACTATAATTGTAATTAATTAATTATTTTATTATAATTAATTGGGAAAGCCTCAAGGCCGACTTAAGGAATTATTATGAAGATATGGTATAAAGGAAAGATTTTTTCCTTGTTTATAATAAGAGTATGAGTATTGTGATCATTGTATGAAGTGCAAAAAGGAGAAGAATGCTTACTAAATGTGAGTAAGTGATCCAAGGGATTTTTGGATGTGAGCTATGTGATCTAGTTAAAAGATTAGAAGGAATAGAGTAGTTAATAGGATAGAACAAAAGGAAGGAAGTATATTTCATTTCTATTATTCTTCAAGGAATAATATAGAGATCATTTGGCCAGTGGGTTCATTGGTCTTGCCCTTGAATTTTTTTGGGCAGTAGGTCCATTTGTCTTCCACAACTCCTAAAAGGGTTGGCCCAAATCCTAAAATGGTTGGAATCTCCTAATAGGAATTCAAAGTCTCCTAACAAGGACTCATATGTACTAAATGTATTCATAGACTCCTAACAGAGTCCATCCTCTAACAAGGAATATTTATATTAGTACATCATCTTATGGGTACCATCCCCATAGGCATTTTCCCTCTAATCAAGGGTTTCCCTAGTTAACATATCTGGTGTTATTGTGTATGAGTATCTTGTTGTGGTTTCAATTTATATTGCTCATATGGTTTTTTTTTTTAAGGTTGACAATTGTGATAATTGTTGGATAACTGATTCACTCCCCCACCACCACCCCCCCCCCCCCCCCCCGCCTTCAATTATATCAGTAGACTATATATTCTAACATCCTTAGTTTTCCTCATCCTATTCCCAATCAGTTGAGAGATAAGGTCACAAAAATCTTTTGAAATGATGTCATTAGCAATGAAGAACATCTTAGAAAATGCATTGATATGTTGAATGATAATGAGGTTGAACATGAAGATGTAATCATGAAGTTATTTGTGCACTAACTCATAGAAAATGTCAAAGACTGGTCTAGGAGACTTCTTGATGATAGCACTGGTTCATGGGATGATTTGGAGAAGTGTTTCAAGGAATGGTATGGGGATAACACTAATGCAAGTCTTATGTTGAATGAGTTTAACAATATCAAGAAAAGTCAAAATGAATCTATGTTTGATTTTAATGTGAGGTTTCAAAAAGGAATGTATAAGTCATTCCAAGTCATGAGATTAGGTGAGAATGTATGCCTAACTACCTATTTAAATGTTTTTGACAGTAAAATATCTTATATTTTGAGAGACAAATATACTAAGACATTAAGGGATGCTTTTAAGATTGCTATCAACATAGAAAATAATAGGAGAGCATCTAGAAATATCGGAAGGAGAGATGATCCCAAGCTATTTAATCCTAGGGAAAACAAGAAAGAAGGAGATAAGTCTATCATAGCCAAAAAGCCTAAGGAAGATAAAATGGATCAGGTGTTGAACTTGCTTAAGAATTTGAAATCTCTAGTTAACAATGAAAACAAGCCTAATACTAGTGAGAAGCCATATTTTAACAATAATTATAGCAAAAAAACCAGACTATAGAATTACCCATACAACACACAATGAAAATATGGTAAGCCCATTAACAACCTGATACAAGGCACAAATGACAAAAGTGCACCAAATCCACTATAAAGAAGTTTTGTGAATATAGTGGAAGAAATGCCTTAGTGTATTATTTTCCAATATCCTCATTCTCCTTATTATTGTACAATTTCTCAATCATTCTTACACCTCAACAGATACAGCCTGAAGAAGGGGAGGAAGAAAAGAATCATGATGATGTAGCTTGCAACATGATTAATTCCTAGGATGATTGTGAAGATTCTAATGATAAATAGTTTGGAATAGATGTGAGAAATCAGTGAAATATGTATCAGGTATACCATCAATAGATTTTCTTAGATGATGAAAATGAATTTGATTACAAGACATGTAGCATGATTTCAGGGGTTGAGCACATGAATTTGAGAAAACCTTCCAAGGAGGAAATTGACAAGATAACTGTTGAGATAGTTTTTCAAGTTCATATTACTTATAACCTCAAAAATAGAACAATAAACAACATTGTTGGAAATTTTTTAGGTATTTTCATTAAAGATATAACCATAAGATGAATAATGACAATAAAGAAAAGGACCCTATGGTTTTCAAGATCAAAGATAGAAAGGTTAAGAAATAGGAACCCAAGATGAAGGTGCTAATTCAAAATATGGATGTAGTCAAGATAGATGCAGAAAGAAAGAAAGCTAAGACTTGATGTTGTTAGACAAATTGAGGATCATACTGCTCAAGTGCAAGAAACTAAAGGTAATTCATGGAAATCCCTTAGTTATGACCCTGTTGATATGATATCTATGATGTTAAAAATTATTGTTAAGGCTCCATTGTCTAAAATGTTTAGGATAGAAGAATATAAAAGTAAAGCCTCTCATGGTTAGGGGGGATTGGAAATAGTATTGTCATTAAGGAAGAGTCATCATTAGGATAGGAGGTACAAGTCATGTTGAATGAAAAGGAAGATAAAGGAGTAATATCTTAGATACCCTAAATGTATTTGGATAGCTCATCAACAACATATATAGAGAATATTGATTGTTTCTTCCTTGGCCTGATTATAAATGGAAAAACCTTGAAGAATTGTATGATTGATTTAGAAGTATCTAATACTGTCATGCCTTTTAAAATCATGGAACCCCTTGGTTTAAAGGAGATACTAAATAGGGTAGATTTCAGGCCATGGATACAAGGGAAATCCCTATTTTAGGTAGCATCAATGCATTTCCATATAGGCTAGCTTCTTATCCTAATTTTGATTTAACCATGAGTGTTTTAGTAGTTGATATCATCCTTGGTATATAATGTTACTCTCAAGAAAATGGAATGTCACAATGGAAGAAAACCTACAATGTGACATGTCCTTTACTACTTTTCACATAAATGACAAAGCCATCAAGGTCAATAGAGAGCCTAGAGTTATTCATATGATTGAGGATAACATTGATACTAATGCTACATGTTTATTGGACATAGAAGTAAATGCTTTTATGGCTCAAATTACTATTCTAGAGACTAAAAAATTAGTCCCTTTGATTTCAAAAGAAGAAACAAAACGTATTGATTCTGAAAAGGTCTGGACGATGTATTTTGATGTAGCTAGTTCTAAAGAAGGGTCAAGGGCTAGAGTAGTTTTTATTTCACCGGAAAAGAACACATTCAGGTACTCTTTTACCTTGAATTTTATTTGCACCAAAAATATAGCAGAATATGAAGAACTTCTACTTGGATTAAAAGTAGCTACTAATAATGGTATTAAAAAGTTGCAAGTTATTAGTGACTCTAAGTTAGTGGTATCTCAGATTAAAAAAGCTTCTACATCCAAGAATAAGAGATTGAAATAATATATAAATGTTGTATGGGATGAGATTGAAGAATTTGATGTTTTTGGCATAACTTCAATGGATAGGACAAACAATAAAATGGTTGATCTTCTTGCTAATGTGGCTATCAAGCCTAATGATATATCCTTTGTTGGGGTCTCAAAGAGTGAAGTGCAGAATGGACCTTCAATTCTTGATAGCATAGAAAACTAGCAAGTATTTGAAGATGACAGAGATATTCTCAATTTTATTTTAAATGAAGACAAATACCTCAGGAATTAGACTGCAACACCTTTGTTGAAAACATAGATGGGATAGACACCATTTTTGGTCAAGAAATATTGCAATTAAAAAAAAAAAATTCCCTAAGGGTTTAGTAGTATTGGAAAGTGTTTTTGATAATCAAGATAGGGTCCAGCTAGAAATCAAAGGCAAGAAACCAAAAGAGGAGTAAAAAATTAATCTTGGAACAAATGAATCCCCTAAAAAGGTATATATAGGTAAGACTCTATCCCCTACTATAAGAAAATCCTTTGTTAATTTATTGAGGAAATTTATACATGTATTTGTGTGGTCATATGAGGACCTAAAGGATTATAGGAAAGATTTTTTCAAACATGTTATTCCATTAAAAGAGAATGTCAAACCATTTAGGCAAAAACAAAGATTTGGTAATCCCACATTAGCCCCAAAAATTCAAGAAGAGTTAATGAAGCTTAGGGATGGGAGAATTATTAAGCTTATAAGACATTCTACTTGGGTATCCAATCTAGTGCCAGTCAGAAAGAAAAATGGCAATATCAAACTATGTGTGGATTTCACAAATCTTATTATCACCTCCTTAAAGGATAATTATGGTTTACCTAACATGGAAACTATGTTGCAATAGGTTACTAGTTCAGAATTAATTTCTATGGTGGATGGATTTTCTGGTTACAACCAAGTACTGGTTAATGAAGTAGAATAATTCAAGACCACTTTTAGCACACCATGGGGAACATATGTGTATGTTAAAATGTCATTTGTTTTAATTAATGCATGGGCCACTTTCCAAAGAGCTATCAATGTTGCCTTTGTAGATTATATAGAAAAATTCATGGTTGTTTACCAAGATGATTTAATAGCCTATTCAAGAAAGTAGAGAATCATTTCTAACATTTGGAGAAAATTTTCTTGAAAGCCTTGGAATATGGAGTTTCCCATAATGCAAGGAAATGTGCTTTTGGAGTTACAGAGGGGAAGTTGTTGGGCCACATAGTCTCTAAGGATGGAGTAAAAATTGATCCAAAAAAGGTTATAGCTATTGATAAGGTACCCAAACCATAAAATGTCAAGGGTATTCAATCATTCTTTGGTCAATTGAATTTCTTAAGAAGATTTATAACAAGTTTTTTAGAGATTAGCAGGCCAATATCTAAGATGCTTAAGAAAGGGACAACAATCAAATAGGAAGGTGAGCATCAATTGGTTTTCAAGAAATAAAGAATGCCCCTATACTTAGAACACCAGATTACACCAAGCCAATGCATATTTTTTTCATTTTCATCTTTCCACACCATTGCAATAGTCTTGCTCCAAAAGAATGAAGATGGTTTTGAACAACCAATTGCATTTTTTAGCAAATCATTGCAGGCTACAGAGCTAAAATATGAGATAAATGGAAAGAAGGCTTATGCTTTGGTAAAAGAAGTTATGGATAACTATTTTGATGCATTCAAAGAGAAAATGAATAATAAATATCAAATCCCCAAGAAACGAGTTGAAGATTATAAGGATGATGTATGTTTTATGGTGGATAGTGATAAAGTATACATTCAGGCAGTTAGGCCTAGAATTGCATGGGTGAAACCTCTAGGATATGAGGTAAATATTGATGAAACTAAGGATATAATTAAGGCACTAATAATTAACTAGTTGACCCCAAGGTTGCATATTTTGGCACATGTGATGAGGCTAAGGCCTGAATAGAACTAGAGATCAAGCTCCCTTAGGCAGTTAACAAAGGCAAGAAAAGGATTGCCAAGTTGAAAACAAGTTATACTTTCTTATTAACTGAGGGCAAAGGTAAAGATTAAGAAGTAGAGGATGAAGAATTAGAGGAAGAGGAACTACTAAAGAAGAAGGGAAAGGTAATCATTACTAAGCCTACCAAGCCATCCATTGCAGTATTCACTAGGAAATCCTCCAAAAAGAAAGCAGACAAAGAAGGAGGAGACATAATTTTCAAGAGGTTTCCACCTACATTTGAAGAGGGGATGAAGGAATTGGAATCAAGTTCTAGGATAAAAAATTTCAAGGCATTAAAATATGAGACTTGAATAGCTGATGAGTAAAAGCAAATTGAAAATATTCTGATATCTAAAATGGGCAAATGGAAATACTCACCTAACCAACTCACTCAGCAAATTCTAGATGCTTTAATGAATAAAATCAAGCCAAGATGGGAACATGCAATGCAAACTACAAAGGATGTTCATGAGTAGATCTTGAGGCAACTTATGCCAAATCTGACTGACAAGGAAGTGAAGGAATCTCAAAAATAGTATACTCTACCGAGTTGGAGATATAAGGTGATGAATAATCCAATTTTCACTAATAAGTGTTTTTGTCATTAATGCCAAAGGGGGAGATTCTTAACATTCTAGTCATGTTTGTTACTAGTGGCATACACTTATTCAGATTGTGAGTCCATACCGAGCATATTGTATAGTTAACAGTGTTAACCAAGCATTTCAATTGCTACCGAGTCCTATGGATAGATTTCAATTTAAACCAAGTAGCTACTACAAAATTGAGGATCAATAGTGTAAACCAAGCATTATAGTGTATCCCAAGTTTACCAGTATAAGCTGAGTTGTGCAATGTTTATCACATTCGTAGTTGATGTGATATGAATCTAGTGTTGACTGATCTACTCAGTGTTAACCAAGTGATCCAGTTTATACTGAGCTTGAGGTGATAGTGTCTACCAAGCTATGCAATGTGAATCAAGTGGTTTAGTTTATATGTCTAGTTTCATAGTATTTGTTGAGTCACCAGTACAAACTGAGTTCAAGACTACTTGGAAGTGATCAGTATGGACCGAGCTTCTACATCTACCAAGTGCATGATGATGTCGAGCATTAATAGTGGATGTCAAGTATTAGAACCTCACTAAGTTAGTCTTCAAAGCCTAAGTTTCTACACTTTGGCCAACTTTTAATATTTGTGTAAACTTGTGTTGTGGCTGACATTGTAATTGTGTAATTGGATTGATATATATGTAATGTATTGTATCACATCCAAAGTATGCATGGAATTGAACAAGGAAATAATTTAATCATCAGAGAAGAGTAGAAGAGTGAATTACAAAGGCTACAATAGTATAAGGAGTAGAAAAGATTCATTTATCATAGCAAGGTGATTTGTACACTCAGAGGAATCTCATTCAGCAAACCAAGTTGTAGATTAGAGATCGGCTATTGTTTCATGCAAATCGGTGAATCAGTCAAATCCTTTAACAAGGTAGACCTAATATTCTTATGTAAATCTCTTTTATCGAGTGCATACCTCATTGTATGTTTGTAAATACTTTTGAAAGGTGGACCTAGTAGTCCTTATTGCCCCTAACAGGGTAGATCATCTAAAGTGATCATTGTAAGCCTTAACATGCCAACTTTTTACTGCAATACTAAATCTTGTGGGTATCATCCCTACCCCAGTTTTACTTTCTATTTGGAAGGTTTATGGGTCACCAAATCTTATGTTAAAATATTATGTATGTTTTCATGTTTTTCAGTTTCTTGTGCATGAAGTTAGATCAGAATTCATATAAAGGATTAATTGCTAATTGGGATAAAAGTTTTAGAAGTTACTGATTCACCCCTCCCCTCTTAGTAACTTAGCTTGTTATAATATTTCCAACACCTTACCCCTAAACACCCTATCATTTATTTCCTTCCACACTCCCAAACAAAGAAAAGGGAGGATGAAATCCTAAAGCTTCATGATTAGTGTATTATAAGTAGGAGGCTTCCATCCTTTAAAGAACTCTTGAATAGTAAGGGGGGAGACCCTAATTAAATCCACCAAACTAAATATCCTTTCCCATAACCTTCTAGTATAAGAGCAGTGAATAGTTAGATGATTAATTGACTCTTCCACTGCCTTGCAAAGATAGCACTTGTTTACAAAATTCATACTCTCTTAATCAAATTATTAGTGGTTAGAATTTTGTCCTCCAAAAGAGCCCAGAAAAAAATGTTAATTTTAGGGGTCATTCCTTTATACCAAGCTTTAGCCTAGCAAGGTGCCTAATATTCCTCAAAAGCATTGGTATATAAAGATGAAATAGATAACAGTCCATTGGGATTATACCTCCATATTAAAGTATCCTCCTTTTGAATTAAAAAGATAGCATTCAAGATTATGTTGAGATCATTAAGATTGATATCTACTCTATTGAGGTTAACCCATTTTTCCTCTTCCTAATAATTAGCAACAAAGATTTCAAACATGTCCTTGTATTGATCCATAAATCCATTCCACCTCTAATCAAAATTGAGGGTATGATCAAGAATCCAAATATCATCCCAAAAAAGAATATTACTGCCATTTCTTGCCTTCCATCTGACCCCCTTTTTTATAATCGGCTTATTTTTCTAAACATGTTTTTAGATTTCAAAACACCCTTGGAACACCTCATTACTAAGGAAGAGGTCAAACCCAAGGTTCTCTCTATTATATTTATCATTCCAAATGTCTCTCCATTCTCCCTCCTCTTGATGCCATCTCCAAATAAGCTTAGCAATAAGAGAATTGTTCATTGTTAAAACCCTTCTAAGACCGAGACCTCCTTTGTTGATAGGCATGCAAATTTTATCCCAAGCAATTAAAGCCATTATTTTCTCCCTTTCCATACCCATCCATAAAAATTGTTTATGAATCTTCTCAATTGTTAAAGAAAACTTTTTGGGAATCTTAAACACACTTAAAGCATACAAAGGTAAACTTTGTAGCATTGATTTAAGAACAATTACCTTTCCAGCTTAGGTAAGGAGGGATCCTTTCTAGCTAGCTAATTTTGAATGAATTGTGTCAATCAAAGAACTCCAAAAGGTTTCAGGAAGGTTGAGATAGAGAGGTAACCCAAGATATGATCCCAAAAGGGTACCAATCTCACAACCGATGATTCTTTTAATTTTATTTTGTCTATTTTTATTGACATTGATGAAATAAATCACATTCTTATTCTAATTAATAATCTGACTTGTAGCCTACCCATAATCCTCAAGAACTCTCTTAATGTTTCTTGCATTTCACACAAAAGGTTCTCCCATAACAATTGATTCATCCACAAATTGTTGATGAGAACAAGTAAGATTCTTAGAGGAAGGTCTAAGCACAAAAAATTCCCCCAAAGTAACCATTTTTTCCACATATCTACCTAAGCATTTAACCATAAGAATGAAAAGGATAGGAGAGAGTGGATCTCCTTGTCTTAACCCATGGAAGGCTTGGAAGAAAGGAGTTGGACAACCATTAACCAACACACAGAAGGTAGTAGAGGAAAATAGCAAAAGGACCATTTCCAAAAATCTCTTATTAAATCCAAAAGCTTCTAGTCCACATTTTAAAAACTTCTATTATATCCTATCATAAGCTTTTGATAAATCTAGCTTAAGGAGGAACCCCTCTTACTTAGATTTGGTAAGGGAATGGATATTCTCATGTACTGTGATTATAAAATCCAAAATTTGCCTACGAGGAACAAACCCATTCTGTTGTCTAGAAATAATATTAGGAAGAATAGATAAAATTTTGAGAGTAAGAACTTTGGAAATAACCTTGTAAAAAGAGTTACAAAGACTAATTAGTTTGAATTGATCTAAACAATGAACCCTAGGTTTTTTTGGGAATCAAAGCAAGAAAAGTACCATTCAATTCCTTCAAGGGTTTCCTAGACCCAAAGAACTCTTTCAAACCATTAAAGATATCCCCTTGAATAATGTGCCATTACTTATGAAAAAAGTGGAAGGGGAATCCATCCAGACTAGGAGCTTTGTCTCCTTCAAAGGGAAAAATTTCCCTTGTAATTTTTTTCATTGTAGGGCATAGCAATAAGTTTTTTATTTTGTTCATCAAAAATGCAATTCAGGATATAATCCAGAAACACCTTTTGCTTGTCCTTATCTGGATTGGGATCACTTTCTATTAAAGTACTAAAAAAATCATGGCTTCCCTTTTGATAGCTTCATAATCATCAGCAAAAACCCCATGAACATTAAGCCTTGAAATATTGTTCACCATTCTATGCCTCAAAGTAGTCATATGTAAATATTTAGTATTCTTATCCCCCTCACTCAAAAAAACTTTTCTAGATCATTGTATCCAATATATCTCTTCCTTAGTAATTATATCATGCATTTTAATAATTTTCAAATCTTCCTCCTTCCTAGCCACATTCTCATAGCCCTCAGCTTGGATGTTGCTTTAATTTCTTTTAACTCGTCCAAAATCCTTCTTTTGCTGTCAAAGATGTTCCCAAAGGTCTCCTTATTCCATCTTTTGATTTTTTTTTAACATTTCTCAACTTTATGGCAATTCAAAGTATAGTTGTTCCCTCCACTTGAATATCCCACCAATCTTTAATAAGGTCTTCCAATCTAGGATGAAGACTCCACATCTTCTCGAATCTGAAGGGGTAGTTCTTCTTACTCGTAATAGGACCAGCCAAGAGAAAAATGGGGTAGTGATCTGAGCCCACTCTAACTTTCCCAGAGAGGAAACATTTGTACTTCAAAAACTAGTCATTACTAATAAGGGCTCTATCTAATCTTACTTGGATTAGGTCCTTCCCTGATCTCATTTTAGTCCAAGTATAATCCACCCCATGCAAGTCCATGTCATGCAAAAGATGACTATCAATCAACTCCATCAACTCCATTATGTTGTCAAAATTAGTCTGGGTGCCTCCATTCTTCTCATTCTCTTTTAGAGGTGTATTAAAGTCCCCCATAATAATCCAATTTTCATCCACAAAATTATTCCTTTGGTTAGATAGAGCATCCCAAAGCACTTTCCTATCACATTTAGAGTTGGAGGTATAAATGTTAGTTAAAACCTAAGAAGTCTCATCCTTTGCATTAGAAAATATAATATTCATCATATTCTTGTTTTGAGATATAAGTTCTCCAGACATATATCTATTATTCCAAAAAATTGTCATGCCCCTGGAAGCTCCATCAGACTCTCCTTCAAACACCTTGCCACTCTTAAAGACCAACAGACCTTCAACTTTTTCTTTTAACATTTTAGTTTCTTGAAGAAGAACTATATCTGGCTTATTATCCCTAATCATGTTCTTCACTATTTCTTTCTTGTGAGGATTATTTAATCCTCTGTTATTCCATGATATAAACTTCATTTCTTATGGAAAGATTTTGAATCTAAGATAGTCCTCTGACTACCATCACAATACTTCTATTTGTCTCCACAATTCATTTCTACACACTAGAAGGTCTTCCTACAAATGTAGAAGTTAGGCCAACATCCTCAGATTTGATACCCTTCCCAATTGGAGCAAAAGGTAGGCAACTATCTCTAGCTTTGTTACTCTTAGTCTCTCCCTTTTTAGTACTCTTTCCATTTGGAGTGTTGATATGTGTAATATCCCTTGTCTTATTGGTCCTCATTTTCTTGATCACCAAAGCATTCTCTTTATTCTTTTTAAAAGAGATCCCCTCCTCTTTTTTCAATATTAAAAGCTTCTTAGCCCCCACTGTAGTCCATGCTACTTTAGAGTCTTACTCCTCACCCATCAAGGTTATAGAGATATCTTTAGCATCCCCCCACTTTTGGTTTCCATCTATTGATAAAGCTTATGTTAGGAGTTTCTTCTTGATAAGAGTTTCCTTTGCTAGAATAACATAATCATGTGCATCATAAGATTCAAAATCCTTACTATTAGTAGAGGAAATACTACCATCTTCTAAGACTTCTTCAATTTTAATCTCACCCTCCTTTGCTTCTACCCCCTTAGTGGATCTACCCTCAATCATAAGGCTATCCTCTAACACCAAAGTAGAAACCTCCTCAACCAAAACCAGAGGTGGTTTTCTATATTCTCCAAAACTTCATTAGAAATTAGCCTTGAAGAGTCTACCTCATCACCGACCTTCAACTTTAGAGTCATCTTATCATTGTGCACTCCCTCTTGAAGAGGTCCTTTCATAGGACTAGTTTTCTTAGCACCCACCATTTCCTTAGTTCCTTTACGAACCTATATTTTCTTGAAAAAAAATTGGAAATAGATTAAAGTCGGACAACTCTTTGCCTACTTACCCAATTTTTTACAATGAAAATAGGCAAAGGGGATGGATTCGTACTCAATCTTCTACTATTATACTCCTAATTTGGATTTGAGTGAAATAACCTTAGGCATATCAACTCCTTGAAAAACCCCTACACAGATTCTGGCATAGGTTAATCTCCTTCTAGTCACTGTAACTGGTTCCATGGATAGAAGTTCCCCAAAAGCATTAGCAATACCTTGAAAAATGTCCTACACCCAAAAATCCAAACGCATACCTAGCCTTATCAAAATAGGAGCTTGAACCAGTGAGGCATCTTACATATTCAGATTTGGAGACCATTTTTGTAGAATCAAGGGGTAAGCCCATTGCATAGGATTTCCCTTTTATCTTCCTGACATGAAAATCTAAAAGATAAACATCCTTTAGACATGGCTACAATGCCCACCTAACCTTTGTCAGCAAGTTGAAATTTTCTAGGAATACCCCATTAAAACCAATAGAAGTTCGGGCACATTTTCAGC
The DNA here is from genome assembly GCA_028749045.1 of Cupressus sempervirens. NCBI lineage: Eukaryota > Viridiplantae > Streptophyta > Pinopsida > Cupressales > Cupressaceae > Cupressus > Cupressus sempervirens. The sequence continues at coordinate 440,668,782 of CM053784.1, forward strand.
AATGAGGAATAGATATCATAGGGGAGATGGAAAATAAATTCAGCATTGGCTATTCATGGATCCTTGTAGCAATAGACTATTTCACAAAATGGGTAGAAGCCTCCCCACCAGAAAAGTAACCAGTAAGGTTGTAAACAATTTCCTATTGAATAATATAATCACTAGATTTGGATGTCTAGAATGAATTGTAGTTGATAATGCGATGTGCTTCATATCAGATGAGTTCATACAATTCTGTGACAAATATAGCATCACTAGATTGACCTCGTCCCCTTATCATCCACAAGGAAATGGGTAGGCTAAATCCACAAATAAAATTTTTTTGAAAATCATAAAAAGGACTCTAGATGAAAATAAAAAGCATGGGGCTCTAGGTTTCCCCTGGAAGTCTAGGCTAATAGAATAAAAATCAAGAAAGCTATATGAAAATAACCATTTGAAAAGCACCAAAAAGATATTAACAAGGACAACAACAAGAAGAAGCTAAGAGAGACCTAAGACCTATGATTTGAGTCACCACCCAAAACAAAACCACAAGGGCAAAAACAACAGTCTTGGCCACCAAGACAAGTGATGGACAAAACGTCCAAATCCACACAAGAGCACACATGCCCAAACAACATAAGACATAAAATGAAAGGTAGTTCACACATTGAAACCATCACTACTTATCTCCCATAATTTCATTAATTAAACATAACATAAGCACTAATGCATAATGAAACTAAAAGATTTTCAAGCAAGGGTCCAAGAGTCACCATAAAACAAGTACATACCTTTCAAGAATTAACATTAAGTTTAATCACCATTTAAACCATTTAATTACTTTAACAACTTTAAATCTAACAAGGATACACTAGCATGTTCTCCTTGATATTATCCCTTGAACGTACTACTAGAGGTTCGAGAAGAACATGATAGAGTCACAACACACAACTGGGCAGTAGTAAAACACATCCAGAATAGTCATCATGAAACATAATCAAAAATCCCAAATGGGAGAATTATCAATTCCAACAATAAGTACCAAAAAGAGCTCACTTCAACAATAAGTCAAATGTTACAATTGTCACAAAGAGAGCGATAGATAAAATTTGATGACTACTCCAAGAGAGGAAAATACTAAAAACCAATGCTAGCCCAACAACATGAGGAAAGTACCTCCAGCCAAATAAAATAAGGCATCAAACCAATCACATTACAAGTGATGACTGAGGATAGTCACACAAGAGGGATAAATCACCACACAATGCTAAGAAATACATCATCCCAGCAGTGTTAGAGAACACACTCACACACATCAAGAAATATCCCATTAGTAACCTCATGCATATGTAGAAAACAATAATTTCCATGCAATGCAACATTTAAATATTCATCAATTTAATACAAATTTCCATAAGCTTAAGAAGTAATTAGATTGGGGACTTAAGTCATTAACCCAAGGATATAATGCAAACCTACTTCTTTGCAACGATTCACAATAAACACTCATTTTCAATTAAAGGAAACATTTTATTATTATAACAACAAAATAAAGAATCACAATAAGATTCCTATATTACTTACAATAAGGAGACAACAAGGAACAATGCACCTAACTCCATAAGGAGAAACGAGAGGAGGCCCACAAGGCCAACACATGGACACCAATCAGTGGTTCCATCCAAAAGGGTCACACAAGCAACCAAGCAAATAAGACACATCAATTCTGCTAACCAAACCAGGAAGACTCACTTCCTTCTCCACACACTGCTCTAGTTGCCTCTACTAGACAAGCAAGTCCATCGCAAGTAGATACCAAAGCAAAAAAAATCACGAGTTCTCACGAAGACACTCGCACTCTACCAAGACAACATCAACCATAAGGGCAACATAAACACAGAGATCCCAATGTTTGAACTAGGCTCTGATACCAGATGTAATGCCCTACCTGAAGATCTTTGGAAACAAGGATAAAATACAAGCCAGGAACTTTTTTTTACAAGTATGAATGCACATGACAACATCATACAGGGATCACAAAGATCGCAACAGAAGACTTCACCATAATCCTGGCAACCAACGAATCTCCAAATGCCACTACCAAACAAGCCAACAATGACAACGCACAAGATGAGGGCTCAAGAAACGACCACTCATCAACAAAACACCAAGCTGGGATAAAATGCAGAAACCTAAAATTTGGCCAAGCTTGAAATCTTGAAGCCCTAAAAATTGGCTAAGTCTGGATTTCTTATGCCCTAAAATTTCCTAGAATCTTTATCTTATCTTGGAGAGGTCTGAAACCTATCTCAAAAGATTCGTCACATAGATTAAAATATATCTTAAGTATAAGGAATTAAATATACGTCAACTTATACTTGATTGATATATTTTAAACCCCTAGGAAATCTGTTTTGAACAAGGAAGGTGTAAAAACCAAAAGGGTGTCCAAAACCAACTTCTGAACTTTCATCCGAAAAGCCTAGATAGCCCTTGTTTCTCGCACGAGAAATAAAATTGGTCTCAAGTTTTGTGTGAGATCTTGCACCGCTACGTGCGAGAAAGTGTGCAGCTTCACGCGAGGACTTCTGAGCATCACGCAAGGGCTTTCATTCTCGCACGAGGATTCCCTTCACATCGTGCAAGGACTTTCATTCTTGCGCGAGGACTTGCATAGTCTCGTGCGAGGACATGCATTTCCATGCAAGAGAAAAAATTAGCGCGACAACAAAACACAAACAAAAAGCATTAAAACACAGAAACCTCCATATTGGGGAGTACCAGATCCACGTAAATCGAGGAGCAAACACTCGAGTGCATAATCAACAAAAGAAGAGGAATAACTATCCAACCAAACCATAACAGTAATTAACATGCTGAAATAAACATCACAATGAACAAAAGCAACATCGCAATGTACTGAAATAACATCACAAAAAAAAAACAACCAACTAAGTACGCGGTTCCTCCCAACCATAATAGCATCATAAGACCATCATGGGTCCTAGCCATCCCCTGTGCATAACATCCCAAGCCACTGACCAAATCATCAGTACTGTCATAATAGGGACGTCACTACTACAACATGCAACAATATAAGCATAAGGAAATATAACATGCTAGTAATAAAAGCATAAGATAATCCTACAGTAGATAACATCGCCTATCACATGCTAAACAACAATAAGCAACATATATGCTAATACAGCAATTCACAGCATCTAATCATATGCTAAACATCAATATGGGAATGTGTCAAGTAAACTAACATCATCTAAATATGATAACCAAGCATTCCAATGAAAGCATAAATCACAAGAAAGCATACTCTAGAACCCGAAGTACCAAGTGAAAACATCTAGCAACAGTCGCACTAGGACAAGACCGTCTCTATACACCGGTCCCTAACAGTGGTGTAGGTAGCTACGCCTCCCAACCACATGGCACCCGTAGGTCCACACCTGCCCTGTTGATGGAGATAAAGATCCAACCAAAACCACACATAAAGCACAACATCTAAGGCTAACACTCATTCCAGATAGTATGATGGCTACAACCAAGAACCTAAGACAATGCAAGGAGTATAGGTCTTGGTCAGACACTCAAAAGGCTACTAAGTAGGGGCTGACATCATGGAGAGCCACTTGGCATTGACAAGCCCAAGCTTGAATCACATGTGGAAACTCTCGCAAGGTACTTCCCTCTCGAGGTACTCCCTTGGAACCATCACATAAAGTTTTATTATCTTAAGTTTTATTACCATTCACACATTTTCTTTAGTTATCACTTAATCAAGCTCCTCTCAGCCATACTCGTAGCATCATGATCACTAGGCTATGAGATAGAAGCCCCCTCCATATGCTACCCTACCCTACCCATGCTCATCCTATGACAAGTGCCTTTGGGCATGCATACTCCCATCCTAACCCCAATGATCAAAACTTCTAGAAAAGACATGGAAGGTCGAGACCCGCAAGTCCTCTAACAAACATACGGGCACGTACTCATGTGTGGCGCACCACCATCACAAAGATCATAACACAAGGACAGGATAAGAACATAATGCAAAACAAAACACCCAACTAAAAGCAACTCAAGAGGACGGATTCTACATGAATCCCAAAGCCAATTAAACCATACATCATAAAACCACTCAATCGGCCTCAATCTGAGAGTATGGATTCTACATGAATCCTAATGATGCAACAAGACCAAAAGTCATGAACTCACTCCACTGGCCTCAATTCAAGAGTATGGATTCTACATGAATCCTAGTGTTCATGAAACAAAAGCAATGATCTAAATAAAACAATAAAATAGGTATAAAATCACTCAACCAAACACAACGTCGAGAGTACGGATGCAACACGCATCCCAATGCAACATAAAAGTGCAAAAATGGTCTGATTGATATCCAAATAGATCATCCAAGTCCATGACCCACATTGTGTCGAGAAAACCTGAGAAAACAGGGTGGCACACAAAACGAGGTAAAAACCCCAAAATTTGAAAAACTTCAAAATTAAAACCCATTTGGCCTTTAGGTTCAAAAACCCCAAAAATCTAAAAAATAAAAGGAATCGAACACTGTATGCAAAAACAGCCAGCATAACAGCCCAAAAACCCAAACCCTCATCTCGAAAAATAGGGAAATGTTCGTACCTACCTAACCGGGTAGAACTAACATACAGAAACGGAGGGGAACACTAGTTCTCAACCTCCAAACAAATAGCTACCAAAAATAGAAGCAAAAATAATAAAATGGAAAAGCCCTACCTCACGGCCAAAAGGGCAAAACGAGAATCTGAACTAGAAAATAAAATGCTCGCAAAAGTGGCCAAAAATCACAGCAATCCAAGGTTTCCCCGAGCTGGATCCAATGAGCTTAACCTCGCGACGATCCCACGCCCGTAGCTCCCACAACGAACAAAATAGTAAATCGTCATGAAGAGGATTTTGGGTTTTACTCTCCAACTTTCTAATTCAAAAGTGAGAAGTGAGGAATTAAATTCCTCTTTGGATATTTATTCACTTTTCGAGTGAATAATCGATTAGGGAAAATAACCAACCAACCTAGTTAAACCTCAAATCGACCCAAACGAAAATAGGTTATTCCTATAAATAGGAATTCATCTATGGAAAAGCTGCCAAAAATAAAAATTAATTAATTAAAAGCCTGAAAACCCACATAAATCTCCTTAACAACTTTCGTGACAATGCGAACCTCTAAATGCATAAACACGCTTATTGGTCTAAATCACATAATGCAAATGAGTTCAGATTTAATAATCATCAAAAGGTTTAATTTAAACATTTAATTAAGGATATGTCGACCATACAAGGATGACATTGGTAAAATATGAACAGCTGAATCACTAACTCCATGTGCCACTGTTAGGGATATAAATCATGCACACTAAACAACACGATCAAGTGCAATTGCATATAATAACATAGCCGAAGCAATAAATGCATTAAATCACCTAATTTAACCATTTATTAATTTATATTAAAATAATCTATTTACATCACTCACGTTCGCATAACGCATACAACGCAGGAATGAAGTAAATAACCATAGCATATAACCAAATAATCCAACATGAACAATCCATTTCTAATTATTTAAGAATTTAATAATGATTGTTTAAACAACATTAAAAAGGCACTTAAAACACATAAGCAACCATAGTCATAAACATGACTAACCACTACTACAGGAACCTAGTCCAGTGTAGCGTGGTAATAGTACATAGTGCAATCTCTGCACACATCTTAGGGTAATCACGGAACAACCTCGTGATACCACATCAATCCCGGTAAGCACTGGCACAAACCTCAGTGAACCATAAATCACATCATAATCTCATAGATCAATGAAAAGAATAATCAAAGCAGCCGATACAAAAACATAAATCCAAACATCTCGACGGTGTAGACCACTCAGGGTCACAATCATGATCCCATCACAACAAAAGATCAGCAAGGTTGCATCCATCAGGACGACTTACAAAAGTCAAATGGGAGAGGCATTACAACCACTCTGGGGATAACTTGTTTAAGGTTAAATTTGAAGGAATCAGAGAGGTTTTTATGTTAAACCTCAACAGCGCTCTACATAAGAAGATTGATTTCAATGATTTGCAGGGCAAGTATGATGCACAAAGAGTATATCTTTGAGGGGGGCCACTATAAGAGAATTTTTCTTAGGTAGAGCATCTCACATTAGTGACACATCCTACCCCAAAGCCCCTTTCAAAGAAGTATTTCAACCCTAGGGCACAAGCTTTATATATTTTCCTCTGTAAGATTCTTGGTATGGATGAACAAGAGCATGTTTTGATGCCCCTAGTTTTCATGATTACATAGATATTGCAATGTCCTTATGTACATGTGTTCATTCAAAGGTGCTTTTGTCTTTGGAAAAGACATGAATGTGGAATGAGAAAGAGATGGAGAAAAGTTACCAGTCCAATTATGGAGTGCAAATATGACTTGGGAAGTTACTGATGCTAGCTTTGTTCGATTTGATCAGTATTTTGCATCAAAGATGAGGACATTATTGGTCCAAGATAACCCTTGAATCCATAAACCTTTTTCGAATTTGATTAGACCTAAAGATCATGTTAAGGGTTTCAAGGTCAGTCACAATTGGGGAGATATTATCCCATATTTTGTTTTCATTATCTTCAGAGTATATGGTTTCCAAGGGAAAACTCATGTTTTTCCCTACCAAGTACCATTAAAAGTGGGTGTTGCTAAATTTCTATGGCAAATTAGAGGGCTTGAAGAAAGAGAATTGGTGGAAATATCCAAAGGAGTGATTTTTTTGAATTCCACAGTTGTTCACCATTTTGTGATAACAAAGGGAGGATGGAGACATCTAGGTAAGTTAGTACATAAGTATCAGATGGCCCAATCTCATCCTAGGCTTATATACCTAGAAGGGTTTTATTAAATATTTAAAGAAAGAACTAGAGCTAAAAGTTATAATCACATGTTTTACTTTCTTGAGGATATAATTAGAAATGATTTTTCTTTACAAGAACAAGAAGTAAGAAAGGAAAAATGGAGAGTTTTTAGTAGAATTCTTGAATTTATTAAAGCTTTAGATAGCCAATATGATCCTTTGGGGGATATAAAATTTTGGGGAGACAAAATAAATAAATTGATGACACATTTTGTTGGAATCATGCAAACATTGAATGAGAAAAAGGAGCCATTAATAAACACATATCCAGAGCAAGCCAAGGAGGTGGAAAGAAGACTAATAAGAAAAATTTTCATTAGTCTAGGACAATACACCCTCTAGAAAAAGGTTGGATATGTAGGTTTTTAAAATGTAGGATCACATCTAGTGCTAGTTTATTAGAAACAATATTCAGAAAGCCCACCAACTAAGAAGGAAAAGTTAGAAGTGGGATCTTCATCAAGGATGGAAGAATACTCACCCTCTTACACCCCCATACATTTTGATAATGAGGACTCTTTAACGGAGAAAATAAAATAAATGGGAGGCCAGGATGATGTTTTATAGCAACATTAGAAATAGAAGAGGGAATGCCTCAAGAACCCCCAATGCCACTCTTAGACCTCATTGTTAAGGATTATAAGGGAAGGGAGATGGATCTTGTCATAAAGAAGGCTACCAAAAAATTTGTGTCTGATGATGCCTTTGTTAAGTCTAGGGATTTCATTGAGTTTTTTTAGAGAACTAATATTTCCAATTTTGAGGCAAAATGTAAGAAAATAAAGTCAAGGCAAACTAATAGACATGACTCTAAAATTGAAGAAGAAATCAAGAGTGAGTTGATACAAAAAAATTATCAAATAACACATGAAGGGGGTAGATAACTACTGAAAGATGTTGGTGTTCTAATACTGCCTAAATGGGACATTACTAATGCAATAATTTTTTATGCAATTAGAAAGGAAAAACATGCTAAGTTTGATACCAAGGAAAAAGTTAAGGAAGATCGTAAAGGGGTGAAATATAGTGATGAACATAAAGCCCTTATAATGTGGTCAATTCAAAAGAGACACCAATCTAGACTCCAATAGGCTTTGGATTCAGAGCATACATGGAGTCTTGTAGTGTACAGAGTATCTAACGTAGATGGTGAAAATTTTGCACTCATGAATAAAGAAGTATCTGATTTCAACCTAGTTGTTGCTAGGAAAGATAAACAAAAATTCATTGATTTGAAAACTAGGTTTTAAAAGGTGCTAGAATCCAATGAAAAAGGGGGGACGAAAATATATGAGATGGAGAGAATCATTGAAAACTTAGAGAAGCAACAAGGAAAGAAGAAAGGACCAAGTCAACCTATGATTGCAGCATCCCCCAGTCCACCCCTTTCTAGGGGGCCTATCATTGATATCCCAAATACACCCAAACATCAAAAACTCTACACTGCAGAAGAATTAGATGAGGAGAAGGCTAAAATTAAGGCAATCTAGATAGATGTGCAGTTACAACATGAGGATAGAGTTAGGGATACAATCTTGTTCTTAGTTGATAGAATAAATTGGCCCTTGTTCATTTGGAAATGTCAAAGTTAGCAGGAATATGGAGTGAGCTTGAGCATAATCAAGATTCTTTATGACATACTTTGGATAAATGGATCAGTGGAGATATATCACTACCTTATGTGCCACTATTATTAATAAGGTTAATGATCAAAATGAAAGGACATATGATCAAGCTACTAACTTGTTGGGCTTTGATCTTAAGAGGGAAATGCTATGAAAAAGGCTTGGAACATGTGTTTCCAGGTATCTTAGTAGAAGCTTTGAGTTTTTCCCTCATGTGCTAAAGGGCCTTGGTAACATTAAAAGTAAAAATGAATGGAGAAATGAACTAAAAGAAATAATGAGTGTAAGGATGAATAATGTTGTCAATAAAGAAAATTATATTTGATTTGCTAGGACTGTTGAAGAAGTAGTTAGTGTCCATACATTATTTGATTCTTTCTACTGAGACTTTGAGGAAATAAAGAAGCTTGCAAAAGATATTTTGAATAGAGAGAAAGAAATCCTTAATTTCAACTAGCCAGATGACACAATTTTCAAAAAGTGGATGGCAAAATATTCTTTAGCTTCAAAACTTTTATAGATGGCATCCAAGATTAAATCAATGAACAAATCCACAACCACTAAAGAGATAGAAGTGACTAGCAAAGGTATTTCGGTATCAATGGAAGAGATAGAAGGGGTAGTCCCATAGCTAGCATAGGAAAATGAAGATAACACATCAAAAGTGGTTAAGGAAAGGGACATCCAATCACCAACTAAAGAAGCTAGAGAATTAGATCAAAGCAAAAAGGAGGAGGAAAAAGTGGCCCCACCATCTGAAGGGGAGTAAAAAGATGAAGGCAAATCATCATAAATTGTTGAGAAATAAGAAATGGACAAAACAGAAGATGCCCCTATCCCACCACAAGGCATTTGATGAGAAACTACTTTGTTGCCAGGCAAAAGATGCCATAGATGTTTGTTAGGTTCTCGTGCTATAAGGATGGTGACATTTTGTCTCTTGTGTAACCTTTTTGTCAAAAGGATAGTTGTATTTTTCCTCTATGCCTAAAGCTTCTTGTTAAGAATCTAACCTGGATAAACCACAGGTCTAATGGTGCAGATTGTACCTGGCTCTTCTCCTTATATATTCTTAATGAATGGCATTTGTAATAATTTATATGTGCTCTATAGGTGTTGGCGCTTTGTAGTTAAATACTTTAATTTGTCCTTGACTAATCCTAGTTAGACCTAACTAACATGTGCATTATGGTCACCAGTTTAGGGATGATTAATTATTAGTTATATGCCAAGGGTTATGTCCCTTAAGGGACATACCCTCTAGGAGAATATATAGGAGGGTTATGAACGTAGTTTGGAGACACACAGATAACAATACAGTCTAATCTTCAAGAATTCGTATTCCCAAGGGTTTATAACAGCAATTTCAATCACTCAAGTTTGTGAATAAAACCAGGATCAGTAGTTGTCATATATATCCACCTTGAAGACCTGAACATACGAATTGTATCAAGGTTCATTCTAAGCCTAACTCGGTTCTGATCTTGAAGTCTGATTTAAGTCTCAGAATCTGCAGAACTATGCACTTCTTGCAAATCATGCTATATAAATGAGTTCCCAAGGCTAGAGGAAGGGTTTGAGAATCATCTTGTTGAACTAGTTTTGTTCATTTTCTAAGTCATTCCATGTATATTGTATAGTAATTTTCCAATTAGAATGAAAAAGATAGTTAATAGTACTAAGTCTAGTTAAGCATCTCTGCAAAAGATTGACATTGAATTGTATGTTTTAAAGGAAGATAATAGAAATGTATTAGTAGAATGGTTATTCAATTTGAATCTTGTCTTTTCTTTGCAAGTTTTGATTTTCTAAGATGTGATAGCAAAGTTTATTGAATCCTAGTTATGATTCTTTCTAGAATTATATTTTAGTTTATGTTTTGTTGATAATCCAATGGATTATGTAAATTCTTAATGTAGGTTGAGAGGATTACTAGTATCACAAGAAGATTCTAATGAGAATGAGATTTCTGATCGAATATTGACTTCTTTTCACAAAGTGTTGAGATCAATTTAACAGTAAATGGCAAATCTCAGTGCGATAGCATCCCAATAGATAAAGCACTGGTCATCATCAAAGTTGATATATCTTGGAAGTTCATATGGTGTATCCATTTATAAATCAAATATTTTAAAGTTTCTTTGTTGAATATCTGAAAGTGACCCTGTGCTTGATTCATGGAATCTTAGGATTTGATAGATTAGTTATTTGGCATTCCTTTGATAATCCTAGAATTAGAAGAATATGAGGCAAATTATCTACTATACTGGAATTCATATTAAGACATGAGAATTGGTGGGAGAAAATGAATTGCTCTGTAAACCCGCCTAAATTTTTTAGAGTTCAAAGTGGAGAGGATATTGCAAGGTCTTGTCAATTTGTTCTTTTAGTTTGTTCCTAAAATACTTGTTATGGTTTTTAGCTAACTCCTAGGTATTCTATGCTTTTAAAAGGTTGTTAAAATTATGTCAAATTAGGAGCCAACAAGTCTGTCCATATTTTTGTGGATGAAATATAGAACTAAACCTCAACTCTATATTTAGCTTCTTCCAAAGTGTCCTCTAGAAATAGTCAGTAAACTTAGTATCTCTATTTGAAACAATAGTCTTAGGAAAACCATGTAATCTTATCACTTTCTTAAAGAAAAAATCAATCACATATACTACATAAAATGTCTTCTTAAAAGATGTGAAATGAGCCATTTTTGAAAATCTATCAGTCACTACCATAATATAATCATTACCTCTTTGAGTTCTAGACAAACCAAGAACAAAGTCCATGTTGATATCTTCCCAAAGCTTATCAAGTGCAGACTATGAGTGTTAAATATGGGCCTCTAATTCCACACACACTTCAACATGATCATTATTCATCAATAACATCTTGAAATAAATATGAAATTATTCATTCGGTATGCTTGCATAAAGCGATATGTTGCCTTCTATCTAGATGGGGTTTTAATATTCACCCTTAGAATTGAGAGTTCAGTATATAGACCAAACTAGTACAAAGGATTTATGAATGTAAATGCAATCTAATCTATATTTTTTATATTTTCAAATGCAAAGATTATGAATTAAGATTTTTAAATTAATCTAAGAATAATGAAAAGCAAGTTAATCTAAATGAATGCATTTTAGTCTAAATGATGAGCATATAAAGTAAAAGAGATTTGAATGCAAATAACTTGAGTGATTAATCCAACAACGATTTGACACTCTTCATGTGTATCCTTTTAAATGAGAGGCCAATGGTCTCTTTTCATAGAATTTTGAGCCTAATCATGGTCAAGATTAAACCGAGTGTACAGTTCAGATTGAGTCCTCCATTTTTTATGGAGTTGAATTAGATGAAATAGGAGATAACATTGTTCCATTCAAAGATGTGCTCATAATTATTTTTCTAATTAATTAAACAATTAGTTTCAACAATTATGATGAGCATATTTGATTTAATCAATATATTTAATTCATTTTTCATATGAGATGAATTAGGAAAGAATATTGATCCATTCAAACATGACATCATAATAGAATATTCTAATTAATTAAATAATTAGTTTCAACACTTATGATATGTATATTTAATTAAATCAATGTATTTTAATTCCTTTTTTGTGTATTAGCTAAAGAGGGCAAATTTAATTTAATTAAAGTACTTAGGACTTATAATTAAATTAATTCAATTAGGAGATTAATTTAGCTAATTTCAATTTATATTTAGGAATTAAATAAAGTATTTGATTAATACAAATTAGTGACTTTCTACATTCGACACTTAAAATGTCTAGTACAATGGGACTTAAATTTGATCAACAAATAGATGTTGTAAGATTGAGGCACCAAAATTGGTTAAGAATACCAACGTGCCAATTTAGGGGTATTACATTTTCCCCTCTTTGAATAAATGTGCGAGCAACATGTTGATTCAAAGAAATCAGAAGTATGAAGTATAGATCAAGAACTAAGATTGATTCTGAGATTGATGGCTTAGAAACCAACTGATGAGATTTTTATGGTTATCTCTATAATGAAGCTTAACCCTCTAGAGTCCAGATAGAACACCTAGATACTGCTCTTATAAAACAAAGATTGTCAAAATTCACAAGATTGTTCCTAGAATGAGACTCAATCTTCAAGAGTCAGGGTTAGAGTGCCCTAATACCTATCCATTAAAAGATGACAAGATTAATCACAATTCATAGAATTATCCTAAGAATGAGGCTTAATCCTTAGGATTCAAGTTTAGTATGCCTTGATACCTATCTATTAAACAGTGATTGACAGAAAGCTTATAATTATCTTAAGAATGAAGCTTAATCCTCTAGAGTCAAGACAAAACACCTAAATATTAGTCCATAAAAGATAACAAGACCTAATCATGAGTCATAGGATTATCCCCAGAATGAGGCTTAATCCTTAGGAGTCATGGTTAGAATGCTCTGATACCTATCCATCGAGCTATGACTAGCATTGTTATGAGTTTGATCGATTGATCAATAAGTAAGATTAGATAACATATCATGCCAAATAGAAGAAATAAAGATGTCCTGAGTGATGAGATGCCCCTAGTGATTAGGACATTATATTCATATTAGGTTAAAGCTAGTTTTAAAAGATTCAATAATGTAATCATTTTGCCCCCTCGGGAGCGAAATTGAAAGATGACACACCAAAATAGTGATGCAAAGGAGGAGATTGAAAGATACAGAATTGATCAAAGATTCAGAAGAATGTAGAATTCATCAAAATAGAATGGAGAAAATTTGAAGCTAATTCAGCATAATTTCAAGGTTTGGTTGACCAAGGTTGACCAAAGTTGACTTTTTTGACAATTTTGAAAAAAATGGAGAAATGTTGAATGCATGATGATCCAATATTCATAAAGTATAAAAAAGATATACTACACAAGTGTTTAATCACGTTGGTCCCAAAAAAATTAAAATGTGATTTTGAGTTGTTTCAATGTGGTAGATTTCGATTTTCATCTCAAAAATGAGTTCAGGGCAGTCCAATTAGCCAGGGAGTGATTTTCATGTCCATAGGAGCACTTTGAAAATTAGGTCAAAACCTATATAAGGGTCAAAAAGGTCATTTTCAAATCATTTGTACATTTGTCTTTTGTAGAGAAAGAGCTTTGAGGCGAAAATGGTGGTCCTGTGCACTCACATCGATTCAAGCAATATAGGTGACATAGCCGACCAGTGGACTATAGACCTCTAGCGAGTAACTTATAAAACCTTGAATCATTTAAAATTTCATGTATTTATATCATTTTTTGTTGTTTTTAGGATTATTTGAAGTTTATGTCATCAATGTCCTTGCACAAGGACCTGATTTCTCATGTGAGGCTCTAGGAAATATCATGCAAAGAAGTGTCACTAGGGTACTTTCTTGCATGCAAGGTAGATTTTCCCACATGGGAGACACCCATCTATCATCAGAGGGACCCTATAAATGAGGGAATTTTGCACTATGAAAGTGTTTCTATCTTGCATGCAAGTGTTTTATCGTGTACTTTGTAGAGTTTCCTCACACAAGGAAATGGGTCATACGCACGAGTTTGAAAGGTCTTGCTCAAAGTTGTAAAGTCTTGCATGAGATTACAAGCTATTTGATTTAGTTGCATTGAAAATTAGTTTTTTATCATCCGTTTTGCATCATCATTGGTCATTGAATCATGTTTTTAGGATGTTTGTGTTGTAGTAGTATAGAAACCATGTTTATACTCATGTTGGATACTAAGCATGGTAATTTTGTTTGCATGTCTGCAAGTTGACTTTCCAGATGTTGGGTTCAGATTGCATTACCCAACCATTGGGGCATTGATCAGGCAGCTAGATGTTGCTCAGTTAACATACATTGATACACTCAATCTCTCCCATCTTTGTGATATCCCCAATCTATGGGTGAATCACAGTATATTGACTACTTTGGGTGAGCGTTTCCATTTGGAGATGAACACTTTCTATTTGCCTCTTATAGAGATGACCATTACACCAGAGGACATATACTGGATACTCCAAATACTATTCCATGGGCCACAGATAAACTATGATACACAACCACGACCAGGGACATTGGTACTGAGGGCCATATTTCAGGATGATATTATCATGGGCAAAGGTACCCTATGGGAGGAGCTAGTGTAGGTATATGGTCTAACCCACAAATTGAAAGTGGTGCTCAAATCTTTCCTCGGATGTTACTTGATGCCTTACAGAGGTTAGCATGGTTTAGAGTGTTGACATTAAGGTCAATTTGTCTATTAGTGACTCAACACTTAGTCAATTGGTTACATTGCTATTGAGCTCTATAGTTCCTACCGAGCTTATCATTCATCCAAAAATATTAACCAAGTGTCAATTGCTACTAAGCTACACAGTCAGTTCATGCCAAGCTATATAGTGTTTACCAAGTAGTTGAGATAGTTTGTAGTATAGCCCAAGCGTAGTAGTGTCCACCGAGCTATCTAGTAGAAGTGATGAAGAATATAGTGTTAACTAAGCTTTGTAGTGTTAACCAAGTTCTATAGTGTCTACCAAGCTCATAGTTTTAACTAATTGAATCTAGTGTTGACCAAGTCATGTACTGTCAACCGAGTGATTTAGTAGCTACTGAGTTTCTTAGTGTTCACTGAGTCACGCAGTGCTAATTGAGTTTGAGCTACTCGAAAGTGATCAATATGAACCAAGCTTCAACTTCAATCATCACATGTTGATAGTGTTTATCGAGTATTAGAACATTGTCGAGTTTGTCTCCAGAACTCGAGTTACAGCAGTTGGGCTGACTTGTGAATTATGATGAAATTGGTATTCTAGTTGACTCCAGTAAGTAGTTATTTGGATTGATATATATGTAACTCATTGTGTCATATCCAAGTGTGTCATTAAGAAGGAATATGAAGTGTATGAGTGTGAATTGAGGAATGCTACAAGAAATATAAGGGACAAATTTTTTTTATCTATCACAGCTAAGTGATCATTGTAATACAAGGAATCTCATTTAGTAAATCAGAGTTGCAGATCAGAGATTAGCCACTAATTCATTCTAACAGGTGCATCAACCAAATCCTTTAACTGAGTGGACTTAACAGTCTTTTGCTAAATCTCCTAACAGAGTGCATACTTTAGTGTATGATTGTAAATCCTTTAACAAGGTGGACTTAATAGTCCCTATTTCTCCTAACAGGGCAGATCACTAGAAGTGGTCAATTGTAAGCCTTAATAGGTTAACTTTATACTACATTACTAAAGCTTGTGGGTATCATCCCACCCCAGGTTTACTTTCTAATTGGAAGGTTTTTGGGTCACCATATCTTGTGTCAAATTTTTATGAATTTTTTATTGCTTTTTGTAATGTCCCCACTATTAGGATTAGATTGTGTTACATAAAAATTATAAAAGATTGATATGATCAAAATAAATCTAGTTAAACATATTATATCCTTAAGAACTATTTAATATTTGCAACAAATGTTCTCCACCAGAATAACCCGAATCATGTACAACATTCCTCTAGAATGCCCTCCACCAAGAAAATTTGGATCACACTATGACATCCATACAAAATGCCCTCCACCAAGTTATACTTGGATCTTTCTCCAGCAAATGCACTTGGATCATTTTTGACATTTAAAATGAATGCCCTCCACCAAGCTTACTTGGATCATATCTCAACATTCATAATGAATGTCCTCCACCAAGTTAAACTTGGATCTTATTCTCAATTATTATATTTTCTTATTCCTTTATTCTATTACAATTAATTATATAAATAATCATTTAAACGATGTGATCACAAAATATTTGATATCTTATTACACATATATTCCTTTAATATCATCAGAGGGTGCCTATTAATATACTACATAAAAAATACATTTAATTAATAGTAATGTTACTAAGGAATATAATAATAACTTACCTTAATGGAACCGGGCCTACTACTCTTCCTCCTTAGATATGATGGTGCCTATGGCACTAACGTTAAGCTTTTCCAAATATGATGTCTGAGTTTCAACCTCTTCATAATCGGGGAAAAGGTAAATTCTAAATGGTGTCTATTTTTCTGCCCTCTATTCGGTAATCCTCTTCATGCCCCCTTTTCCACTATGTACCACTCCTTATTTATATGTTCATCTTATAGTCATGGGTCATGACTACTCAACCTGTGCCTCATTAATTATTTATAATCATTTTATTATTTATAAAATGTAATTATTATATAATTTAATATTATAATGAATATGGATATTTATCAAAGGTAATATTATTATTACCATTTATAAATATTTAGGCTAGAGATGTGATTATAAATAATTATAATATTGCTTATTTGAATATTATTAATACATTTAGTTTAGATTAGACTTATCTATGTATTGAAATGAGATTACTTATCATTATAATTGAAATATTTCTAAGGATAAGACAATATATGTATTTAGTAAATATGTTTATATATTAATTCGAGCTCATGACAGTCCACCCTTCTTGAATTTTCTTGTCCTCAAGCAATATAAATTCTTCTAATGAAGGTTTAATAACTCTAAAGTGAACTTTAAGCAATGAAGGACATCTTGGATATCTACTCCAGAGGGTCGGGATAGCTCATCAACTGGGATAAGAGTTCTGCTTTCTTTATCAACACTCCTGAGGACAGATAGAAGAAAATCTCTAGAATTATGGTATGTAGTGTGGGGAAGCTTCCCTCTACCTATCTTGGGCTTTCTTTGGGCATGAATCCTCCTGATTCTTTCTGGAACGACATTATGGACAGATTCAATAAGAAGCTGGTTGGTTGGAAAGGGGCCTGTCTTAGCCAAGCTGGAAAATGCCAACTGGTTAAATCCACCCTTCAGAACTTGCCTATTTATGCTTTGATCCTTTTTTTGATCCCTGTGAGATTTGTTGAGAGGATGGAAAAAATTCAAAGAGACTTTTTGTGGATGGGGGCTGAAAAGAATAAAAGTTATCCACTCGTTGCTTGGGAAAAAGTCTGCCTCCCCAAGAAATATGGAGGTACAGGCATCAGGAAGCTAACTCACCTCAACAAGGCTCTTTTGGCTAAGAAAATATGGTGTATCTTCAGTAGCACAGGGGAATGGAGAGACATTATGGAAAACAAGTCTATAAAGAGGCCCTCTAAACAGTTTACCCTCTTCAATGAAGATATCCCAAGAGGATCCATTGTTTGGAATGGGTTTTTAAAAGCCAAGGACTAGGCAAATTCTAGAGTCTCTTGGAAATTAGGAAATGGGGGGGATATCTAGTTCTAGTTCAATAGTTGGCTTATTTAGGGCCCTCTTATGAACAACCCCAGCTATGAGGTTTGGTTGAATGACTGCATCAACCATTTTGGGCAAAAAGTTAGTAACTATAGGAATGACCAGGGATAGATAGACCTTTCTGTCATCTCTGAAGATCTTAATCCTATTATGATTGTGCTAAAATCTATGGCCCTAAATAACAACAAGGATGAATTGGTCTGGGGAGATAATGCCAATGAGCTATATACTGTTGCCTGTAGGTATTCAGCCCTTTGGAGATTAAATGAGATTCCTCCTTGGTCGAGGACTTGGCTCCCTGGCCTCATTCCAAAAATTAATATGTTCTATTGGCTGGCTCTACATCACAAAATCCTCACCCAGGATGACCTCATTAAAAGAGGTCATATTATACCCAGCAGATGTGTGTTATGTAAAGATTAGACGAAGACTGGCAATCATTTGTTCATTCATTGATCTTTCTCCAGGGAGGTTTTGCTTTTCCTTACCTAGGACTTGGGTTTCAGTTAGTGTGTGCCTTTTAACCTTCTAGATCTCTTCTATCAATGGAAACGCATGTTCAATAGATCTAATCTTCAGGAATTAAGTTCTTGGATCCTGCCTCATTTCTATTGGAGCATCTGGAAGGAGAGAAATAACAAAATCTTCAGAGATAAAGAGGAGTTGGCTATAGTGATAGGAAAGAAAATATTTGCAAACATTAAGGAAAACTATTTAGTAAGGAAAGGGGGAGATATAGAATTAGGTGGCAAAAAAAAGGAGAAGGCAAAAGACAGAAAGATGAAAAGATAGGAAGCCAAATGGCTTCCCCCCCTGGAAGGATGGCATAAAGCCAACGTCGACGAAGCATCCAAGGGAAATCCTGGCTCCTCGAGAAGTGGAGGCATAATAAGGAATGAAAATGGCAATGGTATTGTGGCTTTTTCTCTCTCGCTGGGATTTCAAACCAACCACTTTGCAAAAGTGAATGTTGCGTGTAATGCTGTCAATATAGCTTTTGAAGTTGGAGTTACTAATCTTTGGCTTGAAGGGGATTCGAACAACATTATAAAATGTATCAATGGTAACTCTCAACCATCATGGTCGATTGCAAATCTTATTGATGAGACTCGTGAGACTCTTGCCAAATTCGGTAGAGTCCACGTCACTCATATATTTCGAGAAGTTAACCTGATAGACTACAGGTTTGCTAATATAAGGGTTGGCACAAACCAAATAATGACATGGTATCCCAGAAATATTTTGCTAGTGGCTGTCAAAAGCATGATCGAACTGGACAAGATCCAAGGAAGTAAGAAGAAGATCAATGTGCAATTATGAGAATGAATGGATCAAGGGGAAAGGGTACTTCCCAAAAAGGTAGCATGGGAAATTGTAATTGTTGTAATTTATTACAGACTATTCGACATGCTTTGTGGGTCTTTTTTTGCATTTGAAATAGGAGCAACAGAAAGGTTAATTCTTTCTACATTCTGCTTACACACAGAGGTTCCTATCAGTTATAGTGCGAGGTGCATATGAGAATTGAGGGTGCGTAGAGTGCAGATTTGGTAGGTAAAAGGTGTAGAAAGGAGCTAGTTGGTGAAATAGAGAAATGGAGGAGTAGGGAAAAAGTTTGGGATCAGTTGGATCAGGGTGGGATTACCAAATACATGACGAAACTGCATGGTTTTGATCAGGAGGTGACCAATAGCATGGTTGGTTCATGGAAGGAAGGCAGAGTTAAGGTGAATGGGGTATCTTTCATGATCACTGAGGAGGTGATATTGACCGTTTCTGAAATCCCAATTGAGGGTTTTAAGTTTTTTAGCGACAAGAAGCTCTCGGCTAACACTGTGCAAGATTTTGTGAAGGATGCGGAGGAACTAAAAGCCTTGAAGAATATTGACACGTACTATGTTCCTAATACCATGAAGAAATTATGGAGGTATGTTCTGAGAGTTGTAATCAAGTACATTACTCTGGACCCTAGCTTTGATCAGGCTCGTACCCACCACTTTGTTCTTTTGAATCATTTTTGGCATAGCTGTAAAATTTCTTTTCCTTTTTACTTGTTAACTTCCATGAGCAAGGCAGTGGTTAGCTTCAAAAACAAGCCCACTGATAACCTCACTTTGCATGAGGGGCTCTTGCTGCTTATTTATGAGCACTTTAAGGCTCAGAAAATAAGAAATGCCCCCCCTTAAACTAAGAATGTGACCTCTGGAAGCTCCAACTTTTCTTCAGACTCGGATGATATTCAAAGCTTTAGCTCTGAGGATGGCAGGATTTCTTTCGCTGACAAAAACATCACCCATCAGGTCAAGAATTCGCCTTCTTCCATAACCCCTAATAGAAAAATCCCTAGGGTTCATGGGTAGAAGCAACTTGTGAAGGATGTGAAGGTTGACAGCGATAATGAGGAGGATGTGGAGATGAAAGAGGAGGAAAAGGAGATGCAAGAGGAAAATAAGGAAGATCAGGGAGGGAAGAAATGCAAGAGGGTGGGTCTAGAGGATGAGAGATTGCAGCAAGAACGAGATATGTCTTCACTGCCTTTTTCTCCTATCCATATTCAAGCCCAACCTGAGGAGCAAAAAATGGAATCTAATACTGAGGGTGGGGAGGTGCAGGTTAAAGATAGGAGGAAAGCTTGGAAAAACTTTAATGTTAGGACCTCAAAAATGGGCATTTTTAGAGAGGCCATGAACCTGCAGGTCCTTGTGGAAAACCAAGAAGGGGCATGGCTTGAAGAACTCATAGACCTGGTGATTGTGGCTATTTCAGATAAAGCAAGTGAAACTGGGCTGAACCTCTTGAACAATGCCCGCAACAGTATGATTGATAATTTTAGATCAATCAAGTGGCTTTTCCATGAGTTGGAGGAGGTCAAAGAGCAGGTGGATCATATGGAGGAAAATAGGAATGGAGTGGATTTTGATAATAGAGATGATAATGTTGAGAGGCTCAGTCTAGCGGAGAGAAGGATTAACAACCTCGAAATCTACAATCATAATCTCTCAAACCAGATGATTTCGTTGCTTAGCTCCATTAACAACAACATCATATCTTTAACTGGCTGGATCAAAGATAGAGTAATGAAGGAAGAAGAGGAAGGAAAAGACAAGGAAAAAGCCAGACTGGTGGTCGAAACTACAAAGGACAACATCAAAAATGGTCAGGACCAGGAGGATCAAAGGGTGCACTAGCAAGAGGCTGAGGAGAACCAAATGGCCTATGAGGTTGCTCAAGCCATGCAAGACTTGGAGAGAAAGAACGAGGACTAATCCACTACCTATTCTTTTGTCTCAATCTATGTTGTTGGCTTTTTGTTAGGGCTTTTTCCTTTTTCGTTTCTTGTTGTATCTGTTCCTGGTCTTTTCTATGATCTCTTTTTTTCGGCTGGGCCTTGGGCTTATTATCAACCTTTGAACTTGAACTCTTTTGGCTGGGCTTTTCACACTTATTATCAGCCTTGTTAATGTTTTAACTCTTGGGTTTTAGGGCCCCTATAAAACCTGTTTATCTAATCAAAAACTTTAAGGTGAACTCTTGATTTGAAAGGAGTTGTCTCCATCTTCTTGAGTGATAACTGCTAATGTTGCACACTCTTGCTCATCAGATCTTATCTCTTTGTTTTCTTCATCAAATGTTATTTTATTTAGTTGTCCTCTTTTACATCGATGATTATGATCCCAAGGTTTTTTACATTTAAAACATAATCCTTTCTTTAATAGATCATCTATCTTTGAACATTGATGACCTATGTCCCATGGTTCATGGCACAACCGACATTTCTTTTCTTGATTGTCCTTTTCTGATTCCTTATTTTCAAAAGATATTTTGGATTCTTGGGCCACTTAGATTCTATGTTCTTTTCCTTTTTAATAGATTATAAGCTTTGGGATTCAAGGGGTTTTACATAAGCTTCAATGGTATCTTTAAGTCCTTCTATAAATAAATGAGTGAGTTGACTCTAAGATAGGTTTGGAACAATTACAGATAGGTCTTGGAATTGACTAGTAAGTTCTTCCGCTGTCCCTGATTGTCTAAGGTGAGTTAGCTCTTGGAAGTACCATTCAAGGTCTTTTTCATCAAATTTATTCATCAATTTTTTGTGTAAATTTATTATAGGTGCTAATCTTCTTGAGGCCCAAGGAACTCTAGCCATAGTGCCACCATTTGTGGGCTTATCCTTTTAAATGAAGTATCATGAACTTAATAGCACCCTTTTCAATCATAGGACTGTATGATAGATATGTATGTAACTTTTGCACCAATGCTTGAGTAGTCTCCTCTCCTGAACCATCCAAACATGGTAGTTTTACTTTATTTACTTTCTGTTGAAAGTCTTCATCTACATTATTTCTCTTTTTATTCTCCATGATTTTGGTTTTGTAGTATACTTTAAAGGAAATAAGTTGTCGACTATTTGGATTCAAGTTCGCATACATTTGTGCAATTTCTTCCACATTGTTTGTGGTTGTTTCTTCTTCCTTTACAATATGTTCTTCTCTTGAAATGAATGATGGAAAGGTATATCGTAGAGCTGAACTTTGTGATGAAGGTTCATTTCCATCATGATTAGAATGGTATTCCCTCTATGGGTTAGGTATTTGATTGTTATTTTCACTTAATTTTTGTATAGCTTCAAGTAGTAATTTATTGGAGTTTTCAATTCTTTCATTAGTTTGATTCATAAAGATTCCCAATTCTTGGGCTAGTTCTCTTGCCATTTTCCTTGTAGATGAGTTGATGTGTGAACTAACAAAGACCATAGGGTGGTAGGATTATACTTTGATACCACTTTAATTTCCCCACTATTAGGGTTAGATTATGTTACATAAAAATTATAAAAGATTGATATGATCACAATAAATCTAGTTGAATATATTATATCCTTAAGAACAATTTAAAATTTGTAACAAATGTTCTCCATCGGAATAACCCGGATCATGTACGACATTCGTCTAGAATGCCCTGCACCAAGATATACATGGATCTTTCTCCGCCAAGTGCACTTGAATCATATTGTGACATTCATAATGAACATTCTCCACCAAGCTATTCTTGGATCATTTTTGACATTGAAAATGAATGCCCTCCACCAAGCTTACTTGGATCATATCTCAACATTCATAATGAATGTCCTCCACCAAGTTAAACTTGGATCTTATGCTCAATGATTATATTTTCTTATTCCTTTATTCCATTACAATTAATTTTATAAATAATCATTTAAAAGTAGTAATCACAAAATATTTGATATCTTATTACACATATATTCCTTTAATATTATCAAAGGGTGCCTATTAATATATGCATAACACATACATTCAATTAATAATAATGTTACTAAGGAACATAATACTAAATTACCTTAATGGAACTAGGCCCACTAATCTTCCTCCTTAGATACGATGGTGCCTATGGCACTAACATTAAGATTTTCCAATTATGATGTATGAGTTTCAACCTCTTCATAATTGAGTAGAGGTAAATTATGAATGGTGTATATTGCTTATTTAATGTCTTTATATGTTGTCTTCATCAACAATCTAGGTATGTGTGTAGACCTGTGATTTGGTGTAGTTTCCTTAATTTTTCATCCTTCAACGCCTGTTATGATTCCTTGAGTCTATTTTTCTGCCCTATGTGTGGTAATCCTCTTCTTGCCCAATTTTCCACTATGTACCCCTCCTTATTTATATGTTCATCTTATAGTCGCAGGCCGTGACTACTCAACCCATGCCTTGTTATTATTTATAAAATGTAATCATTATATTATTTAATATTATAATGAATATGGATATTTATCAAAGGTAATATATTATTATTACCATTTATAAATATTTAGGCTAGAGATATGATTTGAAATAATTATAATATTTTTTGTTTGAATATTAGTAATACATTTAGTTTACATTAGACTTATCTATGTATTGAAATGAGATTACTTATCATTATAATTGAAATATTTCTAAGGATAAGATAATATATATGTATTTAATAAATATGTTTATACATTAATTCGAGCTCATGACACTTGCATTCTTTCATGCATGCAATTAGATCAGAATAATATATGAAGGGTTAATTGGTGAAGTGAGTTAAAGTTTTATTGGTTCTTAATTCACCCCCTCCCCTCTCAGTAACCTAGCCTACCTTATATTTCTAAAAATTGGTATCAAAGCATTTGGTTCTCATAGAAGAAGTTTAATAGCTTGAGATAAAATTAGAGGCAATGGAAGTATATAGGCTAGATAAGGCTATTGAGAATGAAAAGTTGGATTTGGAATTGGCTAGTGGACAACTCAAGAAAGCAAAGGAGCAACTCTCTCAATCAAAGAAGGAAAGATCTTGCATCACAAATGGATGACAATCTCTACATTGAAGAAAGAATTGAAGACTTATGTCTAGAAATAAATTTAGATGAAGTTGATGCAACAATCAAAGACCTACTAGAGAAGAATTCCAATCTTCAAGAAGAAGTCAAAAAGCTGAAAAGAGAGCAAGAAATCTAATCAGTCAGATTATGTAAAGTTGTGGAACAAAAGGACAAAGCCAAAGAAGATATAGAAGAAAAGCACAATAATATTCAACAAATATCACTTCAGCAAGAAAACTTTATTGATCAACTCAATTATGCAAATCAAGAGCTTATCAATCTAAGGACATAGAATGAAAGACTATAGAATGATCTTAGTATTGAAAAGAAAAACAATGAGAGAATGATGATATCTCAAGAAAGTATGAATCAATTGAATGAGAAAAATCAGTATAGACAAAAGGTAAAGCTATATTAGGATATATAGAAGAAGGTGAATCATCTCGGTGAGGAGCTCAAAAGAAAAAAAGACCTACTTGCAATCATTGTAGTAAGATAGGTCATACATCAAACAAATGGTGGAGAAATGGTAAAGAAAAATTCGATAGAAAGTGTTACAGTTGCAATAAGCATGGACATAGAACAAGTGAATGCATAGAGAAACCTAAGTTTGAAGGAAAGTGTCGCAATTGCAATAAACAAGGACACAAATCTTCAAAGTATAAGACCAAGAACTGGAACCCAACAAAACAAATTGTGAAAGAAATATTTGGATGGGATTACAACACATGGTGTAGATGTCACTATTGTGGTGAGTTTGGCACATTGGAGAAAATTGTGTGAAGTATCACATGAGGAAAAGAGATACTACAAAGACATGTTTTATTCATACAGATTTTGGACATATTGCCAAGAACTGTATGAACACAAGAGAAATTGAAGATGAAAAGAAGACTAAAGTTGACAACATCAAAAAACAAATGAGGCAGTAATGGGTTCAGAAATATCCAAAGAATGCAAACGAAAATCATGAAATTGTTGACACCCAACTTAGTGAGTTGGCTGGCCCAACCATTTTAGCTTAGTTCCCTATGGAGATCACTAGAACTATGATTTAGAAGAAGTCATCTAACATCAATTCTAGCTAGCAAGTAGAAAGATCCATATCAACATTCAAGATGCACAAGGATCACTAAGTGATGATGGAAATTCAAGACCTTACCGAGCAAGGTCAAGTCTTGAGCAAGGTCGGGTTGCATATCTTTTTCATGATGTAGATGTCAAGTTGGTGGTTCCTACAGAGTCAAGAGACCTTACCAAGTTGAAGGTGTCTTTTGAGCATTAAATGTTGATATTTGATTGAAAAGATCATTTGATTAGAAAGATTTTTGAAGAAGACTATGTGTTTCAATCATTGTTTTGTCACCGATGTCAAACCTACTATTTGCTGGTAAGACAATTGCTTATATGTTTTAAGTACTATCACTTAGCTGATTGATGAGAAGGATTTGATCAACAAGATGTAACAATACCTAGAGGAAAGGTTGAGTTATGATTATGTAATGAAGTACAAGAATCAGTTAAGGCAGTGATAACATAATGTATTGATTATCTACTTGAGGTTACAAAATGGCTAGCTACACTTAGAAAGTTCATAAAAATAAAGTTAAACAAAGTTCATTTGTCAAGCTTGACCAAGTGGATAGTAGGTGTTGAGCAAAGTTAGTTCAAGCTGAGAAAAAAGTTAGTTGGAGTTGAGTGAAAGCAAATTCTAGTAGATGTCGAGCTAGTTAGTAGATGCCAAATAATTTTTAGTTGATGTTGAGCACCAGTAAAATCCAGTTGATGCTGAGTGATTTTACAGTTGATGCTGAGTAACGCAATATGTGTTGGGCATCAAAAGATTGATAATGCCAAGCTGTTGCATTATGACAAAGATCAAAGATTTTCCAAATCAAAGATGACAAGTTTGTTTTCTTGGAACTTATGAATTAGGATGAAGATAAAATTGATGAGTTGGTGGCATAGAATCTTATGTGAACCATTTTGGAGGTGAATTCAAATGGATTCCAAGAGAAGTTTCTAGAGAAGACAAGATATGGGTTAGATACATTGTATCCTACTTAATCCATCAAAAACTCTAATTTTGATGATGGATAATGAGTGGGAAAATGTTCTAATTTCCTGTATATAGGAATGTCTGGTTATGAAGCAAAAGAGTTGGAGAGTTTGATGAAAAAATATGATAAGGAGAAGGAAAGGGGTTTTGCATCATCAAGTGACCCAAGTGAAGAAGTCTGCAATGGCGCACTAAGCAAGAAGGATTAAGGGGATGAATACTTGAAGGGTGAACAAGTTGTCAAAGCTACAAAGATTGGAAGCCAAGAAGAGTTGAGGATTAAACAGAGATCTGTAATCTACAAGTAAGGTTGTAAGTTGTATCAGATCAAAGCTCTACTGTTACTTTCTTATAATTGCATAACTCTAGGGTAAATCCTTTGCAGTAAGGTTGACTTAATAGTCATTGGAAAATCATTTAACAAGGTGGCATTCCAAGTGAATGGCCTAAAGTCCTCTAACAAGGCTCACTTTTAGTAGGGTGACTAAAATCCCTTAACTAGGTCACCTTTAACAATGTGTATTGTAACATTTAATAGGGTTGGCCTTTAATGGGGCATCACTTTAGAAGAGTGAAAAAGGAGTAGCATGTTACTGGTGATTTTTCCCAAATTGGGTTTCTACATTAAATCATTGTGTCAAATATGTTGATGGATGTGTTGAGTTTCATGCTTTACATTTCTGCAAGTTGATTTGACAGTAACATATAAGTTTTAGTTGATACACAATGAATGCATGCATGGATAAGAATGTTTTATGGGTTCACTGAATTGTGAAAAGTCTTATTTGTACATCTGGACCTTGAATAACTGATTCACCACCCCCCCCCCCCCGCCCCCCCCCCTAGTTATTCTAAAAGAATTCCAATAATTGGTATTAGAGCCATATGCTTAAGAGGATTCGTTTTAAGGTACTAGAAGCACAAAGATCAAGATGTAAAAAAGAGAGGTACCCAAGCTCAACAAAGATAACTTTCCTGCATGGAAAAGTTTGATGAAGCTACACCTTAGAGGACTTGAAGATTATGCACAATCTTGCATTTTAGTAGAGCATGTTGATCCAACAGGAGCCCCCAACTATTGAAGATATGAAGAAAAAGAAAGAACACAATTAGGTGATGTTGGAGATTGCCTCTACCCTAAGCTATACCAAATTTGATGATATCAAAGGCCTTAATAGTGCAAAGAAGATGTGGGATTCCTTAGACACCATCTATGGAGGAGACAAAAATGTTTAAAGAGCTAAGTCAGAGAGTCTCAAAGGATAGTTTGATGACATGAGAATGGAAGAAGGTGAGAATATTGCTCAATATGTTGCTAGGATAAAAGAAGTTGTTAGTGTAATAAAAGGTGCTACTGGTGAAATAGATGATGATATTATGCTAAGTAAAGTCTTGAGGACATTGTTGCCTATTTATGCCATTAGAGTTTCTACAATCCTAGAGTTATGATGTATTCTAGGAAATGATCTAACCCTTGAAGATCTAGCACGTAGACTCGCTGCTTTTGAGCTATCTAATTTTGACAACTACAAACCAGAGAGTATTGAATCAACTTTCAAAGTAAAATTTTTATTGAAGGACTCTAAGGAGGTAAAGTAGAAGAAGAAGAAGAAAAGAAAGATAAAGTATGCATCCAGTGACAGTAACAAAGATGAGGAAGATATTAAATAATTGGAATCATTGCTAGCAAGAAGATTTCATAGAGGAAAAGATAAGTTCAAAGGTAAGTTACCCATCATTTGTTTCAATTGCAATGAAGTTGGTCATATTGCTACAAGATGTACACAGAAGAAGAACTACAGAGAAGGAAACAAGCACAAAAATAGAAGAGAACATGATGATTGTAATCACCTAAAAATGGTCATCTAGACTATTAGCTCCCTTTTCAACATTTTGGCTAAATTAATTTAATCATTTACCTAGACCAAATTGCTAATAATCAATTTATTTGATTATAACCTATAGTTTGACTATGCTATCCTAAGTTCATTATTTGATTAAAAGAACATGTCCCCTTTTAATTAAATAAAAGACCCCATTCTTCTAACCCACTTAAAGTGCACACATAAAGTCCTTTTTCTATTTTGCAATTAAAAGAAAAGGCTTTGTGACTTTTGTCTTATGTGACAAGTCAACTTATATTCTATTGGTTGACTTGTGTGTGCACATGGATCACTCCTTTTTTTGAATTCCGCCGTTGATCATCCACCATCTTCATCTTGATCTCTACCGTCCATACATCTTTAAAAGGGAGAGAGCTTTCCCCCTCAATCAATCCTCATTTTTGAATATTGTTATGCTGCAGATTTTCTAACAGGTTGCTTTGGAGCTTTGTGGAGAACTTCTATTTCTTATCTACATTCTCTCATCCATGGCATCATGGCATTCTAGCTTAGCTTAGCTTTCATTTTTACATGTAGCTTAATCTCACATAGCTTAATAATGGTATTGTAACACTCTCATCCATGCTTAGAATAGTTGCACTTTTCATAGTCATTCTAGCTTAATCTTTAGTTGCAATGCATTCTTGAGGAACTCCTTGGGACATTTGCATTCTTGCATCTTGTCTTTGGAACCTCCCATTGCATGGTTTACTAGCAAGAAGAGTATCTCTAAGGCTCATCTGAGAGCCTTCTTATTCTTGAAATATACTCTCTTGCACTCCATGGATAGGGAGCTCTAAGCTGGCATCCAAGCATTTCGAACTCATGGAATCGTTTGGATAGAAGGGTTTAGAGTGTGACACAACATTCGAATGTACATTTTTGGCACCCACCGTGGGGCTTGAATCAAGTTTTTAGCTCCATTTGCTTTTATTTTTCATCTCTGGTTTTTTATAGCAGCATATTGGATCTAATCAAATGCTTTTGTAGAATTATCACTTTGGTTTTAAGGCCAACCCATAAGTAAATTGGTTTGAAGGCCAAAAACTTAGTTGGTTTAAAGATTTGATCATATCTTTTAAACCACTTGGATTTTGGCTTTGAAATTTTTTTTGCAAGTTGGTTATATGCTCAAAATGTCTCACTCCGATTTGTAGAGCATTTTGAGCTAATTTTCGAGATTTATGAGTTTTTCTTTGTTTTTCATAAAAAGCCATTTCTGATCGCAAATCAGCGAATTTTTTTTTTTTAAATTACATTTTCAGAAAGGGTTTTAATTCTAATGGGATTTATTTCTTTTTTTTTTGAATTTTGAGGTCGTATTAAGGATCAAAAACTCGATTTGATAAATTTGGCCTGTTTTGATAAAATCGATCTCTAGGGAGAAAATGAAGAGATTTTTTTGAATTTCTTGTATTTTTGGAAAGCTCTCTAATTTTTAATAGGGGTCTCTTCTTTTCATTTTTATTTTTGGATATGAAATCATAGCAAAGAAGTCCAATCTTGTTGACTAGGTCAAAATCAAAGAGTAAAAATGAGAGCATTTGTGATTAACTTGCACTTTCTTTGCATGCACTTGGTTAGAAGATAAATTGGATTTTTGAGGCAACTAACCACTTTTTATTGCAGATTTTTATGTTATTTCACACTAAATTTTTGTGCTAACAAGTTATGATTGCAAGTTTCTATCCTTGTGAAAAAAATTGAAACATTGCATAAAAAGAGCGCATGTCAAAGCTTCAAATGCACAAGGGCTACTAACGATTGTTTGCAGGGCTGCCCAATGCATAAAAACCCAATTTTGTTTTTTCTTTACTTTTACATGTGTGGCATAAACTAGTTGTTTATTTTTAGGCACATTAAAACTTACAATTGGGATTTTTTGGTGATAGGAGAGTATGCTCTTCACCCTTGTGGTGAATCAGAAATATTGACTTACCATTTGGTTTCAAAAGTAAGAGGCAACTAAATCTTCTTGGCATGTTTGGGAGAAAATGATTGGAATAGGAGAGTATGCTCTTCACCCTTTTGGTGAATCAGAAATCTTGACTTCCAAAAGTTGATCCACTCTTTGTATAGTTTAGAATCCTTTAGAGGGCCTGCTCTCGGACAACCTCGGACAACCTGAGAGGAACAACCCAAGTGGGGACAAGCAAATTACCCAGCTCTTCCAACCCACTATAAACTCAAGGCTATCAAGGACACAAAACCTTGGTAGACATAGTGTTTATCTTCACCTAGTGTGATCGCTTATGGGATTTCGACCATAGGGAGATCACTAGGCAAGAATGCTTAAGGTACTCTTGTGATCGCGAGATCGGTTACTCATCGCAAGGTGAGGTGTCCCGTAATTGGGAGCAAGAGGAACACTATGAACTGAAGCCTGATCTAAAAACTATAAGTTAGTAACTACCTTTTTTTAGCCACTCAACTTCTTGGTGCAAGGATCGATCCTAGTGGACTACCCGGATCACCCCAAGATTTTACACTCACCATTTGTGTTCCCTTGGTTATGCTTATGGCATTTCCATGACAAAGCCAATATCTCTTGTGGGAAACCATTTGGTGTGAGGCAAAGGAGCATCAAGCATGGGCCAAGATGTTGAGTAATGAACCATGTCTTTTAGGTAGATATTGCTTGATGTGTTCTCAAATGTGGTATACTTGTGAAAATCTTTTGAGCATACACATGACGATAATTCTAGGGAATTCTTTTGACACCTCAGATATGCTTGTATCATGCAAGGTTGTTTTTTCCCTTGCTTGATTGTTTGAAGACTGCTTCATGTGCCACTATCTTGCTTGGAAAGAAATTATTTTTGAACATCAAATTTTATATGCTATCAACTATTGTCAAACTTTGTCAACCAAGTCAAAGTATCAAGTCTTAACATTTTTCTCGTGTTGCTTCCTAAGGGGAGTCTCATCATTTGACTTTGATTTGCTATGTCTCTAGTTCTTGAACATGCTTAAAGTGATTTTTTGGTCTTAGTGCTCTTGGTCTTTTTGTCTTCATGGTCTATGCATGCTTTCTAGTTATCCTTTTGCTAAAATAGTTACCTTGATTTCTTGACTACACTCTTGGGTTGGGAAAGTTGTTCACTTGTCACCCTGCTTGCTCTATCTATTTGGCTATTTTGGCATCTTGCCTAGCTATTGACTTGAGTCATTCATGTCGTAAATTTCTTGGACATATTGTTTGACAAGTCACTTTAATCTCTCTCTAATATCTTGGCAAGTGAATACTCTACCTCCTATAGTTTCAACATCAAGTTATCTTCTAGACTATTTTATGCTTGGCTTTGCATCTAAAACTATGGGATCTAAACCTTGTGCTACCAAACTTCAACCAAATCTAGATGATCATGATATCCTCCATGTCACTAAAGAGTTTCAAGATCTATATATGCAATACAAAGAACTAGAAGAGACAAATGATCTTTCTTACCTTCATCTCTCTAAGCGCATGACAGAAATGAAGTCTAAACTTGAGAAAAGGTTGGAGGAGAAGATTGCATCATTACATGAATCTTCCTTAAGGTCTTTACATGCATGTGAGTCACCTTCTTTGAGGTCATCCTCTTCTTCTAGGTCTACATGCTCTACTTCAAGACATCAAATGCCTTCATCTTCTAGATCTAAAGACCTCTTTAGAGAACAAGCAACTGATACCTCCTTTGAGCCTGTGCTAAAATTTCATGATGGACCTATCTTTGACCAAGCTA
Source organism: Cupressus sempervirens (assembly GCA_028749045.1). Taxonomy (NCBI): domain Eukaryota; kingdom Viridiplantae; phylum Streptophyta; class Pinopsida; order Cupressales; family Cupressaceae; genus Cupressus; species Cupressus sempervirens. Next base: position 440,700,684 of record CM053784.1, read on the forward strand.
ATGATGAAGCTATGGATGTATACCATTCACTTGAGAAACAACAAAAGGACTCTAGACATGCTTCTAATAGAACTTTTGCTCCCTTGGAAGATTCTTATGATGACACTTTGCAAAAACTTCTTGGCAATAAGATCATCGTGTTACCTAAGTCTAGCTCATATGGAAACCCATTATTGGATATCTATTGTGCTTATCATCAACATAATGAGCATAGTACTTTGAATTGCATTGAGCTAAAACATAAAATCCAAGATCTTATTGATAATGGAATTATTGATACCTCTAATGATTCATGTGATGAGGATACTTCTCTTGAGCAAGATTACGTTGATGAACCTATGTCTAGTAGTGGCTCCATTACATCTTCCACTTCTTCCAACACTCATGCATCTCCCAACACTTCAAAGCTTTACAACATGCCTCTATCAAATAAAGAACCTAATACTTTCCGCATTGACTACGTGTACCCTCAAGGGCTACCTCTAAAAGAAACTCAAGCTAACCTTCACTTGGCTGCAAACCTTTTCCATGCTACTAATCCTAAATATCCTCAACCTTCATGCACTACTATGCCTACTCCATGCACTACTCCATTCACTCTTCATTCTCCCTTGTCCTTAGAAGTGGCTTCATGTCAAGAGGACTCTCAAAAAGAAAAAGCTATAAATGTTAAGAAAGATCAAGATCAAGCACCCTTTCATCTCCTTCAAAATGTCACTCCTCCATATCCTATGTCTTATCCACCTCCTAAGTATGATGAAGATACCACTTCCATTATCTCCCTTGAGCTTACTGAAAATTATGAGAAAAGTTCTCTTCATATGCTATCCAAAGCTACTTGTCAAGATCAAAGTATCCCCTCATGTTCTACTTCTCCATATCCACTTCAAGTGCTTCTATTAAAAATTTTGTTCCTATCAAAGGTATTCATGAGCCTATTGATGGCTTTGACCATGTTGCTCATTCTAAAGAGCTTGATATCCCTTCCCACTATCCCTTTGCATCTTCTAAATCTATCCTTGGTCCTTATCCATCTAAGCTAAAGCATTCAAACCTTCCATCTATATTGGGACCTTATGTTCCTTCATCTCCTACACTTTCCACTCCTAGCTCTCCCATCATACCTCAAGATCAACAAAGACACTCATCCCTGATAACTTTTCACCCATCTATCCATCTAAACCAGTCATATCAACCTTATTCATCCACAAATCCCAAGTCCTTTGGAAGTGAGAATAAACATAAGAATCCATTGAAAAATAAAGATCACTATGTCCCATCTAATCGACATGTGAATGCTAAGAAGGAGAAAGCACAAAAGAGACTGCAAAGGTGCACTATTAAAAAAGCTAAATCAAAGAAAATATGGGTTCCTAAACCCATTATTGAAGAAATGTGTTTTGAAGTATCCAAAGCAAAATCTAAAGCTATATGGATTCCCAAGTCTCTTTTAAAAGACTTGAATATTGAAAATACATCAAATTTGACATTCAAGCTTCCAAAGGCTTCCATTCCATCTTCTTCCAAAAATCTTTTTAAAAATATTCCAAAGCCTTCCACTCCACTTTTTTCCAAATCTCTTCTACCACCTCATACATCTAAGCCTAAAGCTACTTCATCCATGATTCCTCCATTGTTCTTATACCCTTCAAGGTGTGTGTCAATGTTGATCTTGTCCAATATTTCAGCTACCCTCATGAAATCCTCTAAAGCTTACACTTACTTTCTATACATGAACTCTTATCCTCCATATACTCTTCCTACTACCAATTTCTCTTTCATCACCCTATCAACATCTTTGAGCATACCTTTCTATGGTCTTGGCTTATCATGACTTATCTTTCCTATAGGAGCACTATCCACATTCAAAAAGCTTGAGCTCTTTCTAAAAATTCAAAAAAAAAAAGAAGAAAAAATAGAAAAAATGAAAAAAATGAAAATGTGCCTTAGTGAAAACCACTTCTTGTGGCACCTTGGTAGCAAAAGTAAAGCGAAATAAATTTATCCTATGGTGAAAACTACTTCTTGTGGCACCTTGGATAAGTACCATGATGAAAACCTGGCAAACAGGCGTCATGCGTAATTCTTCCATCATCCATCTAAAAAGCTTCAGCTCTTTCTAAAAATTCAAAAAATTCAAAAAAAAAAAAAAAAGCAAAAATAAGAAAAAAATGAAAATGTGCCTTAGTGAAAACCACTTCTTGTGGCACCTTGGTAGCAAAAGTAAAGCGAAATAAATTTATCCTATGGTGAAAACTACTTCTTGTGGCACCTTGGATAAGTACCATGATGAAAACCTGGCAAATAGGCATCATGCGTAATTCTTCCATCATCCATCTATCCCCTCTTCTCTCTTTGATCTTGACAATATTGAGCTATCTTTGCATATTGGCTATCTTATCCATGAGATTCTCTATTTGTGCTTTCTCATTCCCTCATAGCCTCCATCTTGAGCTTTATTTTTATTGCTCTATCCCATCACTATCCTATCTAGTTGACCCCTTGGTCTTGATCATAATAAATGAAACATGGTTCTCATAGGTCTCTTGACATGGCTACTCTTTTGGACTACATGCTTTCATGCTATCTTACTCATTAGCTTCCATCGCTTATCTTATATGCTATCACACTTGTTGGCTTCACTGCTTATTCTACATGCTATCTTTCTCGTTACTTCCATTTCTTATCCAAAATGTGCTTCATATGACTATTTCACCTCTTTCCCTAGCTTGGGTACTCTTGAGGAGTCAGTCCTTGAGGATCACTTTCACTTGCTTCACATTCCTTTCTTATGCATTATTGCTTATCCACTGGCTTGTTTCTCCATCATGTCCTATACCTTGCTAGACATTAGGAGAAAATGATGTGATCTTGCTTGAGAACTAGTGATATCTAAAACCTTCTAAAAAATTGTAAAAAAAATCACATTTCATGATCTTGAAAAAAATCTTAAAAATTAGAAAATATCCTTAAAAAAAGATCTTCTTAGTGAAAACCTAGCAATAGGCACTTTGATGTATCACCAAAAAAATAAAAAATACAAAAATACAAAAAAAATTGGAAAAAGTCTTGAAAAAATTTGTCAAGTGGTGAAAATCTGGAAACAGGTGCTACTTGAGACCCTTGCACCTATGTCTATTAGTCTCAATCATCCACTTCGCTACACATTTCCTAGCTTGGAATTGTTTCTTGTCCTCATCTTGGGGGCATAGCTACTTAGCCTATTGAGGTATTCTTGTGCATTAGGGTTTCTTTGACAACTCACAACATAGTGTTTCTCAACACTTCCCCCACCTTGACATCAAGTGTTTTTCAACACTTTATAGATAGTTTACCTACGGTCTCCGATGTCGCGATATTTCTCACTATCAGAATCAAGTCTGGAAGAAATGGCCAAGTGACTTACACACACGCACTTTAACACTTAAACGAATGAGCTATGCTGACATTTATCTACTTTGTGTGCTGTCTATGATGATTTCTTTGCCATGTGTTCCCTCCCTAATAGTCTTTCGAGGATGTCATTAACTAGAAGACTGGGGGCATGGGGCATGTCTTCTTGATTTCTGCTTGTGGGTATACTTTGTTTGTCTATAGTGTTGTAAGAATTTATGCTTGACCTATTCAACATTTTGACTTACAAATGTATCATCCTTGACTATTTTGCAAGACCACACTCGGGGTTTATCCTGGCACTTATGCCTTGATACAGGTGTAATCTTGCTAAATTAAACTTAGGGAATCTAATCATGTAGTTATCTTGACTTACATGTCTCTGATGCTTAGATTGGATTTCCACATACCTATCTGATATTGATCATATTCATATCCTCATAGTTATACTAGTGATGGTTGTATGATCTCATGATGTCCCTAATAAATGCTCAATGATGAAATTAAGAGTCTAAATGTTATGCGCTTCTTTTTGGTCAACCACTTTGCATATTAGCTTGCATTTTAGGTTCATTTTCTAGCTTAGTCTTGCATTCTTGCATATGGGGAGAGCTCTCTCTTCATCTTTTTGTGGAAATATCAGCTAACTCCTTTCATATATTTCTTTACTTTCTTCTTATTGATGTCTTTTCACCTTCTTAATCTTTCACTTCATCTCTTTTCTATCTTATCATCACATTATATAAAGTTTTGACCTCTTAAATAATTTCAACATCCTAGATTCATTTTCGGGATCAAAATCCAAATTCGAGTTCATCTTGATGGTCAAAATTGTCATTTAAAATTCTACTTTCTTCTGAGCAGTTAGCTGACCTTTTGAGGTCTAATCTCTGAATCATCACTGGAGCATCTTCATTTCTTCATGTCTTCATCATTTCTATACTTCATATCTACTTTTCACATCTAAATCATCTCTCTACTAGATTTGACCTAATTTTTATGCTATATCCTTCAAGGTCAACTCTAGTCAAACTGGGGCATTTTATCAGTTTCTTATAGTCATTCTTGGGTTCTAATCATTTATCTGTCATATTAGACATTGCTATATCTCAATTTTCTCATGTCTAGCTAGTTTCTGCTTCCTCTTACCTCATTTCAATTTCGATCCCGAGGGGGCAGAAATACTCTATTGCTGATTGTTACAGCTATCTATTTCTTAGGAGCATTTGTTTGACCTTATCACTTGCTCTCGATCTATTCACTTTGCTAGGTGTTAGAATTCTTTTCAGATCCTAACATCATCTTCCTAGTGTTCAGTACTACTGCTATCAGGCTGTGCATTCAAGACTTGCCATCTATTTCTACGTTTCATTCTTTGAAATCAGATATCTGTATCTATCACTGCCTACTTGGCTTTCTATTTTCTTTGACATAATGTGTTCCCAGATCGATCACACATTAGTCAAAGAGGGGAAAATGTAATCACCTAAAAATGGTCATCTAGACTATTAGCCCCCTTTTCAACATTTTGGCTAAATTAATTTAATTATTTACCTAGACCAAATTGCTAATAATCAATTTATTTGATTATAACCTATAGTTTGACTATGCTATCCTAAGTTCATTATTTGATTAAAAGAACATGTCCCCTTTTAATTAAATAAAAGACCCCATTCTTCTAACCCACTTAAAGTGCACACATAAAGTCCTTTTTCTATTTTGCAATTAAAAGAAAAGGCTTTGTGACTTTTGTCTTATGTGACAAGTCAACTTATATTCTATTGGTTGACTTGTGTGTGCACATGGATCACTCCTCTTTTTGAATTCCACCGTTGATCATCCACCATCTTCATCTTGATCTCTACCGTCCATACATCTTTAAAAGGGAGAGAGCTTTCCCCCTCAATCAATCCTCATTTTTGAATATTGTTATGCTACAGGTTTTCTAACAGGTTTCTTTGGAGCTTTGTGGAGAACTTCTATTTCTTGTCTACATTCTCTCATCCATGGCATCATGGCATTCTAGCTTAGCTTAGCTTTCAATTTTACATGTAGCTTAATCTCACATAGCTTAATAATGGTATTGTAACACTCTCATCCATGCTTAGAATAGCTGCACTTTTCATAGTCATTCTAGCTTAATCTTTAGTTGCATTGCATTCTTGAGGAACTCCTTGGGACATTTGCATTATTGCATCTTGTCTTTGGAACCTCCCATTGCATGGTTTACTAGCAAGAAGAGTATCTCTAAGGCTCATCTGAGAGCCTTTTTATTCTTGAAACATACTCTCTTGCACTCCGTGGATAGGGAGCTCTAAGCCGGCATCCAAGCATTTCAAACTCATGGAATCGTTCGGATAGAAGGGTTTAGAGTGGGACACTTTCGAGTGTACAATGATGAACATGACTTTGATAAAAATGATGATGAAGTGGTATATGTTGTGATGAAGGAAAAATCATATGAGGATGAGATAACTGCACTTATGACTTGCATAAACAAGAATGACAAATAGATTGATAGTGGATGCTCACATCACATGACTAGAGACAAAAGTAAGTCTGTCACCCTAACTTGTTATGATGGAAATAGTGTAAGGTTTGGTAATGATGCACCATGTTTCATTAAAGGAAAGGGCCTATCAAACTCATAGAAAAGACTTCATGTGACAATGCTTATTATGTTGAAGGATTGAATTATAACTTGTTAAGTGTATCACAATTGAACAATTTGGGATGCAAAGTTGAATTTGAAAATAAATCTGCCAAGATATATGACACAAATAGAAACTTGATTGGAAAAGGTGATCAAACTAGAAGTAATGTACTCTATCTGAATATAGAAGATGCTACTTGTCTTATTGCAAAATTTGATGATGTATGGCTTTGGCACAAGAGATTATGTCATGTTAATTTTCATAATCTAATTAGTATCAGTAACATCAAAAGAGTTAGAGATTTTCCTAAGTTGAAGAAACCAGAAAATATAATATGCAAACAATGTCAGCTAGGCAAGATGACAAAGTCAAGATTTAAAAGTAAAGCTTACACTTCTAAGGAAATACTTGAAATTGTTCATACTGACTTGTGTGGACCTATTGAAGTGCAAAGCTACAAAGGAGATATATTCATAGTGCTATTTGTTGATGATTATTATAAGATGATGACAGTCATGTTTCTAAAACAAAAATTTGATGCTTTTCAAATGTTTAAGTGGTACTTGGTAAGAGTTGAAAAAGAAATAGGTAAAAGTCTAAAATGATTGTGATCAAACAGAGGAGGAGAATTCACTTCAAATGAGTTTGAGATGTTTTGCAATGATAGAGGAATCAAAAGATAGACATTTGCACCTAGGATCCCTCCATAAAATGGAATTGCTGAAAGAAGAAACAAGTCTATAATGGACTATGCTAGAACACTCATGATGGAGAAGAATGTTGCTCTAAAATATTGGAGAGAAGCTATAAGTACTACTGTATATACCTTGAACTGTGTGTAAGTCAAGAAAGGTACTCATTCAACACCTTTTGAACTATGGTATAGATATCCACCTAATGTGAAATAATTTAAGGTATTTGGAAGTAAATGTTATATTCTTAAAGATGTTAGAAGTGGAAAGTTTGATGTAAAAAATGAAGAAGGTATATTCCTTAGTTACTCCACAAGAAGTAAAGCTTACAAGTGTTTAAATATTAACACTAACAAAATTGTGGAAAGTACAAATGTGAATTTTGATGAGTTTATAGAAATGCATGAGGCTGAACCTACAAAGGAACCAAAAGGATACAAATCATTTGTATATTTCTATGAAGGAATGCCTGTTGAAGAAGATGTTGCAAATCAACAGCAAGTCTCAATAACTATCGAGTCACAACCTATGAATGTCGAGTTGCAGAATGAAGAAAATGCACATTTTGATTCTGAGTTTAGCACACATGAAAGAGATGCTAAAATGCCTAACAGAGATGACCACAATGAAACTAAAGCTGAGAGACAAAATGAAGTTACTAGAACTAAGCCTAGATTGTCCAAATATGTCAAAAGACATCATCCTACAGATCAAATCATTGGAGATAAAGATGCAAGGCCAATGACAAGAAATAGATTGAGAAGTGAATCATGTTTGTTAAGCATGAAGGAAGCTAAGACAATAAAATATGCATTGGAAGATGATGACTGGTACAAGGCTATGGAAGAAGAAATTCAACAGATAGAGAAGAACAAGATATGGAGTCTAGTTCCTAGACTAGAAGACAAGAATGTGATTGGCACAAAATGGGTATTCATAAACAAGTTAGATGAGAATGGTGAAGTGACAAGAAAAAAAGCAAGGCTAGTTTGCAAAGGGTATGCACAAGAAGAAGGAATTGACTATGGTGAAACATTTGCCCCTGTTGCAAGAATGGAAGGATTGAGAATTCTACTCGCTTATGTTCCATACAAAGGTTTCAAAGTTTATCAGATGGATGTCAAGACTGCATTTCTGAATGGCATATTAGAAGAAGTCTACATAGAATGGCCAGAAGGTTTTATTGATAAAAATAATAAGAACATGGTATGTAGACTACACAAAGCCTTGCATGGATTGAAACAAGCACCAAGAGCATGGTATGAGAGACTTCATACTTATCTTGTGAAGATTGGATTTGAAAGGACTAATGATAATAGCAATTTGTACATGAATACAAATAAGGACAAAGGTAATTGTTATCTAAAATATTTGTTGACAATATCAATTTGGAGTTCAAGATGCTTTGTGTGAGGATTTTGCAAATAAGATGAAGCAAGAATTTGAAATGTCAATGTTTGGTGAGATCAAATTCTTTGTGGGACTACAAGTATATCAGATGAAATATGATGTATATATCACGTAGTCAAAATATGTCAAAGAGATATTGAAGACATTTGGACTAGAAGATTCCAAACTATTAAGTACACCTATGGTGACAGCACTCAAGCTATCAAAGAATGATGATTCAGCTAAGGTATATCAAACATTATACAGATCCATGATTGGAAAATTACAATATATAGTACACAACAGACTTGATATTGCATTAGCTGTGGGGATAGTTATAAGATTCTCTGCTAATTCTAGAGATAATCACTTGATGGCTATGAAAAGGATAATGAGATACTTGAAGGGAACATAAGAGTTTGGTGTATACTATAAGAAGAATGAAAAGTTTGAACTAAGAGCCTACACTGATGCTAATTGGGCTAGAAATATTGATGACAGAAAGAGCACCAGTGGAGGAGCATTCTTCTTAGGCAAAGACTTGTTACATAGACTAGAAAGAAGCAAATTTGTACTTCCCAATCTATTGCTGAAGTAGAGTATGTTGCTACTACTATTAACTGCACAAACATTGTATGGATTAAACAACTACTTAAGGGAATGAAAGAAGAAATCATAGAACCAGTGACACTTTATTGTGATAATACAAGTGCTATCAATATATCAAACAATCCTATGATGTATACAAAGACAAAGCACATTGCAATCAAGTATCATTATGTAAGGGAACTGGTTTGAGATAAAGAGGTGAAGATGGAATACATTAACACAAAGCAGCAAATTGCTAATATCTTCACAAAAGCATTACCTAAGGATGCTTATGAGTATCTAAGAGGTAAACTAGGGGTGATACCCCTATCAAAGGCTATGTAAAAGGCAAAGGGAGTGCCCTACATCAAACAAGATGACACTCATTTAATACAAATTGATACAGTGGATCTTACTTTAGGAGTTGCCTAAAGTGATCACAGAGCTAAAACTACAAATCAATCACAAGCAAGGTGACAGAGGGAGAACATTGAAGAACCTACAAAAGCCTATATCTGCATATATAAAAGATGCCAAATGTTGAGTATATATCTTTGGCATTCTTGTGAAAGAGGGAAAAAGTACATTAAACTAATCAAGTGCAAGAGGAACAATGGAGATATTACATCATCAGAAGGTCAAAAGATCAAAAGAAAGAAAGATGGAGAAAGCATAAAGCAATTAGAGGAAGGATCGGAACAAAAGAGGGAGATATTCTACTGATCAATTCAGTATGAAAGAGAAAAGATATAGAAGGAACTTAGAGGGAATTATATTTTGTAACCTAATCTAAAGATGGAAGTTGTTGATAGAGGAAGAAATCTCAAATACATGCTTTCCTTTAGGTATTGTCTTACTATTTTAACCTAGTCAGTTTGATGGAACAAGATGTTCATCATTTGTTTGACTTGGTTGATCAGTTTGGTTTGCCATCAATGCCAAAGAGAGAGATTGTTGATATCTGATTGAAAAAATCATTTGATTAGAAAGATTGTTGAAGAAGACTATATGTTTCAATCATTGTTTTGTCAATGATGTCAAACCTGCTATTTGTTGGTAAGACAATTGCTTATATGTTTCAAGTACTATCACTTAGCTGATTGATGAGGAAAATTTGATCAACATGATGTAAAAAAAGTACCTAGAGGAAAGGTTGAGTTATGATTATGTAATGAAGTACAAAAATTAGTTAAGACAGTGATAACATAATGTATTGATGATCTACTTGAGGTTACAAAATGGCTGGCTACACTTAGAAAGTTCAAAAAAATAATATTAAACAAAGTTCATTTGCCAAGCTTGACCAAGTGGATAGTAGGTGTTGAGCAAAGTTAGTTCAAGCCGAGCAAAAAGTCAGTTGGAGCTAAGTGAAAGCAAATTCTAGTGGATGCCGAGCTACTTAGTAGATGCCAAGTAATTTTCAGTTGATGTCGAGTAATGCAGCATGTGATGAGCATGAGAAGATTGATAATGTTGAGCTACTACATTATGACAAAGATCAAAGATTCACCAAATAAAAGCTGACAAGTTTATTTTCTTGGAACTTGTGAATCAGGAAGAAGATAAGATTGATGAGCTGGTGGCATAGAATCTTATGTAAACCATTTTGGAGGCAAATTCAAATGGATTCCAAGAGAAGTTTCTAGAGAAGACAATATATAAGTTAGATACATTGTATCCTACCTAATCCATCGAAAACCCTAATTTTGATGATGGATAATGAGCGAGAAAATGTTCTAATTTCCTATATATAGGAATGTCTAGTCATGAAGCAAAAGAGTTAGAGAGTTTGATGCAAAATTTTGATCAGGAGAAGGAAAGGGGTTTTGCTTCATCAAGTGACCCAAGTGAAGAAGTCTGCAATGACATACTGAGCAAGAAGGCTTAAGAGGATGAATGCTTGAAGGGTGAACAAGCTGTCAGAGCTACAAAGATTGGAAACCAAGCAGAGTTGAGGATTGAACGAATATCTGTAATCTGCAAGTAAGGTTGTAAGTTGTATCAGATCAAAGCTCTATTGTTACTTTCTTACAATTGTATCAAATTAGGGTAAATCCTTTGGAGTAAGTTTGACTTAACAGTCATTGGAAAATCCTTTAATAGGGTCGCATTCCAAGTGAATGGCCTAAAGTCCTCTAACAAGGCTCACTTTTAGTAGGGTGACTGAAATCCCTTAACATGGTCACATTTAATAGTGTGTATTGTGACCTTTAACAAGGTTGGCCTTTAACAGGGCATCACTTTAGAATAGTGAAAAAGGAGTAGCATGTTACTGGTGGTTTTTCCCAAATTGGGTTTTCACATTAAATTATTGTATCAAATGTACTGATGGATGTGTTGTGTTTCATGCTTTACATTTCTACAAGTTGATTTGACAGTAACATATAAGTTTTAGTTGATACACAATGAATGCATACATGGATAAGAATGTTTTATGGGTTCATTGAATTGTGAAAAGTTTTATTTGTACATCTGGACCTTGAATAACTAATTCACCCCCCCATCTATGCCTCCTACTTTTTAGTTGTAATATTTTCTCACATCTTGTACCATTTTGACTTTAGGTAGAATCATGGATAATGTGCCTAATAGATCTTGTTTATAGGCAATGTCTGGAATGACCTTGAAATTAGGTTGTTTGAGTAGATTATACTTGTAACAATGGGCATGGTGAGAGAGAGGGATGGAGCGAGCGGGAACTGCAATTCGAATCACGTTGTTTCGAATCTGGAGAAAGGCGGGAGACAGGAGAGCACGTCTGCAGGAGGGCATGCAGCAAGGCATGCAGCAAGCGCAGGGCAGGAAACGGAGGGGAAAGATGAGGATGCCTCAAAGGATGGGGACCCACGGGTTATGTTGCCCCATCCAGGTGAGAAGATTCCCCCTCCCCCCCATGTGGGCAGTGGGCCGTCTGGGGCATGGGGACGCTGGTCGAATCTATTCGGGATAAAACCATCAGGTAAATCGTCTTTCCCAAAAGTCATTGACAAATCTGATAAGGAGAAAGGTATTTTTGCTCTGGAAATACCTAGGGAAATTATTGACCACAATATCCTAAGCATGGCGAACACTCTGGTAGGAAAATTTGTAAGGCCAAGACCTAATATTGATGTAGTGAGGACATTTACCAGGAGAAAATGGGACCTTAAAGGGCATGTAGAAGTGACTACTATGGCCAAAGGCTTCATGTCTTTCGAGTTCTCTTGCTCGGAAGATTTTTCTCGTATACTATGTGCTGGGAACTGGTCTTTGGGCAGATCCAACCTAATATTGCAAAAATGGACATCCAACTTGGATTTGAACAATGATTTCCAATCTCAGGTTCCAGTTTGGTTAAGACTTCCGGAACTTCCTTTGGAATATTGGCATGAGGATGTCTTTGATTGCATAGCCAGGACCTTTGGAGAGCTCCTCTCCATTGACCCTGTCACAACAGCTAAGAAAAGATTGAACTATGCAAGAATCTGTGTAGGAGTCATCGAAGGCCAGGACATGCCTCAAGTTTTAGAACTACAATCTCGTCTGGGAAACAGATCTCAAAAGATTGACTATGAAAGTGTGCCTTTTGCTTGTTTCCATTGTAAGAAGGCTGGCCACAAGGCTGGATCATGCCCACTTTTCAAAGGGAAGAGTACGGTGGGAAAGGCTCGTCCACAAGGGGGGATAAAAGATTCTCTAGATCCCAAAAAAGAATGGAGGAAAAAAGCATCGCAAGTCAAGGCAAATGGAGAGGCAGAAGGAAAAACAAATACAGCTCCTAATGCGCCCCAAGAGGAATCAGGGCCTCCTCGGGCGACTGGAAACGTAGGAGGGGGAGAAGAGAAAGGAGTGAAAGACGATTCAACACCTCTCCCCAATGCGAAGGAATCTGAGAAGAAACCTGAGGAGACAGGTGAAAATATGACTCTTCCCCCTCTGGATTCTCAGGAGGATGACTTAAAACTATCCTTTGTCCCGAACTCCATGGAAGAACTAAAGGAGGGGGAACCCATGTCCCAGGACCCTAACCCGGTGTGTTGTCCCCCCCCTTCAACAGTAAATAGAATCATAGAGAGGCTGTCTGCATCGACAATGGAAGATTTGGCGAGAATTGATGCTTGGCTGGATAAAGGACTAGAGGGAGAAGAGAATCCCTAGACAGAAGTCAGGAGTAGAAAGAAGAAGAATAGCAGGGACCCTTCTCCGGTATCTCCCCCTTCTACTAGAAGCATGGCCAAGGCTGATCTCGGCCACAAATCTAACCTAGTGGGAAGGAAAAACAAGAATGAAATCAGGAAAGAAGAAGCCAGAAGAAACATTAAGGATGGTACGCAGCGCACCATCCAGGAAGCATGTTCAGTAGTTAAATCATGAAGATCTTATCTTGGAATATTCGTGGACTCAATGGAATCCACAAGCAAGAAGTTATTAGAAATATGATAAGGGACCAAAGGCCTGATGTGTTTCTAATCCAGGAAACTAAAATGAAGAAGGAAAGGATGGAAAATATTAAGTTCAACAATAGCATGAAGGGCATAGCCTCTAACTCTGAAGGAGCGTCTGGAGGACTGCTGTTACTTTTCAATGATAAGTATTTCAATATAGTAGCTGAGTATGATGAAGATAACATTCTTTTCTGCAGAGTTCAACATTTGCACACCAATGATTCTTGGTTTTTAGTGAATATTTACGCCCCCAATAATAAGAGAGATAGAAAAAACTTCTGGACCAAAGTTGGTAATATGGTGCAAGATTGTGACATTAAGAAAGGTATAATCATGGGAGACTTTAACACACCGCTAGAAGATAAAGAGAAAAAGGGAGGTATGCCCCCGGATTGGGAAAGTAAACAGGATCTTTCTAACTTCATAAATAATCTGGCCCTTATGGACGTAGAGCTTAAGGGCGGATCCTTTACCTGGTCAAACAAGAGAAAAGGCCATGATTGCATTTAGGTTAGGCTGGATAGAGCTCTTATATCTTCGGACTGGCTTCAATCCTTCAGCTGCAGACTATCTCTGCTTCCCAGAATTGGTTCGGATCACTCTTCCATTTCTCTTTTAGTTTCCCCTCTGGTACACAGGAGATACCATCCTTTCAGGTTTGAGAAAATGTGGACCTCTCACCCTGACCTCCTGGATAATATCAAGAAATGGTGGGGGATAGAGGTGGAGGGCTCAGCCATGTTCAGAGTCACCAGAAAACTTAGCAATGTGAAGAGGATGATTAAAATTTGGAACAAGTCTGATTTTGGTCACATCTTCCATGAAAAGAAAGAGTTATTTGATAATCTAACTATTATCCAAGATTGCATTCAGAAGGAAGGTTACACTGAGACCAACAGGGTTTCGGAGCTCAAGACCCTATCTGAAATTCATAACATTATTAATAAGGAAGAAAAATTTTGGAGGCAAAGATCGAGGATCACCTGGCTAAAGGAAGGAGATCGGAACACTAAGTTTTTTCACCTAACCACCCTCAAGCACCGTGCTAGTAACAGGATCTATGGTATCAGAAAGGGGCAAGAGCTTTTAATTGAAGAATCTGCCATCTCGGAAGAAGTTGTTTCCTTTTTCTCTAGCCTTCTCTCTGAGGACCCAATGCTTTCCATTTTGGACCAGGAGGATTTGTTACACTGTATCCCTCAGCTCATTCAACCTATCCATAATAAACAACTCTGTGCTATTCCTAATGCTTCGAAAGTTAGAGAGGCTCTCTTTTCTCTGCCTGCTAACAAGGCTCCAGGCCCAGACGGTTTTCCCACTTTTTTCTTCCAAAGGTTCTGGCCGGTGATCATGGGAGAGGTTGTTCAGGCTGTCCAGGAATTCTTTGGAGCCAAATCTATTCTCAAGGAGCTAAACTCGACTTTTGTGGTTCTCATTCCTAAATCCCCTGGGGCGGACTCGTTGGACAACTTTAGACCTATTAGTCTGTGCAACTCACTCTACAAGATCATCTCTAAAGTTCTCACTTTAAGAATGCTCAAGATCTTGCCCATGATAATCTCACAGCATCAATCGGGTTTTGTTCTAGGGAGACAAATTTTGGATTCTATCTAGATGGTGCACGAAGTCATCCACTCTCTTGAGGCATCCAAACGGGAAGGTATGTTTCTCAAACTGGATCTTTCTAAAGCTTATGACAAGGTGGATTGGTCTCTCCTTGGGAAGGTCCTCTCGACTTTTGGCTTTGACAGTAAAGTTTGCAAAATTATCTCTCAATTGGTGTCCACCTCCTCCTTGGCTGTTCTGGTTAATGGAGTCCCTTCTAATTTTTTCAAACCTTCCAGAGGCCTCAGACAAGGAGACCCCCTTTCGCCCATTTTGTTCATCATTTTAGCTGAATGCTTAGGAAGGATTATAGACTGTAGAAAGCGTGAGGCTTGTATCAAAGGGATCCTTCCCTCCTCTAATTGCGTTCCCTTCACTCATCAGCAATTTGTTGACGATACTATCTTGGGGGGGGAAGCTTCTGTCAAAGAGGCCAGAACCCTGAAGAAGATTCTTGATACTTACTCCAGTGGGACGGGTCAGCTGATTAATTGGAACAAAAGCTCGCTCTTTTTCATCAACACCTCTGAGTTTAGACAAAGAAAAATCGCCAGGATTCTGGGTTGTGGGGTAGGCTCTTTCCCCTCTACCTATCTTGGTCTTCCTTTGGGATCCTCACCCCCGGAGTCTTTTTGGAATGGTATTTTGGACAGATTCAACAGGAAGATGGCTGGTTGGAAAGGGGTCTCTCTTAGTCAAGCGGGGAAATGCCTCTTAGTCAAATCTTCTCTTCAAAATCTGCCAATCTACGCCCTGAGCCTCTTTGGAATTCTGGGGAAAATAGCTGAAAGAATGGAGAAAATCCAGAGAGACTTCCTTTGGAATGGTAATGAAGGGAAGAAAAGATACCCTCTTATTGCTTGGGAGAAGGTTTGCCTCCCTAAGAGGTACGGAGGTCTGGGCATTAGAAAGATCACTCACCTCAATAAGGCTCTCCTAGCTAAACAAATATGGCGGATCTTCAGTAGCACCGGTGAATGGAGGGACACCCTGGTAAACAAGTACCTTAGAAGACCCACTCTTCTTTTCACCCTTTTTAATGAAGATATCCCAAAAGGATCAAACATTTGGAATGGGATCATGAAAGCCAGGGACCTGGCTAAGGCCAGGATATCATGGAAATTGGGAAATGGGAAGTATATCCAGTTCTGGTCGGATAGATGGCTTTCCCAAGATCCACTTATCAATAACCCTGTTTTTGAGAGATGGATGCAAGCTTGTACTGATCAAATTGGGTCCAAAGTTTGTGATTATTGGAATGGCCAGGAATGGAGTGACCTATCCCTCATCTCTGAGGACTTGACTCCTATAATGCTTATGCTCAATTCCATGATTCCTATCAATTTGGGGGATGAGCTGGTCTGGAGGGATAATCCCAATGGAAGATACTCTATTGCCTCAGGCTATAATTCCCTTTGGAGCTTAAAAGAGAAGGCCCCTTGGGCGGAGGCTTGGATTCCGGGTCTCACTCCAAAGATCAACATTTTTTACTGGCTGGCTCTTCAGAACAAAATCCTTACTCATGACAATCTCATGAAGCGAGGACATGTTATGCCCAGTAGATGTCCCTTGTGTAAGAATCAGGCTGAGACCGGAAATCACATTTTCATCTTATGTGACTATGCCAGGGAGGTGTGGAATGTCATCACACATGATAATGAAACCCTCTGGTGCAAACCGGGTAATCTCATGGATTTTTTCCATCAGTGGAAAGGTCTTTGTAAGATTGCTGGTCGGCAGGATCACTCGGACTGGATTTTACCCCATTTTTGCTGGGGAATTTGGAAGGAAAGGAATAATAGAATATTTAGAGACAGAGAGGAGCCGGCTATAATCCTTGGCAGGAAGGTCTCGAAGAATATAAAGGAAAATCTCCAAGTGCTGAAGGAGGAAGAAGAAGAAGAAGGGGACAGAAAGATAGCTAAAGAAAAAGACAGGAACCTCAAAAGGCAGGATGCTAGCTGGCTTCTCCCCCCAGATGGTTGGTCAAAAGCCAACTTTGATGGGGCTTCTAAGGGTAACCCAGGCCCTTCAGGTTGCGGTGGAATCATAAGAAATAGCTATGGGGAGGGAATAGCTGCCTTTGCTTCCCCGCTGGGAATCCAGACTATTCATCTGGCTGAAGCAAGAGCTGCGAGTAAGGTGGTCAAGTTGGCTTTTGAAGCCGGGATTACTAAACTCTGGCTTGAGGGGGACTCCAAAAACATTATTAATACCATGAATGGTATTTCCCCTCCCTCGTGGACGATTGCGAACATAATTGCTGAGACTTGCGCCACTCCCACAAAGTTCGATAAGGTCCACGTCACTCATGTTTACAAAGAGGCAAACCCAGTCGCTGATTGGTTTGCTAATAAAGGGGTGAACGCCACCAATAATCTGACCTGGCATGTCGGAAAAGATTTTTCGGCAGAGGCAAAGTTGCTCATCGACCAAGATAAAATCTTGGGAAGGACGGCTCAAATCCAATGCAATTATGGATAATAAAGATTGCTTAATGAATGGTAAGTGCCATTATTGGCATCGTGATTTTCACCAGCAAAAGGGGTTTCCTCTGACATTTTGACACGTTCGAAAGGAAAATACCATTATTTTCAGAAAGGGGTATATTCACGGGTATCATAAAAGAAACATCACCATTTTTTTGAATGCAAATAACTTGCACAGTTCAGAGTTCATGAGAATTGTGGAAGTTGATCAGGTAAACATGACGGGTGAGAGGAGCAGAAAGGAGCCGGTGGGGGAAGTTCAGAAGTGGAAGAACAAGGCCAAAGTTTGGAGAGAGTTGGAAAAGGGTGGGGTTACTAATTTCTTCGAGAAACTTCATGGCTCGGATCCTGAGATCACTAACAGCATGGTGAATTCGTGGAATAATGGTAAGGTTAAGGTGAACGGGGTCTACTTTCAAATTACTGAGGATGTGGTTGCTAAAGTCAAGGGGATTCCGATGGAGGGGCATAAATTCTTCATAGACAAGAAGATGTCTTCTAATGCAATCAAGGATTTTGTGAAAAACACTGAAGAGCTGAACAAGCTGGGCAAGAAAGAGACGTTTTTTGTAACGGATACTATAAAGAAGCTCTGGAGGTATGTTCTCTATGCTGTCATTGAATATATAACCCTAGACCCCAGGTTTGATAGGGTTAGGACTCACCATTTTGTGATTCTGAATCATTTTCGCCATGGTAGTAAGATCTCCTTCCCGTATTATCTTTTTAACTCGATGAACAAGGCCATTTCTAGTTTTAAAAAGAAAGCTACCGTCAACCCGACACTGCATGAGGGTCTTCTGCTTCTGATTCATGAGCATTTCCACGCTCAAACCATTAGCAAAAACCCTATCCAGGGGGCAGATGTTGACAAGAGCAGCTCCAGTTTTTCCTCAGATTCCGACGATGTCAAGAGCATCAGCTCTGATGAGGTTTTTGAGCATTCAGGTAAGAAGACTAAAAGCCATAAGAAGGATTACCCCTCTATCAAATTACCCAGCAGAAAGAGCCCTAGAGGTCATACCCCAGCTAAAACTGGATCTGCTGAGGTGGAGGAGGAAATGGATACTGATGATTCTGACAAGGTTTCGAAGGAGGAGCTGGATGAGGAGAAACTGAGAAAAAGACAGAAGAGGAAGGGAGAGAGCATGGAGCGCTCTAGTAGTCAGGGAAAGGATTCTTTGCCCATTCCCCTCTCCCCTATACATCCTCAGCATCCTTTGGAGGAAAATGACAACTCTGGACAGATTGAGGGGGAAGTACAAGTTAATAACAGAAGGAAGGCTTGGAAGAACTTCAATGTGAGAACGGCCACTATGGGAATCTACAGAGAGGCGATGAACCCCCAACTCCTGGTGGACGACCTCGAGAAGCCTAGACTCAATGAGCTAATTGACCCGGCTATGGTGGCTATTTTTGATAATGCAAGAGAAACGGGCATGAATCTGTTGAACAATGCCCGCAATAGCATGATCGACAACTTCAGATCAATTAAATGGCTTTTCCATGAGCTTGAGGATGTCAGAGATAAGGTTTCCCAAATGGAAAAAATCAAGAGCAAGACAGGTGCAGAAAGCCAAGGCGACCGGAACAGCTGGGAGACTCTGATGGAGAGGAGAGTAAAAAATATTGAGAACTACAATCACAACCTGGCAAGTCAAATGATCTCCCTCCTCGCTTCGATCAATGACAACATCCTCTCTCTCTTGGAAAATCTCAAAGACAGGAACCAGATGGAGGAAGATGATAAACAGAACAGAGACAAAGATAGGCTGGATGTGGATAAAGCCAAGGACAGCACTATGGAGCAGGATTTGACGAACGCCCAGGATCATAAGGCAGAAGAGCAACAAGAGTGCGCCGAAGCTGCCCAGACCATGATCGAGATGGAGAAGTAGTCTGCTTAGTTGGGTCTCTGTCCTTTGGTTTTTGTTTCTCCTGGCTATGGCTTTTTGTCTGGTCTCTATTTTTCTGGTTGGTTCTCTGGCCTTTTTAGTGGGCAGTTGTTTCGGGCTGGGCCTTTGGGCTTATTTTCAGCCGTAAGGCTTATGTTTTGGCTGGGCATTTTTTCGCTTATTTTCAGCCTTTCTTGTTGTTAAACTTATGGGTTTCAGGACCCCTTAAAACCTGTTTACCTTATCAAAAACTAATTCACCCCCCCAATTATTCTAAAAGAATTCCAACATTAAATACCAAACTGAGTGGAGGATAGCTTGTCACCGAGTGAGTATACATATGAAGCATTAATGGTGATATTAAAAAAATCATAAAAAGGAAGAAATCAATTGTATTGTTTCACTATGAATTTTCAAAGCATAGAGTGAAGAGCGAATTCAGAGCCTTTAAGTGATTTAAGCAGTTGTTGTTGAAGATTCTCCCATACTCAAAACCCTACTGAGTGATGGCATCTTCAAGCAACAAGGTCAAGAAAGGTTTTGAATGTTGGTTCATGGAGTGGATTGCAAGGCTCTTGCATTCAAACTAAGTCCAACAATTGCGAAGACACTTGACCCCACTAGAGCACAATCTCAAATTCCATCGAAGGTACTTCTTGTCCATGATATTTGTTCATTCTATCACTATTCTTTTTAGGAGATTGGAACCCTAGAGATGAATGAAGCATTCAATGAACTATGTGTGGATGTCATTCTCAAACCTGAGCACAAACATTTAGAGACAAAAGGTTTAAAGCATACTCTATGTATGTTGAAGGATTTTCCAGTGAAATGGATTAGAATTATCCTTAGTCATGTTTACAATGGACAATTATGGTTAGATCATCCCATTCCAATAACCAAGAAGATGATACATAATATTACTGGATTACCCATGTTGACTAAAGCAAAGACCACTAAAACCCTAGGCCAAGTTGAGTTGGGAAAGTGAACTCTTGTCAAGTGGGATGGAAGATGCATGAAGCTAAGTGGTGTGACTAACATGGAATTAAATTTTGGGACCCATGTAATTTCTCACAAGATCTATAGCTCAAGTTGGTTGAACAATGTGTTGTATGAAGCAGTTCACCTAACATACAAGGTTGTGGAGAACAATTTGTCTTTTGACATTGCCGATTAGTTGTTGATTCAATTCAACAAGAACATGGACAACATCCAAGTGTCAAAGAAAAATTTGTGTAAGTTTGGTTCTCTCTTTCCATGTTTATTCTTTTATATTTAGAAGTTTTTACCTTCTAAAGGAACTGTAGGATGGAAAAGATACTCGAGTGTTATGCCAAATCAATGAATTCATAGCAGAGATGGGAGAAAACTTTGATAGCATTATGGACAACAATTTTGAAACATTTAAGGAGAAAATGTAGAGAAAATTTAGGATTCCCAAGAAGCTTTTAGAAGATTATGAGGACGATATATGTTTTATGAGGATGATATTTGTTTTATGGTTGATTGTGACAAGGTTTACATTCAAGCAGTCAGACCTAGAGTAGCATGGGTTAAGCCTCTAGAATATGAGGTTAACATTGATGACACTAAAGACATCATTGAGGATCTACTGAATGAGCCTATGGATCCTAAGGAAACTTATTTTGGGACATATAATGTGGCTAAGGCTAGAATTGAGCTTGAGATTTGGCTACCTCAAGCAGTAAATAGAGGAAGGAAGAAGATAGAGAAAATAATCAAGAATACCAAGTCATCAAGCTCTCCTATAATGCTAACAGAAGGCAAAGGAGATGATGTAGAAGATGAAGATGAAGACGATGAAGCTAAGGAAATTGAATCTAAGGAAGAGGAGCCTCCCAAGAAAAAGGGGAAGGTTATAATAACCAAACCTACTAAGTCCTCTCCTTTAGTGTTTACAAGAAAAACAATAAAGTCCAAGAAGAAACTAAAGTTGGGTGAAGATGAAGCTAAATAGATTATCTTTTTAAGAGGTTTGCACCTACCCTTTAGGAAAGATTGAAGATGGAAGAAGGATCTAGTATGGCATGTTTTAAGTCTCTTAGGTATGAGATTAGGAATGAAGAAGAGAAAAAGCAGATTGAGGATATCCTTGTAGAAAAATTGGGTAAGTGGAAATACTCACCTTATGAGGTTTCACAATAATCTCTTGATGAACTTTTGAAAGTAATTAAACCTTGATGGGAAAGTGCAATGAAGACTACTAAGGACATCTGTGAACAAACTTTGAGACAACTTATGTTGAGTCTCCATGAGAAAGAGGTGAAGAAATCCTTGAAGCAGAATGAGAAGAAGCTCACTCTCAAATTCAATACATGTATGATATTTTTGTGATGTGGAGCCTAATCTGACTTGGTGGTTTACTTGACATGGTTTTTTCCCCATATTATTTCTACAGGGGTTTGGGGGCAGCACCCCCAAGACGGGGTCAAGGGCAATGACCTTGCGGGGTCCTTGGGCAGCGCCCCAAATGCGCTCCCTGTTGTAGTAAAAGGTGGGGTTGAGGGGCAATGCCCCCAAGGGGGTTTTTGAGGGTAGCACCCCCAAAGCCAAAAATGACCTTATATTGTAAAAGGCGTCAGCTACTATTTTCTATTATTCTAGCCCTAATTTTGTAAGTGGCAAAAAGCTTGTATAAAAAGGCTTAGGATTTGGGATTTTCATAATGTGTGATGCAAAAATTGGTTCTTGTCGTGGTATTGAGCTGTAAGGGATTATGTATTGTAACCAGGTTGTAATCACTGAATAATAATAATATTGGACTTGTTGTTGGTGGATGTAGCCCAAGGATTGGGTGAACCACATTAAATCTTGGTGTCTTGTGTTCTCTTATGTGCATTCTATTATTTTCTAATATTGGTTATATTTGCATGTAATTATTATTTCTATCTAAATTTAATCCTAACAGATATTGCAAGAACATTAAATATATGATGAAGTCTATTACTACCATATGGAAAAACATCTATGGATTGCACAAACCCAATGACTTTTCTATGTGTGTTGATGACAAAGATGGTGAAGATGAGGATGCAGAAGAAGTAGAAATAGAGGATGATGAGATAGATGATGTTAATCTTGATGATGAGGAGGAAGAATATGAAGCCACTGGAGGAAACCTTCCAAAAATACAAAGTATCGAAGAATCTAAAGCAGAGAAGATTGCAAAATAGATTATGAATTCCTTTCCTTATTCTCCAAGCAAAGACTTAGTGAAATTAGGCTCAAAGAAGGCTTCTATAGAGTTGGTTGAGGTTAAAACTACTACACCAAGCACACAAACAATCTCTAGATCTATAATATCAAGTATTTCATTGACTAAAGTGCCCAACACTTCATCTGTCGAGTGGCTAGTCCCTCCAACATCAGGTTCTACCAAGAAGAAGCTAGGTACAACAAGTATTCCATCTATAACTGTATTTATTGCTATTCCATCTATTTCTACTATTGTTTCAATATCAAGTCTATCCACATCTAGTACAATGACAATTGAGACTTAGTCTCTACTGAGCACTAAAGTTCTCAATAAAGGAAAAGAAATTGTTTCATCAATAATTTCAAAGGAAAAGGGTAAAGAGGAAGAAATTGATCTAGATGAGGACATTTTTATTCCAAATTGGGATAGCTCTATCCTCACTCCTAATCAAATGGATACCCTAGGAGAACTTTTGAAGAAAAGGGCTAAGCAACAAAAGCTTAGAGAAGAGTAGAAAAAGAAAAATCAAGTCCTTGAGGACATAAAGAGCATTTTTTTGATGCCTTGAATATTGATGTTGATAGAAAACAACCTATTCTTGATTAGTTAGCTTAAATTGTCCACAAGTATAACAAAGAATTGAATGGACAAGAAAAATTGTTGCAGAGAGCTGAAAGAAATTTTGAAAATAAAATGTCAGAGTAAGTAGCACTAAAGATTGCTATAGATCAAGTAGAATTGTCTAACATTCTTGCTACACTAGAAACATCTGTTAATAATGTTGTTTCTTTATTTGTCAAATTGAGTGACACACCTATCTTCACAAAGGAGATCAAGGGAAAATTATCCAAGATAGATGAAGATATGAAGGCAAGTGCACACCATCTATTACTTGATCTAAATTATAGTTTTGTACACTTCAAAAAGATCAGATATCTAACAAATCTCTAGGAAAAATTATTAAGGGAAGAAGCCAGAATTAGGACCATAGTTGCAAAAATTTAGGACATGCTTCTTCCAAACATGGATGCACTACAAAAGCACATTGAACATGCAAAGAATCTCATCCATGATAACAATTTCTCCATAGTTGACTACATGATGGAATTATTAGCAGAGGTATAGATAGACTTGGATGCAAGTAATATTTTGCAAGA